>CM028131.1:582191666-583435833 GCA_016271365.2 Neoceratodus forsteri
GGATATGATTCTGCTATCAGAAAAAGAAAGGAAATTAATTGCAAAAACTACATTAATGCAGACATTAGGGTTGAAGAATGCAAGCACACAAAGTAGGAAAATAAAAAAAGCTTTTGGGTTTCTGGAGTATTTGCAAATCAGTGGTAGGGTCTTCCTTGAGGGCTGTCAACCCTGATGTCAAACCCTTCCCCTGAGCAGACAAGGTCCAGGCAATGACTGATTTTTTTGGCAACATGTTGCAAGCCATAATTTTCTGTCTCCAAAGATTGTATCACTCTGAGGCACTGGCTTGGAGCTGTACCTTGTGCTTTGGACAGATGGCTGTGGGCTAGGGGGAAAGGGTGGGCATTAGGGTTGGCAACCCAAGGAAGACCCCACTACTGATTCGTCAATATTCTGGAGGCACAAAACACTAATGTTTTTCATTTCCCTACTTTGTGCACTTCGTGTTCCTTTTTTACATTTTTTTTTCAGTTTATTCATTCAAAGTCACACCTTTGAGCACAAATGCTTATTTGCAAAGGTTCCACATCAATGTTTGAGTACAGCAATATTAACAAATGAAGAGACAGATTGTAAGACAATCACACAGTTATCAAGGCTGCACACATGGTGGCATTGTCAGAGAATCAGTAAAACATTGCAGATTGCTTGTCAATTGAAGCTATTAACAATGGCTTCACACATTATGGTATTGACACATAATGTAGATCAAACATAAATGTAGCAAACTACTAAATATATTGCAAGCAGAGTAAGGAGAGAATAAGGCTGTTGTCACTTCTGATCATTTGAAGCAGTCACATTTAGCACCCTGGGAGTATTTGCAAGTTCTTCAACCCTGATGTCTGCATGGATGTAGTTTTTTGCAATTTTATACACACACACACACACACACACACACACACACACACACACAAGCCAGCCAAAATGAAATGCAGTAACTTGCAGTAAATGACATGTCACAAAATACTGCAGTAAAATAAGGGCTTAATTGCCATTACATTACATTGTTCCCTGCAGCATATTGCAGCATTACTGTGTTGCATCCTGACTGGCACCACTTATTGGGATTACACTGTGATTAAAGCATAGACAGTTTTTGTTATCATAAGTAAGAGAAATTAAAAATTAGATTGTTGCTTTCCATTCCACTATTAACTTTAACAATGAGTATCTAAATTCATTGGTAATAGAAGCATTTTCTGTTTGTGATGCTACCCTTAGATTAAAAGATTAAAAATAGTGATTGAGACACAGAGCCTAGGATGTAATGACGGTTCGGATTTATTAGAAAATTAACATTGTTTAGTGTATAATGTTACTAAGATGTAATAGGGTTGAAAAAAATGATTAGGATCAGTGGTGCTTGGTAGAAAAAACAGACAAAGAGAAACAAGGGCTGGCAGCAGTGGTTCAGTTAATTTATTTTCAGTGGAAGTCTAAAACTTCCAGGAGTCGAAATTTGGAAGTCATTCCAATTTTTTGGAAGTCAAAATACTTCCAGGATACCACTTTTAGAAGTCAGTATTCTGGGAAGGACAATTTTGCGGATGTTTCTATAATATATTAGTGGTAATACAATTTCTTTCAGAACAATCCATCATTTCTAAATTCCATGCCTGCAAATTTGGAAGTCATCTAATGTTTTGTTTAATATCTGGAAGTCAATGACTTCCTCCCTCTTTATTCTGGAAGTTTTTGCCTCATTTTTGGAAGTCAAATACTCCCAAAATGAAGTTAACTGAAGCCCTGGCTGGCAGTATAGGTTAGAGTGTTGAGCTGTGAAAGAGCTTGGTACATCCAGTAGGCAGACCTGGGTTTGATTCCCCTGGTGGGTCTTACCTGGTTAACAAAGAATAAAATATAAAAAAAATAAAATTAGTGGAAAAATTTATCTTTTACAGAGAATGTTACATTTATTTATAGGAATTTTATTTCCTGATGTCACCTGTTATGAATCAAAAAATTACACCATTAACAGTGTTTCCATTTTAAAGTATGATTACCTTTTTGATTTGATTTATTATCATTTACTGTCTTCCATGGTTGTTAGAGATACGAGTAAGATGAATTTTGCATGAACCTAACATGAGACTATTTCAACTATCGTATGATTAGGTTGAAACATAAAATAGGAACTACAAACTTATGACTTATAAATTAGAACTTTTTATTTTACTTCAAATAGCCTGTGCTATAAAACTGGTACCAAACAGAGAGTAGATACAACAGATACATAGTGTTATTATTTAATTTTGTTGGATAAAATCCAAAAACTGGAAAGATGTATAGCCTTTGTGATGTTTGGGCACTACTACAGAAAACAAATATGACATTAATAAAAAAAAATTCTGTATATATTACTGTTATAGACTTGAATATTAAATGCATAATTTCATTATATTTAGATCCTAGCCACTGAAAAAGCCCACATAGGGTAAAACATTGGGCGTAGCCAGGGGATAGTCTGTGAAAATAACTTGAACAAAATAAAAGAAGTGGAAATGAATGTTTTCTTGTATGGATGGTGATTTCTGAAAATATAACTTTTGGACTTTTTTGCGATACCAGCCCCTGCATACTTTCTTTGGAGTCATTTTTGAAGGGAACCCACCCCACTCTATATTTTCATGTGGACCACTTATAGTTTGCAAAAAAGGAAAAAAAACTGCATTAATGTGCACCAGTTAGGGTTCAACTTAACACCATAAATGTGGGAAAATGTGGCATTAGGGTTTCCAACCCTAACTTCCCACCCCCAAGCAGCAAAAGCATAAGACTGCACAAGCAACCACAGACAGCCACTATCAAGTAAGACAACCATGCAACAGTTTCCAGATTACATAAATCCAGTAGCACTAATGTGTTACCTTTGCAGATTTGTATCTGTGGTCACACTCACTTCTGGCTGCACTTAGAAATCCACGATACTCAAATCACAGCACTATTTCTGTGTGTAGAAGCATGGGCCCATGCAGCCACAGATACAAATTCATGGTACCCAAATTAAGAGTTCTTTTGTCTGCTGAAATGAAGGCCCCTATGGGGCCATTGCTTCTGTAGCCACATGTACTTATCCACACTGTAAGGTGTACACACAGTTCCTTCTGCAGATGTGAACACTCCTGAGGGGCCTGTGCTTCTGCAGCCACAGGTCCAAAACATACACAATGACCACTGGCTGCAAAAGCACAGGCATCACGAAATCCATGTTACCAAAATTGCAACAGTACCTCAGTTTGTAGAGGTGCAGGCCCCTGAGGAGCCTGGGCCTCTTTAGCCATAGGTGTAAGACATGCACACTGACTTCTGGCTGCAGAAGGGCAGGCCCCTCTGGGGTCTGCACTTACCAAGCTGCATATAGAAAACTATGCATGTGTGGGTCAGGCAATGTAGCAAGGTACCACATACTACCCACTTAGGCCAGCAAAAAGTAACTGTGTTAACCTAATCTGAGCTTTAAAAGGTAACATTTTACTTTTTGGGGGGAAGTGCAAACCTCTTGGAAGATTTCTAGTTCCATTGCTGAAATCATAATACCCACATCTCAACAGTATTTACATCTGCAGAAGTGCAGGCCCCCATGTGGCCTGTGCTTCTGTAGCCAGTGGTACTTCTGCATGCTGTACAACATACACACATAACTGTGGCTGCAGATACAAATCCATGAAAGAAGCACATCTGTGCTACTGCATTTGTGTAATCTGAAAACAGTTGTGCAGTATTTTGTTTATTTGTCTTACCTAATGATGCCTGTCTGTGGTTGCCTGTGTGGTCTTGTCCCTTTGCTGCTTTGGGGAGTTAGAGTTGCAAACCGTAACATGACATTTCCTTGCTTTCATG
The DNA here is from genome assembly GCA_016271365.2 of Neoceratodus forsteri. Classification (NCBI taxonomy): domain Eukaryota; kingdom Metazoa; phylum Chordata; order Ceratodontiformes; family Ceratodontidae; genus Neoceratodus; species Neoceratodus forsteri. The sequence goes on from CM028131.1 coordinate 582,195,513, forward strand.
GCATTAAGTTGAACCCTAACTGGTGCAGTAACACAGTTTTTTTGCATAGAATTATCTTTTTTTTCAGATAGTGGAATCATATCGTCATTCATGGAAGTCCACTTGGGACCTGTGGGAACAAATGCAGATGCTCAAGGACCTGCACCAAGGGATGAGTCTGTCTACCTATGGAAGTGAAGGGCCCTGTGGGCCCTGAATTTTCATGCAGCAACAGATATCAAGAATTTGTGGGTCTGTCTGGTGGACTGTAGATGCAAAGGGCCCTCTGGGTCTTGTGCTTCCATGTGGCAACATCTACAGATGCACATGTCAGCTGAAGCACAGGAAGCTCTAGCACCCGTGGGTGCAGAAGTGCAACGCCCTATGCCAAGATAAGTGTTCTCTGGTATATATGGTCCTTGGACTGGTGCAGACAACCCTACATCTCCCTTCCCAGGCTGGGATGTGGTGCCACATGACAGTGCCATCCCTCCTGCCTTGGCACAGCCAGCTGGCTTGCTGAGCTGTGCCCTGAACTCAGCTCACTGGCGTCAAACAACAAAGCACTAGCTTCTGGCATCAAGGCTGGCAGTACACAAAATTTCTTAATATTTTTTTTTTAATGTCAACCACAAATTGTTAAGATAGCCTTTTTCTGACTCTCTCTTATAAACATGACATATGACATTTATAGAATAGTGGGCAAAATGCAATTTCATTTCACAGGTGTGAAAACACATTTAGTCCAACATTTGAAAAACTACAGCAGTCACATTTATGAGGTGGTGTGAAAAAATGGGTATGTTGAAAGTTTGGAGTCAAAATATTGATAATTACCAGAGTTATGAGTGAGCGTGAAAACATTTAAATGTACAATTGTAACTTTGCTTTTGTAAATATTTTGACTCAGAACTGTGAACATAGTGTTCTTGTGAGCCCATGCCATGAACCTGGCAGGTGAAAATTTTCAAATGCCGCTCAAAACATGATTTGCGATGATTTTGCAGAATGACTGCAAAGTCACTTTTCAGCCTGGATTTGGAAAATTTCACTTGCCTTGTTTGTGAGATGGGATCCCAAAAGGCTGTGTTGAAAGTTTTGTGGAAAAACATTGAAAATTAGCGACGTTATGAGTGACTAGAAACATAGCATTTGATGGCAGATAAGGACTGATTGGCCCATCTAGTCTGCCCCGAATGTTAAAATATTTCTACATCCACTTATAACTTGGTCATTTTACTATACCTTCCCACCAAATTTTCAACATACTCTTCTTATGACCCTACCTCATGAACCCAGTAGATGAAAATGTTCAAATTCCACCCAAAAGATGATATCATGGAGCATCTGTGAAATGACCTTTTGGGACAGATTTGAGAAATTTCACCTACCTTGTTGATGAGGTGGGATCCCAAGATGGCCATGTTGAAAACTTGGTGTAAAAATATTAAAAAATGATAATGCTATGAGTAAAAGTTCAAAATGCATTGAAATACATTAGCCAGATTTACCGTATTTTCACGTATTGCAGTCGTAATTCCAGCAGGAGGATGTCTTTTGTATGGTTGAGTGGATCTACACCATGGGACCATTTTAGGTGAATGAGAACATATGAGGAAGTATGGCATGTGGGTGCTGAGTAGGGGGCAGAGTGGGGAGAATGGGAGTGTGCTAGGGCTCAGATCAGCGAGGGACTGGTTTCTTATTGTCAGGAATAAAAAGAACCTTTTCTCTTTAATTCTGTGACTGATGAGTCTTTTTGCAGGTCAGTGCATGCCAGGACTGGGGGGGGGCACTAGACACTAGTGAATTGAATTAGATATATATGACTGGGGAGAGGGGGGACAGTTAGACAGCAGGAAATTGTATTAAGTGATTGGGACTGTGGAGAGGGAAGGGTACCACTAGACACCAGGACATTGAATTAAATAATCAGGACCAGTGAAAGCAAGACTGGGGCTGCTAGACAATCAGGACCAGGAAGAAGGAGGGGAGCACTAGGCACCAGGGACATTAATTTCAAGGAATTACATAATATAGACCTGTGGGAGGCTGCTAGACACTAGGGAATTGAATGAGTTAATCATGACTGGAGAGAGGGTGGACAGCAATACACTAGGGAATTGAATTAAATGATTGGGACCAGGGAGAGGGAAGGGGCTGCTATACACCAGGAACTTGAATGAAATGATCAGGACCATGGAGAGAGAGGGAGGCCACTAGACACCAGGGAACTTAATGAGATGATCAGGACCAAGGAGTGAGAGGGGTATGCTACACAGATTTATTTGGGGGGGGGGGACAGAAAAGTGATGCAGAAACATTTTTTATGTTTACAGCAAGTTCAGGGGAAAAAAAAACATCCAAGTCCTCATGAGAAAAAATGTGTTACAATATTGATAATTATGCTATTTATATGAATGCTTATGCCTGTGAGAGAACAGCTGAGCAGCAGGAGACATTCATGTGCATCAGTGCCACACAAACGACTCCCCTCACTGAACTGGGCACCCAGGAGTTTGTGTGTTCAGAAAATATAGTTCTGGGTTTATTTTTAAGAAACAAATACCCAGATCTAACTAAGTGGATTCCATTTAGTTAGGTTCAGGTGTTTGTTTGTTTTTTTAATAGATGATTTTTATGTGTTTCCTATGTTTTTAGTTAAAGAAAAAACAAAGTGATGGCCATCATGATCTGTATTTTTTCTCAGAACCTGAAATGCACTAATTTTATAAAAGGTTAATGCCTGTGAACAGAAAATTTATCTTTCACATCAGAGGGTTATCTTAATACCTTTCTGAACATGCTCAGAAAAACACATTAAAATCCTTATAACTGTGAAAGCAATAATCTTGTAGCAAGTGTGTGTTCCAAGTCAGTTCTCTGAAAAGTCATTTTTAAAAATGTCTTCAGGTGCGTCCTTGGTGCAAGGTCTTGGTTTCCAAAATTCTGACTTAAATATCAGAATTTTCTGTTCAGTATGTGAGAAGTCAAACTTCTACTCACTCAGATCTGGTTTTAGAGATTTTTCCAGGCCTACACATATACTGCTTTTCTACAAGTGTAAACAAGCTGGGACAGACTATCTGACTTCCAGCAAAACTGTTTTTCAACTGCTCTGAGTTCAAAATGTGTCTGATTATATACTTGATGGTAATTTTTTTGGGACACGCCTACCTTTTTTTCCCCTCTGGGGTGGGGTTAAATGGTTCCAAGACAATACAGATATTAGGGTGCAACAGTTTGCTTTTTCCTGCAGGTGTCACTGTGGTTCCATGTCAATCCTAATGACATCTAATCCAGGCATTTAGCTTAACCTCTGACCCCAGATCACTGCATTACCTTTCCCTGTCATGGAAAGCCATAGTGGGTATTGTATGCCTTCTTGGGCTATATACCTGTCTCCCTTATCTTGAGACATAACAGGTTTACACTAGCCTTTATAGAAAAAACTTTTGTTTTGTAGTTACCTGTTAAAGGGATAGTGTCTTAATTCTAAAGTACATTACAGCATATACAATATGAACCCACATAAATGGATCTAGGTCTATCATGCGACAGTAAGTATAGGAAAAAACACAACTCGTCATTAAACATTGACATTCCATATCTCAGAAACTATACAAGCAGCCATCACAAAACTTTGTGCATCTTGAGAAGCTGCCTCTGACACAGTGCATGCCACATTTGGGCTATTTCGCTGCACACTGCCACAGTTATTAAGGTTCAGAAATTGGGGTTTAACATTACAGAAATTGGGGTTTAACATTACATACCTTGCTCAACCCTAACTATAGTATAATGGTGCTACCATGCCAGTATTTTATATATATAATATATACATGTATGTATACACTGCATGTATATTTGCAAAAAAAAAAAACTTTTAATGCACCAGCTAGGTTTCAGCTTAGGGCAAGTTGGTGTTAGGGTCTCCAACCGTAACTCCACATCTCCACCCACCAACAAAAGGAAAAAAAATTAGGGTTTGGGGTCTCTGGAGTCTTGGTAAATCAGTGTCAGGGTGTTCCTTGATGTTGTCAACCCTAATGCTTACCTCTCCCACCCAAGTCCGTAGTCTTCTGTCAAAAGAACAAAGTACGGCTCCAAGCCAGTGCATCATAGTAATACAGTCATCAAAGGTAGCAAAGTATGTCTCGTCACATGTTGAAAACAAAAACTGTTGTAGCTTTCTTCACACAGGGCCCTGCAGGAAGAAGAGAGATCACATCTGACCTTGCTTGCTCAGGAGAGATGGTGTGCATTAGGGTTGATATCCCCAAGGAAAACCGCACCACTTATTCGCCAAGACTCTGAAGACCCAAAATCTTAATTTATTTTCCTTTTGCTGCTTGGGGGGGGGAGAGTTAGGGTTCGAAACCCTAATGCTACATTTCCCTACTTTTGTTGCGTTAAGTTGAACCCTAACTTGAGCATTAATGCACTTTTTTTTTTGCAAAGACTTGCTTTTGTTTTTGAAATAGTGGAATTGTATACTCATTTATGCAGGTCCCCTCTGAGCCCTGTGCCAGGGGCAGACCCTGTCCACCTACAGGAGTGCAGCAATGGACCCTGCACATCCATGTGGCCATAAATGCAGATGCATAGCGTCCATCTCTCAGCTAATGCACAATGCCCTCTGCCACCCATGGGTGCAGAGGTGCAGGGCCCTATGCCAAGAGAAGAGCTGTCTTCACTGTATGGTACCTGGGCTTGTGCAGGCAGACCTGCACTTTTCCTTCCCTAGCAGGGGGGTGGTGTTGCATAACAGCACTATACCCTCAGTCTCATCTCATCCAGCTGGCTCACTGAGCTTGCCCCCAAACTCAGCTTATTGGCATGGAATCACAAAGCAGTACCTGATGGGGGAAAGTCAGGCACTACACAAAGCATTTCTTAGTAATTCATACTAAGGTTCATAATAAGGTGTAAGGAGCAAGGAAAGGCAGTTAGCCCATGTTGGCTCCTATCACATTACCAATAATAAGTCAGTATGTTTCCTTCTGTAATGTAGGCATCTAGTCTACTCTTGAATTGGTATTTATTTTTGCTTACAATGATTTCCGCTGGTAGTCTTTTCCAAGGAGTCAATACCCTTTGGGTGTAGAAGTCCTTTCTATTTAATTTTTTTTTGTTTTAATTGTAGGGTTGCCCCCTACAGGTTGCTTTGTCACATTTGAATTCCATAGTAAAGTCATTTAACAAGTAGGCATCTTGCATTATATCATAGCAACACGTCTCCCCTTATTCTTCTAATCTCAAGGGACATTAGTTTTAGTACTTTAAGGTGATTGTTGTACAGCACGGTTATATATCATTTTGGTGGTATGCCTCTGAATACTTTCGATTTTCTTTATACAGCCTTTTTTATTAGGTCTCCAGACCAGATTTCCATGGTCCAAAATGGGTCTGACATATGATCTATTAAGTGGCTTTATAACTTGTTTATTTCTACTTCTAAAATTTCATTTTATAGCCCATAATATCTTCTTTGCCTTCAGTATTTGCTTATTACAGTGAGTATCATATGTGAGATTGTCATGCAGTATTATACCCAGATCCCTTTCTTCATTTGATTCCCTAAGAGGTTGTCCATTCAAAAAATAGGTTATTTTTAAGTTCTGTCTACCTAGGTGTATAATACAGCATTTATTAGTATTAAAACTCATTCCTCTCTGGATGGCCCATTTGTGGATGTTATTCAGATCTTCTTGTATAGTAGCTGTATTGTCCTTATTACACATAATCCCTGCTAGTTTTGTATCATCAACGCATTTACATAGCCAGTTAGCTGTTGTCCCATACTAGACATAAATATTCAGAATAAGACAGACCCAACACAGATCCCTGTGGCACCCCACTTGTCACCGGCACCGGAGTGGATTAATATTTTAATCTATTTATTAAGCATTTGTTGACAAGGTAAGTGCATTAGATGAAAAAAAAATACCCATTTTCATGCATGACCTGGCAAGATTTTGACCTCAAATTTTCTAGATGGTCATTTTATGACACCCCTCATAAACATGACATGTGGCATTTATAGTATATTGGACGAAGCATCATTTTCACCAGAAGTGTAAAAACACATCTTGTCCAGGATTTAAAAATTGACACCTGTCGCATTTATCAGGTGGTTTGAACAAATGACTATGTTGAACGTTTGGAGTCAAAATACTGCTTTCTCCAAACACTCAGTAATCTCACAACTCTACACCCACACCACCTCCTCCTGTGACTGTCCCTAGCTACCAGGCCCATTTGTTTCACTCAACTCTTTCCCTGCACTGCCCCTCACCTTCTTTTGGTCTTCCTATCCTCCTCACTCTCTCTCCTCTCTGTCTTTCCTTCCCCTTCCCCCCACTTCCCCTCTTTACCTCTTCCCCTTTTTTCTAACTTTCTTCTAACTCTCCCTCATTCCCTTCCCTTATCTCCTCTGCTCCTTATCCCTCTCCTCCCCATCCTCCCTTAACTGCCCCAATCCTCCCTCCTCAGCCCCTCTCCCTCCACCCAGCTCCACCTCCTCTTCCCCTCATTTCTGCTCCACCTTATCTCCTCTCCTCCCTCCCCATTCCCTTCTCCTTATCTGCCCCAATCCACCCCTCCACCCTTGAACCCTGGCTAAATCCTCTTATCAATTGCCCTGTGTTGTGCCTCTACTTCAACTACCCTTGAGCACTCAGCTACACTGTTACCTTGTGTCTTACCTGTATATGATTGTAAATGCTGTAAATAACTCTCTGTCATAACAAGTGAAACTACTGTTCATTGTATTGTACTGCATATACCTTGATATTCTTGTATCAATCCCCTTCCCCCTCAGGATACATCTGGAAATGAGCTAATTCAAAGCTGAGTATGTTTTTCCAGGTGAAATGCTTTAATTAATTAATAAATAAATAAAATAAAATATTGAAAACTAGTGAAGTAATGAGTGAACATTGAAGTATTTCAATGTTCACTCATAACTTGGTAAATTTACCATATTTTTACACCAGACTTTCAACATCATCTTCTTATAGCCCACGTATGAACCTGTTAGGGGGAAATGTTTGAAATCCTGCTCGAAATGTGAATTCATGCAGGGACTGCAAAGTCACCTTTTGGGATGGATTTGAAAAATGTTACCTGCCTTGTTAATGAAATGGGGTCCCAAAAATTCCATCCTGAAAGTTTGGTGGAAAAATATTAATATTTAACAAAGTTATGAGTGAATGAAAAATGATTTCAACATTCACTCATAACTTGACAAAGAAATTTTGCTGCTGTATTGGTCCTAGTAATATAAGAGTCACACAAATAGATGATTTGATACCTTTTATTGGACCAACACAGTTGTTAAAAAAGAAAATAGGTGCTTTTAACTTTTGGACTACACAGAATCTTTCATCATTGTTTTCTGATGAAGGATTCTGTGTAGTCCGAAAGCTAAAAGGACTCATAACTTGGTAATTTTAACATGTTTTTTACACCCAATTTTCAATTTAGCCTTCTTATAGAAACATGGAATTTAACGGTAGATAAGGACTGCTTGACCTACCCAGTCTTTCCGTTTTTCCCCTATCTACATTATTACTGCAGACCATACTTGATGTACAGCTCTTTCTTCCTCCTTCTTTCCTTTCCACTATGATTCCCTTGTGCCTGTCCCAACACTCTTGAACCCCACTACTGTTTTTGACCCCACCACTTTTGCTGGAAAGCTGTTCTAGGAATCTACCACTCTTTCTGTGAATAAGTATTTCCTCACATCTCTCTTGAATCTACCCACTCTAGAACATTTTCAGTACACACCTGAAATGTGCTTTCATGATGTGATCACAAAATCACCTTTTGGGTCAGATTTGAAAACTTCCACCATCCTTGTTCATGTGGCAGGGCCCCAAAAAGGCCATGTTGAAAATGTGGTGTAAAAATATAAAAACATGGCAAAGTTATAAGTAAAAGTTCAAACCCATTGAAATACATTAAGCCACACTAACCTTATTTTCTCATATAGCAGTTGCTAATTCCAGAAGCAAGACATGTCTTTGATCAGATAGTGGATCTATAACATGGGATCTGTTCAGGTGAATGAGGGCGTGGGGGTATGTGGGGTGGTGGGTGTTGAGTGGGGGTCTTGGGGTGTCAGATTGGTGATGGAGCATTTTCTTGTGTACAGGCTGAAAAAATCAAAAACACAGTATAGGACTGTTTTCTGTTTTGCAGGTACTATATTTTACTTTTCTTGATCTGACACTGGGGATTGGGCATCCCAGTGTTGGCATATACTTTATGGCAGCACAGGGGATTGGCACCCTGGTGTCTCCAACTATGAATTTGGGGGGTGGGGGCGTGATCTGGAGGGGAGGAGGGTCTGCAAGTGGTACTGGGGGTAGGCACTCCAGTCTGCTTTTTAAAAATAAAGATAGGAAGAATGGGGGAGAGCTGGCTGAGCTGGGAGAGGAGGGGATGTAAAATGGAAAAAAGGGATTAGATAGACAGACAGGCAGGCAGGTAGAGATGAGAGAAAGATCAGGAGGATCACTGGCTCACTGTTGCAGCTGAAGCCAGCTGCACAACTCCACCTGTGGCTTCACAATTCAAGAAAGTCTCATTGTTCTCATACTGAGAATGTGGGTGAATGGCTCCTCTTGCTAAGCTGGACACACAAGATTTATGGGTACCCAGAAACAATATTTCCAGGCATATTTAGAAAAAAACTAACACCAGAATCTAGCTAAACATGTCCCGTTTACCTAGATTCAGGTGTTCATTTTCCAAAAAATACATAATTTTTAAGTATTTTTAATTTTTTTAGTTTCAAAAAAACAAGATGACGGCTGTTAAGATTGGTAATTTTTTTTCTCACAAGTGAATCCTTTGTCACAACAAGTAAATCATGAAAAATAAGCCCTCACAATCGATGTTTTTTTTACTGTTCTTATCAGAGGGTTGTCCAAAATACAAGCTTTAAATCCTTATAACTCTGGAACTGTTTAATATTTTTTCACAAAACCTTTGAAAGGACTGCTTTGGCACAGGCCATATCTGCCCTGAAAGTTTTGTTAAAAATCTTCTGTACAGTGTAGGCTACACATGAGAGCAAAAAAAGTTGTTTGGAAATGAAATATATAGGAATATATATATATGCATAGAAAAAAGTTTTTTTTTTCCCTTCATTTGTGTCGTTCCATATCTTGGAAAGTGCACAATATGCTGTCATGAAACTTTTCATGTCTTGAGACTCTGTCAGTCAAATCAGGGATGTCAAATTTTCTGCTATTCTGTCAAACATCGCCACGTTAATAAGGTGCAAAAATTAGGGTTTAACATAAAAACACCCTTCTCAACTCTAACTATACTGGTGCTACCACACCAGTATCATATATATGATATATGCAGTGTATGACAAGTGACTTTATATGTCACTATTTACAATTACTGTAAATGAAACTCGCTAAATGGAAATGCAGCAAACTACATAACCTTATGCTTAGGGATACAGTTAAACATGCCTTTTTACAGTCAGTTGTGCATTATGCAAATTGTTATGGCAAGATAAATTAACACCTAGCAATTGTGAACTGTAAGCAGAGATTTCCCAACTGTTGAAAATGCTGGAACAACAAGTAAAAAAACATGTAGAATAAGGTTGTTGCAGAGCAAGAAATATTAGCAGACCTTCATTACTTATTACAGTGACATATGGGCTGGGAAGCATTGTCAGATTTGGCCTGTTTTCTACACTTGATTGGAATGCTCTAAGGTTACATTGTACAGTGGGATTGTGTTTTTGAATTTTTTTCTGTATTACTGCCTGGTAAGATCCATGCAGATAAATATCTGGTTTATGTCATTTCTAATCAGCTTCTCCGTAAGACACCAAGTAATTTCCATAAATGAAGCACAGCCTTAATAACTGGGGCACATTCTCGGAAGACTGTACCTGCAGTATTTTCAGCTGTTTATCTTGAGCCTGTAATAAACATCTTGCAGTCTACAAATGCCACTTACACTTAAGCTGTGTAGTTCCTGGTGCAGGAAATACAGACGATTTGCTTCCTATAAAGCTATGAATCAGTTGAGGAATCAGAGTAACCATATAGACAACAACGATTATTAAGTGGAATTGTTCTTTAATGTGCTTGAAGATGTCTTAGATGCCAGCATGAAGTAGAAAATGTTGACAGTTCAACAGTGCCAAATGTTCTCCAGGAACTGCCTAGGGAGGCTTGCAGGGCTTTCTGAAAAAGCTGACTAAATAAGATTCAACACAAAAACAGCACCTTGGGTCCAAATAACTATATGGTGGAAGTGAACCTGAGAAAGGAAATTTATGCTGACTACTGTACCATAGGAAAGTTGTTTTTCTGATTTAATACAGTCAAAATGTTATCTGTAAGATAGGGTAAAAAAAAGCTACCTCTAGACATTCCCCTTAATAACTCAACCACAGACATCAGACAGTAAGTATTTTTATGACTTTGTGTACTAGAACAAGCATGGATCACTGCGAAAGTGGTCAGAAAAGATGCTTTTAAAAAATGAGAATATGCAGGAAGATTTGAAATTAGGATCTGTAAAGCCTTCAGAAAAGAGCAGAAATGCTTTAATCAGTCACCTGCTAGAAGCAATAAATGTATGGTTTACAGTGGGTTTACAGCTGATATTTAAAAACAAGGCTTGGCATATATTCAATTACTTAAAGATTTTCATTTCTGCCGCATTTCCATCAAGGAAGATTTTATTAGGAGGGGGTTTATTTGAGTCTGTGTAAGAACGGAAGACATGATAACTCTGTCCGTACAATTTTGATAAGTGTGGGCTGCTTCATTAACGTTCACACCTTTTCTTGTGCATTTCCCCTTCCTGCAGAGTAATTCATTAACAGGTACTGTATTTTGTCCTTCATGTTTATTGCAGGCTGTATTACTGAAATGGATTAAGTATCTTTTTGACAGCAGGATCTTGCTTGGCATTTAACATTTTAGGACTAATGGACTAACTAGAGAAAAAGAACAAAGAAGTCTGCAAAAGTAACATGAACTGCACAATAGACCATCTCAGTAGGAAAAATAATTTGAAGCAAGCCTTTTAGGTGTTCATTGGAAAACTTATAAGTATAATCACACTGCTGCTCTACAGCCATTTGATGTGTGACCAATCAAGTAAGTGCTGCTTAGCAACAAAAATACAATGTGTGCCTTTTATGTAAAGGAAGTTTAAGGTATTTTAGGCAGACTACAGTCAGAAGTCATCTGTAATGAAACAGTTTTGTTTGTTAGATTTTGGGGAACAGATCATTTGCATACCCTTTAGAGCACTGGGAGTCATTTACTGTCTGAATAAGGCCAATAGCTTTCACTGGCTTTTGGGAAGAAAAGGATTAAAGAGAGCTTGGCCCACTTTAAATGAAGTAGATTAGTAGAAATCTTTGGTTAAGGATCATTGACTAGTTTACAGAAAGATATTTACTACTGCTACCACAGCATTGTGAAGTTCAGTATGGGACTGGATTCCCAGCAACTGAATTCGAGCACTGTGATCCCTGATTTTAGGAACTCTACCAGTGACAAAGTGATAGAATTTACCAGAGATCTGCTGAGGAACATCCACTAGGGAAATTGGGCAGAAAAAAGTGGGTAGCAATAAAAGAGGCAACATTACAGGTGGCACAATTGGGAAATAAAAGTTCATCTTCCAAGAATCAATCTTCACCATTCATCACTGGTAGGTCTTAGCCCAGAGGCACTAGGACTCCATGGGAGCATATACTTTTAAGAATTTTTGCAGGAAGGGAGCTGGCACTGGGATGGTGCTGCCCATAAAATAGATGTATGACATGGTGCTCATGGACTGGGCAGTAACCAATTCTGGCTCCCTCTCCTCCTCAGTTCTGTTTTTCCTGCCGCAGGGGAAGGATCTCCATGGGAGTGTTCCACCATATCAAGTGCACAACTGTTCTTTTCATCACCTACTTGACTCCATGCACCCATTTGATGCCCTGTCACTGCTTTTCTCATCTCCTGTCCTTGTAGTGTGGTGCCAGGTACTTTTTTTTTTTTTTGCTTGTTTTATTGTTTTTCATTGAAATTTCGGTCATATCTTATCAGGGGCCTAAGAAGAAGACTGGAAAAAGAAAGGAGTCTCGCAACATGTGTCAGTGCCCCTGTTGGAGAAATATGTACATTTGAGACCGCCATGACTTGTATTGGACCTGCCTGGATCATACTATGACATGGATCATTGTGTTGCCTGCTTCAGCATGGTCCTCTGCACATTCGAACTCCATGTGATGAGGTAGGGACAGGGTTCACCACCTTTGGAGGCTGGCATTGCACTCAGGATTCCAGAGTGACGTTCCTGAGCTCTTCCCTGACCCCTCCCTGGTACTTTATGTACCGAGGGAGACCAGTTCTCCATTAGTTCTCATCTTGCTGAGACAGGTGGCCTGGGGAGGTGTCTTTGGGGCAACTGGCCTCTATCAGGGGGCAAGTTGCCACACCCCTCCCAGTCTGGTACCCTCTTGGGGGTCCGGACACCCCTGGTGGCAGCGTCGCAGCTATAAACTGGGCCTGCACTGGTGGGTCCCTTGGCACCATGGTCCTGTTCTGTTTTGGCTCCTAGCACTGAGACCAATGCCAATGAGTGGGCAGCACCCTCCGCATGGCCGGGTCCCTGCTCGCTGTCATTTGTGGCAACAGGAAAGGAAGGGTGCAAAAAAGTTGCACTCAAGTATGAAAAGACAAGATACTCAAATCATACCAATGGTGAGCTTATTGAAGAACTCCTGAAGACGCTGCTCCCAATGCCCTGATGCTTCGACCATGTGGATCTTCCTCTGGGGGCATGATCCACTCCCCGAGGAAGACCTACATGGTCAAAGTGCTGGGGCACTGGGAGAAATGTTTTCATGAGTTCTTAATAAACTCACCATTGGCAAGATTTGAGCATCTTGTCTTTTCATACTCGAGTGCCACTTTTCTGCATGATTGACTGAACAAGTGGGATCTGTTGATCTGAATGGGTGCAGCTATGCAGAGTGCCCCATCATTTGTGGTCTTTGAGGGAGAGGAAGGGTCCCTTGGGTCTACCAGATTGAGATCTCCTTAATGTCATCCTCCGACCTGGGGGATGATGATTGGAAGATCCTGACTGGCTTCCCTGTTCCAACAAGGATAGGAATCCTTCTGGGCCTAGCCCTAGGCCTTTAATGGCAACTGGGTCTGGAAGTTTTCCTCCTTGTGCCACCTCCCCTGCATTCTGTGGTGCTTTTTGCGGCTCCAGGGATGCCTCCAGTGCCGATTCTGGCACCGGTGGGGATGGTGACACCATGTGTGGTGCTGGGTTGGGGTCTGGTGCTGTTGCTAGCCCTGTCAGTGGCACCAGGTCAGATTCTGGTGCCATTTCCTAGGGTAGCGCTGGTGCTGCTCATGGTATCAACTCCTACTTACTCCCTGTTTTGGACCCTAGGGCTGCTGTCTGGCCTACTCCAAGGGGCAGAGCCCTCTCTGGTGAGGTGGGGATTGGGAGATCCCAGTCAGCGCTGGGGGCTCTGGCAGGGTCATAGTGTTTACTCTGGTCTTCTTTCCCCTCTGGAACCATCTGGGCCTATGGTAGGTGGCAAAAGGGGCCACCCTATGGGACCTGTATGGCTCTGACTTCCCCATCAGGGGATTTCCCCCCAAGGGCACCACCCCAGTTGCCCCTGTACATTTGGGTGATCATGGGTGGGTGAGTTACACAGCCTCTCCCCTTGGGCAAGGTCACCTGTATGCTTTCTCAAGTCCATGGAAGAGGAACTGGCCTGGTCCAGCATGACCCTCCCCCTTAGCCTGTTTCACTCCCTCCCCCGGGCATTTCTAGCCCTTTGAGGCCCCTAACCTGGGAACAATTCAGGGCATCATGAAGTCCCTATCTACTTGAAGGCAGTGGACCAGGCAAGGACTCCTAAAACTGAAGGTGGACAAAGCAATGGGTCCTGATGGAATTCACCCCAGAATTCTAAAAGAATTAAGGGAGGAACTAGTGAAACCACTGGCTACTCTTTTTAATAAATCATGGGAGGATGGTGTGGTACCCGAGGACTGGAGGAAGGCAGATGTGATTCCCCTTCACAAAAGTGGGACCGAGACAGAGGCAGGAAACTACAGACCTGTCAGTCTGACCTCTGTGGTAGGGAAAGTGATGGAGTCACTTTTGAAGGAAAGAATAGTTGAGTACCTAGAGGCCAGTGGAGCACAGGACCTAAGGCAGCATGGGTTCACAGCAGGAAGGTCATGTCAGATGAGTCTAATAGATTTCTTTGACTGGGTGACCAAAGTAGTAGACCAGGAAGGGGCTGTGGACATGGCCTACCTAGACTTTAGCAAGGCATTTGACACAGTCCCACACAAAGATTAATAGTCAAATTAACCAGCCTGGGAGTGGGTCCCAGGGTGGTAGCCTGCGTAAAACATTGGCTGCACAACAGGACACAGAAGGTAATTGTAAATGGAGTCCACTCTGAAGAAAGAGGGGTTACTAGTGGGGTACCACAGGGTTCAGTATTGGGTCCAGTCTTTTTAATGTCTTCATCAGTGACATTGCAGAGGGACTGGAAGGAAAAGTATGCCTTTTTGCAGATGACACAAAGATCTGCAACAGGGTTGATACACAAGGAGGCGTGGAAAGGATGAAAAGGGACTTGGCAAAGTTGGAGGAATGGTCAGAAGTATGGCAGCTAGGATTCAATGCAAAGAAGTGCAAAATAATGCACCTGGGAAACAAGAACCCAGGGGAAGAATACACAATGGGTGGGGAGGTAGTAACAACAACAAAAAAGGAAAGGGACCTGGGGGTAATCATATCAGATGACCTTAAGGTTAGCAAGCAATGTGAGAAGGCAGTAGGGAGGGCTGGGGGTATACTGGGATGTACAGGGAGAGGTATCAGCAGCAGAAAACAGGAAGTTGTTATCCACCTGTGGGCAAAGCTAGGACAGCTCCTGGCATCCTTACTGGATTGTGAGGCAACCAGACAGGTCATTCGCCTTTCTGCTCAGAGTCTGGAGTTAGTGAGACACTAGGGAAGGGTGTCCTATGATGCCAACGAGGTAGCCTCCAGGTTAATAGGAACTGCAGTCTGCATTAGGTGGACAGGGTGGTTTTGTCTGTCCCAGTTGTCACCCTTGGACTGGTGTAGGGTGATCACCTCATGGTACCGCAGGGCCAGGCATGAACTTGTGGGGTGCCTTCCTGCTCCTAGTCCACTGGAGTCTCTGCCTGACCCAGATCAGTCTCGGACCTCGCCAAGCCCATGAGGAGCCCCCACCTCTCTGTGTCTGCCCCACAAGAGGCTGAGAGAACAACAATTTCCCTCATGGTTTGCCAACACCACCATTATGGTGGTGGCTTGATACTGTGACCCACCAGTGATGAATGGTGAAGAATGATTCTTGAAAGATATGATAACTACATACTCACCGTAATTCTTGATCTTCCAGAATATCTTCATCATTCATCACTGCAACCCGCCCACCTTCCCATGCAGTGGCCAGGCTTCTGGGCAGTTTCTCCTCCCTTTCCTTTCTGCCTTCCCCCTCGTTTTTAACAAAAAATACAAAACAAAAGGGCAGGCATCAGGAAGCAGATTCCTTCAGGCAATTCCTCCCTTTGCATGCCCCAAAATAAAAAAATGCTGTTCATGGACCCTGTTTCTTTGGTCCTTGGCTTTTGTAGGAGGAAATCAATTTCTGCCTTTGAAAAACTTGCCCTCTTTTGCTCTTTGCACCCCTGAGAGCCAAAGAAAAAATATATACAAAATAAAAAGAAAGAAAGTATATACATATATCTATATATGCATATATGTATAAACATGTTGTTATTGGACCCCCTGGTCCCTGTTTTTCTATTCTTTAAAAAAAATAGAGAGGGATTTTCTTCAGAGAGAGGGAGAGAGACAGAGAAGAGAAACCTCTTCTGAACTGGCCCTTGTAGCCCCGCCTTCCCTGCATCCTCTCGTGAGGGAGGGTCTTTTTTTGCCGTTTAATTGTCTCTTCTGATCCCTCAAGGGACAGGGCTTGGTAGGGGAATGTGATACTCTTTGGGCTAATTTTTGGACAGTAGATCACTTCACTTCCAGTTCAACCCACCATGCAGTCTGCCATTTTATTATGGCCTGCTACACATTTCTTTTTGGGATTCTCCCACAGCCTCTCATTTCAAGTCAAGGGAATCTTCATCGAAATCCCTATCCTGCCTTTGTGCTTGTGAGGGCCCCTGTTCTCGATCTTTGCCCCTAGGAGTAGCTTCTCTCCTTGTTTTTTTTTTTTTTTTCTTGGAAACTGAGCTTGCTTTAGTCACCTGAGCCCTGGCTTAACCCTCAGACCTTCAAATCTGAAGGCTTGCCTTTCTCCCTTACTACTTTTTTAGTCATATGGAGCGCAAATCTTAGTCCGTTACAGTCCTCCTTCCTCTGAGGGACATCAAGGGCTGGCTATGTTTTTCCCCAGGGCTCATAGGCTCTTATCTTATTCCTTACCTCAGAGAAGTACAGGTCAACCCCATTTATCCAGCCCCTTATTATCCGAATCTCCCTAATGAACTGCCTGTTTGCCCTACAGTGTTTCCATTGAAACTGATTGTGGCTACCTGCAATTACAACAGGAACAATCAACGGCTGTTACAAGATGTAATTATTTGACTACTTTGTTGCAGAACTGTGGAGGGGTTGTGGGATAACAGATGGACCAGACACTGAACTTCAAGTTCAACACACAATCCCTCTATGATGTTTATTCAAAATACAGGAAATAAACTTCTGCAATGCCATATTCCTTCTTCAGTACATCAATTTGCAGCAACAGACTATGTATGTATTTTCTCTGCACTTAGACATCACCTACTGACACTGATCTCTGCTCTAACTAGCCTCAGTGAAAACCCTTCATTCCTATGTGGGCACCGTTTGCTTGGGTAGTGGGGACTCAAAAAAAAAAAAAACAAGCGAAAAACAAAGAACCTCAGTGCAGAAACACTGAAAAAAGGGTTACTCCAAAGGGCACTGGCAACAAATCAAGTTTCAAAGAAATGCAACATCATACATACTTCCATAATGCAAAGCATCATGGGATATATGCAAATCACCATGACATTTCCAACTTGCTCAGTTTACAGCAACTTGCATGCATTTTAAATAGCACAACTAACTTATTGTCTATAATGGTCACCTAGTACTTTTTGCCATTATCAAAAACACCTAGTGCCATGATATTTTCAACGTTTACAAGTTTCATAAACATAAGGGGCCGGATATTCAGACTGCACCAGGCAGGGGCACAAGCCTGGGCGCAGCGCAACTGGGATGCGCAAGGGTGTGGTCTGGGCGGTATTCAATGGTGCTGCACCATGGCTCAGCACCATTGAATATAGCACCATGGCCGCCCACATTGCGCATGGCGCAGTGGTACTGTGCTGGTGCAAGAGGCAAGAGAGGAGCAGGGGGATGCACCAGCACAAGTGCGGTTGTGCTAGGCACAGGAACTGTGATATTCAGTGGTAGGCATGCAAATGGAGCCATTATGCATGCAAGGCACAAATGGGGCCATTTGCATGTCATTATGGCCCCATTTGCATGCAGGTGCACTGATCCCTGGCGACTTGCACCTGGCGCCCTGCCAGGCTGCAGCTGTCGGGGACCGATGCCCCCTGCCCCTCGGCGGCAATGCGCCCCAATGCCCAGTCGTGGGCTTAGTAGAAATAAATGTATCCTTGGTGGTCCAGTGGACTTGCTCCCCAGCCTGATCATGGGCTTCGTAAAAATAAATGTATCCCTGGTGGTCCAGTGGACCGACTCCCAGCCTGATCACTGGCTTAGTAGATAAAAGCAGAATCTATGGTGGTCTAGTGCACCGAAACCCAGCCTGATTGCGGGCTCTGTAAATGAAGATAAATCCCTGGTGGTCAGCGTACCTCCACTTCCCTCCAGACCCGCCACCCTGCTCTCCCCAGTCAGCGGTGGGTGGCAGCCTCACCTGCAACGTTGCCTTTACTGACCGACAGCATACAGTATGGCTATACATTTCAGTTGTCTGACGGCTGGGCCAATGGGCGCAGATCAGAGTTGTACTACACAGTGTCCCAGCATGTGAATGGAATTCATTCACATATCGGACTGTAGTCAGTATGGTCGCACGCCTATTGGCTTCACGAGGGACCAATAGGGCGACAGCCGTACTTTTATGCTGTCAGTCAGTGGCAGGGAGGCTTGAAGGTGGGAGCTGCCACCCACTGCTGACCAGGGGAGAGGGGTGGCGGTCTGAGTGGGCGGTGGGGGGTACCTCTGGATCACCAGGGATTTATCTTCATTTACGGAGCCCGCGATTGGGCTGGGATTCAGTCCACTGAACCACCAGGGATTCTGCTTTAACTACTAAGCCCGCGATTGAGCTAGGATTCGGTCCACTGGACCACCAGGGATACATTTATTTTTACTAAACCCGCGATCGGGCTGGGATTCGGTCCACTGGAACACCAGGGATGCATTTATGTTTACTAAGCCCGCGATCATGCTGGGGAGCAGATCCATTGAACCACCAGGGGATTTCAATATTTACAGAGCCCATGGTTGGGCATTGGGGGGGGGCAACGCCCGGCCTGTGACTCGGGAGGTCGGGTGGCTACCCACAGCAGGTGGCTGCCGTGTTGCGCCCAGCAATACGGCAGCTGGTCTGCGGGCATTCCCTGACTTGTTCCTTTTTTGGGGGGCACATCTTTGCACCCCCATGTGTGGTGCAAGGTGGGTGTGTGCCTGCATATGTGCCACACATCTTGGGCTGAATATCGGGATGTGCTGAATATGCATGGGCATGCACCCCGCACTTGCACCGCATACATTACTAGTGCACCGCAGCGCATCAGGATTTGCACTGTGCAACATCCCCTTTTGAATGCGGCTGGGCGCATCGGTGGGTTGCGCGGGTGCAGCACTGTTGGCCCATGCGCAACCCCTTTGAATATCCTGGCCCAGGTGTATTATGGGGAGTGATGTACAACAAGGGTATTCTTGATCGAGAGGTATCCCTGACAATGTTTTACCTTGAGAGCACAGCTCGAGAGGTTCAGTGTTGGCAAGGATACCTCAAGATTTTTGAATACCCTTGTCTGTGCATCTCTCCCCATAGACAGTCTTTTACAGTGTATGGGGAGTCGATTAGATGGCAAGATAATTAACAAATGGAAGCGGTATGCTGTTGGCAAACTTTTTTTTACTGGAAAGAATAAGGCAGCACACAACAAATAAATACACTTGCTCCAATAAAAATAAGCAGCTCATTAACACACTATTATTAACTGGCTCTAGATGATGGTAGACAATGGCTTATCTGAGTAAAGAAAATTTCCATTTTTTTTTTCTTCGGGTTGCTGGGTCCACACCATGCTGCAGATTCACCGCGTTTGGTTATGTCCATCATCGGGTATGCTACTTCGTCAGCCAAATACAGAAACTGTGTAGGTGCTACATATTGGTGACGAGAGCAATAAAAAAATTGAAAAAAAAAAAGTTTGCTTTTTCTAATACTGCCAGACACATTACAGAAACACTCTTTAACCTTTATACAGGAAGCTAGATGGGAGGGTCTTAACCTTGCACATCATCTGAACTGGCATTGTCGCTAGTGATGGCCACATGCTTCTTCCTCTTCCACAGGCCATAGTTATGGGTGATGTTTACTGTGAATGGGTGCTGGAAAATACAACTGGCTATGAAATTATTTACTTGCGAGCCATTGCTGAAGGGTACTTTGGACTTTGGGGATGGCTGACACTGTATGTCTGGACTGGAGGTAATAACTGTCACTGAACACATTGAGCTGGATCAACATCCTAGTAGCTTTGAGAGTCTTTCCTGCTTGTCATCTGACAGTGTGCTGTAGTTATTTATGGACTGTAAGGAACGGTGTCCAGAAAATTGCTGTACTTCGTTTGGGGGTACACAAGATGCTGGACTGCCATTTTCCTTGTGGAATGAGTAGTTATTCATTTTTGGGTTGACAAACCAGCATGGGATTTTATGCATTGAAGCATGCATCTTATCTTGTTTTCTCCCACTGCCATTGACCTATACCACAACGAAGCACCAGGCTTGTAGTTTATGTTTGGTGCTAGATAAAATGGGGAGTCTGGTGCAATCATTGTGGGTGGCCTTTGAGATGAGTACTTTCATATGCTGCCACTGGGTCACGGTCAGGGTTTTCTGAGTTTTGATACATCCTACGCTTGATTGCTCAGATGTCCTGTGGGTTTTCACCTGTTTGGGTTTTCGTTTGCCTCTCATTATATTGGATGTATTTCTTACCAGAGGAGTCTGTGAGAAGCTGAAGGTCCCCCCATCGCATGGCATTCTGCTCTGTGGTATGTAAGGCATAATATAAACCATTGTTGAAGAAAACCATGTTTAGGAGGCTTGTGGAGTTTTGCATGCCCAGTGCACCTGATTCATATGGTTTGTCTATCTCTGACACTGACATGGCCTCAGATTGCATAGGTTTAGTGCCCTTTCCCAACTTTTTTAAATACTTCTGCTTTGCTTGGAAAATGGCCAGAACTTCCCTAAAAACCTCTGTGTTTCCACGAAAAATTGAGTGGCCATACTTATGCCTAATTAAATACCTGTCTGTACTGCCAAAGATGCCATGAACAGTGCTTGGCTCATATTGTTCACCATCCAGTCTTTTCAGCTTAAATAAAAAGTCTGCTACCAGTTCATCCAACTTGTTCACTGGTATATTGTGTATGTCATAGATTTCTCCACTATTAGCTAGGAAACTTTTGAAGATGAGCATGTCATTTTCCGTTTTTTTAATTGTTTGGCTGTTTTCCTGATCGGCTATGAATTTGGCTGTCTCCGATACTGATTCAGACAGGTGGACCAATGCCATTGTGCTTTCTTTGCTGTTTACTTTTGGGGGCTTACACTTTCGTGACCTAGATGTGTGAGTTACCGTTACTATGTATAGTGGTAACTTCACATTTCATTTAACGTCAGCTGTGTCTCATGGTGGAAGCAGCTCGAGGAGACATTCGATTTTGTTGTGCTGCACTACTGACATACTTAGTGTAGCACAGCAAGATCGTGACATAGTCAGTGCAGCAGAACAAGGATATTCCAAGCATGTGTAACCCCTAGATGGCGCTATCCCAGGGGCTACTACCCCTGCCTGATTTGCCACTAACAGGTTGAGGGGCCTGGTTCCAATGGCGGGTGCCTCCACCCAGAGGTCAGGGTTTGCAATAGTTAAACTAACTTGGTCACAGCCCTCTGGGACACTGCAACCCCTTTCTTCCCACTAGTGGCCCACATAATATATCAGAATTACCTTCACAGTATACACTTACCCCCAGGTCTGGTTCCGGCACTGGGACCTCCTGTGAAATGAGATACAGTGCAACAATCACAGTACAGTACTTTAACATAGACAAATACCTCAGGCAGTATAACTTTGCTGAAACAAGCAGCTCTGATTTATTTAGGGGATATAACAAGGACAGGGAAATCAGGTTAATTAGCTTATCACTCTAATAATCTACCTATGGCTCTGTGCACAGGCCTATCCCTATCAGTTACTGTCCCTGGGTACTAGCCCTAGTGGCTAGTCCAAACCGTGGCAGCTGGTAGGGGCCCTTTCACACAGAGAAAAGGAAAATTAAACAGTCAGCGGTACAGTAATTCCATTTGGATTTAATGTGGCAATTCAACAGGGAGCGACCCTGAATTAGTACTCACGACCTCCAAATAAGATAGGGTCCTTCAATGTCAGCAGGGCTCACTTGAGGTACACAAACCTCTTCACACATTTATATAAAAGAAAGCACTATACCAGGCAGGCTGCATCTGTATCCCAATCGCAATTACTGCACAATACCCGGGAGAACACACAGCAGATTCAGTTCCTGACAGACCGAGTGCAATTTTCAGCAATTCCTCCAGTCTTCTACAGGGTAAGCCTGGTTTCTACTCTTCAGATATCCTTTGATTCTCTTCACAGGACGGATTCAGTCCTAACAAGCTGTTACACAAGCTGCAGACCGAACTCTGGGCCTTACACGCTTTTTGACTAAAACTGCACACTGAAAAAGCACAGGGCTCCTTCCTTCTTCACTGCCAAAGCTCAACTGAAACTCCAACCGACAAAACCGGCACTTCCTTTGAGTTCCTCCCAGTTCTTGACTGGATTGGCTGTCACTCACAATAGACTGCTGCTGTTGGTCCAAAAGGCACTGAAGTCTAAACTACATCTCCCAGAGTCACTGCCCATACAATCCTCTTGTGGCTGGCTCAGATTATGAGTCCAAGTTCTGATTCGTCCAAGGCACCATTTTAGAGCTAGCTTACCCACACTGATTGGTCCAGTTCAGCAGTTCAAAACTAGAATGGGGAACTAGCAGACACAGTTCTGACTGCAAAGAAAGCAGGTTAGACAAACTGTAATTTCATTATTACTCTAAATAATTTCTGGCAAACAGTTACATCTTTCAGATAGGTTCCTTTGCACTCCTAGTGACTGCAAAATGAAGTGAATTGGCAGCAGCTTGAGTGGTACTCAATCAAAGAAACACACAGTCCCCCATACAACTAATTATGTCTGCAAGCAGACAGCTCTTAAAGAGACAGTACCAGAGGTTCTAAAAACACTCACTGATAAATGGCTTAAACGCCAAACACCATTCAGGCTTGGAGCATTCAAGCAAGGGTGTAGACAGGCATACTCACTGTACACGTTTGTGTACAGTTTTGTTGAGTGCCTGTCACAAACCATAAGCCACTCTGTTAATATTATCATTCTAATCTGTAGTATTTGGGTTAGTGTAGGCCACTGAGGTGGGTCTGATACATGTATAACCTCTTTAGAGAGTAGAGGAATCATCTGACAACAATCTGACTTGTTTGGAAGGGGGTGCCATTTGGAAGGGATGTGTACATTTTTTAATTGGGGGGGGGGTGTAACTGTTGGAGATTGTGTACAAAACGGAAATTTCTGGCTACACTCCTGCATTCAAGCAAGCTCCTGGAAGTCTTTTGGGAACCCCCATTTGCAGGGGGGTTACACATGGATTTCCATGCACAATAACATTCCCCCATAGACTATAGTGCTATTACATACTAAATCCAACAACAATAAACACAACCTGTTTTACATACATTTGGAAGTTACCACAATAACCTCCCTGTATGAGGACCTAAGAGGGAAAAGGAAAATTAAAGAGGACACTATAGCATGGTCAAGAAAGGGAAGGGTGTGCCCATAGGTGGCCATCCTTATGGACTAGAAATTGTAAAGGATAGATTAGGCTAAGAAATAGAAAAACTGTTGCAACAGATTCAAGGAAAGGTAGCAAGAGTGGCAGGAGCTTCCTGTCACAAGAACCCTGTTATCTCAGTCTTTGTTTAGGCTGTTTCTGTCTGTTGATATAGCAGGAAAGCAAAAACAGAAAATGGAAAATGCTGTCCTTATGCCAAAAGCTGAGAACTGAGCAGAGCAGTGAGCAAACTGTTGCAGGCATCAGGCTGTGCTGTGAGTGAGGGGAGCTGTGGCATTTTTGTAATCCAGTCCTGTTAACCTATAGCATCCACGGAGACCACCAGCAAAATTCGGCTTCTTGTTTTGGCAGCGATCCTCATCACTGGCTTTGCTTGGACAGAGCTGGCCTGGAACCACAAGGACTATGGTGGGCAGCAGAATTCCTTTAAGCAGGCAGCCTCATCAGAGATGACAACGTGCAAGTTGTGCAGAAATTCTTCTCCTGGATTACAGAGAGATTTGTGGACAGCGTGGATGCTTTAGTAGAGATGTTTTGGAGTATCTGGCCAGATTCATTTCAGTGCAGTGCAGTAACTGCTCATTGCTGTTTTTGTTTTAAACCTAGATTTGTGCGCTTATTTCCTTTGCTGCCTTTACTTGGAATTGTTTTGTGGTTGTTGAAAATTTAAAACCTAGTTTGGTGGGCTTTTAGTGGTGCTGTTTTCCTTTGCTGTCTTTAATTAGAATTGTTTTGGGACTGTTGAACATTTATTTATTTATTTTTTACTCTATTTCTGCCACTGGCTCCTTGGTCGGCACCTTTCACCTGCACTTCCCTCTCATCTCTGGCCACTGTCTGGTCTGCCACCAACTTCTTGTAGGGCCCTTGCCTTCTTCCCCCATGGCTTTTCCCCCATGGTGGGGTGGCAGGGAGCCCTCATCTCACCCACCAAGTCTGGATTCAATTCCGGTGATACCCCCGAAGCCTGGGCACCCAAGGACGACCATCAAACCGCCGCGACCAAGGATGCAGTTTTTCCCATTTTCTCCCCTATTTGTGGGATGCAGCGTACAGTGATGCCTACAACATAGTCATGCACACTCCTGTGCATGCCACCTCAAGCGTCTTGTCGCGCTCCCATCCACTGAAGTCTTGGCCATGTTGCCGACTCCCAGCCTCCGCTAGGGGTCAAGCACACAGCGACCACAGATACCCATCCTATGCGGAGATGGAGTGCAGTCCAACAGACACTCAATCCATCTCCTCCCCTCCGACCCCCAGCAACCCATGCTCACTCCTGAACACGGGTCACCGGCATGGCGCGAGGTGTGGTGTCCAGTGCCTCAACCCTCAGCACCACCAGGCCTACTGTTGAAAATTTAAAACCTAGTTTGGTGTGCTTTTAGTGGTGCTGTTTTCCTTTGCTATCTTTATTTGGAATCGAGTTGGGGAGGTTGAAAATTTAAAACCTAGTTTGCTGTGCTTTCAGTGGTGCTGTTTTACTTTGCTGTCTTTACTTGCTGCAAAGTTTTGTCCTGTCTCCGGCCCCTACTCTTAATTATATGCCCTGTTAAATCTGATTGACAGGAGCCAAGCACAGGGATTAGCAATTGTTGTGGAATGGGAGGGGCATAAGGGGAGGAAGCCCACCCTCGTCATCACAAGTGTTTTGACTCATTTTTTGTTGTTGTTTCCTTCTTTAAAAAAAGTACCTGAGGATAAGGATTTTCAGGACAGTAAATAAAGAGGGAACTACAAGGAGAGCTTCAGTAACAAGCAACTATTGGAACAGCAGTATAAGTGCAGTATAGTGTAGGGAGTGGTGCGTTGCAGTGGATGTGGGGCAGGCATATTCAGACAGACCTTCTGGATGCGGAGGTGCTGCCCTATCTGCAGGCATCTCTCTGGACTGTGGGATGAGGTAACCAGACTCAGAGTGGAAGTAAACTGGGTCAGGAGTACCTTCACCCCTCTCCTCTCCAGAGACCACCCAATCCAACACCGCTGCCTCAAAGGATGCCAAGAACGAGGAGCACTTTGATGACATTGGGTTCTGAAAGGTTAGGGCGATTAGGCAGAGGCACATTCCAAATCCTATTTCACTCCAGAACTCATATGCCACACTGGCAAATGGGGACAAGCAAGCAGAGGTACCCAGAGAAGTGGAAGGGAAGGATGTGGAGGTCAACCAAGGAGGTAACCTCAGTGGGGAGAGCAGTGGACGCCAGAGGAGGAGGAGGAAGCAAATCCTGGTGGGGGACTCTGTTGTAAGAGAGATACAGATAGGAACACATGAAGGGGAGGACAGGGAGATTTGGTGCCTACGAGGTGCCGTGGTGTGGTGGTATGGGAGGAAGATCCTGGGGATCACCCGGAAGGCAAAATGGGAGAGTGAGTTGGATGTCATTATCCAGCTAGGTACTAATAATCTGCCAAACGAAGAGCCTAAGGAAGTTCAGAAAGAGTTTAGGAAATTGGGGAGGGGTCTCAAGCAAGTAGCTACATCTGTCGCCGTCTCGGAAGTACTACCTGTGAGAGGCATGGGAGAGCATAGGGACACATGCACCAGGAACTTTAACACATGGTTGAAGAACTGGTGCTGCATGAAAGGGTTTGGATTAATTGGTGACTGGGGACCCACCTGGAGGGATGGGGGCATGTTCAAGCCTAATGGCCTGCATCCATCCAGGAGGGGGAATCCAAGCACTCAATGATAAGTTTAAATGCTACATGGACAAGCATTTAAACTAGCCAAGGTGGGTACCTAATTGCCTACCCCCCACAGCTAGCAATGGAAGCAGTGAACAGGAGGAGGGGATATCTCTACAAAGCAGTGTGCAAAAGATGGAGATAAGCACCCAAGGTGTGGATAGGCAGAAAGGTGGCAAAATTCAACAGACGGGCAGACAGCAGGGAGAACCAGGGATAAAGGACAACCAGGGCGGGGGCTGGAGTAGAACAGCAAAACAGTCCAGGGAGTTCACATCATTGAAAGCCATGTGTGCCAATGCCAGGGAGCCTTGGCAACAAGATGGAGGATCTGGAGGCTGCCATTGTGTAGTCGAACCTGGACATTGTAGCCATCACAGAGACCTGGTGTAATGATAACCATGACTGGGAGATGGCCATACCTGGCTACAACATATTCAGAAGAGACAGGGCAGGCAGGAAGGGAGGAGGAGGAGAGGCACTTTATATGAAAGATTACATAAAGGCCACAGAGATCCAGGAGGAACAAAATGGGGGAGAGATACTGTAGGTTAAGCTGGAAAGGAAAATGTGGTCAGCCATCCGCACAGGGGTGGTCTACAGACCACCAGCCCAGGAGGAAGAAACAGATAGGGAGTTGATGCTAGCCATCCAAAGGATGACAGACAAGAGGGAGGTGGTGCTGATTGGAGACTTCAGTATTCCAGACGTGGACTGGAGCCTCCCAGCCGCAGCATCAACCAGGAGCAGATTTGTCCATTCCTTCAAGGTGCCTTCTTTAAGCAACTGGTCATGGAGCCAACTTGGCAGAAGGCAATACAAGATCTCTTGTTCACAAACGGGGACAGTGTGATAGAGGTAACAGTAGGAGAGCACCTGGGGAACAGTGACCACCGGTTACTGTGCTTTGAAATCACAGAAGGAACAAAACAAAACCGCACAAAAACATGTATCCTGGATTTTAGGAGGGCAGACTTTGGGAAAATGGGGACATGCTTTAAAGAGGCATTAATGGGAATGTGGAGGGAATCAGGGGTGGAGGAACAGTGGGCAATATTTAAAACAGGGATTACAAGAGCAACAGAATTATGCACTAAGCAGGTTAGCAAATGGAAAAGGAAGAGGAAGCCATTATGGTTTTCCAAGGAGGTAGCGGAGAATATGAAAGCCAAAAAGACTGCATTCCAGCAATACAAAAAGACACAGGCAGAAGGGGATGGGGAGAAATACCAGGAGAAGCAAAGGGGAAGCAGGGAGTTCAGTAAGGGTAACCAAAGCTCAGATAGAAGAGCGCATCGCAAAATCAGTGGGTAGTGGGGACAAAACCTTTTACAAGTACATAAGTGAAAAAAGAAGGGCAAAGGGAGAGATAGTAAGACTAAAGGGGTATGATGGGGACTGAATGGAGGATGACAGTAGTAAAGCTGACATACTGAACAAATATTTCTATTGAGTCTTTACTGAGGAAGAGGAGTGTATTGGGTCTCAAGGGAGTATAAAGGGTAGGAATGGCGCAGAAATGGGCATAAGTCCCTTTACACGGGAAAGGGTCCTAAAGGAACTGAAAGGAATATGAGTTGATAAAGCAATGGGGCCAGATGGGGTGCACCCCAGGGTTCTATGGGAACTAAGCGAGGTGGTGGTTGAACCTCTGGCAATCCTGTTTAACCAATCACTTGAAACAGGGGAGGTACCCAAAGATTGGAAGACAGCAGATGTAGTCCCCTTATACAAAAGCGGGAACAAAGAGGAAGCAGGGAACTACAGACCAGTCAGCCTGACCTCAATAGTGGGGAAGATCATGGAAGCATTACTGAAGGAGAGATTGGTGGAACATCTGGTTGCTAACGGACTACAGGACCTAAGGCAGCAGCATTGTTTCACTGTGGGGAGGTCATGCCAGACCAACCTCACTGAATGTTTCGACTGGGTGATAAGGGAGATGGCTCAGGGGAGGGAAGTGCATGTGGCCTATCTGGACTTCAGCAAGGTCTTTGGCACTGTGCCACATAGCAGGCTATTGAACAAACTAGGGAATATGGGAGTAGGTAGGGCAGTAGAGTGCTGGGTGAGTAATTGACTGGGTGGCAGGACACAGAGGGTGGTGGTAAATGGTTGTCACTCTACAGAGGAAAGTGTGACCAGTGCAGTACCACAAGGATCAGTGCTGGGACTGGTCCTGTTCAATGTCTTCATCAGTGACATTGCGCAGGACCTAGAAGGCAGAATTTCCCTGTTCCCTGATGGCATAAAGCACTGTAACAGAGTGGACATGCCAGATGGAGTAAGCAGAATGAGGAGGGACCTGCAGAAGCTTGAAGAATGGTCACGGGTTTGGCAGTTGAAATTCAACACGAAGTGCAAGATAATGCATATGTGACACAAAAACCCTGGAACAACATTATCAGTTGGGGGGTGAGGCTATAGCATGCACCAAGCAGAAAAGGGACCTTGGGGTTATCATCTCTGATGACCTCAAGGTAGGGAAACAGTGTGACAGGGCAGCAGGTAAAGCAAATAGGATGCTGGGATGCATCGGCAGGGGCATCACCAGCTGGAAAAGGGAGGTCATAATTCCACTGTACATGACACTAGTGTGGCCTCACCTGGAGTACAGTGTACAGTTCTGGAGACCTTACCTATGTAAGGACATAGACAGGGTAGAGAAGGTTCAGAGGAGGGCAACAAAGATGGTACAGGGATTGCATCACAAGTCCTATGAGGACAGGCTGATGGACTTGAATATGTACTCCCTGGAGGAGAGAAGGGAGAGAGGAGATATGATAGAGACATGCAAGTACCTTACAGGGAGGAACAGAGTGCAGGAATACACTATTTTCCAGTGAAAAAGATGTTCCAGAACTAGAGGGCATGGGATGAAGTTGGAGGGAGGGTGATTCAAAGGAAATGTGAGGAAGACTTTCTTCACAGAACAGGTGGTGGATAAGTGGAACACCCTCCAAGAGGAAGTGGTAGGGGCTGAAACAAAGATAGGATTTAAGAATGCATGGGATAGACACAGTGGAATTCTGGAGATCAGAGGTAAGGGGCAACAGATTTCTAGAAAAACGTAAAGGGAACTTACAAGCTCAAATGGGCAGATTGGGTGGGCCATAGGCCCTTATCTGCTGACAGTGTCTATGCATCTATGTATCTAAGGTCTTGGAGTTGAGGCTTCAAATGTGACTCAGTTTGAATATGGACCATACTTTCAGTGAATACTGAACGTCTGATCTCGGTGCCCCCTATCTTCCATGTTTGTGGTTTTGGTGTGGACTCTCAGATTGGGATATAGTGAGTGAGCTGTTGCAGGCAACTCGGAGTTTGCTCTTACAATGGAAACAGCAGCTTTCAGCTGAGACTCTGAATTAATGAACGTACAGTGTATTTTAAAATACAGTACAGTATTTTACTTCAGTTTCAGTTGCCGCGAGGGTGGAGGGGCTCAAACTAACACTGGAGAATCACTATCCCATTGAAATCTATGCAAACTCGTTTATACGAATTCTCAATTATTGGAACTGATCGGATGCCACCCAGGGATTTAGAATAAACTGAGTTCTGCTGTATTCCTTCCCTTGCAAATGTTACTAGTCTGGTCCTTCATTGCACAGGATCACCTCTCCATTTCTGGGCTACTAACTCTGGAGGTGTCAGACATACCTCAGTTGGACTGAGAACAAGCCAGCTGTTCTGACACACTTCCTTTTCTGATTAAGAACATGCGGTCCTCCCTCTCCCTCCACCCCCTTCTTATTCTCTCTCTCTCTCCCTATCCTGCCTAGTTGTCCTGGTCATCCTTGGCCACTTCTGAAGTCCCTCTGCCAAGAATCTCTTTTCTTCTCTTTTTTGGTCATTTTTATGAATTTGTTGATTTTATTTCCTATATCCTTTTCCCTATCCCTTGAGCTCCTTTGCCCCACCTTTTTTATCTTCTTACCCTTTCTTCCTCTCCTGGTGAACAGAACTGAGGAGAAGAGGGAGCTGATATCAATTACTGGCCAGACCATAAGCACCCCATCATATGTCGGCCTCGTAGGCAGCACTGCCCCCAATATCAGCTCCCTTCCTCCAAAAATTCTTAAAGGCATACACCCCCACAGGGTCCTAGTGCCTCTGGCTAAGACCCACCGGTGATGAATGGTGATGATATTCTGGAAGAGCAAAAATTATGATGAGTATGTAATTTTCATTTATTAAGGCAGAAAAAACATAGGAAACCAATATGGTAAGATTGACGAGTGAGGGAGGTAATCTGGGACAAGCAAATGGAAGCAACACGGAGGGGTATAAAATGAAGCTAGAGAAAACCAAGTATCTCACTAGTGGGGTGAAGACAGACACAAAGTTAATGATAGTTGTAGGGGTCATGTAAAATGATAAAAGAACTTCTTCATGTACAGTACATAAAAGAAAAGGTCGAACAAGAGAAAGCTTAGAAAGGATGAAAAAAGATTGAAACCAAGCACACTGTGGAAATAGTTTTTGTTCTCTGTTTACAGTGGATGCTCATTTCAGGCACACTCTGCCTGAGCGGCACCCCACATCCAGAGTCGGGGCAAGACGGCTTCAAGCGGCCACTGCCCGCCCGGAAACTCGCCTGCCTCAGACCTCCCGTCTGGTCCCCAAGCCATCTTCAGGCACTCTTCACCTGATTGGCGCCCCACATCCAGAGTCTAGGCAGGATGGCCATCAAGCCGACCGCTGCCCACCTGGAAACTCGCCTGCCTCAGACCGCCCGCCTGATCCCCAAGCCCAGACTCATCTTCAGGCACTCTTTGCCTGAGCAGCACCCCACATCTAGAGTCGGGGCAGGACGGCCGTCAAGCTGGCTGCTGCCCGCTCAGAAACTCACCTGCCTCAGACCGCCCACCTGGTCTCCAAGCCCGGACTCATCTTCAGGCACACTCTGCCTGAGCAGCGCCCCACATCCAGAATCAAGGCAGAATGAACGTCAAGCCGGCCGCTATCCGCCCAGAAACTTGCCTGTCAAAGACCGCCTGCCTGGTCTCCAAGCCCGGACTAATTTTCAGGCACTCTCCACCTGAGCGGCGCTCCACATCCAGAGTCGGGGCAGGACGTCCATCAAGCCAGCCGCTGCCCGCCCAGAAACTGACCTGCCTCAGACCGCCCGCCTGGTCCCCAAGCCCAGACTCATCTTCAGGTACTTGACACTGTCACTTGCTTCCTACGTTCTCTACTGGGGCCTTTCCGATTGGAGCACCTCCTCAGTGCTGAACGCTGATTGGTCTGCCATCTGTGGGCTGCGCTGCTGATTGGTGCTCTCTTCCCTTCGGCTCCTGGACATAGACTGCTACACTTTTCAGCGTCTTTTTTCTAAGTCAGAGATACCTCTACTAGGGTAACAGTACTTGTTATTGTGAACTGCTAAGCTGACTTATCTGAGCAAAATTACTCCCTAATAGAACTGTAATCTGCTTATTTGTTTAGCTATATACTTTTTCCTCTCACTGTCTTCTTTCAGCTAACACTACCTGCCCTCACCCTTCTCAAAGATACCTGCTCCTGTTTCTCTCTAAACTCGCATGCAGATCTTTTCAAATAACTTTCTATCTGTGAACTTGAACTGTCTTCCGCCCCCCCTTTAGCTCCTGGACCCCTTGCTGCCAATCACCTG
Organism: Neoceratodus forsteri; assembly: GCA_016271365.2. NCBI lineage: Eukaryota > Metazoa > Chordata > Ceratodontiformes > Ceratodontidae > Neoceratodus > Neoceratodus forsteri. The sequence goes on from CM028131.1 coordinate 582,227,103, forward strand.
CTCCTTTCTTTTGTCTGCAAAACCCCACCCCTGTCTATTCTTAAGTCTATTCTTTTGTTTTAACCCTGATCACCTCCACCCCCTGCTGTTGGTCTGTCGTCGGCCCCCCCGATCCCAGGTCTCTCTGATCACAGTACTTCTTAGAGCTTATAGTTCTTTATCTCTTTCTCATTTCAGGCACTCTCCACCTGAGCAGCACCCCACATCCAGAGTCAGGGCAGGATGGCTGTCAAACTGGCTGCTGCCCACCCAGAAACATGCCTGCCTCAGACTGCCCACCTGGTCCCCAAGACCGGACTCATCTTCAGGTACTTACCGCTGCCACTTGCTTCCTACATTCTCCACTGGGGCTTTTCTGATTGGAGCTCCTCCTCAGTGCTGAACGCTGATTGATTCGCCCTCCGTGGGCTCCCCTGCTGATTGGTGAGCTTTTCTCTTCAGCTCCTGGACGTAGACTGCTACGCATTTCAGCGCCTTTTTTCTAAGTCAGAGATGCCTCTACTGAGCAGTATTTTGTCCAGCCCCCCTGGCCCCCATTAAATACACAGTGGCTCTGCCCTCCTCGGTCCACCCTTGCCTCATTGGCTTATCTCTAAACTCTGCACTGAGCTGACAATTAACTTGTGGTGTAAATGGTCCCAAATTGCTAAGCTTTGCACTCCCCTCTCTGGCCTGATCCAGCTACCTGCTGCTTAAGCTCACTGCATAAACTAAGTTACAAATTACTTGCTGCTTAAGCTCACAATATAAACCAAGTTACTAAAATTACCCTATAATACATACTGTATCTTCTTGCGGTCACACTGTCACTACTCCACTTGTCCATATCTACAGCTTCCCAAAACAAAGCTACCCCCTCCGACTTTGTACCACTAGATTACTACTACTCTAATCTCCTATTACTTCCTGCCCCCTGCTGTGACCCCTCCCCAGTGCTACTAAATAGGATCTGGATCCACATACTTGCCCAGGTGCATAAGAAATGCCATCTCCACCTACTTGCCCGTGGTCCTTTCTTGCGCTGAAAGCTCTGGTATTTTCTCTTACTTGCTATCCTGCTCTCAGGAGATGTTCAACTAAATCCAGGACCAAGTACTGTTATACCTGACACTATTACTAATGCTAAAGGTCTTATTATAGCACATCACAATATCAGGAGCCTTGCACACAGTCTAGCTTAGCTTGAATCCTGGACCACCCTCTACAAGCCTGATATTGTATGCTTAACTGAAACATGGTTAAAACCATCCATACCTGATTCTCTGTGCCCCTTCCCCCACTATAATCTATTGAGACTTGCCAGAGCTGTACCTAAAAAGGGGTGTGGGACAACCATCTACTTTAGGGATCATCTTGAGGTCTCTACCATAAAATCATCTATTTTATGACACTGTGAGGCACTTCATGTCCTGCTCACTCTTGGTACCAAAAAAACTTCACCTTGTGTGTGCCTATAATCCCCCTACCAGTGGGCAAATAGGACTGGATGAGCTAGTGGAACAGACCTCATGCCTTGCTGGTAGAAACGAGGTACTTATACTTGGGAACCTAAACATTAATTGGCTAGGCAGTAGTCAAACCACAGTAATGACCAAGTTGCAGAGTTATAACCTGCACCAGCTTATAGCTGATCCTACCAGAAACATTCCTCACTCAAATGCGAGCATGCTTCTAGACTGGATAATGACCAGTCGCCTGAAAATGTAATTGCCTCTGGTGTTCTACCAGATGCCATCACTGATCACTCCCCAACATACTGTATTTGGTGCAAAAGCAAGCCTACAGACGGAGCCTCGTTTCACTGCCTTCCGAAACTACGCAAACTTTAACCTTCAGTTTTTTCTGCATGACGTTGCCGCTACTGATTGGTCCTCCATTCTCACATCCAATGATTCTCACACTGCCCTTAATTTGTTCCTGTGACAATTCCTAGCTCTCCAGGATAGGCACTGCAAACTTGTAACCCATTGGGTGAGAAATAGGCAGACTCGCTGGTTGAAATCTGACCTACTAGCTAAACTTAAGCTAAGGGACAAGAGCTGTCTCCGTTATAAGAACTCTGGGCTGAACTCTGACCTCACTGCCTACAGGGCTCTGCGAAATGCCTGCAAAAAGAACATCAGAAAAGCCAAGAGCTCCTAATGCAAGGACCTACTTTACCAACTCCTATGGTGACCCAAAACAATTTTGATCCCATATTAAATCCTTTCTTGGTTCTAATCTGGCATCCACTACTAATGACATGACACTTAATGGGGTGCATTCTAATAATCCCAGAACCATTGCAAACTTTTTTAACAATAAATTCTCAGACTTAACCAACTACACCTCCTCTTTCCCTGTCCAACCATGTGAATCCACCCAGCCAAATGTAAATGGTCCACACTTCTTTTTCAAATCAGTCACGAGACATGAAGTGCTTAGATTGCTAAACAGTATCCAGGACTGCACAGCAGCAGCAGGCTTTGACAATCTAGAACCTAGGCTCCTGAAGATTGCAGCCCCTTGCATTGCTGCTCCCCCAGCTAGGATTTTCACGCTCTCCCTGTGCCAGGGCTACATCCCAGACATATGGAAAGTAGCTAGGATTACCCCTGTTTTCAAAAAAGGAGATCTTAAAGACCCCTCAAACTATAGGCCTATTGCCATCCTGTCTGTCCTAAATAAAATTCTTGAAAAACTTGTAGCTACCCAGACAATTGACTTCTTGCAGAAACATGATCTTCTTACCCCTGCCCAGCATGGTTTTTGCAAAGGTCATAGCACCTCTACCGCCCTTTTTAAACTCATGTCAGATACGCTCGTGACTATGGACCAGGACTTCTCACCTGGGCAATTTTCATCGACATGACTAAGGCGTTTGATTTAGTTGATCACTCTATCCTTCTAGCCACCCTTGGATCACTAGGCTTCTCGACTAACATTGGAAGATGGTTCCGGAACTACCTATCTGATAGGTCCCAATTTGTGAAATACAACTCTACCCTCTTGGACAAAACCACTATCAACATTGGGGTGCCGCAAGGATCCATTCTTGGGCCATAGCTTTTCTCTCTTTTCATAAATAACATCTCTATCGACATCCACAGGACAACCTCCCTGTTGTAGCACAAAAAGCATTGATGAAATAAACAATCTACTCTCTCTTGACTTCCAGCTAATACAGGAGTGGCTATTTACTCACAAACTTGTGCTAAATGAGTCTAAAACACAAGCTATGCTCTTTGGATCAAATGCGAAGCTCAAACATGCCAACACTAAGTTTAAGGTCACCTCCTTAAATGGATCAGTAGTTGGGGTAGTAAATTCATTTAAATATCTAGGAGTCACCCTTGATCCATCCCTAAATTTCGACTTACACATCAATCAGATCTACAAACTGGTCAACTCCAAACTTGGAATAGCCTACTGAACCAACAATGTGCTTACTCCCTCAGCAAGGCTTGCTATTGCCCGTGGAATACTCCTACCATCACTTACGTATGGTGCCTCAACGTATGCCTCTATGTGCAAATCAATCCTTAAGAAATGGGATGTCACATATAACTACATATGTCACTAAGCGTCCTCCTCATATCGACTGAAACACCACTGTCTCCTCTATTCTGACCTGGGATGGCTTCCTCCTACAGAACTAAGGCTTCATGCTTATGGCTCTATCATTGACAATATGGTCCGCCTTACAAATGCCTAAATCCCTGGCAGACCTCTTCCAGAACCTGTCACCTTGCTATGGGCTACAGTCTGCTGACTAAGCCCCTGTCTTCATTCCCAGACACAACACCACTAAAGGTGCTAGTGCTTTCGCCTGCCATGCCTCTAAATACTGGAACTCCCTTCCACTAGCTTTGCACCGATCAGCATCTCATGTGTCATTCAAAAAAGGGTTGCGTATGTAACCCCTCACCCCTGCCTTTCTAGCAAAATGACAGGTGGCATGCTGTTGAAGCTGACAGCAGTACCGGGTGGGGACCTGGGTTTGGGGAGGATGAAGTTACTCGGCACTGAGGACCTAGGTTTGGCTACTCTGAACAGGGGCACCCAAGTAAATCCGAACACAGGAAGCAATAACTGTAATGTCCAGAACCAGGAATGGGATTCTTCAGTGTGGCTTTTATTCACATCCTAGCTGAACAAACAAAGCATAGACGGACCCCCATGGGGCTACATTTCCCGGTAATGCAGATTAGAGACAACAGAACACTTTATCACTCTTTCCAGCCCTCAGACTCTAAACCCACCAAGCACACAGCCCAGACTTGCACGCAGCTTTGGGTACGCAGCCCGACTTGTACACACTTGGGTTTTCCCCATTGGCCCGGCTCCCCCGCCAGCCACTTGATCCACAGTCCATTTGAGGAATGAACCAATTATCCTGTTGTGATTCCCCAAACCACACCAGAGTCTTCGACTCCTAGAGAGAATTTTCCTTACAATCCCATGTCTGGGTACTTTCCCCATCACTGGCCAAGTGCTTGAGGCAAAGTAGAAATCCACAGAAGAAATCCATAGAGGTGGACCTGGTCACTAAAGATGGGGCGCCACCCACCTCCAGCTCCCACAGCCCATACCTGGCCATTTCTCCAGACACTGAACAATTCCTTTTCTGAACTTTCAAATGTAGATTAAGGGTAGATGTCTGTCACATCACCTCTACATATTATTTGCATCCCAACAAACTCTGGAACTTGAAACTACTTTTACTTTGCTTAGCCCATTACTCTAGGCTTCCTAATATTTAGTAGTTCAAACCCCACATTGTCACACGAGTCCCAGGGTGAAAAACATAGGCCCTTTTAGCCAAAGCAGACACTCACCCTTACGTTGCAGGTGCCCCACAGGCGACTCACAAATCTTCTTTTCTCCCTAATAAATACTGGAACATACAGGCAGCTTTTCCTCCACAAGCAGAACTAGGGGGTTGCCTCAGGAATCTGCAGGGAAACCTTTTCATCCCCCCCCGGAGGAAGGGGGCACTGAGACCCGAAAACAGCGGTCTCCACCACTTCAGTAATCTTCTGTGTCTCTCTTTAAGGTGGAGACACACACCCTATTTACTTAAAAGTAGCCCTCTGTCAGGGCTGAGGCTCCTAGAGCCTTTACTGAGCTGCTTTGCCAGCAAGCTCCCTACTTCTCACTCCACTCACAGAAGACTGACTGAAGACACTGACTTCAAAACTCCCAGTGTTCTAACTAACTCCCTTTGCTGCAGATTCCAATGTGGCTCATGCAGCTACGATAGTTCTATTGGTGATGTCATCCCTCAGTCTCGGCTGAGACTGAGAACAGAGTGAGACAGTGTGAAATCCATTTAACTGGAGTTTCACAAGCTGCCTTTCCTGCCTACCACTAGGTCTTACTGGGATTCTAGTAACCCCGGGTAACAAGGGGGGTTACACTCGCCCTTGACCAGGAAAATGACTGTCTGCAGTCATTATTTACCTGGCCTTTGGCCATCCCACCCTATGCGCTACCTGTGGGGGGGTGATCAGGCCCTCTCCTACCATGTGTAAGCACAGGTAGGCAACACTAAGGGCCTAGAGGCCTTTAGCTGACATATCAGCCTCTACACTATCCACTTACTATGGACACCTAGTGGCTCTGGTAGAACCATCCAGAGCATAGCCCTGATAGATCAGCACTGCGGTCCCTACTGCAGGTCAGGGCCACAGCCTGTCTATCCCCCCTAACCCTCTAGGGAAAACCTGTCTGCCTTTAACCTAATACCCCAAAAACAAAAACAACCCGGGGACCTCCCCGACCTTGGGCAACCTGCAACCACACACCATTAAAATACCACATTATACCATGTTACTGTCTTCTCCCTACCCCCACAACCACATCTGTGGAAGGAAAAGATTAATACAGTAATAACAACAATAACATCACAGTACTTTAAATTTCTAAACACACTAAAGCACTGATGAGGAACTCCGATGAGCCCCTCCTCCTCTTCTTGTCTTCTCTTCTGTCTTCCCAGGAACGCCTGTAAGAAAAAGAAAGACAACACATGCTCCTAATCTGCATACACAGTCTACCTAGGCCCCTACCATCAAAACACTGAAAAATCCCCAAAAGATTTTTTTTTAGAAAAAGGTAGACAAACAGTATTTACATTAGAAAACAACAACATTATTTACAATACACATTTTGGGGGGGATGGAGTGCCCTAAAAGTCCCAACTAGTGACCACAATGCCCGAAGGCTAGTCCAAAAAAGAGTCTCTCCTGGGCCGGAGCCTGGTGAAGCACAGTTCTAACAGGCCAAAGTCCCAAAGGGGAGAGTCTTTGAGGACAGTTGACACATTTTGAAGTCTGCTAGTGTATCGTGTGTACTGCAGTGTCATAAAGTTAGAAAAGTTGGACTCACCAGCCACTTGTAGTATGAAAAATTCTTAACCAACCTGCACCTCTGACGAAGACTCTCCCTGGCAGCATTTCTTCCAATACAGCTAGGCGGACATCTTCTGGGAACCACAGGAGGGCACATTTGGGAACAGCGGGGCTGATGTCATCTCTGGAGATGAAACCTTAGAACAGGAACAAAAAAGAAAACAGCTGGACCGACGTCATCCGATTACCAGGCGATGAACAGGATACAGCTGGGCTGGTGTCCTCTCTGGATCTAAAGTCATCTGGTGGGCCAGTTGATGGTTTCTGGAAAGGCCAGTACACTGTAGACTGATGAATGTGGGGCACCTGAGTCCTGGATGTCCATATTGGCAGATCAATAAAGGCACTTCACAGTCTGGTGTGGCAGTATTGACTACCACTGCTCGGCTCTCCATTTAGTAGGCACGGGCACATTTGCTGAGAGGTCCTTGCACTGAGGCCAATAGTACTGGGGGTCAGGAGCTTGAATTATTACCCTGTCTGGGTGCACATAATTCACACAGTGGGAGATTTCACATCCCTCTCCATCCACTATTCTCACTCTGTCTATAAACAGTGTCCTGCCTCTCTTCCACTGGGTATACTTTTCGTGGAACAGTCTATTCTTTACATGCTTGTTGGCCCCAGGATGCACGTTTTTCATGGCTTCATCCCAGATCCAGGATTTCCTGCAGTTCTCAATCTTCTCCCAGACTTTCCGAGGAAAGGTAGGAAAGGTCATACCATAGATCTCATTTGCCTTCCTACGAACCAGTCTCTCCTTTTTACTTGCTTTGGTCAATCTGAGACTGCTGGCCTCGCTTGGAGGTGGCCAGTCCTGGTTCTGCCAGCTTCGCATCCTTAAAGAAATTGGAAACGGATCCCTGACTTCTTCCTCTTGCGAAGCCAGGGCAGTGGCATCACCACTTTCTTCCATACATTCCTCCGAGACAAGATCTTGAGGCTGTGCACCCGTTCCTTTTTCACAAGGCCACATAGGTTCCCCCTCATCTTCCTCTTCACTGAGGATCTGAGCCCAGGAGTGAGCAGTTGTTCTCACTCCAGAGACTATCCACTCATCACTAGGCGTGGAGGTCGACACCTCCCACTCAAAGGCCTCCTGCATCTCATCTTCGTCTAAGAGACTTGGGCTAGGCCCCCCCCCCTCCAGGGGTCTATTGATGCTTTATCCGAACTTTCTTTCTGGGATTCAGCATCTGAAACTTCAACTTCGGGTTCTGTCTCTAACTCTGCACCCTCTAGCTTTGTGCCACACTCCCCCGAACGGCCTTCCTCCACAGGCTCCGCCTGGTGCTGTGTGCTGCCAACTGCAGATTCCTGAACCTTTGTCCATGTGGGAGCCAAACGAATTTGAGACGCTTTATACAAGCCATATTTTTCTAGGCATCCAGCACAATGAGGAATCATGAAGACGTCCCTTCCAGCTCTCAAGCATATTTGACACACATGCACTGGATAACCAGGAACCGCCACATGAGGAAGTAGTTGCCCTCCATAGCACCACTTTTCAGTATTCCTCAGTCTATTCACTGCTGCTGTTACTGCAACCTGGGCATGATCCAGGTAATGAGTGGGTCCTGAGGTCATAACTGCAGAAAAACAAACAAAAGTTCACTGTAACTGAAAGTCCCAACTTTACTGAACACACTCTTTAGTTGTAAAATGGCTCCTCTGCTGCTGTGCTTACTTTACTACCCCACCCTGTAATGGCGGCGGCAGCACTCCTGTGCATCAACATTCAGAGTCTGGGTCAAGCCACTGCGCACCCGATTTACACAAACTACTGATAACTTTTGCTCAAACTGCACAACTTGCTCTGTTCTGAATTTAAACACATTTACAAGATTTTCCATGGACTTTTTACATGCTGGAAACATTTTTTTTTCACAGTCCCCTAAAGCTTCAGGTTTTTAGCACAGGATTGCCTGTATAACTATTGCTGCCTATTGGCTACAACCCACAGTCTCTCTCTGGCTTCAAACTTTAAACTGAGGCTGAATTTATTACTATGCACACAGTCAATGGCTTAACAGACTTGCACTTGCTGGCAGGACTTAACACAGTCATTACTTGCAAAGCGACTACACTGCTACACACACATTTATATGGCAGAGGGCAGAAAATCACGGTTTGAGCAGTTTTAAGGTGGTTACTTACTGTTATCAGTAGCAGTTTGCTGCGATGGGGAAAAACGGCCTGCAGCCAGTTCTTGGAGGCCTCAGAACAGAAACGGGCGGGCAGTCCTACCGATTGTCTTTTCAACCACCACTCTTGCAATTTCAACGATCGATTAGCGGGTTGAGCCTGATTTTAAACAAGAAAGTCAATTTTTAAACTGTTTACAACGACTTTAACACTCCGCAACGCCCCTCCACTGCCAGTACATGTACTCCACTCACACTTCCTCTCGAATGCTGGGGCAGTCACTGTAGAGCTGACTGAGGGGCGGGACTGATTTCAGCCTGACCAACCACACGACACTATGCAAATGAGCCTCTTCTTCCTCACGAGGGCTCTTCTCCTCATGGCGATCGTCGAGCAGGCAAATTTAAACTGCAGAATGCAACTTTTTTTTCTTCACCAACTGACTCCATGGCGGGAGCCCATTTCAGCTATTTAACATAGCCATTTACACTGCAGTCTCTCAGTCAATTCAAAAAGCATTTCCAACGTCCAGGGCACAATTTTCCTGTTGCTACCCCTAGTCTTCCACACTTTTCTTTACCACAGTTCATTTTAAAGCATTTCCAATGTCCAGGGCACAATTTTCCTGTTGCTACCCCTAGTCTTCCACACTTTTCTTTACAACAGTTCATTTTAAAAGCATTTCAAATGTCCAGGGCACAATTTTCCTGTTGCTACCCCTAGTCTTCCACATTTTCCTTTACAACAGTTTATTTTTAATAGCAGGCAAAAACACTGTAAACTATTTGATGCAGGACAAGGGCACACTCTTTGGCTTTACTGCTCCTTGGCAAACAGTTGGCAATTTTAAACAGCAGCACAAGATCCACAGCACACAGCAACACACACTAGTTACTTGCTTCAGCTTTTTGGGCTACCCACTGCCAGATAGCCAAAACACTAACCCCCTTGCCCAAGCACTTTCCTCCCAGAACAAAATCCAAAGCAGTGCCTCCATTTTTGTAACCCCTCACCCCTGCCTTTCTAGCAAAATGACAGGTGGCATGCTGTTGAAGCTGACAGCATTACCTGGTGGGGACCTGGGTTCAGGGAGGATGAGGTTACTCGGCACAGGGGACCTAGGTTTGGCTACTCTGAACAGGGGCACCCAAGTAAATCCGAACACAGGAAGCAATAACTGTAATGTCCAGAACCAGGAATGGGATTTTTCAGTGTGGCTTTTATTCACATCCTAGCTGAACAAACAAAGCATAGACGGACCCCCATGGGGCTACATTTCCTGGTAATGCAGATTAGAGACAACAGAACACTTTATCACTCTTTCCAGCCCTCAGGCTCTAAACCCACCAGGCATACAGCCCGGACTTGCATGCAGCTTTGGGTACACAGCCCGACTTGTACACACTTGGGTTTTTCCCCATTGGCCCAGCTCCCCTGCCGGTCACTTGATCCACAGTCCATTTGAGGAATGAACCAATTATCCTGTTGTGGCTCCCCAAACCACACTAGAGTCTTCGACTCCTGGAGAGAATTTTCCTTACAATCCCATGTCTGGGTACTTTCCCCATCACTGGCCAAGTGCTTGAGGCAAAGTAGAAATCCACAGAAGAAATCCATAGAGGTGGACCTGGTCACTAAAGATGGGGGGCCACGCACCTCCAGCTCCCACAGCCCATACCCCGGCCATTTCTCTGGACACTGAACAATTCCTTTTCTGAACTTTCAAATGTAGATTAAGGGTAGACGTCTGTCACATCACCTCTACATATTATTTGCATCCAAACAAACTCTGGAACTTGAAACTACTTTTACTTTGCTTAGCCCATTACTCTAGGCTTCCCAATATTTAGTAGTTCAAACCCCACATTGTCACACGAGTCCCAGGGTGAAAAACATAGGCCCTTTTAGCCAGAGCAGACACTCACCCTTACGTTGCAGGTGTCCCACAGGCGACTCACAAATCTTCTTTTCTCCCAAATAAATACTGGAACATACAGGCAGCTTTTCCTCCACAAGTAGAACTAGGGGGTTGCCCCAGGAATCTGCAGGGAAACCTTTTCATCCACCCCCCGGAGGGAGGGGGCACTGAGACCGGAAAACAGCAGTCTCCACCACTTCAGTAATCTTCAGTGTCTCCCTTTAAGGTGGAGACACACACCCTATTTACTTAAAAGTAGCCCTCTGTCAGGGCTGAGTCTCCTAGAGCCTTTACTGAGCTGCTTTGCCAGTAAGCTCCCTACTTCTCACTCCACTCACTGAAGACTGACTGAAGACACTGACTTCAAAACTCCCAACGTTCTAACTAACTCCCTTTGCTGCAGATTCCAATGTGGCTCATGCAGCTACGATAGTTCTATTGGTGATGTCATCCCTCAGTCTCAGCTGAGACTGAGATCAGAGTGAGACAGTGTGAAACCCATTTAACTGGAGTTTCACAAGCTGCGTTCCCTGCCTACCACTAGGTCTTACTGGGATTCTAGTAACCCCGGGTAACAAGGAGGTTACATGTAATTATCTTGATACTTCCCACAGCTCCTGTTTCAAACCTCCCTAACTCTCCCCTCCCCGGCCTTAGCTCTCCTTTGACATTTTACTGATTCTGCCCCTCTATACGCAATGCACTTCTCCTCTACCTATCTGACCCATCTCCCACCTTGCTTTACTCTCATCTCCTATTCTTGTCTCTTTACTTCTATCACTTACTATTATCCTTCCCCTAAGCTAACTATTTTCTAGTCCTTATCAGCACTAAAGTGTTCAACCTGTCATGTTTTCTCAAACAAATTGTGGCATAGGTTTTGGTTATAGTACGGTTCCTGTTTTATTTCTTTCCACACTGGTATTGCAACTCCTTATTATATAGCTTCCTTTTGTAATTTGCTTGTATGCTATTGTAAACTGTTTTCTGTATCTGTACTGGAATGTCCTTCCTGTATTGTTGTACTGTACCCTCCTGGGTCGTGCCTGAAAATAGTCATTGCTATGCTAGTGCACTTACCCGGTAAACAAAAACTAAATAAATGCAGTGCCAATACCAGACAGTAGGATAAAAAGGGTCAGGTAACCATAAATTAGAGAAGAGAGAGTACTGAAGGGTCTACAGGACCTAAATGTTCAGAAGTTCCCAGAACCAGGCAGGATGTACCCAAGGATGCTGAAGAAGACGAGATAGGCTCTAGAGGCACCCCTAGTAGAACTCTTTGATGAATAACTGGCAACAGGTAAAGTGCCAGTGGACTGATGAATGGTGAATAGGGTCTTCCTATACAAGGGTGTGGATAACGAGAATCTGGGAGATTACAGGCCAGTGAGCCTGACATCTGTAGTAGGCAAGCTACAGTATTAAAGTCAGTCATAAAAGAATGGATAGTTGAATTAATTGAAAAAAAATCAAGCCTATTGATTGGAATAAACATGGGTTTAAGAGAGTAAGTCATGTCATATGAACATTATTGTTTCAACATGATGACACAAAGGGATGGCAGAGGCCAGACCATTGACAACTGCTGCATACGTAAATTTCAGAATGGCCTTTGATTCAGTGCTGCATAGAAGGCTAGTGAAAAAGGCAGCTGACGATGGACTTGGGAATGGGCTAACTACATTGACTGAGAATTTGTTGACAAATAGGATTTGGAGAGTGGGCCTGAATGGAGAGTGCTGTGATGTCAGGGAAGTAACTCATGGGGTGCCTCAGGGGTATATTCTGGGGGGCACTATTCTTTAACATGCATATAAGTGATATTGGGGTGGGATTACAGGGGAGCACCTGAGCTGGTGGCCTTAATGGAAGAGGGATGCCTGGATATCGTAGCAGTCACAGAAACATGGTACACAGAGAACCATGACTGGGATGTTAACATACCAGGGTACATAACCTACAGGAGAGACAGGCAGGGGAGAAGAGGGGGAGGAGTAGCTCTCTATGTAAAGGAAGGATAAAAGCAACTGAACAAAAGAGTAAACAGGGAGGAGAGGAGGCACTGTGGATCACCTTGGAGACTGGAAAGGGCACCACAATCCGCACAGGGGTTGTGTACAGACCCCATGTCAGGGGAAGGAATGGACAAGGATATGATGGAAGGCATTCTTAGAATGGCAGAGAAAGGGAGATACTGTTGATGGGAGACCTGAATATGCCAGATGTTAACTGGAGCACATTTGCTGCAGCGACATCCAAGAGCAGGGCCATTCTTGACGCCCTACAGGTGGCAGGCATTAGACAGCTAGTTTCGAACCCACTTGTGAGGGAGCAATCTTAGACCCCAGTACTCTCAAACGGGGCAGTGAGAGGATCTCAGATCTAGAAGTGGGTTGCCATCTGGGGACAAGTGACCATCAAACAGTGTGGTTCATGTTAAACTCAGCTACAGAGTCAAGCCATACAAAAGTGAGGGTACTGGACTTTAGGAGGGCTGACTTTGGCAAGATGGGAGAGTGCCTCAGAAAAGCAGTAGCAAACAGGCTAGAAGGAGGTGTGGAGCAACAATGGGGAATTATCAAAACTGCCATCACAGAGGCAACAAGCCTTTGTGTGAAGCAAATAAACAAATCAAACGAAAGAAAAGCCACTATGGTTCTCAAGAGAGGTGGCTGTGAAAGTCAGGGAGAAAAGATAGTATTCCAGAAGTATAAGGAAACACAGAAGGAGCAGGACAGAGAGCTGTACCAGTTAAGGCAGAAAGAAGCAGGAGGGAAGTCAGAACAGCAAAGGCCCAAACTGAGGAAAAGATAGCCAACTCAGTTAAGAAGGGGGATAAAACCTTTATAGGTACATCAGCGGCGTGAAAAGACAAAGGGAGGGATAGTGAGGTTGAATAGAATAAACGGTGGGTGGGCAGAGGGGACAGTGAAAAGCAGGAATACTGAATGAATATTTCTGCTCAGTATTCACAAAAGAGGAGGGAAGTGCCTAATCCAATTAACAGAAGCACTCTTGATAGGGGGTCGATCCCAGTCCTTTCACAGAAGAAAGGGTTCTGCAAGAACTCCTAAAACTGAAGGTGGAGAAAGCAATGGCTCTGATGGAATTCACCCAGAATTCTAAAAGAATTAAGGAAGGAACTAGTGAAACCACTGGCTGCTCTTTTTAATAAATCATGGGAGGATGGTGTGGTACCGAGGACTGGAGGAAGGGATGTGATTCCCTTCACAAAAGTGGGACCAAGACAGAGGCAGGAAACTACAGACCTGTCAGTCTGACCTCTGTGGTAGGGAAAGTGATGGAGTCACTTCTGAAGGAAAGAATTGTTGAGTACCTAGAGGTCAGTGGAGCACAGGATCCAAGGCAGCATGGGTTCTACAGCGGAAGGTCATGTCAGGACAATCTAATAGATTTCTTTGACTGGGTGACCAAAGTAGTAGACCAGGAGGGGCTGTGGACATGGCCTACCTAGACTTTAGCAAGGCATTTGACACAGTCCCACACAAAGATTATTAGTCAAATTAACCAGCCTGGGAGTGGGTCCCAGGGTGGTAGCCTTAAAACATTGGCTGGACAACAGGACACAGAAGGTAATTGTAAATGGAGTCCACTCTGAAGAAAGGCGGTTACTAGTGGGTACCGCAGGGTTCAGTATTGGGTCCAGTCCTTTTAATGTCTTCATCAGTGGCATTGCAGAGGGACTGGAAGGAAAAGTATGCCTTTTGCAGATGACACAAAGATCTGCAACAGGGTTGATACACAAGGAGGCGTGAAAGGATGAAAGGGACTTGGCAAGGTTGGAGGAATGGTCAGACGTATGGCAGCTAGGATTCAATGCAAAAAAGTGCAAAATAATGCACCTGGGAAACAAGAACCCAGGGGAAGAATACACAGTGGGTGGGGAGGTAGTGACAACAACAAAACAGGAAAGGGGCCTGGGGGTAATCATATCAGATGACCTTAAGGTTAGCAAGCAATGTGAGAAGGCAGTAGGGAGGGCCGGGGGTATACTGGGATGTATAGGGAGAGGCATCAGCAGCAGAAAACAGGAAGTTGTTATCCCTCTGTACAGACAGTTGGTGAGACCCCATCTGAATACTGTGTCCAGTTCTGGAGACCCCATCTCCGCAAGGACATAGACAGGATAGAGGCAGTCCAGAGGAGGGCAACCAAAATGGTGCAGGGTCTGCAAGAGAAGCCGTATGAGGAGAGACTAAAGGAGCTTAATATGTATACCCTTGAGGAAAGAAGGAGAGGGGACATGATAGAAACTTTCAAGTATCTCAAGGGAATCAACAAAGTCCAAGAGGGTAGCGTCTTTCAGAAAAAGAGACTTGCAAGAACAAGGGACACAATTTAAAGATAGAAGGAGGGCGGTTCAGGGGCAATGTGAGGAAGTATTATTTCACAGAGAGGTAGTGGATGCATGGAACAGCCTTCCTGAGGAAGTTGTGGAGTCTAAAACTGTGGGAGAATTCAAGAATGCATGGGACAGACATAAGGCAATTCTTGTGGGGGGCAGGAAGATATAGGCTGTTGGTTAAATAGGATCTGCGGCCTATCCTGTAGGTAGGGAAATGGGCAGACTAGATGGGCCTAGCGGTCCTTATCTGCAGTCAAAGTCTATGTAAGTTGAGTCTATTTGCAGATGACACAGAGTTCTATTGGAAAGAGGCTAGTGAAGAGGCATTTAGCAACATGAAAAGGATGTAAATATGTTAGAGAAGTGGTCCAGTGTTTGGCAATTGAAATATAATGCCAAGAAGTGTGAAGTAATACACTTTGGTAGCAGAAATTATCCAGTACCACAGGGTTTAATGATTTCTTCACGGATCTCCACAAATACACCTCTTCCTTTGGTAATGCTTCCTCCTCTTCCCTTGCCTCCTCGCCTCTGGACAGTCCTGGGCCTAGGCCTGCATTTCATTTGAAAATGGCCTCTCTCAAAGAGGTCCAGAGGCTCCTCTCTCAAATAAAAAGTACATAGCTCCCCCGGTCATGACTCGCTGGAACCAACATTTCTCAAACTAGGTGCCCCTGCCTGCCCAGTCCATGATCTAATAAATTGCTCATTCCTCTCTAGTGTCATACCTGACAAGTGGAAGGTAGCTGCTGTTGTCCCAGTACATAAGGGTGGACCCAAAACTAACATTGAAAATTTCCATCCCATCTCTATCCTCTGCCCCTTGGCAAAAATCCAGCAGCGAATTGTAAATAATAACCTGCAGGACTACTTGGAACTCCATGCTGTGTTATCCCCCTTTCAGCATGGATTTAGAAGGAATCACAGTACCCTTACGGCACTGATATAAGTTACCGCTGACATTTACCAGGCTATGGACCATGGGTCCACCACTGGAACCATCTTTTTGGACCTCACTAAAGCGTTTGACCTGGTGAACCATGGTCTTCTACTTCATCATCTCCGTGCTCTTGGTTTCAACTTCAGTGCCTTAACCTTGATTGAAAACTACCTTTCCTGCCACTTACAAAGTGTCAAATTGTCTGGCTCTGTCTCTAATCCTAAACCAATAATCCATGGAGTTCCCCAAGGCTCCATCCTTGGTCCTACACTATTTTCATTATTTATCAATGACTTACCCAACTCCTGTGGAGGGGCGTCGGTTCACTTATATGCTGATGATGCAATCCTCTACCACTCCTCCCCTGACACTGGCTGGATTCACAGTGCCTTGTCTTCCAACTTCTCCTCCCTGGAGGGTTGGTTCCGTGGTAAGCACCTTGTCCTGAATTCGAAAAAAACAAAGTATATGCTCTTCCCCATCTCTCACCAGCCAAGTGCTCCAACCCGCCCCTCACTATCCCCTCCCTTAGTGGTGATATCTTGGAGTGCATCCACTCCTTTAAATACCTAGGCATCACTCTGGACCCTTCTCTCTCCTTTAAGTTGCATGCCTCCAATGTATCTAAAGTGCACAACCTGCAGCTCAGCCTCCTCTATAGGATTTGTCCATTCCTATCCTTGGTCTCCTGCCACAAGATTGCAACCTCTTCCCTTATATCTCTTCTAACTTATGGAGCTCCTTTGCTGGCCCCTGCAAACTCTTCGGCCCTATCCATACTCTCCCAAGCCTACCATAGGGTAGGTAGGTTTGCTGTGAGGGTCGACTCCCGGCAACATCACTGTGATGTCTTCTCCTACTTGAGATGGTTACCTTATTTGTCCAGATTGAGGTACTACTCCCTTAGCCTCTTGTTTAATCTGGTAAATATATCTACCCCCCTTCCTTAGTTGGGCTAATCCATCTAAAACAAGCCTCATGTTCTCTCCGCTCAGTGTCACTTCCTCTTCTTAACAAGCCTAGCTTGCATCTTGCTACTGCTTGTAAGTCCTTCTTCTACTCTGGTCCTTCTGATTGGAACTCACTCCCTTCCCCGGTGTCCGGTCTTGCTCCTCTGTCCATGAGTTCCAATCCTCCTTGCTCGCCTCCCTTACTGCCTCTGCAGCATGCTGTTGCTTTGGTTAAAGTCCTACTACTCTGCCCCAGTGTCTCAGGCTGCAGTAGCTATCTGTCTGTATGTCTTTAATGTCCTATATATACCACACAAAATGCTACTACCTTTCGTTACATTGTAATGACTACCTGTATATTCTTTGCCAATTGTACATAATATGTATATATACTTTCTGTCAACCTGGTTGTGTATAAGATGTGGTCACACTTTTTTTTTTTGTCTCTTTCTTATTTGTTACAATGTTTAATGCTCTCTGTAACTCTTGTTACCTGGGTGGACCCTGAAAATGGGACTCTGCCTGTCTCAGTGGACTTGCCTGGTCACCAAAACTCAAATAAAATAAATAAATAAATACATTAATTAATTAATTCACTTACGGATTATTGCATTGATTAGGTAAAAGTGGTACACTCAAAGGAGGAGAGGGACCTGGGTTAATAACTAGAAATAATCCAAAAAACCTTTTCCCAATGCAATGTGGGAAGGAAAACATGATGTTAGGATGCATCCGATGGGGCTTCGCCAGTAGAAGGAGGGAGGTACAGTAATTCTGCCACAGTACAGATCACTGGTTTGACCACACCTGGAATACTGTGTGAAACTGTGGATCTGACATCAGAGGAAGGGCAAGGATAGGTTGAAAACTATATGGTCATAGCCAGGCATTAAAAATGATCCAGAAACAGCTGAGTGGATCCTGTGAAGAGAGACTGGAAAGTGTTAACATGTATTATTTGGAAGACGTGAGGTAGAGGGGGTCATGACAGACAGGCAACTATATATAGAGGTACCATAGGGTACATTTGACAGAGTTTTTCAGGTTGAGAAATAATACGTCTACCAGGGGATACAATCTCAGTTTGAATGGGGGAAATCAAAGAGGATATTACAAAGAATTTTGTCACAGAACATGTGCTGGGTGGGCGGAATAGTCTGCCCAGCATTGTGGTCAATGCTGAGACTATAACTGTGTCGAAAACACAATGGGACATTTTTAAGGGGGTAATTAGAAACAAAGGTCAGTAGGAGACAGTGAAGACTCTGAGGGGAAGACTAATTCAGAGTAATGCATTGTAGGGCACCAGGGCAGATGTTGATGGATTTGTGGTCTTTTACTGTCCTTATTCTTTGATGTTTATGAGCCAATTTTAGTCTTGAACAATTTCACTATTAGGTTTATGTTTTTCAGGATTTGACAAAAGCATCTTACTGTATTTTTAATGATGATGTTAGGTGTATTAACTAATGTGCGTTCTACAAGTGTTTTAGGTAAAAAGTAATGTTACACATCTCTGGGTAGTTCCAGACTCAAGTGAACTGAAAGAATCATTTCATGGCTTATTTTCGATATCCTTAACATCACATGCAATGCTTATGAGTGTGCCATATTTGCATTTTGACAATGTGCCATGGTCATTAACAAAGAAGAGATCACGTTTGGTGGTATTATTAGAACCATCTACACAATATTGTACAAAACTTGGATTTCAAACTGTAAAATCACAGAATCGTGCCAGCAGGAAAAAACCTTATGGCCCATCGAGTCTGCCTGATAACCCACCCATTACCCTTTTATCTCCCCCCTCCCCACCTCCCCTTGCTAGTCCCATATAGCAATCCCATGCTGTTTTGAATTTCTCCATTGTCTCCACCTCCACCACCCACTCCAGCAGTCTGGTCCATGGTTGTACAACCCTCTCTGTGAAGTAATACCCCCTCATGTTCCCCTTAAATCTGCCTCCCTCTAGTTTAAATGCATACTACTACTACTACTAATAATAATAATAAATGTATTTGTAAAGCGCCTTTCATTTTTCCAATGTGCGGAACACATTAAAACAATAACATCAACTACAAAATCCAATAGTACACATAAATAAGATCATAACGCAATAACATCAGGCATTAAAATCAAGATATATAAGGATAAAACCACAGCACAACCAGCAGATTACAATATAATTAGCCATCCAAAAAGGCCATTCACCAAAAATAAGCTTTAAAATGACTCTTAAACTCCTCCACGGTGGTGCACTCCCATAACCGGTGTGGTAGAGAATTCCAAAGAGTGGGTGCAGCATAAGAGAATGCTCTACAGCTGGAAGATTTAAGACTCACTATTGGAATCTCCAGCAACCCCTCATCGGCCGAGCAGAGTGATCGGCTGGGGCAGTAAGGCACCAGAAGTTCTTTCAGATAGGCTGGACCCTGATTGTGAAGGGCTTTGAAAGTCAGTAAACTGACTTTAAAGGCGATCCGCCACCATATAGGGAGCCAGTGCAGTTTGCGCAGCACCGGGGTAATATGACAGGACCTACTTGTCCCAGTCAAAACCTGGGCTGCTGCGTTCTGCACCAGCTGTAGGCGACAGATTTCAACCCCAGAAAGCCCAAAGTACAGGGAGTTGCAGTAGTCCAAGCGCAAGGACACAAAGGCGTGGACCAACGTTGGCATGACCACTGATGGTTTTGTTTTCACTCAGTCTGAAGATGCTATTGCCTTTAACCATATTTATACCCTTCATGTATGTGAAGGTTTCCACCATGTCCCCCCATCCATCCTCATCTCTGGCATATAGAGACCAAACTCCTCTAGTCTCTCTCCTTATGGCCTCCCCTGCATCCCGCGGATCATCTTGGTTGCCCTTCTCTGTACTCTCTCCAGCCTATCCTTGTCTCCCTGTAAATGGGGCCTCCAGAACTGGACCCCATGTTCCAGCTATGGTCTGATCAGTGTTGTGCATAGTGGTATGATCACCTCCCTCCTCCTTCTACTGGTGGAACCCTTCCCAATGCATGGCAGCACCCTTGTTGCCTTCCCAGCTGCTCATTCACACTGATATCTAACCTTTAATGTCTCTGTCATCCAGATCCCCAGGGTCCTTTTGCTGTTCTGTGACCTTGCAGTGCCCCCCCCCCGAGGCAGTAGGTGGCCCTTGGATTATTCCACCCTATGTGCATTATTTTGCACTATTTGGCATTAAACTGCAATTGCTACTTTTCCGCCCACTCCTCCAGCCTGGTCAGATCCTCCCTCATCCCCCCCAGAGCGCCCACCCTGTTATATAATCTTGTGTCCTCTGTGAACAAACAAGCCTTCCCATTTAGACCTTCCACCAAGTCTCCTATGTACACATTAAACAATATGGGCCCAACACCGACCCCTGTGGTACTCCACTGGCCATCCCCAGTTTTCTGGAGTGCTTCCCATTGACCACCACACTCTGGTTCTTTCCAACTAGCTAATTCTCCACCCACTTTGTAAGCGTAGCTCCCACACCCAAATTTCTCAACTTGCATACCAACCCTTTGTGGGGGATGTAGTCGAATGCCTTCCTGAAATCCAGATAGGCTACATTCACTGCTCCCCCCTGATTGACAGCTTCTGTAACCCCGTCGAAGAATTCTATCATGTTAATGTGACAAGACCTACCACCTGTGAACCCATGTTGGTTGTCATCAATCAGACATCCCTCCTTTAGGTACCCTACTAGTTTTTCCTTTATGAGTGTCTACATCAGCTTTCTCACTACCGAAGTGAGAGTGATTGAGCGTTAGTTGCCAGGCTTATCCTTTCTCCCACTCTTGTACAGTGGTACCACCTCTGCCCTTTTCCAGTCACCCAGGACCCTCCCTGTTTCCAGGGAGATATTAAACAACCTGGCCAGAGGTCCCACCAGATCCACCCTTAGTTCCCTAAGCACCCTTGGGTGTACTTGGTCAGGTCCCATGGCCTTGTCTGTTTATATTTTTTTCATCTCCTTCAACACCCCCGCCACTGTGAAGGAACTTGTGTCTGCCTCCATGCCCTCCCTCCTCTTTTTACTCAGTACAGGCCATTTCCCTTCCTTTTCGGTCATGAACACAGATGCAAAGTATTCATTCAGGAGGGCTGCGTTCTCTTTGTCTTCCTCAGCTATTTTACCCCACTCACCCCTAAGTCTTGGTATCCCCTGTCTGTTTTTCCTCTTATCACTCACATAGCTATAGAATCTTTTGTCACCCCTTTTCACCTCCCTAGCTATTTTCTCCTCTGTGGTTGTCTTTGCCTTCCTAATTGTTCTTCCCATTTCCCTGAGTTTATCCTTACAGATATCCCTTTCCCCTAGCCCCTGCGACTTTTTGTAGGCCATGAAGGCCTTTCTTTTTTCCTTGACTACCTCCCTGACCCCTGTCGTAAACCACAGGGGTTTTCTCCCCTTTTTGTGTTTGGTGATTCTCCAGATGCATTGCTCCATGGCCATAAGAATTCCTCCGTTTATTGCTTCCCACATCTGTTCTACCTCCTCCACCTTCTGGATCCCTTCAAGCTCCCTCCTTAAGATGCCCCTCATCCTATCAAAATTTGCCCTCCTGAAGTCGAGCACCCTGGTGGTTGACCTGCCTGTTTCTACCCCTGCCTGGATGGAGAACTTGACCATCCGGTGATTACTGTCTCCCAAGTTTTCCCCAGCTTCAGCCTTGAAAAGGCTAGCAAGTTGCTGGCTTATCGACTAAAACAAAGACAAGCTGAAAGAACTATCATCAGCCTAAGGGATGAGTCAGAGAAGCTCTCCCTAAACCCCTTCTCAATTAACAATATTATGACCAAGTTCTATAAAACACTCTACTCCTCCCATGGATGCTGGAACGAAAATTCTTCTGCTCAATTTATTGAGGCCTTACCCCTCGCCAAACTTTCTGACTTGCAGAAAGATACATTGGACCGGCCCATCATGGAGGACAAAGTCTGCACAGCCATTACTAGAATGGCTCCTCACAAAGCCCCTGGGAGGGATGGTTTTTCAGTGGACTTTTACAAACTGATTCAGCCCTTGATTATAACCCCCCTGGCGAATATGCTGAATGAAGTGTACTCATGTGGGCAACTTCCTCCTACTCTATCTGAAGCCCTAATTACTGTACTTCCAAAAGACGGTAAAGATCTCTCTCTCTCTCCCTGCTAGCTACAGGCCCATTTCACTAATTAACGCTGATGCCAAAATTTTGGCCAAAGTCCTCGCTACAGCATTGGAGGAATTTCTTCCAGAGATCATTCATCCATCACAGGTGGGGTTTGTTAAGGGCAGAATGAGTTCAGACCACATTCGGGCCCTAGTATCCTTAATGCAGGTGGCGGCTTCACTCCCAACCCCGGCAGCAGCAGTTACAATTGATTTCAAGCTGGGATTATTTACATGCAGTTCTGAACACTTTTAACATCGGCCCTTATTTTTCTACGTGGATAGAAATACTCTATGCCTGTTCTTCCACCAGGGTTCTTACTAACAATGACATGTCTGATCCATTTCTCCTGCAAAGGGGCACCAGACAGGGCTGTTCACTGTCCCCCTTACTTTTTGTGTTAGCTATCGAACCTCTTGCAGCTGCCCTAAGGAACCATCCACACATCCTTGGTATTCAGGTTAAAGATAAATGCTGCACCACCAAGTTGTATGCCGACGATTGCCTGATCCTAACCCGAGACCTTCCACACAGCCTTCCATACATTTTGTCCACATTACAAACATTCTGAGAACTTTCTGGCTTACACATTAATGTGGCAAAGTCAGAAATTCTTCCTCTTGACGTCCTCACTTCGTCGGTTGGTGTGAGAACTCAGGGATTAGCCTGGGCTAAATCAGAAATAAAGTATTTGGGTATCCGGCTTACTGCCAAACTTTCAACCCTAATGGAAATTAATTTAAAACCCCTACTGGCCAAACTTTGAACTGCTACGAACAGGTAAGCACATCTGCATCTTTCCATGGCAGGTAAGATCGCCACGATTAAAATGGTGCTGGCCCCTAGAGTATATCACTTACTATCTCATATTCCTTTCCTCTTACCTGATATATGGAACCAAAAGCTGAATATGCTGATTAGTTCCTTTCTCTGGGGCTCTACCAGGTCCAGATACAGTAGGGCCAAACTGAGAGCTCAGAACCTAAGAGGGGGTGGAACTTGCCAGATTTTTATCAGTACTCCATTGCGTTTAACGTAGCAAAGACACTAAAAGGTGAAGGCTTCCAACACCCCTACCACCCTCCAGCCTGGATCCAAATAGAAAGAGACCTTATGAAGGGCCCCTCAGTGTCCACTCTTGCACCATATCCCCTACCCAAACATGACAAAGGTTGGCTTTCCATTCAACAGGCTCATTTGGCATGGCAAAACCTGAGGCTTAAAACCACCCACTGTCTTGGTTTGGGAAGTTACACTCCACTTTGGCAGAATCTCTACCTCTGTTTTAACAACTCCTCCATGAACTGGATGGGATGGGCTTCTAAAGAGATAATAAGTATTGGGGATCTGGAACACCCGGGGCACTCCAATATGGACTCATTCCAAGGTTTACAAGTCAGGTACGACTTGACCCATAGTGACTTTTGGAAATATCTTCAAATGAGAAGCATCTACCAATCTTGGGTTAGGAGAAGATGTTCCTGTGTTTCTTGTAAAAAAAGCAAAACTGCTCATTCTCCTCCACTTCCTCTTAAAGAATGGTTAACGCATACCAAAGGTAGGGCTGGTCTTATACAGAGGTTCCTCAGAGATAGTGCTCCTCCTAATTCCTCTCTGCCGGCCAAGGACAAGTAGGCCACTGTGCTAGAGACTTCCATTACGGACTCACAATGGCAACAGTGATGGTTGAGAACTCACCAGACCTGCTGCATCCCCCAGAGCCTCCTTCTACAAAACAAAATACTACACCTCTGGTATCACACTCTGTCCCAAGTACTGCTGGAGGTGTGACACCCCAGAGGCAGATCTGCTCCACATCGTGTGGTCATGTACACCCCTGAAGGCATATTTGGAGGCAGTAATACAACATTGCTCTACCATCCTAATGTCGACCCTCCTGGCAGATCCGAGTTTATTGGTATTGGGCCTAACACCTGAAACTCTTACCCTGCCCAAAGCTTCTATTTTATGGCTCATACAGGCCTTGGTAGAATGTAAACGACTTATTATACATCGCTGGAGAACTTTAGAGGTCCCTCTCTTCTCAGAATGGCTTGTAGCTTTGGAAAGGATTGCCACTTTGACTAGGATATCATGCTATAGGAACCAGTGTCTACATAAGTTTGCTGAGATATGGGCCCCCTACATGGTATATATTGACTCCAATAAGCGAATATTGTCCCCCAGATATTTGAAGGATAAATTGAAACCACCCTGACTCCCTAGTAGAAATGGTTGTATGGTTATTAAACACTGTTATTGCTCCTCTCTATATAGCTATCATGAGTGCTCCATTTCCGGATGATTAATTTCTGGTTACCCCCACTAACGTTTCTCACCTTCTGTAAAGAAGCTCAACCACTCTGGTTTCCACCTATCTGTACAATGAGTATGTAATTTTTCTTAAGGTTGTCTCTTAGTATTTCCATGGCATGGTCAACCAGGTTTATAGTTATCCTTTAAAAGATGTTTGAATAATCGGTGGCATTGCTTGTAGATATGGCCGTCCTGTACTGTAGACCTGGAGTTTTTCGGATGTGTGTTTTAAGTGGTAATGCTGTAAACCACTTTGTCAGACATTTGGCCTAATGATTAAAGCTATGTAATAAGTCTGAAATCTTCCAATAAGAAGACTAACTGCAAAAAAACAAATGACTCAATGCTTTCTGAATTTTTAAGGCTTCGGGTTAGCTGTTTAATGGGAAAGCTAAACGAGTGTCATCTGCAAATTTGGAGAGCCAGATTTCCATTTGTATTTTCATGGTCGAGATATAGAGGTTAAATAAACATGGCCCTCATATGGATTCCTGTGGAACCCCACTAGTAGCTCCCACCCACTCCAAGAGTTCCCCCAGCATGCTTACACTCTGCCTCCTGTCGGTCAGCCAATCCCTAATCCAATGTACTATATTCGGCTGTACCCCTAGCTTAAAGAGTATTATAAATCAGCTAGTCATGAGGGACTTTATGAAAAGCCTTGGCAAAATCCAAGAACACCATATCTACAGATCTACTCTCATCAAGTTCTCTGCTTACTTTCCCATAAAACTCCAATAGATTAGTCTGGCACGATCGACCCTTTGAAAACCATGTTGTGTCTCATCGATAACCCCCTCAGAATTAGCTGTGTTCATAATCAAATCTTTGATTATGCCCTCAAGTTTCTTGTTTGTTTGTTGAATTTTGTTGACCTGGTAAGCCCACTGGGCCTAGAAGTCCCTTTTTCAGAGGGACGGGGGTGGGGGGGTGGGATACAGATGGTAAGCAACTGAAATTGAACCAGATTAAGCTGTTGTGGTATTTTTAGTGAATGAGGAAAATTTGGCCAGGACACCGGGGACATTCCCCTACTCTTTTCGATAGGTACCATGGGATCTTTTTTTTTTCATTCAGTATACTTTATTAGTATCTGGGGTATAGTAGATATTATGCAGAATGTTAAACTGAATTAAACGTAGCCTGTCCTGCTTGATATATTTATAAATCATACCCCAGACCTTCGCCCAGTACTCAGTGTCTACAGGAAGGGACAGTTCACGTACCCAGTAATAACATACTCCCTTGGGGAGAGACAAATCTAAGGCTTGAAGTTGCTTATAAATCTTAGAAACTGCATGGGGTTGATCTGCCTCCTGGAAGGTCTTGGGAAGACCATCCGTAGGTTGCATCGTCCACTCTTGATTACCTCTAGATGCTAGTAAAGCCACTTTGATTTGTAAATATTTAAAAATATCTTGGGATCTAAGCTGAAAGCGACACTGTAATACCTGAAAAGGGACCAAGTCATTACCCTGGAAAAGATCTACTAGGATACACCGCTTGAGTTGAGGGAGAAAGGAGGGTACCATGGGATCTTTAGCATCCACCTGAAGTACCACCAATCCAGGCAGATGGAACCTCGGTTTCTAGAGACATGGATATGTTGTTCATCCACACTGTCTGGCAGGTATCCTTGCCGCTTTAATTCTTGCCAGAAGGTCTTCAAGCTGGCTCCTCCCACCCACCCGGGTGATAAAACTCTCGGCTCCGCCCCATGACGCCAGATCTTCCTTACCGCTTGGAAGCTCAGGTTCCCTCCTTAGTGCTCTGTGTTTGAGACTGGATCCTAATTCTTTGGTTCACCCGAAATTGATTTTGAAGTTTTCCAAACTTCGGTCTTCTTTTTCACTCGCAGCTGCGATGGACAAATCTGTTCCCGGCTTTCAGAGGTGCCCCTGCGGGCAGAAAATGTCCAGGACAGATCCGCACTCCATGTGCGTCTACTGCTTAGGCCTAGATCATGACCCGCAGGCTTGCGAGTTGTGCCGTACCTTTTCGGCCAATGTTCTGGATGATTGCGCTGCCCGTTTGAAGCTCGGGCACCCTGAGAAACGTTTTCCTCCGGTGAAATCCAAAGAGGCTCGTTGGGCTGTGTCCATGGCGGCTGGCTCAGCTGAGCAGCTCGAGCAGTTGATTGCCCTCGAGGAGGAAGCAGCCCAGGCCGCATCTTCTTCTTCCTCGGCCGTGGCATTTATCCCGCTCTCTCTGAGTTCCTCGTATACAGCTTCATTCAAGGAGCTTTGCCAGTCCCTTTCCACGAAGGGAGAGGGGCCTTCGAGACATTCTTCTCAGCCCAAGAAAAGGGAGTCGAAAGGTAAGTCCCACCGTCGGCGTTCCTGGGAGTGGGAGAGGTCCCCCTCCCCAGGCATCCGACCGTTGACTTCGGTCGAGGTTGCGGCTGAGGCCACTGGCTTCACGGTGCCCCCGTCAGGCCAGCTTGCCGAGACTCCCATCGACGAAGTCGAGATTTTTCTCGATCCGTTAGATGGGCTGTCAACTGGAGAAGCCGACAACCCTACTTCACCGGTTCCCCCGGTGGATACCGAGGATCTGCCTGCTCCTTCAGGACCGCAGTCCGCGGTTAAAGTTCCCGAGCCGAGGGAAGAGCGGGTATCCCTCACCCCTTCCCAGACCCACCCTCGGTCCCCCCGGGGGTTTCAGTCTCGGACCTCTTCTTGGTCCACCCGTTCCAACCGTCATTGGCAGTCTCGGTCTTGTTACCGAAGTAAGTGGCGACGCTGCTCCTCCTCGTCCTCCTCCTCGGTGAGGAGAGACTTTGACGCAAGTTGCACCGATGCTACGAGGATTTGATGTGGCAGCAGTTGCTGTTATCCGGGCCTAAGCCAACCCTGGCTAAGACGCCGGCCATCAAGTGGCTGTCGCCGGAACGGCTGAAGCAACCACTCGTTCCAGTTGAATTGCCCACCCCAGGGCCGGTTGCTAAGCCGAAACCAGCTGGTCCACCGATTGTGGTGGAACCTCCGCCTCCACAGCCTAAGTCAGGGGCCCCGACCAAGAGTTCTCAGTCGGGTCATGGCCTGCCCCACAGGTTGTCGGTCACCCTCACTCCCGACCGTCCTCGGCAAGTGGAGGGTGGCTCATGGCTGAGGCAGCTCTTCGAAGGCTCTTCTGAATCCAATGACAATTCCTCCCTGTTCTCCAGGCAGTGCGATCTGGAGTCCTCCGGGGGCCAGTCAGTGGACGATAGCCCATCGTCCTTCTTGGGTCTGCTTCGACTCATCTCAGAGTCCACCGGGATGCAGCTCGAGCCTGTGTCCAAATGGGCCAAGTATCCCCTGACAGAGATTCTGGACTGAGGGGATTCTCCTACGGAGGCCTTTCCGGTGGCTGAGGCCATTGTCGGCCCATCCTTGGAGCTTTGGCAGTGGCCTGCTTCCTGTCCAGTGCCTAATGCCAGGATGGCCAGGAAGTATGCGGTCCCTACCGGCTCTTTGCCCGGTTTCTCGGAACACCCCTCTGCTGAGGGGTTAGTCACCAACAGCGTTTTCCGGCGTTCTGGTAACACTCGGGATGTGGACAAGCCCCCCGACAAAGAGTCCAAAAAGTTGGACTTTGCCGAGTGCAAGGTGTACGCTGCGTTCTCCCTCAGCCTCTGACCGGCCAGCTCGGCCATGCTGATGGCACACTTCTCCCACGCCCTCATGGGCTCCCTGGATGAGGTCGTTCCTCATCTCCCGCCTGACCTGCAGACCATGGTCCGCCAGGTGCGGGACCAGGGCAGGGCGGTGGCGAAGCAGCAGCTCCAGACTGCTCTGGACATAGGTGATTCCTGTGCCAGGTCAGTAGCGACCGCAGTGGCCATGCGATGCAGGGCATGGCTGAGGATATCCACTTTCACGGCAGATACCCAGCACAAGTTGGCAGACGTCCCCTTCTTGGGGACTGACCTCTTCGGCCCTGGAGTGGAAGGACACCTCCAGCAGATCGAAAAGTCCAAAGCCACTCTAGACTTGGTCACCTCCGCCCAGAGGGACAAAGGCCGCCGTCAGCAGCAGAAGTCCTTTCGTCCTTCGGTCCCTGCTCCTCGACCGGCCCAGCAGCACCAGCAACAGGGCCAGCAGGCTCGCGCTTGGCATCCCAAACCCAAGCCGACAGCTTCCTCCAACAGGAAGCAAGGAGGTAAAGGCCCGGGAAGTCCCTCGGCTGGTTCTTCCTCCAAGCCTGCCCAGTGACGGGTTTAGGGGTGCCGCCCCCAACCTCGTCACTCCCCCCTGGGTTCCCCTCCATGAGGGGACGGCTCCGCCACTTCCTTTCCGCCTGGTCCGCTATCACCATGGACCGCTGGGCATTGGAGGTGGTAGGAAAAGGTCTGCTTCTGGAGTTCGAGCAGGTTCCGCCTTTTCGAGCCATCACCCCTCGGGGGGCCACGGAGTCCGCAGCCTCGCTGTTGGCCCGCCGGGCCGACATTGCCCTGCTCCTCAAAAAACAGGTAGTCAGGAAGGTGGCGGATCCTCCTTCAGACCCGGGGTTTGTGTCCAGGTACTTCCTGGTCCCAAAACGGACGGGGAGGCTGGCGCCCCATTCTCGACCTGCATGACCTGAACAAGTTCCTAAGGTCTCGGACCTTCAGGATGGTCACTCTGGCTCAGATAATCCCATCCTTGGAACGAGGCGTGTGGTTCTGCTCCCTGGACCTCCAGGATGTGTTCTTTCACGTCCCAATCCGTCCATCCCATCAGAGATTCCTCTGCCTCAGAGTGGAAGAATCCCTTTACGAGTTCCGAGCCATGCCCTTCGGCCTCTCCCTAGCTCCCAGGGTCTTCACCAAATGCATGGCAGTGGTGACAGCATTCGTGCGGCACCGAGGGTTCCGGGTGTATCCTTACCTGGATGATTGGCTGATAGCAGCCCCCTCCAGACAGGAGGTGGAGCGGTCCAGAGATCTGGCCCTCCAGGTTTGCTCTCAGGTTGGCCTCCTCATCAACGAGGCCAAGTCGGAAATCGTGCCAAAGCAGGTGATTCTGTTCATCGGGGCAGAGCTCGACTCTCTGCGAGCCAGAGCATGGCTCCCAGTGGAGAGGGCCGAGGTTCTTTCCTCCTTTGCCCAATCATTTCTGGTTGGGCAATTGCACCCTGCCTGGGACTTCCTGTGCCTCCTGGGCCTCATGGCGGCCTGCACCAGCGTGGTCCATTGGGCCCGTTGGTACATGCGTCCCCTTCAATGGGGACTGGCCAGCCAGTGGTCACAACACCGCGATCCATTGGACCGGCCCGTGACAGTGACTCAGGAGATGTGGAATGCTCTCCAGTGGTGGATCGTTCCAGCTCATCTGCAGGAGGGTATCCCGTTCATCCGCCCTGAGCCGACGGTCTCTCTCTCGACTGACGCATCTCTGATGGGTTGGGGTGCCCATCTGGGGGAACACCGAGCGCACGGCCTCTGGTCCCCTCGGGAGTCCTGATGCCACATCAACCTGCTGGAGCTCCGAGCGGTCCATCTAGCTCTCACCACCTTCGCTCCATTTCTACGGGGTCAAGTGGTTCAGGTCCAGACGGACAACACCACGACCATGTACTATCTGAACTGCCAGGGTGGGACGTGCTCCTTGCTGCTATGCAAGGAAGCTCTCTGCATTTGGTCCCTGGAGGCGGATCTCCTAGCCATTCACGTGGCAGGAGCCTCCAACACCCTGGCCGATACCCTAAGCCGGATAGGGGCTGCGTCTCAATAGTGGTCTCTCTTGCCGGAGGTAGTACAAGATCTCTTCTCCCACTGGGGCACGCCTCAGGTGGACCTGTTTGCCTCCAGGGAGAATGCGAAGCTGAGTCTGTTCCATGCCCACCCCCCTCAGCAGGGCTCGCTGCAGGTGGATGCCTTCTCGAGGCCGTGGACCCCGGGCCTCTTCTACGCCTTTCCCCCATTTCCCTTGATCCACAAGGTGCTTCTCAAGGTGAGGAGGGACAAGGCGCAGGTGATTCTGGTAGCCCCAGACTGGCCCCACCAGTACTGGTATCCAGATCTCCTCAGCCTCAGCTCCAGGCTCCCGAGGCGGCTTCCAGCCCACCCGGACCTGATCTCAGTCAATCAGGGGGGAAGGTATTCCATCCGGACCTTCAATCCCTGCACCTGACGGCCTGGTTCCTGAGTGGCTAGAGTTCCAGGCCTTGGGTCTTTCCGACGAGGTCCTCAATGTCGTTGAGGCGTCCCATAAGGAGTTAACCAGAAAATGCTATGCCTTCAAATGGAAGAGGTTTTCCATTTGGTGTCAGGGGAAGGACTTGGACCCTTCTGACTGCCCCTTGGCAAGCATTCTGGACTACCTGTGGTCCCTTTCTCAGCAAGGGCTTTGGTCAACGACCCTTAAGGTGCACCTGGCAGCCATCTCTGCTTACCGGGCGCGGGCCGGCAAGCAGTCAGTGGCACAGGAGAAGGTGGTCGGGTGCTTTTTCAAAGGCCTTGACCACATTTCCCCCTCTGGTGCGAGAACCTCCACCTCCGTGGGATTTACTGCTGGCATTGGCCAAGCTCATGGGCAAGCCATTCGAACCAGTGCACAGGTGTGATCTTTCACACCTGTAATGGAAGACCGCCTTCTTGGTGGCTATCACATCAGCCAGAAGGATGGGAGAGCTCCAGGCGCTTTCCATCGAGCCTCCCTGCCTGGTCTTCCACAAGAACAAGGTTGTCCTGCACCCCACCCCGAAGTTCCTCCCAAAGGTGGTGTCGGAGTTTCACCTTAACCAGGTGTTGACTCTGCCGGTGTTCTACCCCAATCACACCTTGGAGGCCGAGTATAGGCTCCATACTTTGGACCCTAGATGAGCGCTCGCTTATTATAAGGAGCGGACGGCTGAAGTTCGGGGGAGAGGTTCGCCAGCTGTTTGTCACCTACGCTGAAGCCGCACCTGGCAGACCTGCAGCAAAGCGGACGATAGGCAGGTGGATCACCTCCTGCATAGAGCTCTGCTACAGGTTGGCGGGCATGGAGCCTCCCAGAGGGATAATTCTACCCGCCATACCGCTGCATCAGTAGCTGCTTTCAGGGACGTCCCTATCCAGGATATCTGCAGGGCTGCTACCTGGAAGTCGGCACATACCTTCATTACCCACTACCAAATTGACCTCGAGTCACACCGGGATGCTGGTTTTGGGGCCTCAGTTCTCCAATCTCTCTTTCCCAAGTAAGTATTGGTGGTGTGCGCCTTGCCTCCCTCCTCCCGGAGAATTGCTAGGAGTCTGCCAGACAGTGTGGATGAACAACATATCCATGTCCCTAGAAATACAGGTTACTCACCTGTAACAGGGTTCTAGGAATGGTATATGTTCATCCTACATCTCCTGACCTCCCGGCCGGACAGCCAACCTGAGCTTCCAGCGGGCCAGATCTGGCATCATGGGGCGGAGCCAAGAGTTTTACCACCCGGGTGGGTGGGAGGAGCCAGCTTGAAGACCTTCCGGCAAGAATTAAAGTGGCAAGGATACCTGCCAGACAGTGTGGATGAACAACATATACCATTCCTAGAACTCCTGTTACAGGTGAGTAACCTGTATTTATCGTCTTATCCAAAAGACGGCACCTCAGAAGTGCAGCACCCCTCTCATACTGCACTACAGAGTCAGTATTGGGATATTAACCCAAGTGCCAGATGTGGGAACTGAACCAACAGCCCTCTGATCTCCTGGCCTCAGAGGCGAGTGTGCTACCTACTGAACCACTGACACTGACTATCTTCCCTAAGACTGAGGTCAAGCTGATGGGTCTGTAGTTAGCCACCTCCTGTTTGGATCCCTTCTTATGGATAGGGATCACTGCAGCCTGCTTCCAAGCCGCAATTACCTGTCCTGTCTCCAGGGATTGCTGGAACAGTAGTGCAACAGGCCCAGCCAAACAATCTGCCAATTCCTTCAGCATTCTTGGATGCATACCATCTGGTCCTTTTGCTTTGTTATGATTCAGCTTACTTAGCCTCTTTCTCACATCATCAACCTCTATTTTGGGGCATAGTATCCCTTGTACAGTACTTTCAGAGAGTATGACCTTACGGCCTGCATTAAAGACAGTAGAGAAATAGGTGTTAAACCTATCTGCCATATCCTTGTTCACTAATATAAGATTGGCACTGTTGTCTTTAAGGGGTCCAGCTGTTTGGGCTAATTCCCAGTTAATACCAGGAAGATTAAAATCTCCCATTATAATGTCCCTATCCTCCTGAGTAATATTTTTAAAAAAATCCAATAAAAGACTATCATTCAGTATTGAGTTTGCTGATGGTCTATAAACCACACCTTTTTATCCACAGTATCTCAGACTTTCCCCAGGCTGAACAGTCTATATTCTCTGATATGTCATTTGAAACATATAGTGCCACTCCTCCTCCTCTAGCGTTTAACCTATCCTTGTTATATAATGTGTATGCAGGTATTTTCTTATCCCAGGTGTCCTCCGCCCTCCACCATGTCTCCGTAATGGCACATATATGAATTTTAGTTTTAATTCATCCATTTTATTAATAACACTTCTGGCATTTAAAACTAAACAATTCCAATTTGGCTTTGGGTTATGTATTACTTTTTTTGTGTTACCCCCCTCCCGCCACCCCTCCCTTTATCTAGTTTAAATGATCATTTATACACTGTCTTAACTTACTGGAAAAAAACCTTTTCCCATGTCTGTTTAGGTGTAATCCTCCCTGTGAAAAGTTTCGAAAAGCTTGGAAATCCTTCCAATGATCTATATAACTTAAACCTTCTCTATGGCACCACCTCTTAAGACACCCATTTAAACTTCCGATATTCTCAGCTAAAAGTCGTTCTGTCTGGGGAGCTGGTAGAATGCCAGATATGATCAGGTCACATCCTCTACTAGTAAGTTCTTCCCCAGCCATCTCGAAATCCCGTTGGATGTCAGTACTTTTTCTTTTACCCACATCATTTTTATGTTATTTATTTATTAAGTCTAGGATTACAAATACCTTTGAGCCTTGGCTCTTTTACAAAGGTTCCACATCAGAGAAATACAAATTGTGGGGAACATCAAGACAGACATTACAACAATGTGGACATTGCAAACAGAGTACAGATTAATACAATTCAAGGGTAGCATTGTAACAAGGCAGCCAGCGGCATTTGTCAGAGAAAATAGACAACAGATAAGAAGTTCCAGAGTCAGAGGAGAGGGAAGAGGGAGGGGGAAGGAATTTAGGAAGGGTGGGGAGAGGTGAAAAGTGCAGCACTGGGTATACCAAGATGTGAGGGTAGAATCCAGTGAGCAGGGAAGGGGGGGGACCACTAGAGAAGGAAGGGAAGTGGAGAAACAAGGTTATGTTGGGCAGTCATAGGAGCTGTTGGTAGTGAGATTGTCCTGGAGCCTAATTTTAAACATACCAATTTTGGGGGCAGAGGAGATGGTGGGGCTGAGGCCATTGAACTAGAGTGGCGCTCGATAAGCAAAAGAGCATTGTTCCTGTGAAGTGTGACAGTGGGGGACTTTCAGTAGCTGTAGCGTGGATCTCCTAAGGCACCATTTGTTAATTCGGTGTTGTAACAGAGTTGAGACCCCAGAAGGTGTAAGGCCAAGGTAGATTTTTTTCGCCGTGGAGCAGGTGAGAAACTTTATGCGGTTTGATAGTTGGAGCCAGCTGGTCTGAGTGTACAGGTCACTTGTGTGGTTGAGACGGTGAGCACCAGTGATGAACCGACATGCCTTATTTAAGGCAGTTGAGAGGCGTCTAAGCATTGTGGTTGTGGCCGAGCCATAAATGATGAGACCATAGTCTATTACAGAGATCACAGAGCTCAGGACTGCAACCTTCAAAGCTTCTGGCGTGAGGTGTGGTCTGTGTTTGTAGAGGAGACCAAGTCTTATATTAGCAGCTCTAGCTACATTATCTACATGAAGTCAATAGGAGAGATTAGGGTCAAGCTGTATCCCTAAGTATTTGAAGGACCCCACCTGATCTAGAGTGTTCCCCTGGGTCGTGGAGATAGCCAAGTGGTGTAGCTTGTGTGGGTTATGAGAGCTGCAGAAGAGCATAGATTTGGTTTTCTTGTCATTGAGAACCAGTTTATGATTAAGAAACCATGTCTCTACAGAACTGAAACCAAGTTAAAGGTTGTGTTGAAGAGTTGCAGGATCTTTGTGAGTGGAGAATACAGCAGCATCATCGGCATATAGTATGATCTGCTCAGAGCAGTGGTAAGGAAGGGAGTTTAAGAAAAGGCTAAAAAGGAGGGGGCCCAGTATGGATCCCTGTGGGACACCTGAGTGAACAGGCAGGGTGTCAGAAAGAGCGTTTGCAATTTTTACTCTCTGTGACCGGTTTTCTAAGTAGCTTTTAAACCAGAGAGAAGAGTCAGGTGATAGCCCGGCATTCAGTAGTTGGTGAATTAATAGTCCATGGTGTACTGTATCGAAGGCCTTGGAGAGGTCGATGAAAACGGCCCCTGTGAGAAGGCTGTTGTCAAGGGATTTGTGCAAAGCTCCAGTGAACTCAAGAAGGGCTGTGGTGGTGCTGTGACCTTTCCAGAAGCCATGTTGTTGTGGACAAGGTATATTGTATTTATCCAGGTGGTTGGTAAGTTGATCAGCCACGATGCACTCGAGTGCCTTAGAGAGTGGGGGCAGTATGGAGATAGGGTGATAATTTGAGTGATTCGTCTTATCCCCACTTTTATGGACGGGTGTCACGGTGGCTGTTTTCCATAGGTCTGGGAATTTTCCACAGCTGAGAGAGAGGTTTAGGATTTTTGTTAATGGATGAATTACCTTATCGAGGGTGAGCAACAGAAGCTTAAGGTCCAGGGTGTCGCTACTAGATCTAGATTTAGAGATAGCTGCAGTAATATAGCGGCGAGCTTCATTCAGCCTTACCTCCCTGAAGTAGAAGAGGGGATGGTTAGACTGAGGGGCTGAGGTATTTGGGGAGTAGGCCCTGTTTTCGAAAAAGTCATGGGGCAGAACAGCACTAAGGTCTGAAAAAGCCATGTTAAAGATGTTTGCAATCACCTTTGGGTCGAGAGTTGAGGATCCATCAACCATTAACATGGCCAGAGAGGTTTTTGGCTGCTTCCCTCTGACATCCTTGATATTGTCCCAGAAAGCACGACCATTTCCCCATGTATTGATGAGAGCGCCTATATGCCCCTATATGCAAGAGTGTCACTGGTGTCTGTGTGTTTTCTAGTAAACCCGGGAGTAACTTTCTTATTTCCCCAATTCCAGCCCCGGGTAACACAGAAACCATAGTATATTCCTTCCTGTTCCTGCATATAACATGGTCTGTATATTTAAGCATGGAATCACCTATTACTAGTACATCCTTAGGTGGTATTGTAATAGGCATTGATATGTCATGACTGTTCGAAGTATGGGGACTCAGGGTGCCACTGTTTTTAATAGGGACATCAAGTAATGTGGGCTCCCTTACACTATCAAATTCTTGATCAGTCACAAGGGCACTGAATCTGTTTGGGTTAGGATGTTAGAGGATCCCCCCTATGTTCCTCCTACCCTTTCTTCCCCTTGGTGATTTTTGTACAGTTAACCATTTATTATCGTTTTCAGATTTCTCAGGAGTTGTTGAATCGGATGGTTACATATTGATTGGTGGAAGGTGCTGTGATGTAGAATTTTCGTTTGCCGCTGGATCAATGAATTGCTCCAATAGAGAGATCTCTGTCTGTACTCTCACCTTAAGCCTTAGGGAAGTGATCTCGGCCTGAGGCGACTCAATTAAAACACAGTTTTTATATACAAACTCCTGCACATCCTCCCCCTCAACAAACATATTACACTTAATACACTTCTTCATTACTTACTCTTTTAACTTGGTCTTAATTTAAAGCGTGTTGTCCCTGTTTCCCAGTGCCTCTGCGGACACAGCCGACACACGCCGACGTGCGTGTCTCTGCACGTGGCGACGCGCACCCTGCTCACTGCAGGGCCACTTAATATAGGGCTGAACAACCTGGAAGTGCCTGCTAGGGGTCGTGAGGTGTTTAAAGTGCTATTTGCACAAGTAAATTAAAATGCCCTCCATGCATCTGCCTCTCATTCAAGGCACAGGCACAATGTAGAGCTGACCAGTAAAATATAACAAGTGCTAAAATAGCGCTGCTGTAGTCCCAACTATATGTTAGAATGAACTGCTGCGCTCTCTTCCTATATCCTGTTAACACAGGAATAGGGCTGCTAGTGGAGCACACAATTCAGTGGTTTCTAAAATATTTTAAAGATCACAAACACACTTTCCATCTCCCCTCTCAGCTTGCTTGCACCTAGTATATGCTATTGTTAAGGCTGTAAGTTTTTCACGGTAAAAATAGGACAATTTCACGGCATTTCACGGTCCTGGTGAGAGGGGCTGAATGTGCTGATACATATTTTTTAAACACAAATCGGACCTGCAGCTGCAAGTCGCAGCTTAGAGCGGAGACCAGAAACAGACTTGAAACGGACTTATCCGTTGACATTGTTTGTGCTGCCTCCCACCCCCTCTTGTCCAATTTAGTCCCATTTGCTTGCTGTGATAGATGCAGAAGGAACCAGGGGTCTGAGGGCAGTCACAGTTTGAATTCGGCTACCCTTCCCCTGCACCGAGGACTGCAATATATTTTTTTTGTTTGCAGTCGCAAGTCACAACTCAGGAGACCAGGAGCTGAAAAAGAAACCAGGGGTCTGAGGGCAGTCACAGTTTGAATTCGGCTGCCCTTCCCCTGCACAAACGACTGCAGTATTTGTGTTTTTTTGTTCACAGCCGCAAGTTGCAGCTCAGGAGACCAGGGGCCGAAAAAGGAACCGGGGTCTTAGGGCAGCTACAGTTTGAATATGGCTGTCCTCCCCCTCGCCACTCAGGACTGAAACCAGAAATGCTGCAGTGCAGATAGGAATCTAGCAGGAATCTAGCTATTTAATTCTGGGACTATACAAATTCGGAAGAGGATTAGGTACGATTTGTAATTTGGAAATTTTTCACGGGAGACATCCGATTTCATGGTAATTGTGAAATCCGTGACCCCCGTGAAAATTATACAGCCTTAGCTATAGTGCAGTTATTAACTCTGTCACTCACTGCAGGGCTGCTTAATATAGGGCTGAATGACCTGGAAGTGCCTGCTAGGGGTTGTGAGGTGTTTAAAGTGCTATTTGCACAACGAGTACATTAAAATGCCTTTTCCCCACTTTCTGGTCAGTGTTCCTTTACCCAAAGCTGCATGTGTGTATGTAAGATGTTGATGAATTACTTCATTACAAATGTGCCGATGATCTGTGGGACTGTTTTGCTCTCTGGTTGGAGCCATTTTATCAGGAGTTCTCTGAGTCGGGTGAAGGCTTCTCGAGGATTGTCAACTGAGCTGTACTTCAGAGATTGAAATCTCTGCCTATAGGTCTCTCTTGAGATGTCATACCTTTTCAAGATTTTGCTTTTCACCAGGTCATAGTTTTCTGACTGTGTAGTGTCCATATTGCTGTAGGCAAGTTGGGCTTTCCCTGTCAGGTAAGGTACCAGTCTGATTACCCATTGCTGCTTTGGCCACTGGCAGGCTGCGGCAACCCTTTCAGAAGTTGTCAGGTATGCTTCTATATCATCCGAGGGATACAGCTTTGTAACTTTAATGTATTTTAAGTTGTTAGTGTCTTGTTTCTCTGCTGGACCAGTGCCAGATCCTCCAGCTTTGATAACTTGCAAGGCATCCATCTATCACTGCTTCTTTTCTCTTCTTTGCTCTTCGAGTTGTTGCATTTCTTCTTTTCTCTGTGCTTCTAAACATTGAATCTTTTTTTCTCACTGCTTCTCCATCTCTTTTTGTTGTATAGCCCACTATTTGAAAAAGG
The DNA here is from genome assembly GCA_016271365.2 of Neoceratodus forsteri. Classification (NCBI taxonomy): domain Eukaryota; kingdom Metazoa; phylum Chordata; order Ceratodontiformes; family Ceratodontidae; genus Neoceratodus; species Neoceratodus forsteri. Next base: position 582,265,099 of record CM028131.1, read on the forward strand.
CAGTCAGGCTTTCAGGTTCTGTCACTGCCTATTCTTTTTCTATAACCGGTGCTAGCTGGTTGGACTTCTTTCTCTGCCAGTTTGGCTGCCATTCTCCTGGTAACCACTCCTGGGCTTGCTGCTGCAGAATCTGTACCTTTCTTCTATAACTCCCTGGTACCAGGTCTAGTAATCATGCACAAAACTCCTGGCTTAGAGTATGCACGGTGTAAATCCCACTTAGGCTGACACCATCTGTCTTCAAGGCACAGGTCAGGAAGCATAGTAAAACCAGGAGCAGTTGTAAAATTCACAACAAGTGCTTTATTATTAACAGTAAAATAAAAAAAATAAAAAGATTGTTCAGTATAACTATTTACAAAGGCAGTATAAACGGAGAAAGTCCATCTGGATTGCTTCTCAATTTCCAGTCTCACTCTCTGTGTTTCTCTCTTGCAAGAAATTGCAGCTCTGTTTTTATAAGTCTTTGCAAGCCCCACTCGTTAAGAAAACAGCATGCTTCTCACACAGTGTTCTTGTAAGTTTCAACAAGTGAGGCAAAAAGTACATTGTGACCCAGAACTGACCTCTTGCTTACAGCTTCTCAGAGTGTTTCCAAAAGGCTTAAAAACTGCATTTCAGGTTAATCCCTTGAGTTCCAAATAGCTTTGCAATCATTTCAACAGTATAACTATATAAAGTTTAATAGTATATTTTTATACCAGCAGATTTGCAAGGGGGGAGAAAAGACAGAACAGCAAGTGAGGATAGGGAGACAGCAAGAGGCAGAGAACTGTAAGACTATTGGGGTAATCAAGTCCTAGGTCTCACAAGAAAATTTAGTTGCGTAACCAGACAGTGAAGCGACAGAAAAGGAGAGAATAGAACAGATCCTTGCATTTAAACTCTTTCTCCAGAACAACTGGGACAGGGCTCTATTCAACCCTGTTATATAATTTATGATTCTCAGTTACCCATAGATCATGTTCCTCAGTTCTACTGGGCATTGCTGTACCACAAGTGTCATATATGTGATCTGGATTCCTGTTTAGGTGTACTATCCTGCACTTTCCCAAGTAGCTAAATGTGTTTGACTGCTTTAAAATTCTGCGGTAAAGATAAGCAGTCTATTCAAATTGTTTCTTAATATGAGCTTCTGGTTATAGATGAATCCATGTTACCTTTTCAAATGAGAAGCATACTGTGGCTGGACTTAATTTCATTTGATGGTCCAGTGAGGCAAGACCCGTCTTCTGTCCGTCTGGAAAGCTGTGCATCTTGCAGCAGTGAACCATCTGTCTCCACAGCTACAGTAGATGTAAAAGAACTTAAAGCATAGAAGGGGGTGGAGGCTCTAGGATTATAAATGGGTGCTGCACACTACTTACTCTCAACAAAGCATTGTAAGCTTTGCTTGCTTTCTTTTTACATGCAGGTAGCATTAGTTCATAAGGCAAGTCAATTACAAGTTAGTTAGTTTGGCATTATCAGATCTGCCACCTGTAGCTACTGTATTTTCAGGGAATCAAAGAACTATATTTCTTCAAACCCAAATCTAAATTACATCATACTATTTCTTTTAGCTTGTTACAAAAAAATTTAAATGTAGAAACAGAACTGAGGGGTTGATTCATCAGGATTTTCTGAAATACCTCTCAGAAACATTCCTTTCTGTTTTAATTATTCCCTGACCACCTGGGGCCACCCACATCTGACTGGCAACCACCTAGACCCCTCCCACTCCCTCTCTAGCACTTACCTGGTATGTATAGGGTCCACAGGGCATTTCCCAGTGGTGGATTCTGTCGGGGGGGGGGTTATCAAGAAAATTCCCCTTCCAGTTCACAAGTGTAGAGGACAGAGTCCAGTTGGAGTGGTGGGGCCTGTGTCTGCCAGCATCATACTGGCAGGCACTGGGGTTTTTCCACTTTTGTTTCTGCCAACACCAAGGATGCATTTCATGAAGTCTCCATGGTGTGTATTCGCACATAATCGCATGTCTGCACCTGGAGCTAGGCTGCATCCTCCCTCCCTCAAGCCCCTCTATCTGCACCACCACCTTTGGTCACCCAGGTGGCAATTTTGCAATGGAGAATGCTGCCCTCTCTGCCCAGAGAAGGATAATATCCTGTGGGAGGTTTGGTTCTCCTTCCCCCTGCCAGCTCATGTCATCCCAGGCTTGTTACTGAACCCAGGTAATAAATATTTCTTTTTTAAAAATAAGGTGTACTTTCTTAAGTTCGTTTCAGTTATAGGCTAATCATATCCATCAAACAGTGACCGACTGCATGGGGACTAAGTCCATGGTGTGGTTTTCAGCAATTGCTGGTCCTTACATAGTGGTAGCAAGTCTGTTTATTTACCTGTGTGAAAATAAATACCAGAATTTTGTGGTGCACTTCTACTATGCTGCTTACCATCAGTTCATTTTCTTATAATGGCAGAAGTGTATGCTGTTGGAGGTAACTTTAAGGTTGCAGTGCTTGGATTCTCTGGCGTCATCCCATTTGCATTCTGGGGAATTTTGAAAATTCTGATTCTGTGTCTGACTCCAATCTGAGTCTGATTAAGGCACTGAAATGGAATCTGAGAAGGAATTAGAATATCTGATTCTGCAATCCACATCTGAACAGCTGCAAAACAAAATCTCTGCCCACCCCAGTAGTTTAGTACTAGAGTACAAAAATGTTACTGTGTTATGTGTTACACACTTATACAATCTATATGTGACCCTCTGTCACATATGAACACAGTAGTGTCCCATCCTCACCCTGCCAGTGACTCCCCCCCATTCCCTTCATGCTTGTATTCTGTCACCCACTCTCTGTCCTCCCTGCCTTAAGTTGTAAGCTCATTGGCTGGGGTTGGGGGGATCGCAACTCCCCCTCCATCTTGCATCTTTCGATCTCTTCTGGTCCAGTGCATTTTCCTTAAGTTAAGGCCAGGGTCTGAAAAAAGAGCCATCTTCCTCTTCTTCACCCCTTCTCCCCAGCCTGACATCTTGCCAGTCTGCCGACCAGCTTGCAATGGCACCTCATTGTGACCTCTCTCATTCTGTTGCTAACTGGGCCACTGGGCTACTGCCTCCTTCACCTGCTGCAGACCCTGGCTGGAAGATCAGTTTACATCTCCTGGTCCCAGTCAGTCAGCCCATTACCATTCCATCAGACTCAACTTCAAAAAGTATAACTTTAACAGGCAGCAACAGTGCCAGGTTGTGATGATTCAAAGAAGTTCAGTCAACCTATCTGGCCAACATAGTCTACTAATATCTGCTTGAAAACTGGGGTGCCCCTCCTACATGAATACCAGGGTGGACACCTTACTTCCATCCAGTGTTTGCAGTTTAAAAAAAAAAAAAGAGGATTTGATGATGTTTGTCCACCTCTGGCTCTAATTCCCAGTTTTTCTGGCAGACTTAGAGAAGGACTGTGATAGCCAAACTGTCCATCAGTTGGACTATTGCCACCAGACATTCATGGCTAGTAGTGGGCTACCATGATCTGGGATGTGGGATCATTCTGGGTCAGCAGCAGGGGTGGAAACTCGGGGATAGTACCCTTGGCTCAGTAGCCTACCCTGTAGTATCCCATATGCCAGAAGCCATGAGGGGTGACTTGGACTACAGACTGGAAAGTTGGTGACTGGGGAGCGGGTGATCCACTCAGTGACTGCATTCTGACTACTCATTTTTGGCAGAATGACTGATGGGTTGCCCTGGTCAGTAATCAGTATATGGTGGAAGGGTGGAGGGCATGCATGAATGGTGGACTGCAGCAGCACTAAAGGTAAGGGGGAGAGACAAGGGTAGTGGAAGGGTTAGCTGACTATTTGATGGTGTGTCCCACCATCCCCTTGTTTCATCAGGTGAGGGGTTACATATGTTTATTACAGTCAAATGTGGAATCAGAATTGAATTCTGATTTAGATACTGCATCTGATCCCTTTTTACAGAATTTGGATTTTTGGTCTTCGGTACTGAAATTTCAGATCCCACCCCACCCCAAAAAAAAAAATCCAACATATCCGATTCTCTCAGATTTGGAGCAACCCTACTTTAAAGTTAACAGTCCAAGCTGGCCCAGTGGCACTGAGAGCTGAGGCACTGGACACCTTACCTCGCACAACACCAGCGACCTGGGTTCAGGAACGGACTCGGTACATCAGGGAACTGGCACAGGGGGGTAGGGTCATAGCAGGATTTGGCAGTCAGAAGGCAACTGTCCTCTCCTGGGGGTGGTTGCCACCCCCTGTAGTCCCACCCCACTGGGTGGAGGTCCAAGAGTTGGCATAGGCAGCAGGGGTGACATGTCATGAGGGTGCCTCAAGATGCAGCATGCTCATGCCTCCACATGCACACACACCTCCGCAGAAGGGATGGGAATGGGGGGGGGACACCAAAAATATGTATGAAAAAAAGATGTTAAGAGTCCATCTAGCCTTTTTCTGATATTTATGGATACAAGTCAACAAAAATAATAGTGTATTTCTCAGTGCTTGCTACAGGCTATAAAAATTGGTATCAGTAAAATTTGAAAGTATTTTTCTGCTTAGTCCAGTTAAGCCACTATGGGCATTTTGAGCTTAAAATATTCATAATATGGGAAGCAAGAATCTTTACATACTGTTTTCTTAAGAAACCACAGCAGACTATGACACTGAACTTGATCTTGTAAAATTTGCAGTGTTATTTTTGTCTTTGGATTATCTGTTGTTGTTGTAATTAGGGCTGTAGTTTGGTGCACCTCCTGTCTACCTAACGTAGAATTATTATTCAAAACTATAGTGCATTATTTCTAAGCTAGACTTTCTTGTCTTATGATCTCACTTGTTGCAGTCTATATTCAAATCAAATACCAGTTACAACAATGTGATACCTAGTTCTGAGAGTGTCCTTGGTTCTGCTAGAAACAGGACTGGATAATAAATTGAATCATCAGGGCATTTGCAGGTGGTAGTTTGTTCACTGATTCCTATTTTTGGCTGTTTTAAAGTGTGTATATTCTCTGACTTGTATTGATTTTATTATTGCATTGTGCTAGTCCCCCTTCCCCCTCTCCCCAGGATGCATCTGGAAACGAGCCAGTTCCAGCTCAGTATGCCTTTTCTGGTAAAACTTTTGAAATAAATAATGTTTCCATCATATGATATTTTCAATCAGTTGCTAGAGGCTGTCCCCATAGAAACCTGTATTAGGCCGTACATGGGCTAAGTACATGAAACTGGAGACGTTACTGTGACATCAGGATGCACATATGGCCACATGTTCAAAATATTCTCCTCATGCAAACATCGTTAAAAGCATGATTTATGTAAATGAAACATAGAAACATAGATAATGACATCAGAAAAAGGCCAACGATCTATTCAGTCTGCCCGAGTTCCCTATTTAGCTCTGAGACCTACTGTCCCTCCAGAGTCTTAGCCCTCCCTATCCTTCCCCCATTCCCTTCCTAGCTTCTTCCACCTTGAGAAGCCACTATGCCCTTCATTCTATCTCAGCCTTGCTTGAACCCGCCAGTAGTTTTAACTGCCACCACTTGGTCATGCAGACTGTTCTATGACTCCACCACCCTTTTCTGTAAAATAATACTTCCTCGTGTCCCTTCTGACCCTCCTCCCAGTCAATTTCTACTCATGTCCATGTGACTATGATCTAGTATTCAAGCTAAATATTTCCCCGCAGTTCACCTTATTAATTCTTTTTAGGAAGTCAGAATTGGTTCACTAAAGCAAATTACATTGAAGTGATGCTGTTTATAGCTTAACAAATAGAATCTACTACACATAATAGAGAAAAAAATAGCCAAGTGTAACAGCGAAGAACAAGTATTATGTACCGGTTATTTAGTGTTTTCAAATGAAATGAAAGCAACTGAGGCCCAAGAGTCATGAATTTCCATCTGTTTTACAGCACACAAAGATTTTTAATTATCTTATATTTACTTGCACGGTCCTTTAAAATCAATATGCTAATAACAAAGCAGCAGAAAAGAACAATTTTAACTCCTTCTTCAGCGAGAAACATGCATAATAAATCTATTGTCTTTCCTCTGAAGAGAGAAGCAGAAGAATATGCTTCCCAGCTACATGCAGTGTAGTTTATTGTGAGAAAAACATTACTGTGACTTAACATTCTACCGGTATTCTACCTTCCAACCTGGTTGTATTAGTCTGAAATAAATAATGCATAAAGGTTGTAGAAGCACTGCTCGTGCTTGCGTAGCTGACTTGCAGTTGAGTGATACTTCCACAAAAGGTTTAAATCACTTTAAATACATGTTTTAAATTTAGTTCATTATTAAAAGGTGCTGCAATGTTTTAGCAGCCTCTGACCTTTAAAACCATGGAAAACACAAGTGGGAATTTACCAGTGTCTGTGGGGGGACTCCAGCATAACAAGCACAGATGATGAAAGGGCACAGTATCCCCCTGAATTATAACATTTAAAAAGCTCCTAGACTAAGTAACAAAAATGCTGTTAAAGAATAAGGTGGTGTTATTTCCTAGGCACTGAAACAAGGGGGTCATGGGAGGATAATGGAGGGGTGGTGTTATTTCCTAAGCACTGAAACAAGGGGGCCATGGGAGGATAATGGAGGGATGTTGTTTGGAAAGTCACTAGAATCAATCTTGTTGTCATAAATATTGCAGCTGTCTGGCACCCTAGTGATTAAATTTAATCTTCGTGCTAACCAGCATTAAAGCACAGCAACCTGACCTTGGTGTAGAATTGCTAGCTATCTCTTACTTTTTAAGATCCTCTTAGTGGGATGTTAGCTTTTAGGTTAAATAAATATTGGCTTGCATCCATCTCTGGATTGGGTTGCATCTCTTGGTCAGTCATTGGAGTAACCTACAAAAAAAACCATGAGCTTGTTATGACCAATAAGTAGTATAGAAAATTTTGACGAAAATACTAGCTTCACATTTAAAGGTCCCTGGTTCAAATCTCAGTGATAGAAGAACTTTTGAGTAAGTTACGTCAGTGAACAGATACAGTTCTGTGCAGAGCATGTCTCCAGTTGGAAATCAGAACTGCCTCATGCCTCATTGTGCTAGTATAATACTCTGGTGAAATCAAACACTAGATTATTGAATTTTATTTGCTCCTTGTCCTTCCTAGAAAGGAAGCACAGGCACAGAACAGACAGAGAGCTGACCTTTTCTGTTCTGTCACTGTTTCTATATTTTATAAACTGTTGCAGGAAATATTTTTCTAGTAGAGCCGGCAATTGAGAAAGCAGTCAAACATAGATTTATCAATACATTTAGAAGAAAATCTCCAGACAGGTATTTATGTGATATTATTGTAATTTATTGTACATGGGGAAAAAACTCATTGAGGTACTATAATGTGACTGCTTTTGCAAGAGTGCCCTAGGGTAGCAGTGGTGTTGCAATACATTGCAAACAATATATTACTACACAAGGTACATGAATAAATTAAAAAAAGGCTGCAAACATTCAAACATTGAAAATGAAAAATCAAAAACAACAGAGGCATGATCAAATTAAAGTATTCCTAGACATTTGTCTGAGATTCAGAAACACTGTTTTAGTTCAGTGGTTTGGGTTTTATGCAAGCGCATATTGTGCATTTCAAGCTATGTGTGCCCTGAATGTGAATACTCTTTTAGAACCATTATTATTTTTACCCAAGGATCATATCAACATGGAATTTGTCAGCAGAAAAGGACCACTTGGCCCACGGAGTCTGCACAGATGGCACCTGCCTAGTCTGTCTCCTCAGACTCTTAACTGGTCTCTGGTGATCTTCTCTTCACCTTGCCTGTTTATTAATATTCTCCTATGTACATCCCATGCATGCTTAAGGCCCCTTACTGTTTGTTGCCTTCACTACTTCTGATGGTTGTCTGTTCTTGATGTCCACTACTCTTTCCGTGAAGTAGTACTTCCTGACATCCCTCTTAAACTCCTGCCTCTCAAGCTTCATCAAATTTCTCTGGTCCTGGTGCTCTGTCTCATTTTAAAGAGATTCCCATCTTGTACCTTGTTCTCTCCCATGAGGTACTTCTAGGTCTCAATCATGTCCCCTCTCACTCTCCTCTCTTCTCTGGTATACATGTTGACATCCCTCAGTCTCTCCCCATAGGGCTTGTGATGCAACCCCTGCATAATTTCAGTTGCTCTACTCTTTACTGCCTCCATCCTATGTCCTTTTGGAGGTGTGGCCTCCAGAACTTGACACAGTGCTCCAGGTAGAGTCTGACTAGCAAGCAATACAGTGATAACACCATCTCCCTCCTCCTCCTGGTGATACCTCATCCAATGCATCCCACTGGCCCTACTCACCGCTTTGTCACACTGCCCAGCTACTTTGAGATCATCAGATATGATGAACCCAAGGTCCCTTTACTGCTTAGTGACTGTCAGTACCTACCTCCATCCTATACTCCCCTCCTGGATTTCTATGCTCTAGATGTATGATGTTGTACTGTTTGGAACTGAACCCCAGCTGTCATGTCCTAGATCACTACGCAAGTTTCCCAAGGTCCTTACGCATTCTCTCTGCCCCCTCCTGAGTACCTACCCTATTACAGATTTTGGTGTCATCTGTGAAAAGGCATACCTTCATTCCACTTCTTCCATAATATCACTTATGAAGACATCAAAGAGATCTGGTCCCAGTACTGAGCCCTGCAGCACCCAGCTGGTCACTTTACCCTCATTAGAGTGAGTGCCATTAACTACCACCCTCTGTCGCCTATCCATTAACCAGTTTCTTAACCAATTTACCACTTTATATCCCACCCCTAGGGTGCTCCGCTTCTTTATCAGTCTCCTGTATGGCACAGTGTCAAATGCCTTGGTAAGTACAAATAGGTCATGTTCACTGTCATCTCCTGATCTATTTCCCTGGTCACCCAGTCATAGAAATCAATTAGATTCATCTGGCATGACCTTCCCCCTGTGAATCCATGCTGCCTTTGTTCTTGTAGCCCATTGAATTAAATATACTGTACTAACATTTCCTTTAGAGTTTCCACTGATTTCCCCACCACTGATATGAGACTGACTGGCCTATAAATGTTAGCCTTCTCCCTGCAGGACCATGTCTTCTGTCCTCCAGTCCTCTTGAGCCATGCCTGTTTCTATTGAGCTGTTGAATAAGGCTGTCAGTGGTGCAGCAAGCACCTCCCTGAGTTCCTTTAGTACCTTTGGGTGTATCCTGTCTGGTCCCATAGTCTTGTCCATTTTCAGAGCTTCAAGTCCCTTCAGGACTCTTTCCTCTGAAAATAGTCTTATGTCAGCCTCCCCCCAATTGTTAATGCTATTCCCTGGTGGTTCATCCATTGATCAATATTATAACATAACATTTTGGTATCTGTGACTTTATAAGGAGGCTTGAGAATTTAACCCAGGTGTCAAATATAATGAAAATGTGGAGCCTCAGAACTCAGGACATCACACTGGTGTGCTCCATATTGTGAACTGAGCACAAAGCTTGCTAGTAGTACCTCCTGGCCATCCATTTTATGGAGAAACACTTTAGTAGTTGTACCACAAATTAAGACTAGACTAGCTCCCAACCTAAGGGGTTGTATATGTAACACTTATGAGGAGGGGTATGTCATGTAGAACTTTGTATTTTTGATCTGAGATAGGAGGCCTGAGCAATGCTGACCAGACCTATTGACACTAATTACACTGGATTCACAATTGGAGTGCATGTGCTGCTTTACTTGATAAAACTGTGAACATTCATTACAAGCAGTGTATCCTTAACAAATTCCTAATCTACTCTTGGCACTCTGACACAGAAACACCAGGAATCCAAGTCATAGTATATACTGAGCAGCCTATAGGTTATTAACTCACTTTCCTAGGCAGTCTTGTGCCACTGCACCTTTAGCACCAGCTTTTTCTTTGGTTTTGTAAGTGTCCCCCTTTTCAAGATTAACTCTCTACTTTTGCTGACAGTCATTACACTGATTGAGGAAATCAGTGGCTGCTAATACCCCTTATTAATTATGTTGACTGTGAAGATCTGTGAATACACTTACCCCTTATTCTCGTGGCAGTGAAAGCTGAGTCATGACTTATTTCTAGATGTTCAGAGGTGAAGGCTCTTTAGTCCATAAGCTTTCACTGTACAAACCTCCTCCATCCATTTCCATCCCACACAAAGTGGTCTTCCCAACTGATCATCATCTTGGTCAGTATTTCTGCTGCCATACAGCTTCTGAACCCACAGGGCTGCAGCAACCCCTGCTACCTTCCACCTCCCTCTGCTTACACGTTCTTCCGCTTGCAGCGTCAGTCTCTTTAGGTGACTCAGAATGACAGTCCCACTATCTCAGTGCTTCACCTTTGTCCTCCTCCCAGTTTCTGTCTTTGAGGGCCTTGGGTAACCGCACCTAGGCCTGTTGGCCATCAGGACAGGCAGCCACCCACTGTCTCCTTGCTCCTTGTTCTTTCACATGACCCCCAGTCTCCAGCTACACTACCTAGCCTGCATACTCTGAATTGAGCCTTATATAGCTCCCAATTGCTTCTTCTTTTACCCCTGAGAACTGGCCACAGACTCTGCCAGTCAACCCCCCAGGACCATGTTGTACAATCACCACCCCGTGAAGGGACAAGGGTGTTGTTACCCTAACCCTATACAGACATTGGAGTGATTTTTATGTGCACTTGCACTTGCGCAAGGAACGTCTTGCTACTAACTGCATTTAAAAGGTGTGCCACTGCCGAGCCAATTACAGCTGAAACTGCTATTGGCTTGGCAGTGTAGACCAATGACCAGGCATTCTGGTCATGACACTAGTTTTGCTTGCTAACGTGGCACTTTGTGTAGTTGAAAGAAATGAACAGCTCTAATGAGAGAGCGCTTCATTTCTTTCTGTAGCCGTAACTCTGGGCATGCATATTAGAGTTGACACTAATGTGCATGCCCGGAGTTACAGCTATAGCTAAAGCTGATTATTGTGTCTCTTTTGATCTCAGGACACTGAGCAGATCGTGAATCTGCAAAATGTATCCCCCCCCCCACCCCCGGATCTTGAGGCAGCAAGCCGACGGTGAATGGGGAATAACTGTGAGAATGCAGTTAATTCTCTGGGCACTAGTGTAGCAAGCGGGCTCTAGTTTCATGACTTTGTCCCCAGCCATCTATCCCTTCTCTCCGAGGCATTTCACTCAGCAGATTTGCAGCTCTTGGTGCAATGACCGGTGTCTCCCCCAGTGAATATACACACTCAGCATTTTGCAGCTCCCAGCACAATTACCATTGTCTCCCCCAGTGAATATCCAGAGATTCACCAGTTGACAGCTCCTGTAACATTGCAGGTAATCATCCCCCCAGTAATGGTGCTGTGATCCATGGTGGCAGTGTGGAGAGGCACACAATATGGCAGCAACAGCTGGGACAGCTGGAGGACCACAGCATGTGTTCTGCGTCTCGAATTCCTGGAACCCTCCCTTCTCCCTTGCACTCCCCCCCCCCCCGTACTGCATGTCCTGATACCTTCCCTTCTCCATCATAGCTCAGGGATTGCCAGCACTCCTTGTTATACCCTCCCTCCGCTATTTCTTGCCTACCTGATGGTTGTCCTCCCCCGTAAAGGACAAGTCCCTGTACCCTCCCTTCTCCCTTGTAGCTTACCCTCTGTAACATGCCAAAATCCAACTCCTGCTACCATCCCTTGTCCCTTGCAGCTCCCCCCTCATACTCCAGTCTTGCTGTGAGCTGCTCAAGTCCAGCTCCCAGTACCCTCCCTTGTTAGCTCAGACAACAAGCAAAAGACTCAGCGGTTGCAATCAGTGAGAGTGGTGGTCTGTAACAGCACTGGACAGGGACTGCAGACTGAAGATGGGGTGAGAGACGGGGCGCGGAACAAAGCAAGAACAATGCAGCACCACTTGTATCCAGCAACGACACCCAGTGAGCTCAGCTACTGAGACTACAGGACAGGACAGGCAAGTGCTATATAACAGCCAGGCTCATTGCTCTGTACATAACAGCAAGGTACGGAGAAAACTAGACTTACTTTTACCTCAGCTGCTGGTGGGGTCACGCTGCAGTCCAGAGTTGCAAAACTCACCCTGTCAAGCATCTTTGTCTTTATAACATGGCCAGAGAAACTCATGTTGCAAGTCAGTGTTGCAAAGTCACCATTTCCCCTGGCCATAAGTTGGCCTCCGTGGACAAGTGGCACTGGTGGTCAGGGGATCTCACTACAGAGAGAGTGAGACAGGCACAGTGAGCAGTAGATCGTGCAGCAGTGACCAGGTTGTGAAGCAGTATCCCACTGCCTTGCAGCGTTGTGCACTCCCTGTTCTCCAGAGTATGAAGGTAGCACCCTGTCCTGTGGCTGTCAGGGATTTCCGAGTACAGCCAGTGAGGTGCGTGTGGTTCCTCTGCAAATTAGCGCACAGAGGCAATCCTGAGTGGCACATCTAAGGTCTGCCCATGCCAAACATCCAGTGAATCAGGCAACAGAAGCAGTGACAGGACAAACCTGCAAGTGAACATTTGGCATTGACAAATGCTTGTTGCTACTTGCAGTCATATGGAAGGAAATTATCCTATTTTTAGCAAATGGATAAACAGGTTAGTGGCTACATAGGATATCAGTGCCTGCTTTATAAAGGTGGGATCAATCAAGTTTTACCCAATGCTTTTGTTACGTCAGTGGTTCTTTTATAACTGTTTTTTCATTATGTCTTTATGGCCTTAGACTGCCACTGGCAATTGCCTTGCCTCTTCCTGGCTGGCTCCCATCCTGTTCTTCCATGGCTTCCCGCTGTGGGGACCTTTGAAATGAACTCTACCTGCCCCCTACCACAATGACCCAAGATCCAGTGGTGAGGGAATCCTGTCAGTCGATGGCCGAGCATACCAGTCCTTGTCATTTAGACAGCTAGTGGTGGTGCTTGCCTCCTCATGGTGCCATACTAATAAGAGTACATTGTATGCTGGAACTTGAATCCTGTCCACCTTCCCCCAGCCATGCGCACTTTGTGGTGGCAGTGCAGTGTTGGGCATACACAGCCCTTGTGAAATTGCAAACTCCCTGGACCATCATGAGGGTTTACTTCCATTGGGATTGCTAATGCAAGCCATGCTAGCGGGGAAGTGTTGACATGAGGCAGTGCATTCCCCAGCCTAGCCACAAGGCTGTGAGGCCCCGAGTCCCCTCATGAACTTGGATCACCCACATAGGAATGTGTTGCACATCCTTTGGGCCACTGGACAGCCCTAGTTTGTAGAATTTTTAATTTGTTTGTTGAACTAATAGTCCTGAAAGAGAATGTGATCTCGTTGCTAATACTAGAGCTGTTTATTTATTTATGCATTGATTTATTTATGTCAATATTTTTACTAGGAAGAACATACTGAGCTGGTACTAACTGATTCCCTGATGCATCATGGGGAAGGGGGTGGAGCAATCATAGAATCATAGAAATTTGACAGCAGAAAGGACCCGAGTGGCCCATCTAGTCTACCCCCCCCCCCTACAATACAAAGCAAAAAATCATGAAGGCAAATGATACAGTGCAGGATAACACAGGATCATGTTAAAATACATACAGAATATGAGCAAAGTGCAAACAATTTATTTGACATTTTCAGCAACAGGATAGCCTTATTTAGGTACAGCACATCGTCTAGTTTTCAAGCTGGTCCTGTGGCAGCTTTTAAAACAGCAGAAGCAGTATCAGCAGAGTTTACATAGAAACAGAATGTGATGGCAAAAGAAGACTGAATGTCCCTCAAGTATACCTGTATTAGAAAATGGGCTTTTTATTTGGAGGCATCTGATTGGCTGGTACCCATTCCACAGGGTACATTAACTTTCAATAGATGCCCACCAAATAAAAAGTGCCAGCCCTAACCTGCCTGATGCCCACTCCGATATCATTGTGCCTAGCCAGCTTCACCATTGGCTGAAGCACTGGGCACTTCAGTTTCAAACAACCACATTTTTTTTCTCTCGCTAAGCGAAAGGATGGAGGTTGCTACAGGTCCTTTAACAACATTCCCCCACGACTCGAAAACATCACCATAAAACACTCAAAAAGAAAACTGAAACATCAACCCCCGTGGTCGACAGCGTTACAAATACTGCTTTACGCTTTCAAACATACTTGCCAGTTCTCTCACTGAGCACCGCTACTGATTAGCCCACTTGTTGCCGCTGATGTTTCTCTCACACACAACATCTTCCCAGGCACAGCGCTGTATGAAATATCACAAAAAAAAAAAGGAAAAAAACGACACTGCAACACACACACACACACTGGAACAAAAGCCTTCTTACTTGTTTTAAGTCGTGTGTAGCGCATCTCTGTGTGCGATGTCGTGCGGTGTTACTATGACAACCAAACTGACATGGAAAAAAAAGCGCTACACTTTGCCAGATCGCTGATAAAAATAAAGCCTCCTCTCATTCACATCTCTCCTCCTCTGCTGTTTTCCTGCGCTACTCTTCTTACCTATTCCACATTCTGCCGCATTATCTCCCCGTGATGAGAAAAAAAAAAAGCCGTACACTTAGAAGTTTTAAAATGATTGAGTAATGCTGCCATACTCCGTGACAACCCCTGGCTTTTAAAGTGAACTGCAGACGCCCGCCATATCTGAAGGACTTACGCGTTTAAAATGATTGAGTAATGCTGCCATGCTCCGTGACAACCCCTGGCTTTTAAAATGAACTGCAGGCGTCCGCCATATCTGAAAGGACCTGAAACTTACCAGTTGCAGATCAGGGGCTATATTATGCCATTATGCCAGGCGGAGGAACTATTTAATTACAAAACTTAATGTAACTTAATTATTTTATTAACAATTTTTTCTCTGCCATTTCTTTTTACTGTGCCCATTTTCAAGCATAATAATACCCTTGAGGGTGGGCGGTATAGGCAATACCGGACCTTCCAGGGCTATAAGGCCCTCCGCCTGCTGACGTCGGGCCTCATTCGCCCTAGGCGGTCGACCATTATAACCTCCACCCTCGAATATATTATGATAATTGTACTACCTCCCTCTACCTACCTACCTACTGATGGATTATTTCACTCTTCCCCTGCTGTCACTCCTCTCACTCCCATGTTGTGCCTTCAGGGATTATGAGTACCCTTACCCTGTCCCAGCCTTGAATAAACATGTTTAGGGTAGCTGCTTCCACCACTTCTGGCAGTCTGTTCCACAGTTCTACCACTCTTTCTGGGAAGTAAAGCTTCCACAGGTCTCTCTTGAACTTGCCCACAACAACCTCCAATCATGCCCCCTAGTGACTGCATCTGTATTTCTTACAAACAAGTCCTCACTAATTCACCCTGGTTATGCCCCTCAGAATCTTATATGCATCGATCATGTCCCCCTCTCGTGCCTGGCCTCCAGCAAGAACATATCTATTTAGTGACACCAGCCATTTCTTATAGGATCTGCCTTACTAGCACTGGTTCATTTTGGTGACCCTTCTCTGCACCAGCTCCAGTCTGTCAGCATCATTCCTCAGGTGAGGACTCCAGAACTGAGCACAGTGCTCCAACTGAGGTCTCACCAGGGATCTGTACAGGGATAGTACTGCCTCACTTCTCCTACTGTTAAACATCTTCCATATACAACCCAGCATCCTCAATATTTTGCTATAGTATGTTCTCTGTTACAATAACTTCTTTGCTTTAGGGAGTCACTGATTACAACCCCCAGATCCTGCTCCTTTGTTGTAGTGACCAACCTAACCACTCCCATCCAGTATCTGTGCACAGGGTTGTCTGTCTGTCTAAGTGCATTACCTTGCACTTCTTTGTGCTGAATATTAACTGTTAGATCTTAAACCATCTTTCCATGTCCATCTGGAGTCCCTACACCCCTTCTTCATGATCTATCCTGCTGCACAGATTTTTGTCGTCAGCAAAGAGAGACAACTTGCCCTGAATACTGCCCCTATTTCATTAATGAGCACACTGAAGAGAACAGCTACCTGCAGCACCCTGTTTGTGACCTTCCTATCCCGACTTTGCCCCATTCACTACTACTCTTTGTTGCCTCCCACCAAGACAGTGCCCCATTTGCCTGACTAAACTTTACTCCACTCCCAAGTCCTCCATCCTTTTCAGCAGTCTCCTGTGTGGTACTGAATTGAAGGTCTTGCAGAAATCAGAGTAGAGCAAACCTTCCACCTGGCCTCAACTACCTTTGTGACCCAGTCAAAAAACATTACCAGGTTGGTCTGGCATTATCTCCCTGACACAAACCCATGCTGCCTGCTGTCTTGCAGTTCATTATTCTCTAAGTTTGCGGCCTTGCTTCCTGTGACTGTGGACTCCATCAGCTTACTTACAGTGAAGGGTAAGACTTATAGGCCTGTAGTTGCCAGACCCTCCCTGCCCCCTCGTAATGGAGTGGTACTACATTGACAGACTTCCAATCTGCTGGCACCACACCAGACTTCAGTAAGACATTAAGTAGTTGGTTTAAGGGAACTGCATATTCTGCAGTTATTTCCCTAAGTAACTGTGAGTGCAGGCCATCTGGGCCCAGTGCCTTATCTACCTTAAGAACTTCCAGCCCCTTCTCCACCCATCTGCCATTTTCTCTACCCTTCCTCTTTCCTAATCCCCCATGTGGTGGCCTTGATACAACTCTCCGGTAGAGGTCTGTCATCCTCTAGCATGAATACCAAGCAGATGTAATTGCTCAACAAATGTAACTTTTGCTTGTCATCTTCAACTACCCTCTCCCTTTCTGCTAGTCTGACTATCCTGACTTGTTTTCCTTTTTTTCCCAAATTTATCAAAAAGATTATTTGTCTCCAGTTTTTACTCCCACCCTTTTATGAACATATGAAAAGAGCCAGCAGAAGAAGACCACCTGGTGTATCGTGTCTGCTCGTAATGATGCAGGGTCTTGTCTTATACTTACACCACAGGTCCTGCCTCCCAACCACCCTTCCCTCTTCATCCCATACCCCCTTTCCTTGATCCCAAGGGTTCCCTTTGTGTTTGTCCCAGGCCCTCTTGAATGCTTCCACCGTCTTTGCTGATATCACCCCCTCTGGCAGCTTATTCCAGGTGGTCACCACCCTCTCCGCATAGAAATGTTTCCTTGCATTCCTTCTGAATCTCCCCCCTCCATCAATTTTAGGCTGTGCCCCCTAGTAGTGTTGTTTTTCCTCATTTTAAAGAGGCCCTCCATTTGCATTATGTTAATTCCCTTCATGTACTTGACGGTCTCTATCATATCCCCCCTCTGCTTCCTCTCCTCCAGGGAGTACATCCCCAGGGCTCCCAGCGTCTCCTCATAGGTCCTATCGTGTAGCCCTTCCATCATCTTGGTTGCTGTCCTCTGGACCCCCTCCAGCATGCTGATGTCCTTATTAAGGTATGGATGTCAGTACCTCACCTCATAGTCTAGGTGTGGTCTCACCAATTACCTGTACAGTGGTAAAATGACTTTGCTTCTCCTGCTACTGAATCCCTTTGCAATACACCCCAGCATCATGTTAGCCTTTGCCACTGTCTTCTTACACTGGGAGGTGTGTTTCAGGTCACATGTAATAACTACTCCTAGATCCTTTTCCTCTTCAAAAGCATTTGCCTGAACCTCTCCTATGTAATACTCAGCCCTTGGGTTCTTGGCCACTATGTGCATCACTTAGCACTTTTTGGCATTGAAACCAAGTTACCCAATTCCTGACCATCTCTCTAGTCTGGCAAGATCCTCCTTCAGGTCCTGTATCCCCTCCTTGGTGTTTACCCTCCCACAGAGTTTGGTGTCATCCGCAAACGGCAATATTTTGCCTTTAATGCCGTTCCCAATGTCATTTATGAAGACGTTGAACAACATTGGCTCCAACACAGATCCCTGCGGGACCCGACTGGTGCTGGACAACTTTCTCCTAACCACTACACTCTGGGTTCTGCCCCCAACCAATTTTCAATTCATTTTACTATATTCTTCCCAAACCTAAGTCACTCAGTTTCATTATCAACCTTTTATGTGGCACCGAATCGAAGGCCTTGCTAAAGTCCAGGTATATAATGTCCACTACCCTCATGACCCAATTAAAAAACTTGATCAGGTTTGTTTGACATGATCTGCCTGCCTCAAATCCATGCTGTTTATCATCCTGCAGATCATTCTCCTCCATGTACTTCAGTTGCCCCTCCTTTAGAATGGTCTCCATGAGTTTTACATACTATCTGTGTCAGGCCGACTGGTCTATATTTACCCAGGTCATCCTTGGTTCCGCTCTTGTGGAGTGGCAGCACATGTGCCATTCTCCATTCCTGCAGCACCACACCCAACATCTATTGAAACGAACAGCCAGTGGCCCCAGCAGATCATCCACCAACTCTTTCAGACCCTGGGGTGTATTTTGTCTGGTCCCAGGGATTTGTCCACCCTCAGAGCCATCATCCCCTCTTTTACTCTTTCAGTCCCAATTACACCTACTGCTCCCCCAGTTCCCAACCTCCTTCTCCCTATATGTGGTACCGGCCCATCCTTTTCCTTTGCAAAGATGGAGCAGAAGTATTAATTTAATACCTCTGCCTTGCTCCCATCTTCCTCTACCCAGTCATCCCCTTCTTCAGCCTAACAATGCCATCCTTCTTCCCCTTCTTTTATATAAATTACTTAGTGTCCATATGAACAATTGGCTATACAGATGCAATAGTTAAAGATTCCATCGATATGAAGGCACATCATCTTTATACATTATTTACAGAACTCTACAGTTCCATCTTGTATGAGGAATTGCCCAATACAATGGATCACATTTTATACCTTGTGGCAGTTGCATGGTTGTCTGAATGCATGTGCATAGCTAAATTGAAAAATCATGGCAACCATGGAGTAGACAGAATGTAAATAGGATAATAACTACTGTATCTAATTGTCATGCTGATTGATATACTGACTAGACTGGACTGGGTAAAATATTCAATAAACTATTGATGTTGATGATGGAGTTGGTGACCATCTGGGTACCAGCAACCATGATATGGTAAAATTTCAAGCAATACTTGCTGAGATGGAAATTAAAACAAAAACTCCCAAGTTCAAGAGATCAGACATTGGTAAATTGAGGAGAACTTGGATACCATGGATATGTAAAAGTGGTGGCAATGATCATTGTGTATACCCCCTGAGGAATATAATAACTAAGTTTCCTGTCTGGATGGATAGGCCCACCACAGAACTAATCAGCCCCACCGGGCAGCGGTCACGATCCAGCCATAGCACCTCTACGGTGCAAGAAGCCTGATCCACCTACCCCCCAAAGAGACAGATAAGGTGCCACTTGCCCCCTCGGGCAGCGGTCATGATCCAGCCATAGCACCTCTATGGTGCAAGGAGCCTGATCCACCTACCCCCAAAGAGATAGATAAGGTGCCACTTGTCCCCTCGGGCAGCGGTCACGATCCAGCCATAGCAACTCTATGGTGCAAGGAGCCTGATCCACCTACCCCCCAAAGAGATAGATAAGGTGCCACTTGCCCCCTCGGGCAGCAATCACGATCCAGCCATAGCACCTCTACGGTGCAAGGAGCCTGATCCACTACCCCCCAAAGAGATAGATAAGATATGATGCTTAAAAAATTGCCATGATTTCTCTGGGCTGTGTGAACGTTGAACTGGATAATCACTTGCAATTTGCTGTTTTCAATTTCAGCACCTTCTCAGGGTAGCGCTATTGGCTCCATGCCTATGTAGAGCTCCCTGATTGGCTGGTATCATTCACCAGAGACAGGAGCACCTGAGACGTGTGGCTTAATGTAAGCCTGCATCCCTGTACTCGGCATCTAATTTATATATTTTAATTTAGCCTGTTCTGCTCGGCCTGTGTAAAGTAACTTACCATTCCCCCCCTGCTGCAGTTTCTCTCCAACTGTATGTGCACTGATTCAGTGTTAGGTCTGCAAACTTTCCTTGATTTTTTTTCCCCCACAGGCCTCCTTTAAATGCACACAGTCTCCTCGCCTACTCTATCTGATGTTTCAATTTATTGGTTACTTACTGTCAACAACTGCAATTCCTCCCATCCCTTTGCAACTAAGCCTTCTAGCAGCTTTATCTCATTCTGTCTTGCTGAGGCATACCATTTTGGTACTTTAGGTTTGCTTATTGCTGACTAGCATATCCTGTCTTGCTGTCTAGCATATCCTGTCTTGCTAAGGCACTGTTTTACTTGAAAATTGTCCTACAAATTACTGAACTGTGACTGATTTGCCAAAAAACTGTGTTTATTGTCTAAAAATGTTCCCAGCAACCAAGTGTTACAGCCCCTTCGTGACTTTGTAGCTCTCTCCAGACTGCAAGGCACCAAGGAAATTGCAGGCTTTTCAGTTGCTAATTGAGCTGTTTTCGTTCAGACTGCTAGCCTTTGTGTTGCCCCACTATTTATTTATTTATTAAGTTTTTGTTGACCGGGTAAGTGCACTAGACAAATCCTGCCTATTTTCAGGCATGACCTGGGGGAAGGGGATACAGATGAATGCCAACTGATCTTGAACCAGATTAAGCTGTTGGTGGTATTTTTAGTGAATTTAGTGAACTATTAATTCAAGCTACTCTCTCCTTTCTCTAGCTGAGTGTTGTACATTTATCTTGTGTTACTCCGTTTTTAACTTCCCTAAACAGTTCCATACGGAACAACGACACCTGGGACCTATATAACTTAGATAGCAGAAGCTACTGCAGTACCCTCCTTACTTACATAAAGGGCAACCATGACAGGCCTTGTTTGGCTACGCTTATTCACTAGCCTTTGTATAATACCTTGTGTGGTTAGGCAACCTGACAGAATTGATTCCAACAAGGGTGCATGCTCTACCATGCTAGTCTCCCCATATACCAACACTATGAACAAATTATGCTGCCACTGTACGCCTTTGCTCCTCTCACAGTTTGTGGAATCTCCTAGAAGTGGAACTGCTAACCAATATCCTCTACGTGGTCCTATACCCTATCCATTCAAACTAGGTATGGCTTGGTGCTGTTCTGCATGGATCCTAGGATATGTAGCCGTAGGACAGCACAATAAGATGATTCAGTCTTTGGACCCATGTACTCAAACCTATACCAGACATAGAAAGACTCGTGCCTTTAAATTTCTCCTTGCTGCCCTGAGGAAAATTGTGCTCCTTCTACTCCTATGCTCTGGTGACATCGAACTTAACCCTGGCCCTACGAAAATGCTCTCATCTCCTTCTGAACTCACAACTTTGAAAGGAATTAGCTTCTTGTCTGCTAACGTGTGTAGTCTTTTAAAGAAGCTCGATTCAGTCCAGGCTTGGATTATTCATACTGTACCAGACGTACTCATGATTTCAGAAACATGACTCCAGGTGTCCACCCCAGACAGAGAGGTAAACATCCCTAACTACCTCCTCTTCAGAACTGACAGGCAGACCAGGGGTGGAGGAGTAGCCATTTATGTTAAAAACAAATTCTCAGTATCTATATTAGATGCTACCTCCTTTGCCTGTGGATTTGAATGCCTGTCTCTTAAAGTCGAGCTTTCCCCATCAGTGGCGTTCCACATCATAGGCTGCAATAGACCTCCAGCAGCAGGACCACAACTTCTGACACACCTGCCATCCCACTTGGATACTACCCCAATGGAAACAATCATACTAGGTGACCTTAACTATGATTGGCTGACTAAGGTCTCATAACCCCGAAACAACTCTGCGACTCTCATGGGCTCACTCAACTTATTACTGAGCCTACTCGCATCAACAAAAAAAATCCAATGAGAAGCACCCTCTTGGATGTTCTCCTTGTTAACAGACCTCATTCCTTTTCCCATGCTGCTATCCTCTTAGTGGACGTTAGTGACCGCTGCTTTATTGGTGGCATGAGAACTGTTAACAAACCTCTATCTACATCAAAGTTGTCCACTAAAAGATCCAGACGGAACTTCAATTCTGTTGCATACTTCAATGATCTAAAAAACTCTTTGCTATGGCAGAGTTTCTACCTGGCTAAGTCAGTGAGCGATGCCTATGACGTTCTTCATGAAATCATATCCAGCACTCTAAACAGCCATGCTCCCCTGGTTAAAGCACGAATAAAAGCCAGAACCTGTCTTTGGTTCTCACCGGATCTGAAGGCTGCCTTACTCAAAAGAGATTACCTCTGGAAAAAAGCTTGTAAATCTCGTGCTGACGCAGACTGGTGTCTCTTCAGGGCATCTAGAAACGTCTGTACTAAGTTGGTCAGAGAGGCCAAAGCCAACTTTTATCAAACCGAGCAACTCTCTGTGTCAAACTGCTCTACCAAGTTCTGGTCCACCATAAAAGAACTATCTGGCCACTCTCCAGGAAGTGCGCTTCCTTCCAAAATTATCATTGATAATATTATCATTAACGATAAATTAGAGATACTGCAGGCTTTCAAGAATCACTTTGCCACTGCTGGCCTGGCGTTTGATAACACACCTGTAAGTAGCCTTCTTCCTCAGACCAACACCCAGCCTTCAGAACCAAGTAGCAATAACATGGACTTCTCCTTTTCACCTACCACCATAAAAGAAGTTGAAGATCTTCTTCTATGACTGGATACTAAAAAAAGTTCTGGTGCCGACTCCTTCGATCCATATTTCTTGAAAATAGCATACCATATACTTGCTACACCTATAACACACCTATTCAATCTCTCCCTAGCACAAGGCTCCATCCCCAAGGTATGGAAAACTGCTCATGTCATTCCCCTGTTTAAAGCAGGGGACCCTTGTGACCTAAATAACTATAGACCAATCTCCCTTCTTCCCATACTTTCAAAACTTCTGGAAAAAATTGTGGATATGCAGCTGAGATCTTTCTTAGACAATGCTAGACTACTCAACCCAATGCAGTCTGGCTTTAGAGCTAAGCATAGTACAATTACAGCACTGGAAAAAGTTACTAATTATTGGCAATGGGGCCTAGACAACAAACAATTCGTTTGTGCTGTGTTTCTGGACCTCAGTAAGGCTTTTGATACTGTCGACCACTGCCTGCTCCTCTCCACCTTAAAAACTATAGGCATTGGCTCAACCGCACTGGGATGGTTCCAAGACTACCTTTCTGATAGACAGCAACAAATTAAGGCTGATGGAGAGATTTCTCCACTTAAACCGATAAAAAGAGGTGTCCCCCAGGGCTCCATACTGGGCCCATTACTGTTTGCCATTTATATCAACAGCTTGGACGTAGGCATCAGAGATGCCAGTATTCACTTGTTTGCTGATGACACAGTGCTCTACTTAAGCTGGGAATCTCCTGAAGCCGCCTGCGCTGAGTTACAAGCTGACTTTAATACTCTACAGTACCAGCTCCTTAGCAAAAAGTTACTACTAAATGCAAAAAACCAAGGCCATTCTTTTCTCACCATCAGGCCCAGGGGCTTACTCTGCTGTCGCTAGTCCATTACCATCAATCTCTACCTTATTAGGAGAAAATCTTGAATTTGTGACTAAATTCAAATACCTGGTATTTGCTAGACAACAAACTCTTTTGTGGAACACACAGAAGAACTGCTGAAAAAACTGAGGCAGAGACTTGGTCTTTTTTTCAGAATTAAATGCCTCTTGACCACAGACGCAAAAAGACAGCTTGTCCAATCTACATTCCTTTCATTAATTGACTACACCGACTTCATTCATGGCCATTGCCCTGCCTCATATCTTGCAAAACTGGATGTATTATATCATAGAGCACTGAGATTTATAACTGGCCTGCCGTACTCCACACATCACTGCTCTTTATACGCAGCCGTAGGGTGGCCCTCCCTTCAATACAGGCATTATAGAAATGCAGCCCTATGGACGCTCCGAGCCCTTACCAACAAACTCCCACAATACATTGTTGACTGTCTCCCCCTTAGTCCTATTAGGAACTATGCCTTAAGAAGTCAGTCGCAGATTTCTTTGAATGTCCCAAGGGCCAACAATCACTTTGGAAGGGCCGCCATAAGCTATGCCCTGCCTACTCCCTGGAATAGGATACAAAAATCGTTCAGACTTAGCTCACCTGTGAGTCCTGCCTTCTTTAAGACCCCTATGACAAAACGTTTGCTGAAATCTGTAATTACTTCTATCACTCCTAGCAGCTTGACTATTGTTCCTCTCTTCTTCAACACTAGTCCCAGCTGCTTATCCAAATCAGCCCTTGCCACTACTACTCCCCCCTCCTCTGCCCCACTTGCCCTTAGCACCCTCTGCATCCCTCTTATTCACCACCCCCCCTTCTGCCGCATTTACCTAAGGCTTACACACTGTTATGGGCACCTCCATAGCTTAGGAATTTCCATCCAGGCCTGTAATGTGTTTCTGCTGGACAGGAATATAAATAATCTTTCTTTTTTCTTCTATGGTTTGTATATGATGTCCATACCCATCCTGCTCCTGTGGGAACTGTATGTGTGTATATTTATATATATATATTTATATATATTACGTTTGGGTTGTGTTATGTATATCTTTCTTGTACATGTGACTTGGAATGTAAATACTCTGCTTCTATCAGTATTGTAAACAATGTTGTTCATTTTGTATTATGTATATTTTTATGTAACTGTACAATTTTCCCTGCCAACAGCAGGTCCACCTTGTAAATGAGCTTGCTCAATGATGATCGCCTGGATAAATAAAGATTTGATTGATTGATTGATTGATAGACTTTTTTTAGCAGTATATTTACCCAGGATAGCCCATCTGAGATGCAGTATCTCATTTCAGGTGGGGTTCTGCTGCTATCCATTTCCATTGCTGGATGGACTGGAGCCCTAAGAGGTTAAGTGGCTTGACCAAGATCACACAGTGAGCAGGGTCTGAACCTGTGATCCTTTAAGGCACAGAGGAAGAAATATTCCATGCCATGGAGACTAGGAACAGATATAAACAGGTACAAAATATTATAAAAGGGCATCAGGCAGGTGAAACAAATTTAAAATGGCAAGGTACATTAAATACAGTATAATGATACAGTTGTTTTTATGGCTGTGGGTGGAGCCTACGGCCATATTGCATTAGCTTGAAAAGGGGTTTCTGTGGAACACATTTTTAGTAGTTTTCAGTGTATCCTTCCATAACACAGCAAATTCCTATGGCAGTTAAAAATATGCCCTCCTTTCTGTTTAGAATGATGGGCACAGAACTCAAAGTTGCTTTTCTCTGAGAGCAAATGTGCACACCTTCCAAACAAATCTAAATATCTTTAAAACTATAAAAGGTGCACAAAAACAACCAGTGTGAAAGTTGTTTAGGGCAAAAAGACCTTTCACATGAGGGCAGTCACTAATCTTAATTCTTTATATTTTGTAAAATGTGATCTTCCAAACAGCCTCATTTTTTTCTCTCTCTGAGGGAACACAGTAGGAGTCATGCCAAACACATGTAAATATCTCAGAAAGTACACAAGTTAACAATATACAAGCACCATGAAAGTTGTTCAGGATAAAATGACCTTTCAAATGAGGGTAGTTACTAATCTGAATTACTTAGCTATTTTTAAATATAGCCATCCGATAGGTGAAAATTGTGAAGAAAAATGAAAATTCAGGTAATGAGACAGCCGTAGTTTAAAAAATATAATTAGTGCAGCTGAACAAATAGGCTCATTTGAAAGGTAGTATTGTTCTGAACAGCTTTCATAAAATGGGTAAGGAGTAACTCCTCTACTTTCAGAGATGGTTACATTTGTTTGGTATAACTCTTATTCTATGTCTGACAGCCTGATTTCTGAAACAACTACGCTAACAGAACATATTGTTTCTATCTTGTCAAGCCTAATTTAACAGCTAATGCTGAAGTTATTCTAGCAATGTAGAGCACATCAATGGAATTCTTTAGTTCTTAATATGAACAAAAAAAAACACTTGAAACTAAATATTTTTTTTGAGGGCACATTAGAGTTTTTCAGGATGGGATCATGTTAAATATTTTCAGGAAAAAGCTGCAGATTAATTTTAGTAACTATTAGCCAGCAATATCTATATGTGACACTGTCACTGACCAGATAGGGGGAAGAAGGAAGACACAGAAGAAAACAATGCGCTCACACATAAAGAAGACTTGGCTGTCTGTGAAACTTTTAGAAGCAAATGGTTTGATATCTTTTAGGCATCTATGCTGTACCACTGATTATTTTGTTTTATTATATCCTCTTTGGCAACTTCTACTTGCCCCCCCCCATCAATACTCAACATCAATGGGACGACAACCCTCGACCCAAAAACCATTGCGGATACCTTTAACAAAGCCTTTACCGATCTTAGCGCTGTCCTACCCCAGGACTACTTCAAAGATGGTAAAGCCCCTCTGTCCGCAATGAACACTACTCCCACCAGCTCCCCCCCGCTTCTACTTCAAAGCAGTCAAGGCTCACCAAGTACACAAATATGTTACCAAAGCCCTTGGTAAATCAAGATTCAGTAATGACTCCCTTGATCTCAAAATCCTGTCTCTCACACTTGATGAAGTGCTTAGTCCTCTGACCAGAATTTTCAGCCTCTCCCTCAGCCTTAGCCAGTTCCTGAACAGATGGAAATCTGCCACTGTCACCCCAATCCATAAAAGTGGTGACAAAACTGCCCATGATAACTACAGACCTATCTTCCTGCTACCCCCACTCTCCAAGGCTCTAGAACGCATTGTCTTGGACCAGCTCACAGAATATCTGGAAACGTACAACATCCTGTGCAAGCAACAACACAGGTTCTGCAAAGGTCACAGCACCTCCACAGCCCTACTTGAATTCACTGGCGCAATCCACAATGCACTTGACTCCGGTGAACTACTAGGCTCAATCTACATTGACTTAACTTAAGCCTTTGACACCGTCAGTCACCACCTCCTGCTTGTCCAGCTTCAGAACACTGGGCTGTCAACTGACTCCATTCACTGGTTTAAGAGTTACCTTGAAGATTGGTCCCAAACAGTAAGAATTGCTGATACACTCTCGGACCCTAGACCGGTCCACATGGGAGTCCCCCAGGGCTTCATTCTGGGACCCCTCCTCTTCAGCCTATTCTTAAACTCACTACCGGACAGCTGCCCAGAACAAATAATTCTCTATGCTGACGATGCTGTGATCCTCTCCTCAAACCATGATCCAATCCAATTACAAAATAGACTTCAGCGGGCCTTCTCCTCCATCGAATCCTGGTTCCTAAATCATAAACTGCTTCTCAATCAGAAAAAAACAAGTCTGTGGTCTTCTGCAGCCCCTGCAACAAAAATAAACAACTCCACCTGTTCATTACAACCGAACAAGGAACCATCCAAGAGCAAACACAATCGTTCAAGTACCTCGGCATCACCCTTGATCCATACCTCTCATACGCTGTCCATATCAGCAATGTTGCAAAGTCTGCCAATGCGAGGTTAGGCATATTATTCCAGCACAGGAAACACCTAACCCCAGAAGCACTGTCAGTGGCTGTCCAAAGCTCCATCATCAGCATCATAGACTATGATCTTATCATATATGGGTCTGCAACTACCACTGCTCTCAAACTTATCACGACCTCCCAGAATAAGGCCTGTCGTCTCATCACTGGCTCACATTGCCGTACCCACACATGTGACCTTTATTCTCAATCTGGATGGCTTCAACTGGACAAACGCATAAAATACCAAACCTGCATCACGGCCAAGAAAATTATAATGGGGCTTGCCCCACCTGGTGTCTGTGCCCTCCTTAAGCCTAGACATAGGAACGTTACTACAAGGAGATCCAATTCCCATCTACTACATATCCCACGATGTCGCACGACTCAAGGACAAAGATCATTCACCTATCGGGCATCCAACTGGCTCAACTCTCTTGGCAGTGACATAGCAACCGCTCCAACACTCAGCCTCTTCAAGTCCAAGCTGTGCCTCTCACTGCTTGTATCCTGCAATTGCCCATCTTAACATTTCCACCGTTCCAGCTACACATGCCCCAGCACCCAGCACTTAGAATCAGTCTTTGCACCCCTAGCACCTTACCTGTCATATTCCCTCGACAAGGCCCCTGGCTGCACTGTCTCCTGCCCTCGGCCCACCCCCCTGTATCTTCACTCCTGCCCTGTCCCCAACCACCTCCAGACCCCTTACCCCTGCACTTCCTACCCCATCTCCTACCCTCACTCTCCCCGCCTTGCTCATGGCTCATGTCTTTGTGCTGGTTATTACATGTCTGTAAGTCAATGACTATATGTTTGTAATTAAAAATGATGACTGTTGCACACGCTGACGTGGTACCTTTGTAAAAGAGCCTCAGCTCAAAGGTATTGTAATCATAGAAGAAATAAATAAATGCAAAATAAATACCATTAAAATGCATTAAATGTATAGTTTGCGAATTCTTTACCTTGGGATAACTATTGAATGACTCCTAAATAAGTTTTAAGCCTTCCATTTATGGGAGGTCAAGACCTGTGCAAAAGGTTGAGTGTTATGTTTTCATTTTTTTTTTTTTTGGACAAATTTCCAAGGTAAAGATTTGGAGAAATAGAAAAGTATGTTCAACTAATCTCCTCTGCATTTTTAACTCAGAGAGAAGTTAATATCTACGCAAAATCAAACCCAAAATTTATACAGTTTTTGTTCTAAAGTAATTTTATTCTGAATCTTTTTGGACTATTGATGAACTGAGCAAAGAAATGTTTAGATAAATCAAATTGATGACTGCAGGATTGGGAAGTCATTAAAATTGCAAAAGGTAAAATTATGAAACCTTAAATGCATTCATTAAAACCATTCTTTCTAGTGTTTAATTATAATGAATTAAAGACATTTGAATATAGACCTACAATTATACAACAATTGTGATATATATTTTAGGATCAGAGGAATGGTGCAATGCTGCCATAATCATGGTGATCTCACTGCTTCAACGCTTCAGTGTGCGTGGATCAAACCAAAATAAGCCGTAATAAAAGCTTCTATCTTCTCAAAAAAAATTATATTTTATTATATGTAATTTAACTTGAAAACACAAAATAGTAACAAGGAAGTAAAACAATCAATATGAGATTTCATTGTTCTCGAACTGTAGATTGAAGCCAAGCTATAATTAAGGCTTCTATCTTCTTCAAAGCAATTATACGTTATTTTGATATATTTAATATTCTGTATCTAAGTAGACACTAGAAAAAAAGTTTATTGGGTGTTTGGAAACAGGCAAATGCAACCAGACATAGAAGGAAGTAAAAAGAGAATATCGGTTGCGAGGGCTAGTAGCAAGTCTAGGAGCTCGCTTGACCACTCCAAAGGGGCCATCCACCGACACTACTGACCGCTGGTGGGCACTGGTAGCAGAGGAGGAGGTGGGCAAATGCTGCAAGCAGTCAGTGTAGGAGGAGCAGGAGGTAGATGGCAGGCTGTGTGCCATAGTCCAGCTCTTGTTTTAAATCCCTGGTGGTGCCTGAGTGGCTGTAGCAATCATCTTTGCAGCAGCCCTCCATCTGTAGGGATTAAGGGGACTCAGTTTAGCTGTCCTGTTGTATTCAGGCAGGCTTGAGCTCCATTACAGCAACAAGTCTGACTGCAGCTCCAGACCCCCAACTCTGCTACTTGTACAGAACTGATCGCTTGAGAGCGAGGGATCCTCGCTGCTTGCAAAGGAAGTGGGAGGGGTAGCAGTTGGTGTTCATTTGTGTGTCGGGGCAAGTAGGGGGGCTGGTTGGGCTGGGAGGAGTGCATGTGTTTTAACTGTTGTGGACTGCATGGGCGTAGGCAAGGGGTGCTCAGTGTGTTCAACCCACCCCCTACCGAATTACCTCAGAAATTTTCAGATTCTTGTATTTTATTCTCAGGTTGCCACTAGCTCAGCTGCTAAAACACTCAGTGTCTCAGCAGTCTCCATAGTGGCTGGAGCTAGCTGTAACACAATGTGCATGCACAGGACCATTGATGGCTAGGGGCAATAGAGACATCATCAACAGAGGGAGCTGGAGAAGCCTGGTGAGCATGCTGCTGTGCTGTGTCATCTATATACTGCTGAATAAGTTGTGGTGTCCTGTTCACTGCTGTGGTGCCAAATAAGTTGTGGTGTCCCGATGACTGTCATGGTGGTAGAGCAGGACTATGTGCTGCTCTTCTCTAGCTTCAGCTGAACTGTGGGAGAACTTGAAGTATGGTCTACCACAGAAAGAACAGACCCATCCGGGGCTGAGCTGCGATTAACGTGCAGTGTGTCGTCTTCACTGTGCTGGATGCTGGCTGGACTGGTGGTGTGGTCCGAAGAGAAGACAGGAGAGGTTGAGGAAAAAATCTGCCCTGGCCTAGTGATCTGTAGTCCTGTCTTGGGAGGAGAGCGACTGTTAAGGCAAGCCAACAGAAGGATAATCAGCAGAAAAGTGGTGAGTGGAGAAAAGAATAAAGATTGATTCAGGGAAGGGGACTTCTCTCATTCTGAGAGGCGGTGAGGGGTATTGGCACCATCTCTCAGGGCAACCCACTTTTTACATCTCAACCCCACTGATATTCTGCCCAACTTGGAGCATATCAGGTGGAGTGGGAATAGGTGTGGAAAGGCAGATGCCTGACTGACATCTTTGTCTCTAGCTGTTGCAGAGTGCTCCCATATGCAAAGGTGGAATGGGGTTAGGAGTACTCTCTATATGCAGATGTATGATGGCGGTAGAGGAGGAGTGATTCAAATGTGTGGAGGTGTCCCCATGTGTAGGAGTGGGATGGATAGGTAGCAATGCTCCCCATATAGGGACAGTGGGATGAAGGGGTGGATTGCTCCCCATGTAGAGAGCTGATATGAAGTGGGAGGAAAGGAAAGCTCCCCATGTGTGAAGGTTGAATGGAGGGGGGGGAGTGCTCAATATGTGCAGTTGGTGAGATTCAGTGGGAGAATTGCTGTCCATGTGGGGGACATGAAATGTAGTGGGAGAAGCACTGGAGGAGTCAGGGGATGAGTGCTCACAATGTATAGAGGTGGAACAACGATACCCATATGTGGAGATGGAATGCCAGGAAAAGTGCTTTCCATGTTCAAGTTTATTGTTAAGGTATAAAATCCATTGAGCAACCTCATTTGCAAGGATGTCCCTTGTACAAGCAATGATAAAGACGATACGTGGTGTGAGATACAAAAAGTAAGGACATAATATAAATTAAAATAAAGCAATTTTCTTTACATTAGTATATACAATATGTACAATGTTGCATTCAGCAAGTATTGAGACCAAATATGATTACATAAGACACTATGTCCACCATGTGGAAGAGAGTTGGAGAAGGAAAATTGCTCCCCATATGCAAAGGAGGCATGGAGGGGAAGGAGTGCTCTCTATGTGCAAATGTGTAATGGGGGGGGGGTGCTCCCCATATGTAGAGATGGGATGGAGTGGAGGTGGGGGAGGACAATCACTTAATGGCCACCATCCTAGACCCCACTCCAGCCTGTGTACAAAACTTTTTGGAATGGGCACAGTTTATGATGGGGCAGATGTGCAATCCACATCTCTTCTCTGGCTGCTGTAATGTATTGGGTTGATAGGTGGGGGTGCAAGAGGGGGCACCAGTCACTCAGGAGCACCCACTGTATCCTACCCCACCCACCCACCCACCAAGCAGAGTGGGAATAGTTGTGGATGGGCAGATGCAAGATCCACATTTTTATATCTCAGTACCTCAGAGTGCTATCCATCAGTAGAGCACATCAGGTTGGAGAGCCTCTGGCTGAAGCAGAGTGTTCTACAAGTGTAGAGGTGTGGCATAGGGTGAAGAAGTGCCAGTCACCTAAAGCCCACTCCAACCTTCATGCTAGCTCTGGTGGAGCAGGGATGGGTATGAAGGGGCCAATGTGCAACATGCATCTCTATCCCTGGCTGCTGCAGGGTGCTACCATTGTGTGGAGGGGGGATGGGGCATTATTCTCCCAGAGCCATCTGCCTGGAGCCCCCCTCCAGCTCTGTCTGGTGCTCCTTTTGTGCAGTGGTGGAACAGATGCACCAAGTTTGTTTTACACTATGTCTCTCCTTCTCGCTCTCTCTCTTTCTTTCACGTCCGCTCTCCCATGGTGAAAGGAAATCTCTGCAGCACTGCTCTCTGTTCCATTCACGGCACTCTTGCTGCTACTTTCTCTGCCTCTCTGTATGTGCTGTCTGCTTCCACTGAGCTTCAGAAAGACAAACATAGAGTCAGACCAACAGCAAGGTGTCGGAAGAGTGAGCGGAAATAAAAATGGTTGGCAACCAAGCTCAGGCACACACTGTACTCTACATCTCTGTTTTGTGGTGGTGGTGGTGGTGGGGAGGTTGACACCATCTCTGACTGAAATAAATTGGACCCGCACATATATGCTACACTGGAAGTGGCTCTTGCTGTTGCTGTGTCTCTCTCTGGGGGGGGGGGTGGAAGGAAGCAGACTCTGCTAGGGGACAGGCCACCCATTTAAATGAATGTTTGTTCAGGTGCAGGTCTCAGAGTCACCAGTTATCATGGTTATGGTCACTGCATTGCACTGCCCCCAATTTCACACTGCCAAGGTGGGGCTGCAATAGTGACAGCCTGTCACCTGGTGATCACTCTCATTCTGCCTACTCACCACATCTCAGCATGTTGCTGTTACTGTCTGGGGGCTCTCTCTCTGCTGTGTCCCTGACACTGGTGCCACTCACCACCTCTTTCGATCCTGCACTCTCTTTGGTGGGGGGGGGGGTGCTGCTGCCTTTCCTTTTCGGGTGTCGGTCCCTGCAGCCTGTGTCTCTCTCTCTCTCCCTGCTGTCCAAGTTTAAGCTACAGCTCTGCAGGCATTACTTCCTCACTTCTCAGCACTCTTGCTCCTTGTATTGTGCGGTGGGGTGGGGGGTACACTAAGGCAGCATGGATACTAGCAGATCCATGGGACAGATCAGTGGGTACCATCACAGAGAGCAGTGCTCAGACTGGGCATTGTGACACACATGAAGCACTGGAGAGAGGAGCTCAGAGACAAGAATACTCACTGTCATTCACATAGAGACACAAACAAGTTCAACATGGACATCTGTCTGGGGAAGGATAAATAAAATTTATTTGTTCTTTACTGCTAGGACTGTTTACT
Organism: Neoceratodus forsteri; assembly: GCA_016271365.2. NCBI lineage: Eukaryota > Metazoa > Chordata > Ceratodontiformes > Ceratodontidae > Neoceratodus > Neoceratodus forsteri. The sequence goes on from CM028131.1 coordinate 582,298,090, forward strand.
GCTTATGGCACATAGAGTGGGGGATGCAGTCTATGGCTGGGTACCCGGACATCTGCAGGATAGGTAGGGATACAACCAGTAAGATTAGTAAGGGTATGAATGAAAGGAATTAAGCGCTCTCATTTGAGCACTTTATTTCTTTCACCTAGACAATAGATTCCAGCTGTGAAACTGTGACAAGTGTCACAGTCTGGTTGCATGCTCGTTGGTCTGTCAGGGACAAGCCCACTGTCTACTGCTATGCTTTGGACTCGTCCCTGACACACCTCTGAAATGTCACTCTACCACAAGATGCTTCTTGCACACATGCAAGGAAACATAAAAAACTATAAAGAATTTAGATTACTGAGTACACTCATTTGAAAGCCATTTTTGTCCTGAACACAAAAATGTAAAATAATGCACTTGGGGTACAGAAATCCAGGGGAAGAGTACACATGGGTGGAGAGGTATTGACAACATTAAGAAAGTACACATTCAAAAAAAAAAGAGCTTTTACATACAGTTGACTACTGTTTAACAATATTTTGCGTCTATGGCTGCCACTGTACATCTGATGCAAACCCATAATGACATTCCTCACTTGAAGCAAAAAGGGTGGTGGGGAGGTGGAGGCCATAACTGACTCCTTGTTTTTGTGTTAAAGGGGTCAATTTCTTTACAGCAAAAACAAAGAACAGCATAATTTCTAAAATGTGCAGATGAACATGGGGACCACTTTTTTCCAGAGGATGCCACCACCGGCAGCTACCACTTCAATACTGCTACTACCGTGCCAGATACAATCAGGGGAAAACCAGTAGTAGTCTACCAGCACTGAGATCAATATGGTTAAGGCACATTTGCCAGAAATTAATGCTTAGAAAAGAATGAGAAAGTGACTGTGATGACAAGCAAGTCCCAGACTAGATCTCTAGTTTGTTAATAGACTCCTCCTGAGTCTGATTTGTATGACTGCATGGGCCAAGATCCACAGATGTTATGCCATCATCAGATTTGTACAACAGCACTGTGGAAGCATGTAACTGGATCACTGTCTGATGTGCTGCCACAGTGCTCCGACACAGTTTCCAGTGATTCTGTTTATTATTACTTACGGCTGACTGCGGTGCAGCGAAAGCACTGCATATTCTTTTCCACACTCGTGCCACTCCGAACAGCTCTTCACAGCCATATCAGCTGTGATCACAGTTTGTTTTTTTAGTTAGATCAGAGGAAAGAGGACAATTAAGGAACTAGTAGAATGGCCAAGTACTGAATCTGGTGAGGGGACACTATCAGATGATGCTTTGGTTGAATATTTAATGTATTTTTAATAGCTGTCCAAGAATGACCTTCTGAATTGCGAACAGCTCATATACAGGCATGTCCTGGAATATTACACCTTTTAGCAGTGATTTTCCAGAAGTTACTGCAAAATGTTGTGGTGCCCTGGGACTGGAGGTGGATCAATGTGATACCTTTGTTTGAACATGAAGTAAGTGACACAGGTAACTGTAGGCCAGAGAACTTGACCTTGATTTTGAGTAAAAATACTGTGTGTGTGGGGGTGGGGTGGGGTCAAAGATCAGGTCATGATACATCTGAACAGATTTTAGAGAATTTTTATGGGTTCACTGAGGGGCAATCATGCCATTCTGATGTGTTGCTCATTTTTGAGAAAGTAACATACAAATATGATGGTAAAAGCAGTGAATGTAACGTATTTTGGTTTCAGTGAAGCATTCAGCATGGTTCCTCATGAGATGCTGGTTCTGAAGTAGAGCTAAATTTGGAATTACTAGAACTACAGCCTAAGAAATAATGGTAAAGCAATACTGTAGAGCTCAGGAGTGATGGTTTATAGGCCAAAATCAGTCTGGAAGGAAATCACCAGTGGAGTTCAGCAGGGATCAATATTAAGGCACCTACCATTCAATATTTTTATTGATGACTTCGAGTTAGGGGTCTTCGGCAGGGTTAATAAAATTTGTAGATTACACAAAGCTAACGAGGGTGCTAGATTGTAGACAAAAGGAAGACTTCCAGCAGAGAGACTTAAACATGCAGTACCGGGGAAGTGGGTCACAAAGTGATAAATGAAATTGAGTATGGATACGTGTCAGGTCCTTCACTCAGGCGCAAAGAACGAATTCATTTCTGATGTGCTATTTAAATAGAAATTCACTAGACGCAGTGGACCCTGAAAAAACCTGTGGTTATTGTTGATGGGCAGCTGAAGCTGTCATGGCAATTTGTAAGGCAAATTGAATGCTGAGATATAATATATTGAGACAGTGCTATGATGAGGCACCTGTATAGTGCACAGTGAAGGCCTCACCTGGAGAACTGTGTGCAGTTCTAGTCACTGTAGTATAAAAAGGATATTGCAGAGGCTGAGGGAACATAGAAGGAAGGAACTAAAAAGATTAAGAGAGTGGAGAGGATAAGTTAGGCTGGGTATAGTTTACCTGAAGAAAATAAAGGCTAAGAGAAGATAAGTATTCAAGTTTTTATTTAAAATAGATTGGAGAAGGTAGATTAAGAGACGCCTGTTCAGATTGTTCAGGGACGTAAAACTAGCTGAGGGGAGAGGGATTGAGCATCCCAGAGGATGCTGTCCTTCTCTGGGGAAGAGGGATTTAGCTGCTGCTCTGACAGTGCCTCCTGGGTCAACATAAGTGGAACTGCGAGCAGCACTGAAGTGGGAGGGAGGATGTCAGCTAGTGCTGCATGGCATGCATGCACTTGTACACACCCTTGAGTCAACATCCTGGTGATGGGCTGAAGAAAAGGAAACCAGCCCTGACCACGGCAGCATGACCCTCCCTGGCATGCAGGCCTGCGCCACTGAACTCTGCACCCTGCCATCTCAATGAGGATCCAGTATCTTGAGGGGACTTTGGGAACCCCTATACCCCTCTGTGGGGAGTAACCACAGGGAATGGAGACACAGAGGGTAAGTCTGAGAGGAGGTGGGCGATGGGGCTGGTGCACTCAGGGGAGCAAAGGAGGCATGATGGAGTATGAAGGTGGCATAAAAAACATGGGTCAGTTCCTCATTTAATATTGAGTGCTGCAGCTACCTTAATGAGATAAGCATAATAAGACCTTGACTTTTTTTGTGTAGTATTTTTCCTGTATAAACTAGTCCACCTTTTATTTGCTGTTTTTAGAGATTATTTTGTTTCAGACAATTTTTCAAGTGCGACCAGTTGTCATAGTGCCATTTTGTAATTTAATTGGTTGGTATTTCCTATGGATGCAGTGTGAATTCAACATTTATGGAACCAGTGGGGTTCCACAGGGGTCAGAACTGGAATCTTTACTATTCTACATTTTTATTAAAGGCTTTTAATTTATTGACTAGAGTTATATACATAGATTACCGAAGCATCTGTGTGCCTGCCAATCAGTTGTTAGGTTAGAACGTTTGTTTAGATTTTTTGAACATAAAGTTTCCCTATTGTCAGTGTCAGTAGATTAGTAGTTACCTATGGGGCTGATACATTTTTAAAGAAGTAAAAACAAACTGGACCCTGGAATGCCTCAAAGAGCTTCTTTTTGTTCACTTGCTATTAAAGAAATCTACATGCACTGACGTTTCAAGACTCTGCTGGTCTTTTCATCAGGGTGAATGGCTAAAAGCATATGAATGAAACACCAAACAGTCAATTTACTTACATAATCATATTAAGAATTTTTTAAACTTAAATAAAAAAAAAATTTGCAAAGAAGTGGACCAAATCTTCTTGACTACCTCCTAGCAATTACTCAAACGAGAGGCCAAAATCATTCAGTAAGCTGTTATTCTTCAATATTAAACTATAAAATTAACAAATACAGTTGTACTATTTAAGACAAAACTAATAAGCAGTGATCTGTCAAGATTAACCATCAAATAGCCATAATGTGTATTGAATATATGTGTATTGCTAAAGAAATTAGCCTTGGTCAAACCCCACCAAGCACCCTGCCCCTTCTGCTACCAGCACCAAACCTCCTCAACACACGCAGTGCATCCACATTAAAATACCTGGTCCCCTTCTGCCGTACCGCCCAGGGGTAGTGGTCCTTTAGGTTCTGAGCCCCTTCCTGACTCAACAGCCTCCCCCCTGAGATCAATAGCTACCCTTGGCCCATTTAAAAGTAAACTACGTCAGCATCTCTCTCTCTACTAAACAGTTATGACTGCCCTCCCTAACCTTTGGTCCCTGAGCTGTGCTTACTTTTACCACCCTGTGGAAGCCCATCTCACCACTCTCAGGCTAGGGCCACTGTCCCCAGACCTACCCCATTTTTATTTTCTTTTCTTTCCTTTTGCCTCTTTTCACCCTCCCACCTAACCCCTTAACACCTACACCACTCTGGACAAAGTCACCCTTTGACTGCCTCACCTCTTCATTCAATTTCTATCATTCTCTTCCTCTCCTCCCACCCACCCCCTTTTTTTCTGTCCTTTACCTTCCTCTATGGAAGTGCCACCGCCTCCCTCCCCCACCCCTGCTAGTTTCAATCTTGCCTTCTAGTTTGACGTATCTTGCCTGCACCCCTTAATGTCATCCTCTTTGATCTTTTGCCTTTCTGTACTTGTGATGAACTGCAAACAGCTGTATGTGCATTTACCTTTGTTGTATTTTGTTTCACCCATGTTGCCACATATGTACATTTTTACATCCTTGCTTTCTGCATTGACTTATTTTGCTTAAACTCCTTAACTGTTATCCTATATGATCATTTGTTTACCCTCACCTGTGATGAATTGTAAACAGTTGTATATACTATACATGTCACCTTATTGTACTTGGCATCCCCATGGTTATCACTTATGTTCACGTATGTCATCCTGTAATGTATTTCCCTGCACTATTTGTATTTGATGTGGAACCTTTGTAAACAAACCTTTGATTCAAAGGTATTATAATCCAAGCTATAAATAAATAAATCAATAAAAAAATATCACTTGACTAATGCATAATTTGTGATTAGGAAACCCCTGTATTTGAAACTTAACTAGCCTATTGCTTACTAAAAACAGTTGTGTTACATTATCATCAAAGGTAAAAGGTGGCAACCAGAGGGTAAAGCCAAGCTCCAGACATACAAAATTCACAACAGTAAGGAAGACAGTGCTGGAATAAAAACTGTTTGGTTGTCTGATTCTAAAAACATTTATTAAGAGCTACATATCACAGCACTCCCAACAGAACACCAAATGTTTTCAAGCAGTAACTTGTGCTCTTTCTCAAGGTGTAATTGGAGGCTTGATACATCTTACCTTACAAAGGCAAATATTTAAAGAAACATGCACATACACATTCAAAACACCTATAAAAATCACATATAAGTATTCAGTGTGCTACATATGTATAAATCAAGCCTCCATTAAACGACTTTCTTCTGTACCATTTATAAGCTTACAAACAGATATTTAAGCATTATTAACTTATTTCCAACTGGCTTAAAACATACAGTACCATTGCAAACTTCATACACTCTAACATGTCTTAACTATTTCTTACATTTATTTCAGTTGTGCGCAACTATAATGTTTCTATATCCGAAACAGGTGCCTGTGAAAAAACACTAATTTGATCTGTATAAATCTTCCCTTTAACATTTTACTATGCCTAAGAATGTATCACATTTGTTTCAGATATGTCTTGACTGAAGTATTTGTATAACCTAAGCAATTGCCTATGAAAAACCGCTGTTTCAACCTGTGTAAGTCTCGCGTTGTAAAAACGCTGACTACAATACTGTACAGGGTCCCTAATTCAAAGTTGTGAGGTAACTGGTGCTTAGCCTCCTTTAAGAAAAGAAAAGCAATTAATTTTAACATTAAGTTAAATAGAACGCTATCTTGATACTAAAAAGCTTGAACATTGATGATTTGTACCTCAAAATGATGACGGCTTTTGGCGTCTCACTACTCGGGCTCTTTGCTTGTTTTCAAAAGGGGTTTCCACCTCTTACTGCTGTCGGTTAATATTCCAACTAAGCACCATCACCAGGCAACCAATGATGCCCGCCGAAGCTAACATCTTAACGTCATCACCTGTAGGTGTGATGTGCTTGGTTGCCTGGACCCATTATGGGAAACTCCTTTAACGCTGCAAAATAGCAGCTTTTTGCAGCTGAAACTGCTACAGAACTCTGATGTTGCAGAATGTGACATTCTTGGTTGCCTGGACCCATTATGGGAAGAACCTTTAAAGCTGCAAAATAGCAGCTTTTTGCAGCTGAAGCTGCTACAGAACTCAGATGGTACACCATAAATGTAAACTTTTGAAGTAAAAAAAATGTGTAAAAGGGACATTAGACACTGGACATTGTCACCAACCTCCCTCATCAAAGAATTTTTGACTCTCTCTTCCCTAAGGGCACGTTTTATTGCAAAAAACAACAACAAAACACCCAAAGAACATACACTCAACAGCTATAAGGACACAACTGTGTCAGTATTCTTGCAAAACGATGGGGAGAAAGCAGCACACACACCACAAAAAATATGAACTGTTGCATATTTATTTACAATGATTTCAAACCAAAGCCAGAGAGCCTGGAGGTGGGGGGAAATGTTAAACCAGATCATGCACATAAAAAGACAGACGCTGCAGTAGTGTCACGAGTTATCATTTAAGTAATATTTCTTGCGTTTTAGTTTACTCTGTCTCAAGTGTGTAACTAGTGACAAGGACATCATTTTAATAGAGATCAAATTAAAACAGTACATATGAGTTTCCATGTCTTTCACATGTGATTCACTGAACTCAGGAAAAAATGGAGGAAAGAGTTTTAATTCTGCTGCCTTGTTTAGTTTCAGAATGATTTCAACAAAAGGAATGCCAGATTTATCCTTACAGTATCATTAGGTTACATCAGTTATAGGAACTTCAGTCCTCTCCCTTTGAAGTTTTTTTTTAACACACTTGACTTTAGGTATCATTTATGCATGGCAGATCTGTCTCCTTATGATAGGACCTAGAGATTTTTTTTCGTGCACTCATTCATCTGCATGAGCGAGGGAGTGTGAAAGAATGCCTTCAGGAGTGTCCGACGAGGGAGGAGGTGCATCTCATTGCTATTCCAGCAGTGTGACTGCACTTCCTTAGCAGGACTATTGAATCCTTGGCATTCATACCCCCACACTGATGTGATAACAGAATAAAACAGCTTTACTGCTGATTGAAGTCAAGTAGCAGGGCCATTGCAAAGACTTGCATGAAGATCACTGATGAATGCTATTACTGCTGGAGGCTTGGCTAACGATTGCGATTATGCATTCTTTTCCCAGAGGGGGAAACAAGACTGGCATAGGGGCCCTGCTTATTATTAGTAACAAACAGCCAGTGCAGTGCTTTTTTAACAGCTTACGTTTAAATAATCTGTATTAGTCGGAGCATGAAATTACCAAAGGAGTTAACTCTGATTCAGTTAAATAGGAAGGAGAATTTGAATTACCTTTGGACATGGAATTAAATATTTCCAAAATTACTGATTGTGAAGAGCCCCTGACAGCTGCTCTTTGGGATAACAGTGACTTGCCTGCACAGATGCTCCACTATAAGTGAGATTTTTTATGTTAACATTTATAATGGCATAGTTTTGGCCACCTTCCCCAGCTCCTGCAGAAAGTACTGCATAGCCCCCTGAGATCTAACTCAGTACTGCAGGAGTTTATCAGAGGCAGTTGGGAAGGCATATATAACCCAAAATAAAGCCACAGTGCAAGTTAATAGGTGCCAGAAAACCTCTAGAACACTCCAAAAGCTATACATAAGTAATAACCTGTAGCAGTGTTAAATTGTTGCACAACCCAGTGGTGATGAGGCACAAAATGATCACACCGAACTGTGGCACTGCTAACTTGTTGCAATACCCAGTGTTAGTGAGGCATAAGGTGCTCATGCCGAGTGTCTTTATTCCATTTGGAGGTAATTATTACCACTGATCCTGGAGTAGGATAGTGTGCTCATAAAATAGACACATACATAGAAACATAGAAATTGACAGCAGATAAGGAGCACTTGGCCCATCTAGTCTGCCCATATTCCCTACCTACTGCAATACTGCAGACCCTACTTGTTCTCCAGCTTACTCTCTGTTTCTTATTGCTAGGCTTCCCTTATGTCTGTCCCATGCATTTTTGAAATCCAGTACCGTTTGTGCCCCCACCATCTCCGCTGGGAGGCTATTCCATGCATCCACCACCCTTTCCATGAAAAAATATTTCCACACATTATCCCAGGGTCTACTTCCCTCCAGCCTCATATCATATCTCTCTGGAGTCTGTTAGCTCTTTTCGCTATTTGGGCATTCATCTAGACCAAAACCTTGACTTAAAGCAGCATATCCAGGAAACCTGTAAATCTGTCAATTGCAAGCTGGGGGCCGCTTACAGGACAAACTACCTGCTCACCCCCTCCACTAAACTGGCAATTGCCAGGGGAATCCTATTACCATCCCTGACCTACGGTGCTCCCATCCTAACCATGGCTAGCAAAACTGCCCTGCATCAATGGGACACCACCTTTAACAGCGTATGTAGGTATGCGGCTAAAGCACCACGCCTGAAACACCATTGTCAGCTGTACAAAGACCTAGGCTGGCTGTCTCCCTCCTCCACCAGGCTATATTACCTCTGCAGCCTCTCTGACACCATCATCAGAGTGTCCAAGCCAGCATCTCTATCAAAACTGCTCCAGCCGGTGATACCTTCACGGGACCTTAGATCATCTGACAAATCTTTACTAACTGTTCCTCTCTGCCGTACAAACAAGGGTTCTGGATCCTTCAGTTATGCTGCCCCCACTTCTGGAACTTGCTGCCCTGGACCTAAAATGCTCCTTCCATGCCGCTTTTAAGCACAGTCTCAGAACTTTCCTTGCCTCGACGGACAAATGTGTTTGTTTTGATCCCACTTAAATCCTATGTTTCCTAACAGATCTCCTCCTCTCCTCCATTATGAATGATATGCACTTACCCATATTTTCCTTTATGTTTTGATGATACTGTATATTTGTGTGTTCAGATGCCCTGTACTCATACCCCTGATATAATTGTAACATCCTGTTGTAATTTCTCTACTTCTGCCTAGTCACTTAGCTTGCCCTCGTCCCCTGAGCCTATTATCCCTCACCATCCTTCCTTCCTTAGCCCACATCCTCTGTTCTTGTAACCCTAACCATCCTCGCTTCTTCTCTCTTCCCTTCCCACTTTAGCCATCCCTCCTGTACCTTTTTTACTGTCCTTACCCTCTCCCTTCTCCTACCCTTTGCTCCTCCTGTTCCCTGCCGCTACACTCCCTCTCTAGCCGACCTCTACTCTCCTCTCTGCCGTCTTTCGGTTCCACCGGTCCGGCTGCAGATTGTAACCTTGTACCGCTAAAGCCGTACTTTGCTGTCTCCTTTCTGATCCACCTCTCACCTTTCTGCCCCTCTCACTGCCATCTTTTCCCCTCCTTCTTTCATTCTTTCCTTCATCTCCCCTTTTGTACTGTCCTCACCCCTTCCCCTCTCCTACTTATCATCTCTTCCACCTGTCTACGTCCTGCCGTGACTTCCCCGATCTCCCCCTTTTCTCCTGCCGTCTCTTAGTTCCACCGGTTCAGCCGCAGGTTGTTACCCTGTGCCGCTAAAGCTGTATTCACCGCCTTACTTCTGTGTTCTTCTCCCTCCTTTTGTGCTGCCTCGCTCTTACTAGGAGCACTCCATTTAACCTCCCCTTACTCGTTTCCCTATTTATTCCATGCCCCATCATCCCCAATCCCTTATATACCCTGCACTTCCCACCCTGCACTGCCCTCTACCTTCCTGTCCTCCCCCATCCCCCTAGTTGAAATCCCTCTATACCCTTGCACACGGTCCCTACCACTGTCCCTCTCCTGCACATTACCTTCCCCTATCTTTTGCACCCATTGTAACTCTCCCCTGCTCCCCGACCTCTCCTTCTCTCCTGCCGACTCCCGGTTCCACCAACCCGGCTGCAGGTGGTAACCTTCTTCCGCTAATGCCGCACTCACCGCCTCCCTTCTGCTTTAACCTTCCCTCATGCCCTACCCTTTTTCTCACTGTTTGCTCTACTCCCCCCTTTTCTCTCTCTCTCCCACTTTACCCATCCACCTGTCCACTACCACCTCACCCCCTAGTTATCAACAATGAATACATGTATGATGATTCTCAATTGTTATGCTTTGACTACACTGTATGACTTTGTCCTTTCCCAATGTATCTTGCTTTTGTGTAATGTTTATGTATCACTGTGTTCTGTAACTGTACCTCCCAGGTCGTGCCTGAAAATAGTCACATGATGGCTAGTGCACTTACCCAGTCAACAAAAACTAAATAAATAAATAAAATGACCCCTTGTTCTTGAACATCATTTTTTGTGAAAGATGCTACCCTCTTGTACATTATTAATGCTCTTGAGGTATTTGAAAGTCTCTATCATATCTCCCCTCTCTATCCTCTCTTCCATGGTATACATATTGAGGTCCTCTAGTCTCTCCTTATATGACTTTTAGTGCAGACCCTGTACCATTTTTGTTACCCATCTCTGAACTGCCTCTACTCTGTCTTTGTGCTTCCAGAGATGTGGCTTCCAGAACTGGACACAGTACTCCAGATGAGGTCTCAGCAATGATTTGTACAGTGGTATCACCACTTCATTTTTTCTGCTGATGATACCTCTCCCTATGCATCCCAGCATCCCACTGGCTCTCCCCACAGCCTTTTCACATTGTTTGGTCACCTTTAGGTCATCAGATATGACTATCCCCAGGTCCCTTTCCTGTTTGGTGGCTGTCAGTACCCCCCCCCCCCATTATGTACTCCTCCTCTCAGTTTCTGTGCCCCAAATGCATGCTTTTGCACTTCTTTGCATTGAATCTTAGCTGCCACACTATTCACCACTCCTCAAGCTTGCTTAGGTCCCTCTTCATTTTTTTCCACCCCCCCAGAGTGTCAACCCTGTTTCAGATCTTAGTGTTGTCTGCAAAGAGGCACACCTTCTCTTCTATCCCTTCAATAATGTCGCCTATGAAGACATTAAAGAGGACTGGCCCAAGGACTGATCTTTGTGGCACCCTTCTGGTCACACTCCTTTCCTCAGATTGAACTCTGTTTACCACCACCCTCTGTGTTCTATCCCTAAACCAATTTCTGACCCAAGTTACGATGTTGGGACCCACTCCCAGGCTGCCCAACTTGTTTACAAGCTTCCTATGTGGAATAGTGTCGAAGGCCTTGCTGAAATCCAGGTAGGTCACATCCACCACCCTTCCCTGATTAATTTCCTGGTCACCCAGTCAAAGAAATCTATCAGATTTGTTTGACAAGACCTTCCTGCTATGAATCCTTGCTGTCTTGGAACTTGTGCTCCACTGGATTCAAGATATACCACAATCCTTTTTAACCGTGATTCCATTAATTTTCCCTCCACCGAGGTCAGACTGACTGGCCTGTAACTGCCAGCCTCCTCCCTGCTCCCACTTTTGTGGAGAGGGACTACATTTGCCCTCCTCCAGTCCTCTGGAACCACACCCATTTCCAGTGATTTGTTGAACAGGGCTGTCAGTGGTGCTGCTAACACCTCTCTAAGCTGTTTTAATATTCTTGGATGTATCACATCTGGCCACATTGCCTTCTCCACTTTCAGTTTTGTGAGTTCTTTTAGGACTCTGTCCTCCGTAAATGGACTGGTGTCCACCTCCCTTCCATTAATGCTCCTATCGCCTAACTGTGGTCCCTCTCCTTCCCCTTCTTCTGTGAATACTGAACAAAAATTTTTGTTCAGGATTGCTGCTTTTTCCAGGTCCCCCTCTGCACACTTCCCTCCTTCCTCTTTTAGCATACAATACCACCCCTGGTCTTTCTTTTTCCCCCAATGTACCTGAAAAATGTCTTGTCCCCTTTCTTTACTGCCTGGGCTATTTTTTCCTCCGTTTGTGTCTTTGCACTCTTGACTGCTTTCCCCACCTCTCTCTGCTTTTCCAGATACTGTTCCCTGTCCTCCTCCCTCCGTGTTTCCTTGTACCTCCTGAATGCCAATCTTTTTGCTGTTACCTTCCCAGCCACTTCCTTTGAGAGCCATAGTGTTTTTTTCTCTTGCTTTTGCTTAAATGCCTAATGCAAAGGCTTGTTGCCTCCTCGATGGCTCCCTTTAGATTCACCCACTTCCTCTACACCCCCTGTTCTCCCCCCTGCCAGGACTTTCCTGAGACATTTCCCCAACTTTGCAAAGTTGGCCTGCCTGAAGTCTAGGACCCTCATTTTTGTGCAATTTTGCTGTTGTTTAGTAAGCAGACTCTTTTGCTATAAAAATGAGATCCCATGTGTGGCCATGCCCCCAATGTGAAATCGATGCATGATCATATATAAACTATATATAACAAACCGTATATAAAAGGGGACCCTAACTAGGTCTCCTCCAGAAATGGGGGATAGGAGCAGTGAGGGTGGAAGTAGCAAAGCAGGGGTCCATAAAATATTAGGAAAGGATGCCAGCAGTGGGGGAGGGAGGTATCAGAAAGTCAGCAGAGAACAAGGAAAAGGGGAAGTTAAGGAGGGAAGGGGAGGACAAACGAAAGGCAGTTGACATAAAGGAAAGGGTATAGGCATAAGTTGGAAGGCAGTCTGCCTAAATACCAGTAGCCTAGAAAACAAAATTAATGAGCTCCAAGCGATGGTGGTAGATGTGGGATTAGACCTCGTAGCCATTACAGAAACATGGTCCACTGGGAATAATGACTGGGCCCTGGCAATACCAGGGTGTACCATGTATAGGAGAGATAGGGGTAAGGGAAACAGAGGTCATATAGCCCTCTACGTCAAGCAGGGCACAGAGGCAGTAGAAGATGGGTCCATCAGGAGAGGGAATAGAGAGACAGAATCGCTGTGGTTACAGCTCATGGCAACCTCAGGAAAGAAGTTGTGCATGAGAATGGTCAGTAGACTGTCAGAAAAGGAGAATGGAGGGAGGCAGGGAATTAGGAGCAGAAATCAAGAGGGGGCTGCAAAGGGGGAGGTAGTGGTGGTGGAAGATCTCAATCTGCCCAACATAGATTGAGACATTCCAGCAACTACGAGCATCAGAAATCAGGCCTTGCTAGATATGTTAAAGGATTGCCCACTGGTGCAGCAGGTCAGGGAACCCACCAGACAGGCTGCTATTCTCAATGTAGTACTCAACAATTTGGAAATGACATGTGGAGTGTGGGTTATGGAACCACTGGGGTCCAGGGAACATAATAACATATGATTTGAACTGACTCTGAGTACCAGCATACCCTTATCAAATGCTGTGGTTCTGGATTTCAGACAAGCAGACTTTGACCAGATGAGGGAATTCATCAAGGGTAAGTTGGATGGAATGAACAAAATCAGGGCAGTGGGGGGGGGGGGCATTAAATGGGCCATTCTTAAACTAAATCATGCTTGGGAATGGTTACCAAGGGTAACAGGCATGGGTTGGAGTGAGTTCCAGGTAAAGGTGAAAGAGGCCAAGAAGGTAGTCAGGACACAAATTCAGACACAGAACTGCATATTAGAGGGGGCCGGGGGGAACAATTCTTCAAGTACATCAGGGCAAAAGGAAGATGAAAGGGGAAATTGCAAGGCTGTATTGGGGGACAGGATAGAACAGGATGAGCAGAAGGCAGCCATTCCAAACAACAATTTCTGCTCAGTATTCACAGTGGAGAACGGTGGGCCTCTGCCAGAAAGTGGCATAAAGGTTGCTTCAGGGGGATTGCTGAAATAGGGTAGGTGGTAATTACAGAAGAAAGGGTAAAAAAAGGGCTTGCAGCCCTGAAAATAGATAAGGCCCCAGGGTTTGATGGCCACTTGAGGTTGCTTAGGAAATTGGCACTGGAATTGGTTAAACACCTGGCAGGGCTAGTCAGTAGCTCAATGTGGTTACAGACGGTTCCAAGAGATTAGAGGACAGCGAATGAGGTTCTGTTCCACAAGGGAGGGGGCATGCAGGATCTAGGAAATAATAGGCCCATCAGTCTTATCTCCACTATGGGTAAACTGAAGCCTATCAGTCTTACTTCCACTGTGGGTAAACTGATGGAGACACAAGTCTAAGAGGACCTAGTGGACCACTTAGAGAGAAATGTGCTTGTGACAGGATAGAATAGGACCCTGTCCCATTTGTAATGGAGAAAGTGTTTAAATGCAAGGATATTTCCTTTTCTGTCTCTTCTCTGTCTGGTTGCGCAACCAAATATTCCTGTGAGACTTAGGACTTGATCACCCCGAATAGTCTAGCAATTCTTTGCCTCTCACTGTCTCTCAGCCCTCCCTTGCTGTCTGTTTTTCCTTCCTTAAAAAGCTGCTAGTATAAAAATATGTGCAAATCATTGTATGAAAATGTAAATGATAATGGGATCACTTTTGTTTAGAAAATATATAGAGTTACTGTTGAAATATATATAATTATATTTTGAGATGATTGCAGAAAGCTGTTATAAACTCCAGAGGTTACTTGAGTGTAAATGTTTGCGCCATTTGCAAAAGCTGTGCAAAAGGGGCCTCTCAGCTCAAGCACACTGTATTCTAGCAGCCCTGCCTGATATTTACAAAAACAGGATGCTTGCTAAGGATGGGGGTTGAAAAGATTTATAAAAGAGCTAAGCTGCAACTGCAAGATAGATTAGGAGAACAAGGAACACAGAGACTGAAAGAAATCTTTATTTTAGTTTGCCTTTGTAAATAATTATACTGAACAAGTTTATTTTAAAATAGTGCTAGTGTAAATAAATAATTTTTGGTGAATTCTACAACTGCTCCTGGTTTTCTTATGCTTCCTGACCTGTGCCTCGATGACAGATAGTTTTAGAAGTGGGATTTGAACCCACACTTCCATTCAGAGACCAGAAGTCCAGTCTGAGATTGTACAGCCAGCACAAGTTATGGAAAAAGAACAGGCAGTGACAGAACCTGAAAGCTTGATGGACTTTTTCAAATGGTGGGCTATACAACAAAAAGAGATGGAGAAGCAGAGAGAAAAAAGAGATACAGCGACAGGAGCAACAGATGAGAGGAGAGATGCAGTGACAGGAGCAGCGATGGCTGGATGTCTTGCAAGCTATCAAAAATAGAGGATACAGCAAAGACCCAGATGAGCAACAAAATGCAAACAATTTAAAAGCCATTAAACTTATAAAGTTGTACCCCTCAAATGATATAGAGGCATACCTGACAACTTTTGAAAGAGTTGCCACAGCCTGCCAGTGGCCAAAGCAGCAGTGGACAATCAGACTGGTACCCTACCTAACAGGGAAAGACCAACTTGCCTACAGCAGTATGAACACTACACAGTCAGAAAACTATGACCTGGTGAAAAGCGAAATCCTGAAAAGGTATGACATCTCTGGAGAAACATACAGGCAGAGATTTTGATCTCTGAGGTACAACTCTGTTGGCAATCCTCGAGAAGCCTTCACCTGACTCAGAGAACTCCTGATAAAATGGATCCAACCAGAGAGCAAAACAGTCCCACAGATCATCTACACATTTGCCATGGAGCAGTTCATCAACATCTTGCCTACAGATGTGCAGCTGTGAGTAAAGGGACACCAACCAGAGAGTGGGGAAAAGCCTGTTTCTTTGGCAGAAGACTACCAAATGGCCAGAGAGATGCCACAGCAGCAAGGTAACAGCCAATCACTGGTAAGACACTCTTTTTTTCCATTTAAACTCCAAGAATGATAAAAACTCTGGCGGGGGTAACAAATCTGTGCCCAAAGACGTTATCTACTATAACTGTAATAAGCCAGGCCATTTTGCAAGAAACTGCTGTTGGAAGGAGAGTAGCACAGGAGCAAATTTGCCCTTGGCAAATTGGGGCAAGTACTCAACAGATGTGAAGGTTGGGGATAAGACTGTAAAGGGACTCATTGATTTGGGAAGCAGACAAACCCTAGTGCATGTTAAAGTGCTGGGAAAACACTGTGCAAAGGGACCAGGTACTGGTGTCATCTGCATCCATGGGGACATTCGCTACTATTCCACCACCCAAGTGACTCTGACCATTAAGGGTGTTTCGCACCAAATGAAAGTGGGGGTAGTATCTAAGTTACCTGTATCTGTGAGCTTGTGCAGAATGCCTTGGCCAGGATGTTGACAGATACCTCTATGAGGGATTATGTCACTCCTGTCCTGCGTGCTGTGAGTACTTGCATTACTTTCAGGATAGGCTTGTTAACATACAAGGCCCTACATGGTTTGGGACCTGACTGCCTTAAAGAGCTTCTAGTTCCTTACTCTCTTATCTGCCCCCTACGCTCCTTTGAGGCTGGCCTGTTGATGGTACTGTCCTCCCGTCTTCAGAGATCGGGAGGTAGAGCATTCGATGTGGATGCACCGTTTCTCTAGAACTCTTTCCCACCATATATTAGAGCGGCCAGCACAGTGTAGGCCTTTAAAGCCTCTTTTAAAACATATTTATTTGAAAAAGTGTTTATTCTTATATGATTTTATGTATTTGTTGGGATGTTTTATTCTATTTTATTATTGTTTGTTAAGTGCTCTGGGGGGGGGGTAAGTGCTCTGAGCCCCTGGACTGGGGGGGGGGTGGGGTGTTGGCAAATTTTAACATGGGTTCATAACTTCATTGTTTTTTAATATTTTTATGCCACATTTACAACTAGCCATCTTATTACGCCACCTCATGAAGAAAGGAAGAGTACAATTTAAACTCCTGTCCGAAAGGTACTTTTACGCAATGGCTGCGAAATCACCTTTCAGGATGCAAAAAAACATTTTGCCCAGGATCTGGAAAATGACAGCTGTCACATTCATGAGGTACAGTGAAGAGATGGCTATGATGAAAATTTGGGGTCAAAATATTGAAAAGTACGAGCCTGCGTTTGTTAATTTAAGTGCATGCTTGTAACTGTTGTTTGTTAATATTTTCACACCAAATTTTCAGTGTAGCATTCTTATGATCCCACCTCATGAAAAGTGCCAGTGTCATTTTGTTCACTCATCCCGAAAGGTGATTTTGCAGAGCCACCATACCATTCTACACCACAGGTGCAAAAACATGTTTCAAACAGGATATGAAAAATGACAGTTATACTGTTCATAATGAGGTGTGAAAAGGTGGCAATGTTGAAAATCTGGAGTGCAAATATTAAAGACTGGTGAAGTAGGAGTGTGCATAGAATCTGCTCAATGCACACTCATAATGCAGTAATTTTTTTGGAATTTTTTCACTAAATTTGCAACATGGGCTTTTTGGGACCCCACCTCCTGACCAATGGCACTGTCCTTCATTAATCGGTCCTGAAAGGTGATTCCACACAGTGACTGCGAAATCACCTTTTGGGACTGAGTAACAAAATGACAGTGACAGTGTTCAGGAGGTGGGATCACAAGACCCATGTTGAAAATTGGAGACAAATTCCTAAAATGGCTGAGATATCAACCTAAGTTGAAATGCCCCCGCTGATTCCCATTATATGGCTTACCTTGAAATCTTCACTTTGCTGTTCGGGCTTTAAAGAGTGCAGATGTGTTCCCGGTCCACAGAAGATCATTGCTTCTGACCTCTGGAGGTAAGTATGTGTAAGTGGGGGTGGGGAGGTGGGTGCACAGTAGGAGGGTTGGGATGGGGGAGGGTTACGGGGAAACAACAATGGACCGTTTTTTTACTTCAGGTTTAAAGAAATAAAGACACCAGATGGTTTTCTTTTTTTTTTTATATAGGGAAAGGATGTGAGCATTTCTGGACACTGGGCATGTGCTCCCCAGTGTCCAGAGGGATGGAGAATGGAGGGTGCGAGGAGGACAGCAGTAGTGGAAGGGAGAGGGAGGGATTTGCTGTGTGTGTGCGTTTGTGTGTATGTGGGCTCAAACAGAATGCGGGTGTGTGGAGGATAGCAGCAGTGGGAGGAAGCAGGAGGGAGGGATTTGCTGGCGGGGGAGGCTCGAACAGAAACACAAGGAAGACAGGAGCAGTGGGCAGGCTCAGTGCATTCACACTGTAAGCACTATGGCAGTGTGAACGCACAACCAGGAAGTCAATGTAATGCAGGACTTTTCACATCAAAGGACCGAGCCGTGCCACTATTTGTGTGGCTCTGTCCTTTGAAAAGTTGTCCGACTCTGCCCCAACAACAGAAACTGAATCATCCTCAGTCTGCTGACCCATTGGCCTGTCACTTGCTGTGGAGCTCTCCATTGGGCATACCCCCCTCACACCCCTGTATAGCACCTCTCGTGTCAATGAGTTTGTCTGCACCTGCGCGCACAACAAAAAACTTCATTAGTTTTGACAACCCCAAGTAAGATCCCACCACTGATTTGCTAATACTCCAGAGACCCAAATCCCTAATGTTTTTCATTTCCTGTCTTTGTGCTCTTTGCATTTTACAACCATTATGTCTGCATTAATGTACATTTATGCGAAGAATGTATATTATAGGGGCGCGGTCATGCCCCTATAATTAGGATTGAGAAGGCACTTTAATGTTTAACCTCAAATTTTGTACATTAATAACTTTGCAACCGTTTAATGGATTTGCACGAAATGTTGCATGTGCAGTCTGGTGGGGTAGATCTCTTAACATGCCAAGTTTCATTTTGGTCAGATGGGCAGATTTTTGCTGCGCATAGTGAAGAAACATTAAAATTCACTTTTTTTTGCAATTTGTCCCTTATCGTGCTGTGGCCAAATGGTTTGGAATTTTGGTGTGAAATTTTCAGGGTAGAAAGTGCTTACCCCACATAGGTTGTCTGCATTGGTTTGGTGAAAAAATATGAATCCATTCCAAAGTCATTTAATTTTAAAATTTCTGGTTCTGAGCATGTTCAGGTCAATCTTTTGCATAGATTCTTGGAATGAAAAAGGAATATGGTCCCCATCCACAAGGGAGGCCCCTGAGAGGCCATTGGAAATTATAGGCCAGTCTCTCTCCTCTGCATCTTATCGAAGCTCCAGGAAAGGCTGATCTGTGGACAACTCCATGACTACCTGGAGGTCCACCACATTCTGGCACCTTCCCAGCATGGCTTCAGGACCAGGCATGAGACTGATACTGCCCTTACCAAATTCTCCATGGATGTACTCCGTGACCTGAACAAGGGTTCCCCCCACTGGAGCAGTCTTCACAGACCTGACCAAGGCCTTCAACCTGGTTAATCACAACCTGCTCCTAGCCAAGCTGGGCAAAATAGGCCTAGGCTGCCATGCTTTAAGGTGGTTTGAAAGCTACCTAACCAGTCTCTCCCAAAGGGTAAAATGGAAGGACGCAATATCCGACTCACTTCCACTAAATGAGGGGGTGCCTCAAGGGTCGATACTCTGGCCCCCTCCTCTTCTCCCTGTATACCACTGTGGTGGGAGCGCTGTCATCCAGTACACGGATGACGCTGTCATCTATCATTCCACAGTTAACCTGTTTGACCTCAGCTCCTTACTGCAACATGACCTACAATCCCTCGAGAGATGGCTCGGTGAGAACAGAATAGTCCTTAACACAAACAAAACCAAGGCCATGCTGTTAGGTCACAGATCCCTCGGTGAGGTCAGAAAACCACTCCTACAGCTCGCCTCCGTGGCTGGCACCTGAGTAGAAGTAGTGCCCACCCTTAAATACCTAGGCCTCACCTTGGACCAGGGTCTCTCCTTTAAGAACCATGTGGACCAAGTCACCAAAACTATACACGGTAAACTAGGTACCCTCTACCGACTAAAAGACCAGCTGGTACCAGAAGCCAGGGTTGCCATTGCCACCAGTGTCCTCCTCCCGACACTAACATACACCACCCCAGTCATTTATGGGATGGCGAAGACAGAGAAGAACAGACTCCAAGTGCTGTACAACAAGGTGGCACGCTTTGCTTCCCTGCTAAACCCCAGGACTCACCATTGCTATACCCAATCACTACTAAACTGGCCTTCACTGGATGCCCGGCTCCAGTGCCCCTTGCTATGCCTAGCATACAAGTTAATCAGCCCGGCTCCTTCCCCCAGTCTCTCTGGATACATCACCGTAAAGCCCAATCCCTGGCACCTCCGCTCTGCAAGACAAACGCTCCTGCTAGTCCCCAAAGTAAGAACCACTGTGGGAGGAAAATCATTCACCCACTTGGCTCCCACCCAGTGGAACACACTCCCTCCTGGTGTGCAGGAATCACCCTCCATTAAAAGTTTCTGCACTAGGCTCAAGTCCCACATGGCCACTACCAGTACCTGCCACAGTTTCGACCCCTGAGATCACTCCCCAGATGTCAAGGTTTTCCTGGACCGCACTTGACTCTGGCTGGCCCAGTACTATGTATCAACGTTTTAGCCCCCTAGTCACTTTTTAGGCAGCAAGATTGCATGTTGCTGGGACAACTTGAGTCTCATGCTCACCACCTAATAATGCTGTATTGAACTGTATCCTGTCTGTTACCTCATGTATAAAATGCTTATCAATTCTCTCTCTGTTCCTTTGTAATTCCCAGGTCGCCCCTGAAAAAGGAACCTCTGGGTCCCAGTGGGCTCACCTGGTCACCAAAATTTAATAAATAAATAAATATGCTCTGACTAAAAAGGATCCTTTTTCTTGAGGGGCCAATCATTTTTCATCAGAAAACAATCCTTTTTCATGAGCTGCCATCTGGCTTTTTATTTTTGGCCAAAACAAACCATCATAGCTGTGCCCAGGGATGTCTTTTAGAGACATCCAAGCATGTGTCATGCTCATAGGAAGTTGATGAGCAGCCCTGTGTTTTTTTTTTTTAATATAATTTATATCGCCTCTGAACTTTATTTTAACACTCGAATCCCTTTTCACCACTCACTAAATTCCTTTATCGCGATCCTTTTTTGTCATGATGAAGAAGAAATTTGTTTGATGAAAAAGGATTAGGGACTTAGATTTTTTTATCCTTTTTATCATTTGAATTCCTTTTTCACCATAACAAAAAATGATCATGAAAAAGGAACTCATCTGGTAAAAAAGGATGTAAAAAAAGGTCTAAGTCTTTAATCCTTTTACGCCAGACAAATTCCTTTTTTGCCATGACGAAAAAGGATGGTGAAAAAGGAATTGCTGTTCTGAAAAAGGATTAAATGGGATGGCCATCTGGTCAGGAAAATGGATTGACAACCATCTGGTCACAAAAAAGACGGCCATCTGGGCATGAAAAGGATCCTTTTTCATGAGACAGAATCCCTTTCCACGAATATGGCAAAGCATTTGCGGAAAAAGATTTCCGCTGGTGAAAAAGGATTTGTTTCCCATTTGAATTATATTTTTTATGTGTATATTATATATACTTTTTAATTTTTCATTTTTATTTGTCTGCCCCCTTTGGTGACCAACGTTTATCCCTGATATCTAGTGGCACACCCCCACCCTCAATGCACATATTTTCTTTTCATTTATTATGTTGCTTGCACGCATGTGCAAGAAACATAGTGCCATCATCCAAGTTTTTGGAGGTGTGGCACCCGTCTTCCAATTCAGTCAGTGTGTTTGCAGGCATGGCCCCAGTTCCCCAATCACTGCTGCAGCTGTCTATTACAGCAGTTGAAAATGCAGTGGTCGTACTGTTGAAAGGGAGAGCTCCGCTTCAGTGAGCAGAGCTCTCCCCCCCCACACACACGCAAGCATGCATACTGCATGCTGATGCGCTCCTTCCCGCCATGCACACACTGTGGCCGGTGGGGTGCCCAATCCCCTTCACCCATCGCCCCCCACAAAGCTGTCCTGGTGGCTACCGCCAGAGCCTACCCCATTGAGGCAAAACTGTTATAGCCGACGGGTGCCCAATCCCCGCTGCCCACACCCTCCCCAAAGCTTCCAGGTGCCATGCTGGAGCCCACCCCAGCGTGGCAAAGCTTGTTATGCTGACAGGGTGCCCAATCCTCTGCTGGCTGCCGCCCCCCTAAAGCTTTCCAGCTGCCACGCTGGAGCCCACCCCAGTGTGGCAAAGCTTGTTATGTCAAGGGTGCCTAATCCCGTCGGCTCCAGCCCCCAAACAGCCTTTCCAGCTGCCACTGGGAGTCAGCCCAGTGTGGCAAGCGATCCATGTCGTCTTAATAAAAAAAAAATAAACCTGTAAACAAAAAATGGTCCTCGTAGTCCCCTGCCCCCCCACAACCCACACCCACCCTCGCACCCTGCCTCCCCACACCCCCTCACCCCATACTTACCTCCGGACCTTGGCGCGGCGATCTTGGTGGACGGGAACACGTCTGCACTCTTCAAAGCCGATCGTGAACTGAGGAAATGCGGTAAGCTGTGTAATGTAATGAATAGGTTTTTCAACTTTGTTGCATATCTCAGGCATTTTGAGAATTTTGGGCCCAAATTTTCAACATGGGTTTTAGGACCCCTCCTCATGAATTCTTGCACTGTCATGGCGTTAATCGGCCCAAGGGTGATTTCACTGTCACTCGTGAAATCACCTTCGGAACCAATGTAAGCGACACTGCCAGTGTTCATAAGGTGGGATCTCAAAGTCCATGTTGAAAATTTGGTGAACAGATTCCTAAAAATGACTGTTTCACGAGCGTGCATTGTGCGGTTCCTACGCACGCTCGTAAGTTTGCAAATTTTCAATATTTTCACTCCAGATTTTCAACATTACCATTTTACCACACCTCCTTTTGAGCAGTACAGCTGTCATTTTTCATATCTCACCTAAAACGTGTTTCCGCCCATGTAGCGCACAATGGCGCAGTCGGTGTGCAAAATCAATGTATGAGACATTAAGAAAATCACAGTGACACTGTTCATGAGCAGAGGTGTTAAAATGGCTGTGTTGAAAATTTGGTGAAAAAATTCCAAAATGATTGAGCCATTTGTTATGCTATGCAGTTCCTACCCACGCCGTAAGTTTGCAAATTTTTAATATTTGCACCCAGATTTTCAACATGCCATTTACCACACCTCCTTATGAGCAGTACAGCTATCATTTTCACATGTCACCCAAAATGTGTTCTGTGCATGAAGCAACCAATGGCAGTCAAGTGCGCGAATCAATGTTTGGGACAGATTAAGAAAATCACAGTGACACTGTTCATGAGCAGAGGTCTTAAAATGGCTATGTTGAAATTGGTGAAAAAATTCCTTCAGCCGTTCTGCAATGTTACTAATGAAGACCCTGCAGCACCCCACTGGTCACCCCTCTCCTAGACTGCACCCATTTACCACCACTCTCTGCCTCCTGTCTGTTAGCCAGTTTCTAACCCAGTTTACCACCCTTTCCCCCATGCCCAGCCTACACAGCTAGTTTATCAGCCTCCTATGTCGGATGGTGTCAAAGGCTTTGCTGAAATCAAGGTAGCGTTGTCCACTGCCCACCCTGATTCCTTCTTTGTCACCCAGTCAAAGAAATCAACCAGATTTGTCTGACATGATGTCCCCACTGTGAATCCATGTTGTCTATGGTCCTGGGCTCCAATGGCTTCTAGATGCCCCACTATCCTTTCTTTAAGCAATGCCTCCATGATCTTCCTCACTACTGAGGTGAGGCTGAACAGCCTATTGTTCCCTGCCTCCTCTCTGCTGCTGCATTTGTGTAGAGGGACCACATGTGCCGCCCTCCAATTCACTCATGTTGAATGACTCAGTGAACATGGCTACCAGAGGTACTTCTATCTCTCTTCGCAGTTCTCTTAATATCCTTAGGCGTATGCCATCCGGTTCCATTGTTTGTCCACCTTCAATTTAGTGAGCTCCTGCAGGACTCTTTTGCCTTTGAATGGACTATTGTCCACCTCTTCACCCCCTTGGCAACTGCTATACTGCTGTGGCCCTTGCCCCTCCCACTCTTCTGTGAATACTGAGCGGAAAAGCACAGTGGATGACTTGGGAGGAAGGCATGGAACTATCACTTCCAAATACCTAAACAGCACATACAAGCAAGCAACATTTGGCATTGACAAATGCTTATTTTTTATGTGTTTCTATATATATATATATATATATATACACACACACACAAGAAAGGGTCCTGAAGGAACTGGGAGTAATAAGAGTTGATAAAGCAATGGGTCCAGATGGGGTGCACCCCAGGGTCCTTAAAGAACTAAGAGAGGTGGTGGCTGAACCTCTGGCTATCCTGTTTAGCCAATCACTGGAAACAGGGGAGGTACCCAAAGACTGGAGGACAGCAGATGTAGTCCCCTTATACAAAAGTGGGAACAAAGAGGAAGCGGGGAACTACAGACCAGTCAGCCTCTCCTCGGTAGTTGGGAAGATCATGGAAGCACTACTGAAGGAGAGATTGGTGGAACGTCTGGTTGTCAATGGACTACAGGACCAAAGGCAGCATGGTTTCACCAGGGGGAGGTCATGTCAGACCAATCTCGTTGAATTTTTGACTGGGTGACTAGGGAGGTGGATCGGGGAGGGCAGTGGACATGGTCTATCTGGACTTCAGCAAGGCCTTTGACACTGTGCCACATGAAGACTATTACACAAACTGGGGAATATGGATGTGGGCAGGACAGTAGTGTGGTGGGTAGGTAACTGGCTGGGCGGCCAGGACACAGAGGCGGTGGTAAATGGCTGTCACTCCACAGAGGAAGAGTGACCAGTGGGTACCACAGGGATCAGTGCTGGGACCAGTCCTATTCAACATCTTCATCAGTGACATTCGTAGGACCTAGAGGCAGAATTTCACTGTTCGCTGATGACACAAAGCTCTGTAACAGAGTAGACACACCAGAGGGTGTAGACAGAATGAGAAGGGACCTACAGAAACTTGAAGAATGGTCAGGATTTGGCAGTTGAAATTCAATGCAAAGAAGTGCAAGATAATGCATATGGGGCACAAAACCCTGGCACAATATATCAGTTGGGGGTGAGGATATAGTATGACCAAGCAGGAAAGGGATCTTGGGGTTTCATCTCTGATGACCTCAAGGTAGGAAACATCGTGACAAGGCAGCAGGTAAAGCAAATAGGATGCTGGGATGCATAGGCAGGGCATCACCAGCAGGAAAAGGAGGTCATAATTCCACTATAAAGACACTAGTGAGGCCCCACCTGGAGTACAGTGTACAGTTCTGGAGACCTTACCTATGTAAGGACATTGACAGGGTAGAGAGGTTCAGAGGAGGGCAACAAAGATGGTGCATGGATTGCATCACAAGTCCTGTGAGGACAGGTTGAAGGAACTAAACATGTACTCCCTGGAGGAGAGGAGAGAGAGGGATATGATAGAGACATACAAGTATCTTACAGGGAGGAACAGGGTGCAGGAATACACTATTTTAAGTGAAAAAGATGTTCCAGGACTAGAGGGCATGGGATGAAGTTGGAGGGAGGACGATTCAGAGAAGCGTGAGGAAGAATTTCTTCACAGAGCGGGTGGTGTACAAGTGGAACACCCTGCCAGAGGAAGTGGTGGGGGCTGAAACAATCACAGGATTTAAGAATGCATGGGATAGACATAAAGGAATTCTGGAGGTCAGGGGTAAGGGGCAACAGACTTCTAGGAAAACATAAACTGAACTTACAAGCTCAAATGGGCAGACTGGGTGGGCCATAGGCCCTTATCTGCTGACACTGTCTATGTATCTATGCATATATATATATAATTTGTAACTTCAGATCCCCTTTGTGCCTTTAGGGGATCCACAAACATCCCGGCTTTATCCCTAGTGTCTAGTGGTGCCCCCAACCTCTGATGTCCCTGTACTTTTTAGTTGGTGGTTAGTGGTATCCTGCCACCCTCGCATTTTTGACTTGAAAATGAGAAAACCATCCCTCAATGTCTTTTTATTTTTATCTGTAACAAAAAAAAAGTCCATCAGCGATCACATCCGCACCTCCCTCCCGACCTCACACTGTGCACCCACACCCCCCTTCATACCCCCACACCCCCTCACTCACCTGAAGAGGTCCCAGGTTTGAGATCTGCTCTCTTGGTCAAAGACACATATTGCTGCTGGAACTGGGACTGCAATATGAGAAACTAAGGAAAATGCTGTTCAGTGTATTTCAATAGAGGTTTCAACTTTTATACATAACTCGGCCATTTTTGGAGATTTTGACCCCAAATTTTCAACATGGTTTTTTTGGGGACATCACCTTATGAATAATATGACTGTCATTTCACAAGTCCTGCCCCAAGGGGGATTTTGCAGTTGCTTGGCAAATTCACATCTTGGGCGGGATTTGCATAATGACAGTCATATTGTTCATGAGCTGAGGTCTCCCTCCAAAAGGCCATGTTGAAAATTTGAGGTCAAAATGTCAAAAAATTGCTAAATTATGACCATTCGTTGCAATTTCTCTATGTACGCTTCTAACTTTGTAAATGTAAAATATTTTGACCCCAAATTTTGAATATAGACTTGTTATTACACTACCAAATGTATGTCACAACTGTCATTTTTCAAATCCTAGCTGAAATGTGGTTTTTCGCATGTGCGGTGCGGAAATGGCATTGCAGTTGCACAGAATTATGTTTCGATGGGGATTTGAATATTTTCTGCACTGGGTACATCAGGTGGGGTAATAACATGGTTATGCTGACAATTTCATTACTCTTGTGCTATAAATGGAAGTGCAGGGCCTGGAGGGCCTTTCGCTTCCACAGCTAAGTACATATATGCATCTTTGGAGGAACGGGAGCATAAGCAAATTAGAACATGATTATACTATCTCAGAAAGTAAGTAAATAATTGCAAAAAACTTTTTTAATGCATCAATTAAGTTTAAAGTGACAGAAGTAGGGAAATGTGGCTTAGGGTTTCCAACCCTAACACCCAACCCCCACTCTGCACATACCAAGAGGCATCGGGGGTGGCATTAGGGTCATCAGCCCTAATGATCACCCCATTCTCCTATACTGTACCCACCTCTGTTAATTTTCTAATGGAATGGAGTGGGAGTTAGGCCTGATGACCCCAGTGCCACCCCCTGACACCTCTTGGTCTGTGCAGGATGGGGTGTTCAGGTTGGAAACCCTAACACCACATTTCCCTACTTTTGTCACTTTAACCCTGACTGATCCATTAACATATATATTTTTTTAAATATATATATATATATATATATATATATATATATATACACACACATATAGATGTGTATCGAAAAACAGTATACTGATATATTGTTTCATAGTGCTGACTCTAATCTTTCATTTAAAAAAAGTATTACGTTCCCTGCCCGAATGGTTCCAATGTTTTACCTTTCTTAAGGGAATTAATTCGAGAAGTGATAACTCTGAAACCAGTAGGGCAAAGGACTTAACTGTTTTTGAACATGAAAGATTGGAGTGAATACTATGAGTCGTGGACAAATGTATAATGATATATCCCTATGTCTATATATATATATATATATATACATATACATATACATATACATATACATATACATATACATATACATATATATATACGCACTAGCTCACTCTGCTGATTTTAATTTTTCATTCAGAATACTAAGTTTCTAGCTGAAACCCTCCCTCTCAGCTGTCCATCATTATTAAACAAATCCAAATATATGCCCTTCTAAAGTTAGTTACTTCAAGAAGTTGAAACTCTAGACCTATTAGGGCTAGGTACTTATTTTTTTTTTGTAAATAAAAGCTTGGAGTCCCACTATGACTCAGTATATCAATATACATCAAAATGCATTGATTAACACTTTTAGCATTTTCTTTAAAAAATTCCCATGATATAATATTTTAAAGAAATGATATAATGAAATAAAACAGAAAAATGTGATGTAATAGTGGGTACATTGTTTTTATTTATTTATTTATGAATGACAATTTCGAATCACACCTTTGAGCAAATAGTGCTCTTTTACAGAGGTTCCATGTCTTGTATGATGGACAAGAATAGAAAAGAACAGGCAGGTAGATAACAGTTAATACAATTACAGTACATGAGCTGCCAGTGACTTTGTCAAGATAAGTCAAAAGAATTAGTAGCAGATAAAACATTACAGAATGCATGAGCTGCCCAAGGCTTTGTCAGGTGATCTAACACGTGCATGAGAGGGCCAGAGGTAGTTGGTGAGAGGATAAGGTAGTAGGGGACAGGCAAGAACCGAGGGGGTGGGGGATTGGAGGGATAAGGTAGGTGGTGAAGGGGAGGAGTAGGCGGTGATGGAGGGAAGGGGAGAAGGGATGGGAGCTGTAAGTGGGGGTAACAGGATGGGTGGGGGAAGGAGAGAAGAGTTAGTATGGGCAAGGAGAAAGAGAGAGCATGTAAAAGCTAGGAGGTGCAGGGGGTAATAGGTGAGGGAAGGGACAAGGATGTGAGAGGAAATGGAGAGAGGGAGGAGTGAAATCTTGGGGGGCAAGGGAGAAGGCTGCGGTGGCTGACGTGAGATATTTGAAGGAGTAAATAAGAAGGGAGTGAGGTGTGATGAGAGTGCATAAGTAATGGAGAGGCCAGAAAGGCGAGCAGGGAATTTAAGTGTAGCAGTCACAGTAGGCACTGGCCACCAAGTGCTGTTGTAGTTTGTGCTTAAAGGAGCTGAGATTCGGTGCATTGGTGAGATCCACTGGTAGTGTGTTGAACCAGTTAGAGGCCCTAACTTTGTAGGAGCACTGTCCTTGAGTGGTCTGGCAGCGGGGAACTGTGAAGATTAGTGTTCCTGAATGCCAGGTAAGGCGGGTGGCACAGTGAGGGGAAAGTATAGACTGAACCCCTGGTGGAAGGAGGCCTAGCATTGTCTTCTTAGCATGTAAGCAGGTCTGATACTTAATTCTGCCTTGAAGTTGTAGCCAGTTAGCATATTCTTAGAGATCACATGTGTGTGTGAGTCTAGAGACATCAGCAGAAAATGCTAGTAGTATTCCTTAGGGATGACCACACCCTTTTTCTAGTTTTTCCCTCATATGCTGTAGGTATGAGCTGTAATTATAAGGTTGTCTTTCATCCTCTCAGTTGCAGATTGGTGGCTATCATTTATCTGCTTGGTTTTTGCAATTTAGATTCTAATTTTCAATAGGTTTTTGAGAGGGAAAATTATCCTCTTCTCAGTAAATAAAAAAAAAGTGCTGAGGCTGTTCTGACAGGCACTGCCATTTATACTTTCAGTATGAATAACACCATAGCTTGAGTCGCCTCCAAATGTTCTGGTTTCCATGGGGTCCTAGTGCCTCCTGAGCTAAGACCAAAGAGTGTGACCATGGAAAAGATGCTTTATACATTAATATACTTCAAAATGTATTGATTAACATTTTCAACATTTTCTTTTAAAAAATAAATAATATTATAATGATATAATAAAAATATGCAACAAAATAATGGGTACTTATGCATGAGCATACACGTAGCTTGTGCCAGCCTAAGTGTTCTTGTTCCCATGGGGTCCTAGTGCCTCCGGACCTAAGACCAAATAGTGGGGCTCTGTGAAGAAGAAGAAACTTTAGAAGATTAAGGTAAATAACTTTCCCTTTGTTCTACCCATCCATCAACCGTTTCCTGAAGTACAGTGGAACCCACCAGGATGCAACAAAATACTTCAGAATTTCGCAGCAGAATTACTGCCAAAAACAAAGCAGTTTCAATGGCAGTTAATCCCTTTTGTCATGCAGGAATCTGTGACACTGAACTGCATCTTGGTGGGCCCCCTTAATACTTCTAATGTCCATTTTGACCATTTCCCCCTCCAACTTGAGCATATGTCCCCTAGTTGGATGTATTACTTCATAGTTTAAACAGCATGCTGTGTCCACTCTGTTGAACCCTTTCATGAATTGTCTCTGTCAGGCCCTCCTCCCTTCTGTCCTCCAGTGAATGCATGTCAAGACTTTTCAGTTTGTCATCTTATACCATGCCCCTCTGACTATGGATCATATATCTGGCCCCTCATTGTCTCTAATCTGTCCCTGTTCCTCCATAGATGCAATTCCCATACCTGGACATAGTATTCAAATGCAGTCTCACCAGTGATCTATACATAAGCAATATCAGCTCTGCTCTGCTAGTAATCCTTCCCTATACCGCCCAGCATTCTGATAAATCTGCTGTATACCCTGTTGTACAAAATGCAGGAAAAAAGTGGCTTACTGTATATGGGATACTTCACCAAACATGGATGTAGACGCTCAAAATACTGTGGGAATTAATGCATTCACGTTCACAAAATTTGCTGTTCACTGTGTAACATAGTTTATTATGAATTCGTGTTTTAAAATCTTAATGCTCCATGTAGGATAGCACCCTCTCCATGAAGGATAGTATCCTTCTTAAAGGCAAGATAAGAGAATGCCTCTTTTAATTTGGGACAGATTATAGGTTTCAGTACTACTGAGCAGTGGGGGTGGGGAATCTAGATGTGCTCCATTGCCTCCTTCTTCCCAGAAGACCTTAGGATAGAACTTACATAGAAACATAGACTTTGATGGCAGATAAGGACCGCTTGGCCCACCAGTCTGCTCATTTCTCTACCTATTGGATAAGCTGCAGAGCCTAGTTAACCAGCAGCCTACTTCCTTCTGCCCCCCCCACTAGTATTGCCTTATGTCTGTCCCATGTATTCTTGAATTCCCCCACTGTGTTTGACCCCACGACTTCCTTAGGAAGGCTATTCCATGTGTCCACCACCCCCTCTGTGAAAAAATACTTCCTCACGTTGCCCCTGAGCTGTCCCCCCTCTGTCTTCAGACTGTGCCCCCTTGTTCTTGCACATCTATTTTTCTGAAAGATGCTACCCTCTTGGACTTTGTTGATTCCCTTGAGGTACTGTACTTGAAAGTTTCTATCATGTCTCCCCTCTCTCTTCTTTCCTCGAGGGTATACATATTAAGCTTCTTTAGTCTCTCTTTGTATGGTTTCTGGCGCAGACCCTGCACCATTTTAGTTCCCCTTCTCTGGACTGCCACCATCCTGTCTATGTTGTTGCAGAGATGAGGTCTCCAGCACTGCATGCAGTACTCCAGTACTCACCAACTGTCTATACAGAGGGATGACAACTTCCTGTTTTCTACTGGTGATGCCTCTCCTTATGCATCCCAGTATCCCTCAGCCCTCCTTACTGCCTTCTCACATTGCTGGCCTACCTTTAGGTTGTCTGTTATGACTGCCCCAGGTCCCTTTCCATTTTTGTTGTAGTTAGTATCTCCACCCCCCCCCATTGTGTACTCTTCCCCTAGGTTTTTGTTTCCCAGGTGCATTACTTTGCACTTTTTTGCATTGAATCTAAGCTGACATACTTTTGACCATTCCTCCAACCTTGCTAAGTCCCTTCTCATCATTTCCACCCCCCTCCTTGTGCATCAACCCTGTTGCAGATCTTTGTGTCATCTGCAAAGGCATACTTTTCCTTCCAGTCCCTCTGCAATGTCACTTATAAAGACATTAAGAGGACAGCTTCAATACTGAACCCTAAAGTATCCTGCTAGTAACCCCCCTTTCGTCAGAGTGGACTCCGTTTACTATTACCCTCTGCATCCTGTTGTCCAACCAATCTTTTACCCAGGCTACCACCCTGGGACCTAGTCCCAGGCTGGCTAACTTGTTTATTAATGTTTTGTGTGGGACTGCATCAAATGCTGCTAAATTCTAGGTAGGCCATGCCCACAGACCCTCCCTGGTCTTCTACTTTGGTCACCCAGTCAAAGAAATAAATCTATTAGATTCGTCTGACATGACCTTCCTGCTGAGAATCCAGGCTGCCTTGAGATCTGTGCCCCGCTGGCATCTAGGTAGTCAACAATTCTTTCTTAGTATGGTATAGTACAGTCTCTGTCTGTCTTTCTTATTTACAGTACAGTAGTCTTTCTCCAGGGGCATTGAATTGCCAGTCCAATCATTGCTGATAGTGTGCAGTGATGTACTCAAAGGTATAGACCACATTGATTTGTAACACTTTTGTTGAAGCCTGATTGTCTCAGTCAGGTCACGTGGTAAAGATGGCCACCAGCCTGGTCATGTTTTTGTGTACCTCCATGTGAGCACTGAATTTGTTCTAACATAGAGCGCTTTTGTGCACTTCTTAGTTCATTTTCAGCTTACGCAGTTGTTTTAGTGCTAGTTTAGCTTAGAGCTATTTATAGTTTTAATTATAGACAGAGTAGTGCGTTTACTGATAGGCAGGCTGTTAATTAGGGTTTATTTTGCAGTATAGCATTATAGCTTAGTTGCCACCTGTGAACATATGTACATATGGAAATGCCAGAAGATACAGACCATATGGTCTATCAAGTCATCTCAAGTGTGCAGCTAGCAGCCCTTATGCTGCAACTGCCCCTCCCTCCCTTACCCGCCCATTTGAAGTCATGCCCCTGCTTGCCAGTATCTCTTCCTCTGTAGCCCTCTGTGTTACCTTCCCCTTGACTTTGTCCCAACCCCTCTTAAAACTGCCTACCAATGTTAAGGATGCCACCTCCCCTGGTAATGTGTTCCACCTTGTCACCACTCTTTCCGTAAAGTAATGCCTTCTCATTTCACTCCTGATCTCCCATCCTTCGTCAGACTGTGCCCCCTTGTGTCCCTCCCTCCCTTCTAGTAATGCCTTCTCATTTCCCTCCTGAATCTCCTGCCCTCCAACCTCAGACTGTGCCCCCTTGTGTCTCTCCCTCCCTTGTGTCTCTCCCTCCCTTCAGCCTAAGAATGCCCTCTGTACCAACCTTATTTATGCCCTTCTTATATTTGAAGGTCTGTATCATGTCTCCCCTTTCCCTCCGTTCATCCAGGGAGTACATGTTGAGCTCACTCAGTCTCTCCTCATAGGGTTTGTCCTCCAGTACAAGGATCATCCTGGTTGCTCTGCGCTGGACCCCTTCTAGTCGTTTGACATGTTTCTTCAAGTAGGGGCTCCAGAACTGCACACAGTACTCCAGGTGTGGTCTCACCAATAACCTGTACAGTAGCAGGATGACCTCTCTTCATCTGGAGGTGATTCCTCTTGCAGCACACAAGCATCTTGTTAGCCATGGCTGCTGCTTTCCTGCACTGTGCTGAGTGGTTCATTTGCTGTGTTATAAACACCCCCAGATCCTTCTCCTCCTTCGTAGTGGATAACTGTACCTCCCCTAATCAGTAATTATTCCTTGGATTTTTTTGCTCCCAAGTGCATAATTTTGCACTTCTTTGCATTTAACCCCAGCTGCCATGTTTCCGACCATTGCTCAAGTCTAGCTAGATTGCCCTGCAATCCTTGCCACCCCTCTGCATCATCCACCACTGCCCCCGATCTTCGTATCCTTTGCATAAAGGCTGGCTTTGTTTTTTTTATCCCCTATGAGATGTCGGCTATAAATATGCCGAACAACACTGGACCCAGTACTGAGCCCTGTGGCACTCCACTGGTTACAGCTCTTGGAGTTAAGAGTTCTCCTCCCACCACTACTCTCTGCTGCTTGTCTTGGAGCCAGTTTCTTACCTAGATCACCAGTTTTTTCCCCTGTTCCCTGGTAACTCAATTTGCTAAGCAGCCTTCCATGTGTTACAGAATCAAAGGCCTTGCTGAAGTTCAGCTACAGGACAACCACTGCTTGACCCTTGTCTAATGCCCTTGTCACCCAGTCATAAAAGTCAACCAGATTAGTCTGGCAGGATCTGCCTAAGACAAATCCATGCTGCTTGTTGTCTTGGAGTCCATTCACCTCCAGAAAGGTTATTAACCTTTCCTTAAGTATAGTCTCCATCAGCTTCCCCACAACGGATGTCAGACTGACTGGTCTATAAATGTCTGGTTCATCCTTGGGTCCACTTCTGTGGAGATGCAGCACATGTGCCATCCTCCAGTCATGGGGCACACAACCAGTTGCCAGAGAGGAATTCAACAGGTCCGCAAGTGGTTCCGCCAGGACCTCCACCAACTCCTTCAGAATCCTGGGGTGTATGCCATCTGGTTTGGGTACCTTATCAGTCCGTAGGGCCCTTAAACCTTCTAACACCTTCATCACCAGGATCTCCCAATCTATTATATCCACACACACACACCCATGCCCATCCGTCCTGTCCCCTGTGGCATTGGCCCTTTTTTCTCCCTGGTAAACACAGAGCAGAAGTAGACAGACATGAAACCATCAAAGGAGTACTTTTACATATCCAAAGTTACTGCTTCACACTGTGCAGGCATGTTTGCTGTCTTTTTTATCCAACAGTGTGCTGGAGAACTGCCTCTGTGGCTTCTGCCAGTCGCTGTGTATAACAGATCGGATTTACAGGACTGTGCTGCTTCTGTCGACCAGTGAGCATGGCACCAGCTGATGTTCATTGTGTTTTAATAGAAGCTGAAGTGAGCAAACTTCCATTACAGGACTCAGTTCAAGGAGCTGAAGTCTATTGCTCAGAATTTTGAGGATATATGTGGCCACATAGAACACAGCTGTATTTTAACAGACCCCCATTCCACCTGCTGTTTTAGGGTGGCAGGGCATTCCCATTTTGGTTTGGAAAGAGAGCTGAAGATTTGCCCTGAGTAGGGTGGAGCTCCTGAAGGTCCAGTTCTATGACTAAAGGAAGTACCTTTTACTTCAAAACTTTATGTTATCATTTGGCAGGGAGTAGTAATTTCTGGACCTGCTGCCTCTTCTCTGTGTGGTGCATGCGAACCTTTTTGGCTGTGATGTATCCCAGCATGTGTCCATCTTGTAAAGATCCAGGTAGTGAGAGTCCTGGTTCTTTCTTTCTGGTCAGGTGTCCCCACTGTGGGGTTTGAGCTAGCTGTCTGGTTCAGCTGCCTCTTTACTGTTTCAGAGTAATTTAGGGCTGGCAGGCACCTGAGGGTGTGGCCCCTGTCTGGTCTTTTACTGTGTTGCTCTGATCCAGTGAGAGTGGACTGTCACTTCAACGTTGATTTGTTGGATTTATCATTATCAGGCTGTTTTTTAATTGTGGCTGACATATGAACAGACTTCCTCCTTGTGTAGTGGCAGTGTGTGGGTTGTCTTATATATGCTCTGAACTATAATCCTTATTCTGAGTACTCATGGGTGTCAGCTATTTTTGTTTGTTTATTTATTTATTCCCGTTTTATCTTATTGTAGTTTTGTATAAGGTATGGGTCAAAAATATGAGTAATTAGGTTGTGTGATTTGTATTTATTGAATGAGTCAGAGTATGCATGTGGTCCTTAGGGTGGTTGTTTTTTTCTTGGTTTTAACTTTTAGGAGTGTTTTATTTATTGGTGGGATTGGGTTGGTCATTTGGGGTTTTTAAAGCTTAATGCTGCAGTGTAATATGTGTAAAGGTGTGGTAGAGGTTAGGCGCATCTACTGTGTTGACCATCTGCAGCAGCTTTGTCCTTTTTGGGGGGGCCCCGTTAGTCCTCACTGTAGGAGTCCTCAGCTTCTGCAGGCACTGGGCATCCTCCGAGGGTGGGGCTAAATCTGCAGTCTTGATCCCAGGTATGATGTTTGTTGAGTAGGATTTGAGTGGTGAAAATCAGGAGATGCCCAGGGAGGTTTTGGTATCAGGATTGGGGCCCACCCTGCCTGATTCCCCCTCAGCAGGGCCCTGCCAAATGTCAACAAGCAGGAAATAGTCTGCCCAGCCAGTGCTACTCCTCCACTTTGGGACATTTTTTGTAATGCAAGGTCACTGAGGAATAAAACAGCAGTGATGGAGAATTTGATCACTGATTCCTCTGCTAACCTTGTTTGTATTACCGAGGCCAGGTGGGGCAATGACTCCAGACCAGTTCTGGAGGCATCTGTCCCACCAGGTTATATTCTGTGTTGCATTGGCCGAGGATGGATTGCAGAGGAGCAGGGTGACCATTTGTTTTAAATCCACTCTGGGACTCACTGCACTTCACGTGGGAACTTGCAGGTCCTTTGAACATATGGCAGTTAGATGTGCCCTAGGTGTTAGTGGCAAGATCATTGTCATTTACCATCTATGGGGCTATGGAAGTGATTTCTTGCAAGAGTTGGCAGACTTCATGGATGCGCAGGTACTGAACACCCCTAGACTGTTGGTGCTTGGGGATTTAAATGCCTGTGTCGACGATGAATCCTCACATCTTGGACAACTCCTCCAGTTGATGTCCTTACTAGGACTAACACAGGCAGTTGCCTGTGGTACACATCAACATAGTCACAGTCTGGACCTGTTCTTCTCATTGGGACTTGACATTAATGCGGTCAAAGTTATTCTCGTCTTTTGGTCAGATTAACATGCAGTGTTGTTCCTTTGTGGGGTCCCCTGTTTTCCTACCTGATCTGGTCACAACTGAAACAAAATTTGGAGCCTCACAAGCTCCAGGAAGAACTGGAGCTCTTAGGTATGCTGCTTGTTTGTTTGCAGGGGAACGAGAAAGCTGTGAAACACTATAATGTAGTTCTTGTGGCTACCTTAGACTCCCTGGCACCTTACCACATTCATCCCTTGGCATCCTACTGCAACTCACCATGGTATTGTGATGAACTGTAGCAGTTGAAGATCAAGGGATGGAAGTTGGTGCATTCTTGGAGAAGGTCCCAGTCTGAGGAGGACAGGTTGACACTGAAAAATTATTACAGTGAGTATCATGAGGCAGTCAACCTGAGAAAGACAGAGTTGCTGTCCAGTTCAATTGCTGCAGGGAAAAATCAACTGGCTCAGCTGTTTCTCACTGTAGAAAGGTTGTTAAATCCTCTCTGTCTGTGATCATTTAGAGCTTTTTCAGTAGAAAAATGTGAGGAGTTTGGTAAATTTTTCTCTGACAAGGTGTCCTCCATTAGATCCGGTGTCTCTTCAAGTGGCCTGTCATGGGCTAGAAGTGGCCAACCCTTTGGTGATGCAGATTTGCCTACCAACTCTAAGCTTTGGCCAGTTTTTGAGGCTGAAGTGCTCTAGGAAATCTCTAGATCTTCTGTGGGGATATCTCTGTCATCAGGTCACACTTAGGGAACTTAGCTGTCAGGCACTAGGATCCCACAGAAGCTTTTCTGCAGCAGTCTACTAGGGGCTGCCCACACCGACGTCTGGTTCTGACGTCACTCACCCTATAAAAGCATGGGTGGCCCTGCTCCCTCCTCAGTTCTTTCCCACCATTAACCATTCGTGCACAGACTCCGGGAAGCGTCGTCGCTCAAATTTACTTACCTTTTATTTTCTTTTGTAGTTGAATCACTTGTTTAAAAGTGATTATTTTCTCCTTTATATGTCAAGAACTACTCCTTCGTCAGTTCTTTTTTGTCACTGCCACTGCAGAAAGAAGATTTCCTCCACCGACGAACACCAGCTGCCTTGGGCCTAGCCATAATGTCTTAGCCTGTGAATCCTGCCAAAAATTCAACCTTACCAGCTGGCACCAATGAAAGAAAGCCCTGCAGAAGTTCTATATGGAGAAGCCGGCCTGGTGGCACTGAGGATTGAGGTGCTGGATGCCGCACCTCACACCACATCGGCAACCCGGGTTCAGAACAAGCCCGGTTTGGTGGGGGCTGGGAGATGGATTGAGCAGCTGTGATGCAGCTCTCCCCCCACCGGGTGGGGACCCAGTGACACTCGCTGCAAGGCTGCCCCTGGGTGGAGGCCCAGAGGTAGTGCAGTTGGGAGCGACTAGAGTAGGGAGGGTGCCATGGGTCACTGCATGCATGTGCCTCCACAGCAAAGGGCTGGGATAAAACTGGTAAACTGGAGCCGGCAGGCTCTATGATAGCCCTGCAACACCTGTGCTGGCACCCTGGAGTCTAGATGTTGGTCTCCAAGGGGGGGAAGTCAACGCCCTTCACCTCGGCTCTGCCTTGGGGGGGGGACCCATGGGGGAATTGCCAGGAGGTCAGGGATGGGAAATGTAGAGATCCCGAGACTGAGCCCTGTCATCGAGGCACAGGTCAGGAAGCATAGGGAAAACCCAGAAGCAGTTGTAAAATTCACTAAAACTTTATTTATAGTAGCAGTAATATAAAAAAATAAACCTATTCATAATAATTATGTACAGAAGCAAATTAAAATAAAATCTTTCTTGTATTCTCCCTTGTAGTAGCAGCTTAGCTGTTTTTATAAGTCTTTTCAACCCCCATCTTTGCAAACATCCTGTCCTCGTAAAATGTTCTGTTCTAGTAAATATCAGGAGCTGCTAAAACTCAGCATGCTTCCTGAAGCCCTTACAGCCCTTGCAAATGGCTCAGACATTTGCACCCAAGTAACCTCTAGCTTTCTACAGTCATCTCAAATTATAAATATATACACATTTCAACAGTAATACTAAATATTCTCTAAACTAAGGTGATCCCATTATCAGTTTCGTTCCAAAAAGTGATTTGTACATATTTTTGTATTAGCAGATATGCAAGGGAGGAAAAATGGACAGCAAGAGAAAACTGAGAGACAGTGAGAGGCAAAGAATTGCAAGACTGTTGGGGTTGATCAAGTCCGAGGTCTCACAGGAAATTTGTTTGCACAACCAGATAGAGAAGAGACAGAAAAGGAAAGAATATATCCTTGCATTTAAACACTTTCTCCAAACATATGGGACAGGATCCTATTCTACCCTGTCACAAGCCCCTCCAGGGAAGGGGCTGGAGCCACCTGTCCAGCTCCACCATGTACCCACATCGCCAAGTAATGTGGGAGGTGGTGACGGGGGTCAGAAAAGCTGGCTAAAGAAAAAAAAGAAGTTCCTTATGGAGCAGCAGGTAGCAGGGAGAGTGGGGGTCTGACGTGGCCCCCTCCACCCAGTCACTAGCATCTTCCACAGGCTCTCAGGACACGAAGGCCCAGGGAAAATCCTTGAGGAAGCATTCTTGATGAGATAAGGAATAATAATAATAAGAAGCTTTATTTAAGAAGAACCTTTCCCAAGATCAAAGTGCTGAACAGGATTTCAATCAAACACATATGGATAAAAATTACATATACAAATTAATTCATAAAATCAAATAAATAAAATCGGACATTCCAATCTGTAAATAATCAGCAGTGGCATTAATTAAAAATTTTATCAGCTGGTACTGTCAGGGGAAAGTTAACCTAAATAAATGTGTCTTAAAGGCTGACTTAAAACTTTGGATGGTCAGGCACTCCCTCACCAGATGAGGTAGAGAATTCCGCAGGGTAGGGGCCGCATATGCAAAAGAACGAGCCCTAGATGTCTTCAGATGCACTCTGGGATCTCTAGCAATTTTTCGTTGGTGGATTGAAGTGGACGGGAGGGGCAGTAGGGACAAAGGAGATCTTTCAGGTAGTGGGATCCTTGCTCATGTAGTGCTGTGTAGGTCAGCAAGCCGACTTTGAAGGTGATCCGCCACTGTACAGGCAGCCAGTGCAGTTTGTGGAGCATAGGTGTAATGTGACTGACCCTGGAAGTAGCAGTCACAAGCCTGGCTGCCGCATTCTGCACTAGCTGCAAACGGCGAATATCAACCCCTGATAGCCCTAGGTACAGGGCATTGCAGTTGTCAAGGTAGGTAGTCACAAAGGCATGGACCAGGGTAGAAAGATCATTGTGAGGTACCAGGTGTTTCACCCAGGCGATATTCCTCAGATGGTAAAACAAGGCCTTGACAACAGCCGACACCTGAGATTTCAGAGTCAGCTCATTGTCAAAAATAATGCCCAGGTTATGCACCTGATTTGAGGTGGTCAGCTGAGTATCCCTGAGCCAAAGCCCAGATAACTTTTAAGCTAACACACCTGCCGCTTGACCATCTGGTTCCACCACCAACACCTCAGTCTTATCCAGATTCAGCTTCATCCAGCTGGCACTCATCCAGTCCTGGATTTCAGAGAGACAGTTGTTAAATACCGAGACTGCATCCTGCTGCCTGTTCACAAAGCACAGGTACAGTTGAGTATCATCTGCATAGCAGTGAAAACTCAAACCGTACCACCTAACAATGTCTCCCAATGGCAGCTTATACACTGTGAACAACATGGGTACAGAATGGAGCCCCGCGGCACCCCACAGGATAGAGGGAGAGCATCAGAGGAATAAATCGCAGTGACAGCTCTCTGAGTTCTACCCTCGAGGAAAGATCTAAACCATCTGAGGACCATACCAGATACTCCACAGATGAACCGCAGGCACTCCAATAGCACACCATGGTCCACAGTGTCAAATGCCACAGAGAGATCAAGGAGGACCAAGATGGAATGAATCCTCCGATCTCTCACTATTAGGAGATCATTGAGTACCCAGACAAGGGCTGTCTTGGTACTATGTCTTTTCCTAAATCTGGACTGGAGAGAATCATAAACATTGTGGGAGGAAGATGGTCATCCAGCTGCAGTGCAACCAGCTTCTTAATAACCTTGCCCACAAAAGGCAGGTTAGAGACAGGTCTGTAGTTGGCTGGACAGTCCGAGTCAAGGGAGGTTTTTTTCAAGAGCGATCACACGACCGCCTCCTTTAGAGGATCAGGAAAGATCCCCCTCTCCAATGAACTCCAGACTATTTCAGCAGGAATTGGGCCAGTCTCATTCATGCAACCCACAAGGAGTTGCGTGGGGCCCGGATCCAAACTACAGCTGGTTGGCTACAGAGTCTGGATGACTCTCACGATGTTAATGAATTCCATCCGGCTAAAGTCAGTCTAAGCAAACCGGGCATCTGCAACCTCCCACTGACCAGGGCAGCACCCTGTAGAGGTGGTCTGGCTGATCTCAGACCTGATGGCGGCAACCTTATCTGCAAAAAATCGAGCAAACTCATCACACTTCTGTTGTGAAAAAGCGTGACCAGACTGAAGACAGACTGGATTGCACAATTTGTCCACAGTCCAGAAGCACAGAGCTCATCGATTATGTACAGCGGCAATCTCCCTGGACAGGAATTCTGCCTTCTTATGGGTGAGTGTCGATTGATAGATTGTATAATGTTAGATCAATCTAAGCTAGTCGACCTCCAGGCCTGACTTCTGTCTGGCCCTCTGTAACGGCCCAAGGACCACTCCCCCTGTCGATGGTCCCAGTCCCCGCTGGATTTTTTCTCCTGTCTCCTGGGATTGCCCCATCAATGGCTTTATCATCAGTGCCTCGCCCTGTACAGGCCTCTGTTTCTTTCAGG
Source organism: Neoceratodus forsteri (assembly GCA_016271365.2). NCBI lineage: Eukaryota > Metazoa > Chordata > Ceratodontiformes > Ceratodontidae > Neoceratodus > Neoceratodus forsteri. The sequence goes on from CM028131.1 coordinate 582,338,942, forward strand.
CTCGCCATGGTGGATTCTTCTCCCACCTGTCAAAGGGCTGTGGAAGGGCTGGTGGCCTGCAGGTCATCAGCCTCTGCCGTACCAGCGAGACCATTTGAGCCTTGAGGTCCATTGATGCCGGGCCTACCTGCTACCTCTTCAGTTAGCGGTTTGTCTTCAGACCAGGGCCTCGCGCCCCCTCCATCTATGCCAGTGTCGACAACGGTTCCTTTCCCTGCCATTGACCTTAATACCATTCTAACCTCAATTTTTATTTCTCTTATTCAACAACTAGTTAGATGGCCTGGGCTGTTGTCACCTGTACTGTCGTTGACTGTCTCGGCGGTGATGCCTGCTAGGCCTGCACACCTCGTGCCCCCTATGGAGTTGTTGGCATGGTATTTATTAGTCCTTACTACAGAGCAATCTGACAACGAAGAAGAGTACCATCCTGATCTTCCCCTCCCTGAGGAAGTGGAGGATGAAGAGGAAGTCAATGTGGAAACCTCTGATAGGTCCTCTTTCTCCTCTGTGAGTGAGGAGTCTGTTAAGCACACTCCCAGGTCCTCCCCTGGGGATTCCTCATTTTTCAGTGTCAGGAAATGGCTCTCTTCCACTATGGGTTCCAAACTGAGGAGGGAGGATGAAACCAGGAGATAGATAGATAGATAGACAGATGGATAGATAGATAGATATTTTATTTATAAAAGCATCCATTTCCAGGGACTCTGGGTGCTGTACAATAAAAAACAAACAGCAATATAAAGTAATGTACAAAAAATGTACATAACAATTCAGCTGGGAGTGGATTTAAAATTCATCTATCTATCCCGTTAAAAATCAGTCAATAAAAGCTTGCTGGAACGAATAAGTTTTTATGCCCTTTTTAAAGGCTTCTACCGAGGGAGCCGCCTCTAAATAAGCATGAAGGGAGTTCCACAGGGTAGGCGCAGCCACCAAGAATGCCCTGTCCCCTGAATGCCGCAGCCTAACCATGGGTACCAAGGAGGCCTCCCCCAGCAGAATGGCATGCCTGGGGCAGATGATAGGGGAAAAGGAGATCTTGCAGATAGACAGGTCCCCTTTCATGTAGGGTCTTGTAGGTCAGGAGCCTCACCTTGAAAACAGTCCTCTACCTGACTGGCAGCCAGTGCAATCTCATTCTGGTCAACAGCCTTGCCACCACATTCTGCACTAACTTCAGCATGCGGAGGTTGCCTCCAGATAACCCTAGGTATAGGGCATTACAGTAGTCCAGCCTGGAAATGATGAAAGCATGCACCACCATGGTCAGGTCCTCAATCAGGATCAGGGCTCAGATTCAGGCAATATTCTGGAGATGGTAAAATCTACTCCTGACCATGGCCAACATCTGAGCATCAAGCATCAAACCATCATCCAGGATCACGCCCAAATCCTTCACTTGTCTAGACGGGGCAAGGGGAACACCCCCTAACACCAGGCCAGGTGAGTAACCCCATATCACCCCTTCGCCCCGATGATCTGGATCCACAACCAGTACCTCTGTCTTGTCTGGGTTAAGCTTAAGCCAGTTTTGAGTCATCCATGACTGGATCTCCTCAAGGCAGCTGTTAAATACAGAGGCCAAAACCTGGGTATCGTGTGCACAGGATAAGTACAGCTGGGTATCATCTGCATAGCATTGAAAACCCAGCCTGTACGGCCTGATAACATCCCCCAATGGCAGCATGTACACCATGAACAGCAAGGGTGACAAGACTGAACCCTGTGGAACCCCACAACACAGAGGCTTCCAGTTAGATGAGGCTAAAGCCATCGTCACCCTTTGCACTCTGTCTGTCAGGTATGACGTGAACCAGTTGATGACATTACTGGACAGGCCACACCAGAACCGCTGGTGGTCATGTAGCACCTCATGGTCCACGGTGTCAAACGTCGCAGAGAGGTCCAGAAGGATCAAGATGGTACGGTCTCTCCTGTCCTTTGCCATCAGGAGATCATTAAGCACCCTCACCAGGGCAGTCTCTGTACTATGCCCTGTGTGGAACCCAGACTGGAAAGGCTCATAGATGGGTGAAGAGGCAAGATGTCTCTCGAGCTGTACGGCCACGACCTTCTCAATAACCTTCCCTAAAAATAGGAGGTTTGAGACTGGCTTGTAGTTACTGAGGCGGTCTGGGTCCAAATAGAGTTTCTACAAAGGGGTCTAACCAAGGCCTCTTTCAAGGCCAATGGGAAGACCGCACTCCTCAAAGAACTCCAGATGACCTCAGCAACCACAGGTCCAATCAGGTCCAGACATCCAGCCAAAAGTCGGGTCAGATCTGGGTCCAGATCACATGGTTTTGGCCGCAGCTTTGAGATCATCTCTGCCACCTCCTCCTCCCCAACCAGCTCAAACTCATCCCAGACAGGAGGATTGTTTTGGTACAACTCAGGCTGGACCCTGCATCCCATTCAAGAGGTACTGGAAGAGACCTCATCCCTGATAGAGGACACCTTCTCGGCAAAGAACAGAGCCAGTTCCTCGCACCTAGTGCTAGAACCAGCTTTCCCAACACACAGACAGGCAGGATGTAAAAGCCTGTCTACCTTATGGAAGAGCTGAACTGATCTGTTCCTCACTGCAGCAATCTCCCTAGAAAAAAATTCAGCCTTCTTACGGGAGATTGCCCCCCTGATAGTCAACATAATGCGACTTCAGGGCCAATTTGTCCTCCAGCAGGCTGTATTGCCTCCAGCACCTCTCTAACCTCCTCCCTTGTGTCTTTAAACCCTGGAGATCCTCATCATACCAAGGAGGTCTCTGGCGAGTAGACAAGAGGTGGACACGAATGGGTGTGATGGAATCGAAGGCTGCTTCAACATCCCCATTATTGTCTGCCACTGCTTCCTATGTTCCAATGGCACAAGCTGCCCCAACACTTGATAAGTCCTGCACCGCCGACAGTACCATAGAGGAAACTCCTCTTAACGGGCAGTACCAGATCATCTCCACAGGGGCGGGACCATCTGGGGGACTCCTAAGCGTGAACCCCATGGTGCTATGATCCGACCAAAACACCGCATCTACACTGAGGTCACTCACATCTAACATTAAAGAAAAGACCAAATGCAGTGTGTGGCCACCCGAGTGCATAGCTGTTGTTACATTCTGTGACAGGCCCAGGGCCTCCAAGCTCCCAAGGAGATTGCTCCCAAAACTCAAAAGCCCACCGCTGACCCATACATTGAAGTCCCCCAGAATCAACCACCTGGGAGACTCCCAACACCAGGCCAGCGGCGAGCTCCTCAATCTCCTGAAAAAAGTCCCCATCTACACCAGAGGGACGGTAGAGGACAAGGACCCTGAAACCCACACCCACGCCTCCTCAGGCAGCCACACACTCGAAAGATCACATATGACCTACAGGTAGCACCATGAGGTTCAGGTCAGATTTAAAACAAATGGCCGCCCCCCGCCACCTGCCCCTACAATCCTCTCTCGGGTTGTGTATTACGGAATACCCATCCGGCTCCACCGCCTCCAGAATGGGGGCTGCATTTTCATCCAGCCAGGTCTCCGTGATACAAGCCAGGTTGACTGAGGATGTCAAGTCCTCGATTATGGCAGTCTTGGTCCTCATCATCCTGGCATTGCATAACACAACTCAAGTAGTATGAGGTGGGGCAGCCGGACCAGCCAGCTGCCCACAATCCATTGTGGAGACCTTGGGTATGGGAACTAAGCATAGCAACCCCCTCTCAAGTTCCCACTTTGCCCCAGGGTATCTCTTTGGCCTCTCCACCCAAATGCCAAATACTCAGAAGCCACTTGGGTGCCCCCCCCCGGACCTCCCTCTGAACTATTCCCAAGGCTCTATACCTCCGGTAGGCCTCAGCTGAGAGTGTGGGGTGCTCAAAGGGACAAAGGCCGCAGAGGTAGTTCACCGAGTAGCTGCGCCTTAAGGGCCTCTGTCCCAGACATATTATCACTACTACAAACAAACTACACAAAATAAGAATAACCCCCAAAATACCAGATCACCCAATCAATATAAACTAATCCACAAATTAATGCAAATCCCAAATCCCAAACCTTCAAGTCCCACACACCACAAAAGCAATTTTGGCTCACTCAATTACACACCTTTGTTACCCCCAACCCCTCCATTAAACTAAATTATACAAATTATTACAGTACCACAAAAAATAATGAATAAATAAATCCTCGGAGCAGGACAGAGAACAGTTTGCAGGACTAAATTTTATCCTGCACAGTTCAGGTCCAATTAATGTGATGCATTAAACTTGTCCACTGTTTGTCCAAGTTCAGTTTAGTGAAACCAACAGTTTTTCTGTCCAGCTTAAAACAGATACTGGGGAGCTTTCACCTCCATAGCCCAAACTGCAGGTATTAAGAGGCTCTCACCCTCTCAAACCCCTGCTGTTTCTGTATTTCACTGTACTTTAAAAATAGATGCACATCCAAAAAGACTCCAGTTCTTTAAGTCCAGACACCGGGACTTTACTCAGAGGAATCAGCACCAGCAGCTAACCAAAAACATAGAAACAAACTCATAGTAGGTTCTCACACAGTCTGGGAAACAGTCCACTGCACCCACAGATCTTGTCTCTATAGTCCTGCACTTCACTCCTGGTTCTGACCAGCCTAGACCCCCACAACAGTCTGGGGACTCCCCCATGGAAGCTGCCACCTTCCGGCAGTTACTCCACCAGTTCACTCTGTTTGAGGTAGAACACCCTCCGGCATCCACCTCTATGGATACCCCCAGACCCCACAGGAATCAGGCACAGGCCCCACCGGACAATCCTTCAGCTCTTCCTCAGGAGGAAGGGATGAGACCTGAAACTGCAGACCTCCAGTTTTCTCCTTCCTGGGTCAACCTCAATCTCTCTGTGCAGCCCTTCCTCCGGTCCCCCAGGCCACGTACTCTGCTCCTTCCTCATTCCTCCTTCTGCTGTGTCACTGCTCCACCAGCACCACTGACAAAACTCAGTCCACCTCTGCTCTCTCCTGCCGGCAGCAGCTGCCCCGAGGCCAAAGCCATGTGCCTCTGCAGATACTGCACATGCAAGTCACAGTCTCTGGACACACAAGGAACAGGAAATCTGTTTGCAAATAAAGAGGTAATTTCAGCCTGGACCCTGATCAAAATGTCGCTCCACGCTTAGTTCTGTTAAACTAACAGACCCAGAATCTGACCGTTCTTCTATATTGTCCGTCCCTCTGAGGGTCTTTTACAAAAATGGTGCATGATAAAAATACAAAAAATAAACAGATTATGCTAAAAGGTACAATTAATATGCTCAAAAATTAAAGTTTTAAAAACAAGTCCATTGCCAAGCTCATGGCTGACCCAGCGTGGCCACCATGATGGATTCATTCTACCTAATATGGTAGACTTCTTGGCGATCCCTAAGTCTCCGCCTAGGATTATTCCTCCTCTGCTACCAGCCTTCAGTGATGCAACCACAGAAGCCTGGCATAGATCCAATATGGTGCCAGCTATGCCTAGGAAAACTTTATCAGGTGCCTCAGGGGTTACCCTTCTGTATGGCTGAGCCTGAGACTGACTCAGTGGCCATTAAAGCTGCTCATGACAAGACTAAGGCTCCTAAGCACCTTAGCTCCTTGCCCCCTGACCGGGAGTCCATAAGGTTGGATCTGTGGGGCAAAAGGACTTTTGCCTTAGCCACTCTTGACCTTTAGATTGCCAGTTATTTGGCCCATCTTATTAAGTACCAAAATACTCTGTGGAGGAAGTGTAAAGCGGCTGCTCAGACCCTTCTTGAGTGTTCTCACAAACAGGAGTTTCTCAAGGTACTTCAGGCCTTGGAGGATGTTAGCAAGCACCTCCTTACAGTCACCTCTGACATGGTTGACACTACAGCCAGGGCAGCTTCTTTTGGCATTTACCTCAGATGGCACTCCTGGCTGAGGGTCTCTGGCTTTGCCAGTGATGTCCAGCAAAAGGTGTTAAGTGCCCCCTTTGTGGGTCACAAACTTTTTACTCCAGATGTGTAGGACATTACTATGAGCTGCAGACTTCAGGGGGGCTATTCAGCAGTCAACTCCATATATCATACCCACCCCAGGAGTAGGCCACAGTCTTCCTTTCAGAAGCCCTCCCACAAGTCGGGTCCCAGAGGCAAACTTCAGGGTAAATGCAGAGCCAGCTCAGCCTTGCCTGCTCTCTCTTCCTCTGCTGGCCTGTCAGCCAAGCAACCCAGAGGTGGCAGTGTAGTCCCTACTGCTGGTTCAGCTTCTGCCTGACTCCTTGCAGAGCCACCCTCCTCCTCCGTTGCGTCAGGAGGTGGTGGTCGGAGGTAGGTTCTCCCTCCATTTGCCCCAGTGGAGAACCAACACAACAGATCCTTGGATCCTGCAGATAATCAAACAGGGACATGCTCTCAAGCTTCTAAAGCAGCCTCCAGATGTTCCCCCAGTCCTCCTGTTTTACCCTCCAGACCGCACAGAGGTTCTAAGGGAAGAGGTTCTCACTTTGCTGGGCAAACAGGCCATAGAACCAGTGCCCAGGCAGCAAAGGAACAAGGGGCTCTATTCCAGGTTTTTCCTGGGTCCCAAGAGAACAGGGGACTTGAGGTCCATTCTGGACCTCAGGGAACTGAACCTTTTTTATCCAGCACAGAAAGTTCCAGATGGCCACTTTGCATGGTCTTCTCCCACTGGTCAAGCAGAGCGACTGGCTATGCTCCCTTGATATGCAGGGTGCCTATCTATATATCATGGTTTGCCCCTCCCCAGGCGTTACCTCCAGTTCCTGTTTCAGAAGGAGCATTACCAGTTAAGAGTACTGTCCTTTGACTTATCCTCTGCACCATGGGTCTTTGCCAAGTGCTTAGCAGCCGTGGCAGCAGCCCTGCTGCATGAAGACCTCTATGTGTTCCCATACCTCGACGACTGGTTACTGAAAGCCCAGTCCAGAGAGCTCTTGTTGTTCATTCTGGAATGCTTCCTGCAGTTGTTCCACTTTTTCAGCATCACTGTCAGTTGACCTAAAATCTGTACTGACCCCTCCTGAGAGATTACAATGCATAGGAGCAGTCCTGGACTCTACTCAGGGCAAGGCCTTCCTTCTGCAAGACAGGGTGAACCACCTTATTGCTGAGGACCAGGAGGTGACTCAGAGCCAGCATGTTCCAGCCAGAACTTTCCTGCAGCGTCTAGGTCTCATGGCAGTAGCCATTGCAATGGTCCCACTTGTCAGGTTGCACATGAGAATTCCGCAGTGGACCCTCAGGGTTCAATGGGACCAATGTTCAGGCTATCTAGATCAGCTGGTCCTTTCTCCTCACCAGCGCTTCACTGGTGGTTGAACTGGGCCAATCTCTTAAAGGGAGTTCCCTTTCAGATCCTCACCCCTCAACATATTCTCACAATGCTTTGGGGCAGGGTTGGGGAGCCCATCTAGGCCCTTATCAGACACAGGGCCTGTGATCCTGTGGGGAGACTCACCTCCACATAAATGTTCTAGAAATGAGGGCTGTTCTGTATGCCTGCCAGGCCTTCCAGAACCATCTCTCCCTGGGTCATCTGTTGGTGCAATTGGACAATCTCAGTGTAGTCTGTTACATCAACAAGTAAGGGGGGGGAGACCCATTCTTATCCTCTGTGCCAGGAAGCAGTGAGGGTCTGGTTCTGGGCTCTAGATCATGTTCTAGAACTTTTAGACGTCCATGTGCCAGGTACCCAAAACACCTTGGTGGACAGCCTCAGCCGATCAGAGTCCAATGTGCACGAGTGGGCACTGTTGACCTTGGTTGCAGAAGACCTGTTCGACAGGTGGGGTCATCCAGAGTTGGACCTTTTTTGTGTCCCCACTCAATGCAAAACTGCCATATTTCTGATCGCTAGATCCAGGCCTGGAGTTTTCTGGCGAGATGTGTTGTCCTTCTCCTGGAAAAGGAGGTTTCTTTACGTATTCCTTCCCTTCCCTCTAATTCAGAGGGTTCTCGTCAAACTACAGATGGAGGGTGCCAGACTGTTTATGGTTTCCATTACTGCAACAGTTGGTTAAGGAAATACTTTTGGGTATCCAGCAGAGGTCGCTGTGGTGCATGGCAGCTCTTTTAGCAGTTTTTCACCAGGGACCACCCACACATGACATCAGCTCCTGTTTCCTATATAAGTGTGAGTGGTCCCTGGTATCCTCAGTTCATTTTCCCGCGGTTTTCAGCTCACGCAGCAGCTAGTGCAACTTCTGTGTAGCAGTGATCGACAAGAAATTTGGAACTAAGATGAATGTCTACTGATTCTTCAAAGAAACAAGCTTTATTTCATTTCTGTTGTTGTGGTAGGAAGATATGCCACTTTGACAATCACATACTCTGTGTAAGGTGTCTGGGACCCACACACAACACCAATTCCTGTAGTTTATATCAAGAATTTAATCAGGCAACTCATCGACAACTGTTGCTTGAAATCCAACACTTTTTGATGGAGCAGAAAATGTTTCTCTTGGAGAACCAGGAGGCTCATACCAAGGGCTCCCCCTCTTCTGGTTCTCATTCCAGGCAGAAAAAGAAGGAGAAACCCTCCTTACACTCCCTGCCTCGTTGCCTGTCGACAGCCACCATTTCTGGTGTCCCTCCGTCGATGGAGTGTCATTCAAACACTTCTTCATCGACAAGGGCTCATACCCTCTCATTGACGACTCTTTCCAGTGCTTTAAATGCTATTCAAATAGTGATTGCTCTGTCGACAGAGGCTTATACCCTCTCGTCGATACTGCTTTCCAGCACTTTGCATGCAGTTAAATATACTGCTGCTTCATCAACGGGGGCTCCTCTCATGTCAACGTCATCTGACAATTTAAGTGAAAATAGCTAGTTTTCCCCTGTGGGCCCGTCAACGAGACACCGCATTCCTCAGGGGAAACCTATGGCTTATGCTTTACTGACTGCCCTTCCACCTTCACAGGTGGCTTCTTAGAGGGGTCAGGTGGACAGAGTTCGGGACCCTGGCTTTTACCACCCAGGGGTGAGACCTGCTCATGCTGCACATCCCATTCTATCTATCAGCCCCCTTGTTTTGCAACATGCCCCCCCCGTTTAACCTCCCCTCCTTCCCAGGAATGGGACATCATCAATGCAGTCTGAAAAGTCTTGCATGCTATGTGGCATTCTCAGCCTCTGAAGAGCTGAGTGATCCCACCCGATCTAGTCTCCCTCCTCCACCTAAAATATTTCATAGCGACAGGGATTCCATGCCACCCTGGTCTCCTCCTCCATTCGTAGAGGATTATTTGTCAGATGACCGAGATCTACCGCCTGATTTCACCGGTGATCTTGAGGATGAAGAGTTTCAAGATTTGGATTTTCCTAATCCTGAATCCCCCTATTCTGAAATCTCTTCCCTGGATGAGGATCTGCCTCTCCCTTTGGTAGCCTCAACCCCAGATGACCTGGCCTTTAGTGAGATGATTGCTCAAATCCAAAAGGTCATGGGATTCTCCACTACTGAATATGACAAACAACATAGGGATATGGCAGAATATCTTGAATTACCTGAGGAGCTTGTCCTAGTGGTTGCCTCACTAATTCCAGTTTACCAGAATGCCATTCTGGCTGCTTGGCATCAGCCTTCAAGCTATTACAGCTGTTCCCCTCAAAGCGGATGATCTGTATTAGGCTCCTCTGGATCATCCTTTTCTGTCCAGTATTCCAGAGGCAGATTCGGTGGTCATTATTGCCGCTCATGACCACACTAAAAATCCCAAGTACATGAGCTACTTACCCCCTGATAAGGAATCCCAAAAAACTGACTATCTGGGGAAAAATATGTTTTCCTCAGGTGCCATGAATATCAGAATCTTGACCTATATGGGTCATATGATTAAATATCAGTGTACCCTGGGGTCCTCTACCATTGAGCTTCTCAATAAACTCCCTCCCTCACAAGACAGGAATAAATTATTGGCTACAGTGACAACTAGTAATTCTCCTGTCGCCTTCTCAGGTCATGATATGATGCTATAGATACCTCAGCCTGACTTTCAGCCACTGGTATCACTCTGCGTCACCATGCCTGGCTTCGCGTTTCAGACTTTGCAACTGGTATACAACATAAAGTAGCTAATGCCCCTTTTAATGGATCCCAGCTGTTCGGGCCAGGTACTTAGACTTTACTGGATGACTTACAGGCATCAGGCAGAACCCTCTGTATGGTACATGGCATGTGTCGTACTCCAGCTATAACCTACCGTACTCAACACTCCTCTTATTCCAAAAGAGGTGGAAAATATAGAGGTAATAATAAAGGTGGCTTAAGAGGTCTTGCTCAATCTACCAAAGGCAGCACCTCGACTTCCCGGGGTGCCCGCTCCCGCCCTTCAGGTGAGCTGCACATGCCGCCTCCCAGTGACCCACTAGAGTCCCCCTCCGCCTCCTCGACCAGGCCTCGTAGGCTGTGGGGGGTCATTTTGCCCTCCGTCTGGAGGCCTGGCAAATGATCACTTCCAACAATTGGGTGCTTCAGATTATACAGAAGGGTCATACTCTGGAGTTTCTCTCCACCCCTCACCCTCCATGGCAGATTTATTATCCTCCAGATCATATACCCATCTTACAGGAGGAATTGATGGCCTTCTTGACCAAACAGGCTGTTGTCCCAGTGCCCCTTCTGGAACATCAAACAGGATTTTATTTCCACTTCTTTTTGGTGCCCAAACATCGGGAGACCTCAGACCAACTTTGGATCTCAGACAACTGAATCTTTACATTCAGCACAAGCATTTCCACATGATCACCCTACCTGCCATCATGCCGATCCTAAACCGGGGAGATTGACTTCGTGCCCTAGACATGAATGATGCCTACCTTCACATTCCCATCCACTCTGCCCACCACAGATTTTTGCGCTTCCACCTACTGGGTCAAAATTTCCAGTTTTGAACACTCCCTTTCAGCCTTTCATCAGCCCCCAGAGTGTTCACCAAGTGCTTAGCGGTGGTAACAGCAGCCTTACGAAGAGAAGGGCACATCATCTTTCCATACCTAGGCGATTGGCTAATAAAAGTAGACTCCAAAGTAGCTGTGCTCACCTCTCTAGATGCTACCTTGAAACTGTTTGCAGATCTGGGAATCACTGTCAATTGGCCAAAGTCCAGTCCAAATCCGACACAGTCTCTCTAATACATTGGAGCTGTTCTAGGTACAGTTACAGCCAGGGCTTACCTCCAGCCTGCCCGGCAGGACACACTTATAGCTCTGGCGTTTAGATGTACAGACTCAGAAAACAGTCACAGCTAAACAAATGCTGCGCCTTCTGGGTTACATGTCTGCTGCCATCCCAATGGTGGCATTTGCCCGTCTCCACATGAGACTTGTCCACTGGACCCTTTAGAATCAGTGGTCTCAAAAAACAGGACAGTTCAAAGACAAAATCATGGTCACTCCCTCTCTGAAGTCTTCCCTGACATGGCGGACAATCAGAATCAATCTGAATCAAGGAATGGCTTTCCAATCCCCCCCCCCATGCAAACGTTGACCATGGATGCTTCCCTACAGGGCTGGGGAGCACACTTCAGTCCTTATCAGACCCAAGGCCAATGGCCCACTTCTCCCCATCTGTCTCATATTAGTCTCTTAGAGATGAGAATGCTCTGTCTCACCCTCCAGGCATTCTGGCCCCACCTTGAGCCAGGATTGTTACTGATCCAATCAGACAACACTGCAGTAGTGTTCTACCTCAACAAGCAAGGGGGTACAAAGTCTTGCACCATAAGCAGAGAGACCCTCGCAGTTTGGTAAGAAGCCATATGGCAACAATTGACGCTAATAGCTGTCCATTTACTGGGACATTGCAGCCAGTTAGCCGACCGGCTGAGTCACCAGTCCACATCTCACGAATGAACACTTCATGAGCAAGGGCTCCAAGAAATCTTCAACTTATGGGGCACTCCACAGATGGATCTGTTTGTCTCCCCAGAGAATTACCGTCTTCCCAGGTATTTTTCCATTATCCCGAACAGAAAGGGATGATCCAACCTTGGATAGATATCTTCTTATATGCTTCCCCCCGTCCCTCTCCTGCAATGAACTCTACTGAAACTATAGTTAAAACCAACCATGATGATTCTCATAGCCCCAATGGGGCCTCATAAGATGTGGTTTCCCTTACTTCTACAACTGTCAGTACAGGATCCCATCCTATTGCCGATCAGACCAGACCTCCTGACTCATTGTCACAGATCTCTCCTACATCCTAACCTGAAGGCTGTACACCTTCATGCTTAGCTCCTGAGGACGCTTTCATAACTCGCTTACAAGTGTCCTCTCCTGTTGCCAATATCCTGTTGGCCTCCCATAAGCCAGCAACAAGAGCAACATACAATTCCAAATGGAAATGTTTTTCCATATGGTCAGCCTCTCAGTCTTTGGACTCTTACTCTTGTCCACTGATGAAGGTTCTGGACTACCTGGCCTCACTGTCTGAGTCTGGTCTAAGTTATTCTTCCATTAAAGTCCACTTGGCCACCATCTCTGCTTTCCATGAGCCTCTGGATGGCAGGTTACTGTACCAACATCATCTGGCTAAAATGTTTTTGAAAGGAATGTTACATATTAAACCTCCTATTAGAAGACCCACTCCTCCGTAGGATCTCAATTTTGTGATAGAAAAATTGATCCTTGAGCCTTTTGAGCCAGCTGCCACTTGTAAACTCCATTTTGTTTCATGGAAAACCCTATTTCTGGTGGCTATCACTTCCACTCAACGTATTTCCGAGCTCCATGCCCTCATGTGTAGGGAAACTTACTTGATTTTCCACAAAGACCCGGTGATCTTTCATACTAACCCTTCCTTCCTTCCTTCCTAAAGTAGTCTCCAAACATACTTTAAATCAGTCCTTGGAGCTTCCGATCTACTGTCCAGACTACTCCAATCAGGGTGAACATCTACTACATACTTTGGATGTCTACTGTATACTACGCTACTATACCAATCGGACACAATTGATTAGAAAGACATCTCAACTGTTCATCTCTTTTGCTCCCGGTCGTGAGGGCCTCCCGGTTGCAACATGTACTCATTCATTCTGGTTGGCACAGTGTATTTCATTTTGTTACAGAAAAACAACAAGCCTTTACCTGGACCTGTCCAAGCCATTCCACTAGAGCTGTGGCCACCACTGCGGCTTGCTTTAAGGAAACCTCCATTTCAGACCTCTGCAATGCAGCTACCTGGTCCACAATCCATACATTCAGAAGGCACTATAATCTGGATATTGCCTCATGATGTAGGACGGCCTTCGGCCATGCAGTCCTACAAGGTCTCCTATCATAACTGTCCTCCCACATAGGCATTACTGCTTGGGAATCATCCCAAAAGTATTACCTACTGCTAGAGACCACTCCATGGAAGATAGTACAGTTACGTAAAAACGTACCATAACAGTAGATCTTTGAGGAATGTCTCTTGCAGTAGGGTTGTTCCCGCCTCCATCCCCCTCCTTCTCTAAGAGAGTAAGTTCTGGTCCAGTGACTAGGGTTGGGACTCCTTTGGTACCTCGGCTTCCCCTCGGTCCTCGCTTTGCGAGCTGAATCTGGCGGAGAACTGAGATACCAGGACTTCTTACACTGCCAAAACAGAAAGCTGATGTCATGTGAGGGCGGTCCCTGGTGAAAAACTGCTAGAAGAGCTGCCGTGCACCAGAGTGACCTCTGCTGGATGCCCAAAAGTATTACCTACTGCAAGAGACACTCCTCAAAGATCAACTTTTATGGTACATTTTTACATAACTGTACTTTCTAGGAGTCGTATATGATGTAAATCCACACTTCTGTCAGTGTTCCTTTCCCTTTAAGACTTGCTGGAATGTCTTCAGGCTGGCTCCTTCCACCCACCCAGGTGGTAACTCCCTCGCACCACCCCGTGACATCAGATCTTACTTGCTGGAAGCATGTCCAGTGTGCCACTTGCCATGGGAGGTCGGAAGAATCAGTGTGGATGTAGTTGTGGATGCACATCTTATACCACTCCTAAAACTACTGTTACAGGTGAGTAACCTGTTTTTCTAGTGACATGAATATGATGTGCTATCCACACTTCTAACAGACTCCTAGCAGTTCTCAGGAGGAGGGGGCAAGGCACACACACACCCTATTTAGAGAATAGAGATTGGAGAACTGAGGCTTAGCTGCTGGTCTGCCAGGAGTGACTTCTGCAAAGGTGACAAATAGCTGGAAGACCTCTCTCCGAACTCCAGCAGTTTGTTCCTTGTAATAGGTGAGTGCTTGCCACAGGTCCAAAGCATGGAACCTGTGCTTGGCCTCCGAGGTGTGGTTGGTGAAGTACATTGGGATATTGATCACCTGGTTAAGGTGAAACTCAGACACAACCTTCAGGAGGAGCTTCAGGTTGGGGCGAAGGACAGCCTTGTCTCTGTGGAAGACCAGGTAAGGAGACCCCGCTGAGAGCACCTGGAGCTCACTGATCCTTCTGGCTGACATGATAGCCACCAGGAAGGTGGTCTCCCATGACAGGTGAGACATTTCATGTCTATGTATTGGTTCGAATGGCTTGCCTATGAGCTTTGCCAACATCAGCAACAAGTCTCAAGGTGGTGGTGGTGGTTCACTCACCTGAGGGCAAATATGGTCAAGGCCTTTGAAAAAGTGCCAGATCACCTTCTCCTGTGCCACGATGCCATACCAGCCCATGCCTGGTATGCAGAGATGGCTGCCAGGTGCACTTTATTGGTTGTCAACTGAAGGCCCGACTGAGAGAGGGACCAAAGGTAAGTGAGAATTCTAGCCATTGGACAAGATAAAGGGTCAAGCTGCTTGCCCTGGCACCAAATGGACAACCTCTTCCATTTGAAGGCATAGCATTTTCAGGTCGACTCCTTCTAAGAAGCCTCAACCATAGTGAGGACATCATCGGGGAAACCCAAAGCCTGGAACTCTAGCTGCTCAGGAGCCAAGCTGTTGGGTGCTGGAATTGAAGGTCCAGATGGAGTACTTTCCCCTGATTGCAAGAGAGCAGGTCTGGGTAGAAAGGGAGACAGCATGGAAGCCTGCTGATGAGGCTGAGCAGATTGGGATACCAGAACTGGCAGGGACAGTCTGAAGCCACCAGGCTCATCCATGCTTTGTCTCTCCTGGCTTTGATCAGCACTTTGTGGATCAGAGGAAATGGAGGGAAGGCATAGAGGAGGCCTGGGGTCCAGGGCCTTGAGAAGGCATCCCCCTGCAGCATTCCCTGCTGAGGGGGGTGGGCACAATACAACCTCAGCTTCACATTCTCTGTGGAGGTGAACAGATCCACCAGCAGAGGGGTGCCCACCCAGAGAACAGGCTGTGTAGTACCTCTGGATGAAGAGACCACTCGTAAGATGCTTCATCCACACGGCTGAGGGCATCTGCCAACTGGTTGGAGATGGCCACATGGATGGTCAAGAGACAGAGTCCAGGCTGAGCACAAGGATCAAGATACGGAGAGCTTCCCTGCACCACTGAAGGGCATTCCACATTAGCTGGGTCTTAGTGACCAGCTGGTCGAAGTAGCCCTGGTGCGGAGACGATTGTAGGGCATGCTGCCATTGCAGAGAGTGTATTCTCCACCAGGCCCAGTGGACAGGCTGCTGGCTCCATGGTCTCCCCATTGGGTCAGTTGGTCAAGATGCCCATCAATCAACCTGCCGAGATTGTTTTTGAGCCAATCGATGTTCTGTCGCAGGACAAGGTGGATACCTCACTTTCTAGGACTTCGGTCCTATCTGTTACATCTCAGGGTGGGTTGTACCAGCATGCTGATCTGGTCAAGAACCCTCAGAATCCTGTGATCCCAGAAGATCCTCAGCTTTCATTGGTTCCCTCTAATGCTCACTGTCATCTTCCCCGATGGTCGAGGTCGAGTTCACAGTCCCAAAGTGCATAGTCGAGCATCCCTCACCGGCATCGGCGTTCCTGCTCTTGGCATTCAGGCAAGCAGTGCCACTGCTATTCTTCTTCGTCTTCCTCCTCAGGCGAGGAGAGGCTCTGCTGCAAAATGCACCAGTGCTAAGAACTCATGTGGCATCAGCTGATGTTTACCCGGGTTAAGCCGATTCCGGCCCCCACCCTGGTTATTATGTGGCTTCTGCCGCCGAGGTCTCAGTCTACCCCGGTCGGACAGTTCTGGCTCAGCCTATTCCAGCCTGTCCACCCATCCAGGTGGAGCCACCGCATAAGCAGGTGAAGGAGAGCCACCTCCCCAAGGACGCCCATACCACTCCCAGTCTTCCTCATTGGCTGTCCATCACCATGACTCCTGACAGATCCTGTAGAGTCAACAGGGACTCTGGTGGTTGACTGCTTTTTGATGAATCTTTGGCATCTGAGGGCTCCTCCCTTCACTCCCATCTGTTGGACACTGAGTCGGGAGAGAGGATCTGTCCATGGAGCTTAGTCCCACCTCTTTTGGGGGCCTGCTCTGTTTAATCTCAGAATCTACGGGACTCCAGATGGAGCCTGTCAAAAAATGGGCCAGGTACCCTTTGGCCAAGATTCTAGACTGGGGTGACTCCCCTGGGGTGGCTTTCCCAGTTGCTGAGGCAATTTTTGGCCTCACTGTGGAGTTTTGCCAGCACCCTGCCTCTTGCCCTGTGTCATCGGCTCGTATGGCCCAAAAGTAAGTGGTCCCTACCAGTTCCCTGTCGGGTTTCACCAAGCATCCCTCGATCGAGGGTCTGGTGGCTGATTTAATTTTTCAGCGTACTGGCAATATCAAGGATGTGGACAAGCCTCCTGGCAAGGAATCCAAAAGGTTGGATCACATGGCCAAGAAGGTATATGCGGCCTCTTAGCTCGGCCTTCGGCAGGTGAGTTCTGCTTTTTTGATGGCCCACTTTGCTCATGTTCTGCTGGGCACTCTCAATGAGGTGCTTCCCCAACACCCGGCTGACTTACAGACCATGGTCAAGTAAGTCCGGAACAAGGGCTGAGCGGTGGCTAAGCAGCAGCTCCAGACAGCCATGGAAATCAGGGACTCCTGTGCCCAGTCTGTGGCTGCTGTGATGGCCATGCACCACAAGACTTGGCAAAGGATATCTACCTTTACAGCAGATACCTAGCACAAGCTGGTGGATGTGCCCTTCTTGGGCACTGACTTGTTCAGGCTGGGAGTGGAAGGACACTTAACTCACACTAAGAAGTCCAGTGCCATCCTGGACTCAGTTACCTCCACTCAGAGGGATCCCAAGGGCTCTAAATCTCTAGAATTTGAGGTTTACCCACCTTACCAAACCCATGCCCCATGGAAGGACGTGATGTCTGCCGACATGCAGTCAGCTTTTTGGCTAGACATCAACCAGCTCCTCCAGAAGGAGGTAGTGGCTTCAGTCCTGGACCCTCCAGCAAGCCCAGGTATTGTCTCTAGGTACTTCCTGGTGCCAAAACAGATGGGGGGGGGGCTGGTACCCCATCTTAGATCTGCACAAATTTCTTCAGTCACACACTTTCAGGATAGTCACTCTGTCTCAGATCATTCCATCTCTGGAGCAGAAAATGTGTTTCTGCTCCCTGGATCTTTGGGACACGTTCTTTCATGTCCCCATCTGCCTGTCCCACGACTGGTTCCTTCAGTTCCGCACAGAGGGGCTTCTCTGTGAGTTCCATGCCATGTCCTTTGGCCTCTCCTTGGCCCTGAGGCCTTTACCAAGTGCACTGCAGTGGTGGCAGCCTACCTGAGGTGCCAAGGGTTCTGGGTGTACCCCTACCTGGGCAACTGGCTTATAGCGAATCCCTCCAGGGAGGATGTGGAGTGGTCCAGGGATCTGGCCCTCCATACCTTCTTGTTCCTCGGCCTCCTGGTGAATGAGGTCAAGTCAGAGCTCGTACCTTCACAGGTGATACACTTCAGTGGGGTGGAGCTCGATTCTTGCAAAGCCTCCGGTGGACCAGATGGAGGCTCTGAAGGATTGACCGTAGTCTAAACTTCCAGAGAAACTCAAGAATCCATGGCCCGAGAGCTCTCACGATCCCACAATCATGATAAGACTTCTTTTTAGTCTCTTTTTCAAAGATTTAGAAGACTTCATGCCCTTAGAGGGGCCCTGCCCAAAAGTTGGAAGGGACTGGCACAAGTCATTAAACACCCCATGAAGATGGCACCAATGGAAAGCGGCACAAAGGCTGAAGAGGCATGCTTCACTGACTGAGCCGCTGCCTCTCTGAATGCTGCAAGCTGTTCTGCAGATCCTGCAGCTGTGAAGACCACCTGAATGGCATCTCTTGATTGAATGGAAGGGTCCTATTTATCTGGACACCCTAACAGTAGCCTAGCATGCCGGTCTTTAAGAGTACTGGGACGCAAGGTGCAACACAGGCCACATGCCTGGGGATCATGTTCCTGGCCTAGGCAATAGACACACAAGGTGTTTGGGTCCATCCAGGACATCTTCTGCCCACACTCGCACTGTTTAAAACCCAGCACTGACTTGAAGTTGTCCATGTCGAGAGTTCAAAGAATTTGAAGTCGCTTGAAGACAATAGTCATTTTTCAAAAGTTTGATGCAGAGGGCCTACTCAGCATGGAGAGCAGTAAGGAGGGAACCTTCTTCCAGCAGAAAGGAAGATCTGATGTCACGGGGGATGCCCAGGAAGTTGCCACCTGGGTGGGTGGGAGGAGCCAGCTTTAAGTCATTCTGGCAAGTCTTAAAGGGAAAGGAATACTGCCAGAAGTGTGAATAGTATAGTACATCGTATCTACATCCCGAAAGGGCTTCTCAGATGCCAGGCTATCATCAAGAGGCTGTAGCCTGTCTAAGCTCTAACGTTTTCCTTTTTCTAATTCCATTGGCAGAAAAAAATAATTTGGCAACATTCTTTATTGTTGTTAAATCCTTTGTTGTCATAAGGATTGACATAAATTCTGGCCTATCCATGACATTTCCCAAAGGTACATATGGAGCCAACAGGAGTTTTCTTATTTTGGAGTACCAGGGACACTCCCAAAAAATGTGTATTAAGTCTTCGCGTTCCCCAATTGAGCAGAAGCATTTGGGACTCACTGAATCTGTCTTAGAGTACCTTGCATTTAGAACATTACTTTCAAGTGCTTTCAACTTTTGTCTAACAAATGTTTTTCTTAGTTTTGGATCTGTTAAAGTATCCAAATAAGGCTTAAAGCCAAAATGGGTATTATTTAATGCAAACCATTTTGACTATCTTGAGGCCCTGATACTCAAAAGATCCTCCTTGGCCCAAAAGTTATTAATTTTTGTCTTAATGTATGTCTTATATTTTTGACTTAAAGAAATATTTTTCTTATGGTATCTGTTCAGACGCTGCAGCTCATATTTCTTAGCATTATGCAAAAATGTTTTATGCCAGTCTGATTCTCTACATTTGAATTCTACCCAGAGTTTTATTTCCTCCAAATAGAGAAAGGGCAATCTTTCTTTTCCCATTCTGGTTATTTTCAGCCAGTAATTATGTTTGTGTGTGTTCATAATGGCATTAATATTTTCTACACCAATGCCCCAAACTCCCCAGAAGTCAATGTAATAAGCTCTGCAGAGCTATTGATTCCCCCAATGCCCCTGATCCCCACTATTCAGTACAGAAAACCCTGCAGGGCTAGCAGACCCCCCATGCCCTGATCCCCAAAGTCGTAAGAAAAAGCCTCTGCAGAGCCATAAGTACCTTACATGCCCCAAACCCCAAATTTCAGTGAAATAAGCCCACAGGCTAGCGCCTCTCCCAAAGCCCCTGATCCCCGAACACAAGTCTGGCAACAAATGGCAAATGTTGGAAATAAAAAAACAAAACAAATCATAACCCTTTTATCACTGGTAGTCTAATGGCCCCCACCCAGCAGTGCCAGACCACCCCGCTGCCCCCTGACCCATACCCAACCAGTGACAGGCATAGCCTACCTCTCACCACTGCGGCCATCTACCGACTGAGCTCCACATGAACGTGTATTACTGTAAATAGTACGCATTCAATGAATGGCAGCTCATTCGTTGAGCGCGTACCATTTACAGTAGTACACACTCATATGGAACTCAGTTGGTGGCTGGCGTGGTGGTGAGAGGTGGGCTGTGCCAGTTACCGGGTGGGTATGGGTGGGGGCGGATGGTCTGCTTGCTGCCGGGCGGGGTAGGGCCACTGAGACTACTCAGGGATAACAGTGTTGTTTTTTTTTTCATTTCAACATTTGCCATTTGCAGCCAGACTTATGTTCGGGGATCAGGGCTTTGGGGAGGTGCTAGCCCTGTGTTTTTTTTTTTACTGAATAGTGGGATTGGGGCATTGGGGATCAATTGCCCTGCAGAGCAGTTTTATTTCTATGGGGATAGGGGCATGGGGGTCTGCTAGCCCTGCAAGACTTTTTACTGAATAGTGGGATCAGGGTCATTGGGGATCGATTGCCCTGTGGGGCATTTCTACTTCTGTGGGGGATTGGGACATGGGGGTGGTGGGCTCCTTGCACCCTTTCAACATGGTTGCCGTGGCTTTCACCAACCCAGTCAGGTACACCCTCTGTTTGGCGAACAGCTTGGGTTGGCGTAAGTCATGGGGCTTAGCCGCAGGGACCCTGCCCTTTACAGAATTGAGTGCAGGGTCCTTGGCACAAATGCACCCCTCATATGTCGCAACTTGCGACATGCATAGGGGTGCTACTAGAATCAGGCCCCTAGTGATTAACAATGTTCTATTAACATGTTTGGTCCACTGGCCATTGGCTGCAAAAAGAAGTCCTAGGTAGAGATAGTTAGTAGTCACAGATAGCTTCTGAGAATCTAGTAGCCATTTACCACTCTCTTTTTTTGTGCTAAAGATCATAACTTGTGTTGTAGAGAGATTGATGGACAATTTATGTTCTTTCGATTTGAGTGTTAAAAGATTTGCTTTTATTGCAGTCCCTTTTTCAGTTAAAGAAATTAGTATTAGGTTGTCCACATATGCCAGTACTGGGCATATGCAGGGACCAACTCTATAGGAATCAGAGTCCATATTTTGAAGGTCATGAAGAAGTTGTTAAATACAGAGGCAAAAAAGGGATGGTGCCAAGACACATCCCTGTTTGACTCCTTTGTTGATATCAAATGACCTTGATGTTTGTCCCTTTCATCCAAATTTTACTTTGGCCCAAGTATGTGAATATAAATTTGAAATGATTTGCACTAGGGCAGGATCAATACCCCTTTGCAGAAATCTGTCCCACAGTAATGGTCTAGAAATAGAATCAAATGCAGCCGAGTAGTCCCCAAAAACTATGTATAACTTTTGTTTTCTTAAATTAACATGCTTTTCCACTAGGTAGTATAAAACAAAACAATTGTCAATGGTGGAGTGGCTTTCTCTGAAGCCTGCTTTCAGGCTGTTCAGCCCACCAGTATTATTTATCTGTTCTTTTAATCTGTCCAGAATAATTTTGGAGACAATTTTCAGATTGATATCAAGGAGACGTACTAGCCTGTACATTTTTGGGTCCTCAATATCCCCTTTTTTGTGACTTGGCACACTGATTGCTCCTGACCATGATCGGAGGACAAAGTCCTCCATGATGCATTTGTTATACAGTAACTGTAGTGGTTTGCACCACAGGGCAGTATTTGTACAATATACCTCAGCCAGTATGCCATCAGGTCCTGGCGCTTTTTTTAATTTGAAAGATTTTATGTTTATATAAATATCCTATATGGATAATAAGTAGGACCATTTTGTGTATTCCCTATAAACAGGGAGTTTGGGTCAGAATGTAGGTCAGGGTCAAAAAACAGATTGGTAAAAAAGTCCACTCATTTATCTTCATTGGTGCAATGCAACAGTAGGGGAATTCAAGAATGCATGGGACAGACATAAGGCAATTCTGGTGGGGGTTAGGAAGAAGCTTGATCACCAACTGCTGGCAGCTCCATTAATGCACCTCTTTAATATGTTCCTCAGCTTGGGTAAACTCCCTTCTGTCTGGAAGACTGCCCATGTTTTACCACTCTTCAAATCAGGAGACCCCAGAGACCCAAATAACTATAGGCCAAGCTCCTTACTGCCCACCCTGTAAAAACTGCTGGAGAAATTAGTGAACTGCCAACTTAGAAACTACATTGATGCCTCAGATCTGTTAAACCCTGTGCAATCAGGCTTTAGGCCATGCCATAGCACAATCACAGCTCTGGCTAAAGTCATAAATGACTGGCAGAAAGCCCTTGACTTAAAGAATCACGTATGCGCGGTATTCCTCGACTTAAGCAAAACCTTCGTTACCGTCGACCATGCATCGCACTTAGTTACTCTCTGCAACATTGGTCTGGATGCACCTTCCCTAAAATGGTTCTCATACTACCTGGTAGAGCGGATGCAGCAAGTAAAAGCAGTAGGAGATATTTCAACTATAAAACAGATTAGCAGAGGCATACCTCAAGGCTCCATCTTGGGGCCCTTACTTTTCTCACTTTACATTAACAACATTGACCGTGAAATCAGACTTTCCAGTATACATCTCTTTGTGAATGACACGGTCCTTTACACTGCCAGGCCTACTCACGAAAGTGCCTGCTCAGACTTGTAAGCAGATTTCCTTATGCTGCAACAAAATCCCCTGAGTCAAAAGATCCTATTGAATGACAAAAAGACCAAGGCTATGCTGTTATCCCCAACGACCAAGTCCATAAACTCCTTTAAGAATGACAGTATTCCCACTATCACCACCCTGCTTGGCGAGTCACTTGACTATGTGACCAAGTTCAAGTATGTGGATTGACAACAGACTTTCTTTTGCTGATCGTATAGACGAGCTCTCAAAAAAACTTGGACAGAGGCTTGGACATTTTTTTAGAATCAAGCATCTGCTTACCCAGGAGGCCAGAAAAAGCTTAGTACAAACCACGTTCCTGGCTATCTTGGACTATGCAGACTTCCCTTATGGCCAAGTCCCCAAAACAGCCCTATCTAAGCTGGACACCCTTTATCATAGGGCCTTATGTTTCATCTCAGGTGCAGCATATAATACCCATCACTGTGTACTCTATTCCATGGTAGGATGGACCTCACTTACAGTCAGGAAGCAAAGGAATGCTATACAATGGAGCTATAGATCTATATCCAAGATACTACCCTCCTACATTTCTGACTGTCTGCCCTCCTGCACCTTATAAAACTATGTCTTGAGAAGCCATTCGTACATCTCACTAACTGTGCCTAAAGTCTTTTCCCGTTTTGGCAGAGCCTCCTTCAGCTATGTGCTGCCCCAGCTGTGGAACAACATCCAGAAATCCATAAAATTGGTGCATCCTATTGGTTTTGTGGAATTCAAGTCACTCTATTTGAGATAACTTCTCGGAGTCTTGTCAATGCCCTTCCTGTCACTAAACTGTAGCCATACATTGCTGTTCTTACAGAGAACCCTCTACACTTTCTATCCTCTTGTTAGAATTACCCTAAGCCATGTTCCTGGATTCATCCTTGCTTTCTACTTGCTGCTGAGCCCCCAGCTTGCACTGTCACTAGCATTAACTATGCTCTACTAGAGCTATCAGTGTCTAAAATCACTGGTTCACACTTTGGTGCTGACTTACATAGAAACATAGAAACATAGACTTTGACG
This sequence comes from Neoceratodus forsteri, assembly GCA_016271365.2. Taxonomy (NCBI): domain Eukaryota; kingdom Metazoa; phylum Chordata; order Ceratodontiformes; family Ceratodontidae; genus Neoceratodus; species Neoceratodus forsteri. The sequence goes on from CM028131.1 coordinate 582,362,463, forward strand.
GCAGATAAGGACCACTTGGCCCACCCAGTCTGCCCATTTCCCTACCTACTGGATAAGCTGCAGATTCTAGTTAACCAACAGCGTACTTCCTGCCACCCCCCACTACAATTGCCTTGTGTCTGTCCCATGCATGTTTGAATTCCCCCACTGTTTTAGCCCCAACAATCTCCCCAGGAAGGCAGTTCCACGCATCCACCACTCTCTCCATGAAAAAAGATTTCCTCACATTACCCCTGAGCCGTCTCCCCTCTATCTTTAAATTGTGTCACCTTGTTCTTACACATCTCTTTTTCTGAAAGATGCTTCCCTCCTGGACTTCGTTGATTCCCTTGAGGTACTTGAACGTTTCTATCATGTCTCTCTTGTCCCTCCTTTCATCAAGGGTATACGTATTAAGCTCTCTCAGTCTCTCTTCATATGATTTCTGATGCAGACCCTGCACCATTTTAGCTGCCCTCCTCTGGACTGCTTCCATCCTGTCTATGTCCTTGCGTAGATGAGGTCTCCAAAACTGCACACAGTACTCCAGATGGGGTCTCACCAACTGTCTGTACAGAGTGATAACCACTTCCCTTTTTCTACTTGTGATGCCCCTTCCTATGCATCCCAGTACCCCCTGGCTCTCCTTACTGACTCTCACATTGCTTACCCACCTTTAGATCATCTGATATGACTACCCCCAAGTCCCGGCTCCATTTTGTTGTTGTTAGTACCTCCCCTGCTATTGTGTACTCTTCTCCTGGGATTTTGTTTCCCAGGTGCATTACTTTGCACTTCTTTGCATTGAATCTAAGTTGCCATATGTCTGACCATTCCTCCAACCTTGCCAAGTCCCTTCTCATCCTTTCTACCCCCCCTTGTGGATCAACTCTGTTACAGATCTTTGTATCATCTGCAAAGAGGCATACCTTTCCCTCCAGACCCTCTGCAATGTCACCTATAAAGATGTTAAAGAGGACTTGATCCAGTACTGAGCTCTGAGGTACTCCACTAGTGACCCCCCTTTCTTCGGAATGTGTTCCACTCACTATTACCTTCTGTGTCCTGTTGTGCAGCCAGTTTGCAACCCAGGCTACTGCCCTGGGACCCACTCCCAAGCTGGCTAACTTGATTATTAATCTTTGTGCAGGACTGTGTCAAATGCCTCATAAAGTCTAGGTAGGCCATATCCACAGCCCCTCTCTGGTCTATTAATTTGGTCACCCAGTCAAAGAAATCTATTAGATTCATCTGACATGACCTTCCTGCTGTAAATCCATGCTGCTTTGGGTCCTGTGCCCCACTGGCCTCTAGGTACTCAACAATTCTTTCTTTCAGAAGTGATTCCATCATTTTCCCTACCACTAAGGTCAAACTTACAGGTCTGTAGTTTCCTGCTTCTGTCTTGCTCCCACTTTTGTGAAGGGGAATCACATCTGCCCTGCTCCAGTCCTCAGGTACCACCCTATCCTCCTATGATTTGTTAAAAAGTTTAGTCAGTGGTGTCACTAGGTCCTCCCTTAGTTCTTTTAGGATTCTGGGGTGAATCCCATCAGGCCCCATTGCTTTGTCCACCTTGAGTTTTAGGATTTCTTTCAGGACTCTTTCTTCTGTAAATGGACTGGTGTCAACCCCTACCCAGAGTGCTTCTGTTGTCTGGTTTAGGTAACTCCTCTTCATCTTCTTTTGTGAATACTGAGCAAAAGTATTCATTCAGTATCTCTGCCTTTTCACTGTCTCCTCTGCCCACCTCCCTCCCTTATTAATCTTCACTATTCCTCCTTAACCTTTCTATGCTCCCTAATGTACCTATAAAAGGTTTTATCCCCTTCTTAACTGACTTGGCTATTTTTTCCTCAGTTTGGGTTTTGCTATTCTGACTGCCTTCCCACTTCTTTTCTGCTTTAATTGATACAGTTCCCTGTCGTGCTCCTTCTGTGATGCCTTATACTTTTGAATGCAGCCTTTTCTCCTTAACCTTCCCTGCCACCTCTTTTGAGAACCATAGTGGTTTTTTACTCCGCTTTGTTTTCTTTATCTGTTTCACACAAAGGCTTGTTGCCTCTATGATGGCAGTTTTGATTTTTCTCCATTGTTCTTCCACCCCTCCTTTTTGGCCATTTGCTAGTGTATTCCTCAGGTATTCACCCATTTTGCCAAAGTCAGCCCTTCTAAAGTCCAGTATGCTTGTTTTTGTATGGCTTGTCTCCACCTCTCTGCTGGACTGTTTACTGGGATGAGGCTTCACCTTATGACCAGGCCTCATTGATTATCCTTGTACCTTATTTTTATTGCTGTGTACTGTATTACTATGCCCATTTGTGCCGTATGTTCTATTGTGCTACTGTATTATTTATTCTGTACCTACCAGGCCCTCCTTGAAAATGAGCTTGCTCAATGGTGTTTCACCTGGCTAAATAAAGATTGATTGATTGAAGTAGGCTGTTGGTTAACTAGGATCTACAGCTTATCCAATAGCTAGGGAAATGGGCAGACTGGGTGCGTCAAGCGGTCCTTATCTGCCATCAAAGTCTATGTTTCTATGTAAAGCTATTTGTCTCTTTTGTAAATAACCTCCAAAATTCTTTAACATCCCTATTTTGAACTGCAGAGAACATCTTGTCCCATAATGTCATATTGTATTGGTTCTTTTTTATTTTTAGGAAATTATTATATTTCTTTCATTCTATATTCACTTGCTTAAACTGCTCTCTATTGCTACTGGTTTTAACTTTTCTTATTAATCTTCTCAGATTATTTGTGTGCTTTTTATACTCTTTATCAAACCAGCTATTAGTAGCGCTGCCAGTGTTGGAGTAATTATACTCTTTAAACAGGTTTTCTGAAATTTTCTCAAATATTATTGTGAAGTGCGTCCAAAGGGACTCAACAGAATCCACTAGAAAGGTATCCCAGTTGATTGTGAGTAGACTCTTGACTAAATTACCTATTTGTTGTTCTAAATGCATGTTCCACATAATTCTTTTTTTTTGTCTAATTTCTATCAAATCAGTGTTTTTGTCAGAGTGATATTGCAAGATTCAAAACCTGTTAAACAGATAGGGAGATGATCACTCTCAGATCTGGGTATAATATTAAGTTATGTCATACATCAGCATCACCAGACCAACAGATTAGGTCAGGTAGTGACATAGAAACATAGAAGTTGATGGTAGATAAGGACTGCAAGGCCCACCCAGTCTGCTCATTTCTTTTTCTGCCTTATGAATGTGCCATCAGCCTTTGCTCTGTCAATGGCCTATCTATTCATACTGTTGCTCCCTTATGCCTATCCCATGCCTGTTTGAAGCCCTGCACTGTATTCATGTCCACCACTTCCTGAGGTTGGCCGTTCCATGCATCCACCACCCTTTCTATGAAAAAGAAGTTCCTCACATTACCCCTTAATCAGCCTCCCTCTAATCTCATGCTGTGTTCTCTTGCCCTGCTATTTTTCTTATATTGAAATATGTTAGACTCTTTCACCTTGTTAATGCCCTTAAGGTGGTTGAATATTTTCGTCATATCACCTCTCTCTCTCTCCTTTGCTCTAGGATATACATATTGAACTCCATTAATCTGTCCTCATATGTTTTCTGATGTAGTCCCTGCACCATTTTGGTTGCCCTTCTCTGGACTGCCTCAATTTGGTTAATGTCCTTGTGAAGGTGTGGCCTCCAGTACTGCACTCAATACTCCAGATGGGGCCTAACCAGTGTCTTGAAAAAGGGATTATTACCTCCCTTTTCCAACTTGTGATACCCCTACTGATACATCCCAACATCCCTCTAGCTTTACCTACTGCTTTAGTGATCTGCTTGGATGATTTCAGGTCATCGGTGATGATGACGCTCAAGTCTCTTTCTTCCCTTGTGACTGCCAGCAACTCCCCTCCCAGCCTATAGGTGGCTTCAGGGTTTCTTTTCCCAGTAAGCATGATCTTGCACTTCTTTGCGTTAAACTCCAGTTGCCACTCTTCCAAGCATTTTGCTAGTTTATCCAGATCTCTTCTCATTCTGCCTGCCCCATCTGGATCATCTACTCTGTTGCAGATCTTGGTGTCTTCTGCAAACAGACAAATCTTACCCTGCAGTCCTTCTGCATTGTCCCTGATGAAGATATTGTAGAGAACTGGCCCCAGGACTGATCGCTGAGGTACCCTATTTGTGACTTGCATCTCTTCTGACTATATACCATTTACCACCACTCTCCATTTTCTGCCCGTCAACCAGTTTGCCACCCAGTTGACCAACTTCTGACCCACCCTGAGCCTACCCAGCTTATTAATCAGTCTTCAATGTGGAACAGTATTGAAAGCTTTGCTGAAGTCAAGGTAGGCAACATCAACTGCTCCCCCTTGGTCCACCACTCTGATTACCCAGTCAAAGAAATCTATGAGATTAGTTTGACAGGACCTTCCTTTTGTAAAACCATGCTGTCTTGGATCCTGTGCTCCTAGGGATTCCAGATGTTGCACTATCCTTTCCTTAAGGACTGACTCCATAATCTTGCCCACTACTGAGGTAAGACTGACTGGTCTGTAGTTCCCTGCCTCCTCCCTGATACCACTCTTGTGGAGCGGGATCACATGAGCTCTTCTCCAGTCTTCTGGGACCTCTCCTGTGCTCAGAGACTCACTAAACAGTTCTGGTAATGGCTCTGCTAGTTCCACCCTTAGCTCGTTTAGTACCCTGTGATGTATGCCATCAGGTCCCATTGCCTTGTTCACCCTGAGCTTATCGAGCTCTGGTAGGACCCTTTATTTTGTGAAGGGACTAGTGTACACCTCCCTCCTACCTGTGTCCATGGTGCTGAGCTGTGGGCCCTGCCCTACCTTCTCTTCAGTAAATACTGAGCAGAAGAATCTATTTAGGATAGATGCTGTTACATGGTCCTTCTCCTCACATGCCCCCTTATTCCCTTTGATCTTAGCAATACACCCTCTGGACTTTCTCCTTTCACTAATGTATCTATAACAAGTCTTGTCACCTTCTTTTACTGTTTGTGCTACTGTTTCCTCGGTTTGGGCCATTGCCTGCCTTACTGCCTTCCCTGCTTCCCTTAGGGAAGTGTGGTATGCCTCCCTATCTTCCTCCTGCTGCATTCCCTTATATTTCCTGAAGGCCAGCCTTTCGGCTCTGACCTTTTCTGTTACTGTTTTTGAGAACCAGAGTGGTTTCCTTCTTCTTTTGCACTTCCTTTTCTCTCTAACACAATGGGATGTTGCTTCAAGTATTGCATCTTTAATGCTTGCCCACTTTGCCTGTACCCCCTCACCTGTATTTCTTTTTGCCAGGGCCAGCTTAACTCTGTTTGCCATCTTATCAAAGTCAGTTCCTCTGAAGTCCCATATTTTTGCCTTGGAATGGGATGATTTAGTTCTAGTGGCCAAATTGAACCATACCATGTGATGGTCACTGGCCCCCAGGTGACCTTCTACCTGGAGATCTGTGATCCTTTCCCTGTTAGTCAGTACTAGATCTAGGATAACCCTGTTTCTTGTGGGTTGTTGTACCAGTTGTTTGAGTCCCTCCCCCTGCAGGGAATCCACTATATATCTAGTTCTGGGAGATGATCCTTCTGGTATTGACCAATCAGTATCTGGCATGTTGAAGTCTCCCATTATCAGAACCTCCCCATTAGCTGTCATGTTTTGTGTATCTTCTAACAGTGATGTGTCTATGTCCTCCTCCTGGTCTGGAGGCCTGTAGACAACCCCAGTTTGTATGGCTGTCCCATTTCCTGTTTTCAGGGTGACCCACAGTTCTTCTGGCTCCTTATGTGTATTCTGAATTTCTGTAGCTTTGATACTTTCATTGACATAAAGGGCCACTCCGCCTCCCCTTTTTATACCTCGGTCTCTTCTGAACAGTACATAGCCAGGTACTGAAGTCTCCCAAATTCCGTTAGATTTTATAAATGTGCAACTTCCTTCAGTATCACCCATTAATCAGCCAATTAGTGGATATAAGTTATACTCCTTTAATAAGCTAATAAGTATTATACCTACCTTATTTGTCTTAGGATCCTTAGTTTTCCTTGAGGGTATCATTCCTAAATGATTAGCAGACAAGAATTTTGAGTTATCCAAGAAGCCATCAAAATTACCTACCCTTGTGTTTAAGTTACACATGAGAAGAATCTCAGTTGTTGGTAATTTAGAGGCAAAATCATCTAAAATCTTTCTGTGTTTTTCCCACACTTTTGAATTAAAAAAAAATTGGAGGCTGCTGGAGGACTATATCCATTTACAATTGCTAATTTAGTACCAGAATAATCCATGGATACCACCAGGAAGTGAGTAGATTGATGAATAAGTTTGGTGTTTCTAAAAGGGCCAGTTTTAATGTGACTCCTGGCTGAGGGTACAATTGGAATCTGTTGATGGCAACACTTGTTTCTTCTTCGTGCTATGTTTCCTGAAGACATACAATCTATGCATTAAAAACAAACCTTAACCAGTCTGTGTCTGGGAATTTTGAGGCAACACCTGCTATGATCCATGATATAAAAGCAATCCCATCAATGTCATTTATGTTAGAGTTTGACTGTCCCTAAACCGATACCACTGCAACACTTGCTATTATGTCAACAATATTGGAAAGTCAGTCATGATAGCCTGCATCCACCATAAATCTGTTGTTCAGAGTTATGAAATTGTTACTAGGAGGAGGATTTTTACCACATTGGGCCCTCTCTTTTGTCTCTCTAGATTTGAAATAGAGTGCAAAGTCTCTTGAGGGTAGGGCATAAAGACCCATGTTATCCATAATGTTATTTATTTCTAAAATTCTATCTGCCACTTCTTTATTTTTAAGGACTATCTCAATTTAGCTGCTCTCTTAACTACGGTCTATATTAAGGACAGCATTTTTCCCCAAGTATATCCCCAGAAATGTAATCAGAAAGTTGCAGAGTGACCCATGTAGACTTACATTATTTTCCCTATATAATTTCTGTAACCTGAACATTGTAAGGTAAACTATGGGATCCTGTGATGGTTCCCTCAAATTCTTAGACCTGTTAAAAACTGCTTTATTGGGAAATGTCATGGATAGTCCTCTAGCTTCCAGTGAAGCACTATTAATCAGAACATGATTTGCAATGATAGGGAGAGTAAAATAAACCTCTTGAGATTGTTATGGGATCTCTGAGCAGTACCTTGACTTCCTCAATATCAGAACTCTCAATCTGCAATTCCGTATCTGTATTTAAAAACTCTTTTTATGTAGTCAATTACATTTTCTTCTGAAATATTTAGCAAATTTCCTGTATCTACAAATCTTAAAAAAAGGTTAACGCCTAAGTTTTCTCCAAAATCATTTTTTGCATGATTATCAGGAAGGTTGTCTTGTCTCTTGGTAAGTTTCTGGTTCTGATCTTTGACCGTATTTTCTTCAGATTCACCATTGTAAAAAGTTTTCTGTCTGGTATTATTAGGGAGTTTCTGGTCAACTGAGTTTTTGGAGTCATAGTGCATTCTGTCTAGAACCTCACTGTTAAATACTTGTGACTCGGGTTGTGGCAATGTACCTAAAATCATAAGTCCACATTGTTCTTTCAATAGGGCACATTCTTTCTCAAAATTAGTTAAATGGGCATTCATCTCACTTTTCGTGTAATGGTAATAAGTCTCCTTCATACTAGTAGGCATACTGGACTTTTGTTTTTCTCTTTGCTGCCTGTCTCAGGGGAAGCTCTTCAATTATGTACTTAAATTGTTATTGTGGGGGACAGGATATAGAGAACCTCCAACATATTATATTGAAATGCCCGTGGTATGAATGGGCCAGGAAAAAATGGTTAGGGCCCATTTTGTCTTCATTAAAAGAATGTGATGATAACTTACTGATTAATACAATGTTAACAACAGAGGATGACATTATTCTAAAAAGAGTTGTAAACCTTTTAGTATTTATACAGAAAATAAGGAAAAGAAAGACTAAATCAATAGTCTTATAAGTAATTGGTAAAGTTATTGTTGTACCTGTGTATTAGAGATGTTTTATTTATGAACAATTTTTGATTTTTATAATTGGATAATCTGTTTTTATATGTCATTTGTAATGATCTTGTAAGAGTGAACAAATAAAAGTGTACCATACCAATTATCACTGTGCTAAAGTCTGGCCTATTATCTTGTGCAGCCAGTTCAGAAAAAGCAGCTCTAGATGAGAACTCATTTGGAGGAACAAGGACATTTAATTTGCCTATAACATTATCCAACAGGGCCCTATTAAATGCAATGTCTGCTCTAGCTTGCTCCACATTATTGCCAATAATAATCAGTTGCTCCATCAAAAATAGATTAACATTTTGCTGTTTTTTTCAGTAGTTTTATTAAATCTTCACTTACTAGCATGGATATATCATGAGACTCTGGCTTATTACTTCTGTTTTGAGTAACCACACTATATCCTTCTTCTCCTGGATGGACTCTTTTGTATGGAGACTTTCCACCTATTCTATCCAGATCCTTTAAACCTACTATTGTCTGTTGAATTTCCTGTATGACTTCTACTTCCTTCTTGGATGCCATTATAGTGGCTCATGCTACAGACTCTTTAGATCTATTAGTAGGAAGTGATTCAGTATATAGGGGGCTAATACATTCTATTTCTTCCTCAATAGATCCTGATGTAATGTAACTATTACACACAATTTCAGAATAGCTAGATATTGTCAGTATCTGATCATCAGAGTCATTATATAGTGAACAAATCACAGGTGTTTTCTCCAGTGAGTTACATAACATCAGTGCCATCTGGGACCCTGCTGGAGTCCTCTCAGGAGAGACAGAGGGGGAGCTCAGTCTAGATGTTGAAGTCTTATCTTGATCTAAGGACCACACCAAAATTAAGTGGTTGGTCATTTTACTTTGCTTTGTTTTCTGAACTTCTAAATCCACTTTTTTTTGGGGTGTTCTCCAGTTCACCCATTAATGGAGAGCAATTATCAGATTCCTTTCTCTGGCCTCTGGCATAAACCATTATGTAAATGAAATTGAAAATAAGTTTTTAATACTCAATACAGCAGGTGAAATTAATTAATGTAAGGTATGCATGGATTATAAACTGTACTGCTCTGCCAGAGGTCCAGTCCCCTTTAATTACCACAAGAACAGTTCTGTGTCACACGCAATGAGTAAAATGGGTAAAATTTCCCAGCTGATAAGTAACAATTTCACACAAAATGTAACAATAGTGCATTTTAAAATCTCATTAGTGATGGGACACTAAGCCTAAACCAGACATAGCAATTACACACCATGTAGTTGGAGAAAAAAATGATTTTGTACAGTCCTATGGATAAATAGGAACACATATAAATAAAATTAAATATGGCTAAATTGTCTGAAACAAATAAGATAAGAACAATCTATGCAAAGTCTACAGTAAAAAGCTGGCTGCAAGAAAAAAGAAAACGGCACTAATTTTAAGCCTTCACTTGTTCAGATGTCAGCAGTAAATCTCACGTGTTTTCCCAATGTCGGTGCAAAAAAAAAAGTTTTCCTTCTCACTGTCTTCCTGAACAGGCTCAGTGCAAGGCTCATGAAAGTCAGTGTCTAGTCAAATACTGTATAGGTCAGGTGCAAGGAATGGAAGTGGCAAGTCTTAGGAAAAGGCCATCAGATTTCTGCAGGGCCACTGAAAATGAGCCTCTGAATCAATGACATCTACTCTGTCTTTAGCAGAGATTTTACAACTCTCAAGCGTGCTCCCAGTCTTTGGACAAGTTTAGCAAACATGGGTGGGGGAAGTGATGAAAATATAGCAAATATCCAACAAAAAGCAGAGTTAAATGAAAAAAGAAAGTTACAATTATTTATTTTTCCATACAAAAACAGTTCCTGCAATTCCCCTGTACCTTCCCCTGAATTTTAATTGCTACTAATAGTACAGGAACAATACGGCAATGAACTTTAACAACAGCAGTATTAAAACAAGCATTTGTCAATGCCAAGTGTTGCTTGCTGTCATTAGCAGTGGAAGTGCAGGAGTTAGACAGATGCAATATAGGAATGGCAGTGAAGTACTGAACTGACGCCAGCTCCACCCCCACCCTGCAGAGATGGACAGGCATTGGGTTGTGTCTTTGGACCATCACCCATAACGGTCATGACATTTCACCTCACTCTACCCTGTAGACACAAGTGTCGAGGTGTGCTTTGAAGTGTTCGGGCTTTACACTCACCTCATTCCATAAGGAAATACACTGAAATGGGTGCAGTATAGGAGAATGGGGTGAACTCTGGGGTGAACTCTGGGGCCAGAGGTTCCAAGGCGCACCTCGATGCCTATTCCTATTTGTCTACGGTTTTCCAAGTACCGTACATACAGTATGATTTCTTTTTGTGGTTATACATACTGCCAAGTCATACTGAACGTATGGTGACATAAACTGGTTATGGTCTTTAACAAAGCTTAATGAGTTCTGGAATTCACATTTAAACAAGCATTTGTCAATGCTGAATATTTGCTTGCTGGCATTGGCATTGGCATTGGTAGTGTAGGAGTTAGAGAGATGCAAAATAGGAATGGCAGTGAAGTATTGAACTGAAGTCAACCCCACCACCACCCTGCAGAGACTGATATACATTGGGGTGTGCTTTTGGGTTGTCAAGCATAACGGCCATGCCATTTCACCACACCCTACCCTGAAGACACCAACAAGTGTCACGGTGTGCCTTGGAGTCTTTGGGCCTTATGCTCACCTCAGTCCATAAGGAAATACACTGAAATGGGTGCAGTATAGGAGAATGGGGCAAACTCTGGGGCCAAAGGGTCCAAGGAGCACCTCGATGCCTGCCACTGGCTGCAGGGTGGGGGTGGAATGGCATGAGCATTACTGTCGACATTCCCAAGTCACACCCCTGACACCTGTCAGTCCTTATAGGGTAGGACGTTACAGTCAAAAACCCTAACACCCATGGCGTTTCTTGGTATTTTTACTCCAAGTTTTCAACATGGGCTTTTTGTGATCCCGCCGCATGAACAGTGACACTATCAGTTCATTAGCCGAAAGTTAATTTTGCACAGCGACTATGCCATTTGGCGCAACAGGTGTGAAAACACATTTCAAGCAGGATGTGAAAAATGACAGCTGTACCGTTCATGAGGAGATGTAAAAAATGTCAATGTTGAAAATCTGGAATGAAAATATAAAAAAAAACTGGTGAAGTCATGAGTGTGCATAGAAACTGCGCAACGCACACTCGTAATGTAATTAGTTTTTGGATTTTTTACAGCAGATTTTCAACATAAACATTTTGGGACCTCCGCTCATGAAGAGTGTCACTGTGATTTTCTTAATCTATCCTGAACACTGATTTCCCACAGTGACTGTGCTATTCTGCTCCGGAAGTGCGAAAACACATTTCGGCCAGGGTGTGAAAAATGACAGCTGTACTGTTCATAAGGAGGTGTGGAAAAATGCCAATGTTGAAAATCTGGACTGAAGAGATTACGAATTTGTGAATTTACGAGGGTGCATGGAAATTGCACAATGCACGCTCATAACACAGTCATTTTATGGACTTTTTGTCACCAAATTTTCAACATAGCCAGTTTAAAACCTCTGCTCATGAACAGTGTCACTGTGATTTTCTTAATCTGTCCCAAACATTGATTTTGCACACCAGCCACGCCACTGTGTGCTACATGTGCGAAAACACATTTGTGTGGTAAAATGGCAATGCTGAAACTCTGGAGTGAAAATATTAAAAATGCTCTAAGTTATGAGCATGCATAGGAACTGTGCAGTGCACGCTCATAAAACAGTCATTTTGGGGAATTTTTTCACCAAATTTTCAACATAGGGTTTTTGGGGACCTATCTCTTGAATTGTGACACTGTTGTTTCATTAATCAGTCCTGAAAGGTGGTTCCATGCAGTGACTGTGAAATCACCTTTCAGGACCAAATAACAAAGTGACAGTGACTGAGTTCCTGAGGTGGGGTCCCAAGAACCCCATGAAAATTTGGTGAAAATATTCCCAAAAATGGCCAAGATATGCACCAAAATTGAAAAAAAAAATTTATGCCATTATACAGCTTACCGGCATTTCTTCAGTTTGCGATTGGCTTTGAAGAGTGCAGATGTGTTCACAGTCCACCGAAGATCATCGCACCGGGCCCCGGAGGTAAATATGGGGTGAGGGAGGTGTGGGGAGGCAGGGTGCGCAGAGGGTGAGTGCTGGTTGGTGGAGGGCCATGGACTCAACGAGGGACTGTTTTCTGTTTTACAGGGTTAAAAAAAACAAAAACCTTGCAGGAAACTTTCCTTTTTTGCAGGGACATTTAATTCTGGCATGCTGGGGTGGGCTCCCAGCGTGCCACCTGAGTGTTTTGGGGGAGCTGTAGCTGATGTGGGATTGGGCACCCCCATTGGCACATACCAAGTGCTGGGGGGGCAACAAGAGCCGAGGGGGATTGGGTACCCCCCTCAGTATACAAGAAATTGAGGGGGAGCAGTATGCCAGTGGTGAGTGGGCTCCCCGTCAGCAAAATTACCAGGAAGGGGGCATGCTGACAGGGGGATTGGGCACCCCTGTTGGCACATATAAGTGCGGGGGGGTGACAAGAGCTGAGGGAGATTGGGCACCCCCAGTCAGCTTTCTATTTATTGAAATGTTTCACCAGGAAGACACACTGAATGGCAGGCGGCGGCTTTCCGTCAGCATTGTGGGGACTGTGAGAGGCCGACGGAGAAGCCATCATATGGAAAGACAGCACAATGGAGCTGTGTAATTGGTTGCTACAGTCAGGAAGTCCCTGCTGTACAAACAGCTGATTGCGTAGTGATGGGGCACTCCCTGATTGCAGCAACTCAGTTAATTTGATCTAGTGGCCTGCTCATTAACTGCTGGTGCTGACAGCATGCTCCTCTATTGAACGAGGCAGAGACCAGCCCCTTAATGGGCTGCTGTCATTCAGCACAACACTGCTACACCTCCACAACCTGCTTGTGAAGAAAACCTGATGCAATGTGTTTCTTGCACATGCATGCAAGCAACACAATGATACAATTTTAAAATAAAGCAACACTAAAAGTGCCAATGGGAGAGGAATTCATTAAATAAATGTTAGCTTACTCTCGATATAGAGACATCTTAACATGAAAACATAATCAACAAAAGGCACTCCACTGGAAATGAGCACAAAAGCAGAAAATGGCAAACAAAAATTTGCATCTTTCGTTCTGCTTGTCTGCTGGTCCAGTCAATCTTTAGCAGCAAAAATGGCGAGACTAGAACAAAACACCACGCATGTGCCCTGAATCTTCACAAGACAACTGACATCACAATGGGTGAGCAGCATCATAAACAAAATTTAAAAAGAGTTTTCAATTTTTTAATGACTAATGTAATTAAAAGGCAGACTAACATGGGAGGGGGGAGGGTCTCATCACCTATACGCACTGAGAGAAAAAGTAATAATAATAATGTCCTTGGGAACAGTAAGAAATATAAAGTGCAAGTGAGTAACAATAAAGCCAAAAGCTTCAAGTCATAAAACACTGAACTAGTATTCCCACTCCACTGTTGAGATTTTCATGAAAGACAGCTCACAGTGAGAGAAAATGAGTTTCTCTGAAACAACACCTGGATGAAGAAAAAAAAACAAAAATAAATAGTGAGACTAAACACAGTCGCTTGTTCAACCAGTCAGCCTTCTAGTTTATTAGTAGCAGCAGGTCTCTTCTGAGATCAGTGGCACTCTCTGGGGACCGGGCTCCTCCACCGACCGGACTCTTAGCGTCCTTGGAGAAAACAGCAGCAGAAGAGACTTGCTGATTAATTCTGTTGCACAAGATAGTCTGGAATGGCTGTACTCTTGCTAAAATACGGTATGGTATGGCAACGATGGCATACCTGTTATAAGCAGAGTATAAGCATTGTACAGCTCCTGCTCCCTCAGCTCTTCTCCATAACTAAGTAATATGCAGCAACACAGCTCATGTCTGGGTCCAATCTGCATATCCAGTGTGACATCGGTAGAGGTTTACACTATCTGATGCCCTGTATGATGGTTTTGTGATTTTAAACATTAAAAGCTTATTTTGTGAGTATTCCTTGAGTGGTGCTGATAGTTGTTGTTCCTGCACTGGTAATCCAGTCAGCTCCCCTTAATCCTGTGGCCATTTGAAATATTGCCAGGATCAATGGTCTTATCTGGCTTTTACCATCTTCAAAATATTGACAGGATCAAAGTGCATTTGGATCCTCCATACCTGGTAATGACAGTCCATGCTTTTGTTACCTCTAAGTTGGACTGCTGTAACACTCTGTAGATAGGGTTATCTGGAGGTTTGATGCAAAACCTACAGCTGGTCCAGAATACTGGAGCCTGGCTGGAGGCAGGATCTTCTCAAAATGATCACATCACACTGGTCCTGTATGTACTAAACCGACTGCCTATTTGGTAGTGCATCACCTTGAAGATAAGCTTGTTAACATACAAGGCCCTATGTGGTTTGGGACCTGACTGTTTGAAAGATGTGCTGGTCCCTTACCTCCCAGTTTGACTCCCTCTGCTCCACCAATGGGGGCTTGTTCATTCTCCCCCTTTCCCTCCTGAGATTATCAGGGCACCCAGCTTTTGGAATTTTCAGAAAATATTTTCATAAGTCCCTATGGAATCATTTGAAAGCAGTATGGTATGGTCTAGTCTGCTCCCCTTAATCCTGTGGTCTAGTGGTTACAGCACTAAACTGTGAAGCAGTAGATCACTGCCCGGTTCAGTTCCTGTACCAGTCACAAGCTCACTATGTGACACTGAGCAAGTCAATTGATCTCTTGGGGCTTAAAAGTAGGGCTCAACTGATAATGAAGTGGTATCTCAGTTGAGCCTATATATGTTAGAAATTAAGCAACTAGAAAAGATAGAAGTCCTTAAGGAACTTCATTAACTGGCTGAGGGAATAAGGTGTCAGAGACTGGCTGTCTCCCAGAACTCAGTCTGCGATGTAGCCAGTTTTCATAAACCTTCAGATGCCTGCAAGGGTTACCTTGCAATGCCTCTACAACTCAGTGTGACTTTTATATGGGGTATCTCTAGGTTTAAATCCCACTAGAGACACTGTTCCTACAGTCCTGCACCCTTTCCCAAAGGACAAGTGACCCACCCTTTTTGTCACAACTGAAAACAGTCTGCTTTAGATATTGTAACTTTGTAGCCTGTCTCTTCAGAAACAGATCACAGACTTGCCAGTTTTCCCGTTCTCTGCATCTGAAAGGACATCACATAAAGTACAAAAATACACAAAAAAAACTATACAGTATTTCTACAGAGATAAAAATAAACACATTTGAAAAAGATAGAGGTCACACATTAGAAAAAAAAAAACGAACTCAGGGCTGTCTAAATCTCTAAATAGAGTAGAAGAAGCTTACCCCTAGCAGAGAATTGGTGAGTTACAGCAGACTCAGACCTGTGATGTTACTATTTCAGTGTCCCAACACATAACTGAATTCTCATTGTAAACATACAATAGTGGCTGGATGGCCCACTACATCCACATCATCATACGTGCCTCTCTGAAAGCACATCCTGAATCTGCTTTTTTATAATATAATTTTTATTAATTTTAACATGAGAGTTGCACATCATATTACAGACATATTATTCCTGATCCATGGTTATTATACACCAGCTGATTGCAATTGGGTAACAGAGACCATCCTATTGATTACATCTTCCAATATTTGTTTGAACATGTATCTTAGTACAGTACAAGGCATCCTCACAACACTTAAACTAAAAGTATCTTTTAAACTGTCATAGGTACTAGGACCCCCAAAGACCCTCCAACTCAGTGAGAGCAGCATCCCTCCTTGAGCAGCAGCAGGAAAGCTTTCAAGGTACAAAATACCACACCTACCTTTGCCATTGGGTAGTAAAAGAATCAACTCTTTCATGAAGAGTAGCTGTTAACTTTTCTAGTTGGTAGATTTGCATTACTGTGGCTCTCAATTCTATTACCGAGGGGATGACCGGAGTCATCCACCTCCACGTTATAGCCTTTTTGGCCACCACTAGGAATATGGGCAACATGGTACATCCCCATGATGTTCTGCTACTTGGCATCACAGACAACAGTACCATCTCTCGCACCTGGAAACAAGCTTCGGCTTAGTGTGCCATTCCTGGTTAAGCAAATTCCTCTTCCTTCCAAAATCAAAGCCTTTTAGATCAAAAGACGTCTGTTCCCACACCCACTTTTCTCCCATAGAAAGCAGATTTGAAAGAAACTATAATATCATTTCCCATGACTTCAAAATATTTTACAAAGAAAATAGTTACATTTAACAATTTCCTGTGTGATACATCTGTTACCAAGGTAACTGACAAATGTCAGGTAAAACTGATAACAAATAAGCTATAAGAGCCCACAGAGTGACAACTTAATATACCTTGTAGCAAGTCTGATTCAAGTTTCAACTGTCAAAACTCTGAAGAACTACTTCAAGTGATTTATTTATATCCTGTTTTCACTCAACTATTAATAATGGACTTTCTTAAGCCTCAAAGCTTCATCTTTTGATGGTTGGTGGAGTGAAGTGGTAAGTTTGTCTGATCAAATACTTCTCTGAATTATGTTTGGAGGGATTGCTGCCTAGTGGCCTAACCTTATGGCCCTAATCACGGAAACGGAGCAGTTGTTCATGAGATTGTATCAGGTACTGTAAGGTAAAAGACATATTTTACTGCAGTAGTTTTATAACTCTTTGTCCCAGATATGAACACAGTCATTTAAAGAGACTAGGATAAAATACTAGCAGCCTCTTTCTTTCAAATGCAGTCAGACAAAGTATCGCACTGAGCTGGTAGAAGGGATGAACTGGGTGGACCACTTATCCTCTTTCCCCCTCTAAATATGTATGTACAATATGTACGTATGTACTGTGTGTATTGTACAAATTTTGCATTAAACAGCATTACTTCATGTACTGGCCTCAGGAAAAAAATAAGTCTGGTTTATTTTTCAACAATGTAATGTAAAATAAAATAGTTCTGTAATTTTTTTAGTCTTTAGTTTACTTCTGCAGCCATGCTAGTAAGTCAAGAGTAACTAGATACATGGATGCTTTTTTTTTGAGGGAAGGGTTGACATACTCTAATGCAATCAGTTTGGGGAGCTTTTTCACAGAGGAAACCCTTTGCTTGTTGAAACCAAGTGCAGTTCACGCAGAATAATGTGATGTAATTTGCACTTTCCCATTGAAATATAGAGGGCCTAACCCTATGCCACCCCCATTTCTGCTGAAAAAAAAAAAAACTTACTGCAGGATGTATGCTAAACAAATGAGCACTGCTGTAAGTTGTTCTAGTCTACAAATTGCCCTACATTGCCTGATAAAGTAAAGTATAGAGCAATGAGTTATCAGAAAGGCTTAACTATCCTGTTTCCAGGTGGTGGGCTTTAGTCTTAATATGGTGTTCCATTCTGTGCATTTGCCTCAGATGAATGTTCAACAAGAGACTCTGTCTTATTATGAAGAGAAACATATTGATCTTTATCATGCCTCTGAACTAAGGGTTGCTATGGTCAAGGAGAAATTAAGGGAAGTCCATACATCTTATCTGCTGGTTTTGCTGTGCTGTGTAAAATGGCTGCATTAGTGAAAGATTAAGACATTTTGTTGTGTAGAAATCGGACTAAAAATACTACTTCCATTTTAAAAAACTTTAATGACTCTTTAAAAATGCTTTTCTTATGCAGCAAGTCAGTGCATACTTATATGCATTATTTGCATGGATTTTAGGGTGTTAGCTTTTTTTCTGCATATTTTTACTTGAATAGAAGCTAGCAAACCCAAGCTTGTTGTGGATAAACCCAGCTATATATGGGTTGGTGTGTGTCCCAAAAAGTGGTGGAGAAGGAGGTCTGAAGACCCCATTATAGAGCTACCAGCAGAATGGCCTTAACCTAAACTATGGAGGGATGACTTTATGTGTGTAAGAGCCTGCATAAATGTGTGCTGTCATACGTTTGCAGGTATAGCTGATGCAGTTTGCATTTAAAGGTACTGTAAGAGCCACATATGCAATAGCTCATTCCATTTAAAAGAATGGGTTCAGCTGAGCCAGGTCAGCATTGTAGGGAAGCAGCCAGGAATCTTTCTATTGGCAGTTGAAGAGTATCACTATAGGTTTCTGCATGATGATACTTACTTTTAGCTCCTGAAATTTGCTGCAAACTACAAACACGATCCCAACACAAATAATGTCATGGATTGTTCAGCAAACAATTGTAAAGTCACATGGTAGGGCTGCACATATTTAATTGTAGTCATTGTCATGTAGGAATATTGTCCTGTCTGAGAATGTTGCATGATGTGTCTAGTTCAAATGATCACAAGGTGATCAACAAAATTGCATCTCCAATGTGACAGTTATACTGTGCGTAATCAATCTGTTTATGCTGCGGTTTGTACATGTTATAATTTCTGCACAAGTAAACAGTTCTTGTGACTGTGAATGGATGTGGTCATTTACCTGTTGTATTTATGAGGCATTGCTGCTGGGCAGCTATCCCATCAACCTACCCATGGGAGCTGAACACAGCATATTGCTGTTGTGTCCTTGGTTGATCTATAACATGGAACTCAAAACTTTGGCTTCCATGTCTAAAATACTAGCTATGCACCTGGTGGAATCCTAACAGCTTATGTGCCTTGCACTCCATGTAACTGTTTGTTTTTGTCGTAAGTAGTCTGATTCAGTGGAGGTGACGTATGAATCACAGTACTTGCATATGATCCACAGTAATTTAGCCAAGTCTTTACATTTAATGCCAGGGACAAGGCAAAGCAATAATAGTCTGTGATCCTAGAATTTACACTGATATTTATTTATTTCAGAGTTTCTCCAGGAAGGACACACTGAACAACAAATTGCTCACCTCACGTTGCATCCTGGGCGGTGGGGGAGTTGGAAGAAGGCATACAATAAGACGTAATCAACACAACAGTATACATTGCCAATATATGGGAATTGGAAGACATACAAATAAGTCATAGGCAAACAACAAAACAGTATATAGTGTAGTGCCAATTATGCATAGGGTACGTTACCAAGTAGAGAACAATTAACAAGCAGTAACAGGCATCAGGAAGTTACAGTTGTTATGTATGTTCCATTACATCATAGTGAACAGAAGGTCTGCATGTGCAGTAATAGGACAATTATTACAGCCCTTTTAGATGCAACATGGTCTGCTCAGTTGCAACTGCAGTTCACAGATAGGTAACTGTATAAGGCTGAGGAGATAGAGGAAGGGGAAGAAGAAAAGCTAATCTGGGGAGAGGGAATTCCACAGTTTAGGGAAGCGGTATGAGAAGGCTGACTGGCCGACAGTAGTTGTACAGCTCGGGACAGCTAAAGTAGGGGAAACTGAGGACCTAAATGAATGGGTGGATGATGGGGGGATTGTTAGGGAAGAGCTGAGATAAGTAGGGAGATAGCCAAACCAGAATTTGGAGACAAATGTAGCACAGTGGAGGAGACATCTGTTATCAAGAGATGATAAAGCTAAAGTGTGGTAAAGTTGAAAGTGACAAGTGGGGTAGGAGCATCAAGTGCAAAGTGGCAGAAGGCATTAAATAGGGTGTCTAGTCTGGCTAGGGAGGTCTTAGGCATGGCACTGTAGACTATGTTGCAGTAGTCAAAGATGGGGAGGATTATCTTCTGGACAAGTTCATGCCTAGCCGGGAGAAGGAGGCAATTCTGGTTCCTAAATAGTGTGCCTAACTTGGGGCACAGCTTTTTAAGGATGGTGTCCACTTGACCAGAGAATGTGAGGTGTTGGTCAAGCCAAACCCCCCAGATATCTGAATGAGGAGGTGTCCTCGAGGACCGTCCCATTGAGGATGTGGAAAGTGGGGAGGAAGCGGAGCCTTGATAGTCTCTGCCTAATGTTGAAGGTCATGGAGACAGTCTTCTTGGCATTTAGGAAAAGCTGATGTGAGCAAAACCAGTTCTGAACGTTGTTGAACTTGTTCTGAAGTCTGGTTGCAACATCAGTGGGGGAGTGGCCAAAGGTGTAAAGGACTATGTCATCTGCATACATATGAATAGAGGTAGATGTGCAGACAGACAGCAAGCCATTGAGAAAGATGGAGAGGAGTATGGGGTCCAACACTGATCCCTGCGGCACCCCTGTGTCGATAGGGAGGGGTGATGATATGGAATCCGCTATTCTAACTGACTGGGTCTGACCTACCAGGTAGGCACGGAACCAGTCTGTGGCGGCAGCCAACAAGCCTGCAGCAGAGAGAGAGAGAGTGTAACAGGATAGACTGGGAGACAGTGTTGAAAGCCTTGGGTAGGTCACCAAAGATGGTGGACATGATTTGACCACTGTCTATCCCAGGGAGGATGGAGTCAGTGAGCCTAATCAGGGAGGTGGTGGTGGAGTGGTTTTTATGAAAGCCAGATTGGAAGGGGGTGAAAAAGTTAGAGTGAAAGAGATAGGCAGAGAGTTGGGTAAGAACTAGGTGTTCTTGCAGCTTAGCAAGGGTGGGAAGTAGGGATATGAGGTGATAGTTCCCAGGAAGGATAGTTCACCACCCTTAGGGAGGAGGAGAAGAACAATGGCATGTTTCCAGACAGAGAGGATAGCTTCCAATGTGAATGAGAGGTTGAGTAGCTCTGTCAGAGGGGCAGAGATAGCTATAGCAGAAAGATAAAGCAGCTTGGGATCCAATCGATCAGGCAAACTGCCTTTAGTAGGGTTTAGGGTAAGCAGGGCATCCAGGGTGTCAGAGGGTGTTATGTTAGTGAATCGGAAAGGAAGGGGCTGGGGATAGGTGTGTGGTGAGTTGGGGGAGGATCAGACTGAGGAGACGGTAAGGAGGATAGAAGGGCAGAGGCACAGGAGGTGAAAAAAGAATTAAATTCAGAGGTGACACTCAAGTGGTCAGAAGTAATGGTGGTGTTTATAGTGAGAAGGGGGGGTAGGAGGAGAAGAAGGGGAGAAGAGAGTGAATGACTTTCCAGAATGTTGAGGGTCTGTTTATTTTCAATTGAAAGGGTGAGGTAAAATAGTCAGTTTTAGCCAAACGAGTGGATTTGGTGCATTGTTGCAAAGCTGACGATAGCTGTCATAGTCTTTCTTGAGTTTGGAGATTTTGTGTTGCTTCCAGGCTTGGTCCCTGCTCTTTGGCATGCTATGAGTTCCGGTGTGACCCAGGGAAGGTGGTTCCCATGGACTCTGTCTTTGAGTAGAGGGGCATGCTGGTTCCAAACTTTGAGAAATTTATCTGAAATACTCTGTGGCTACATCGATTGTGTTCGCTGAGGTTATAGGGGACCAGTTTGTGCATGATAGGTCAAGTAGGAGTGATCCAAAGTGCATGGATTTGTATGAGCAAGTCACTAAGGTTTTGTGGGGGACTTTGGTATGGTGGATTCTGCGTACTAGGTGGGTCATGAGATGGTCACTCAGAGCATCTGATGACACTCCAGATTTGATGACTGTGTGGGTGGGAAGTGAGAGCCCAGTCAGTAAAGGAATGGTTTCTTGTTTTCGGGTTTATACTAGTAGGTTCAAGGATGAGTTGGATTAAATCATGGGCAGCAATGTTGTTTTTTACTTTGAGTAGGGATATAGTTGATATGCATTATGCCTTAGTATTATGTACTGTATAATGACAAGACATTGAAGAAAAGTATAGAAATCTCATCCACTATGGCCATGAATGTCACTAAGTGCCTGAAATATTTACCTCAGAAGTAAGTTCAATAATGAGTGAATGCTAATGCAAGGTGTATTGGATATTATACAATGGCAAAAAAGAATGCTGGTCCCTGATTGTTCAGACTGGGACTGGAACCGGGATGTTATCCCAGCATAACATCCTGGTTCTAGTCCCAGCACAGTAACAACCACATCAAATGTTTTAAAAGAAAAAAATCACTCCACAGCCATCCCTACAACCAGCTTCAGCAGTAGCTACTGTGCTGACAATCAGCACTTCCTGCTCGGAATTGCACTGTGCTGTAACTGTACCCACTGTAAGCACATTGAAGACATCTTGTAATCACACTGTCCTCTCCCGCAGCGCACAAATGTAACACAATAAATTAAACCTTTACAGCACCTTTTCTTCCCGAATCCAGCAGCTTCAGTGAACCACAGACACCATAACTGATGGTTGCGTGGTTGACTGACATTGCACCTCTCTTGACAAAAAAGCAACCATTCCCTCACAAGGAACTCATGAAGCAGCTGGCTTTACAAAACCTCTGAAATCAGTGACAGCAACAAAAATAACATTTTTTGGGGGGAGAAACTACTGCTGCTAACCTAACCAGTTCCAGCATCAATATTGTCTTCCAGCTGGCCGGCCCTACACTTAACACAAGAACACCCTCCGCTTTGGTGACACAGCCCCCTACCTCTTCGGTGACTCCCCAGAAAACAAAACCTCAAAGGCATTTTACCTGTCCCAGTGTAAGCAGCAGGACTGAAGTGACCAGCATCTTTAGCAGGAACAGAAAAGTGTATGTATTGGGGATTTGGGGAGGGCACTTAAACAGACATGGGCATTCATTTACCAGAAGCACCACCTATTGGACAAAATGGAACAACTTTTTTCCTCAGTATACCTCCACATTGAAAAATAAAGTGAAAATCTATTTAAAAATGTTTTGTGTTCATCTTTCTGTTTTTTAACATAAACCAGTCATTGTATAATAGGAATAATGCACTCCAGGATGGGTATTATGCTGGGATAACATCCCTTCTTGGTTGTTGGATGCCCTCGGCCTGTGGCCTCGGGCCCAACCACCTAGGGTGGAATGTTATCCCAGCATAACACCCACCCTGTTGTGCATTATTCCCTTAGTGAAAACAGGTTATTCTGGGCCATATTGCTCAATACTGTACATGAAATATAAACAAAGTTCCATTTAGTGTTATAAAACTGATCATAATGTATGCATATTGTTAGGGATTTTACCCATAGGGAAACTGCAAGTTTATCACCCTGTAAATTAAACAAATTAATCAATTATGACATTATCCAATAATAGCATCCTAAGAATATAGTAGCTTTCTCAAAAATACTAATAAAGTATTATCAAACCCTACAACTCAAACAAATATGACATCAACTGACAGCATTTTAAAATTGAACTATGTGACCTTTTAGACTAACCTTGGCCTCACAGTGCATCAGTCTATCCATCTGAGGATATGGATAAAAAGTACGATGGCTGATGAAAGTTCAGTGTTGCATCTCAGCTTTGATATCCTAGATTAAAATTGTAAAATGCATGACAACACGTTACAAACACTTCATATCCCTCATGGACCAAACTTCATATTACAGCTAATCAGCTTCTCATTAAAACAAACAGAACTCCATAGAATGAATGTGACCCCCCCCCAAAAAAAAAATAGTTTGACAGAAAAAAGAAACTAACCTGAAGATAGATGATTGGAAATTAAACTGGAAAAACAGTTTGAAATTACAACAGCATTTTGAAAATCTGTTTTATTGTCCTGCAGCTCATGGCCACTAAATATCTCATCTCAGGCTTATTGAGTGGTAATTAAAAACAACAGAAACAATCAACTGAAATTCTTACTTAACTAGAACTAATTAACCATCCTACAAGTATGAAGCCACACAAATCTAGCCATTTTTGGCTATGAAGCCACTTCTCTGCTAACCATAAATGTTACATACTGTAATCATTTCAAAAATTGTTCATCTATTAGGGTTCAAATGCGAAGAGTACAAGGTAGGGATATGAACAATTAAGGTTCGGAGTCTCTGGAACTTTGGCAAATTGGTTGTGTGGTGCTCCTTAAGGCCTGAATGATCATGCAACACAGGGTTGATATTACCCCATTATCAATATTTCAACCCTAATGGATGCATTAACATAGATTTTTTTAAAATTAATTTCCATTCTTTTTGAAAAAGATATCTAAAAGCAGATTCATAGTGATGCTCAGTGTGCTGGACCTAAATCTTGCTTCACAAATGTCCCTGCCACTCATGAAACAGTTGCATAAAGACACTCACTGCATAGACCCACAGCTTGCAACCTGAGTTGCTTTGTATAGGGCCCAGCAGGCCAGATGCAAAGTGGCTGTCCTTTCAATTCATGGTGGTGGGGGGGCAGACCTGTAACTTGCATAATGTAGGGCACTGTGAGTCCTAGGAAAAGCAGCACACCCTTCAGGCAGGTGTGAAAATTGGCAAGTGGATGAAAATATTGAAAAATAAATGTTACAAATTTCAGAAAAAATGTAATTAACTACTGTATGTCAGAAAAAAAATCCTTGTGCATGTCATAGAACTTAGCATGTTTTTTTTTTGCAGGGGGTCATTTTTTTCTAACACCCATAATTTTTCTATTTTTTTTTTTTTAACCAGATTTGAAGTTCTGGGTTTCTTCACCGCACCCCAAACAAATGCTGCTTGACAGTTTTCCAAATTGTCACAAGTCCATTGTCTTTTTACTTAAAAGACCTAAGTCCCAGTTTTGGGGGTTTAAGTTTGTTTTTCTTGAGCTGGCCCAGTGGCACTGAGGGTTGATGCATTGGACGCCACACCTCACACCATGCTGGCGACCCAGGTTTGGGAACGAGCCTGGGCCACCATGGGGTTGGTAGGGGAGAGAGAGAGAGAGGATTGAGCATTCGGAGGACTGCTCTCCTCTCTTTGGGGGGGAGAGATCCAGGGTTAAGCCCAGCACTGCAGCAGCCCCTGGTGGTGACTGGAGGCACTGCAATGCCCAGGGCTCAGTAGTGGGTCGCAGAGCCGCGACGGACATCTCTGGCATCATTGCACACTCGGGCTCTGCAGGGTGGGAGGGAGAGAGGCCATAAAAACCACAAGAAAAAAAAACTCTCTTGCCATTGGTAGGCGATGGTGGGCCAGAAGTGCAGTGGAGGAGAGGTGAGAAAAATAGTTGGAAAAAAAAAGTTTGTTTTTCCTTTTTTTCTTGCATTGAGGAATGGTTGAGGATCACGCCATGTGGAATTGAGGACTCGCAATGTGGAACATTAAGGAATCATGATGAGGGACATTAAACTCATCCCCATAGCATACATATGAGGCAAAACATTTTATGCTTAACCTTATTCAGAATGGCCACCTCAAGCTGAATGAGTTGAATCATGATGTGGGATCTGAGTACAGGCACCATTGGGGCGGAGGGTGGTGTGGGTATTAGAGGGTGGGTGAGGTTGCTAGAATATAATATCCTTGTTTTATACACCAACACTATATCACCATTGCAGTATTGTACTTTTTTGCATCTGCATCACATAGTGTATAAATATTAAGTACATAGTGAATCCATGAATATTACCTGTTGAGCTTCTCTGGTTATTGCATAATGTTAAAATTCGAAGTTGGGCACTCAACACCTCTTCAAATAAAGCAGACACCAAGATCCAGAAATTCAAGCTTCGTTGTTTTTTATCTAAAAAGACTATCAGAAATTTTTAAAAACACAGACATATGTTATGCCCACCTGATGTGTTTCGGACTTGTAGGTCCTTTGTCAAAGGCTGAGGTACAAATAATGAAATTCACAATAAATAGGTCAACTGACATGACATCACTATGATGTAATATTAAAACATTTTAAATTCACTGGACTAGAAAATATTGAGCCAATTAACATCCAGTAATGGAAAGGCAAGAAACAAACAAGGTACAGATGAAGGAGATGTGGGTGGCTAAGGGCAGCTAAGCTGCCACAAAGCAATGGAGGGAGGGGGCTGGAGAGAAAAGGAAAAAAAAATGTAAGAGCATGGAAAACATATAGTAATCTTATGATTCCATTAGTTTCATAATATTAGGCAATAATAGTCACAGAATCATAAGATTACTACATTTTTGATGCACTTAAGTTTTTTCCTTTTCTCCCCCCCCCCAATTGCTTTCTCTACAATCCTTCTCCTTTCCTCCGCTTATCCACCCATGTCTCATTCACCTATACCTTGTTTGTTCCTTGCCTTTCCATTACTGGATGATCATTGGCTCAATATTTTCTAGTCCAATGAATTTAAAATGTTTTAATGTTACGTCATATTGATGTCATGTCAGTTAATCTTTTTATTGTGAATTTCATTATGTGTGCCTCAGCCTTTGACAAAGGATCTACAAATCTGAAATGCATCAGGTGGGCACAGATATGTCTGCATTTAAAAAAATGTCTGATTGTTATTTTAAATAAAAGACAATGAAGCTTAAATTTCTGGAGCTTGGTGTCCGCTTTACTTGAGATGGTGAGTGCCCAACTTTGAATTTTAGCAGTTTGTATGTGCAGTAATGAGCACCACCGTCCCAGTGCCAACATTTTTTGTTTTCATCTTATTGTATAATGCGCATTTGCCTATATAGTATTTTTCTGATATTGTTTATTTCTGTATCTTGTATCCCATGTCCCTTTTCCCTTAGGTCACAACTAGAAACAAGTTTCAGTTCAGTGTGCTTTTTTTCCAGATAACATTTCTAAATACATGCATTACATGCAAAACTTTTCAAACATAGCATTGCAACTTAGAGGAAGTGGACTGAGTGAGCTCTAACTGATATTTTCCAAATGTAAATGTCTACAGTAATTAGCAATTAAAAGAGGCTTACATAAATCTAGTAGGACACAGATGAAAAATTCGTAAGGAATTCACACGTGTTTGTTGCAAAGTCGCTATTATTTCTGGAATATCAGTTTTTGCAACAGAAAGCAGGGCCTGTTTTTACAAGGCATTGCCACCTTTTTTTGAAAATTTAAAGCAGTAGTACTTGTCAGCGTAAAGAAATCATCATAAAGGTTTTAGTAATACTGTATTTCTGTCAAGAATATCAATATATCCATTTATTTGTTCATTGTATTTCACTCTTGAATGGAGATGTGGGCTGTGGAAGTTTTTAAAAGTTACTGTTCTCTGACCATGCTTTTCATGAATAATTAAATGATTTGGTGTTTGCCATAAGAACTTTGGGCCAGCACTCCCCTAATACATCTACAATACCAATCCACAACTTAACATTAGACAGTAACCACAGTGGAAGAGATCTGGAGAACTTGTTAGTTAGTGATGGCTGTCTTTAATGACTTGAGTCATTAATTATACAATTGGTAATAAATGCTGTTTGAAACATATGAGAAATATAAATATACTGATGATGACTTTTACTATGTTAGAAATGTATTAATGCTAAAAACCTGTGTGATAAAACATTTTTTGCAAACAAATAGAGATGTTGCAATGTTTTACTTTGCCAGCAAAATTCCGTCGAGTTGCAAAATTCGCTTTTGAGAATAACTTCACAAATTGCCCACTTTGATATGTTGCTACTTCACATTGAGTTTTCCTGTAGTATTGGCACTTTATCAGCTGAAGTGAAGGTGAAGTTGCAGCTTCGCCAGTGAATTAATTTATTTATTTATTTATTTATTTCAATCTAGGATTACAATACCTTTCAGCCGAGGCTCTTTTACAAAGGTTCCACGTCAGCGTGCGCAACAGTCATCATTTTTAGTTACAAACATATAGTCACAGACTTACAGACATGTAATAACCAGTACAAAGACTTGAGCTATGAGCAAGACAAAGGGAATGGGGGTGGGGGTGGGAAGTGAGGTTAAAGATGGGGAGGAGTGCAGGGAGTAAGGGGAATGCAGGGAGGTGGTTGGGGCGGGGGCAGGAGTGGAGATATGGGGGGAGGTGGTCGAGGGTGGGAGACAGTGCAGCCAGGGGGCCTTGTCGAGGGAATATGACAGGTAAGGTGCTAGGGGTGCAAAGACTGATTGTAAGTGCTGGGTGCTGGGGCATTTGTAGCTGGAATGGTGGAAATTTTAAGATAGGCAATTGCAGGGTACAAGCAGTGAGAGGTGCAGCTTGGACTTGAAGAGGCCGAGAGTTGGAGTGGTCGCTATGTCGCTGCCAAGAGAGTTGAGCCAGTTGGATGCCCGATAGGCGAATGATCTTTGTCCTTGGGTCGTGCGACATCGTGGGATATGTAGTAGATGGGAATTGGATCTCCTTGTAGTGACGTTCCTATGTCTGGGCTTAAGGAGTGCACAGACACCACGTGGGGCCAGACCCATTATAATTTTCTTGGCCATGATGCAGGTTTGATATTTTATGCGTTTGTCCAGTTGAAGCCATCCAGATTGGGAATAAAGGTCACATGTGTGGGTACGGCGATGTGAGCCAGTGATGAGACGACAGGCCTTATTCAGGAAGGTTGCGTTACGTTTGAGAGCAGAGGTAGTTGCAAACCCATATATGATAAGACCATAGTCTATGATGCTGGCGATGGAGCTTTGGACGGCCACTGCCAGTGCTTCTGGGGTTAGGTGTTTCCTGTGCGGAATAATATGCCTAACCTCGCATTGTGAACTTTGCAACGTAGCTGATATGGACAGCGATGAGAGGTGGGGATCAAGGGTGATGCTGAGGTACTTGAGCGATTGTGTTTGCTCTAGGATGGCTCCTTGTTTGGTTGCAATGGAGAGGTGGAGTTGTTTGTTTTTGTTGTGGGGGCTGCAGAAGACCATAGACTTGTTTTTTTTCTGATTGAGAAGCAGTTTATGATTTAGAAACCAGGATTCGATAGAGGAGAAGGCCTGCTGAAGTTTGTTCTGTAATTGGATTGGATCAGGGTCCGAGGTGAGGATCACAGCATCGTCAGCGTAGAGAATTATTTGTTCTGGGCAGCTGTCCGATAGTGAGTTTAAGAATAGGCTGAAGAGGAGGGGTCCCAGAATGGAGCCCTGGGGGACTCCCAAGCAGACCGGTCTAGGGTCCGAAGTGTATCAGCGATTCTTACTTTTTGGAACTGTTCTTCAAGGTAGCTCTTAAATCAGCCAGTGGAGTTGGTTGACAGCTCAGTGTTCTGAAGCTGGACAAGTAGGAGGCGGTGATTGACGGTGTCAAAGGCTTTAGTTAAGTCAATGTAGATTGAGCCTAGTAGTTCACCGGAGTCAAGTGCATTGTGGATTACGCTGGCGAATTCAAGTAGGGCTGTGGAGGTGCTGTGACCTTTGTGGAACCCGTATTGTTGCTTGCACAGGATGTTGTATATATCCAGGTATTCTGTGAGCTGGTCCGAGATGATGCGTTCTAGTGCCTTGGAGAGTGGGGTAGTAGGGAGATAGGTCTGTAGTTATCGTGGGCAGTTTTGTTACCACTTTTATGGAGTGGGGTGGCAGTAGCAGATTTCCATCTGTCCGGGAACTGGCTAAGGCTGAGGAAGAGGTTGAAAATTCTGGTCAGAGGACTAAGCACTTCATCAAGTGTGAGAGACAGGATTTTGAGATCGAGGGAGTCATTACTGAATCTTGATTTACCAAGGGCTTTGGTTACATATTTGCGTACTTGTTGAGCCTTGACTGCTTTGAAGTAGAAGTGGGGGGAGCTGGTGGGAGTAGTGTTCATTGTGGACAGAGGGGCTTCACCATCTTTGAAGTAGTCCTGGGGTAGGACAGCGCTGAGGTCGGTAAAGGCTTTGTTAAAGGTATCTGCAATGGTTTTTGGGTTGAGGGTTGTGGTTCTGTTGATGTTGAGTATTGATGGAGGGGTTTTGGGTGGACTCCCGGTGAGTTCTTTTATGTTCTTCCAGAATTCCCGACCATTGCCCCAGGAATTTGTGAGGGCATGCTTATAGTAGGCGGACTTCATTTGCCGGATGGTTTTGGTGCAGTCATTGCAGGCACGTTTGTAGTTTTGCATGTTGTTTTGCCTTCCAGAGTTTCTGGCCAGCTCCCATAGGTGGTCTCTTGTTTTTAGCATCCTGCTGAGGTCACCTGTGAGCCAAAGGTTACTGAGTGATTTGACTTTGCGTTTCTTAATAGGAGCATACATGTCACAGGCCACAGTGAAGATGTTTATGAAGTGGTCAAGGGCAGTGTTTACGTTGGTTGCATTGATGATAGAGGACCAGTCTTGATGGAGGAGGTGGGATTTGAGTCGAGGAAGGTGACCACTGGGTAGAACCCTGCTGGTGATAGTTTTTGGTGGTTGTTTGATGAATTTATTTGACCAGGTGCAGCTAACAGGGGAGTAGTCGCTGAGAGAGTCAGGGAGGACATTAGTGTTAAATATCCGTGATGGGTGACTGGTAAGGATCCAGTCCAAGAGTGTGCTAGTCCTGTAATTTTTCCTGGTTAGTGAGTCAACCATTTGTTTGAGGTTCGCCGCAGCAGTGGTATCCCTGTGTGCACCAGCATCGGCCGCAGGCCAGTTGATGTTGAAGTCGCCTAGGAGGATGGATTCGGTGTCCGGTGGGAGTGACTTTACAAAGTCAAGAACAGCTGTTAGACCAGTTCCCTGTTCTTTGGGAGGGATGTAGATGGTGGCAACAGTGAGAGTTTTGTTTTGGGCTCTGAGGAGGATTCTCACTGGCAGTATCTGAGCAGTTGTGGGTTGGAGTGAGGTAATGATGTGGTGCCCCTGTATGGAGTCTTTTAGGTAGAGAGAGCAGCCCCCACCTCTTTTGGAGAGGTGATCCAGCCTAAAGATGTTGTAGCCAGGAAGGCTGATTGCATGGTCCGGTACTGATGGCATGAGCCAGGTTTCGACAACTGCCAGGATGTCAGGGCTGTGCTGGCTGGTGAAGGCCTGTAGGACATCCATTTTAGGAAGGAGGCTGCAGATGTGATTGATATGAATGAGAGGGTACCCGAAGGCTTGCTCAGATTAATGGCTTTAGAGCAGAATGGGCCAGGTTTTGGGTGCACGTTGCCTGACAGCATTAGGAGGAGGAGGACTAGCTTCAAGGAGCTGCGGCGTATTTCTTTAAGGGAATGCTTTTGCCTGCTAGCATCTCAGGAAATTTCCGAGCATCGATGATAGTGGGTGAGGGTAAACGTAAACATGGGGGACCAGAGTGGAGGGCTAGGACCAATGTGGGTGTAGGACAGTTTCATGGTGGTAGGATGGACCCTGGGCAAGGGGCAGTGACCAGTGTGCAGCGTGCCTAAGTGGAGGAAGGATGTAGGAATGTGGAAGCTGTGGGGGAGGGAGGGAAAGCAGGCTTTTGGGGCGTGCAGTAGGGGAGGAAGACAGGCAAGAAGAAATAGAAAGGGGGTTAGAGAACGGTGGAGGCGCATGATTAAGGTAGGATTCGGGGTAGGCAGAGGAAGGGGGTTAAGACAGGCTGGCGGGGCTAGGAGAAGGGGGCGGAAGAGCAGTAGCTGGATTAGTGGGAAGTGAGGATACAGCCAGGAAGGCCAGGCAGCCAGGGACTGTGTCTTTCAGAGGGTATACTTTTTTTTTTTAATGAAAGACCAAGAATCCCTCTAGTGTCAGGTCTGTATAACCTGCTAATGGAAAACTAGCCACTTAACAAAAAAAAAAGCTGGAAGCGCCCGTGTTCCGATTGGCTATGCTGTCCCGTACCTTCCAAGGACCTGCAGGCAGGCATCCTGGTCTCGGTCGGTGGCTGGCTGGGTGCCGGCCGACCGTGGGGGAGCTGAAGCAGCCCCATTCAAGGGCAGGCAGCTGGAGAGAAGAAACAAGAACAGGGCTTAAATAGCATAGAGGTAGGATGGGTTTACATTGAGCAGTTTAGCAAGACAAAGTAGAGTTAGACTTTTCGGCGCCAAGGCAGAGTGCTTGGATTGGGGGGGTGCAGGAGGAGCACTGAAACAGAAGAGGTGTAAGCACTTTAAAACACTAGTAGAAATTACAATCCAGCTAGTACAGTTGAAAAACTTCTATTAGACACTTGAAATGTGCTTAGTTCTATCTAAAATCTATTTGTAAAAAGTGCCAGGTGGCAGAAGCAGGGGAAAAGTCCTGGCCAATCAGAGCAGGTTTGCTGTAAGCGCCTGTGTTCCGATTGGCTGCGCTGTCCCATACCTTCCAAGGAGCTGCAGGTGGGCGTCCTGGTCTCGGTCGGTGGCTGGCTGGGTGCCGGCTGACTATGGGGGAGCTGAAGAAGCCCCGTTCAAGGGCAGGCAGCTTCCAAGGAGCTGCAGATGGGTGTCCTGGTCTCGGTCGGTGGCTGGCTGGTGTCAGCCGACCGTGGGGGAGCTGAAGCAGCCCCGTTCAAGGACAGGCAGCTTCCAAGGAGCTGCAGGCGGGTGTCCTGGTCTCGGTCGGTGGCTGGCTGGGTGCCGGCCGACCGTGGGGGAGCTGAAGCAGCCCCGTTCAAGGGCAGGCAGCTTCCAAGGAGCTGCAGGCGGGTGTCCTGGTCTCGGTTGGTGGCTGGCTGGGTGCCAGCTGACTGTGGGGGAGCTGAAGCAGCCCCGTTCAAGGGCAGGCAGCTTCTAAGGAGCTGCAGGCGGGTGTCCTGGTCTCGGTCAGTGGCTGGCTGGGTGCCGGATGACCATGGGGTAGCTGAAGCAGCCCCGTTCAAAGGCAGGCATCTGAAAAAGTGTTACTACGCCTGCCAAAAACTTAATTTTGCAAACTTCACGATTATTTAATGGAGCAAAGTTTTCCGGTTTCACACATCTCTAACAAATGCTGCTACTTTAACCTATGAAATGGGTGCCACATATTGTGTGTTTCCATGTGAAATATACGGAACCTCATTGTTCACTAACTCTGCAGAAAACAGAGATAAGAACTAAAACAGAACCCAGACTTTTCCTCTTTAATGAATGCTTGCCAAGAAGTCTACTAAGTGAAGATTACTCCACATCGCCATAGATCATCAAAAGTATGATGTGTGCGACTTAAAACAATTTTACTTTTTATTGTTTTTCCTGTTATGCATGGGTTCTGTGTGCCACTCATGGAAGCGTGATGTATACCACACCTCAGTGCTGAGTTCTGTGCACAGCAAACTGTCTAGTTGGATGCTGGAGCTTCAGCTGATCCAGGAAATTAGCATTAGGAGTCATTATTTTTAAGCCATAAAAAATATACTGAATGAGTTTGAATTTATAAACTATCATCTGGCATAGTTCTGGCATTGCCCTAACTTCAGTGCTGTCTTTTCAGGCACCAAAAAATACTCACACACTAATGCTTGGAGAGAGGGCTCGGATAGGCAATGCCAAAGCTGCATCAGATACAAATATATGAATTAGCCAGCAGAAGATATCTTTACAATCTGCCAAGACTGTTTTACTGTGGTGCCCTTAATCCAGAGATTACAGTGGCCCCTCCTCCCCACAATGATCATTTGATTCCCAAGAAACACCAAGCTACAGATTTGCAAAGGCTCAAGGGAATGTTGTACCCTTATGTCATTTGCTTGCTTTTGTGGCCTTAAGAGTCAACTCAAACTGATGCCTAAACACAGTTTTTTTTTTTTGCAATTAATATCCTTACTTTTTAAAAATGAAATTTGATAACATACACAGCTTTGTGTTGATAGTGCCACCTTTGGTTGTAATTGTCAATATATTTAAATAATGATAAGCAGTACCTGGTCACAGCGCCATTCCCTACTCCACCCTGTGCCAGACAGTCCTGTTAGTACACTGTCATGCTCAGTTTCACCCCAGCTCCATAACACGCAGTCTCTGGAGTCCACTGATATACCCCTCACCCCATCCTGTACCAGACATTCTCTTGAGTCATGTGTCACCCCCTCCCACACCATTCACCATGCTGAAATATCCTTTGCATCCAGTGGCAACCCTTCCCACACCCTACTCCATGTCCAAGTATTTAGTTATTGTTATTTAGTTCTTGATTACTGAGTAAGTGAACTAGACAATAATATTCCTATTTTCAGTCACAACCCAGGAGGCTATAAGATGCAGTCACAATGGACTACAAATACAGTAAGGAAATAATCAAGGCCACTGATTTACGGTGATTAAAACAATTAAATTCCGTTTTCAAGACTTAAGATTCCGGAATTTCACTGGTGATTGTTACTCTAATTTCCGGATTTTACCGGGATTCTGTTATCATTCTTTTAGTATGTACATAAATAATCAGAATTAAAGAAGGCTTAATATACAGAGCATTAAACAAAGCAAACTGAAAACAGTACAGGAAGGAATCAAGAGAAAAACAGACTTTTTTGTAGATTTACTGATCTGATAGAAGATGCCAGATTCCATGAAATCTTCATTTTAACCGGTTTTCAGGCAACCCTAATTCCGGAATTTTACCGGATTTTCCGGTAAAAACCGAAAAACAGTGGCCTTGGAAATAATGCATTAGAAATATTATAGTATCACAATACAATACATAAACAGAAACTTTATGGTATATTACATGATCAAGGCAGCAAGGAGACATCCCTGGCATGCAGTGGTGCCCCTTCCCCCCAGTTCAGACACTGGGTAGCCAACCTTTGATTTGGATATACTGAATATGTTTCAAATAAAAATAAATTTCCCTTAGCCCACCCACTAGCGCCTATCTCTCCCACGTCTTCCCCTTCCCCACCACTTATGGGTGTAATCCCTCCATCCCACTAGCATCCCATTCTAACCCTCCTCTTCTTATATCCCCATTTAAGCTTTCTTTTATTGAGATGGCAGAGCGCGAAGGAGATGAGAAAAGGGCTGTGTCAGTCACCACCTTTTTTTATCTTAAGTATGGGTGGCATGGGGTGAGAAAGGTTGGAATGGGGTGCTAATGGACA
This sequence comes from Neoceratodus forsteri, assembly GCA_016271365.2. Classification (NCBI taxonomy): domain Eukaryota; kingdom Metazoa; phylum Chordata; order Ceratodontiformes; family Ceratodontidae; genus Neoceratodus; species Neoceratodus forsteri. Next base: position 582,396,978 of record CM028131.1, read on the forward strand.
AGGGGTAAGGGGGTTATAGGGATTTTTCTGTGATAGGTGCTAGTGGGTGGGGGAAGGGAAATACATTTTCATTTATTTTTAACTTACAAAGTTTTTCCGGCACTGGAGTTTGGCACCCGGTTTTCCAGTTTTGGAATAGGGAAGGGGGTGTTTGGTGGCACTGGGGTTGAGCTCCCAGTGGCTGTAAATTGTTTGTGATTCTTTTTCTTTAATTAAATGTTTCTGACACTGGGGTTGGTCCGTTGGTATAAAAATGGGTGAAGGGTCCTTGACACCACCAGAGTTGGGCTTCCGGTGGCCATAAATAATTTTTCTTCATTAATGTTTCTGACACTGGGAGTCAACATCTGGTGTCAAAAGGGCTGGCAGTATAGTGTAGAGGCTAGAGTAACAAGCTGTGAATGAGCTTGTTACATCCAGCAGACCTGGATTTGATTCCCATAACCTCCACGAGCGTACTGTGTGTCCTTGAGCAAGTCACTTGACCTCCCTGTACTCCTAGGTGACCCCTGAAAACAGGCACTTGTGCCTAGTGGACCTTACCGGGTTACCAAAGACTAAAAAAATATATATATATATATATATATATTAGGGGTTGATAAGTGCATCACAAGGGATGGGCTTCAGGTGGCTGCATAATTTTTTTTTCCATTTCTGTACCCCTAACCAGGAATCAGTGATGTCTGTATAGGTAAGAACACATTGCTTTTTCGTGGTGTTACCACACAGTGTCCCTACCGAGACAGCAACAGTGCGGAACAGAATGACGTGTGAATTGGACTTATCAGAGTTCGAGTTCCGAGTTATCTTAACTGCAGTAACTTTTTGTTGTTTTTATTTTTTGGCTTTTAAAATGCCAGAAACTCCATTCTTGGTACAGAATCTAACAAACCTACAGTTTTCAAATTTAAAATCTCAGATATTGTATAATGATTGATAAAAAAATAAAATACACTTTTCCTTATTTATTTATTTTTTCCACTTTAAAACCCCAGAACCACATTTCTCCAACAGTGGGAAGTCCTGAAGCCCTGGACCAGCTTCCAAATTTCATTCCTGTATATCAGAAGACTGCCGAAATATAAGCTGCCACAAATACCAGTTTTTCTGAGATAACATGATGTGATAGGTCTGTTGTAAATAGAGATTTAAATGTATTAAATACTTGGTTCAGTTGAAATGGTTCTCTTTTTCTTATTAAAAATGTATCTCTCCTTTAACTGTGGACATCCATCTTTCAAAGTGCTGGGATTTCTCAGTTTTAATGTATGTGATGAATTTAGTCAGCCCACATGGCAGATGAGAGATTAATAAAAATTGTAACATATTTGTGACCCAGTCAGGTACAGGGTATGTGGTTATGTATTTGGTTTTTGGTAATCAGACAGGTACACTAGACAATTAAATGCTTATTTTAAGGTATGACCCAGGAGGGTATAGAACAAAGTTCCAGTATAGAACAAAGACAAATTTCAGAAAGCCCACAGTTTCAGGCATACTGTAGTCCGGGAAAGGTACGATGGTAAAAACAATAACAAAAATCAAAAGCAAAGAATGCCATACTCACTACCTTGAAGTAAAGCACTGCTCACACATATGCTTGTGCTAAAAATTCTTTATTGTAGTGCAGGTGCAAGGAGCACACCTCCGCACGCCTTATGGTTTCTGCTGTTTTATCCTGGCACCCCACACCAGGTGCGACTACAGTTCTGAACAATAAAAACAATAACAAATTACAGTTAGTACACAGAGTACAAAATATGATCAGGTACATTGTGAGAAGTTGATAAATTTAAGGCACAATAAAACTATGCAAGGGTATTAGGAAGGAAAGAAATGATGCATGACCACCCCCCTCCTGTTACACGAGTTCTAATAAATTGAATAGAAAAAAAAAATGAATGCTGATTGGGCAAGCCGTGATGTTATCTCAGTACATCATCACAGTCTGAAACCAATCTAGAAAGCAAAAACACATAAAAAGCCTTTAACTCTAGAATATTTTAATGGCATTAGAAAATGGTTTTGAAATGTCCCGGTCTCTGATTGGCAGAGACCCTTGTTAAAGGGCTACATGATCTACCAACAGAAACCATCCCAAGCCAACACACCTCAGCACTAAATTAGTGTGCCCCAAAAAGCACTTTCTGTAGTAAAAAGCAGCAATTTCTTTCTGTTTTAGCGACCCCCCCCCCCAACACACACACACAGAACTACAGGTCCTATTCAACTAGCACAAACTGCCATTGTTATTAAAATTCTTCAATTCCTCCCCCTCACTTTACATCAAACAGTTTTTTTTTAAACTGGTTGCACTAGCACAGATACATGCTTACATGTTAGCACTTGGGAATATCTTTCCCATCACTTGCTCCCCGCTTAGCCCTGGCTGTTTCCCCCAAACAAAATCTAATAAATTCTGTAGAAAACTATATAATATTTTAAAGAAAAAGTGAATGTGACCTTAGTGGTTCCCACTGTGCCTTATCACACACATATCCATGAAGTCCTTATGTCAGACACCCAGCCCAACCATGTCATACTCCCAATTCTGTTCTGACCATGCTTACTTTTCTCCTGAGTGGCAGCACTGATCATCCCATTGCATTTCTTATAGGCACAACACTGGCAGGCATAGGGGTGTGCCACAAAAGGTAAAACAGAGCACCATTGAGCACTGGGGGGCTGAAGACAAGTATCAATTTAAAAAGAGGCTCTCAAACACTGCAGTGCTCTCTACTGACAAGTGTATACCAGAAGAGGGAATACTTTATAAAAAAAAAACTTACGTTTAATAGATTTTTACTCATTTTTATTTTTTAAATACCATATAAAAATGCCATATATAACCCATTTTCTAAGCCCAGTAATACTTTCCAGGGTGGGTGCTGGGGCCTTTTCCTGCCCTTCCAATGCTATAAAGCCCTCTGCCTGGAACATGTGCTTTTATAAGCATAATACTTCAGTTATTACAGTTCACTAGAGAATATATTTTTATTTTTTTACTTTCAGTTTTCCACACCAGAATTTAGAGCACATTTTCGTAGCCCGTCTTAAGAGGTCTCTTAAGAGGTCTGCATAAAACCTTTGACTCTATTATGACATGCATGTATGTGCATGGCACAATGTAATGCACATACACGCATGAGCTGGTATGTGCAACTTACATATCCCCACTTACATACCCTCCCGCCACCCGCCAGACATGTACCTTGGGGTGGTTTTGACCTGCCACAGAAATCCATTCATGTGTCCCTAACCTTTATCCATGGTCATTAAGTGGGCCCATAGTCTGATCTGAACCTTGGAAAAGTCCCTGGTAATCCAGTGTATCTGCCTCCTTTTTCTCAGTCACCTATGGGCATGCATAATTCTTTCTGGTCACTTACTGATCTCGGTCCCCTGACATCTGTGCACACAAGGCATAGAGGTCCAACCGTACCACCACCACTAAAGGGGTGACAGTAAAGTATTGCATCCTGTGCTGCACGGATGCTGCACAATTGAGCATGGTGACCCCCCACTCCCTTCATACAACAAAGCATTTTGATGTGCATTGATGCAGAAAGGCTTCCTAGACCTCTTTTCAGCATATAATAGCTCAAGGGCTTGCAGGCAAGTACCGGCCACTAAACTGTGCCACAAGGATTTAGCACCAGTCCCGTGCGACTCAGAAATGGGCCTAGTATTCTTCCCATCTAAACTAGCTGGATCACTGTGTTAAAAGTGATATTTCTTTTTAGAAGTAGTGCTAGCTGCACACTCGAGCAGGCTTGATAGACCAAGTGGCCTATTTCTGCTGACAAGTTCATATGTTGATAAGTTAAAGTATAGTTTTGAAGATTTACATTCCTTTTTTTTTTACTCCAGATTTATTTGTTTATTTTTTTACTGGGTAGGTGCACTGGTCCAAGGGACTGTTTTCAGGCACGACCTGAGCCATACAGATGGCACATACAACAAGATAAGTCAAACATTACAATTTCAGTTTCATAGGGCAAGTGCAACAGGGTACAGGTCTGAATACAGTTACAGTTACAGAATGGTGATGCACAGTTACATAACAAATTTTTTCAGTTAGGCAGTGATTAAGCAGTAATACAAGAAGCAACAGTCATACAGATAGAGTCACCCTGGGGGACAAGTACATTTTGCTGCTTCCTCTAGGGAGGTTATATAGTGAGTCCGAAAGATGTGTGTGAGTCAAGGGAGTGGAGGGAGACAGGAAGATCATTCCAACATTTGGGTGCTGCAGCGGAGAAAGTTCTTCCTCTCCCCTGATTTCTTGATATTCTGGGGACTTCCAGTGGAGGGGCATTAGAGCTTATTAGGGGGCAGGGCAATGACTCTTGTTGAGGAGGGAGGAGTAGGGGGATATGTCTCCATCTCGGCTTTATCCACTATACATCCTAGAGAGTAGTTCCAGCATGCCTTACGGGGGAGTCATCCCAGTGCCTTATAAAGGGAGCAGTGATAGGTGGTATAGGGAGCCAACTGGATGAATCTGCAGATACTGTTGCAGGTTGTGGTGAGTCTGGTAAGAAGTTTAGAAGAGCTGTGGGAGTAAATGGGGGCACAGTAGTCAAGTAGAGGGAGGAGGTTTCCTTAGGCTATGGCGCATCTGGCTTCTGGAGTCAGGGGATGACAAAGGCGGTAGCCCATTGCCAATTTCTGATTTACACATTAAATAGTGGAGCTAATGTGTACTGGGTATGTCAGGGAGGGATCCAGGGTGACACCTAGGTACTTGAAACTAGGCACATTCTCAAGTGGCGTGCTGTTGGGAGCTAGGATAGTTAAGGGAGATGGGTTGTTTGCCAGGTTGGTTAACTCCAGATCCAGTACATCTGTTGAAACTGAACCTTTTTATTTTTGAAAAAAAATATATTCATCAGCATCCACTTTTTAATCTCCTCTTTTGAGCGGTAGAAGTTCTGGCAACTGGAAAGTTGCAGATATGAGGCATAAGGCAAAGTGGGAAAATGTAATTCTTCCAAGGGCTTGTGTGTGTGCAAACAATACAGTTGAAGTGTGCCCCTTGGTGAAGGACTTAGTGAGCAAAGCACCAGGGCGCTGGAGCCGGTTTGGGGTATGACCACTGAGTCTTCACATTTTGATATGTTCTGCACTTTTGTACTTTGGAATCAGTTGCTTGTTTTACATTGCTGGGAGGAGGATTAGCTCTAATCCCATTCATTCCAAGACACACATTTCTGCATCTGTCCCCACAGCTCACATTGAGCATTTACAATTTTCCCTAAAAATACAGCAGAAGTGTGATCCTGATGTTGAACACCTTTAGAAAGTCCTTGATAACTTATACTGTAACTAACCTGTACTATGTGTATTTGATACTGGATATATGTTAACCAAAATGTTACAAATCTGTATTAATCAAATTGCAAGATGGTGACATGATATCCTTACACAGGGAGACCACTCTATGTTAACTCAAAATGCAATCCTTCTCAAAGTCTTTTTTTTATGTACTCACTTTTCACTAAGGTTTCCTTTTATTCTGCTTTATGCAAAGAACCTGAACATAAAATCATCCCTAAGGCTGAGGTTTTTTGAGTTAATCTAATCCTATGGGGTCATTAGGCATGAAGGGAAGATGCTAAATTCAGTTTTATTATACATGAGAGTATCCAGACATTAATGTAACCCTTGAGAATGAAGTTCTACAACCAGAATGCTAAATTTCCAGCTATTGTTATATAATTCTCATAAAATATATACTGTTGATAATAACCCTCATATAAATATACATAGATGATATCTATATCTGAACTATGCCGTGGCCCTACCCAGAGATATCTCTGATATTTCTCCCAAGTGCAGCTTGACCTTATGGCATCACAAGTGGCAAAGCCATGAGTTGTGTCATAGATCATACTGTATAGTGGTGAAATAGCATAGTTCTTTTCTGGTAGGGCCATGGCATATTCAATTTATGCAATGCCCTGTTTTATTTTGTTGTTTTTCTTTGCTTTCAAAATACTGTTAGCTTTGTTCTGCAGTTTAAAATGTGTGTGCAGTTTCAAACTGGCTGAACATTTTTTGGGGGGGATCCACATGATGCTGTCAGCATCAATGCGTTAGCACATCAACTCAGAGTGTGTCGACTCACATCTTGAGAGGTTTAGTGATGGTCAAGAATGAAGAAAGAGGCCTGCAATGGCCCAAGAGATGCTGCGGCAGTTGCGGTAGAATGTGATGGTGCAGCTGATTGGGGAGTAATCAGGAGTGCCAGGCAGGCACGGAGGGGGAGTGCAGGTGAACGATTACAAGTGGTGAGTGGTAAGAGGAAGGGTTCGATTTAGTGCTCTTTTTCCTGTGAAGTCAGAAATGTGTATTTGTTTAAATCAAGGGCTGATTTGTGTATGTTACTGTTTTCTACCACTCGATGCTCATACTGAGAAAGTCCAGTTAGGACTGAGTGGGAGTTGGTGTGCAAGTCTGAAAGTGAAAATGCTGTACTCATGTTGCCAGCACCAGCCAATGAGGACCTACTGTGAGAATATTTTTCCCCCCTGGGGACCTAGAGTAAGAATATTTTAATATTTTCACTCTAGGTCTGGAGTAAGCAAAGATGTCACTGATAGGTGACTAAAAATAATCACAGGCATTGCATAAATATCTACAGTATCTATCTAGCTAGCTATCTATCTAGCTCTCTATCGATATAGCTATATATATATAAATATATATACACAGTATATATATGATCACTAATGAGCAGTCATGAAATAACCTTATTTATAAAATGGTTAGGACATTTCCTGCTTCCTTATTGGCCGAGAAGGTTTCAAAAATGTGGTTTAGAAAAAGAAACCACTGACTTTGCTCTGCTTCTGGCAACTGGAACACAGAATGATGCAGAATCAGTGCCTCACAGAAACTTTGTTAAAATAATTTGGCAGTCATCTTGGGATGGTAAACATACTTGCTCATGGCCATTTGCCATTATTTAAAAAGTGTATAATTACTACCATGTATATACTACCACCCCCAGTTCCAACTTACACACACAGTAAAAACACTTAAAATCCTCTTCTCAATTGGTTCTTCTTTGTTTTATTTTATTACTTAGGCCTCTTGCTGTCTGAATCTCTGACACCAATTTTTTTTTTCACAGCCCCAGTCCAGTTAGAAATCAAGCAGCTGCCCCATCCCTCACTGTTGCAAACATTGGAAACACAGAATCTAGATACCTAAGTGATACTAGAAAAAAACATCCATTCGCTGTTTTTAATAAAATTCTGCTCTGTTTCAACAGCACTTACACAATCCCAAAACTGCAATGTGAAACCCATCTCCCTTTGAGCAAAGCATACGTGATCAAGAAAACCAACCCATTTTAAAAATAACAATCTCACTTTATCTGCACAGAACCCCTCCGGTGCAATCAAGGAGGTCGCGAGGGCTACTGCCAGCTCTCCCCCCCCCCAGGGAAGCCGGGCTGAAATTACTGTGCCAGAACCCCTCCGGTGCAATCAAGGAGGTTGTGAGGGCTACTGCCAGCTCTCCCCCACCCCACGGAAACTGGAGTGCTGAAATTACTGTGCCAGAACTCCTCCGGTGCAATCAAGGAGGTCGCGAGGGCTACTACCAGCTCTCCTCCACCCCACAGAAACCGAAGCACCGAAATTACTGTGCCAGAACCCCTCTGGTGCAATCAAGGAGGTCGCGGGGCTACTGCCAGCTCTCCCCCACCCCACGGAAACCGGAGCGCTGAAATTACTGTGCCAGGTACTTACTGAGCAGCCACCCGATCGCGACCGTGTCCAGGAACTGCTGGCTGGATTTAGAATTTTCTGCTTTGGCGCCTTTTTTCTTTCACAAGACTTTAAAGACCTTAATTATGAAAAGTATCGGCACAGATGTGGAGATGTTTTTTTTTTCTTTTAAATTAACTTGCCAACTGCAGCATTACTGTAGCTATTTTAGTTTATTTTACTTTAAGGTATCTGGTAGCATAGCTGTAGTAGACTCTGTCTCCAAACTGCATATTTTCTGTCCCAAACTGCATATTTGAACTCCCCTTTAGTTAATTTCTGTCGTAGAGAAGTGAATTTCTGGGCAATTGTACTCCCGATATAGCCCAGCCCCCTGCCCCCCACTGTGAAACTCCCCCACTCCTCTTACCTATTTTAACTCCCACTGTGTCTCTCTCCTCCACAGAACCCCTCCGTGCAATCAAAGGAGGTCATGAGGCTACCAGCTCTCCCCCACCCGCGAAACTGAGTGCGAAGAAATTACTGTAAGTACACTGAGTAGCCTCCCGATCGCGACCATGTCCAGGAACTGCTGGCTGTGCCCCACTGAACACTATGCGTTCGGCTCCCCACCGCCCCCCACCACCCTTGGTTGGCCTTCCAATATATAGGTAGTTTTCTGATCACATGATCATGAAACAACCTATCAGTCAACTTTCCCATCTGCAACTTATATTCTTCCACCACTAGAGGCCCTCTTCTTTCATACTATAGACCTGACTCTTACATCTAGCTCTCTAGCCCAACCATGCTCCCTCTCACACTCATCACCCTCCTCTTACTACTCCCTCAAACACCTCATCCTCCCACCCATAATATGTCAAAGGGGAGCAAAAACTGACACTTCCTATCCTCATGCAGCCTGGCGCTTCCTACCCTACCCCCCCACACTACACATGAGCTACCAGCCTTTACAAGGCCAGGTAGAAAAACAGTTGACAGCACCCTCCCCCCATACACCACATACATACACAGACACTTCAACATCTACACCCACACCTCTGAATTCCATCTCTCATGGCAAGAAACCCTCTGGGGCCCCTTCTTCTCCAGCCAACCCCCCTCCACACCCTCACCACAGCGAATCCCCCCCTTTCCCCACTTTCTTCTTCTTCTGGCTGCCCCCCCTTGCCCTGAAACTCCCTATACCCTCCATGGGATACACGCAGCATAAATGCCACAGACCAACTCCTCAAGCTAGCTGCTACCACCTCAGTTCACTCATACATCTTCTGCTTCTGATGGGAAATGTCCACCCAAACCCTGACACACTAAATCCCCTACCATCCCACCCATCTCCACGAAATGGGCTATACATTGCCTCACTAAACATCTGCAGCCTTCAAAAAAAATGGGACTTCTTTCAGGGGTGGGTACTCCAGCATCACCCTGATATCATTGCACTGAGTGAAACCTGACTCTCCCCCCTCTGTCCCTGACTCATCAGTTAGCCTCCCTAGATACCTCCTCTGTCGCTCAAACCGAGTGGGCAAGCGAGGGGGAGGCTGCGCTATCTACCTCAAGGACTCGTTCTCTGGCCACCTACTCCCACTGCCCCAACTAACTTCCAGGGCTCAGGCCCTCACCCTAAAATTAACGCTAGGTAAGTCAACCTCCCCTCTCCTCCTCCTCACCACTGCATATGTCCCTCCCTGAGACCAGAAGCTAGCCTTCCAAGCCATTATGTCCTACCTCGCTACCCTTCCCCCAAAGCATGAAAAAATACTACCTGGGGATTTCTGCATAAATTGGCTGGCCAAAACAGCTGACCCATACATCAGTGAGGATGCGGCTCTCGATCTCTGACAGGTCGTCAAAACCCCCACCCAGTTACACGCCCGCACAGGGACATCCTCCATACTAGACCTAGTATTCACCAACCGCCCCCACAAAATAACCAGCACCCTAGTCCTTCCTGGCACCCTAAGTGACCACTCACCAGTACTCTGCAACTGGTCTGGTACTCCCTTCAAAACTCCTCCTAAAATTACTTCACAACGCAAACTGGGGCCTGGTAAACTAGCTCAGCTCAAGGCCCACCTCAGAGACTGGGACTGGACACCCCCAGCAAACACCCTCAACCCAGACAACGCCCTTGAACTATTTATCACCACTTTCAATGCAGCCTGTGACCAGTTCGCCCCCCTCACCAAAACAATGTCCAAGGGAAATCAGGTCCCCTGGTTCTTGGACCACCTCCAAGGCCTACTACGGCAGCATGACGTCCTATGGCACCTTGCCAATGAGACCCAATGGCCTCTGGACAGGCAACAATATAGGGAGGTCCGAAACAAGTGCACCTGGGCCAAAGCCAAAGCCAACCATTACAAAGCTACCTTAACCTCTACCTGGGGCACTGGATGCAAGTTCTGGGAAAACATTAAGGAGCTCTGCAGAAAAGCCCCAAATCTGCCACCTGACCAAATGCAAGTTGATGGAAGCCTCTCCACCAACCACCTCAGTATAGCCTCGGCCCTAAACTCCACCTTCACTGATCTCTCCCATGTGCTTCCCCCAAACTTCTTTGATCCACCTCCAGCCCGTATTGCCTCCCCATCCGCCCCTTGCTCCACCTTTCTACCTACGTGTCCTCACCCTGGAGGCAGCTAAGCCCTACCTAACCAAAGCCATTAGCCACTATCACTATAGTCACGATTCCCTGGACCTCAGACTTCTTCGCGTCATCCTCCTGGAAGTCCTGGCCCCACTCACCCACATTCTCAACCGCTCCCTCTGTCAAGGGAAATTCCCCACCCACTGGAAATCGGCCTACATCACACCCATCCATAAAAGTGGGGACCGCACATCCACTAACTCTATTCTACCTCCCATTTCTAAAGCACTAGAATGCATAGTCGCTGACCAACTTACAGACCACCTTGATAAATACAATCTCCTATCCAGACAGCAGCATGGCTTCGGTAAGGGTCATAGTACCACCACCGCCCTCCTTGAATTTACCTCCCATGTCCACTGTGCCTTGGACCATGGCCACCTCACAGGTGCCATCTTCGTGGACCTATCTAAGGCATTTGATACCGTAAACCATGCCCTCTTACTGAACACCCTGGCTTACATGGGGTTCTCCAATGATACCATAAACTGGTTCACTAGCTATCTCTCCGATAGAACTCAGACTGTCAATGTTGGCTCTGTCCTGTCTCCCCGCCTTCCTATCCACTCCGGTGTCCCACAGGGCTCCATACTTGGACGCTGACTTTTCAGTCTATACCTTAACTCCCTCCTGTCGGCCTGCCCCGGGATTCTGCTCCTGTACGCAGATGATGCGGTCCTGTTCAGCTCTGACCCTGCACTCCTCAAACTCCACCAAACTCTCCAACACTCTTTCCGTGAAATCGAACACTTGCTTACCACCCAGCATCTTATTATTAACTACAGTAAGACTAAAGTTATGATTTTCTCCCATCCCCAGAACCCACTCAAAAACTCTGCCCCCAATTTCACACTGCTAATCATACCCCCTTCGAACAAGTTAGCAATTTTAAATATCTAGGGATCACGCTAGACCCTGCTATCAACTTTAATCACCATATCTTGCACCTGTCAACAGCCCTTAGCTCCAGACTAGGCGTACTATACCGGTACAAACACTGCCTCACCCCTGAAACTTTAAAACTTACCATAAACTCCTCTATCCTCTCCCTGCTAGACTACGGCATTCTAGTCTACAGTGCTGCACCCTCCACAGCCCTTAACAGACTTTGGCTTGTGCTCAACAAAGCCTGCCATCTCATCCTTGGATGTGACCACTTCACTCACACCTGCTCCCTCTACAGCACCACAAACTGGCTAAACTTGGATTAACAGAATCAGGTATCACACCTGCATAATGTCCAAAAGGTAATCCCAGGCCTCACCCCTCCCCCCACCCTGGACCAGATTATCACGCCCAACACCACCTGACAAAACTACCCATAGCAGGAACAAACTTCTGCTATGTGTACCCCATGGCCGGACATCCCAGTTCCAGCGAACTTTCAGCTACAGAGCCCCTTCCTGGACTAACGCACTCCCCTGCCTAGTAACTGATGAAGCTAGGCTGGGCTCATTCAAAACAAGGCTAAGAAATCACCTACTGGCCTCCAACCTTTGTGACTGCAATTGACCCAGAGCACCTCTGAGTCCTCCATGCCAATGGCCTCTACGAACTAACCTTTTTTCTGGACAAGCAGCCCAGTTCAATACCTCTTTGCTACCTTATGGCTGTGCTAATCTCTTGTAAATCATGTATCCTGGATGAGTAGTGCACCCACTAATCAAATGGGTAAACCATGTTAGCGAATTGTATTATAATGTTATGTACAGTACCCTGTAAAAATATTGTCCCTGTCTCTGTCCTATGTATGACGTGAAACCTTTGTAAATTAGTCTTTGACTCAAAGGTCTTCTGAATATCTCAATAAATAATAATAAAAAAAAAAAAATCAAAGAATCTTCAATCAAGATGCACTGGTGAAAACAAAACATTTAATTCAAAAGTCACAATCTCCCTGTGTGGACTCAGCTACTGGAGGCCACAAACGGTAGAACTAGGTGTGTGGGGGGGAAGCCAGTTACACATACCTCAGCTATGAAGCACAAGGCCCCCTCTGGTGGCTTAATGCAAATGACACTCAGATTGACATATCATCAGCATGGACTACTTTTTTACATGTTTGTGCATTTTGCTGTCATTTTTTTTGATTTCTAATTTTATTCAAAAACGACTTTATATTTTTATTGGTTGTTCATATGTACAGTAGCTTATTAAGACAGACGTGTTGGCTTCTGTTCATAAACTGCCCTTCCAGGGGTTAAAGGAACTCAGCACAAGCACCTCATGCCTCACAATTCACCAGGGCATTCCGTTTACAAATAAAAAAACACTTTTTGTTGTATCTTAGTGCTTACTTAGCACACTATTCAACCAACAGATTAACATTTCTAAAGTGGTTACATATGCCACAATCACTATCCTTGACCCAGGCCAGCCTGGTGGCACTGAGGGTTGAGGTGCTAGATGCCAAACCTCATGCCATGCCAGTGACCCAGGTTCAGGAATGAGCTCAGGTCATCAGGGGTTGGCAGGGGAGGAGAGGATTGAGCATCCAGAGGATAGCTTTCCTTTTCTGGGGAGGGTGGGTGGTTGATTGCCCAGCACTAGTGACTCCCAGCGGAGGCTGCGGGTGCGACAGCTGGGGGATCATGCTGATGTTGGATGGGAGCATCAGTGAACATCTGCGGGAAGGGTGCTGGAGCAAGCTCAGCCCGCGCTGGAAGTCATTGCACGTCCATGCTCCTAGGGGGAGGGTTTCATGCTCATGAACAAGGAAACCACCCGTTGGCTGGGAGGAAGACGTCACCTGCCCCCACCGTCAACTCTGGGCCCTGTCCACTGGATCTCGTCTTGCCCTTCACTTCCACCCGAGGTAGCACTGAGGAGCAGAAGGCAGCCCCACTCCGGCAGGCATGGACCAGGGGATTTTCCATAGGTGTGTCACGAGTGGAGAGGAGAGACCGTGTGTACAGCTCGGGAGGGTCTCAGAAGGAGGGGAACAGGTACAACAACTGATGGGGCCCCAGCCAGCAGTGACAAGAGGGAAAAATAATTGGAAAAAAAACCCAAAAAAGTATCCTTGACCTTTGAATGAGAATAAAACAATCAGTGTAGCTTTCACGATGCTCGTGCTATCACATGTGCACTGTGTTGCCCTGAAGCCACTGATGAATTCAAGGAACAACATTGAAATCCTTGATAAACAGCTGTTTAAAGTTATAACTTTTAAGCTGTTGTTAAAATCAAATACACAATGGCTTACCTCAAAAATGCATAATTTTTCTCCAGTTGTGAAGGGGCAAGACTTTTATAACCTATAATTCCATTGTCCCATGACGTAATGATAAATTGCATGTCTCAAAACTCATATATTCCAGTTTTGTGTATACCTTATTTATTCCCACATGTGGATAAGTCCCATTCATCACTCATGAGTGGCAAAGTCAGGAATGTAGTAAGTGAGCAGTTACGCATCACAAGGGGTGTACTCATTGGGAGATATGGGAACTCCTCTTCTGTGTGCTGAGGAACAAGGCCAAAGACTGAGTGCTCCTCAGCACACAGCAGAAGAACACCTGTTTCTCCCAGTGATCACAGCACTTTAGAGTGTGTTATTGCACTTATAATTAATGGGTCTTCCTTTTTGCTGAAGGAAAACCGTGCCATAATTTGCCATAATAAAGGAGTGTTTATTATGGCAAACACGCACATGGTTTTCCCTTGGTCTGCGCATGCACCCACCTCAACCTTTCCTCTCGAACCACTGACTGCCGACTGCCTCCTGTTTCACAAGAGATGGAACAGTCACTGGGACTTGGTGGTATGTCACTGCAAATAAAACAAGAAAAAACCTTCACCTGTGAGCAGGGGAAAAAAAACATGTTTAAAAACGCCTGCGGACCGCAGCCGCACAAGAGTCAGGGACGTCATTTCTGTTTTTATTTTATATAATTACTGTTGCCAAAAAGGAAGACCCAGCAATTATATAAAATAAAACATGGGGTGTTGTGTGTAAACTCTAAGTTTACACACACTCTTGGGTTAGATGCTTTTTATAAACCCCTCGAGCTTCGTTCTTGGGGTTTATGTAGTATCTGACCCCTCGTGTGTGTAAAAGTTCTCATTACACACACCACCCCATACTTTATTCTGTATGTAATATAGCTTGGATGTTTTTGCCTAGAAAATGCAGCACTGTACATTCATGAGTACAGTATGTATAGGCTTGGCAGGTGTCGTAGTTTATCCAATCAGACAGCAGCGTTTGTAGCAACCATTTTGACCAATTTAATAAATATGGTTAACCCATTGCAGGTCCTTGTGTTGCCATTTAGACCCCCAATACTTTAAAGGTAATGGCATGCCATTTAATAAACTATTTATCAGAAAATATAACTATTTTTGTCTGATTACAGCTGCTGTTTAAGTGCTGCACAGGGCCACTGTGATGTAATCAGGCATTGTGAATGCTACACCCCAGTTGGTTAAGTTCAATCAATCAATCAAAGTCTTTATTTAACCGGGTGATCACCATTGAGCAAGCTGATTTTCGGGGTGGACCTGGGTTTGTTAACAAGGGACAATATACATGGGATGCAATGCACAAGAAAATAGTAATAATACTAATAAAGTGAGATACAATAATACAGTATATACAAAGTATCAGCAGGTAGCATTAACAGTAGTATATGTTTGGAACAGAAGATACAGCTAGTTTTGGGTAGGACACAATTTTTCATAAAAGTAAAGAAATATACATATCAGGTGCACCGAACACAAATAAAAACCTAATATAAAAAGATATATAGTGATACGGTATGGAGAATTTAGAGCTGGAACCAGGGTCAAAGGAATGTGGAAGGGAGAGATATGCGGGTAGAAAAAGGGGAGAGGGAAGAGTCGATTATAGATGTGATTAATGTATATTATGTCATTATGACATACAAACTGTAGAAATAACTTGCAGATGACATTCCTACTGTGAAAATAAATGTAGTATTTTGACAGTGTGCCATTAGCATGTTATCTGCATAATTTGTGTCATAATGTGAAATAACGTTCATTTTGTGGTGTTGATTTCCACCTTGAGTAGTAGAGATAAAGCAGCCCAAACATTTAGGGAGAAAAACGTCATCAGTTTAAACATGCTGAGAGAGGAATCAGCCATTAATGTACCTTTGAGGCACAAATATTGGCCAGTGTTATGCCATCTGTCCATGTGTTCTTGGATGTAAAGTGGAAAACCACAGGTAAGTCTTTATTTTTATCTAAACAGTCAAATGAACTGCATTATAACACGGAAACATAACAGTAGTCAGAAAAGACCATTGGTCCATCCAGTCTGCCCTGTTATACCCTGTCCTACTGCTAGACCTGTTGTCTAGATGGGGTTCTTGCCTTTGTCACCCCGTTGCCCCCTGCCTTACTGCTACCCCCTGAGTAACTATAAGTTCTTAACTCTGTCCTAGACGTACTTGAAACCATTAATGTTTTTTGTGCCCATTGCCTCTGCTGGTAGGCTGTTCCACAACTCAGTGAATCTCCCTCGGTAAAACAAAACTTTCTCACTTCCCTCCTGAATCTCCTGCTGCCAGCTACCAGCTGTCAGTCATGTCACTGTGTTTTTGACTCACTATTCCTACTGAATAGTTCTTTACCATTTACCCTGTTTACTCATTTCAGCAACTTGAAGGTCTCTAACATATCACCCCTCTCCTTTCTGGCCTCCACTGAGTACATGTACAGTGCCCTAGGACAATGCTCAAAGGTTGTGCCTTGCTGATCTTGAATCATTTAGGTTACCATATGTGGCACCATCTGAGTCTGTTGTTCCTTACAGTATGTGGGGACTCCAGGACTGGGCACAGTATTCCAGATGGGGACTCACTAGTGATCTATAGAGAAGTAGTATTACCTCTTTTCTCCTGCTGTCACATAAAATGGGCAAGGAAATCCCTGTGTCCTGATTGGCTGAGACTTGGTTCTAGCCATGGCACTAAGAGAGCACCACCAGTGGCATTCAGTGTGTGTCGCGGGGGGGCATTCTACTACTGTAATAATGCAGAGCTTTGAATTCTTCTGTTCCATGGTAAACAGTCACACAATGTCCTGAATGTGAAGAACGGGCACATGACTGACAGGTGAAAAACATCTGTGGAGGGACTATTTTACATTATTTAGCAACATTTTATTATATTTTTTGTGAATTTGAAAACTTTATAGAGTGTTCATTTTTTAAAAGTTGCCTATAGGCCCATTTTATGTAAGCAATAAGGCACTCTGGGGATGTTGTTGGTACTAGGTTTACCCCACAGTCAGGGGGCTGAAGGCACTCGGCTGTGCCTCATGCCTCACTATACCCCTGACCATGGGATAAACCTAGAACCACCAACACCCCATCATGCCTTATTGCTTATTATACAATGGGTCTCACGAATCCTGATTTCTGATTGGCTGACTGGCACAATTTATAACATTGTAAATCGTGGCATCACCCCACAGGAAAAAGTGCCAGACACCAGTCAGCCACATCATGAACTCCCCACAAATCGCTCCAACCAAGACGAATGCAGCAGTGGCAAACATGATGGAACCCTCAGAAAACTACCGCAGCCAGCAAGTGTTGCCATTTCTGCAGCTCCCCTAAAACAATCTGAAAACTGATGAACGCAAAAACTCACATTTAATAGTAAGCCCACCTCTTACAATAAACTTTATTTCTTTCAGGAACTCAGTAAGGGTGAGTGAGGGCCTAAAGTTTAAGGAGGAGTGCGAGGGCAGTAAAACAGCTGGTGCTCAACAGCTTCTACGTAGCTTACCTTTTTGCTCCTTCGCTCTCTGCTCTGCTCCCGCTATCTCTAGCACCATGTCTCTCTGGTGCACTCCTTCTCTCTCGCTGTCTCCCATCAATACAAAGAAAAAAAAAAAAACAGAACTTGCAGTATGCTCCCCCAAGAGTGTAAACCGCACTGACTCCGGACCGGAACAACAACAACATGAAGTGCCGCAGGCTCGGTCCTGCTACAACACCTGCGCCAGCCTTTGTTCCGGTCACTACTCCATTTTCTCCTTAACCATTCCATTATCTCTCCACTCCTTCAGTTTTCTACTTGTCCTCTGAATTAATGATTAAAACCCTATATCTCCTAAACAATTTTCCATAAAGAGTTTTTTTCTTTCTTTTTACCTCACCAACCCTAGGGATCCTTGTGCCTACTGTACATCACATAAACAAAGCAATATGTCTATCACATTATTTGTCTTATGTTTAGGCTGCCATCTGTCTTCTTAGTTTTAGTATGACTTGATCATCACTGATGTTCCTGCAGCTACTCATAGGCACACTAAACTCAGAGAAAGCATCGGGGCAGGGAATAAAAAACTGTTCTGCACATGCACAAACAGAAGGGAGCCTTAGCAGCCCAGGACTATTTTTTGCATGGCAGAGCAATAAAACGACAAAAACTAATATAAAATGTGAAAAAAAAAATGTCTTTATTTTTTGATCAAAAAAAGAGGTGGCACATTGTATAATCGCAGTATACTACTCCAGTGTGTGGGCAATGCTAGGATTTACCCATGCCTGATGTGCTTTGCTCACTCTGCCTGCGGCCTCATGACCAAACAACACACCAGGTGTGGTAAAGCCTAGCATAACCCACACCCTGTCATGGTATATTGCTTAAAAGAACCCCTCCCAATACACTCCAGTATTCTGATTGACATGCTATAGGGCTTGTTGCATTGGCTAGATTTTGTTAAGGAGTCGCTTATGATAACTCCCAGGTCCCTTCCCTCAGAAGTGGTGCCCAGCTTAACCCATCGCATCCAATATTCCATCCTGGGGTTCTTGTTCTCTATGTGTATCACCTTGCACTTTTGGGGATTGAATTTTAACTGCAAAACTTTGGACCACCTGTCTAACCTTTGCAGATCCCTCTGCAACTCCCTAACCCATGGGGTAAATCCCTAGACAGCTACACAGAAAAACATGTTTTACAATCTAAACCAATCTTCTCTTGCTGTAGGTTTTATTTGGTTCAGACAATCCTACAGTACTTCAGTGGAAAATAAAACAGTGGTCATCACGTAAACTTACATAATCAAAAGCAACATAACACTTGTTATAGAAAAGCCTTTGCCTGAGGACAATGACAGCGCACATTTTTTAAGTGGAGAAAAAGGGGAGTCTTGTAATCATATGCACACTGTTCTTATCAAAGAACCAAACATATCTGATCACTTTAAAAGCATTTCCTCATGATTGATACTGCCTTTCCCACTGGAACACAGAAGTACTATAGTGCATAAGAAATAATGGGTTCCAATGCATTTAGTCAAGACTTGTAGATTCCATCAATGTAGTAATACTTCAGACTGTTTGACATAATAGACATATTGCGAATGACATTCACCTATGCAAAGCTGCTTCTGTAAAGCATACGCACTTACAGAACCCATTCTGAAACATTTCTGACATATATCCCACAGTGAAATATGATAATTGATGAATTCCTGGAAAAGGATATCATTGTCCTCATTTTAATGGGGTAACAGTTTAATACAGAAATCTCATCAGTGCTATTATTTGGAATAAAAAGGAAACATGTAAATGAAGCTGGTGCTCAAAATGTATTGAAACAATACCAGTACTTTCTTTATTGTATCCATTAATTAAGTTCCCATCACCCAGCTCCTCTGGGAATGAACTGGAAAAATAATTAAAATGATACATGAGGTAGGTAGTTTAGCAATTCAAAAGGTGAAGCATAGAATTAGTTTAATACATAATTAGACATATTGCGCTTATTCATATGCATAGTTTATGAAAATATTAACTGCTTTTGCTGCATATATTGAGTGTAGCTGGATGCAGAATAGTTTAATCTTGGTGGAGCTCATTAACAAGGACTTCCTTCTTAACTTCTTCCTCACATTAATATATCAGGTAATGAAGCTAAGCTTCCAATATTGATGCTCCAGTGCTGAGCATCATGAGACTACCCCTGTGTCTAAATTAATTTAGTTTTAAATGTGGTGCTCAGTGATCCTGGAACTTTGTGACATAACTAACTGGCCAAATGTTTTGCCTTTTCAAAAGTCCTAAAATTATGCATTTAACATTAAGAAAACATTATTAAGGTATCTCATGCCAAAAGGAATATATACAGCATGTGAGCAGCCACTCATGGGGGGGGGGGGCATTCATTAGGAGTTGTTCTGTAAGTACTTCATTGTGTGCTGAGGCATGAGTCTGCTAGCTGAGTGCTCATATCTCCCAATGAATGCAGCACACTCTAGTGTGTTATTGCACCTACAAAATGGCCTAGTATTATAAACTATCTCAGAGAAAATGCAACACTGTGAGTTCATGAGTATATACGGGCACAGCAAGTGACATGGTTCATCCAATCAGAGAGTAGCATTTATGGCTCCATCTTGAGTTATAAGTGTGTGAATGTGTATAACTGCATGTGTGTATAAATATTAATACCCAAGGAGGTATCCAGGTGTACTGAAATATACAGACACTGTGGTTGTGTTAGCACTGTCAACCACACAAGAATTCAAGCATTATTATTGCACTTAGAAAATAGTTCTAAAAGATTCAAAATAATGAATAATTATCTACAAGATATGAGCTGTCTGACTATGCTAAAATAATTATATATACAGTATGTGGTGCAAATATCATCAATATGTTAGGGCTGAGATAGTTTGTGTCAAAATCCTATATTATACAACTTGTAACTCAGACATACAAGGACTTAAGGTTTGAAAATTAACATGCATCCTATCAATTCTAGAGGCTAAGAGTATACCATTTGCCAAAGAAATAGGTCCAATAATTTCAGCATAATCAAGAAATTAACTAAAATGCCCCAAATTAAGACTTTTTTCACAGAGATAAAATAATACACTGATTTAAAACCTGTAACATTCTGGTTTGTTACTCACTGGCCCACAGTATGGACTTTTGTTGATTTTGTGATGAAAAAGGCAACATGAAAAAGTAGTAAGTATTTCTTCAGCTTGGAGCCAGCGCATGCCCAAATGAAAAAACAATATCTGAAAAATATACAAAAATGCTGGCCTGGTGGTGCTGAGGTGCTGGATGCCTTAACTCATGCTGTGCCAGTGACCTGTGTTCGGGAATGAGCATGGGCTGCCGGGGGTCAGCAGGGGAGGAGAAGGATCGAGCATCCAAGGGACTGCTCTCCTTGTCCAGGAAGGGGGGATCACCAGCAATCGGCACTTGACTGGCCCCTAGCAGTGGCTGGGAGGCAGCATGCCGATGCTCCAGCATGGGGGAGGAGAAGAGGCAGATGCTGGGAGGAGCACATGTGGATGTGAGTGCTCTCTCTCTCTCTCTCTCTCTCTGTGGGTATCATTGCATGCCTCATCTCCTAAGGGGAAAAAATAAATGGAGGAGAAAGTATCTCGGGTGGCTGGATGAAGCCAATCCCTCAGGTGCCACTCCCTCGAACAGCAGGAACCTCAAGCACTGGATCCGTTTTGGTGGGTTGAGGGATCCCCACCACCCCGTCATGGGGGTAAGGCATGTAGGATGCCGGAAGGTTAACTTTGAGGGGCAGACAGGGCTGGGGGAATCAGGCAAGATGGAATGCCACCTGGGACACAAGGAGCATAAAGAAACTAACTGTAAAAAGATATATGAAAAGGCATGAGCTATTTTTTTCATTTGGGATTGACTAAATAGGAAGTCAGTTACAAATAAAATCAAAGTGCCAATGATACATCATGGTATGGATGTGTCATTTTTGTATAGTAAAAGATACATATACATGCTAAACCATGTACATGCAGATAGACAGACACATACATAAATGCAAGTACACACATGCATATCAAAAAATAAATAAGTGCACCACACACCATACACAGACTCAGAACTTTTAATATGATCAGTCCCTGCACTCGGGCCTCTGGTGTCAGCATGGCATTTTGCCAATTTGAAGTAATGTTTCCCAAGTTGCATCCAAGCCACAAAGTCTTAGTTGGAACATTTCAAGTTATTAGTGGTTTAGAAATTTAAAACTTGCTGAAACGCTACCAATAACATCAGCAATGACATCTAGCAATTTCTCTCATGTTACATAAATTGTAGTGTGAAGGGGAAAAAAATTCCACTCAAGGGATCAAACCCATGCCCCCTACTTACTATTGTACTGATTGATAGCCATTAGCTTTACTGTTGTACTTAGGTTTCTTCACAGGAAATACATGCTGTGTCATAGGACATCCAGCAGTGAATGCAGACCCCCTTCCACACACACACACACAGCTCCAGTCAGTGTCTCAGCTGGAACTTTTCAAGTTATCAATATAACTTCAAACCTTGATGAAGCTATGTCACAAACATATGCTGTTTCAAATAGCAGTTCCATACTACAAAAATTGTAACGAGAAAGAAACAAAAGTGTTCTGCACTGGGGATTGAACCCAGGCATGTGTTGATCTGAAACCCTACACCAAGACCTACAGTAAATGCCCTGATATCCTCAATGAAATCATGCAGCTGAATCACTCCTACTGAATGTGCCTTTGAACTTGACTAAATGCAAAAAAAGAGTACACATGACCACAGTAGGTGCTTATAGTTATGCTGTTTGTGCCCAAAAATAAAAAGGTTCATGTCTTTTCAGAGCCTGTGCTGGCCCATACCTATCACCCCTTGTATTTTCTGATGCCAGGTACCCAATCCCAGTGTCGGCTCCTCTCCTCCCCATGTCTTATGACACTGGATACTCAGTCCTGGTGTCAGGAATTATTTTATGTGGCCACTATGTGGCCAACCCTATGGTTCACTACCCCCTTTGCAATTTCCATTAATCCTCCCAGCCTCTTCTATCCATGCTCCACCACATGGCCACCCCAAGTGCTTAATTAAAAAAAATCCCTTCCTCTCCACCCACTGTACAATTGCAGCCCCAACCAATTCCCCCTGCCAACCAATTTCTTACTTTAAATTATCCACCATCAGTGACCCATGCCACCGTCCCCCTCATGACCCCCCATACATAGTTTAAGACAGTTCCCACAGTGGGCGACTGGCACAGCCCTCCCTCCACATCAACCAATCACTGTCTTCTATTGGGATCTGCTGCTGCCATTCACTAACTGAAAAAAAAAAACAACTTAAAAAGCAAGTCACATAGAACTTAGTTTTTTAGCCCCAAAAGGGTTGAACTTGGTATCCCTGAAAATGTAGTTTGGGGTCAAATTTGGACAGCAAAACTATGTATTCATTGGGAGTGCTAAGCACTCTGATTCTGAAATGAAAATGTTAAAAACATAAAAAAGAGCCATCTCTGGTGTGCCAAGCAAGGGGGGGGGATCACTATGGCATGCAGCATGCATACATATACATATAGTGGAGCAAACAATGATGCAAAGCAATAACTTGCAGTAAGTGACATGACACATATACTGCATGACAAAAGGGCCTATTTGCCATTGAATAACACTCTTCCCTGCCATATACTGCAGCATTTTGTGATATACTACAGCATTCTACATTGCATCCTGGCTGGCATATTCTTTGTGGAAAACTTTGTTAATGCACCAGTTAGGGTTCCAGCATAAAAAGTATTTAAATGTCATGTTAGGGTTTCCAACCCTAATGCCTTACCCCCACCCTGCAGGCAGCAACAGGTGTGGGGTGTGCCTTGGGCTTGTCAGCTCTATTGCTCACCCCATTCCATGAGTAAATAAGCTGAGATATGTACAGCATATGAGAATGAGGGGACCATTAGGGTTGCCAACCCCAAGGCACACCTCAAACCTGTTGCTGCCTGCATGATGGGAGGTGCTGTTAGGGTTGGACACCCTAACATGACATTTCCCTACTTTTGATGCTGGAACCCTAGCTAGTGCATTAACATTGCTTTTTTGCAAAGAATTTTCTTACTTTTTGAGATAGTTATAATCATGTCCTTATTTGCCTGTGGAGGGCCCTGCACTCCCATCCCTACATTATTTTTGGGATATTGTAATCATATCCTTATTTCCGAGTTGGTGTGCAGGGCCATCTGGGCCCTGTGCTCTCATCACTCATTAATGGTATCTGTATTTGAGTGTGGGAGGGTCTTGCACTAGTATCCATCCAGAATTTTTGAGATATTGTAATCATATCCTTATTTCCCTATGGGAACACAAGGCCCACTCTCCTATCTGTCCACAATATTATCCATATCTGCATGTGGGAGCACAGGGCCACTCTGTGCACTGCACTCCCATCCATCTATAATTTTAAAGATACTGTAGTTTTCTCCAATCCCGTGCTGCACAGTACCAAAGAAAGACCTTACATTGCAGTGTTATCATATGGGAATCACAGGAAAATTTGAAACCTGTATAACTCCACACCAAATGAATATCGTTCCATGAAACCAGCAAAAGGCACATCTGTAGGGCAAGCCCTTTGTAACCAGAAAATTTCATACAAAAATTGGAAGCCATGTCTTCACAATGGAGTGACAAAGAAATGGCTGTGTACACCTCATATTACAATGTTATCCTATGGGGAAAAAAGAAAAATTTTAACCCCCAGAACTCCAGAGCAAAATAATCTGTCTTCACCAAACCAGTAAAAGGCACATCCATGGACAGGGATTTATGTAACTCTAAAAATTGATTAGGGTTTTGCTCATAAAAGTGCTAAATCTTTGTGAAAATGCATAGCTCTTGTCTCACTGTGTTTAAGAAACACAGCACTTCTAGAAAATCTATATGAATATGTTCTGTACAGTTAGTATCATCCCAAGAAAAAAACTGCTAATCAATTATTTAAAACACTGATGGAGCAAGTCTGTTGTCCCTTGAACATTTCAGACCAAAATTCCAAACTGTATCTTCACTGTGAAGTGACAAACAAAACCCAACTGTATGAAAATTCCTTTTTCGCAGATTTCAAAACAGGATCCTGTTTTGAGCTTTCTTTTTCAAAATTTGCAAAAAAGAAAAATCCCTTTTTTGTAAATTGTGAAACCGAATCCTGTTTCATGTTCTTTTTTCATAATCTGCAAAAAGAAAATTATTTTTGTAGAATTATATACAGGATCCTGTTTCAGAATTTTGTTTCACAAATCTGTGAAAAAGGATTTTGCATGTTAAAAAGTACATTTCAGGTTATTTATGAAATGATTAACCCCAGAATCTGATAGAATGGGCCCTGATTAGCAAAACATGTGTTGGTTACTTCAAAAAAAACATACTTTTTTCTGTGTTTTGACTTTGTATGCCTCACTAAGAAAAAACAAGATGGCGGCAACATGAAAAATTATTCCCCATTTGCAAGGTAAGATTACTCATTTGCAACACAGGGTTGCCCATTTGTGAAACAGATTACTGTTTTGAGGCTCACATATAACTTTTCCCATTGAAAATAATAGGAAATTCTCAAATTTAATAACTTTTGAGCAGATTAATATTTGTTTACCAAATCTTCAAAAAGCACATCTGTGATCCAAGAGCTTTCTACCCTAAACTTTTCAGACCAAAATCGCAAGCTGTATTTGTGCAGTGATGTGACAAAGAATTTAAAAAAAAAATGGTAAATGTTCACATTTTTTTGACACTCTGTATTTCCACACCCACACATCCGACTGGAATGAAACTTGGCACATCGAGAGATCTTTAGTCCCTGGTGGTACATGCACATCGGATAATTGGTTGTGAACATATTAAAGTGCAACATTTTGAGTTTAACGTAGAAGTGAAGGTTGAACCCTAATTATAGGGACACGACCTTTAAGACTCCGTTTCTCTGCACCCATGCATCTGACCGGAATGAAACTTGGCACATTAAGAGACCTTCAGATCCTGATGGTGCATACAAAATATCATGCAAATTAGTTGAACAGTTGCAAAATTATTAAAGTGCACAAAGCACAAAAAAGATTCCTCATTCATTACAAAGCAGTATCAATTTGTGACAAAGGGGTGCCCATTTATGACAAAGAATCATTTTTTGAGGTGAACATCTAACTTTTCCCATTGAAAATAATGGGATATTTCAAAATTTAATCACTTTTAAATGGATAGATATTTTGTCACCAAATCTTCAAAAGGCACCACTGTGACCCAAGACCTATATACCCTAAATATTTCAGACCAAATTTCCACACAATTTTTGCACAGTGGTGTGACAAAGAATTTAACACATAACGGTAATTTATACATTTTGTGACACTCTGTAGCTCTGCACCTACATGTCTGACTGGAACGAAACTTGCCTCTTCAAGGGATCGTTTGTCCTTAATGGAACATGCAAAATTTCATGTGAATCACGTGAATGATTGCAAAGTTTTTGAAGTGCAACATTCTGAGTTTAACATAGAAGTGAAGATTTAACCCTAACTGTAGAGGCACGACCCCTTTATACATTCACTCTTCACTGAAACATAGAAAAATAGAGCACAATGGTAGAAAAAGAACAGAGGCATATCCAGTGTACCCATGTTCCCTATAATCCCTGTAACCTATTGCTCCTCCAGGGTGCTAACCCTTACCATCCTATCCTCATTCTTCTCCCTGGTCCTGTCTCACCAGGCAACCATTATTTCCTTCACTCTGTCCCAGGCCTGCTTCAACCCCCTTGCCTGTATTCACACCCACCACATTGGCTAACAGACTGTTCCAAGGTTCCACCAGTCTTTCCATAAAGAAGTACTTCCTCACATCCCTCCTGTTAATTTCCACATGTGACCGCAAGCTGGTATTTAGGCCAAATAATTCCCCACAGTTCACCTTGTTAACTCCTGTAAGGAACTTGAATGTCTCTGTGACAAGACTGAATAAGGCCCTGTTCCGTTTGTTATGCAGAAAGAGTTAAACGCAAGGATCTGTTCTATCCTCTCCTTTTCTGGCTCTTGTTTGTCTGAATGTGTAATCAAATTTTCTTGTGATGCCTAGCAACTGATCACTCTGATGGTTTCGTGATTCTCCACCTCCCACTATCTCTCTGCCTTTACTTGCAGTTTTCTTTCTTTTCTTACCCTCTGTTTATCTTCAGTTATAAAAATATATGTGAATGTGTGAAACTGTTTATGTGAAACTGGTTTCTCTGGTTTGAAAATGTATATAGTTATATTATTGAAATGATTGCAAAAAACTATTTGGAACTCAGGGGGTTAACTCTGAGATACACCACAAGCTCATTTGCAGAGTTATCAACCAGAGGTTAGTTCTGGGAGACACTGTTCTACTGTGTTGCACTTGCAGAGAAAGAAACTTACAAAGTTCTGATCTGTTAACAAGCTCAGGATGAAGAAGTTAATTTCCAAGCAAAGACTTCTTATAAAAAGAGCAATCTTTTCATAGAGAGAGAGAGAGAGAGAGGGAGGGAGGGAGAGAGAGACTGAAATTTAGAATTAGAGATCCCCTCAGAGAAAGGACTTTGTTCTTTTTGAATTACCTATGTTAAAAAAACTATTCTACACTATTTTTATTTTTGTTTTATTCTTTTTTTATTAAGAGTAATAAAGTGCTACTTGTGAATTTTATAACTGCTCATGGTTTTCGTATGCTTCCTGACCTATGACTTAATGACAGATGGTGTTAAAAGTGTGATTTACGCTGTACATACTGGAAGCCAGGAGTTTTGTGCGTGGGTACTAGACCTGTTACCAGGGAAGCATAGAAGAAGGTATGGATCCTGCAACAGCATGCCCAGCAGCAATTACCATATGAATGGCAGCCGAACTAGCAGAGACAAAAGTCCAAACTGAGACTGTACAGCCAGAACTGGTGATGGAAGATGAACAGGCAGGAATATAACCTGTAAACCTGTCTGCCTTCTTCAAATGGTGGGCTATACAACAAAGAGAGACAGAGAAGCAGAGAAAGGAAGAGATGCAGTGACAGGTGTAGCAGAGGAGACATGCAGTGACAGGAGCAGCAGAGAAGAAAAGTGCAGCAACATGAGCAGCAGAGAAGAGAAGAAATGCAGTGATGGCTGGATGCCTTGCAAGCTATCAAAGCTGGAGGATCTGGCACAGGCTTCAGCAAAGCAACAAAACTCAAACAACTTAAAGGACATTACACTTACAAAGTTGTGTGCCTCAGATTGTGTTGAAGCATGCAGCTGAAGCATACATTGAGCAATACAGATGAGTATGAATAAATCGGCCAATGACAGAGTAAAGGCCTATGGCATATTCATAAAGTAGAAACAAATGGGCAGACTGGATGGGCCCTGCAGTCCTTATCTGCCATCAACTTCTATGATTCTATGTTTCATACCTGACAAGTTTTCAAAGGGTTGCCGCAGCCTGCCAGTGGCCAAAGCAGCAGTGGGCAAACAGGCTTGGTACCTCACCTGACAGGTAAAGCCCAACTTGCCTGCAGCAATACAGACACTGCACAGTCAGAAAACTATGACCCTGTTAAAAAAGAAATCCTGAAAAAGATATAATATCTCAGGAAAGACCTGCAGGCAAAGATTCCAATCTCTGAAGTACCACTTAGCTGACAATCTTTGAGAAGCTTTCACCGAACTCGGTGAACTCCTTATTAAATGGCTCCAACCAGAAGGCAAAACAGTGCCACAGATCATTGATGTATTTGTAATGGAGCAATTCATTGACATCCTTCCCATAAATGTGCAGCTTTCGTTAAAAGAACATTGACCAGAAAGTGGGGAAAAGGCTGTTTCTTTGGCTGAGGACTATCAGATGGACAGACAGACCATGCACAGCAAAATAAAAGCCAAAGACTGGTAAGACCCTCTTTTTCCTGATTTAACTCCAGGTCAGGCAAACACCCTGGTGGGGGTAACAAATCTGCACCCAAAGACTTTATTTGCTGTAACTGTAATAAGCCTCACTGGGGCTGGCATTATAGCCTAGAGATTAGAGTAACAAGCTGTGAATGAGCTTGGTACATCAAGCACACAGACCTGGGTTTGATTCCCACAACCTCCATGTATGTACTGTGTGACTCTGAGCAAGTCACTTAACCTCCCCAGGGCTCCTGGGTCATGCCTGAAAACAGGCACTTGTGCCTAGTGGGCCTTACCTGGTTACTAAAGAATTAAAAATAAATTGCAAGAAACTGCCATAAAAATAAGGAGGGTAACACTGGGGCAGCTTTGGCCTTAGCAAACTGGGGCAAGTATTTAACAGGTGTCAATTTCAGGGAAAAGACTGTGAAGGAACTATTGACTCAGGAAGCAGACAGACCTTGGTGCATGTTAAAGTTCTGGGAAAGAATTGTGCAAAAGGACCAGGTATTGGTGTCATCTGCATCCACTGGGACACTCGATACTGTCCCACCACCCAAGTGACTGAATATTAATGGGATGTCAGACTAAATGAAAGTAGGAGTAGTATCGAAGTTATTTGTTCCTGTGATTATTGGAAATGACTTTCCATGGTTTGCTGAGTTAATCACACATGGAGCAAAACCTGTAGTTTCAGCAGCTCTGATGACAAGCGCACAGGCAAAGAAAATCTCTGGTGGAGACACTTTCCCTTTTAATGACTTTGAATTAGACTTGTTTGAGCCCAGCTCCAAGATGCAGGAGTTCAGGAAAGAAAGAAGATGCCTGAAGAAACAGTGGCAACAAAAGACTGATGGACATAAGGGGTTAATATATGAAAATGCTGAAACTAAACTGATAACTGTGATTTTCTTTCAGAGCAAACTAAGGATGTTTCTCTCCAAAGTTATTTTAAGCAGATGGGGTAAAACAAATATAGGGTGAACCAATGTTTAAAAAATGGAATGGGTTTCTGTACAGAGTTTGGGTTAAACTTCAGACACAGGAACAGACAGAACAATTGATTATACCATAGAAGTATAGACCCGAGTTGCTACAGACAGCACATGATAGTCCTATGGCAGGTCACTCAGGAAGGGGTCTCACCCTTAAAAAAAAGCCTCTACAAAAAAAAAGAGCCATCTGGGGGAGCAGTGGAATAACAGACAGCATTGTAATTCTTCTCCAGAATAAACTTTATTCATATTTCTTTAAGGCCCATTGCTGGACGCTTCACCTACACCATGTAGGTTTCATCAGAAGGTGCCTCTTCATATCTTTATCGATGGCTTGGCTTCCCTTTGTACCATAAAAATTCCCTCTGAATGGGGATAGGTTAATCCTGGTTGTTATTTTGATAAAGACTTCCCTTTTGCTGTTTCATTTTCCTGTTTTAACCTTTTTATCCTTCAAGGGCTTCTTTCAAAACAAACCCATACTATTTACTTCAGAACGCCACTCTAATTATTTTACATGTTCTATCATAGCTTCTCAGGGTTGCACCCTTGCCAGATTGCTGAACACGTTTTACTGGCCTGAAATTCATGAAAATGTTGCTACCTACTGCAGTTCTTATGCTGAATGTCAGAAAGTAGCCCCAGTAACTTAAAAAGACAAGGTGCCCCTATACTTGATAGATGTACCTTTTGAGAGAATTGCAGTGGATATGGATGGTTCCTTAGACAAAAGTTAAAAGGGTAACTGATTCATTCTGGTAATATGTGACTATGCTACTCGATACCCACAGGCAGTTTCAATGCGTACTGTCACATTCCCAAAAGTGGCAGCAGAGCTTGCCAATATTTTCAGCAGAGTGGGTATACCTAAAGAGATTATCACTGATCAGGGTAGTAATTTTGGTGCTGCATTACTGAAGGAGCTATAATGACTACTAGGTATCACTGCTATAACAACCTCCTCTTCTCACCCTCAGACAGACAGTCTTGTTAAGCATTTTAACCAAACTTCAAAATGCATGTTAAAAAGGTTTGTAAAATGGAAGGGAAGTCTGGGACCAATACTTACCTTGCCTGCTTTTTGATTACAGAGAAGTGCCACAAACTCCAGCAGATTTTTCACCATTTGAATGCTGTATGGTAGACAACCTAGTGGGCCACTAGGTGTAATAAAAGAAATAAGAGAAGATAACCCCACTCGGAAAAAATGTATTACATCTTATATGTGTGCCGTGAGAAGAAAGCTGGCAAAATATGTTAAAATTGCCCATAGTAATCAGGAAAAGGCCCCAAACCATTAGAAAGCATATTATGATCATGGGATAAAAGAAAAAGTTTTTGAGCCCGGTGAAAAGGTTTTGCTACTGTTACTCACTATAGATAATAAACTGTTAATGAAGTGGCAAGGGCCTTATAAAAAGCTTAGACGTACTGGTACAGTTAACTATGAGGCTGAGACCCCCGATAGGAAAAATCCTACCAAGATATACCATGTAACCTCTTGAAGAAATGGGTTCAAAAACACCAAAGGCTACTTTGCTAGTTTTACCAGAAACTTCTACAGAAGATATTGTTCTTGGATCGCACATATGTTGTTCTATCTACACTTCTTGGCAGGTACCTTGCCGCTTTAAGATGTGCCGAAAAGTCTTCAAGCTGGCTCCTCCAACCCCCCGGGTGGTATAAGCCTCGACTCCGCCCCATGATGCCAGATCTTCCTCTCCGTTGGAAGGTTCAGGTTCCCTGCTTAGCACTCCCGCATGTAGTAGGCCCTGGCTCTAGAATCTTTGGATTTGCTTCCAGAACTTATTTTAAAACTCTCTTGAGTTTCATCTTTGCCTTATTCTCTCACTACCGTGATGGAAGACAAATCAGTTCTAGGGTTGCGCCAGTGCCCCTGCGGGCAGAAGATGGCTCTCACACCGATCCACACGCCTCATGCATCTACTGCCTGGGACATGGGCACGATCCGCAAGTTTGCGATCACTGTAGGTCCTTTTCACCTTTGGTTCTTGAAGACCGCACTGCCCGACTTCATCTGGGGTGACTGGAAAAGTGTTACCCACCAGTTAAATCCAAGGATGCCTGTTGGGTGGTCTCTGCAGCTACGGAGTCTGCTGAGCAGCTGGAACAGCCTAAGGCCTTGGAGGAGCAGGGGTCTCAGGCCGCAGTGGGCTCATCTTCAGCCTTCATTCTGCTACAACTGGGATCCTCCTATTCAGCTTCCTTCAAGGAGTTGTGCCAGTTTCTCCCTACCAAGGGAGAGGGCCCTTCGGGGTCGTTTGTTTCGCGATCTTGGAAGATGGAGTTGAAAAAGGACTAGTCGCATCGTCGATGCTCTTGGGACCAGGAGCGGTCCCGCTCACAGGAAACTCCTGTTTTGACTTCGGTCGAAGTCGAGGCCGAGGCCGCTGGTTTCATGATGACCCCGTCAGATCAGTCGGCTGAGATGCCTGTCAACACTGCCAAGATTTGTCTCGAGACGCTCGGCGGGTTGTCACCCGATCCGGCCGACATCTCTTTATTTCGGACTCCAGTGTTTCCGGTGTCCTTGGATGGGTCGTCTCAGCCTACTGGGCAGGACCCGCCCACCAAGGAACCTGATCAGAAGGAGCCGCGGGTTTCCCTGACTCCTTCTGAGGCCCCCCATCGTTCCTTGACTTCGACATTGGACAAGACTCGCCCTCATCGGCGATCTCGCTCCAGACACCATGGTAAGCGGCGGCACTGCTCCTCATCTTCATCCTCCTCAGATGAGGAGAGACTCCAGTGCAAGTTGCATCAGTGCTACAAAGACCTAATGTGCCAGCAGTTGGTCCTGTCCGGGTCTAAACCGATTCTGGTTTCTACTCCGCCATTAAGTGACTTTCAGCTGAGCGACTGATGTTGGCCACGGTCACCATCACTAAGGTGCCGGTTAAAGCCCCACCTGTTCAGCCAAAGCCGGCTACTCCACCGATCTGGGTTGACCCGCTGCCCAAGCAACCAAAGTCCTAGTCTCTGACCAAGGATTCTTGGTCAGCCCATTTCCCTTCGGTTGTTGGTCCTCTACTCCTGACTGTCCAAGGCAGGTTGAGAGTATCTTAGTTATCACCCGCTTTACGAGGACTCCTTGGAGTCCGAAGATTCCTCCATGGTCTCCCGTCCTGTCAACGTTGAGTCTCTTGGGGGTCTCTCCACTGACAAGGGTCCTACCTCACTGATGGGTATTTGTTAGCTCATTTCCGAGTCCAGTATCCCCTCACAGAGATTCTGGACAAAGGGGATACTCCAATGGAGGCCTTTATGATGGCTGAGGCCATTGTGAACCCAGCCTTGGAGCTGTGGCAGCATCCTGCATCTTGCCCTGCGCCTTCTGCCCGTATGACCCACAAGTATGCGGTCCCTATGGGGTCCCTTTTGGGTTTTTCAGAGCACCTCTCTACAGTGGGGTTGGTGGCCGACTCCATTTTTCGGCGCTCAGTCAACAAAGGGGATGTGGACAGAACCCCGGACAAGGAATCCAAACAACTGGGCCATTCCAGGAAGAAGGTCTATCCTTCATCAGGCCAGTGCAGCTGTTATCATGGCACACTTCTCCCATGCCTTCTTGGGCTCCTTGGATGAGGTGATCCCTCTGCTCCCAACGGACCTACAGACCATGGTCAAGCAGGTCCGGGACCAGGGTAGGTCAGTGGCGAAGCAACAACTCCAGATGGCTCTGAACATTGGTGACTCCTGTGCTCATTCGGTAGCAGCCGCAGTGGCCATGTGCCGCAGGGCTTAGCTGCACATCTCTACCTTTACAGCTGATATGCAACACAAGCTGGCAAATGTTCCCTTCTTGGGCACCAACCTTTTCAGGCCCGGCATGGAGCGCCACCTCCAATGTATAGAGAAATCCAATACCACCTTGGACTCCACCACATCTGCCCAGAGGGACAAGAGCCCCAAGCATCAGAACTGCAGGCCCTTTCACTCGTCCACTCCTGCGGCCAGACCGGCCCAGCAGCAGGGCCTGCAGGCTCAAACTTGGCATCCTCGGGCCAAGTCTGTGGCCTCCTCATTCAGCAAGCCGGGGGGAAAGGTCCTGTTGGCTCTTCTGATGGACCTTCCTCCAAGCCTGCCCAGTGATGGGTTGGGGGTGCCTCCCTCAGTCCTGTCACACCTCCCCTAGGACCTCCCATGGGAGGCCAGCTCAGCCACTTCCTTTCTGCCTGGTCCACTATCACCATGGACCGTTGGGTTCCGGAAGTGGTCGGACAAGGTCTGCCTCTGGAATTCAAGCAGGCTCCTCCATATCAAGCCCATGACCCATGGGGGGATCTAGTGTCTGCAGCCTCTCAGTTGGCTCACTGAGAAGACTTAGCTCAGCTCCTCAAGGAGGTGCTGCACAGAGTAGCGAATCCGCCTTCAGACCCAGGGTTCATTTTCAGGTACTTCCTGGTACCAAAATGGACGGGGGGTCTGGTCCCAAATTCTAGATCTGCATGACCTGAACAAGTTCCTCAGGTCCTACACCTTCTGGATGGTCACGCTGGCTCAGATCATACCATCCCTGGAGCAAGGCATGTGGTTCTGCTCCCTAGATCGTCAGGACGTGTTCTTTCATGTCCTTATCCGTCTATCCCATCAACGGTTCCTCTGCTTCTGAGCCAAGGAAACCCTTTACAAATTCCAAGCCATGTCCTTCATCCTGTCTTCAGCCCCCTGGGTTTTCACCAAATGCATAGCTGTGGTAGCAGCTTACCTGAGGAGCCAAGGGGTTCAAGTGTACCCTTACCTGGATGACTGACTGATAGCAGGTCCCTCCAGGCAGGAGGTGGAGCAGTCCAGGGATCTGGCCCTCCAGACTTGCCTCAGCCTTGGCCTCCTTATCAATGAGGCGAAGTTAGAACTCGTGCCTTTGCAGGTGATTCAGTTCATTGGGGCAGAGCTCGACTCCTGCCAAGCCAGAGCTTGGTTCCTGGTGGACAGGGTGGAGGTCCTGTCCTTCTTTGCCCAATCATTTCTGGTTGGGCAATTGCACCCTGCCCGGGACTTCCAGCATCTTCTGAGCTACATGGCGGCCTGTACCAGTGTAGTCCAACGGGCCCACTGACATATGCATTCTCTGTAGTGGGAACTGGCCAGCCAGTGGTCTCAGCACTTGGGTCATCTCAACCAGCTGGTCTCTGTGACCCAGAGGATGTGGGATGGACTCCAGTGGTGGCTCGTCCCATCCCACCTACAGGAAGGGATCGCGTTTGTCCGCCCTGAGCCGGCAGTCATCCTGATGACTGATGCCTCTCTGATGGGTTGGGGTGCCCATCTGGGGGATCACAGAGTCCACTGGCTCTGGTCCCTCCAGGAGTCCCGATACCACATCAACCTGCTGGAGCTTCAAGTGGTTCGGCTAGCCCTGACTGCATTCGCTCCATTTGTTCGGGGTCAAGTGGTCCAGGTCCAGACGGACAACAGCATGACCATGTGCTATCTCAACAGGCAGGGCAGCACATGCTCCTTGCCCCTCTGCAAGGAAGCTCTGTATTTTGTCCCTCATGGTCAGCCTATGGGCAGATCTCCTAGCCATTCATGTGGCAGGAGCCTTGAATCAGCTGGCTGATGCCCTCAGCCAGATGGGCGGGGCATCTCATGAGTGGTCTGTCCACTAGGAGGTAGTACAAGATCTGTTCTCCCACTGGGGATCCCCTCAGGTGGACCTGTTTGCCTTCAGGGAGAATGCAAAGCTGAGGCTGTGTCATGCCCACCCCCCCCAGCAGGGTTCTCTGTAGGGTGATGCCTTCTCGAGGCCGTGGATCCCAGGCCTCTTCTACACCTTCCCTCCCCTTCCCTTGATTCAGAAAGTGCTCACCAAGTCAGGAGGGACAGGGCGCAGGTGATCCTGGTAGCCCCAGACTGGCTACACCAGTTCTGGTATCCAGATTTCATCAGCCTCAGCTCCAGGCCCCCGAGGAGGCTTTCCTGCACACTCGGACCTGCTCTCCATCAGTCAGGGGAAGGTATTCTACCCAGACCTTCAATCCCTGCACCTGACAGCCTGGTTCCTGAGCAGCTAGAGTTCCAGGCCTTGGGTCTCTCCAATGAGGTCCTCAGCATTGTTGAGGCTTCCCGTAAGGAATCGACCAGAAAATGTTATGCCTTTAAATGGAAGATTTTCTCCTTCTGGTGTTGGGGCAAAGGGTTGGACCCCTCGTCCTGTCCAGTGGCTAGTATTTGGGACTATCTTTTGTCCCTCTCCCAGCAGGGACTTCTGTTGACGACCCTAAAGATACACCTGGCAGCCATCTCTGCTTACTGGGTACGGGCCAGTCAGTGGTGCAGGAGAAGGTGGTCTGGCACCTCTTCAAAGGCCTAGATCACATATCCCTTCCAATGTGTGAACCTCCATCTCCATGGGATCTACTGCTGGTTTTAGCAAGGCTTATGGGCAAGCCATTTGAACCGATGCACAAATGTGACATCTCACATTTGTCGTGGAAGACTGCCTTCTTGGTGGCTATCACATCAGCCAGAAGGACTGGGAGTTACAGGTGCTCTTTGTTGAGTCTCCTTACCAGGTCTTCCACAGGGACAAGGTTGTCCTGTGCCCCCACCCAAAATTCCTTCCGAAGGTGATGTTGGAGTTTCACCTTAACCAGGTGATTACTCTTCCAGTGTTCTACTCCAATCACACCTTGGAGGGTGAGTACAAGTTCCATACTTTGGACCTGAGATGAATGCTCGCCTACTACAAAGAGGAAATGGCAGATTTTGGGAAGAGGTTCACCAGCTGTTTGTCACCTATGCTGAAGCCGCACCTTTCAGACCTGCAGCCAAGCGGACAATAGCTCGATGGATTACATCTTGCATTGACCTCTGCTATAGGTTGGTGGGTAGGGAGCCTCCCATAGGGCTTAAGGCTGATTCCACCCGCCATACCGCTGCATCAGTGGCTGCTTCTAGGAACGTCCCTATCCAGGAAATCTGCAGGGCTGCTACCTGGAAGTCAGCACACACCTTCATTTCCCATTACCACATTGACCTTGAGTCACATCGGGATGCTGGTTTTGGAGCCTCAGTTCTCCAGTCCCTTTTTCCCCAAATAGGGGGTGTACGTCTCACCTCCCTCTTCCTGGAGAGCTGCTAGGAGTCTGCCAAGAAGTGTAGATAGAACAACCTAGCCACAATCCTAGAAAAACAGGTTACTCACCTGTAAGAGTAGTTCTAGGAGTGGTATATGTTGTTCATTCACACGGACACACCCGTCCTCCCCGGCTTCAATACACAAACCCGGCTTCCAGTAAGCTAAGATCTGGTGTCATGGGGTGGAGCCAAGGGATGTACCACCTGGGTGGATGGGAGAAGCTAGCATGAAGACTTTCTGAAACATCTTAAAGTGGCAAGGTACCTGCCAAGAAGTGTGGATGAACAACATATACCACTCCTAGAACTACTGTTACAGGTGAGTAACCTGTTTATATAGGTTATGACAGACTAGAAAAACTGTAACTGCTGATGCTGTAAAGGTAAATGTTTCCTTACCCTATGAACAAACCATATAAATTTGTAACTTGTTAAAGACATTTAACAGTACTTTTACCACAGTGCTAGGCCGAGCAAAAGGGGTTGAGCACGTAATAATGACAGGGAATGCTCTCACTAGCAGACAAAAGGCATACAGATTAACAGAGCAGTTAAGAGCAAATGTGGTTAAGGAAATATAAAAAATGAAAGAGTTTGGTATCGTGGAAGAGTCAAGAAGTGTATGGTCATCACCAGTGCTTACTGGAAATAAAAAAGAAGGGGTTGTAAGAATCTGCCTTGAATTTAGCAAACATAATCAGGTGTCCAAATTTGACAGTTATCCTATGCTCAGGATAGATGATTTGGTAGTCTAATTGGGAAGTGCTAAGTACCTCAGTATCCTCAGTCTCACCAAGGGTTACTGGCAAATTCCACTAGCTAAAGAATCCAGAGACAAAACTGCATTTGCCATTCCTATTGGATTCTTTCAGTTCACCATCATGCCATTTGGTTTGTATGGTGCACCCGCTACATTCCAGTGGTACATGGATATAATTTTAGCTACTCACACTGGTTATTGTGCTGTTTACCTGGATGATGATGTGGTGTACAATACAGGCTGGAAAATCCACCTGGAACACCTACGAGCAGCTATCCAGTCTATCAAAAAGGCAGATCTGACAATTAATCCTACCAAATGTGCATTGGGCATGTAGGAAACCAGGTATTTGGGATATATTTTGGGAAATGGAGAAGTAAAACCAGAGATTTCTAAGATAGAAGCTGTGGCTAACAGTCCTGTCCCTACAACAACAAGCATTTGTCAATGCCGAATGATTGCTTGCTGACATTGGCATTGGTAGTGTAGGAGTTAGAGAGGTGCATAATAGGAATGGCAGTGAAGTATTGAACTGAAGCCAACCCCACCACCAGCCTGCAGAGACTGACAGGCATTGGGGTGTGCCTTTGGGTCATCGGCCATAATGCCCACGCCATTTCACCACACCCTACCCTGCAGATACCGACAAGTGTCACAGTGTGCCTTGGGGTCTTTGGGCCTTATGCTCACCCCATCCATAAGGAAATATGGTGAGATGGGTGCAGTATAGGAGAATGGGGTGAACTTTGGGGCTGAAGAGTCTAAGGCACATCTCGATACCTGTCACTGGCTGCAGGGTGTGAGTGGGGGTGGAATGGCATGAGCATTACAGGCAACAATCCCAAGTCACACCCCTGATGCCTGTCAGTCTCTGCAGGGTGGGGCGTTATGGTTGGAAACCCTAAAGCTCCGGGCATTCATTGGTATTTTCACTCCAAATTTTCAACATGGTTTTGTGACCCCACCTCATGAACAGTGACAATATCAGTTCGTTAGCCAAAAGCTAATTTTGCACAGCGACTCTGCCATTTGGCACCACGGGTGCGAAAACACATTTCGAACAGAATGTGAAAAATGACAGCTGTTCTGTTCATGGGGAGGTGTAAAAAATGGCAATGTTGAAAAATCTGGAGTGAAAATATCAAAAAACTGGTGAAGTCATGAGTGTGCATAGAAACTGTGCAACGCACACTCGTAATGTAGTTAGTTTTGGGATTTTTTACAGCAGATTGTCAACACAGGCATTTTGGGAACTCCACTCATGAACAGTGTAACTGTGATTTTCTTAATCTGTCCCGAACACTGATTTCCCACAGCGACCACGCATTTCTTTGCTGAAAATGCGAAAACACATTTCGGTCAGGGTGTGAAAAATTACAGCTGTACTGTTCATAAGGAGGTATGGAAAAATGCCAGTGTTGAAAATCTGGACTGAAAATATTACAGATTTGTGAACTTACGAGGGTGCGTGGAAACTGCGCGATGCACGCTCATAACACAGTCATTTTATGGACTTTTGTCACCAAATTTTCAACATAGCCATTTTAAGACCTCTGCTCATGAACAGTGTCACTGTGATTTTCCTACTCTGTCCCAAACATTGATTTCGCACACTGACCATGCCATTATGCATTGCATGCGTGAAAACATATTTTGGGCAAGATGTGAAAAATGACGGCTATACTGCTCATAAGGAGGTGTGGTAAAATGACAATGTTGAAACTCTGGGAATGAAAATAGTAAAAATTCTCAAAGTT
Source organism: Neoceratodus forsteri (assembly GCA_016271365.2). Classification (NCBI taxonomy): domain Eukaryota; kingdom Metazoa; phylum Chordata; order Ceratodontiformes; family Ceratodontidae; genus Neoceratodus; species Neoceratodus forsteri. Next base: position 582,435,672 of record CM028131.1, read on the forward strand.
ACAAACGTGCGTAGGAACTGTGCAATGCATGCTCATAAAACAGTCGTTTTGGGGAATTTGTTCACCAAATTTTCAACATAGGGTTTTGGGGGGGCCTACCTCATGAACTGTGACACTGTCATTCCGTTACTCAGTCCCAAAAGGTGGTTCCTTGCAGTGACCGCAAAATCACCTTTCGGGACCGAATAACAAAATGACAGTGGCTGAGTTCATGAGGTGGGGTCCCAAGAACCCCATGTTGAAAATTTGGTTAAAAGATTTCCCCAAAATGGCCGAGATATGCACCAAAGTTGAAAAAATAACATTTATTTTAAATATTAGAAAGACTAAATTTAATGAGCGTCCTTCTTCTTTTGACTATGAAAAAGTGAATTGGCAAGAATTTATTAAAGCTTTCAGTAGTATAAACTGGGGACATTTTTTTGTGAAAAGGATGTTAACTTAATGTGGGATACATTAAAATCAAAAATCCATGCGATAATTGAACACCATTTTGTTTTGTTTATTTATAAGCGATCTGCAAGTTGGCAATGATTTATCTATTACAAAGTTCACGGATGATGCAAAGATAGGTGGGGAAGTTTCATCCTTGACAAAATATAAACAATTATGTGAAAGTTTGACTAAAATTGAACAATGGGGAGAGATTAATAATATGAAGTTTAATGAAACCAAATGTGCAGTAATACACTTTGGTAAAAAAATCCAAAATATCAGTATAGTCTTAATGGAATAACAATTAAAAATAGCAAATGTGAAAAAGACATAGGAGTATGGATAAACTCACAGTTATCATCGGGTTCACATATAGTTAAAACTGTTGGGAAATGTAGTAGTATCATCCGTTCTATCAAGAAAGCCTTTGTTTCCAGAAACACAGCATGTATTATGAAATTATACAAGACTTATGTATTACTGCACTTAGACTATGGATCACTTATCTGGAACCCTTATCTTAAAAAGGATATAAATCAGATAGAAAGAGTACAAAGACAATTGACTAAATCCATTAAAGGACTAAAAACCATGGAATATGGCAAAAGATTGGAGTGTCTTAATTTCTTTTCCTTGGAAATCAGAAGAACTAGGGGAGACCTGTTATTAATGTATCAAATTATGAAAGACCCGATTATAATGGAACAATGTAAATTAAACAGACTTCAAGAAACAGTAAATTTAAGATCACATGACAAACAAATTGTCATTAATAGATTACAAACTGTTAAACATCAAAACTTCTATAACATACGTACTGCAAAGTTATGGAATAAATTACCAAGAGAAATTGTGGAAGCATCCACAATACAAACCTTTAAAAAAAACTAGATGAATATTTAACATTTACAAGTGTCAACTAATAGGCCCACTATGTGTGGGAGACAATTTAATAGGCATCTAGCCTACTTTGTCTATATGTACCAAGTTAAACCAAGTTAATTTATGTCATTATACAGCTTACCGGCATTTCTTCAGTTCACGGTCGGCTTTGAAGAGTGCAGACGTATTCCTGGTCCACTGAAGATCATTATGCCAACCTCTGGAGGTAAGTATGGGGTGGAGGTGTGTGGGGAGGTGGGGTATGCAGAGGGTGGGCGCAGGTTGGGGGAGGGACAAGACAGTCAACGAGGAACCGTTTTCTTTTGTTCTAGATTTTTATTTTATAAAGACGACGTGGGACTTATGCCACGCTAGGGTGGGCTCCCAGTGTGGCACTTGGAAGTTTGTTGGGGGGGCAGTGGAGCCGACGGATGATTGGGCACACCCATGGGCCACAGACTTTTGCCACACTGGGGTGGGCTCCCAACGTGGCACCTGGAAGTTTGCTTTTGGGAGGCAGTGGAGCCAATAGGGGATTGGGCACCCCTGTCAGTCATACAGTGTGTGAGGGTGGAGGGGAGCGCGTGAGCACACTGGGGTGGGCTCCCAGCATCCTACCTAGGTGTTCTTGGGGGGGGATTGGATCTGATGGGGATTAGAAATGAACTGTCTATGACAGTTTAGATGCAGTGCTGACGTTATATGCAAACTGCCTGCCAACAGCAGTATCTGGGGTGCTACGTTACCACCGCTGAGTGTATGATGGTTTTCTCAGAACTATATGGCATGCATCTGAACAGCTGTCATAGACAGCTTGGACATTCATTGGTGTGGTGTGGCAACACCTGCAAAAAAGGAGCCGGGCATTGGAAGTGGTGGTGGCACACCTACGAAAACTCATATGGTGGCACTACGTTTCTTGTACATGCGTGCAAGCAAACATAAAAAAACATGGGTCATTTTTGGGGCTGGCTGATTATTATCAGAGATTCATTCCTAGCTTTGCATAGTTAGCTACTCCCTCATTATACTCATGAAGAAATAATTCCCGAATAATGAGAAATGGTCCTTAGAGTGTGATGAAGCTTTTCAGGCCATCAGGGATGCATTATGTTCAGTCCCTGTTTTAAGAAGCCCAGACTTTGAGAAACAATATTTGTTACAGACTGATGCATCAAAAGTAGGCCTAGGTGCAGTCTTGAATCAGAATATAGATGGGAAGGAACATCCCATTCTATATGTCAGTAGGAAATTACACAATAGAGAGAAAAGGTACTCCACCATTGAAAAGGAATGCCTTGTGGCAAAGTAGGCCATGGACTCCCTTAAGTTTTATTTCCTAGGGCTGACTTTGTACTTCTAACCGATTATAATCCTCTTTGTTGGCTTAACTAGATGAAGGATAAAAATTCCAGAATCACAAGGTGGTATCTGACACTACAGCCATTAAAATTCAAAGTCATGCACAAATCTGGAAAAAGAATCTCAGTTCTGATTTTCTGTCAAGATATGGTTAAGGAATTGAGAATTCCAAAGGGTGAAAAAAAAACCTGTGTGGATTTAAACGTCACTGTTTGCTGTACTGGCTGTTATGGAAAAAGGGATACTGCATATGCACAGGACTGTAAAGATTATAAGGTAATTTTAGAAGAGAATTTAAAGAAAGCTTTGGAATCCTGTTTTTTTTTTTTGTTTTTTTAGCGCCACAATGCCATACCTTTAAAACAGGTTCCCTCTTGGGGGGGGGGCTTTAAGAGGGTTGAATAAGGCCCTGTCCCATTTGTTACGCAGAAAGAGTTAAATGCAAGGATCTGTTCTATCCTCTCCTCTCCTTTTCTGTCTCTTGTCTGTCTGATTGCATGATCAGATTTTCTTGTGAGACCTAGGAACTGATCACTCTGATGATCTTGCGATTCTCCACCTCCTACTATCTCTCTGCCTTTACTTGCTCTTTCTTTCTTTTCTTCCCTGTTGCTTATCTGTGGTTATAAAAACATATTTGTATCTTTGTATGAAACTGTTTACGTGAAACTGGGTTCTCTGGTTTGAAAATGTATATAGTTATATTGTTGAAATGATTGCAAAATGCTATTTGGAACTCAGTGGGTTAACCCTGAGATGCAACACAAGCTCATCAGAACTGTCAACAGGAAGTTAGTTCTGGGACACACTGTTCTATTTTATTGCTTCCTGCAAGGAAAGAAACTGGCAAAGTTCTGGTCTCTTAACAGCTCAGAGTGAAGAAGTTAATTACCAAGCAAATACTTCTCATAAAAAGAGCACTCTTTTGTTAGAGAGCGGGAGGAAGAGACTGAAATTTAGAATTAGAGATCCCCTCAGAGGAAGGACTTTGTTCTGTTTGAACTACCTATGTTAAAAAAAAAACATTCTGTACAGTTTTTTTTTTATTTTTATCCTGTTGTAATTGAGAATAATAAAATATTGCTTGCAAATTTTATGATTGCTCTTGGTTTTCCTATGCTTCCTGACCTATGCCTCATTGACAGCCTGTATCATATCTCCCCTCTCCCTTTTGGTTTCCAGTGAGAACATATTTATTGTCTTGAGGCGCTCCACATAGAATCTGCCCTGCAAGCCCCGAATCATTTTTATTACTCTGTGCTGCACTGTCTCCAACCTATCCTTGTCCTTTCTGAGGTGAGGACTTCAGAACTGAATGCAGTATTCCAGGTGAGGCCTCACCAGGGGTCTGTATAGGGGAAGTATTACCTCTTTTCTTCTGCTATCAATACCCCTCCCAATGCATCCCAGCATCCCATTAGCCTTGATATAGGCCTTGTTGCACTGGCTTGTTTGTTTAAGGGAGTTGCTGATGATAACTCCTAGATCCCATTCCACTTCTGTAGTGCTACGTCTCACCCCACTCATCCAGTATGCCATCTTGAGGTTCTTTTTTGCTAGGTGCATTACCTTGCACTTCTTGGCATTGAATTTTAACTGCCATACCTTTGACTACCCTTCTTGCTTTCGTAGGTCCCTCTTCATCTCCCTTACTCCCTCATCACTATCCACCCTTCCTCATAGTTTTTTTTTTTTGTCATCTGCAAAGAGACACAGCCTGCCTCAGATTCCCTCACCAATGTCACTAATCAAACATATTGAAGAGGACTGGAACCAGGACAGAACTCTGTGGAACCCCCTCTTGTAACCTCCCTCTCCTCTGATTCAACCCCACTAATGACTACCCTCTTCTGCCTCCCTTCCAGCCAGTTTCCCACCTAGTTCACTATGGTTGTAGCCGCACCCATGTCCTTCAACTTTATGAGCAGATTTTGAGCAGTACCAAATTATATCCCTTGATGAAGTTAAAGTACAGCAGATCCACAGCATGGCCCTGGTCTACTTCCTTTATCACCCAGCCAAAGAAGACTGTCAGGTTAGTCTGACAGGACTATCCTGCTATTAAACTATACGGTTTACTATCCTGGAGTTCATTTGCTCTCTGGGTGGTCTATGAGGTACTCTTTGATCAGTGATTCCATCAGCTTCCCTGCGATGGAGGTCAGACTGACAGGCCTGTAGTTCCCTGGTTGCTAATTATCCCCTCTTATGAAGCAGTACTACATCTGCCATCTTCCAGTCCCTTGGAAGTTTCCCAGATCTAAGTGAGCTGTTGAACAGTCTAGCCTGTGGTTCAGCCAGCTCTGCTGCTAATTCCCTAAGTATCTTCAGAGGCAACCCATCTGGTCCTGGACCTTATCAATAGTAAGGTCTGCCAGCCCTTTCAGGATCCTCTCACTAGTAAGCAATGGCTGTCTCATTTCTGGGACTCCCTTAGTGGCTATCTTAATGCCACTATCTGGCATAGAACCACAGTCCTCCTTAGTGAATACTGAGCAGACGTAGTCATACAGGATAGTGGCCTTTTGCCCATCCTCTACTATCACCCTACCCCCTCAACTAGCCATGCAATGCCCCCCTTTTACTTTTTTTCACTAATATATCTGAAAAACTATTTTTCTCTATTTTTGACACCCTCCGCGATATGCAGCTCTGTTTCTGCTTTCACCTCCCTGAAGGCCCTCTTTGCCTCCTATTTTTCTGTAGATAATCCTACCATTCTGTGTCCCCCTGCTTTTCCTTGTATTTATAGATGGCCTTCTTTTTGGCCCTCACTGCTTTCATGACCCTAGCTGAGAACCATTGTGGTCTCTTAAACCTGTTTTTCTTAGATACTGTTCTTATGCTTGCCTTTGATGCCTCGAGGATTGCTCTCTTAATTTCCCCCATCTCTTCTCCACTCCGCCTATGCCCTCCACCCTTACTAACTTATCCCTGACCAGTTCCTTCAGCATATCAAATTCCACCCTTCTAAAGTCATGGACTTTCATTCTTGTTTGTGGGTTCACACATTCATTCATTCTTTCCTTTAATTTAATTATGTCCCCAACTTTTCAAGATAATCATTTTATGAATACCCTTATAAACATGACATGTACAGTAGCATTTATGGTATATTGGACAAAATGTCATTTCACACCAGAGGAGTGAAAAGATGTCTCATTCAGGATTTCAAAATATGACATCTGTCATGAGGTGGTGTGGAAAATGGCTACATTGAAAGTCTGGAGTTAAAATATTGAAAATTAACAAAGGTATGAGTGGATTTTGAAATCCTGCAATGTTAAGTCATAACCGTGGCATTTTACTGTAGCTGTACACCAAATTTTTAATGTAGTCTTCTTATTACCCCACCTCATAAACCAGGTAGGTGAACATTTTCAAATCCCCAATGAAAACTCATTGGGCACCACCAAAAAGTCATTCCATGCTACAAGTGCGAAATCACATTTTAGCCAGTATTTGAAAAATGACAGCTGTCACATTCATAAGGTGCTGTGAAAAAATAGCTGTTGAAAATTTTGGGATAAAATATCTAAAGTTACCAAAGTTATGAGCGAGCATAGAAAAATTTCAAGATATGCTCATAAGTTTATCATTGTTACATATTTTGACCACAAATTTTCAACATAACTTTCTTACGACTGTACCTCATGAACACTTATGGTGAAAATGTTAAAATTCCACCCAAAATTTGATTTTGCCAAATGACTGCAAAATTACCTTTTGGGCCTGATTTGCATAATTCCACCACCTTGGTCATGAGGTGTTGTCCCAAAAAGGCCATGTTGAAAATCTGGGGTAAAAATATGCAAAAATGACAGTTATGCATCAAAGTTCAAAACCCCATTGAAGTACTGTACACTGAACTGCACTTACCATAGTTTCTCATATCACAGTCATCAGTTCCAGCAGCAAGATATGTCTGTGATCAGAGAGTGGACCTACACCACTGGACATGTTCAGGTGAGTGAGGGTGTCTCGGGGGTGCGTGGTGATGAGTGCTGAGATTGGGGAGGTAAGGTCAGATCATCGATGGATCATTTTGTTTTTTACAGGCTTAAAAAGAAAGGAAAATATGGAGGGATGGTTTTCTGTATTGCAGCTGAGATTCTGACACTGGGTTTGGGCACCCCAGTGTCAGATTACATGTCAGGGAACAGGAGAAGGCAACCTGGAGGGAAGGGGGTTACAAAGAAATGGTACAGTGGTGGGCACCACAGTCCACTTATGTATAACAAAAATAAATATTCAGAATGCTAGGTGGATGACCAGGAGGGGAGAGGGGAGAGGGGAGAAAGAATGGTACCAGGGATGGACACCTTTTTCCACTTAATGAATAGAGAGAGAGAGAGAGAGAGATAGATAGATAGATAGATAGATAAGTGTGTAGACAGACAGACAAAGAGACAGACAGACAAAACGGGAGATAGGTGGCTCACTGCTCTCGCTGCAGCCCACAGCAAGACATCCAGCTGCAGCTGCAGAACTCAAGAAAGTCCTGCTTTTCTCATATAGAAAACACAGATAAACAGCTCCTCTTGCTTAGCTAGGCACCATGGGTCCAATTTTCGGACTAGTCATGCCTGCCACGGACTTGTGACCAAGAGTTTGTGCGCAAGTGGTGACTTGTGGCAAACTGTGACGCAAGTGGGATTTTTAAAAATGATCACAGCAAAACCCATGCTGCAAGTCCATTGCTGCAAACACAGCAAAGTTAGACTAGCTCAACCCTGGTCTAACTTTGCGTCCGATGGGGACCCTTTTACGGGGCCTGTGCCAAAGGTTTGGTGCAAGCTGCCATAAAATGAGGAAAATGTTGCAATTTGCATCCTTGGTTATAAAATAGGGTGCAAGTTGTGGTAGCTTCTTGGATGCAGGTGCGTCAAAGTTTGTATCGGACACAGGGATGGACACAAGCCCTGCGTCCGCCACTAAAGATGTGGCCCCCTGGATTTTGGAGTGCCTAGAAAAGGTATTTCTGGCAAGATCTTAAAAAAACTGCAGAATCTGGCTAAACTGGCCCCACATAGCTAGGTTCAGGTGTTTGTTTGTTTTTATAAAAATAGATCATTTTAGTGTGTTTTTAGGAAAAAATTGGGATTTTTTTCTGTTTTTATGGTCATCACCTACAAACCCAGACAGTTTGGAATTTTGGTCTGAAATTTTCAGTGTAGAAAGGGCTTTCCCCAGAATGGTGCCTGTCATTAATTTGGTGAAAAATATTAATCTGTTCCCAAGTTGTAAGGATTTGAAATTTTGTTTCTGAACATGCTCAGTAGGGTGTCAAACATCTATCCAAAAGATCCAACGGAGCATGCTCAGAACCAAAATTTCAAATCCAAAAAAGGCACCATTCTGAGGCAACCATTTCTACCCTGACAGTTGTAGACTAAAATTCCAGCCCGTCTGGGTGCTAGGCGATGACAAACAACTCCCCCCACCACAATTTTCCTGAAAATGCACTATGTGGTTCTCAGAATCTGCACATTTGAATAGAATGAAACTTGGCACATCAAGAGACCTTGGCCCCGAGACAGCACATGCAAAAGTTTGTGCAAATCCGTTGAAGGAGAGCAAAGCTATTAAAATGAAAAATTAAGAGCTTTAACACTCTATCTAGAGACACCCCTTCCTCTCCTGCTCGATACCCTCCCCCCCACCTTGTTCCACTCATTCACTGGTTCAGGTGATCCTGGAAGGACTGCAGAGTGGGTTCCTGAATCATGGCATCAACTGAACCAACAAGAACTGAGGCAATCTGGTGCTCACAAATGGGGAGCATGTACAGGAAATAATGGTCAGGGAGCCACTGGGTGGAAGTGATGATTGCACAGTGTGGTTCCTGTTGGATATGGGCAGGGAAGGCATTCCAACTGATACCAAAATCTTGGATTTCAGGAAGGCAGACTTCAGCAAAATGGGTGAAGTACTAAGGAGCCATCTGGTGGGCATCAGAGCGGATATGGGGGTGGACCAAAGGTGGTCCATCATTAAAGAAGGAATACTGGTTGCTGCAGATGAGCATGTTAGGCTAAGGGGGAAGAACACAAGGGCCAAAGTGCCCATCTGGTTCAGTTCTGGGGTTGCCCAGGCAGTAAAGGAAAAGAGGTTGGCCTGTAGAAAATTCAGGAAGACCAAGAGAGAGTTGGATAGGAAAAATTACCTAAGGTTGGCTAGTGAGGCAAGTAAGGAAGTCCAGTGAGCAAAGGCACAGAATTAGCTGCAGATAGCTGAAGGAATTAAGAAGGAGAGAAGGCTTTCTTTTGCTATATAAGTGAGAAAAGGCACAAGAAGGAAGGGATTTTTAGGCTTAAGAAAGGGGTGGAGTGGGTGGAGGAGAATGGGGGGAAAGCAAAGATACTAAATGAATACTTCTGTTCTGTTTTCACCAGGGAGAAGGATGGACCAGTGTCTTCAGGAGGGAAAAGAGGAGCCGGGGGGGGGGGGAGACACATATTTATTGATTGGGGAAGATATAGTGAGGGAGGGGCTGCTGGCATTTGAAGGGGGACAAATCACCAGGCCCGGTCAGAGTACATCCAAGGGTACTAAAGGAACTGGCTAAGGAGCTGGCAGACCTATTTAATAGTTCACTTGAGCCAGGCGTAGTACCACAGGACTGGAGAATACCACATGTTGTGCCCCTCTACAAAAGTGGTCCCAAGGATGACCCAGGGAATTACAGACCAGTCATCCTGACTTCCATTGTGGGTAAGCTCATGGAGACCATAATAAAGAAAAGGTTAGTGGAGTATCTAGAGGAGCATGGTCTCCAGGATGATAGGCAGTATGGGTTCATGGGGGGGAGATCGTGTCAGACAAATCTGATTGAATTCTCTGACTGTGTCACTAAGACAGTAGACAGGGGCCAAGTGGTAGACATCCTCTATATTGATTTTAGCAAGGCCTTTGACTCTGTGCCCCACAAAAGGCTGATTAGGAAGTTGGTGGATCTCGGGGTTGGGGAAAAGACGGCCAGATGGGTGAAAAACTGGCTGAGAGACAGAACCCAGAGAGTGGTTGTGGGGGGGGGGGGGAGTTATCTGGCATCAGAGAGGTAACTAGTGGGGTCCCGCAGGGCTCGGTGCTAGGGCCACTGTTGTTTAATGTCTTCATCAATGACATTGGAGATGGCATTAAGGGCATAATGTGCCTATTCATGGATGACACTAAGCTCTGTGGGAGAATGGACACAGCTGAAGAGATACAGGACCTACAGGAAGATCTGGAAAATCTGGGGAGGTGGTCCAGGATCTGGCAGCTTGGCTTCAATGCCAAGAAATGCAAAGTTATGCATATTGGAGCCAGGAATCCCAGGACAGAGTACTACCTGGGTGGAGTCTGAGTAGCTGCATCAGAGGAGGAGAGAGACCTGTGGGTGATGATCACTAGCGACCTGAAGCACTCCACACAGTGCAAGAAAGCAGCAGCAAAGGCAAACAAGATGCTGCGATGCATATCTAGCGGGATCAGTAGTAGGAGAGAGGAGGTTATACTGCCATTTTACAGGTCACTGGTAAGGCTGCATCTAGAGTATGGAGCTCAGTACTGGTGCCCACACCTCAAAAAGGACATTAACCTGCTGGAGAAGGTCCAGAGGAAGGCTACAAAGATGATAGCTGGTCAGCAAAGTAAGGCATATGAGGAGAGGTTTATTTATTTATTTAAGAGTTTTACCATGAAGGCATACTGAGCAGTGTACCACTTGATTCCAGATGCGCCTTGGGGGAGGGGGTTACATAGGGTACAGTAATACAGAAGAAAAAATACATAAACATGTGTGGTACAATACAATGGATGAGTCAGTCATTTATACAATTAGCAGGTTTACAGATAGGTGGTATGATAGACCCAGGGGGCATTGAGATAGGCAGGGTACAGCATTTATATGCATGTTCAATACAGTAGAAATTTAGAGCTGGCAAAATCACAAGTGCAAATTGGAGTAACCAGACAGGTGTTAACAGAGGGTAATGGCATTCCCAGAAGTATGGAAATGCCCAACTGTACTTAGTAAGTGGTGGTTGACAACCACAGGAAGAACCAGTTTTGGTAGTAATCTGCTGGTAGTGAGGGATTCACCAGGGTGGGATGCAGGAGCAGGTGGCAGAGAAATGAGTTTTAAGAAGGGCATTCTGGTGTGGAGTGCTTGTGGCATGTCTAATATCGGCTGCCAGGGAGTTCCATAATTTGGGCAACCTGAAGCTGAAGGCAGCCTGGCCAGACCAGGTGGATCTGTGTGGGATGTGAAGGAGCCGAGAATCAATGTTCCTGAGAGCGTATGCCATTGGTGGGAGGGCAATTAGGGAGGACGACAGGTAGGAGGGGAGTGTCTGCATCCAGAACTTGGCAGTAGTTGTGGCGCAGTTTAGCAATCACCGATTATGTAGAGAGGGGAGGTCAAAGGACTGGTAGAGGTTACAGTGATGAGTACTAGGAGGGTGGTCCAGGGAGAACCGGCAGAAGGAGTTGAAGAGGGGATCAAGCCTGGATAGGGAAGTTTGAGGGGCAGCACAATAGACTACATCTCCGTAGTCCATAATCGGGAGGATCATTTTTTGGACGATTGCTAGTTGCGTTGGTAGGGGGCTGCAACTTTTGTTGCGGTAGAGAGTGCCCAGCATGGGATGCAGTTTCTTGTATAGAGCATCAATATGCGCTGAGAAGTCAAGGTACTGATATAGCCAGACACCAAGATATCTATAGGAAGTACAAGCTTCCAGGGGGGAGCTATCCAGAGTGTAGAACTTGGTGGGGGGGGGGGGGCAGGAAGGCTCGATAGTTTGGCCCGAGAGCCGAAGGTGAGGGAGACAGGTTTTTTTGAGTTTAAAAATAGTTGATTTGAGAGGAACCAATGTTGGATGGAGTCGAAGTCCTCCTGCAGACAGGCTGCCACGACATTGGGGGATGAGCCAGAGGCAAACAGCACCTTGTTGTCTGCATACATGTAGATAGCAGTATGTGGGCAGGCAACAGGCAGGTCATTGAGAAAAATAGAGAACAGCAGAGGGCCTAGTACAAACCCTTGGGGGACTCCACTGGTGACTGGGAGTGAAGTGGAACTAGCCTAGCCAATATGGCCAGATTGGGACCTACCTGCCAGGTATGAATGGAACCAGTTATTGGCAGTCACTGTCAGTCCAGCTTGAGCGAATTTTGACAGTAACAGGTCATGCGAGACCGTGTCGAAGGCTTTGGCCAGGTCGATAAAGATAGCTGCAGTTATTTCCCCTTTATCCATACCCGTAAGGATGGTGGTGGTGGAGTGATTCTTTCTAAACCCGGCCTGGAAGGGGGTGAAGAATGATATGGTATCTAGATAGTGGTAGAGCTGGGATAGTACAAAGTGCTCTTGAATTTTGGCTAGGATGGGGAGCAGTGATATGGGACGGTAGTTGCATAGGGAGGAAAGGTCACCTCCTTTAGCTAGGGGAATGACTGTGGCTTGTTTCCATATTGTAGCGACAGATCCAAGTCTAAAAGACAGGTTATAGAGTGTGGCTAGAGGGTAGGCTATGGCAGGTGCTGAAGCAGGAGCATTTTGGAGTCAAGGCCCAACGGGCATTTACCTTTGGATGGGTTGAGTGACTGAAGTATTTTTGTACCTCACCAGGTGTAACTGGGCAGAGCGAGAAAGAGGCCGGAGAGGTAACTGCAGGGGGAACAATGGGAGTGAGTGGGGGATGGGAGGAGACTAGAGAGGATGTAGTGATGGAGAAATATGAGTTAAACTCAGTGGCAACCGTGCTAGGATCCGTGATGATGCTTCCACCTATGTTGAGAGTGGGAGTAGGAGGTTGGGCCGGAGGGGTAAGAAGGGATTTTATTGACTTCCAAAATTGTGTAAGGTGAGCGAAGTTATTGTTCAAAGCAGACTTAAAGTAATTTGATTTGGCCTGATGTATGAGTCTTGTGCAGGCATTTCTTAGCGAGTGGTAGTGTTGCAGGGCCGTTTGTGCACCTGTTGCCTTAAAGGATTTCCAGGCTCGGTCTCTGGCTCATAGTTGTTCCAAGAGGTTAGCTGTTACCCAAGGTAAGTGGGCTTCTCTTACTCTGGATCTTCTGAGAGGCACATGGAAGTCCCAGATAGCCAGGAAGTTGGTCGTTAAAAATTTGAGGGCCTCGTCCATGGAGGTGGCCCTAAGGATGAAGAACCAGTCGATGCTGGTGAGGTCATTTAGGAGTGCAGTCAGATCAAGGGATTTGTAAGCTCTGTTGTATAGAGTGCGGGGGGGAGGGGCCTTGGGTCTGAAGATTTTGCGCACCATATAAATCATATGGTGGTCACTAAGGGGGTCAGGTAGTAGGCCAGCATTAATTATCCAATGTGGGTGGGTGGTGAGGGCCCAATCCAGTAGTGTATGCTTTTTGGATTTGTGGTTTAGGCGAGTGGGTTCCGCTATTTGTTGGGACAGGTTTAGAGTATTTATTTGACATTGCATTTTGGTGGCTACACTGCCTAGCCAGTTCTGGTTGAAATCTCCAAGGATATGGAGTTCGCCGCCTGCCGTAAGGGACCTCAGGTTGCCAAGGTGGTCTAGGATGCTACCCAGTGGTGTGTCTGGCGGGCAGTATGATCCTGCTATGTATACGGGGATAGAGTGTGGAAGGGGGATTTTGATTAGAAGGGAATCTATTGATTGTATGGGTACGGTAGGTGTGATTGTGGAGAACTGGAGTTTAGAGGAGATGTACATGGCAGTGCCACCACCTTTCTTACTGCCCTGTTGGTCTTGGTGAATTAAGGAGTACCCGGGTATTGAGAATTCCACGTCAATGTTGTGGGGCTTCAGCCAAGATTCCGCAATGATTACGATATCAGGGCAAAGGGATAGAACAGTAGTTTGTAAGACTGCTATTTTGTTCAGGATGCTGCATATGTTTAGGTAGACTATTTTGAAACCTCTTGGGAGGTGAGTAGCCGATGCGGGGAGTTGCCCATATATTGGGAAGGGGGGACCTGGATTACGTTCTACATCCCCGGCTATAAGGAGTAAGAGAGCCAGGATGTGCCTTGCTAGGCGCATGGTCTTTTGAGATGACCAGTGGAGAGGGAGACGGTTATGAGTCTGGGAGTTGAGCGTAGGGTCTAAGTAGTAGGGGATATATAAGGCAGGCAGCTCTGCATGGAAAGAGGGAGGGAGGATAGGAACCCTCCCGCGGAGCAAGGAACAGCGAAAAAGGGGCAGGTAAGGATCGGGGAAGTGAGGATGGGAGGAGTGGGGAGGGAGGGCAGGGGCTCAAGCTGTGGACCCTGCAACACGAGCAGACTTGATAGACCAAATGGCCTTCTTCTGCTGGCTTCTTTGTATATTCACTCTGGCCTCCCTCCTGTCTATGCCACTGCACTTATCTAATGTGGATTGTTGCACTGAAATGGAGTATCTGCCTGATTACTGACCAGTTTACTAACAGTGTACCTTTAATGCAATTGCACTTTATCTATCGTATCTGGTAATTTGTCACATTACAGCATGCATTGTTCTCTGTGTTTTAGAGACTATGTATTGGAGCTGTTTACTGGTCTGTTACTGCACCTTGTACCTTATGTAATTTCACTTTATGTAAAGACCCTTTGTACTGTAATTCCTGCACCTCATTGTTGAAGTCTGCATTACTATCATGTTCTGCCTGTATTTGTATTGCTTAATTTGCCATGATTGTGGCCCGGGTCATGCCTGAAAACGGTCCTTTGGAGCAGCGCACCTGTCCAGTCATCAAAGACATACGTACATGCATACACACATAAATAAACATTAAACAGCCTACTCAACCTTAACTATAGTGGCACTACCACACCACTGTTATATGTGTAATAGATAATCCACTACAGGGTGTGCAGTCATGCTCTGATATATGCATGCCTTGGTGTGCCGTCAGTCTCCCAAGGTGTGTGTATATCGGGGCATGACCCCATGTCCTGTAGTGGATTATCTATCTTATAAAATGGTTACAGATGTTGTTGTTTTTTTTTTTTGGGGGCGGGCAAAAAAGTAGTCCTTGTCTGGTAGAAATTAGAGTTTTAGTTAGGTGATCTGGTTGATCATGCCATGATTTTGGTAGGTAAAAAGTGATAAAAAAAATTATCTGGTTTATTCTGCCATTTTTACACTGTTTGAGGTGTAATGAGTTTGACTTTCATCTTCCAGTGTAGCATGATAGAGCAGTGTTTATTGTGGTTCAGAAATGCTGCCAAAGGTTTACAGCAACAAAGGTTTTGTTCAGAAGCATGCAAGGTGCATGGTGGAAAAATAAACTGCTGAGTGTACAGTTAGGAGATCGAGTGAGTCATCAGAACTGCTAATGCCCCTGCCAATGCTGTAACTCCTGTCCTTTAGACCCATCTCTATCCAGGGATAACAGGCAGGTCTCTCTGCCGGACTGTCTTTGTCTGGCGCTGGCCCGTCTACATTGGGTTTTTCTTCCCTTTCCGATCGATGTCTTTGGCCACTTCATCAATGCCAGGCCTTCAGCTGCCCCCATTGATGCCTTGGGACCCCTTACCATCACGGCCCCTCCTGGACCATGGACTTCAGACAGGGGCTTCTGCAGGTGCTATGTTGGCGTGCACTGGCCCCTTGACGATGGGCTTCTTACCTCCCCCATCACCGATTTGGGCCATCTCTTCAACATTAGGAACCTTACTTCCCTCATCGCCATCACCGAGCCCACTGCCGACACTGGGGCCTCAGCCCTTTTGCCATAACCTTCCTCAGTACTCCTGATGCCAATGCTGCAACCACCCCCATCCACTTAAGTCCAGACTATCCTCACTTCCTTTTGGGAGTTTATGCACTAGGTTGCGGCTCCCCCAGGCCCATCCACACTGGTTTCCATGTGGTCAACCACTACACCACAACCCATCACGATGTGACACCCCTGCCCTCTTGATCATTGACATCGTCTGTGCCCCTTTCAGAGCCTGGGGCTGAGGATGAATATCTTCCAGACCTCCTCCCCCCACAATGAAGATGAGGAGGGGGCAGACGAGGACAAAGAGGCTAGGTCCCCTCTAGCCTGGTTTCCACAATTTTCTCAGGAGTTAAGAACTTTTCTAAGTATATCCCTAGGCCCCCCCCAGATGACCCCTCATTCATCTATGTGATGGCACAGCTGCAGGCAGCTATGAGGTTTGATACTGAGTAGCAGGATGTTACCAGGCAAAATCTGACAGAATTCCTTGAGCTGCCAGATTCTCCCACTTTGATTATCCTCCTCTGCAACCTGCATTTGAGGATGCCACCATGGCTGCCTGGTACAGGCCAAACTTGATCCCTGCAGTGCCCAGAAAGGCTAACAAACTGTATCAGGCTTCTTGGGAAGCCTTTATTCACTGAGCCACCAAGGGCAAATTCTGTAGTGATAAATGCTGCCCATGATAACATCAAGAAACCTCAGCACCTTTGCTCTACCCCTCCAGATAAAGAGTCCAGAAAGCTGGAGCTTTTTGGCAAGCGGACCTATGCCTCATCCAGGGTGGCTAGCTGTATTTCTCATATGGTCAAGTTCCAGAGTACTCTCTGGAAAAAGGGCAAAGCTGTGGCTCAGGTCCTTCCAGAGGGTCCACAAAAGCAGGTCCTCCAGTCGGGCACAGATGTAGGCAAGCACCTACTGAGGGCTGCCTGTGATGTGGCAGATGTCTCAGATAGACCAGCCACGGCAGGCATCTGTCTCAGATGACATTCCTGACTCCGGGGTATCTGGCTTCACTACTGATGTGCAGCAGTCCATCCTGAATGCCCCCTTCCAAGGCTATAAGCTCTTTGGGGTGGAAATCCAGGACATCCTTCCGAGGCTATAAGCTCTTTGGGGTGGATGTCCAGGACATCCTTTCTGACCTGCAGGCCTCTGGAAGGATTCTGCGGTTGGTCCAATCCCTTTATCGTACACAACCAAGAGGTGGACAGAAGGTGCCCTTTCTTCAGGTCTCTCACAGACCCAAGCTGGATGCTTGACAGCAAGACAAGCACTGAGTGGCCACAGCCCTGCCTACCCCACCTCCACCACTGCAAAAGCCCCTAGAGGAGGTGGTGCGGCCTCAGCCACCGGTACCACCTCAACCTGACTCCTTGCCAGGTCACCACCCTCCAGCCTGTAGGAAGTGGTGGTAGGGGCCATTTCTCTCTCCACCTGGACAAGTGGAGGGAGATCACAACAGATGCCTGGATCCTGCAGCTCATAGAGCAATGCCACATGCTAAAACTTTTGGAGTGGCCTCTAGATCTACCTTCAGCTCAGTCCAGCTACCCTCCAGACCACATTTCATTGTGGCTGTGAGAAATCCACATGTTGCTGCAGAAGAGAGAGCCATAGAACTTGTTCTAGAGGATCAGAGCAGCAGAGGGCTCCATTACCACTTCTTTCTGGTTCCCAAATCCACAGGAAATTTGTGGCCTGTCCTGGACCTGCACAACCTGAACTTCTTTATTCAGTACAAGAAACTCAGAATGGTAACCTTACAAGGCCTGCTGCCTCTGTTAAACAAGGGAGATTGGCTATGCTCACTAGACATGCAGGATGCATACCGGCATATAAAGATTTGTGTCCCCCTCAAGCAGCACCTCATGTTCCGGTTATAGGGGGAGCACTATCAGTTCAGGGCCTTGCCCTTTGGCTTATCTTCTGCACCATGGGTTTTTTCCAGGTGCTTAACATCGGTGGTGGCAGCCCTCGGGAGGGGGGACTATACGTCTTCCCCTATCTGGATGACTGGTTGCTCAAGGCTCAATCCAGGGAACAACTGATTCCATGAAGTGGAAGTGCTTTGCTCTGTGGGCTGCTTCCCATCACTTGGATCCCTTCACTTGTCCAGTGAATCAGATTCTGGAGTACTTGCTGTCCCTCTCAGATTCTAGTCTGCAGTACTCCTTTGTTAAACTGCACCTGGCCACACCACTGGAGGTGTCCCATATATTTCTGAGAGGTATTCTTCATCTGAATCCTCCTGTCTACAGTCCAGTCCCACCTTGGGTCTTAAATTTTGTGTTAGAGAAACTTACTTTGGCTACTTTTGAGCCAGTTGCGACATGCAAGCTACATTTTCTGTCATGGAAAGCATTATTTTTGGTTGCTATTACTTCTGCATTGAGGATTTCCGAGCTTCAGGCTCTGATGTGTGAGACTCCTTATTTGGTTTTCCACAAAGACAGGGTGTCTTTGCATGCCAGTCCTATGTTTTTTACCTAAGGTGGTGTCTGAGTTTACCCTGAATCAAGCCATCCACCTCTTGGTGTATAACCCAGAGCATGCCAATCTAGGGGAAGCATTGCTCCATACTGTAGATGAACGTAGAATACTCAGATACTATGTTCAATGCACAAGGGACTACAGGAAGTCCTTGTAGCTGTTTGTTTCTTTTGCCACTGGGAAAGATGGCTTGTCAGTTTCTAAACAGTGACTGTCCAAATGGTTGGCCAACTGTATTATTTTCTGTTAACAGAAATTATAGTAAGGAACTTCCTGGGGTTTTGCGTTGCAACTTCACAAGAGAGATGGCCACTTCTGTTGCCTGCTTCAGAAATGTGTCAGTCACTGACATCTGTGCAGCTGCCACTTGGATTACTGTCCACACTGTCATGAAACACTACAGTCTGGATGTTGCCTCTGGAAGAAGGGCAGGCTTCAGCCTGGCTGGGCTTCAAGATCTCCTGTCCCAGGCCTATATCCTCTAGCCACCCAGGCTGTCTCTCTGTCAGTACTGCTTGGGACTCATTCCATATGTGTAGCCTGATGCAAGAGATACCCTCGATGAAGATAGTATGGTTGTGTAAGAAATTTCCATAATGGTAGAATTTTGAGAGGATCTCTTGCATCAAGCCATGCCTTCCCTCCCTCCATCCCCCTTGGTTTCAGTGCTTCTCACCTTCCTGTATCTCTCTGTCCAGGATGGTTTACGTTCTGTTTCACCTTTCTTAGTGGTGGGAACCTCTAGCTCTCTCTCGGTTCCCCAGGAAGAGATTTTCTGCATATGGTCTCTGGTGAGGGGAACTGAGGAGGGTGCGGGGCTGCCCATGTTTATGTATGATGAGCAACATCGGCACTTGATGTCATCATGGGTGCCCCTGGAAGACTGCTAGCAAAAAGTTTCCATGTGGTTCTAGTGCCTGACTGCTATAGTTCCATATGTGTGCCTCATCCAAGAGATCCTCTCAAAAGATCTAGTGTTAAAGTAAGTTCTTCTGTAACTGTACTTTGTGCGTATGGAACTTAACTAACATCAGGTATGGCAAAATATCTGATGACTTTTTCTTTGGGGACAAATTCCATACATATAATTTATATCTATATCTACAGTCTGTCTGTTTTTCTGTCCCCATGCCTGCCTGCCTGTCTGTGTATGGTGAGAGAGAAAGAGAGAATATGAATGATGGCAGGTGTGGTGTTTGGCAAAGTACTAAGCTCTTTTTTCTAACCTCTCCGCAGCAGGGCTCTCTACCTCAGCCACTAACTGGTTCCACTCCTACCTTGAAGGGAGGTCCCAGTCAGTAAGAAATGGTGACTCCCTTTCACCTCCTGTCCCTATCTCCCATGGTGTCCCCCAGGGCTCCATCATAGGCCCTACTTTATACTCGGTCTTCCTAAATGATCTTCCTGCTGTCTGCACCTCAGCATCCATCCACAAGTCCACTGATGACACAGTCCTATTTGTCTCTGGCCATTCTCCTACTGACTTGAAGACCAGGCTCCAGCTGGACTTTGACAGCATCCAACTCTGGTTCTATTCAAATCAACTGGCCCTTAACGCCAAAAAAAAAATAGTCTCTATGACCTTTGTTTCGAGGCAAGAGCTATCTAGGATTGCCTCTCCCCACCTCTGTACACTAGATAGCTCCTCCTTTGAGAATGTGCTATCCTTCAAGTACCTTGGTGTTTGACAACCACCTCGACTTCTCTGAACATGTCAGTGCCCTGTGCCGAAAACTTCATCCCAAGCTAGGAGCACTGCATCCTGCTCCCAGCCTACAAAGCTGTTGTACAGAAAATGATCCTCCCCTTATTTGATTTTGGCAACATAGTCTGTGGCCCTGCTCTTAAATCTACCCTCTCCAGACTGAATTGTCTCTTTCATTCTTTCTGTCATTTTGCACTGGACTGCCCTCTCCATACCCATCATTGTACTCTCTATACATCTCTCTCCTTTCCTTCACTTGAAGCAAGATGAAATGCACACTGCTCCTCATTCATGGCTAAGTACTGATTTGACTCCCTCCCTTCCTACATATCCTCATCCCTCTCCATGCCCCCCCCAATCTTATGACCAATGCAGTTCCCACTCCCATTCCTTTGTGCTCCCCCCAGGACCTCCTCAGCCAGTCAGGCTTCCTTCTCCTACCATTTCCCCAAACTCTGGAACTCTCACCTTCTCCCAATCTACTCTGCCACCTCCCCCTTCTCTCTCTCCTCCCTACTACGCAGCTTCTTCTCACACACCTGTAATTGCAACTAAATCTCCCTTGCCTCTGCCCTCTGCTCCCTCACATCACCCATCCCCTTCCCCCTTTCCTTCCTCCTTCTGCCTGCCCTCTCTTCCTCCTCCTCCCCCCTCTTATCTAACCCTACAGCATTCCCTCCTCCAACCCCTTCCCCTATGACTTCCACTCATACCTGCTTCCTCTCCTCCTTCACCCTTTCAATTCTATTGACCTCAACTGGCTCTGTGCTGCTCTACAGATCTGTTTTGTAAAAAAAAAAAAAAATATATATATATATATATATTTAAAATACAAGATCACACATACCCCCATAATGCAAAGCATCATGGGCTATATGTGCAAATCACCACACAATATTATGCGGGTTCAACTTTAAGCATAAATGCATAGTGCCAGAAAGCCTCTCAAACAGTCTGCAAAGGGTGCCAACAGAAGACACAGGCACGTGTTCCGTTCTACCAGGACTCATCAGTGTGCCTCTGTTACATATTTATATGTGTATGCTGTTGCATAGATCTGTTTTGTGAATATATATATATATATATATGTATGTATGTGTATATGTATATATATATAATCTGCTGCTGCAAATGTTCTATGCGTGTTTCTCTCACTTTCACTCTCTTATTTAGGGTACCTTATATTCCCAGTCGCTGTAAGACATTTTACTAATATATATAGCTGCTGTTCATTGCTTATTGCTTATGTCTTGCTGTATCCTACACTGTTGTAATGTAAATTGTACTCCCTTTTTACCCTTCCCCCGGGACGCATCTGGGAACGAGCTATCATTTAGCTCAGTATGCCTT
Organism: Neoceratodus forsteri; assembly: GCA_016271365.2. Taxonomy (NCBI): domain Eukaryota; kingdom Metazoa; phylum Chordata; order Ceratodontiformes; family Ceratodontidae; genus Neoceratodus; species Neoceratodus forsteri. The sequence continues at coordinate 582,456,595 of CM028131.1, forward strand.
TCCTGGTGAAACTTTTCAAATAAATAAATGAATAAATAAATCAGTATGCACATTGATGGAGCTAACATGATCATAAAGGCAGCATACCTGAATATTCATTGAAAAAAAAAAAACAGTGTTAATGCATATATTAAGGTTACAAAATGATAAGAAAAAGGAAATGTGGGGGGGTCACGTGATTCAGCCAAGCTGGAAGCAGCCTAGCTCCTGAGGCTCTACCCATCTATCCATAAAATTAGCAATCTGTGCCCAGCCTAGTGGTTCTTTTGTACTCCAAGTGGCATTTAACAAGTTTGGAAGATTGTCTTGAATGTCTAATAGTGAAAAATCAGAACTTTTGGCAGCACAAAAGCACAGACTCTCAGCTTCTTCAGGCAGCCCTGCTGATGACACCACTGCGATGGCTGAACTGCAGTATGAAAGGGAGGCAGAGACCATAATGCTAACCCATGAGCTATGTGAGATTAAAGCCCTTATGAATGGGATCCACACAGACTTATCTAATATAACTGTCACATTAGTGGCTGTTATGGTCTCTGTCAAAGCCTTGGGGACCTGAGTAGAACATGCTGAAACTCGAATAAGCCAGCTGAAAGATTGGGCCCACCCTGTGGAGTGCCAGCTGGCTCTTGTGGAAAAAGAAGTGCATCAACTCTGGGACCAACTGACAACCAATTTCTTTATTTATTTATTTAGATTTTGATAACCGGGTAAGCTCACTGAGTCCAAAGGTTCCTTTTTCAGGAGCGACCCGGATTAGTTACAACAATAGATTACATACATTGGCAGGAGCATACAGTAGGTTAAACATTCATTGCATAAATTGGATAAGGCAATAGAGTACATTATAGAGGCCAGAAACAACATACAGCTGTTCAGATTGCCTGAGGGGGGCAGAAGGAGCAGATCCTATAGATTTCCTACAATGTATGGTGCTTCAATTATTTAATTATTACTGGGACACACTGGTCAAGATTGACAGGGCCCTCTGGGTTCTATCAGGTGCTCCACCATCTCCTCCAACTACTAGGCCTCGACTTAAGGTGTTCTGCCTGCTGCAGTATCCAGACCTGGAATGTATCCTTTCCAGAGTTCAGATCATTAAGGAGCTGGTGTGGCAGAAAGTTAAGTTATCCCTACAACTGGACTTTCCCAAACAAATTATCAAAAAAGGAAATGCCTTTGACAGCGTCCAGGACCTGGTGAAGGAGAAAGGTCTGAAGTGTTATTTGTGTCCTCCAACTACATTGCAAATCTTCTTGGGTAGCAGAACTGAGACCTTCACCTGCCCTAGAGAAACACAACAGGTTCTGCTATATAGCACTCATCTCCCACCCCTGGATTCCTCTAATGGCACCCACCATTCTCAGGATCCGAAACCGCAGCAGTTGCCTTTAGCTTTGAAGACCATGGCTTTTCCAACTACCATGGATGACCGAAGACATATGACCCACCCTCAGCTCTCATCAGGAGAGGACATGGACTGCACACCAAGGGCTGTGGGCTGAAGTGATTTTCTTCTCCCTACCTATGGGCAGCCACCTTAGTTTATATTGCCTTTAAACTAATTTCTCACAGCAGGGATATGGGCCCTTCGGAAGCCGATTTGTTCTCTTGTTATTTTTCAATGGTTACTATATGCTCACAGGCCTCTAGGTAATTTTGTCTTGTGCAGAAAATTGTGGTAAGTTGTCCACATATTGGGAGAGACTTTTGCAGCAGTCGTAGAGATGCACAGGCAATGGGAGGGGGGCATGTTCCTCGAAGAGCTGCTTGACACTCTTTTACTCATTTTGTGTTTGGGTTTTGGCTGTCCTCTCCATTTTCACTATTGCTGGATCAAACTGTCTCTTTTTTCTGTATCAGGAACCTTTTCCACCTCGTGAGGCCTAACATCTACCTTATGCTGCTGCAGAACGCTGAGTGCTTCGCTATGTGCTGTGAACCAGTGTGTCCAACTCTTTGCCTAGAACTGCATGCTGCCTGCTGAGAAAAGAACTGACCACCCAACTGAAATACCAGCTTTCTATATTTATTATCATCGCGTAGCATTTAGATTGCTGTGTTTGAGGGGGCTCGGCAGCGAGCCAGTAAACCAGTCGATCTGATACAGTAGGCGGGGATGCCAACATCACAAAAATGCCTGCATTACACCCCACAGTAGTAACATCTACCTTATGCTGCTGCAGAATGCAGAGTGCTTCGCTGTGTGCTGTGAACCAGTATGTCCAACTGCTGCCTAGAACTGTATGTTGCCTGCCGAGAAAATAATTGACCACCCAGCTGAAATACCAGCTTTCTACATTTATTACCATCTCAAAGCATTTAGATTGCTGTGGTTGAGGAGGCTCGGTGGTGAGCCAGTGAAACAGCCAGTCTGCTACGGTGGGCAGAGACTCCAACAGTGCCAACACAAATGCACACATTGCATCCCACAGTAGTAACTGTGATGCTTGGCCAACTGGTTACGATTGTTCTATGATATTTGTAATATAGAATGTGGTATGTGAGTGTCTCACATGAGACATCCTGTGCTATAGGTGCCCCCCCCCCCCGATTTTAGTGGAAATAACAGGATATAGTAACCTGAAACCAGGAGGTAATTAAAAGTCTAGAGAGACTTAATTAAGGGTCTCCTGTTTTCCTGTCTTAATTAGACCTGACCCAGCTGCCAGGATATAGGGCTCGTAAACTATTATGACATCTTAGAGAAAAAAAAACATGTTATATCACTATGGTGCTAAAAGTCATAAAATCCTTTGATGTGCCCTGGGAATAGGAACTGCTTGAGATCAAAGAGGGGATATTAATTAAAGACTGTCATAATTTGAAAAATTCATTTTTGCTGAAGTCACATTATTTAAAATATCTCCTGACAGGAAGATCATTGTATGTAATTATATTTTTTATATTCTAAAAGGAGGTGCTAGATGACACCACAGAAGGGGTGTGTGAGAGAGACACAGTTAAACTAGGACTTGTGTCTGATCTGTGTGACATTATCTTTTTGGACTCTTAAGAAACACGATCTAACTATAAGCACTATAGAGGTAATACATTAGATAGAAAAAGTCTAACTGTATGTTGGTAGGAGTTTGTCTGTAGTGTTCTTTGCTTTTCTTTTAAGTAATTGTATGCTTTGTGATGTAGTGTTCGATGTTTACATTTTACATATTTTATCCATTTTAGTAAAAATATTATTTTGAAAGACTGCCTGGGTGTGTCTTCGAAGATTTTATTGCATGTGACGTATAGAGGGTTAAGACTGACAAAAACTGTTCAAGGGTTTGATGGTGTTACCAAACTGGGAAAAGGTAAGAATACATCTAAGGTCTTTTATAGAGTTTTAAGGGTTCATTTTGGATACCTGGTTAGATGCCCTTAGGCGAAAGAGATCTGGCATCCCCCTGAAGAGCAGATTATCTGAGCCTGTACATTTGGGTACGCTAGCATAAGGTTCACAGTTTGCATTCCCCCAATACTTGAGACCAGAGGTGATTCAGACCCACAAGCAGACAGAAGGGTTACCCTGTCTGTTACCTGTTCACAATACTGCTCTCAGAGGTTGGCACTGTGAGAGCAGAGGGCCTGACCTGCTGAGAGCATTTGTGACAGTAACATCTACCTTTTCCTGCTGCAGAACATTGAGTGCTTCACTGTGTGCTATGAACCAATGTGTCCAACTGCTGCCTTCTGAGAAGATAACTGACCACCCAGCTAAAACACTAGCTTTCTACATTTATTACTATTGTGTAGCATTTAGATTGCTGTGGTTGAGGAGGCTTGGCAGCGAGCCAGTGAAACAGCCAATCTGCAATGGTGGGCGGGGACTCCAACAGTACAAAAATGCCCACATTGCACCACAGCATGAGCATGGTGCGCAAGCGTGAGTGGCATAGCACCACTCAGTAAAAATATTTTAACAACATCAGGAAGGTACTGAGTTCATAACTGCACTGCACCCTGTGTAGGCACTTAGTCTAAGCAATTGAACAATGTTTTCTACATGTACAAACAGTGGAATCTTGCTGGGGTTAGTTTTATTATATGGTAATATCTATTGCATATCTTCCAAAGAATATAATCTGTTTAACAAGGTTTTTACCTGATGCTTGTGCTACTATGTTTGTTACATTGGATGCTGCTTTTGAATTAGAATATGTTAATTTGAGTATAACAGTTTCTCTGCAGTCTCTTAGACTGTGTAGGACTAAATGAATGTCAGCATCTCATTTGAAATATAAAACACAGTTTATGCATTTTTAAGGCAATTTATTTTATTATTGCTGCTTTCTTTAGGAAATGGACATTCTAATCCTGGCCCTGCATTGTCTATTAACTATTTTTCTCATTATGAGTTTAGTGAATGGTTGGGTTTGGAGCTGGCACATCTTAATGTAAGGAGTTTACTACCTAAGATTGATCCTGTTCATACATGGATGCACGGTACCAACCTCAATGTTTTTGTTTTGTCAGAAACTTGGCTAAATGGGAAAACACCTGGCACTGAGATGCAGGTGGATGGATATATATATATATATATAGGATAGTGCATGAGTAACAGTTAACAACAGGGCTGTTCTTTCACCGAGTTGGTACTATGATGACAGATTACTCAAAGGCGCGGCTCGAGAGATAATCAATCATCATAGTATAATAGTTAATCATTAACCCTACGTATAAGTATGCATGAACTGTTCTGTATAGTGTATAGTGGAACGTCGTTGCCTCAAAAAAAAAAATTTCTACATCTTTATTTTTAAAATAAGACTGTCAGATTGCTGCTCGAGGACACCATGTGTGACGTCTGCACTGCAGCAGAACGAAAAGTCATTCTGCTGTCCTGCAGATGTCACTTTTTGGTTCTGCTGCACTGCAGACATCACTAGTGCAGCAGAACAACATTTTGAGAGCACTAGATTTCAGTGAACAATGACTTTCCACTATACACTATAATATATTTAGACAGGATTGATCTACTAAGGGTGGGGGAGGGGCAGTGTATTTCAAAAAACAACTTAACTGGACTGGTTAAGGTTACAAAATCCTTGTCAAAAAAACTAGATATTATTATTCTTCAGATTCAGGGATCACAGAGCTTTAATTTCACTCTAGTGGCCTGTTATAGACCCCCATCAGCTCTACCAGACATTCTGCAACAATTTAGCACTTTAATTGCTCCCTTTATTGATCACGAACTGTTGGTTATGGATGATTTAAACTGAGACATGTTAAAACCCCCAATTTCCTTATTGAATCAGTTAACAGCTTTGAATCTCACTCAAATTGTTAATAAGTCTACTCATCCTAGTAACCAATGCCAATGTATGTATTCTCTGTAACTAACCCCGGGTTGCCCCTGAAAAAGGGACCTCTGGTCTCAGCGGGTTTACCCGGTTACCAAGATCTAAATAAATAAAAAAAGAAATGATAGAAATACTTTATTGGATTTAATTTTGACCACAACTCCTCATAAATATCTTTTTTCAGTTTTTGATCCTGACATAAGCGATCATTGTGTGAGACAACAATCTAAAACTTTAAATACAACTCGAATTATGATTTCATGGAACTTTTCTAAATTCTGTGAACAGGCTTTTGTTTGTGACCTAGCCAATGAAAATTGGTCTCTAATTTTCTTGTTGCCCGGATAGTGACACTGCATGGGAATGTTTTAAAATATCCCTTTTAAACATAGTTGATATACATGCTTCTCTCTCTAAAGAAAGAGTTAAATCAATCCCTGCACCATGGTTCAATTGTCACCTAAAGAGATTATTACATATTAAGGACTGTCTTTGGAAAAAAGCAAAGGAATCTAAAGAGCATATTGATCTGCAAAGCTACAGGACTTCCAGGAATACATATACTAGAAAAGTCAGAGACTAAAAGTAGATTTTATAACCAAAAATTTTTAAATGCATCTAGTGACAGGAATCAGATCTATGCCGGGTAAAGCTAATAGGCCACCATTACCCAAAGTTTTGAATTATAATGGTTTAATTCTTTGTAACCCTGTTGATTAGGTTAATGCATTCAATGATAATTTTGTGGAAACAGGTAGTACTTTTGCTAAAATGTTCCCTAACACATCAAAAAGTACCCTGGATGCTAATTTCTTAAATAGTGGCAACAGACAACTCTTTTCATTTAGGGAAATTACTGAGCAAGAGGTTCTGACTGATCTTCAAAAACTGATGTTAAAAAAGGGGCAGGCAGTGACAAGATAGATCAGTTTTCTACAAAATAGGTGCTCCTGATTTGGTACATTACTTAACATATGTGTTTAACCTATCATTAAAGTTAGCTGCAACTCCTCTTGACTGGAAGACAGCCTGTGTCACTCCAATTTTTAATGTTGGCAATGAAACAGACCCAACTGTTATTGTCCCATTTCAATATTGTCTCCAGTTGCCAACATTTTTGAAAAGTTGGTTTACAAACAGCTGTCTAGCTGGCTAATAAAGCAAGGGGGTTATCAGATTATCAGTCTGGATTTCGCAAAGGTTACAACACTTCCTTTGTTACTGCAAGAGTTGTTGATGATATACTGACTGTGTTTAACCAAGGTATGCAAGTTTCAGCAGTTTTTTTTTTGTTATCTCTCTAAGGTGTTTGATTCGGTTGATCATAACAACTTACTGAACAAACTAAAAGTCTCAGGTCTAGGAATGAACCCATTGTTTTGGGTTTCTTCTTATTTATCAACAAGACTACAATATGTAAAAACTGGGGAATACTATTCAGATTATGTTACCGTCATTAAGGGGCTTCCTCAGGGGTCAGTACTGGGGCCCCTCTTATTTCTTATTTATGTTAATGATTTGCCCAACTGTAGTTCTGTTGAAACTAAAGTTGTTCTTTATCCGGACAATACTATCTTATATACCCCAAATAAAGATCTTTCTTTGGCATTGAACACTATACAGGGTGACTTTATTAAGATTCAGCATGAACTTATAAACCTACATTTATTGCTGAATGTTGCAAAAACACAATGGGTATTATTTACTAGTAAACACAAAACTGATTACACTAATCTGACCATTAAAGCTGAAGATGTAACAGAAATGTGTAGATCATCCTTTTACAAATATTTGGATATCTGTTTGGATGATTCCTTGAAATTTCGTCTGCATGTGGAAAAACTGTCTGTAAAATTAAAGAGTTTATTATCATTTTTTTTATAGAAATAGGACTATTTTTAGTTTTTCCATATGAAAAAATTGGTTAACTCTATTCTTATCACACACTGATTATGGGGATTATATATATATATATATATATATATATATGCAACTGATGCAATCCTGGGGTTACTTGATCCATTGTATTATAGTGCCCTTAGGTTTGCTACCAGGCTTCCGTGTAGGACACACCACTGCAGCTTATATGCAGCCATGGGATGGCAGTCCTTGTCTGCCCAAAGAGAGATCCATTGGTTGTTTTTTGTTTATGTATTTGTTTTAAGAACATTACCTGTTGGAACTTGTACATCCAAAACACATTAGTACTTGTGCACTGAGATCAAATGATTTCCCACAATTTTCCTTACCTAAATGTAACACTAACTATGGTGATATTACTTTAGCAAGTACTGTTACACGAGCTTGGGTTTCTATACAGAAAAAACGTAATTTAACATCACTTGTATCATATGCAAGTTTTAAAAATCGTATTAGAGGTTTTTTAATGCACAGATGTGATTGTTACGGATGAATACTTGAAACTTGTCTTAATGTTGCTTGCATGTCTTATTGATTGATGACACTGTACTTGTATGTGCTGTATGTTTTTTTTTTATCTATTTATGGACACAGTTGTAAATGAGATTTCATTCTATTGCTTTCCAATAAATTTGAAAATTTTTAATACTTGATGCACCCACTATTCCAGTTTTGGGAACACATGGGAGCTAAATCAGCTCCTCTATTTTGCGGCCACCATTATTAGCACACCTCAGTCTGTTACTAGACTGCAGCTGCTCAGGAGGCTTAGATTTCATGGGGAGTACGGCAGCAAGGCTTTAGATGAAATACCTTTTCTCTGCCCAGACTGCCTCCTTGAAACTTTGGAGTATGTAGGTAGCATGGGAGGGGGAGGGAGAGTGTGGCAATCGATGGCTGAATAGTGGCTAGATGTTCTCTAAAACATTAAGGAGCCTGTTAGATCCCTGACTATAGCAATTGCTGTCCCCCATAGTGTGATCCCCCAATAAGACTTGGCTGGTATAGTATTTGACTATGGGTCTTCTAGCTTCAACGGACCCACAGGGAGATTTAGAGGTTGATGTGTGTTAACCCCTCAAATTAAGCACTCTAATCAGTATAAATGCCTTCAAGATGCTTTATTACTGTACAATCAGAGAAGTATGTAACTGCTTCACCCACTCAGACCCAGTACTGGTGTCTGCACTGGTATATAGCCACGCCTAGACCCAATTTTTAGTACTGACCCCCCAGCTTGCTCCTCACCAGCCTAATTGTTCTCTCTCTCTCTTATCCCCCTGTCTTATCAACACTAGGCCCGTCCATCCCCTTATTCTTCCTTTCCCAACCTCAGATAGGAGCTCACAACCCTGGCTTGTGACATCCTACCATGCCCCGTACTTTACAGCATTCAATCCCGGGGCTCACACATACTCCTTTTCTCCATCCACCTTCTCTACATACCGTTTTACCAACTCCTTTCTGTGCACCGTGCCCTCCTAGCCTTTCTCCCCCTACCTCCCTCCCTTGTCCCCTACCTTCACCTCTACCTGGTGTATATTTTTTTTTCTTCCGTTACTTCCTCCTGCAACCTTAGATAACCTGCTTTATCTTCCTATAGACACTTCTATGTATGTAAATACTGTGTAATCTGTACAATATCTATATAATTCTATGTACATATGAACTTCTTTTTCTTCCTCTCTGTAAAGAGTATTATCTGTATTGCCTTGTAAATACCTGTGTTGACCTGTATATACAATTGTTCATGCTCCACCCAGGTCCATCTTGCAAATGAACTTCTGCTCAACGATGAACGCCTGGTTAAATAAAGACTTGATTGATTCATTGAACCCGTTTTGTCTGCTACCTTGAGGTGGGGAGTCTTAAGTTCCCCCTATTTTGCTGCACCTGGTGATCACTCTTAAGAGCTACCTGAAGAGGCATTTTGATTTAAGTGTTATGGGGTTTATTGGTATATGGTTATGTAGGCACCAGGCTTAATATGTATGGTTGCCTATAGTATGGAGTCTATTCTGTTTCTATGAATTAGGCTCAAGCTTTATATTATGTTACTATAGGATGGTTCATACAGACTTGGCTTGTTGTTGCAAACTGTTTCAATATCTCTGTAGGCTTGCTGTAGTAGTATTGGGATAGTTCTGGTGGGGGGTGTGGAATTGATCAACTCTGCTTTTTGTTTTAGGGCAAACTTAGTGGTCTCAAGCACAGCCACTCAAACCTGATGGCTGGTAATATGGCAAATGGGCTGTTTACACTTTTCCTAGTTACACATTGCATTGGTATTGTCAGTTGTCCTGTTCATTTGTTTGTCAATTACAGCCCTGTTGGCTATCATGCCACTGCCTGGGATTGGGGGGGGGGCCTGAGATTTGGGGCCCAAATCCAGAGTCAGGCTATGCCAGCGTGAGCCGAAATATGCCAAACCCCTTAACGTATCCCGCAACCTACACCAAGCAATACGCCCGATGGTATTCCAAGTGGTGCCTTGCGCCATGGTGGCTGTGGGCTACAACAGTTGTGAGTTTCACCACCCACTACACGACAGCCCACAATGCCATGGTGCAAGTGCGAGTTACGGCAGCATATTTGCCCAATTCCAGAAGGGTGGCTGTCATAACCCAAAAGCTCGATTCTGAGAGCTGCACAGGTGGGGCTATCTCAGTATAGCCCGGAGTTGCTCAAAGCAGCAACCAACAGTGCTGTCTGTCGGCTGCCACCACTTGGCACCGATGTGTCCACTGTGCCCCCACAGGCATACCCCATCCCCCCACAACCCAAATCTTGGGGACCTCCAGAGGTCTGTTCTCCAGCACCCCCTGCCCCCCATGCCCCTGGTGTGTATTGTGGTGTTCTGGGGTGGGGGGCTTCGGGGGGCCACCGGTAACTGGCCACTACTTCTGCCATGCGGAACATCTACACCATGCCCGTGGCATGTGCCTTGTGCATGACGTAACCTGCATAGTGCAAGTGCCAGGACCCAGCCACTCTTGGAATGCAGCGCAGGGTCCCCGGTGTAGCGGCAAATCGCGTAACTTGCAGCCACCTGTGAGTTACACCATTTATTCTGGAACTGGCCCCCCTGTCTTTTTTGCATGACCTATAAAGTCTTATCCTGGAATGTGTGGGGGATAAATGGCCCAATGAAGTGCAAAGGAGTTTTTACCCTTATTAAAAAGCTGGGGGGGGGGGCAGATTATCTTTCTTCAGGGAGCACACTTAACTAGGCCAAAAAGGGGATATCTTTGATGCCTCCTTTACAAGTAAAAGAAGAGGGGTGATGATATTATACTTTAAAGAAGTTAACTGGGTCATTTACCAGCTCCATAAGAACACCAAGGACAGCTGGATCCTGTTTGTCAGAACCTTGGATGCCTCCCAATGACCTTAGCTTCCATCTGTGGACCTAATGAGGATGGCTTCTCCTTTTTCCACCATTTATCTCAAGCTCTTTTGAGTGAGGGGGGGAGTGACTTATCACTGCAGAAGATATGAATGAGATGTCAGATATTCTATGTGATTGCAGTGGCCAACCTGCTCGGTTGGATACCCCTGGCTCCAAGGCCTTATGCTGGTTAATGAGGGATCATGGGTTAGTGGACTTTTGGAGACTGGGTTATCCCTTTGATCGGGACTACACTTATTATTATTCTTTGCATAATTCCTACAGTAGGACAGATTTATTTTTAGTTTCTTATATATGAGCATATGAAGAAGCCAGCAGAAGAAGGCCATTTGGTCCATCTAATCTGCTCATATTGCAGGGTCCACAACTTGAGCTACTGTCCCTGCCCCCTCCCACTCCTCCCATCCTCCCTACCCATGATCCTTATCTTCCCTCTATATCTTACTGTGTAGTTAAGGTGACTTTGGTCTCTACAATTGAATCCATACTTATTTCAGACCATTACCCCATTACATTTACCTTTTGGCAGGATGGGCCGGATTCAGAGGCCAAACGCTTGCGATGTAAGATCAGCTTACTTGGAGATACCAGATTCAAAACATGACTGCAGCAGAAAGTGCAACATTACTTGACAATTAACCACACTGGGGAAACAGACACAAAATGGGTATGGAAAGGCTTGAAAGCCCACTTCCGAGGCAGAATAATATCTTATGCTTCAGACCATTAAGAAAGAAAGGGGGTGCTAAACTTCTAGTCTTTGGAAAGGCAATTAGAAACCTTAGAACAAAAACATATGGTGGGACAGGCCGATCCCTCCCTACTTCAAAATCTGTGATGGGACAGGTATCAGATTAACACACTTAATACACAGCAAGCTGAGTTTGGCCTCTTTAGAAATCGGCAGGCATTCTGGGAAGGAGGGGAGAAGGCAGGGCATCTCCTGGCCTACCACCTTAAGCAAATGTTGGCAGCTGGTAAAATTCTGTGGATTAAATGGGGAGAACAAGTTGTTAAGACCCTATAGGAATAACGTAGCCTTTGGGAATTTCTTCTCGGAGTTTTATGGTTCGAAGAGGCCGGCATGGAACTCCCAAAAGGATATACAGGATTTCCCGGTGTCTATCGCTTTATACCTTTATATGCTTTATATGCCACTACTGACACTGTAATGCAGCATGAGAGGGGTGCTGCATTTCTGAGGTGCCATCTTTCGGATGAGACGTTAAACCGAGGTCCCATCTGCCTGGATTGGTGGTAGTTCAGGTGGATGTTAAAGATCCCATGGCACTTATCGAAAAGAGTAGGGGAATTTCCCCAGTGTCCTGGCCAAATTTCCCTCATTCACTAAAAATACCACCAACAGCTTAATCTGGTTCAAGCTCAGTTGGTATTCATCTGTATCCTCCTCCCCCGGGTCGTGCCTGAAAATAGGCAGGATTTGTCTAGTGCACTTACCCGGTCAACAAAAACTAAATAAATAAATATACTGGCTGATGGATAAACAGTGGAAGGAGTTGGCTGGGCTTAGTTCATCCCAGGAAATCCAGTTGGCTGTATCCCAGCTAGGGACGGTAAAGCCCCGAGCCCGGATGGGTTCCCGGTGGAGGTATATAAAACTGTAGGGGATTTGGTGAACCCCGTGCTAGCAGCAACATTACACAATGCTTGGAAGCTGGCAGCAAGACACATTGACAGCTACTATGAATGATGCCAGAAGGGCCCATACTAGTGCTCCAGCTACTGAAACATCTCGCTTTTGAATGTGGACTACAGAATTCTGGCCAAGGTTTCAGCACATCTACTTATTAAACTTCTGCCACTACTAGTCTACCCTGACTAGGTGGGGTTTGTGGCAGGCCAAAAAAGGGTGGACCACATCAGGTGGCTGGTCGACTTGATGTGGGCCTCAGCAACCTCACTGGTTGCTTTGGCATCTGCATCTTGGACACTGAGAAGGCATTTGGCTCTGTCAAATGACCTTATCTCTTAGCTGTCCTTCGAAAATTTGGCTTGGGGGAAAATTTTATTTGTTGGATTCAGCTTATCTATACTTCGCCTCAAGCCACAGTTCTTACTAATCACAGGCTGTCCTCATCCTTTAAGTTGGGCAGGGGTACCCAGCATGGCTGTTTCCTGTTTCCAGCACTGTTTGTGCTGGCTATGGAACCCCTCACTCAGAAATTACTAGAGTCACTACTTATACAAGGCATTAATGTAGGTTATGATGCATACATGTCCATGTTTTTTGTAGACAATATTTTTCTAACTATAAAAAAACCCAGCCACTACCATACCGGCATTAGTTCATCTTCCTGACTGTTTTTCAGTGCTCCCTGGCCTCCAGAACAATTGGATCAACATGAAACTCCTCCCCTTAAATTCTCACTGTACAGTGCATATGTTATCAGGCACAGGTCTAAGCTGGGCGTCCAAACCCATTAAATATCTGGAGATAGATTTCCCCTAACTGGAAAACCTGGCCCTCTTTAAACTTTGCCCTGCTACTCACCAAGCTTCAAGAGGATATCTCTCAATGGAAACATCTTTGCCTGTCCCTTTAGGGAAAAGTGCAAACTTTACAGATGATGGTCCTCCCCAAATTGCTTTATGTCATCCGATTCTTACCCCTAAAGCTGTCTGAATCACTTTGGAAACAGCTGTCCGTGTAAGATTTTATGGGAGGGTGGCAGCGCTCCTTTTTCAGCACTGCGCCTAATTGCCTCAAAAACCAAAGGTGGATTTTGAGCTCCCTGGTTCAAATGATACTATTTGGCTTCAGGTGTGCAGCAAATTTGGACGTGGTTTAATGCAGAAAAAGTGAGGGTAGTGGCAAGATGGCTAGACCTAGAGAAAGTTATTTGCAGGGGACCACCACCTGAAGGAGCCCTCTGGGATGCAACACAGCAGGCACACTGCACCCCTACTCAGGAGGAAAAAAAAAAGGTTTGCTCTTCATGTAAGGAAAACAGTACATACCTTATTAGGTTCAACCTGGGATGTACCCCTCTCTTATAGGCCCCTGTGGTATAACAACCAGCTGAAGGTAGGGGGACAACCTCTATTTTGGCCTGCTTGGATACGGGGTGGCCTGTTTGCAGATAGGAGACATAGAAACATAGATTTTGACGGCAGATAAGGACCGCTTGGTGCACCCAGTCTGCTCATTTCCCTACCTATTGGATAAGCTGCAGATCCTAGTTAACCAGCAGCCTACTTCTTCCTACCCCAACCCCCTAGAATTGCCTTATGACTGTCCCATGCATGCTTGAATTCCACCACTGTTTTTGACTCCACAACCTCCTCCGGAAGGCCATTCCATGCATCCACAACCCTCTCTGTGAAAAAATACTTCCTTAAATTACCTCTGAGCCGCCCCGCGACCTTTTCTTTCTCTTAGCACCGAACATTTGAAGCCCTTTTCTGACCTCCAAAAGGAAGCCTCCCTTCTGGCCTCCCACCACTGGCCATTCTTGCAACTCTGTCCTTTATTGTCCAAAGTAGTAGGCATACAGTTGATATTGCCAGGCAGAAAACTGGAGGAAATCTTGGGGGAGTCCACTATTGGGACAAAAAGTATTACCCTTCCTTGTCTAGGGCTGATTTATAAAGCTCTCCTGTAGTAATTTATGCCTGACACCACTCATTTAAAGACACAGTGGCAAACATTTCTGGGCCATACCTTAACATCTGAAGAGTAGGAATGCATCTGGGCCAACGAATATGGTGCCTGTAAGGATATAGTGGGTTGATTTATGCAACCTCAAGACTGTACATCTCTGGTATTGCACACTGGCCCTCTCGTATAAGATGCATAAGATCCAGACTCCAAATTGTTGGTAGTGCACTACTGCTACAGGCACTCTCTTTCACCTATTATGGGAGTGCCCTAGAATTACTGGTTGGTGGAAGATGACGACTCTTTAGTGGAGAAAGTCATGGCATTCCCTGTTCTACGGAATGGTTCTCTGATTGTCCTGGGGAACAGTATGTGGCTTCCCATGACCTATAAATCACACCACGATTGGTTAATGGCAGCCATCACGGAAGCAAAGAGACTTTAGCTTCAGAGATGGTGAACCATAGATTTCCCTTCTACTGGGGAATGGTTAGATGGTATGTTTAGGTTAGCAGGCTTTGAAAGGTTGACGTACCTGGCAGTAGGAAAGCATCATCGGTTTCAGCAAGTCTGGAAATATTTTCTCTCTTTGTATGGAATTCCTTTTGGACACAGAGTGGCTGAGCCTTCCCCCAGCACATCTCTGACCATATAAATGCGTAAAAGGATGGGAATAGCTTTTGCTATTCCCACCCATTAGGGGCAAGATTTTCACATATTTTAGACCCATCTCTCCCCTCCCTCTCCTCCCCAGGGCAGTGGCACTCAGTTAATGTTTGTTTCTTTACTAATTTTTTATTACTGCAGAACATTTGGATTATTGATATTATTTACTGTTATACACATTACCATGTTGTTTATTGATAGTAGAGGAGTTACGCTATAAAGGGCATCTACAGCTGCCTAATTAAGATTGTGCAAGGAGTGGCATGCTAACTAGTGCAATGGCCAAATGTATGGGCCTCACATGTTTCTTTGTGCATATGTGTATTAATCTCAGTATGTTTTCATAGTCTGTAATCCAAGGAACAACTGTCGGTTCTGATTAGGTTCTGAGATAGCATGCAGAACATGTAATGATGAGCTTGTTATGTTGCAAAACCTAAATAGACTAGCAATTAAAAAAAAAAAAGGGAAATGTGACATTAGGGTTTTTTTTAAAACCCTAATGCCCACCCCATCCCTAGCACCTATACTCATAACCCAAGGCCAAACTGCAGGTCTGAGGCTATGCCCCATGAGTCTGCTGCTTCTAGATACAGGTCTAGAGTCATACCTCCACAGATCTGCTGCTTCTTATAGGGTCAGCAGGATTTTTTGCATAGGGCCCTGCAGGCCATACGCAAAGCATATCAGTCATGACTTTTTTTCTGCTGGAGATCAAGCATAATTTTCTTCATACAGGGCTCTGTGCAAAGCAAGAGATTAGTCATAACTTTCTTCGTACAAGACCCCAGACCTGTAGCTTGAAGCAGAAGACCCATAGGGCAAGGTCCCAGACTTGGCCTTGGGTCATGAGGTTAGGGGCTGGGTAGGGGGATAAAACCCTAATGCCACAATTCCCTTCTGTTGTAACTATGGAATCCTAATGATGCAGTAACATAGTTTCTTGCAGTGAATGCACATTATTTCCATCTCTGACCTCTCTGTCCAGATTCCCAAAAGATACTTTAAAAATACACAAGAAGGACAAGCATCTGACTTTTTTGGGGGTACTAAAAATAATGACATGAATAGAGACCTCAGTTTCATGGCCCTTTACAAAACTTAGCTGACAATTGCATTATTTTTTGTCTGGTTTAAGTGCATATGAACACTGTACCCTGTAACCTGCCTCTGTATAGATCACTGGTAAGACCCCACTTATAGTACTGTGTCCAGTTCTGGAGACCACAGGCCTGATTTTAAAAGAGCCCTTAGAGCGATGCACATTGTGTTGCTCTAAGAGTTGTGGCAAACTTCAGGTGCTCCAGGGACCCTGTGGCCTGTTTTACAAAAAGCAGGGTCCCTGCACCAAACTCCCTTGGTTTGCCACAAGTGACCAGCTATGCCAAACAGGTGGTGCATCTGCAGATTTTGCTGCAGGGATCTGACCCCCACCCCCACCTGGTGCAACAGCAGATAGGATGGCATAGTGTTGATGGGTGAGGGAACACCATGCCAGGAGGGGGCCAATGGCATAAGGGGCATGGTAGCTGGCACTTTGGGTGTCAGGGCAAAGCTGCGCATCAGCTGCAGTGATGTGGCACCCGAGGGGGGTGCCATTACATTGTGTTCAAATATATAGTAAGTATGGTTGTTGAAATCAAGCCAGCCTGTACTGTCTATCTTCCCTGGTAGTCTAGTGCCCCCCTGATCCCTGATGTTTACATATAATCCCTGGTGGTGTAGTGGACACCACCCCACTGAACCCTGATCTCCCCTGAGTATACAGATAAAAGTGCTCTGATTCTATAGCACCCCCATCTCTGATCTCATCTGATAAAAATGCAATAATAGTCCCTCATGGTCTAGTAGACCCCCACCCTCCCACCCATCAGACATTGCCCAAGCACCTGCCTCTCCCACCCCATCATGATCCTGTGACTGGCATAGCCCTCTGTACACCACCACAGCCAGCTGCAGAATTTGTTCTCAATGTGATCAGTGCACGGTCATTGAGAATGCATTCTGCCGCTGGCCATGATGGTATGCAGAGGTCTGTGCTGGCAACAAGAGTGTGCCAGAATGGCGGAGAGTGGGGTGGTTGGGCAGTGCCTGATGGAGTGGGGAGGTTGAAGGTCTACTAGACCACCAATTATTGCATTTTTTTTATCAAGTGAGATCAGGAATTGGGGGGGCACTATAGGACTGGGGCACTTTTATCTGTATACTCAAGAGAGATCAGGGATCAATGGAGTGGTCCACTACACCAGCAGGGATTATATGTAAACATTGGGGATCGGGGGGCGCTAGACTACCAGGGAAGATAGTACAGTGTGGGCCTGTCTTCGAGGCACAGATCAGGAAGCATAGAAAGACCAGGAGCAGGTATAAAATTCACAAGTAGCGTTTTATTTTTTCCAATAACAGTAAAATAAAAAATAAAAATGTGTTCAATAGAACTATTTCCAAAGGCAGTACAAATGGAGAAAATAAAGTCCTTCATCTGAGGGTACTGTATCTCTGTTTCCAAGTTTCAGTCTCTCAGTCTCTCTCTCTCTCTCTCCCTAGCAAAAGCTTTGCTGCTCTTTTTATAAGTCTTTGTCTGGGAATGTGATAAGAAGACATCCTGTTTTTCAGAACATTTTTTTTGTCAGTTTCCTTCCTTGCAGGTGCAACAAAACAGTGCATGGTGTCCCAGAACTGACTTCCTGTTAACAGCTCTGCAAAAGAGCTAGTGTTGCATTCTGGGTTAACCCCCTAAGTTCCTTTTTGCAATAATTTCAGCAATATAACTATATACATTTTCAAACCAAGAGATCCCACTTTCACATAAAGATTCACAAATATTTTATAACTTCAGATATGTAAGGGGGAAGAAAAGATAGAAACAGCAAGTGAAGACAGAGAGATAGCGGGGGGATAGCGAGAACATCAAAGTGGCCAGTTCCTAGGTCTCACAAGAAAATCTGACTGCACAGTCAGACAGACAAGAGACAGAACAGAAGAGGATAAAACAGATCCTTGCATTTAACTCTTTCTACATAACAAATCTTTCTGCTTAACAAATGGGATAGGGTATTATTTAAGCTTGTCACATACCCCTCTCTTTAAGAGGGAACCTGTTTTGGGAAAAAAAAACACAGATTTCCAAAACTTTCTTTAAAGTCTCCTTTAACATTAGCTTATAATCTTTACAGTTCTCAGCATATCCGGTATCCATTTTCTCCATAACAACCAGTACAGCAAACAGTGAAGTTTAAACTCACACATTTGTTTCAACCTTCAGAATTTTCAGTCCCTGATCCATATCTTGACAGAAAATCAGCATTGACATTCTTTTTTTCCAGATTTGTACAACACTTTGAATTTAAATGGATGTAGTACCAGGTACCATCTTGTGATTCAGGAATTTTTATCCTTCATTTGGTTAAGCCAACAGAGAGGATTATGATTGTATAGAAGCACAAAGTCAGCTCCTAGCAAATAAAACTTAAGAGACTCCATGGTCCACTTTGCTGCAAGGCATTCCTTTTCAATGGTAGAGTACCTTTTTTCTCTGTCATGCAACTTCCTACTGATATATAGAATGGGATGTTCCTTCCCATCTATATTTTGACTCAGAACTGCACCTAGGCCTACCTCTGATGCATCTGTCTGTAACAGAAATGGTTTCTCAAAGTCTGGGTTTCTTAAAACAAGGGATGAACATAATGCAGCCTTGATGGTCCAAAAAGCTTCATCACACTCTGGGGACCATTTCATGTTATTCAGGAACTATTTCTTCATGAGTTTAGTGAGGGGAGTAGCTAGCTGGGCAAAATTGGGAACAAATCTTTGGTAGTAGCCAGCCAGCCCTAAAAATGACCCAACATGTTTTTTTTTTTGTTTTAGGGATAGGACTGTTGGCTACAGCTTCTATCTAAGAAATCTCTGGTGTTACTTCTCCATTTCCCAAAAATATAGCCCAAATATCTGGTTTCCTGCATGCCAAGTGCACATTTGGTAGGATTAATGGTCAGACCTGCATTTTTGACAGCTTGGATAACAGCTCGTAAGTGTTCCAGGTGGCTTTTCCAGGCTGTGCTGTATACCATGACATCATCCAGGTAAGCAGCATAATAGCCAGTGTGAGTAACTAAAATTATATCCATGTACCGCTGGAATGTAGCTGGTTCACCATGTAAACCAAACGGCATAGTGGTGAACTGATAGAATCCAACAGGAGTGACAAATGCATTTTTTTCTCTATTGTTTAGCTAGGGGAATCTGCCAGTAACCCTTGGTGAGATTGAGGGTACTGACGTACTTGGCACTTCCCAGTTTGTCCACTAAATCATCTATCCTTGGCATAGGACAGCTGTCAAATTTGGATACTTGATTAAGTTTCTTAAAATCAATGCAGATTCTTACACCCCCTTTTTTAATTTACAATCAACATTGGTGATGACCAAGCACTTCTCGACTCTTCTGTGATACCCAGCTCTTTCATGCTTTGTATTTCCTTAACCACATCTACTCGTAACCGCTCTGGTAATCTGTATGTCTTTTTTCTAATAGGGTGAGCATTCCCTGTCACTGTTACATCCTCGACCTCTTTGCTTGGTCTGGCAGTGTGGTAAAAGTACTGTTTAATGCCTTTAGTAAGTTATGAAATTTCTGCATTTGTATGCAAGGGGGAAGAAAAGATAGAAATAGTAAGTGATGTTAGAAAGATACCGGGAGGGGGATAGCGAGAACGTCGAAGTGGCCAGTTCCTAGGTCTCACAAGAAAATTTGACTGTGCAGTCAGACAGACAAGAGACAGAACAAAAGAGAATAAAACAGAGCCTTGCATTTTACTCTTTCTACATTACTTATGGGACAGGGTCTTATTCACCCGTCACAGGGCTGGCTTGATTTCAACAACCATACTTACTGTATATTTCAACATACTGCAATGGCACCCTGTTGGATGCCACATCACTGTGGCTGATGCCCAGCTTAGCCCCAACACCCCAGCTGCCACCTCCCATGCCCCTAGTGTGCCCCTACTGCTCTCTGTACTACCACACCCCACTGGTGCAACCCACTTAGACCACCTTCTGGATGGTTTAACTTGTGCCCCTTGCTGTATCCATGGTGGGGCTTGCAGAATCCTCAAAGGGGATGTTGCAGCCCCACTGTGGTGCAAGCCCCCTTGTGACCCGGTGCACTGGGTTGTTTGACACCACCCTGGCACAAGGGGGCTTTGGCACAACAGTGTCTGGATCAGACACAGGCTGCTTTAGAAAACTGTGTTTGATGCAAGTTGTGATGCAAGTCATTGATGCAAGTCCCTTTTATCACTCTAACCTGTTTGAAAATTGGGCCTCATATCTCCAGAAGAACATAGACAGAGTGGAAGTAGTCCAGAGGAGGGCAACTAAAATGGTGCAAGGTTTGCATCAAAAGCCCTATGAGGAAAGAATAAAGGACCTTAATATGTACATCCTAGAAATGAGGAGCGAGGGGGGGGGGGGATAGGTTAGAGATCTTTAAATACCTCACAGCGATAAATAAGGTACAGGAAGGAAGTATTTTCAAAAGAAAAGTTGTTCAAGAACAAGAGGACATGCTATGAAACTGAAGGGGGTGGTATATTAAGGAGGGATGTGAGGACGTACTTCTGAAAGAGTGGTTGATTCCTGGAACAGCCTTCCAGTGAAGGTGATGGGTGTGAAAACAGAGGTAGGGTTCAAGAATGTATGGGATAGGTATTAGAGAATCATAGTGGAAAGGAATGGGGGAGAAGTTGTAGATCAAGTACAGTGTGCAGTAATAATGTAGCTAGGGAAACATGGATATACTGGGCGGGCCAAGCAGATTTTATCTGCCGTCAAATTCTTTGTTTCTGTGTAACTTTTTAATTGCTGTTTATTTGACAATTTAATGCTTTTCTTTCATTTCAACTGCTGGATTCAGAGTTGCATTAGGCAGTGGGGATGTCATTAGCATTGTGAAAGCTGCTGTCTAATTAGTTGAGTATTCCATTATGATGATACCAGCTTTTCAAGATATCTGATGTGACAACTGTAACAGAAACACATTTTTGATATCTTGGTATTATTACTGTTGCCATTACCCATGGTATCACTTTCATCTTGTCATTTACTCAAACACACACACACACACTATATATATTGGGCCAGAGTACTGAAACTTTAAATTGCTAAGGTTTACACAGTGAGTTAATGGCTCTGGTGGGGTTTGGTTTGAACCTGGGTTTCCAGGATCCCATGCCTGTGCTCTGGCTACTAGACCATGCTCATGGTCTATCTAGTCAGTAGGAACAGGAAATGGAGTCATGGTTAATATTTAAAGTACAGTAAGCTAAAGGGACACTGTCAGCCTCTTTGGTAAATTTATAAGTATATGTAAGCATTTGCCCTGTTGGCTGGCTCACTGCTGCAAATGGCATAACTGAGATAGGAGTACCATAAAAGTAACTTTATTATATTTTAATATAATAGGCATTTTAAGCATCCCCACATAAATGCCACTGACTAGTGCACAGTGCATTGCCATAAATGCGCATGTCCAAAGTCATGGCTTCGGTTTTTAATCAGTGAATTATACATGTTCCATTGCTCATTTTCAAATGGGACCAACTTTGTCAGGTACAGTTTACCGAGTACTACCACATAAACTAATTACTTGAAAGGCTTAAAAATATGTCTGACTCGTTCATGAATGAATTTATCTGCGATTCCATGCCATTTCCTCACATGGACATGTGGGAGCACTGGACAGTGGCATTTATGCCAGGATGCTTAAAATGCATATTATATCAAAAAGAAGTTTAATACTGTTACTTTGTGTTGCTGTGCTGTTTGCAGCCATGAGACAGCAAACAGGGCAAATGCTGACATATATTTAGAAATTTACCAAAAAGGCTAACAGTGACCCTTTAAACTTGATGTAATAGGCTTCAGTAAATAGATTAAAAAATACTGAAAATATCTCCAAAGTGGTATCCTTTTGTGTGGTTCTCACAAGGTATTAATAGCTCTTGGCAGAATTGTGTATTGCTGCAGATGTCTGCTGTCTCTAATGAAGTGAAAAGTATTAAGAATGCAATGCTTGTCATCTGCCTAAGTGTTCCTCTAAAGCACCAACAGGGCATAAATATTAGGGTATCTATCCTATCCTAGTTATTGTGATCATTACAGTTGGGTCAGCATTGGCTAGCAGAGGTTTTGCATAGAAAGGCCTTTATGCCATATTGAGGGTTTGGCATATTAATCTCAGTCATTCTGTTAGTCAACTACTGCCAATATCCAAGAACATGTGTAGAGAAAGAAAATCAGCATTTTATTTAATCCCTCAGCCACCGTCCGAGAACACGTGCAAAGAAAAAAAAAATTCAATCCTTCAAGCCAGAAGAACGTGCAACATTGATGATCTCAAGTTTTTCTTTTCATAAACCATTAAAATTGATGTTGGGCTTAATCTCAAAATGAAGCTTTCAGCCTGTTTTTTCATTGATTCAGTTAGGCTAGCAACCTGGAACAAATATGCAGTACATCACTATAATTGCAATCTGATTTTTTTTTTTTTTTGCAAGTACTGGACAGTGTAAACACCGATTATAAAAACATTATATAGAAACATCACATTTGTATGAAAAAGTTGTAAGCCTCATATTTCCCCTGTATAACCAAGTTTGTTAGGCGATGATGGCAGAAACAAAATATTTTGTTCTGTATAAGCTTCCCTGTAGTACTGGTGGCCTTATTTGAAAATAACAGTATGGGCTCAATTCTCAAAGCCTGAAGAATGAGGCAAGGTGCCTTCGTCAAACATAAATAACACAAGTGGCACCTTGCATCAAAAGATACAGCATTTTAAATTCTGAAACACAGTCTGTGTCAGAATGGAGAGCCGCTGCACCAAAGTGGCACAGCGCCACCCTTACGACTTACAACAGGGTGCACCAGCTTGCAAGGGGGCTTGTACCATAGTGTGGCTGCATGATTCACACTTCTCATATTCTGTAAGCCGCACTGTGGGTGCAGCAAGGGGCTTGACATAGACCAGCTGTGAGGTGGTCTAAGCCCCTTGCACCAGTGGTACACAATGTGGTGACTTGGGCTGTGAAAGTGGGGTCCGAGGGTGGAAGGGGCACAGGGGCTGCCATAGTGGGAGTTGGGGAGGGGGCGGTCATGCCAAGAAGTGACGTGGTACCTGGAGGGGGTGCCGTTTATATAGCTATAAGACCAATGAGATGGTACCATGGGGAGGTCCAGGGACACACAGTGTCATGGCCCTAGGTGGGCACAGTCCTGGCAGCAGCCCTGGGGATGCACAGTTGCAAGGGACAGTCAGAAATTTATTGTAATCATGATTTTGTGCATATCCCTTGCATGCTATGCCCTGAGCTATGCTGCAATCTCGAACTTCACTGTGACCATGCAGGGAAGTAGAGTGGTTCATTCAGATGGTGAACAGTGTCATCCACAATGCACAGTGAACTGCACAAATCTGTTTGGTCCTTTAAAGATGCCCCTGTATGTAGAGCTGTCACAGGCAGATCATAGGAGGGATGCTAAAGAGTGACATGGACCAAAAGACCCACAGGGGGACAAAGATAGCAGGCAGTATAGCACAGTGTTTAAGAGCCTTCAGCTGCAAAACCTGAAGAACTGTGTTTGAATCTCACAGCCACCACTTGCATACTGTGTGACCATGAGCAAGTCTCTAAATTCCATGTGCTTCCAGAATGCATCTGGAAACAAGCTGTGGCTTAGTGAATCTTTCCTGGCCAAGCCTGTTACAGACACACTGTGGCACTGTGACAATAGAGAGAGATCCACTGGACTGCTGAGTTCATAGTCAGATGGGTGGGCAATTGGCTCAGTGATAGGAGTCAGAGATTGGCAGTCTGTGGAGTGAGGTCAAATGAGTGATGTGCTCCAGTGCTTGGTCTGGGGCCCAGTCATATTTAATATGTTTATTAGTGACATCAGAGTAGGTATTAAGGGCAAGCTTGAACTCTTCGCAGATGACACAAAACTAGGCAGTAGAGTTGACAGTGTGGAGGCAGTCAGGGACCTGCAAAAAGACTTACAAAGGCTCAAAAGATGGTCCAATATCTGGCAGCTTAGCTTCAATGCACAGAAGTGCTAGGTGTTGAATCTAGGTAAAGGAAATCCCAAGACAGATTACTGGCTCAGCGTGGTCAAACTCAGTACATCGCAGGAGGAGAGAAGCCTTGGGGTCGTCATAAACAACAACCTGAAGCAGTCGAACCAATGCAGCAAAGCTTACAGCAAGGCAAGCAAAATTCTTAGGGGTATAGGGAGAGGATTTGACAATAGGAACAAGGAGGTGATCCTCCCACTCTCTAGGTCCTTGGAGTAATGTGTCCAGTTCTGCAGACCACAACTTAGGAAGGACAGAGAGAGGCTGGAGACTGTGCAGGGAAGGGTGATTAATATGATACAGTCTATTCAAGGACTTTCATATGAGGAATGCCTGAGAACACTAAACATGTACTCACTGGAGACTGGGGGGGGGGTATGATCGAGATGTTCAAAATCTTGAGAGGCATCAGTAAGGTGCCCCACTTAGAATTAGTCAATAGAGTAGCCAGCTCAGCCACTAGAGGACACGAGTGAAAGCTACGTGGAGGAGCTTCAGGAGGGAGCTAAAGAAGTAGTATTTTATAGAAAGAGTCATGGACCCATGGAATAGCCTGCCAGCCAAGGTGGTAGGTGCATGGATGGTGGTAGCATTTAAAAGGGGGTGGGATAGGGCAAGAGCTACTGTAATAACCAAGGGGTCAGCAAGAGTCAGAAGACAGGTGGGGGTTAGATCCCGGGACCTGTAGTTGGTCTCAGAAACCCTTGGGTAGACTAGATGAACCATTGGTCTCCTTCTATGGTCACTTTCTATGTTTCTGTGTTTCTATGTCAGGAACTTTTCATGGACAATGGTTAGAGAGTGGTCCAAGGAATGTATCACAAGGACGATATAGACAGCAGCCCCAAAGTGGGCCAAAAAGGTGGGGGAAGATAAGATCACTTGGGTGTTAGCACCTGTGCCTTAGCCATCTGTGGTGGCATAGTACCATGTGACTGGTGCTGTACCCTCCACCAAAGTTTATGGGTGCTTTTACGTAGGTGGTAGCAATCATGTACATTTTTGCGAGCACTAACATCTGGACTTACTAACGTGTATTGCTGGGCAGAACTGCAAAATTCCACTTCTGCCCAATATCTGCCTGAGCCAGAATGTTAATCTCTGTGAAACATTATGGAAAATGCAGAATTTGTCCATTTGAAGAGCATGCTGTGGAAAACGCCAGAGTTCTGTGGTTTCCATATTTTTTAGCAGAATATGTTTCTGCCATTTAAAAACTTTTGGTTCAAATAAAAACCTTCAGTTTACAACAAAAAAAATGGCAGTTCACATGGTAGAATTCCATGGAGTTCACCACAAAATTCTGTGAAGTTAAGCAGCCACGGAATTACCATCCTGCCAAAACTCTGCCGTCTTTTATTTATTTAGTTTTTGTTGATCAGGTAGGTGCACTAGACTGCAAAGCTGCCTATTTTCAGGCACAACCTCGGAGGTTACAGACAATGGGTGGAAAACAACAGTGGATACAGAGGAATAATTCAGATAACAACAATTGGTATAGTTAGCCAAGTGCATAATATGATTAACAACACACTGAACCCTGGATCAGGCCAGAAAATATAACAAGGCACAGTGACAATAGGCAAAGAAAAGTTCAAGGTCCCTGGAATATAATATTTATCCACAATTAAACAAAACTGAGGATCACTGCAAGTGAAATAATCAGTTAGGGAAATGCTCTGGGAGTAGACACGCCGATACTAATTTGCATTCCAAGTTAGTCTGGGGACTCCCATCCGGCAGTTAAAACAGACCTTTATGGCTAGCTGCTAAGTGTATGGTTGCATTTGGAAAACAGTTCACACTTTTGCTGATGGCACTGTGCACACCTAGCAACAGGCTTCTGGAACAGCCTAACAGCAGAGGTAGTGGGTTCAAGTGCCATTAATAGTGTCAAACATGTCTGACACCAAGTGAAACTCTTAATAAGTACAGAGGGGGAAAGCAGCAAGGCAGGGGGCAAGGGAAGGGGAAGTGTGCAGGGGTGTAGCCAGGAATTGTAAACTTGTACTCACGAGTTGACAGAACTGTTGCCCCCCCCACCATAAACACAAAACAAAAGATGTGCTGCCCTGACGCACAGATATTGCCCTACCCCCATTTCAGTCAACAATATGTAGCAAGCCAATTATCCTAATTGATTCACAACATTTTATTTTATCTAAAACACACACACACACACTTCTAATCAGACAGAAGTTGTCTGGATTTTAGTTACAGTGTTTAGGATTCATTGTGATAAACCTCTGTACCACATCAAGATAGGCAGCCTTACAGAAGTCCATTCACCTCAGCACTCATTTTTACATACTCGATTGAGTCACTCATACAATCGTAGCCGCTAAGTTTAGCACTCTCACATCTTCCAAAGATCATTTACAGACTCACACTAAAGCAGTCAAGGAGGGGGGGGAACAGTTCTTCAGGGACATCAAGCTCTGTTTCTGTTTGCTGCCCTGGCCTAAGGCTCATGTTGCCCCTGGAGTTTCCAGATTTTACTGTACTCAGCCAAGTACACAGAGTATGCCTGCTGATACCCATGGAACTGAGGGCAATAACCCTGACTAGATATTAGGTTCCTAGGTAAGAGAGGGTAATACAGGGCAGATGGAATGGACCAATGTTCTTTTTCTTCCAACTTTTTCTACATTTCATTGTTTCAGTGCATTGTGCCTAGTGATAGAGGCCCTGATCTTACAAATTGTTTCTGTTCTATGCTTTGAACTCACATCATTCACAAATCAAGGACTAAGTGTGCAGGGATCTGGAATTAAATAGCCTCTTAAGGTTCTAATTTTCGCACATTTAAGTTTTTTTCTAATCGTACTACTGTCAGGTTCGTGCAGTACACACTGGGGGAAGTAATATATTTGATAAGCTTGTGATTGCACAATTTAAGGCTGTAACTATTAGAATGGAGCAGAATTTGCTGGTCCAGAAATCAGCTTTCATTCCTCTCAGCCAGAATGCAGCACATTAGTGCAAGTACCTTGGGAAGGAAAGACTGTATCTCAGTTGAGAACATTGCATTTTTATCTTTTACTGTTTCATATTGTTTTGGTACCAAACAAAACACTCTATTAGCAGATTACTACAGAAGTCAGAGCACAGGCTTGTGAACCAGGTGATCCAGGTTTGAATCTCAGCAGAACCTATAACTCTGAGTTTTTTCATCATCCAAGATGTGGAAAATTGTTCTCTTAAAATATGGGAGAGAAACTTAAAATGTGGGGCACATTATTTAACTTTTTGAGCTAGAAGCTTAGGACTAGTGGAGGGCGAAGTCGGGGAAACTTTGCTTCGTGAAGAACTATACTTAGTTACCTGACTTCATGTTGCCCAGAATGGCACTTCATGTAGTTCTTTGCCTGCAGAGTGGACACTTCTTCAGGTAGAGAGTACACATATTGGCTTTTTGCTGGAACAATACCAATTTACCTAGTTCTTTGCCTGGCAAAGTAGGCACTTCACCAGGCAAAGATTATGCATAGTAACTCTTTGCCAGTAAAATGCCATTATGTGTAGTTCTTTAAAAATACTGTATTAAAAGCATAAAGCCACCACCCTCACCCATGTACTGTAATATGTGGCCCACTCTCCCCCCATCTTGACTGTGAAAAATCAAATCCCTTATGACTCTCCACCTTTGCTCGTAGCACCGACCAGCCCCCCCCAATCCCAGTGAAGTTTGATAAAACCCTGTTAACTACACTTACAGTAATCCCATACTTCACCCAATGTATGTAGGTCTTCAACCCCCCATCTGATTAAGTTATATTCTTGATACCCTCCGGCACCCACCACCCTCCTCCCACCCCTACTCACCCAGAAAAAAAGATACTGGGGTCCTTGGGCAGGCAACCATCACTGTCCTCCCTCCAGCTCTTCCAGTCACAGTCCAAAGAATGGAATGAGGTATGCTGTTATAGTGCTCACCTGATATCAGGATTTTTAATAAGGTTACACTGAATTTTGCCTGGTCTGGGGGCAGGAAGGTGGTCTGGATGCTACTATGAGGGTGGGGGAGGGGAATGACAGGAGGATTTGATTCTTGAATATTGGGATGGGGAGGAGGGTGGACAATATTACTATATGGGTGGGTGTTGCACTTTTAAAAAACTGTTTTGTTAAAAAAAAATAAAGAAATTTCACCAAGCAAACTTAAGGCGAAGTTGGGTATTTTCACTAAGCTATGCATAGTGTGGCATTCCGGACTGTGCATCGACGTTGCTGGCAAAGTGAAAATTCACTGCATCTCTGATCAGAACACTGTGGAAATGTGTGCTATCTTACCCACAGTTTGCTGTTCACTGAGCAACATAGGTTATTATTAATTGTCCTTTAAAATTGCTTTTGTTCCACAGTGGTAGAACTACGGCTTGCTACATTGGCAACCTGAGTTGGGGAACAGATATAGGTTACTTGGGGGTTGGCTAGAGGAGGGAGGCTCAAGCATCCCAAGAACAGCTCTCCTTCCTTAGGGTGTCCTGCTATGTGACTCTCAGGTAGCAGCACAGCAGGAGCACATTGAAAAAGGAGAGGAGCAGCAACCAACGCCATCATGCTGTTGCACGCATGTGTGCATGTCATTGCACACCAGAACCCTCAGGAGAAAACTGGAGGACAAAATCCCAGTCTGTCAAGACAACACCAGCACCCCCCACAGGTTCACACACAACTGATAGGGCAGGCCATCCACCAGGTCTGTGTTTTGGTGTAAGTGGTGGATAGCCAGTAAGTCCCAGACAATGTCAGTGGCAGGACTTGGGGGGGGGGGCCTTCAGAAGGGGTCAGACCAGGGACTGGAGAATAATCCTGATAAAAAAAAATCTTGCTATGAAATGTAGAGCATGTACAGCAATTGGCAGGTATGCAAGAGCCATTAGTTCACTGTGTGACCTTGAGCAAGTTACCTTGACCTCCTCATGCTTCAGTTCCACCACATAGCTCTACAGTTGAGTAGAAGTAGGGTCCCATTGAAATGGGTTATTGCATCTCACTTGGGCAATCCAGGGTAAATAATCTCAGGCATACAGGATGGAATATAAATAGGACATTAGAAAGCCCAACATAGTAGTTAATTCAGAGATCATAAATAGTTTTAAGATACAGTAGGAAGCATCTCAGGCATTTGCAAAGGGAGCATAAATAATGGAGGGATGGCATTTAGGGATCGAGTAGGTATGGCTAACAAGATATAATGTGAGGTGGGAGCACAAGACATATCAGATGGACTCCGACTTTTTCTGTTCTTATTTGCTGTTTTTATTGTGAGTGAATTGTATTTATTTGTTTTATTTATCCTGGGTAAATTATCCATAAAAATAAAACTGCAAGTACAGGAAACATTTTTTAAACTAAAGTTGGACCACAATCTTCTGGAAACCAACATCACAAGGAACAGTATATAATTAATTATGGAACTGAGGGTCATGAGGTGCAGCAGCTTCTTCCTTGGCAAAATTTGCATACTAGTGAAGAACAGGATGCTTACTTTCTACTGCTGATAGGTATTTCTCTTCTCAGTGGCAATATTCATAGAATCAGATGATCACACTTCACATGAAATCCTGTCTGTAACATTTTGTCTACTACTGGTTTTAGTAGCTTATTGATTTTTTACTGGTGGGTTTATCCTGTTTGGTATTAGAGCCATTCATACTGTATGTCTTGTACAATATAAATTGTATTTATTTCTTTTTTATTATTTATTTGAAAAGGTTTCACCAGGAAAGATTACATGAACTGTAAACAACTCATTTCCAGAAGCGTCCGGGGGTGGAGATAAAACAAAAACATAGCAATATAAAGTGCATACAGTGCAATTTGAAAATATAAGGTGCAGTAAATAATACAGTACATGTTAATCCAGACAGTATCACATAAAAGTAGTGTGATAGATAACTAAGGTAAGGTCAGAGACATTGGATGAGACAAACTGGGGTAGGCAAATCAGTATGCAGATATAGCATACACAGTAGTAAAGCCAAGGACAGGTAACCCGTAAGGTATGGGCCAGAGGATGGAGAGCACCTGGAAATGTTCAGGAATTTATTTAACTCCAAAAATTGATTAGCGTTTTGCTCATAAAAGTGCTAAAACATTGTGAAAATGCATAGCACTTGCCTCACTTTGTTTAACAAACATAACACTTCTAGAAAACCTATATAAATACTTTCTGTACAGTTAATATTGTCCCAAGAAAAAAAACTGCTAATCGATTATTTAAAACCCTGGTGTTAGAAGTGGTAGGCTGAGCTAATTTAGAATCAAGAGAAAGGCAGTTATAACACAAAGTGGAGGTGAAGGGTGGGGGAAGGAGGGAGGGAAGAGAGGCAACCTAAGAACTAGTCCCCTTCAAGATGCTGAGAGGCCTGCAAGGGAACATGAACTGGTAGATAGAGTGGAGAGAGAGAGTGGGGGGAGGGAAAGAGAGGTAACCAAGAACTAGTCCCCTTCAGGATGCTGAGAACCCTGCAAGGGAACAGGACCCAGCAGATAAGGTGGAGGGGTAGGTAGTGGGGGGAACAGGTGGAGAGAGTTGGGGAGGGGAGGGAAGAGAGGCAACCAAGAACTAGTCCCCTCAGGATGCTGAGAACCCTGCAAGGGAACAGGACCTGACAGATAAGGGGGGGGGGAGTAGTGGGGGTAGGGTGGAGAGAGGGGGAGGGGGAGGAAAAGAGGCAACCCAAGAACTAGTCTACTTCAGAATGTTGAGAACCCTGCAAGGGAGCAGGACCTGGCAGATAAGGGGAGAGAAGGGAAGAGGGGAGTGGTGGGGGCAGGAGAGGAGATGGGGGAGAAGGGGCTCCTGCAAGAGGTAACCTTGAAATGAGGAGTGGAGGCTCAAGCTGGAGGTAATCTGGAAATAGGGAGGGAAAGCGGGGGGAGAGGTGGGGGGATGAAAATTAATTAGGCAGAGAAGGGTATTAGGTGCTGTTGCAGCAATGGGTAGTGTGCTTCTGGAGGAGGAGTGAAAGTGAATAGCGGGACTGAGCTGAGCAAATTTCTAGCAGGAGGGAGTTCTAGTCATCGGGAAACTTATACAAGAAGGCAGCATGGCCAGATGTAGTGCGCCTTGGTGGGAGGGCTAGAGTTCTATATGTAGAGGTGCAGAGATAATAGCAGGAGGGAGGGTCAGTAAGAGGGAGGACAAATAGGGCAGCAGAGAACTGAGACAGAACTTCCCAGCTAAACTGGCGATGTATGACAGGCATCTGGCATGGAGAGAGGGAAAGGAAAGCAAGGAATAGAGGTCACAGTGGTGAG
Organism: Neoceratodus forsteri; assembly: GCA_016271365.2. Classification (NCBI taxonomy): domain Eukaryota; kingdom Metazoa; phylum Chordata; order Ceratodontiformes; family Ceratodontidae; genus Neoceratodus; species Neoceratodus forsteri. Next base: position 582,487,922 of record CM028131.1, read on the forward strand.
TACGTGGGGGGCAACCAAGTATGTAGTGGCAGAATGAATTGAAGAGAGTGTCCAGTCTGGATAGGGTAGTTTTAGGGGCAGGACTGTAGACTATGTCCCCAAAATTGAAGACAGGGAGAATCATCTTTTGGACAGTTTCTCTCTTGGCTTGCTGTGGCAGGCAGCTGCAGTGTCTGTACAGAGTACCGAGTCTAGGGAGCAATTTTTTGTGAATGGCATCAATGTGTACTCCGAAGTTTAGATTTTTGTCTAGCCATAGCCCAAGGTGGTTAAGAGTGGCTACATCATCTAGTGTTGAGCCAGAGAGGGTGTGGAAGGTGGGAGTAGAATCAAGCCTGGCCAGTTTTTGTCTGGAACCAAAGGTCATAGATACTGTTTTTTTGACGTTCATAGAGAGTTGATTTGTTTTAAACCAGTAATGGACATTGTTGAAGTCCAGCTGAGGGCTGGTGGCTACCTCAGAGGGGGAGTTCCCAGAGGAGAACAACACAGTGTTGTCTGCATACTTGTGGATAGATGAAGATGTGCAGGCATTAGGAAGGTCATTCAGGAAAATAGAAGACAATATTGGTCCAAGTACTGAGCCTTGGGGGATGACACCTGTGTTGATTGGGAGAGGAGGGGAGAGGGAGTTGTCTACTCTGACGGATTGAGACCAGCCTATGAGGTAGGACTGGAACCAGCTGGTGGCTGAATCAGAGAGGCCATCCGTAGTCAGCTTGCTGAGGAGAAGGGAGTGAGAGACAGTGTTGAAGACTTTGGCCAGTCAACAAAGATGGCAGAGGTGATGCATCCCTGATCCATGCCTGAGAGAATGGAGTCAGTGTGTCGGATGAGAGAGGTGGTGGTGGAGTGTTTTTGTGGAATCCTGACTGGAAAGGGGATGGAAAAGGAGGAGGAGTCAAGGAAGGAGGAGAATTACTCCAGGGCCAGGCGTTCCAGAAGTTTAGTCAGAGTGGACAGTAGAGAGGTGGAGCAGAAGTTTCCTGGGTTGGAGATGTCCCCACCTTTATGGAGTGGTATCATGGAAGCAGATTTCCAGGCATCAGGAACTGTACCATGTAAAAAGGAGAGATTCAGAAGATTAGTCAAAGGATAAGCAATAGAGTACACAGAGAGGTGGAGTAGCTTGTGGTCAAGGCAGCCAGGGCTTTTTCCCCTGGATAGATTCAGAGCAAGTAATACCCACAGGGTGTCCTCCTAGAGAGTGGGCTTAAAAGAGAACTGTGGTGTGGAAGGGGACTTGGGGATGAGGAGGAGGAGACATAGGGGGGAACTGAAGAGTCCACGGAAGCAATTCAGGGAAGAGATGCACTAAGGGAGGCTGCGCAGGTAGTGAAATAGTTGTTGAATTCTGTGGCCACAGAGGGAGGGTCACCTACTGTGAGGGTGCCATTTTTTAGGACAGGAGAAGTGGAATGAGCAGTGGGGGAGAACAGGGCATGGATAACCTTCCAGAATTTGGATGAATTATTGATGGTATCCTGAAAGGAGGATTGTAAGTACTCCGCTTTGGTGAGATGGATGGCTTTGGTGCTTGCATTGTGGAGCAAGCAATAGTGCTGGAGGTTGCAAGGGGGTATCAGACTTTTTATACTCGGCCCATGTTAGGTCTCTTTCACGTTGACATTCTATGAGTTCTGCAGTGACCCAGGGGAGGTGATTTCCTCGGACCCTAGCATTTCTGAATGGTGCGAGACAGTCCCCGATGTTCAGGAATTGTAAGCTAAAATAGGACAGGGCTGAGTTAAAGAGGCAGTGGTAATTGGTGTCCAGTCAATATTGGACAAGTCATTATGGAGTGAGGATAGATCTAGGGAACGGAAGGAGTGGAAGCTTAGAATGACTGGAGGGGTCTTAGCACAGTGAATTTTATGCACTCAGTAGACCCTATGGTGATCGCTGAGTGCGTCGGGAGAATACCAGAGTCTGTGACATGGGGGGGTGGGAGGTTAGTACATAGTCAGTTAGGGTGTGTTTCCGTGATTTGTGATTAAGATGCATAGGGACAGAAATAAGATGTTTTAAGTTTAGCGAACAGACATGGTTGCAGAGTTTGGACTGCGTGCTGGACAGCCAATTTATGTTGAAGTCCCCTTGGATGAATAGTTCACCAGGGGTGGCAAGGGAGGAGATGGTGGTGAGGGATCAGTGATGGAGAAAAAGGAAGGTGACAGGGAGATTTGGGCAGCAGTAGACACCACCTATATAGATGGGGAGGGAGAAGGGGAGGGATATTTTTACTAGTAACAATTTGTAGGCAGAAGGAGTTGTTGTGGAGAGACAGACAGAGTACTTGATGGATGAGGATATATACATGGCGACACCCACACCTCTAGACTTGTGATCCTGGCGGATGAGGGAATATCTAGGGATGGGGATGGCTGAGTCAGGGATTTTGGAGCTAAGCCATGACTCTGTTAAAGCGAGGACAGAGGGTTTAAGGTGTGTCATGAGTGGCTGCAAGAGATCAATTTTGGGGAGTAGGCTTCTAATGTTCATATGCAAAAGCTCAGGTGATAGGATGTGGGGTGGCCCTATGTTTGGCTCGATGTCCCCAGATGTGAGTAATAGTAGTGAGATAAGTGATCTTGTAAGGATAGTTGGCCATCTTTTAGATGGAATGTGAGGACAGCTGTGGGCTGAGGTAGTCATGGAATTGATTATGTTGTTTTGGAAAATGGTATGCAGGAAGGGTAAATGGGGATCCAATTCTAATGAGGATGCCAGCTGCAGTGCACCAGGGGAAGTGTAGTAGTGGAGGCTGATAGGAGGAGTGGAGGGTAGGGGAGGTGGAAGGGGAGGAAAGAAGGGGGTGGGCAGAGTGGATGGAAGAGAAGTGGGGGAGGCAGATAAGGAGGAGGGAGAGCATGGGGAGTGAATTGGTTGGAGACAGGAAGAAAATATATTTGGGAGAGTGGAGAGTAGCAGTGGGGGTCAGACAGTGGAGGGGTAGTTAGGGGAGAGAGGAAATAGATGGGGTAGGAGCAATAACAAAGGGAGGGAAGGGGAGTGAATAGAAGATCTGCTGATACAAATTGAGAGGTATATCCTGGCATGTACTGTGGTAGCCAAAACAAAGAAAGAAGGGTTGAGGGGGCTGAAAGTAGTGTAGAAGGTAGCACTAGCATGTGATTATGTGGCAGGCGGAGTGAGTAAAGTAAATTGGAGACTGGAATCATGGCAAGGTTATCAGGCAGAGAGGTAGAGGGGGTAGAGCGAGTAGTAGCATGGACCAGTGAGACAGGAGAGAAGACTTTAGAAAAGAGCTTTAAGAAAGAATACGGAGAAAATTAAGACACAGGAGAAAAAATACAGTCAAGTTTGGAACAAGAATAGGGAGAAATTAAGGCACAAGAGAAAAGATGCAGTCAAGTATGAAACAAACCCACAGTTTCAACAATCAGCTTTAAGGACCAAGTATTAAAAGTTTTGTTAGGCCCTCTAATGGCTGAAAAGTATAATGTGCAGATGAAAAAGTGGATACCTAAAATAAGAAAAGAGAGGGTCATATGATAGGGTTCACAAGGGTCGAGTGATAATTTGTGGTTATATAAGTAATGGGCCAATGGGAGTGGGAGGTGGGTGGGGAGACTGTGTGCAGCGGCAGTGGGATTCCTTCAGGAGCAAGTGAGCATGAGTGGTGGCTGTTTCAGAACTGACCACGCCACATCCTGAATATAGAGCGGTCCGCTGCTGGAGGGAGCTCCCGGGATCGGGCCTCCGCTAGTGGAGGAAGGAAAAGAGAGCCACAGTTAAATTGTGACAAAAACAAAGGAATATATAAACAAAAGAATATAGGAGAAAGAAACTGTGGGTGAGGGGTTGTGAGCACAGGAGACTGAGTATCAGTCTGGGGTCTGGGGTGGCAATTTGCAAGTTGCAGCAATTTACAGAACAAAAGGCTCAGCAGACAGAGTGGCTGGGGGGTTGAAAGTGAATTGAGGGAACAGGATAAAATATGGGCAAAAAGATTAGGAAAGGAAAAGAGTTATATCAGAGATTGCGGCAGTTCATGTACTTAGCTTAGCACTAATACATAAATGCATTTTGCATTCACAGAACCTAAACTAACTCAACATGATTTACTCGACTTGAAACAGAATTTGTAAGGAACATATTATTTTATCAACAGGTGTCCATATCACTAAAATCTGTATCTCAGGTTGTGCAAACAGGCATAGTTCTTAGCAGTTTCACATAAAAGGCCATGGTTGGAAAGGTAGTGGAATCTGAACCAACCTTTCAGCCACTTAAAGTACAGTAACCCCTTCTGCATAGGGTGCAGACACATTGATAGGTGTGAGATGTATGTGGAGATGCCTGCATTGTAACTGCACATGCCGTACTTGTTATGCAGATACATAGAATCACGGAAGGTGGTGACAGAAAAAGACCACTGATTCAGCTAGTCTGCCCACATCATCCTGTCATACCCCAGGACCTGTTATCCCTGTAGGGTCTTTGTTTACCCTATTATCCCTGGTTTTCTCTGAGTTTTCACCTCCCTTATCCCTCTGAGTAAATGCTATACCTTTGGCTCTGTCTCAGCCATATTTGTCACTGATGTCACTGAAGTTTAGGAGCAAAAACAAGGCACAAGACCCAGTAGTAGCTCCATTAGAATTCCATGCAATATGTCAGATTTCCACCATTTGTAATGTGTTTGAAGCTGTTTGTGGTTTTGGCTCCAACTGCCTCTGCCAGCAGACCATTCCATGGCTCAATCACCTGTAAAAATCATACTTTCTCACGTCCTTTTTAAATCTTCCCCCCCTTTAACCTCCACTCGTGAACCTGTGTTCTAGCTTCTCTGTTCCTGGTAAACAGCTCTTAACAGTTCATTTTGTTTATGCTTTTCGGTAACTTGGATATTTCTGTCATGCCCCCCCACCCCATCTGGTTTCAAGTGAATACATGTTCAGCACCTTCATCCCTCTTCATGGAATCTGCCTTCCAGACCCTGAATCAATCTGTTCACCCTGCATAGTGCCTTCTCTAGCCTCTCCCTGTCCTTTTTCAGGACCTCTGTCCTTTCAATCTGACACCTTTCACAAGCATTAACATGGGCATGTCTTGCAAAAGCCGGGTCCGAGAACATTTCCTGCAAATCGATGTCTAAACAGACTGTAGAGCTCAGAAAAATCAAACCCACTATATGCATTCTTTGAATGGAAAATTAGATTTTTAAATTTGGAATAATGATGTAAGAATATTGGGGAATGTGGAATGTTCTTATCACTTGGCTTAGGGTTTCAGCATAGCACTACACTTAAGAGATAACTTTTTATCTTCTGACATTTCTATAGTGGCTGAACTCAGTCAATACTTGGTATCAGTATTAAATACAGTATTCTGGAAATGATGCATGTGAAGAAATATTTACAAATGTTAAGTCTACAGTGGGTACAGTGAGGTGAGGAAATAAACCTTGTAATGATCTTCAGCAAGTTCATATCTCCTTAGCCAGATGTTTTGCCTATAGATGAAGCTCCACCTGTAGCAGTCCTTTGCAAGCTCCTTAATTGTCATGTAGGTCACATTACCCCTTCCTCCCAGAACAGACTTTGACAAACAGCATATTTTGGAGAAAAATGGCCACAGCCATGTGTTTGGTAAACAATTTATAATGACTGTTACAGCCATGTCAGTGTGACATGTGCAGCAAAGTAGTCACAGCAAGTCATTCTTCAAATCAAATATTCATATTAACAGCCATCCCCTTACTCCCAAGGGAGCCAACATAATGGGTACAAACCTTGTGAGTTATGCTGGCCTTTGAGGCATGAGGGATGGTTCTAGGCCAGGTACCAGTAGACCCTCCCCCATCAGAGAGTGCTACAATACTGAGGGCAGTGCTTAAAGAGGCCATCTCTCTGACTGTCCCCTCCTGAAGGGGGAACTCCAGCTGTGTGAACCCTCACCTCTTGCAAGCTATCTGCAAAGGTGCTTGAATTCCTGTTACTCCCTCTGTGGAAACCTTGCAAGACTACAGTGCCACCACAGAATAAGCATGGCTCCTGATGCTCCCCCCCCCCCGGCTCATCATTCCTCTTTGATGTCCTACCCCAACTGCCCCAAACATATTTTCTCTGCTTGCAGCTGATGTAGCATCTCCAAAAGAAAGATACACACATGAGGCAAGATTGCTACTAAACTAAATAACTTTATTTCATCACATCATTGTGAAAATCCAGCATCAGAGCCAAATCAGCAATTCAAGCAGAGGGTCTAAACACTCCCGTTTGTTTGGGTCCTCTGTGTAAATTGCTGAATTGGCTGTGCTGCTGGATTTTCACAATGGTGTGATGAAATAAACAGTGCTTTCCACTTGTATGCTGTTCTGAATGTGCTGCATGCACAAAAAATGCCCTGATTCCTGCCCTGTTCCATCAGTGTTAACTACTGGATTTTGTTTGTATGCAATTTCTTTTTCTTGAGATGCTCCCCAGAAGGTCCTCATAAGGTCGCTGTCACATTTTTTATGAGTTGTCGCTGCCATATAGCCACTGATTGTCTCATTGTCTGGCTAACTTGATCCCCCTCCCTGCAGCTAATCTGGTAATCACCTGATAAATAGAAGGTACCTGGTTGGAGTTTGCAAGAAAACAGTTTCACAGGTTTTGGTAAAGCAAAAGTAAAAACTCATGTCTGTCAGAAAGGTAGAATAGTAGAAAGATGACAGGATAGAATATGCTGCTCACTACAGGTGACGCTTCTTACCCCAAACACAGGACTACATTACCATGATCAGTACCACAATCAGCACACTTGACTTTAGTAGGCTAAAGGGAATGGCTCAACTGAATGCTGGTCACCAATCACCCACGCATGCTACATTCAGACCAGTTGCCTGCCCAGTTACAGCTGTGTTCAGTGAGTAAAGGCAGTTGGCTTTTAGTCGGCCTTTAGTTACTGTTGAAGGTTAAATTAGATTGCTAAATTGAATGTCCACAGCATGCTACATGCAGTACTATGAGAACAACAGGATAGAATATGCTTCTTCCACACAGCTGACACTTCAAACTCTCCCAGTACAGCACCACGGTACCACAATTAGCACACTTCAGACCACCTGCCCAGTTACAGCTGCTTTCAATGAGTAAAGGCAGTCACAGTTAAAAAGTGCAGGCATACAGCTATAAATACAGTATATATGATCTTTATGTTATGTAGGTTTGTAGAGATGGCTTAGCTGACATGTTGGTGACATTTCCCATTGATTTTAATAGGCGCCCCTTCACTTCTATGGTATTCCGGTTGTATGCATGTAGCCTGAGTGTGTGCGTACATCCAGAATTGACTGTATTTAGTTTAGCAGTGATCTCATATAGTGTGCAGTTCTTTCTTTGGGAGATGAAGTGCAACCTCAATTTTATAGATATGCTGGGGGACATAAAAATCATTTAGATAATCAAGAGTTCGTAAACATTTCAGTACCATTGAAACACACTGAGCTACTGTCTGTTAATTGGGGCACATTGTATTCATTCAGATTATCCAGAGTTTGATAAAATAGGGGTTCGTAAAATCAAGGTTATACTGTTCTTTACCCAGCTGGGGCAGGCAGCACCATGAACCAGCACTTCCCATCCAAACAACTGCTGGATGCACACAAAACTGCCTAGTGTGAGTATTCATTGCATGTGGCATAGACCTGCTACTGTATTTCAGGACTGTATGCACTACGCAGCTTGTATGTGACCATCAGTCAACCAAGGGACTTGATGTAATTTCACTGTCTATGCAGTTCACTATGCTGCTGTAGGCTACTTGAACTGTTCTTTGCTGCACACACTTTACCCTCTAGCCAAACAGGGTTGGTTTATTGTAACTACTGTTTTAAAGAAAACACATTATCACTTTTGACTTTGCATGGTATATGTACTTTAAGAAGTATGTACAAGACTGTATTCTTCCTTATAGCCATCATTCTCCCCTCCTCCCCGAGGTCACAACTGGAAACTAGCCCCCTGGACTCTGCTTTTTTATCTGGTAAAACACGTTTAATTAAATAAATACATGAGTGAATGAATAACTAATAGGATTTGTCAGGATGTTCTCAAAGACCATGGTCTGAATGAGGAGAGCTGCCATGGACTCAGGAAAGGCATTCCATGTAGTCAGTTTATTAACAGTTATAAACAAAAAGAAAGGAGAAGTGCATAGGGAAAAACGGGCAGACATGATCTACATGGATTTTAGCAAAGCATTCAATTAAGTACCTTATTGTAAGTTCATTTAAAAACTTAAGAGTTTGCCGATCAGTAATTATCTGGGCAATTGGATAAAAGCTTGATTAAGAGGAATTAGAAACATAGAAACATAGAAGTTGATGGCAGAAGGAGACTGCTAGGTCCATCTGGTCTGCCCATTTGTTTTTGACCTATTTTGACACTTTAGTTGCCCTTTGTAAGTGTGCATGAATGGTGGGGTGTTGGATTGGAGTAGAATGACTGACTAGCAGAGTAGCAGGAGTCATTATTGGAACCTGTCTTGTTTAATTTTGACATCCAGGATATGGAGACAGACATAGAGAGTTAGGTGTCTAAGTTTGCAGACAACACCAAGATGGGTAGAGTGGTGCTACAGTAATGGAGGGAGAGTCAGCATTTCTACAGGCAGATCTTGTCAAGTTACAATACTGGGAGCAGACATGGGGAATGACTTTCAATATTAAAAACGCAAGGTTTTGCATTTTGGCTATTGCAGTGGACGGTATCAATACAGGCTGAATGGCAAAATCCTGGAGACAATTCTATATGGGAGGGCTTTGGAAGTCATAATAAATAGTAACCTTGAAAGTGCAAGGCAATTGGAAAAGGGCAAACAGTACAGGTAATATGATTCTTGAGAATATCAAAAAGGGATTTGCTAGTACAGTAGATCCAGGGAAGCAATGGTCACACTGTACTTTTGTACTATGAAGCCAGATTTGGATTAATGTGTGTAGGTGTGGTTATCATATATGAGCAAGGGATAAAATAAGCGGGTTCAAATTGCAATTTGTGACCCAAAAATTGAGAAATATGAGTCAGTTGTCTGCATGATTAGCAGTGACTGCTAGTCATGTAAATTGGCCATCCCCCTAATTATTTTAATTTTCTCTGGTGTCTAGTGGTGCCCACACCCTCCGATCGCATGCCCTTAGTTTCTTTTTACTTCCCTGGTGTCTAGTGGCCCCTCCCCAATCCTCTGCCAATCACCGTCCCCATATGCTATTCTACTGGCACCTCCACCCTCCGATTGTGATCCCTGTATGATTTATTAAAGTTCCCTGGTGGTCTAGTGACATCATACCCATCACTGTCCTCATAATTTCCTGGTGTCTAGTGGCATCCTCCCCTCCCTGTCCCCAGTTTGTCTTGTATTTCTGTAAAAAAAGAAAACGGTCAGCAATGTTCTTTTTTTTTAAACCTGCAAGAGAAAAAAATGGTCCTTTGCTGATCGTACCTTCTTCCCACCCACACCTCCCACTCAGCAGCTACCACCCCACACACCCTAGTTCACTGCTACACACCCTCACTCACCGGAGGTTCAAGAGCCGCTCTCCAGTCCAAGACATGTCTTGCTGCTGGAACCAATGACTGCAGTATGAGAACTAAGGTAAATGTGATCCTATGTGTTTTAATGGGGGTTTCAACTTTGGTGCATAACTCTGTCCTTCTTGAGTTATTGACTCCAAATTTTCAACATAGCCTTTTGGGGACCTCACCTCAAGAACAATATAACTGTCATTAAGCAACTTCTGACAGAAAGGTGATTTCGCAGTCACTTGGCAAATTCACCTTTTGGTCAGGATTTGTGTAATGACAGTCATATTGTTCATGAGGTGGGGTCATAAGAAGACTATCTTGAAAATTTGGGGTCAAAATATGAAAAACTGGCTAAGTTATGACCATTTGTTGCAATTTTTATATACACCCTTGTAACTTTGGAATTTTAAAATATTTTGACACCAGATTTTCAACATAGCCATTTTATTACCCCCCTTCGTGTATGTCACAGCTGTCATTTTTCAAATCCTGGCCAAAATGTGTTTCCGCACCTGTGATTCAGAATGGCATTTCAGTTGTGCAGAATTACACTTTAGTAGGGACTGGAAAATTGTATGCACCAGGTACATGAGGTGGGGTAATGGAACAAGGCTATGCTAACAGTCTGGTCAAAATGGCAAATTCAGACTCAAAACTATATCTACAATGTCTATTTTATTAATATATGCAGTAGTAAGTAATAATTATATGGTTTAAAGTAAAAATAACCATTTTAGAAAACTACTAATCAAAATTGGCCGATTGCTAATCATTGTTCATTTTGATTAGCAAAGGCCATTAATCAACTCTCCGACACTAATTTATGCCTTGATGAGGAAGGATATACATAAGTTGAAGGGAGTTCAGAGGAGAATGACTTCAATGATTGATGGGTTCATAGGAAAGAGCTATCCAGAAAGACTGGTTAATCTGGGAATGTATTCAGTGGAATACTGGAGGATGAGAGGTGACATTACCAAAGTCTGTAGAATTATACAAGGGTAGGAAGAGATTGATTATAAGAATTTATGGGTATATCTATGAACCTATCATACAAGAGGACATTAGTACAAATTAGAAAGTGAGGGTTCAGGCTGGTTGTGTGGAAGAATTTCATTACTGTGTATATGTGCCCCACCAGTCTAGCACAGTTCATGTTCAGCTGGGCCCTCTTCCCTACCTTAGCCCCTTCTTTCCCCAAACCTAGGTAGCTCCTTGTATTTGTCCTACATCCCCATGAAGCCTTCCATTGTTTCCATTTCCACCACCTTCTTGGGCAACACACTTCACTTGTCTATGATTCTTTCCATGAAGAAATGTTTACTCATTTACTTTCTGAAGCTCCCCCTGTCAACATGTACCCACGTCCGCTTGTACCTAGATTTCAGTAAGGCTTTTTACACCATCCCACACAGGAGTCTAGTATGCAAACTGTATATCTTTGTAGCGTGTCCAGAGGTGGTAAACCGGATACAAAATTGGTTATGGGATAGGTGACAGAGGGTGTGGTGGTTAATGGAGTTCATTCCCAGGAAGGAAGGATGACCAGCTTGATGCTTCAGGGATCAGCGCTGGAACCAGTCCCTTTAATGTCTTTATAAGTGGCAGAGACCTGAGAAAACTAGAGGAATGGTCAAAGATATGGCAGCTGGGTTTCAATGTGGAAAAAGTGCACAATAATGCATTTAGGGCACAGAAACCCAGAAGCAGAGTACACAATGAATACAAAATTATTGGAGTGGTATCAATGACTATCAAGCAGGAAAGAGACCTTGAGGTAATCATGTCTGATGACCTAAAAGTGGCCACACAGTTTGACAAAACAGCTAGGAAGACTAGTGGGATGCTGGGGTGCATAGTGAGGGGTATTACCAGTAGAAGGAGGGAAGTGGTGTTGCCTCTGTATAGATCATTGGTAAGACCCCACCTAGAATACTGTGCCCAGTTCTGGATATTAGATATTTGGAAGGACATAGAGTGGAGGGGGTCCAGAGGAGAGCAACTAAAATGGTGCAGGGTCTGAATCAAAAGCCCTACTAGGAGAGAGGAGGGAGAATAGGGATATGATAGAGGCCTTTAAATACCTCACAGGGATAGATAAGGTACAGTTGGGAAGTATTTTGGAAAAAAAAGATGCTCAAGAACAAGGGGACATGCTGTGAAGCTGGAGAGGGTAGAGTTAGGAGAGATGTGAGGAAATACTTCTTCACAGAAAGAGTGGTGAATTCCTGGAATAGCCTTCCAGTGGAGGTAGTGGGGGCAAAAATGGTGGCAGGGTTCAAGAATGCATGGGCTAGGCGCAAGGGAATCATAGTGGAAAGGAAGGAGGAAGGGGGAAAGTGCTGCACATTAGGTAGGGTCTGCGGTTATAATGTAGGTAGGGAAAAATGGGCAGACTGGATGGGCCAAGTGGTGCTTATCTACTTTCAAATTTTATGTTTCTGTGTTTCTAAAATAATGAGGGAAACTACAGGAAAATTGTTGCATAACCCTGTCAGGAGGAAGAACCTTTGCTGCTAAGCTTCTTGCCGACACTATTTTTAACAGATATTAGCAGCCATTTTGAAAATTGGAAATTCATGAAAGACAATTTCTGTTTGAACTAAATGCAACAGCCATTTGAGTGTGCTAACAAGAACTCAGATCCTGCTGTATTTTAGTCCATTACACTTAGAGATGGTTAATTTTGAGCTGAACCATAAACGTAGCTGAAACAAAAACTCATAGGGGATACAGGGGAGGGTTTTGAGGGAGACCTGGAAAAGGTAGAAATACTGAATAAATGCTTACATTCAGTTTTCACTGAAGAAGGGGAGGGACAGAGACTACATCTGGGCATCAGATACAAAGGGGGAAGTGAGGTGGATACCAGTCCATTTACAGAAGAGAGAGAGTCCTGGAGGAGCTCACAAAACTGAAGGTAGAGAAAGCAATGGGGCCAGATGGCATACATCCCAGGATTTTAAATAAACTACGGAGGGAGCTAGCTGCGCCACTGGCAGCCATGTTCAGTGAGTCACTCAAAACAGAAGTGGTTCCAGAGGAATGGAGGAGGGCACATGTAGTCCCTCTTCACAAAAATAGTAGCAGGAAGGAAGCAGGAAACTATAGGCTGGTCAGCCTCACCTCATTAGTGGGTAAGATTATGGAGGAACTGCTTAAGGAAAGGATTGTGGAACACTTGAAATCCAACAGAGCACAGGATCCGAGGCAGCATGGATTCACAGTAGGAAGGTCATGTCAAATGAACCTGATAGATTTGTTTGAGTGGGCAATGAAAGAGGTGGATTGGGGGGAGGGAGGAGCGGTAGATGTCACCTACCTCGATTTCAGTAAGGCCTTCAACACCGCCCCACATAAAAGACTGGTTAACAAGTTGGGTAGCATGGGCCACAAGGTGGTAAACTGGGTTAGAGACTAGAAAGCAGAGGGTGGTGGTAAATGGGATCCAGTCTGAGGAAAGGGGGGTGATAAGTGGGGTACCTCAAGGATCAGTCCTGGGGCAGTCCTTTTTAATGTCTTCATTAGTGACATTGTGGAATGGCTGCAGGGGAAGGTTTGCCTGTTTGCAGATGACACAAAGATCTGCAACAGGGTGGACACTCCAGATGGGATGGAGAAAATGAGGAGGGGACCTAGGAAAGCTGGAAAAATGGCCCGAAGTGTGGCAACTGAGGTTCAGTGTGAAGCAGTACAAAATCATATACTTTGGATACAGAAATCTTGGAGGGAGCTACAGGATGGGGTGGGGGAGCTGCTGGTGGTCACCATGGAAGAAAGGGATCTAGGGGTTATCATCTCAGAGGACCTAAAGGTGGCAAAGCAAAGTACAAAGGCTGTAAGGAGGGCCAGTGGCATGCTGGGGTGCATAGAAAGGGGTATCACTAGCAGAAGGAGGGAGGTGGTAATACCACTATACAAAACACTGGTGAGGCCTCATCTGGAATACTGTATACAGTTCTGGAGGCCACATCTTTGTAAGAACATAGACAGGGTAAAGGTAGTTCAGAGAAAGGTGACTAAGGGGTGCAGGGCTTGCACCAGAAGGCATATAAGGAGACATTAAAAGACCTCAATATGTATACACTGGAGGAGAGGAGGGAATGGGGAGACATGATAGAATCCTTCAGGTATCTGAAAGGCATAAAAAGGTGCAAGTGGGCAACATCTTTCAGTACAGGAGAAGTACTAGAATGAGGGGGCATGATATGAGATTGGAAGGGGGCAGGATAAGGAAAAATGGGGGGAAGTTTTTTTTTTTCATGGAAAGGTTAGAAGATGCATGGAATAGCCTGCCCTAGCAGATGCTGGGAGCAAGCACAGTGGGGGGATTTAAACATGCATGGGATAGACACAAGGAAACCCTACCGGTGGGAAGGAGAGACTAAAGCCAATGACCAAGTAGGGTCAGCAGCCACTAATAAAGGTAGGGTATATGGGCAGACTGGCTGGGCCTAGTGGTCCTTATCTGCCATCAGTTTCTATGTTTCTATTTAGTTCATTGTCGGCATCTTTTTATTTGTGTCATTTCCTTCATTTTATCTGCATTTTTTTTCACTCTGTGGGCCTTATGTTTAAAGCTGTACAGAACCTTGTATGTCATGTAAGAGATCTGCATTACACACCGTTGCCGCATACAACAGTACTTCTGCCACATTTTAGGAGGTTACAGGTATGATATACTTAAGTTATGTATGTGCTCACAGGTGAATTGCAGCCAGTAGGGGATGTGACCAGTGCTATGTTTGTCTTGCAGATAAACAATCTTCTAGTAAAGGCTTAAGGTTCTTTATAGTAGCCTAGTAATACAAGCATGTCTACACTGGGCTGAGTCTCTGCACACACTAAAACTAATTTCCATACCTGGGCCCCCATATGACCTCTGGAGGGCAGCACAACTACAACTAATTATAGCCCTCAAGGTAAGTCTTAGTAAACCAATCATGGCACAACTAACATAAAATTGCCACTGCTTTCATTTTCAAAGGATTTGAAAGGGCAGAAAATAACCTTCAAAAGTTACGCTTGCCTAAGGCAACAATAACTTTTAAGTACTTACATGATACATTTTTTAATTAATGAAAAACTGACTTTATAGTTTACCAAGTCTCAGGCTGATGTTTTAGCTATGTATTTTTAAAAAGTTAAAAAAATGGTGCTCCATTCACCGTCATTAGAGATTATTACTAAGTGATCACAAGACAACCTATTAATAGTCTTGACTTTGCATCCCTGGTGTGCAATGGGAAATTGTAGTTGTTGCCCTTCCTTGTGTGACTAAAAATTACCTTATGACCATGGGGAGGGGAGGCAGGGGGTTGCCATGACAATAACATGTAGGGCCATGCATAACAACATGATTTTCTTTGCTAGTTGTTCACAGTCTTTTGTAACAATCCCTGCCAGCAGAACTGCTACCAAACTTGTGTCGCAAAAGGGGCAACTGGCCACACTAAGCCACTGAGGGATGATGGTCATCATGGGATTGTACTGAAGGAAGACCACTTCAAAGGAATGGAGCTGGGGGGGGGGGAGTTGGGGAGCATGGGGCACAAAACCACCAGAAACCATCAAGTGATAAAAAACATATAAGAGGCATAGATGTGGGAAGAAAGGTACAGGGTGTGTTGGTATGGGGGAACACTTTCAGTGGCAGTACCAGTTCCCAAGGGCTTGCATGGTATCATTACATTCTTAGGAGGTGACAGCTTAGTAGCCATGAAACATTGATGTGATGTATGGAGGGATGTGATGTATTGTATTTTCCTTGAAAACCAGAATAAACTGAGTCTTGTGATTACAAATAATTTTGTGAGCGATGTCGGCATTCCAAAACACAGAGAGCATAGTCCTTTTCTAAAAAGTCTAAGATTTACACCATGTCCGGACGTGCTGTGGATAATTACAGTATCCAAAAGCATGGAACTACAGCTGTGTGGAATTAGGAATTACACAAACAAAATTCATTCAGAATTAACAGTTCCACTTCTGAAATGCTTTTCAGAATTTGTTTTTGAATTCCATGGATTTCTGAAAAACATTTCTTTTTACACTGTGGAATAACATTCTGTAGCTCATGTAAACTGTGGAATAACTTTCTGTGTATTGTGGAAAAGGAATCCACAGTTTATGTGACCTGTAGTTTACTAATCCACAACAAAGATTCCGCTTTTGAGACTTCATAATTCTGCCGCCAATGGAATTCTGTAGCATTAGGTGGAATTTTCTGAAATCTGTGATATTCTGTTTAGTTGAAATTTATCAGAAAAACAAACAAACCACTTCTCAGTGCAATTAAGCCCCTACCAGGCATATTTTAAATCAAGGATGGAAATGAGAAAGGAAAAGTGTGGGCCACCTGGAATTGAACCTCAGGCCCCTGGTATGCCGTTCCAGTGTTCTAACCATTACGCTATGGGCTCACATGGCTAGAAAGCCTCAGGTCTTTCCTTAAATCCACACAAATTCCTTTCTCAAATGTGTTGCGTAATCCTGCAACATAGAAATATATCAGAAATACAAACAGACCACTTCTCAGTACAGTTAAGCCCCTGCCAGGCATATTTTAAATCAAAGATGGAAATGAGAAAGGAAAAGTGTGGCCCACTGGGAATTGAACCTCAAACCCCTGGTATGCTGTTCCAGTGCTGTAACCATTAAGCTATGGGCTCACACACATTCCTTTCTCAAGTGTGTTAAAAATATGGCTGGCAGGGGCTTAACTGCACTGAAAAGTGGTCTGTTTATATTTCTGATATATTCCTACATTGCAGGATTATGCAACACAACTGTGGGGAATACATATGACAGAGCACTGCCTGGGTATTTTCTCACAGGAAATAAATACAGCTCCCACCCTCTGTGATAGGGAACACAGTAACACAGTCCCACTTATCACTCTATGCATGCAAATAAACAGCAAGGCAATAGTGCCAAAATACATCAGCAGCTGCAAATAAATAACCAGTGGTTTTATTTCGGGGTTGGAAAACAAGGTAGGGGACAGGGAAAGTAAAGTTAAAAATAGCCAAAGACAGCAGTTTGCATTCACCCCTACTGTAAGGTGTGCCTCAGCACCTCTTCCCCCACTGGTGAACCATATAACCCCACAGGCTCTCTGGAAGCTCCCAATTACAGTTTGAGTGTGCACACACGTGCAGAGTTGCAGGCCTATGATGCTTGGACCTCGGTGCAGTACCATGTAAATACAGTTTTTGGCTAGACAGTAAAACACTCACTCCTGGCTGAAAGCTGCAGCTGTGGGCTTGATTCTAAGGTCACACAGGAATGCCCAGAAACTAGCTAGCTAGTTGCCTAAACAGTAGCAATGATAGGTTCTGTGGGTAAAACCCAGTACTCATAACCTTTAGATGACAAGCTAGTGCTGTTTCCATGGGGATATCTTCCCTGCTTAGTCAGATGATGGCTAGATGGTCTTTTCAGTAAGCTGGATACAGGTGCAGTGGACCCAATGGTGGTAAAGGGTGTGGGCCATCATGATTTTAGATGATGGGAACTCTATTCTGTAAAGCTGGTTACAATGTGCGTTGAACCCACTGTGCTCCTGGTAGCAAGGGGTGAGGGCTGTGATGCTGTGGATGATGACACTCCTTTTCATCCCTCAAGGTGACTTGCCTTCACCCACCCCACCAGGCAGGCAGTTACTCAGAGTTGCAGCTGGTTCGATCGTCTGTCAGGAAAAGATCCTAACAGCAGCAGAAGGCAGTGACTCACCACCCTCCCAGATGCAGAGCAGCTTTCAAGGCAGCACCTGCTCTGAATTGGTGCAAGAGCCCAGGCCTGGCATTCTAGCTGCATCAATCCCCTTTTTTAGGCATCTCAAGTCTGTTTTGGACAAACATTTTAATCAGACAGAAATATCAATTGGGAGCTATTCACACATGTTCTCCTCTCCTCTCCTCAGAGATTTTTGCAGACCAGTCTGCTCTATTGCACATGGCTCTCTCTTGTACAGTGATGCAGGGATCAAATATCAGTGGCTAGCATCACATGCATTATTCATTATGCTAAACTCCTGGCTCTCAGTGGCTGTCAATTCCATGGAGAAAGCCTGCATACAGGTCCTGAGCCAGCTTGCAATTCAGAGCTGTTCTGCAGAGCTGTGCTCCAAACTGATGTCAGTTTAACAGATGCAGGATGTAATAATTTACTTGTTTTACACTTTTTGCAGCTTTAAGAGCTTTCTTGAAACTGTGCAACCTCCCTGCTGTGGGCTCCCCAACCCTGAAGGCAGTCTAGGAACTGATTGAGGGAAAAGAGGTGGCAGTGTGTTTGCCACTGTGGAAATGGTGATGAACAAGCCTGCAGAACAAATGGCATTGTCCAGTCCAGCCCAGGTCCCACAGCTGCAGTCTGAACCAGGACCGGGGTGAAGGAGCAATGCAGGGGAAGGTGACAGCAGGACTCCGAAGAGAGCCAAAGGCATGCCTTTTATTAGGAGGGGTGTTACAGTGATATAAATGTAGCCCTTCTCTGGCACTGTCCTAGAGAGGGACACTAACCCTGCCGTGCAGGCCTGACCACAGTTAAGGGGCCTGAGTTCCCATAAGCTGTAACAAGAGGGTCCTTTCCCAAAAGGTAAAATAAAATGGCAGTGCCTCCACCCAGAGTACATATTTAGTGTGTCTGATCTATACGGTACAACTCCCTTGGATGTTGTACCAACCCACTTCCCCGAACAGTTACCCCAGCCATGGACTTACCAGACTCAAACCTCCCCACATTTAAACAGTTTGCATCATTAACTTCAGGTAATATGCTCACCAAAATCAGGCTCTTGAGTCAGCTCTTTCTGAAACAGTACCATCAAAATTTATTTACAAGGGGAGGGCTAGGCAAGGAGAGATTGGAATAGAGGTTAAGCAAACATTTTAGTCAGGCTTGCATTTAAAGAATTTACATTTTCAAACAGTTATTTTCCCGTTTGATTTTGCCTCAAACCACCTTTTGATTATTGCAGCCATAACTCTCTAGTTAGCTAACTACTGCAGGTATTACCAAACCCAGACCCACTGGTACCAGTTAGACCGATGCCCCAAGTTCTGCCATTGGGTCCCCAGATGTTAGGTTGCAGGCCTGAGGTGCAGCTGGTTGGCTGGCGTTGGCATGCTTACTTGAATTAAATTAACTTTTTACACCTTTCTCCGATTGCTCTTCTGGCTTCCTATGCCAGAGATCATATTTGAACTATATACATTTCTCCAGGTGCAGAACAATTCCTGCTGTTACTCACGGTTCCACAGAATCAGTCCCTTGGTGGCACAGCCGACTGAAGTCCTGGGGTTGGTGGAAACAGCCAATGCTGAACCAGGCTCGATGCTTGAACTTGAAGGGGCAAGGAAGCTGCAGCTTGGATCTTCAGCTTGATTGGAGATCTCACAGCTTGTCCCCTTCAGCCTATTGAGGCCTGTTGCAGAGCACATGGTGAGGCCTGCCAGCCACAAGGGACCTAGACCTAGGAGAGGCCCCATGGCCCGGTTCCTTTGCAGGTCAGGGTGCCCTAGCACTCAGGAATAAACCCATGATCCCCTGCAGCCAGCAAGCCCCACTCGATGGGGGTTAGCGAGTTCCCCACCTGGCTCCGGATTCAAGGTGGAAGCTTTAAATCATCATTCCTTCTTTAATCAAATCCAGCTATGGTGTTGAGCCAAAGCAGTTTCTGTTTCTTCCCTGTCTCCCAGACTCCGGGGGGTGCAGAGTCTAAACCACCACAGGTTCATCACAACAGTCTCTTTTCTCAGCTGTATTTCAGCAGCAGACAGCAGGTACCTACTAAGATAGCACCTGCTTATCCTTCTGCTTTCACAGTCTCTCAACTTCAACACAGTAATCACTCTTGCTCTGGCTCACACACAATTCCAGAACTGTTTCTGAGCAACACATCAAGAAAGTCTCTTCTCACCATGCAGGTGCATAATCATCTCAGAAGAGGCTCTCTCTTCAGCTTCTCAGAATCCAAATTCCCAACCAACTTCCACTAGCCATTCTTCCATGCTACCACCGAACCTCAAACCTGTGTCTTCCTCTCATCTCCCTAGATGCTTTGTCTATGCCAGAGTCAGACAGCTCCTTGTTCCTTTTCCATACTTTCACACAACTTTTCATTCACTTCTCAGATCACCCATGTCTCACCGTGCCGGTACAGATGAAGATCAGGAGGCTCCCTCCTACTCAGGATCAGTCCATTTTCCCTTTTCTAATAGCCTTTTCTCAATACCTTCACCACTGCGGGGCCGCTTCCTACCACAGCCCCAGATCAGAAACTTGCAGCGCTCTCTTTCTCTGCAGAGCTGTCTGCACATTTTCCTTCAGTTCTCTTCAGATGGGGGAAGGTACCACCAGCCTTGGGGGACACATTGCCGGCAACCCCCAGGCCGGCCCTTTCCCAGCCTTGAAACCCCATTCTGTCTCTCCAGGGGCTGGTGCTCCCCTCCCAGTAGAGGGGCTTTCCCCAGACTGACTCAGAATCTCAAAGTTCTCTCCATTTGGGAGCTTTTTGGCAGCTCTCTATTGGCTGGAGCTGCTGTCCTTAGAGAAAATTTATTTGTATGAGGCTCCCTCGACACCTCATTGACTGCTCAAAATAGTATCAGAATAATCCCCAGTATTTTCCCCCAAGAGTCCTTTCAGAAACCCTGGAATCCTCCAGAATCCTCCTGGCACATCCTGGCCCATTGATTGGTTAGCTGGCATCACATGGCTACAGAACATGGCTGCTGGAAAACAGTCCCACTACAGTTTACACCAGTGTCCCAAGTTCAAGACACTCCTGCAGCCAAACCCCTTACTTTTATTTTACTTTTTTCCCACCATTTGGTAGCCACCCTGGTGCTCTGTTAAGCGACTGCAACCTTTAACAATTTTAATCATCCCTCTTTCAGTTGCTGCTGCTATTTTGCATTGCCCCTAGGCAGCCACACACATTCCTATTACAGATTGTATATTGTCCCAGTTCCCAGTCCCTTTGCCACTGCAATAAACATTTTTTATTTTACAGTAGCCTCTACTAATAGTAGCCTCCCCTTTCTCCCTTTACACACACATCCTCTTTTTAAACAGTTTAATTTTATCTCCTGTCTGTCGCTGGCACTATTCCATAATTTTCCCTAGTGCTAGATAGGATGCGGCTCATGAATGATGCCTGCTGCCTCATGAATATTCATGGCACGCCTCCCAATTCTCGAGCGTGATTGGAGCTCACCAGACTGGTTCTCCTTCTTCTCCTGCCACCTCTCCGGTCCAGCTCAGGTCTCTGGTCTCCATTTTACTTCAGAGGGAACCGGAACCACCAGAGAGACAGCCAAAAACAGCTGTGAATGGCCGAATGACAGTGCGTTTATGCACATGCGCAGATCTCCAGTATGCACCCGAAGGTGCAAAAGCAAACCAGAGGCTCTGCGCTATGGCTCCCTGGGCACTGCTTTCAAAAAACTGTGTGGTTGCCTGAAGGGGGATCGCGGGACTATGGGGTACTATCCAGAGGACACAGTCAGGACCGGGGGAAAACAAGGGGAAAACCGGGGGAGAAATGGGGAAACAACAGCCCCTGAACAGGGGGGTTACATAAGTAAATATTTTTCACCCTCTTGTTAATTCTCTGATTCAAACCCATGCCTTTGGGGTACAAAGACTAATGCACGGGGCCTCTAGGCCAGCCCAGTTATTGCATGTGTAGGTTTGTAAATTGCTTGCTTTTGCCTATAGGAAAACATGAGGTTCCCATCTAACCTTCATCAAACGATCCCAGTTGATCAGATGCTTGAATGAGTAGTAATTAAGACTGAACAATGGGCTATATCATGATAAAATTATCTTTCCTAACCACTGAAGGCAAGCAGACATTTGAGGATATTCTGATAGGGATACTGTAAGATACGGTTGACAGGGATACTCAAAGGGATTCAGATTACTGAGGACAGAGTTGTTCGTTTTTTCAATTAACGTGCAGTTAGATAAAATAATAGATTGCTGTTGCTTGACTCAAAAACAAGATTAAAACAATATGCATCACATTTTTACATCTATAGCCACTTTTTAAAATGTATTACTGGCTTTCTTGGAACCAGGAATGCAACATTCCATCTTGTATAGAACTGAATGTAATGAGGCAGTTCTGATGAAACCAAGGAAATAAGCCTGTCAGTCCCTTCTAATGGCTTGCCTAGCAACGGCTAACAGAGTTTAAAGAAGTGCTCGGCAGGTCATTACAATTTATATCAAAGAAGTGAAATATTTTGAAGTACTTTATAGTGAATAATATACCTTTGTGGTTTATGGGAACTTCAGTAATAGGCCCCTTGAGCATTTCCCCCAATTGGGGAAGGGGGGGCTTCATTGTTGGATTTTAAAATGCTTTGTGGACTTAAGATGATGGTAATGCATCAAGTTGCTCATTATTTTTATTGAAATAAGTACTTTATCTTCTGAAGACAGCATGGGTTAGTGGTAAGTGCACTAAGCAGTGGACTAGCCAGATCCCAGGTGCTGTATACAGTAGTATTAATCCTACTGTAGCCATTAACTCACTGTTTGACCCTCATCCCTGTGCATTAGTGCCCTAAGTCCTCTTGGTTGTAATATTAGGCATAATCAGGACCTCACTGAAAATGAGATGCTGCATCTGTGTTGGGTTCCTGTGGAAACTGACTTTTAAAAAGTTATGTACAGTGTTTACAAACTATTGATGTGTAAAATGCACTGTTTTTGGTGTGTCACAAATTTTTGTAGTGTTCATTTGTGATGATAGCAAAACTAATGAAACACAATACATCTGGATGCTTTTGGTAAACAAAGAATATAATTATTATTGTAACTCTTGCTGTATAATAGACTGCATGATGTGGAGCTTCCTGTTACGTAGCTCTACCTCTTCTAAAAAAAGTGTCATAAGAAAGGAAGGAAAACTACATTAGTAAATTTATTTAGAAAATGGTCTGGAGATTTTATACTCTCTGATTGGCTGAGAGCCTTGCCAAGCTGTTTCTTTAAGTACAAGTAGAGCCCCTATAAAAACAAGTGCCAGCCTTGCCAACTTCATGACCCATATCCTTGTGCCCACCTTTCCTGTTATTTTTTTCTCTCGCTTACTGAGCGAGACAAGGCCCCACCCCTGCACAATTTCCCAAAATGCTTTCTCTAATCAGGAAGTGCCACTAAGTAAAATAAATTAAACAGTTTTTAAAAACTTTATGAGTTAGCTCCAGTACACAATGTTGTTAGCTCTGAGCGCCACTCAATCCCTCCTCATTCAGCTGCCTAGCCCCTTGCTTAAATACCTCAAGCTGGCACTGAGTCTCCATCAGTGAGAAACATTATGAAGAAAATACTGCTCAGGTCATCATGGTGCGAGCAATACAGTGTGGCACATGCTCATCACACGGTCGCTTATGGCCGCATCTTCTGAACTGCATCAGGGACATGCAGATTGTAATAACACACAGACACACTTGGGGGAAAAAAAAATTCCCCTACCTAATTCACAATCGCTTTGTGGCCGTGGCCAGTGTGCTGATGTGTCTCCATACTGCTACTGAGGGAAATAGGATGCAGGTGGCAATGTATCACTTGTAAAAAAAAACCAAAAAACAAGCAAAACAAAAAGAAACACAGATCACACTTGCTGTGCTGACATTGGCAGGCATTTGTATATTGGGAGAAAAATATCTATCAAATGGTGCACTGCCCTCTACTGGTAGGTATTCCAGTAGGGGGACTACTTTACCCAAAAGAGATTAAAAATTGTTTTATACTCATTTTTAAAGCATTGTTTTATTTTTAAAATGCTATAAAAATGCAATATGTAGCCCATTTTCTAAGTGTAGTAATATAGGCAGGGTGGGTAGTATGGGCAATACCGGACCTTCACGGGGCTATAAGGCCCTCTGCCTTTGGTGTCAGGATTCATCACGCCCCTGGGAAGTCTGATATTGCCTAGTACTGCCACCCTATCAGGTAACATTGCTTGCATAATTAGCACTTCCATAAAAAGATTTTGTTGAAACTGAAAAAGCTATCATTTCACAATTAAGTGTTGCTTATGACCCCCACCCAAGTCTTCTTAAAAATGAAAGGTCAGTAGCATCCTTTCTTCAGGATCTCAAGGGTTGCAAAGTCCCATTTTAGTAGAATCCTATGGGTTATGGAGCTCCTTCACCCACCAGCTTCTATATACGATAGGTAAGTACTAAGAAAACCTTATTTTAGGAGTTGCATTGGATACTGTAGGAGTTCCACAAAAATCATAGGGGTCTCAACTGCAACCCCTGTCTTCCCCTAAATGACACCCCTGCATAAGTTAAAAAATTCAAAGGATATCTTTGACTGAGGACGTTTTACCTTTTTCTTTTACTGTTACATTTTGTTTTTATGTCTTAGAGGCTGTTTACCATGTGTATCGTTTGTTTTCTTGTAGCAAGCACCAGAGCAGGCCAAATATTTGCTACCTTCCCATTGTGCTTCTTTGGGGTTACATGCTGCTGCTTGATGGCAGGTTTGGTAGTGTTGTTGGATGATCCGGATCTTGGGGGAAGAACCTAGAAGTGTTTCTTTGGGTGTAAATGTTGAGTGGGATAGAAACTCTTTATTAGGTACAATAAGTATGGGCAGGTCAAAAATTATTTTTACATTAAACCCATCCCCAACTCAGTATTCATGGGAAGGAAGAAATTAGTACATGCACTGTAGTCCCTCTTACACATGCATTGCTGTGCAGTAATAGGTCAGTAGTTTATAAGACTGCCGTTACCAGAGATGTCATCCCTGATTCCAGGCCAGCCTGGAGAGTATCATGGAGACATGGTTGGATGACAACTTTGGGCCTGATTTGGTTGAGTTCACCTCCTCCACTGAGACATGTCCTATAGTCTTAGCACCAGAATACCTAGGACACTGCAGGAGATAGAAAGTTTGGAGCAGTGCAGTTGTATAGCACTGGAGCATGATGTAACAGAAGTCAGTGTCCAGGAACTGACTTTGCAAGCCCCAACCACCCTTTTGTGTGGATGATCCCATTCAGTGCCTCTGCCACAGAGTGCCCTACCTCCCACTTTCCTGGATTAGTGATGGAGGAGCACCAGTTGACATTCTCTTCCCTGACCTCAACCCCATCTGGGCATTTGCTGTCTGTAATAACAAGTCCTTAAGAGAGATCAACTTCATCTCTTACTGCAGGCCCTATTCAGGGCCCTTCTTGAGACTGAGTATGGCACTGACTGCTACCTACAATGCCAGAGACCAGACAAAATTGCCATTTGTACCACCAATGATGCTTCCCATGGTGCTATGGAGGGTGCTGGGAATGGTATCATACATGGTGCTGTCACTGGTGCCATGTGTAGTGCTGTCACCAGTGGCAATCTCTGTATAAATAGTAGTACCACTCAGAGTGCCATTGCTAACACCAGGAGTGCAGTCATCTATGTCAAAACCAGTACCATCTCCAGCACCAGGAATGTGCTTGTCTTCAGTGCTGAGGACAGCAGTGCTGCAGTTATGCCCTTCCTCATCCAGTATAAGCTTAAATAAATACTGGTTACATGCTGAAAAAAACACTCCCTGTGGGAAAAATCCATTTTATGGAATTATCTCATTCCATGAAAAATTGAAATTTGCTGGCCTACTCTCCATGGCAACCATATGTTGATCTTCAGTACAGGCAATCAAAGCTTACATGCCTCCAAAGTACAGGCAATGAGGGGTTACTCCCCTCAATATGAAGAAAAAAAACAAAGACAGTACTGTGAAGGGATCGGCGCAGGGTCAGGGCCTGCTGCATGTCTGCAACAATTTGTTGCAAGACAAAATCCTGCATGAGAAAAGGGAATCTACTTCAAAGATTTATTGTTCTTTAAGGAGGATTTGGATGGAGACATTTCACCCACTCACAAAGATAAGTCAGGAACAGGTCCAGAGAGGGAAGGATCAGTGTCTATAAACTGAATCTTTACTGACTTCATCACATGGTAAACTGCTGGTTGGAGAGGAACCTTTATGCCTACGGTAAGAGAATGCACCAGTCAAATAAGGACTGAAGACTGAACAGCAGGATCTATAGCACCTATGCTGCAATGAGGGACGTGCATGCTAAGTGACTATCAGAAACCCCTGATCAAATTAGCGGTAGATGGAGCTTCAGCCTTAAGTTATCCTATGTGGTTGAGGCAGGCCAGGGACAGCCACTGTTTGAGTCTCTATCATCAGTTTTCAGTTACAGTACAGCTGACTGCTCATCCACAAAGTCTGGCTCACTGAAGACTGAGTCTAAGAAGATAGGACTTATCAGTAATTCTTGAACTTTTTGTATATCTTCTCCATGGAGCCACACTTGACCCACCTTCCCCCTCCCATTCCCTCTTACTCAGACAGGACCTGGTGTTTCTAGATTTTTTTTTATGGGCCACATCTGTGAAATACTTTGGGGATATTCCATGTCATGGCAGCTGTACATTTTTAGATATTTCAGGGTTTTAAATAATTGATTTCGCAGTTTTTTTCTTGGAACTATACTAACTGTACAGAAGGTATTTATATAGATTTTCTAGAAGTGCTGTGTTTGTTAAACACAGTGAGGCAAGTGCTATGCATTTTCACAAAGATTTAGCACTTTTATGAGCAAAACGCTAATCAATTTTTAGAGTTAAATAAATCCCTGTATTTGTTCTTTATGTATGGCCCTCTTTTCTTTTTCCTTTGTGTTGCAGTTTTTGGGAGTGCTGTCATTTGGCTTGCTTATTTGCATCCACTGTTTTGGGAATACCCAGTCTCCTACTGATCCTCACTGAGAGCTGCTAGTGTGGCTGTCCAGAATGTGTGACAGTCAGTTGGATGTTCTTTTACAGTTTCTAGGTAACTTGCAATGTTGTGCTGTCAGGCATATTTTTTTTATCAGTTGATAATGTATTTATACCAAATGTTTTACCAGAAAAGACACACTGAGCTGATAACGGCTTGTTTCTAATTGCATCGGGAGAGGAGTGAGGAAGATAATATCGTACAATAAGGTGCAACATTATGATTACATTGACAGATATGCATCAACAATATTTAATGCCAAATATTATAATGCAAGAAAAGGTATAAGTATTATACACTGCAGTTGTGGAAACTAATATTTAGTGCAGGATAAAACAGTACAAGAAGGTGCTTAAGGTAGGTAAACGTGCACTTGGGCAGGCGCAGTGAATAACCCCAACCAGGGCGTAGCACTAGGAGGTGACTCACAGCTGCAACATGCCCTGGGAAGGGGTTGTGGTGGCTGCTAAGGTCTGGGGTCAGGGATCAGTTACAGGAGGGAGCTGTAACGTCATGAAAAAGAGACTTGAGGGAGAAAGGGAGAGGCAGAGCAGATGGACATGGGAAGAGAAGATCAGCATTTAGGAAATGAGAATAGCATGTACAGTCTTCATTATCATTTTCAAAACACATTGAAAAAATACATTATTTTTATTTGTTGTAGACTCTTGCTTCATGCCATTACTGTTCATGCAACAGCATGTGTGTGTATGTGTGTGTGTTCATAGGTTTCAGAGCTTTCAAGACATAGTCCATATGCTCGCCTTATTCTTAAGAATATCCCCTTATTCCCTTTTTTATTAAGTAACTATCCAGTTTACTCTTAAAAATGTCCATATCCGCACTATCAACTATTTCTGCTGGTAGTCTGTTCCAGATCCTTGGTGCTCTAACTGTTAGCCAGTACTTTCTTTTATTTGATTTAAATCTCTCCATTTTTATCTGTAATGTGTGCGCCCTGGTGTTATGATTATGAACCATAACATTTAGAGCAAGCTGATCCCTTAATACTGGGTCATTCAGTGCCCTATATATCATACACATGTCCCCTCTCAATCTTCTAAACTCCAATGAGTATAATCCCAATGACACTAGTCTTTGATCGTAATCCATCCCCTGTACCTCTTTTATTCTGCGGGTGGCTCGTCTCTGTACCCTCTCAACCGATGCTATGTCCCCTACCTTGTATGGTGACCACAACTGTGAACAGTGTTCCAAATGAGGCCTTACTAATGATGTATATAGTGGCAACAGCACACTCTTGTCTCTACCCTTTATATGTTTGTTGATACAATATTGAATACTACCAGCTTTTTTAATAATTTGATTATAATGGGGTGTAAAGTTTAATTTATTACCAATCCTTATCCCCGGGTCGCTTTCCTCAGAGGTCTCTTTAAGATCTCTACCTCCCATTTTATAATTGTGCATTATATTGTTCTTACCCAAATACATCACTCCACACTTATCCACATTATACGATTGAACCAAGACTGTCTGCCCAAATTTCTAATTAAGCTTAGGGCTGTCTGTAATAAGTCTGCATCTTTATTCGTGTTAACCACCCTTCCTATTCTGGTATCATCTGTGAATTTTGAACACCAGATATCCGGGGTGGCTCTCATTGTTCCTATATAGGCATTGAACAGGCAGGGACCCAACACAGATCCCTGTGGGACTCCACTAGTCACCCTTTGCCAATTAGAGAGAGTTCTCCTTTTATACATACTCTCTGTGACCTATCCATCAACCAAGATTTTATCCAACAAATAACACTTTGTTTGACTCCCATATTTACTAGACTTTCCAGTATTTTAACGTGAGGTATCTTGTCGAATGCCTTGGCAAAGTCCAGGAATACCACATCCACTGCATCACCCTTGTCCAATGCCTGATTTACTTTACTGTAAAATTCTAACAAGTTGGTCTGACATGACCTTCCTTTAACAAATCCATGTTGTGTCCTGTCAACCATCCCTGATCTATATTGGTACTCTAAAATGAAGTCTTTGATGAATCCCTCTAGCATTTTTTCAAGAATCGAGGTCAGGCTCACAGGCCTATAATTTTTAACTTCTTGTTTAGAACCTTTTTTTGTGGATAGGTATCACATTTGCCTGTCTCCAATCATCTGGGACCTCCCCATCTCTTAGTG
The DNA here is from genome assembly GCA_016271365.2 of Neoceratodus forsteri. Taxonomy (NCBI): domain Eukaryota; kingdom Metazoa; phylum Chordata; order Ceratodontiformes; family Ceratodontidae; genus Neoceratodus; species Neoceratodus forsteri. The sequence continues at coordinate 582,516,422 of CM028131.1, forward strand.
ATTTCCAAAATATTATAGTTACTGGGCCTACTAATTGTTCAGCCAGATCTTTAAGCACTCGTGGGTGTAACCCATCTGGGCCCTGCGCCATATTTTGGTCCAGTTTTTGAAGTCGTAATAAGACTTCCTGCCTATCTATAATTATACCCTGGTCATCGCTAGGTATTCCACAATTTATCCCCTCTAATGGTTCTCCCTTATTAAAAACAGAAGCAAAATATTTGTTGCTTAATTCAGCCATACCAAAATTATCAGTAACTAGTTTCCCTTCGGTATCCATCATAGGGCCTATCTGTGTGATGTGCAACTCTTTGTATTTTGTTTTCTACTTTCTATGTTTTTCTTTTTCATTCTTTATTTGGTAAACAAGAAACTGAAATGATTGGGTCTGATGGTGCTGGTTGTTGGATGTTAGCCTGTAGTACATCATGTGATGGTGCCCTGTGTTGGTGCTATCAGCCCCAAAAGCTCTAACTCCCGTGGAGTCCTAGTGCCTCTGGTGCTAAGACCAGAGTGTGACTCTATGGCAGAAATACTCAAAAAGAGCAAGAACTTTTTCACACTGGGGACAGGCTCATATATCCTGCCTGTCTGCTGAAGAGGGGAGAAACCTCTCTGGAGAAGTGTAACTGTCTTAAACTGTTCTTGACTGTCAAGTTTTTCAGCATCCAGGACCAGGTCATTCTGTCCACTCAAGTCCAGAGCAACAGTGAGATAGGCACGAGGAACTTGGATACTTCGCATTGGTATCCTGGAATGATTTTAGTCCACTGAATGTGGAGGATATTGTAGTTGCCAGGTTGTATCATACCACCTCTAGGCAGGATCCTGCTCCATCCCAGCTTATAAATGCTGTGGTGATGAATCTAGCACCAACCATAACAGGCATTGTGAATGCTTCCTTGAGAGTGTTCTTTTCCTAGTGTCCTTAAGAAGGCTGTCATTAGACCCTTGCTCAAGAAGTAGTCATCAGATCCTGATACCCTCACCAACCATCTGTCCATATCTAACTTGTTTTTCCTGGTTGTGGAGAATGTCATGCCATTGCAGCTTGGTGAGCACCTGAAGTAATATAGTGTCTTTGCTCTCCTCCAGTCTGGTTTTGACCAATGCTATAGTTTGGAGATACCCAAGGTTTGAGATTGTGATGATCTCTACCTGACACGCAACCAGGGTGAGGAATCTGTAATGACCCTACTTGATCTCTCATTTTCATTTGCCATGTAGGATAATGGGGTGATTGTTGACTACATCCAGGAGTATGCAAGTTGTTCAAAGCTGTGCAGTCATGGTTGAAGTCTTTCATTTCTTATCAGGAGCACTCCGTTTCAATGGGAATATTCCTGTTACATCTAGTTACTTTAGATTGCATTATTCCTCAGGGTTGGTCCTCTTATCCAGTTTTGTTCACAGTGACTTTAATGTCATTTGGAGAGATATCAGAAAGTACAGTTTTAAATATCACTACTATGCAGGTAAAATCCATCTGTACCTTTCGATCATTCCTAACCAGGGTGAGGATGAGTGCTTCACAGTTAGTTTGTAAGTGTGCATGGCGAAAATGAAAGACTATATGGTCATCAACTGACTGGTTCTAAATCTTGGTAAAAGGGAGATTGTATGAGTAGGCTTGAATTAACAGGTCTGTGCCATAAAGGATTGCTTAAGCTGCTCATCTTTGATGGAGTTTAGATTGAGGCTAGGAGGATGGCTACAAAAAAAAAACAAACTAGGAGTAGGTCTTGATGAAAGACAGACCCTGGATTTCCAAGAGAATCTGTAAATCGTCATTAATGTTTTTTGAAGATCAGTCATGACTGACCATTGTTAATTATCCAATGTAAATATGTCACCATAGTATCAGTAGAGCTCATGAGCTAAGATCATCATTGAAATCATGATTTAATCATAAATCATATAACTTTAAAATCGAGTAATAATTATTGATTTTTCTAGCAAGCTAAAATGATCAAGTGATCATCATTAGGGATGTAAGTTTGTCGTGGCAGTCATACATGTCATTGATTCCATGACATTTGATCTTTATTCAGGACTTCCATGACTTTCACTAGTGTTATCGGAATGTAGCAATGATGACAGTGCCACAACATTTGTTACTGTTTACTAATGATTTCATGAACACACAATGAGTCATTAAAACCTCATCCATGACAAACTTACATCCCTAATCATCATTGATGATTATGGCAGTTCCATGATGTAATATTTTAAGTCACATGAGTAATATTAAAGTGTTTGTTATTAATATGAAAATATGAATGCATCAAAAACTGCAGAAAGAAGTTAATTATATTGTAAATAAAGTGAAGTAAATGTGTAATCCCATTAAGAAGAGTACATGCTGAGTTTGATATGCTGTATTGTATACCTTTGTGTACCTAATTTGCATATATGTAATGCACAGTTTATATACCAAAACAATGGTAATTTCTATTTAAAAATAATTTTGACTTGACAGTATTAGTTTGCAACCTGTAAGGAAAGGTTTGAGCACCAACCAAAGACAGTGCATGGTGCTTATAGCGGACTGATTGGTGCATAGTAATTTTGCCAGCTCTACCTGATGTCCATTTTGTGCGGCATCACTGCTGTACATACTCTTGCTTGATGCACTGTATTAGTGCTTATAATTTATGTTAGCATGTAGTATAAGGCTTAAGTTTGTTGTTTTTAGTGTTATAGTGCTGTGTGCTTGGTTCTGGAAATGGTACTCTGTGTTTTTCTGTTTTTTAACATGTTTTGAGAGACCTGCATACTTTGTTTTGTGATTCAATGTTAGCAGGTGCTTGGTGCAGTACAGTACATTCAGAGGTGCAAGGTGCTGGGTGATTCTGGGACAGACAGTAGTGCTTGTGAAACGTGTTTCTTTCTGTTAAAAGCAATAAACTTTTATTTTTTATTTTGCAGAAATGAGCTTACATGCACTTAGTTTATTTTTTTTTTAAAACAGTATGATTTCGGACTGTTTGGTGCTTGATACAGTGTACCTGTGTCAGCTTTGCTCAGTTTTCTCAAATAGTTACCAGTCAGGTGTAATGACTACCCATTGCACCATTCCACTGCATAAGAGATGCATGACATCCAGGAATGTGATTCTCTTAACACACTTATCCACTGTGAGCTCTGTGCTATCATCCATCTCAGTCAACATCCAGGACCACATAGCAGTGACATAATGTCTCTTCAGAGAGTAAATAACCCCCGATCAAAGGGTTGCATAATAGAAGTGGCGTTCGGTGGCAGGAAAATGAGACTGATGTTCCTGAGACCAGCAACATTTGGGTGACTGGTGAAACTGTCTAGGAGGAGTGCGATTTTATGACCATGTAAACCTTTGGCCCACTGTCACGCCCACACCATGAAAATAGTACCTGTCATCCCAGCAGATTGATTGTTCAGGTACAGCACTGGTAAGTAAGCTACTCTGTGGAAACAACACGGTTGTGCATATTTGCTGACAGCAAGCGGCTATACCTTCTAAGTTCTAGAAATGTCGCAGCATACAAGAACATTTCATCTCTCCTCTGCCTTTTTTTGAACCTGTGGCAGCTCAGACTTGAAAGTCAACATTCCATAATTGGCACAGCGGTAGAATAAGCTGGTTTCGTCAGCATTAAACATTGTCAGCACTGTAACCAGAGAGTATGTCGTCAGGCAAAGCTTCTTGGATCCAACTATCAGCCCCAGCACTGTCAGGTTACATTTTTTGCCATGTGCTCTTTAATAGCAAATGTTATTGTGTGCCTTTCAGTGTTGCAGTCAGTCATCTGTTGGATTAAAGTCTCTTCTCCCCAAGCCCTCTGCCAGCTACTTTGCTTTTTGCAGCAATAACGAACCGCTCACTAAAATGTCCTGCTCTAGTACACTGGAGAACAACATGAGTAGAGCTTCCTCTACTTCCACGTCTTTTCCATCCTACTTTCTTTTTCGCTGAGGGCTCTGATTGGAGTGTCACTCAGTGAGACCTTTTTCTTTTGCATGAAGCAGGTCTGAATCTGTAGACTTAGGGCATGAGAAATGCACTGCAAGATTACAGATACTCATCCGTGGTAAGCTCTCGATTTCTCTAAAAATCTCAACTTTACAAGAAAGAGATAGGGCAGCTCAATGAGAGGCCATTGCAATAGACACCATACATACAGCAGAAGACTAACAAAATGGAAGCAGGGGCCAGAGGAAAACAGCTTTCAAAGATATGCAGTTAACACCTGCCAGCAGTTAGCAGTTCACAATTAGCACCTAATCAGTGCCAATCAGTGCATGACTTGCAGTTCAGACATCTGTTAAAAGCAGCCTGCACATCTGTATTAACAGGTGTATTTACCAGTAAAAACATATGGCAACATCACTACCAGTCATCCCAGATTTAAGTATTATGACACAAAAGTACTTACCACCATGCCCCCCACCCAATGTTAAGTGACCCCACTTGCACCTACCCCCCCATCACTACTAACAAACCCCTTCGCACACAACACACGCTGTATTTCTGCACTGCATCCTCTCAGACCACAGCCCCTACCTCCCCTGTTAGCTCCCAACCGGACTCCCATCCACCCGTCACCATGTTAACCAACGTCATATCCAACCTCCCAGTCCCTACCACCCACGTTAACAGACTCACTGCTTCCCAGTCTCTACGACATTCACCCAAACTTCTCAGGGTAGCTGTTTTGCAGCAGGCCCTCCTCCTATTGCTGCTATCTGGTAATATTCACCCCAGCCCTGGACCAGTAGTCTCCTGCTGCTACTCTTAACATATGCAGCCTCCCAAAAAACTCACCCCCCTCCAGGGCTGGATTGCCCAGCACTCACCCGACATCCTAGCTCTATCTGAGACATGGCTCTCAGATAGAATACCCAATGGAGCTGTCTCCCTCAGTGACTACACCATCTACCATGCAGACAGGACTAGCAAAAGAGGAGGTGGCTGTGCCATCTATGTTAGATCCTCTCTAAACTCCATAGAGGTACATACACCGCCACCTATGTACGGTGCCCAGACCCTCACAGTCAAACTCAGCATGGGCCCCAAAACCATCCACATTACAGCGGCTTATATCCCCTAGCAACCAAAAGCTTGCTTTGAATCAGTCCTCCACAGTATCTCCCACCCCCCAGGAATGAAGTCATCCTGCTGGGAGACTTTAATGTCAATTGGCTATCAGCTACCTCATCCCCCAGCAAAGACACAGCCCTTGCCTATGATCTTACCCAAGTCGTCAACTGCCCAACCAGAATGGACTACAGAACAGGGACCTCAACCCTTATAGACCTCATCTTCACTAACAGGCCTCAGAATCTCTCTCAAGTCACTGTGCTCCCTGACTCAATAAGTGATCATTCCCCTGTGACCTGCTGGTGGTCTGCTAAATTCCCCCCTGCCCCCCCAAAGTCACTGTACATAGGCAACTTAAAAAAGGAAACCTAGCGTGTCTCAAAGCTCACTTAGCCTCCAGTGACTGGTCCCCCATTCACACTGCTCTGTCTGTAGACATGGCACTCTCCCACTTTATAGCCATCTTCAATGAGTCCTGTGACATTTTCGCACCCTTCTCTAAACAAGTAGTTAAAACCAGAAGCACCCCTTGGATCTCACAATAGCTACTTGACCAGCTCCACCATAGGGACAACCTGTGGCACAGGGCCCTAGACTCCCAACTCCCACAGGATAGGCAACTTTACAGAGAAGCCCGCAACAAATGTACTTGGGCCACACGGCAAGCCAAAGCTGCATACTATCAACAAACCCTCACCTCCTCCTGGGGCTCTGGTAAAAAATTCTGGAGCAATATCAAGGAACTCAGTGAGAAATCACACTCCCCTACCCCTGTTCAACTCATAGTAAATAGGGATTCCACACGGGACCCTACTGCTATCACTGAAGCCCACAACTCCTCCTTCTCAGACCTCTCCCATATACTACCACCGAACTTCTTCAACCCCTCCCCCACCCACCCCAATACCTCAAACATCAACAACACTACACCCTTTAGACTAAGAGTCATCTCCCGCTCTGAGGCAAAATGGTATCTCTCCAAAGCCCTGGCTAATGCTTGCTATAGCAGTGACTCCCTGGATCTCAAACTCATTCAGCTGACCCTGGATGTGACACTACCCCATCTCACAAAAATTCTCAACCTGTCCCTGTGCCTTAGTCAATTCCCTTCAGCCTGGAAGAGAGCCATAATTACCCCTATTCTGAAGAGTGGCGACCCCACAGTCACAAGCAACTATAGACCAATATCAATCCTACCACTCCTCTCCAAGGCCCTTGAAAAAATAGTATCTGATCAGCTTACTGACCACCTAACCAAACACAACATACTTTTCAGAGAACAGCATGGATTCTGGAGGGGCCACAGTACCATCACCACTCTTACTGAACTCACTTCATTCACCCATGAGGCCCTAGACCAAGACTCCGTGGCTGGGGCTATCTATGTGGATCTGACCAAGGCATTTGACACTGTCAGTCATGAGCTATTGCTCTGTGCCCCTCCACCCCTCAACTTTGTACCTGAGGTCACTGCCTGGTTCAAAGACTACCTCTCAGGGTGGACTCAACAAGTCAAGATCAACACCAACTCTCTCCTCATGCAAACTAGTTTGCTCTGGTGTCCCGTAGGGGTCCATACTTGGCCCCCTACTTTTCATCCTCTTTTTAAACTCTCTCCCTAAGTCTTGCAGTGGTCGCTTGCTATTCTACGCTGATGATGCTGTAGTGTTCTGGAAACACCCTCAGCCTTGCTCTCTCCAACTAGCCCTGCAGGACTACTTTAGGGAGCTAGAATCATGGTTCTCTGAACACCGCCTTATAATCAATTACAAGAAAACGAAGTCCATGCTCTTTGCACACTGACAATGCCCCCACTGGCAGGTGCCCCTACTTGTAAAAAACTCACATGGCTCTGCTCTAGAGCAGGTTTCATGTTTTAAATATCTCGGAATCGCATTAGACACCTCCCTCTCCTACCATAATCACATACAACTTGTCTCCTCCTCTGTCAACACTAGATTGGGGATGCTTTACAGGCTTAAGCACTGCTTACCTCCCCAGGCCATGCATCTTCCTGTCTCCTCCTCCTCTATCCTTTCCTTGGTGGGCTATGGAATAGTCATTTATGGATCTGCTGATCCAACCGCCCTACGCTGCATCAACAATGCCCTTAACAAAGCTTGCCGCCTAGTCACAATCTGTGACAGGTTAACACATACATGTGAGCTTTATACACATACTGGTTGGCTTAACTTCCAGGGAAGGCTAAAGTACCACACCTGCGTCCTGGCCAAAAAAATACAACTCCAGCTAGCACCTATCAGCCTCCACCCGATTATCAGCGCAGCCCCCCACAGACGGACAAAAAGGCTCGCAGCCAACACTTCCCTCCTTGTCCCCCACTGTAGAACATCTCCTCAGCAAAGATCTTTCCGCTACCATGCCCCTCTATGGCTTAACAGCCTACTGCCCCCAATCTCCATGACCCACAGTCTCAACCTATTCAAGGCAGGTCTCAAAACCCTTCTCCTTGACTCGACAGTCTGTGACCGTAGATAACTTGCTTTTCTTGGTGCCAGCCCTCCTCACATGTCCCCTACACTTCTTTTCCCTTGCCCAGATATTTGACTCGGGGTCCCTCTAGATCCTACAAAACTGCATCCTGTACTATTCTGACACGGGACATCTTGTATGCCCCCAGTTAATGTAACCAGCTAAACAAGATTAAGCTAGGACTGCATAACCCTGTACTGTTACTTTAATAGTGTATGTGTATGTTACTCATTACTATAAGTGTATTTCTTTTTTTACTTTGATCTGACATGGAGCCTTTGCAAAGAGTCTATGACTCAAAGGATTGTAATTCTGATTCTATTCAATAAACAATAAATAGCCATGTCTGCTATGAGTGAAGCAGACTGTACTTGTAGAACTCACTACAGCCATAAAAAGAACTTCTTTAAGGAGAAATACAAATACATTTGAGTCTTTATAATAGGAGAAAGAAGGGAAGTGTGTTTGGATAGAAAATGCATCATAACTGACATTTCAAATAAAGATGTCTCGACAGAAAACAAACTTTTTTTGTTTATTTTTTAACCAGGGTAGGCACACTAAGCTGAAGCTTGTTTCCAGGTGTGACCTGGGAGCACAGGGAAGTTAAGTGACTTGCTCAGGGTCACACAGTATGCTTCAGGAAAAAATGAATTATTTTTTGATTTACTCAAGTAATCTTTAACATAGGCAATCATTAAAAATTATGATACTATAATATCATCATTAATCACAATTTCCACAACATCATGGATTTTGGTTGGCAGCCATTCAATGTTTATATTTAATTATTGTTAATCTTTATTGTGATGGTTTTTAAAGATTTAACATGATTATTGAATGTAATTCCAGATGATCATTTATGATATTGCACATCATGAATAAAATTATCATATTTTCAGCTGGGTTCTCCTGTGTCATCTGTACTCAAGGAGGGCTTTTATCACTTGAAGAATATGACCAGAAATCAGGCTATGCCCCTTCCTAGTGTCAAGAGATCTGAGTATACAGCTGCAGTCATTCACTTCCTACTGTAATGTGCTCTACAAGGGTCTACCTTGTAGTGTGATTCAATGCTTGCAGCTACTGCAAAGTATGCTGGCTGTCACTTAAGTAGAGAATCTACTGTAAGGTGACTGATTTGGCATTTAAGACCCTAAATTGTCTGGTACATACCTACCTCCTTGTGCTGTTAACCTCCCCCCCCCCCACCACCCTGGAAGAACCCTTCATTCCAGGAACTTAGGGCTGCAGGATGTCCTCCTCTACAGGTTAAATCTGCAGTGACAGGCTATTCTCAGTAGGTATATGTATCCTTTGGAACTCCATCAATATCTCTGAATTATTACATCTAAGAGTCATTGCAGGAAAAGGGTTCAAAAGTTGCTCTTTGCTCAGACCTAACCTGGCCCAATCACTGTGAGTTTCTACTGTTGTTTAGCTCTGCCTTTTTGCATTTATGATTGCTTTGTTTGTTTATTAAGTTTTTTTTTAAATTTATTGTGTTGTACTTTCCTTTATGTACAGAACTTTGGGCTGTTGAAATACAGCATACAAAAATCAACACCTGCTACCTGTCTCTCTGACATTCAGGTAGTGGGCATGAGCACACCGTTGCTAGCTCTGCAACATGCTGTTCCAATCCATAACTAATAAACAGTGCATGTGAAAACACAATTATACTGCATATCAGGAGTGGGTAATTAATATCCTGTTTTCATGTCTACATTTACTTTTTTCCAAATACAATCCCATTTTATAATAGCAATAATACTTTTTGTGGAAGTGGCATATCATAAAGTATACTCACCCTTTGAGTGGTTGCAGATACTCAACTTTTTCTCATTCTCTCAGTGCACCAAGGTGTGATTATGTCCCATGATATTATTGCTTATATATACGTCAGTGGTTAATGTATACTTACTGCACACTTTTTGCAGGGCAGTGTTATGAAATGCAAAGAGTCATTACAATTATCTCTCACAGAATGTAAAGAGGAAGCACTTTTGAACATAACTACCTTCATTTGTTTTATTATCGCATGGACTCTGGGCTCGTAATTAGTAAGACTTTTCAGATGCACCAAGAAACTATGCATAAAGACACATTAGTATTACACATTCTATAGTAACATTTGTGTCTAGGACACCCTTCTATAACTCAGTGATTCAAGCAAAAGACATATTGTAAAAATAATTTTGTACAAAAAATTGAGTTACCGAAGAAGATAATGATAACAGAGAGCCAATTCAAATTAAATATGTTTCAAGGGTATCTTTTAAACTTATAAACATGCCCATCAAGGGATCCTGCCTCTCTGTCTCAACTCCTTTCACATGCTGTTTACATGCTGTACTTGGAAAGACCTTAGTTTGGTTGCCCAGTGGCTTCATAACATCATGTTGTGCTGCCATGTTGGTTACCCAGCTATGAAGGCAGACTTGGAGTGGTCAGTGCTGGGGTAGCACTCAAAGTGGCAGAACATCTCAATCCCTGACTTCTGTCCCCACAATGACCCATGCAGTGGGCGGGGGTGCTTGCTGCTCCACTGGGGTTAGCTGTGCAAGTTAAACATTGATACAGGCATGGCATGGTGCCATTCAGGTGGTGGGCGGGTCAAAGGTCACCAGGTAGTAGGACAGCAGTGAAACCACTATGCTATCCAGAAGACAGTTGCCAGCACTCTCTGGTCTTGTTTGGCATAGACCCCTGTAGGCTTAATCCCACAGGCATAGCAGCAGTTAAGGCTGGGAGGTTGCCTGTGCAGTGGCCAGAGGACTAAACAAACAGTTATAGTAGGAGAAAAAGCCGTATGAGTGCTATAAAAGGCAGAATATCCTAGTGTTACAAGACACAGCTAAGAACATACAGGTCATACATACCTGGCTTTGAATCCCACAACTGCCAGTTGCATACCATGCAACCTTGAGCTAGTTATTCAACCTCCCTGTGCCTTATTCTCTTCCTGGTCACACCTGGAAATTATATTTTGCTTAGTGTTCTCTTCCCAGCGAATCCCCCCCCAACAAAAAAAAAAAACAGCTAAATAAATAAACAGTATAAAAATGGAACTTAGACTGCATATATTTTTAAAGAAAAGTTTGAAACAACGAAAACAGTGGCGAGTAGCCAATGAAAGAAGTGATCCCCGCTTCAGCTACCTATCATTGATTGTGTTTGTGTTCCATGCCTTGTTTTAAAACCACCTGTGACTTGGGTCCATTAAGAAATGGTGTCTCTATAAGTTCCTTCCCTGGGGGATAATGAGGTGTATGGTGGCAGATGATTACAGGAGTAGTGCGGAAATAAGCAGAATCCCTGCTGATAAACATCCCACCTACAGTATGATGTAAAGGAAAACAGAAGAATTCCACTTTAGCGAGCCTTGATAAGTACAGTAGCGCCAGCCAGGATGCTATGCAGCAGTGCTGCAGTATATCTCAAAACACTGCAGCATATTGCAGGGAACAGTGTCATTCAATGGCAATTAAGGTGTTTTGTCACATACTATATTGTGACATTTCATTTACTGCAAGTTACTGCATTGCTTCATGGCTGGCTCTGCTGTAAATGAACTTGGCTATTAGAATGACTACATTTCTCTTGTTTTGCTCATTTTGATTTTGAGATGCGAGCTCTGAGTATTTTTAGCTTAACAAGAAGCACTTGTTTTTTTAACAGCTGTACTATATTATAATGGCATAAACACAGCATGTGCATAATCTAGGATAGCCATAGGGTCTCTTGAATTAGTTTTCTACACCAAGTGCTTAGGGTTTTCCTTCTTTTTTTTATTTTGCATACATATTGTGTTTATTGTTTGTTTCTCTGCCTGCATACCTTGTTTCAGTCCTTCCTAGATGTGGTGGATCATCAACTCAGCTGCAGGCCTTCAGGTGTCAAAACATTTGGTGAGATCAGAGCCCCTCCCCCATCTAAAACAAATACAATTTTTATGTACCCTTTGAATTGTAGTCTCATCTCCAGCTAGCTGGTTAATTGATGTGATATTATTTTTGGTTTCTTCATCCTTTGGGAAACATGAGGGACATCTTCCTTCCCAGCCCTGTCTGATGAAAAGCCAGTATACCTCATTACTTCATGCAGGAGTGAGGAGATGTACTCTAGTCTGCAGTGTTGTGATTCCACCCTATGACCCTAACCCTGGGAGTCATGAGGACACTGAGCACTGCCACTGTGAGCAACTGCACCAGCTGTGAACACTGACCTCTGTAAGGTTTTAACATTGATGCAGTTTTACACATAAAAGCTCCTGCGGTTTGAAATGAAACTAATTTGTTGTAAATGACAGCCCTATGCATTTTTAGTTTTTGGTAGTAAATTATATGCATATCCACTGTATGCTATCTTAAAGATGCAATATTATTCACTAAGAAGAGTAACACTTGTCTCTTAGCAGAAAAGATGTTTCTGAAGCAGTTGCCCTTGAAAATCTTGATGCATGTGTATTTAACAAGCATACTTGCAAACAAATGTTGAATGCATGCTTTCCCCCTTGGTAGACAGAGTAGCCTTATGGGTAGAGTCAGGGCTGTGAGCCACAAGATCCAGATTCAGATCCTGCATACCTCTACTCCCCCAGCTAGGGATGTGAAGGAAAACAAGGTTGGTACCAAAGTATAGCAAATAATCAAAATGAAAATGATTACTGGCCCCCTGCAGGTCACAGTCGGCTTCTGCAATGATGTTCTCCTGGTGCTTCAGTGTAACTCATTCAAGCAGTCCTAGTCCCCAACTGGGAGTACAGCACAGAGAAGCACAGCAGTAGAAACTAGAAAAAAAAAAACTCTGGGGTTCTCATTAGCAAAAAGTCAACTGCATCTTCAAAATCATCACAGTCCCACACTTTGTACTTAAATGAGAGAGTTCAGTCATATTAAAATGTTGTAACTCAAAGATTAGAAGTTCATATCTTTTGAATTACTTGTTTTCTTTGTGTGGGTAAAAAAATATTAGAAATGTGCAGTTCTTCTTGATGGAATACCACTAATATTGTGTGCATATTTAAAACCAGCTATTAAGTGAATTGTCACTTTTGCACAGTATCAGATAATAGTTTTATATGTCAATACTTGAAAACTGTATAGATTGAACATAAGTATGTCAACCTGACTTCAAGCTTTCATTTGCAGAAACCAAAAAAAAAAGCTCCTTCTGAGAGCAGCAGTGCGGAATAGCAAAAAAGTAGTAGAAAACAGAAAAAAAAAACAGATTATTTCCTGAGTTTAATAACAACTGCAGTGTTTTTAATCCGGTACTCATCTTGATTTTTCTACACATCATCATTGTATGCAATTGATTTTATCAATCCCATTAATCTAGATTGGATCATAATGAAATTGATAGTTCTGCATGTCCGAAACTGATGTGTTGATTTAATTGATTCACAATAGCATGTAGGCATGGTTTGTGGTATTGTACTTTATTTCCTCCTGGTTAATAGGTATTAGGTCCCTTTAATTGCACTCTTAAAATATAAGATCACTCGGGAGAGCATTTCACTTTAGATGAAGAGAATGCAGTAGAAGTTGTACAGTACATTTAAGTGTTTGACCTTCACTGCCACTTTTTTCGTCTGCTGCGTACTGTACTTCATTTTTATACACAATAAAGCACTTTTAGAAACTGTAGCCTCTAGCAGAGATTTGTTTTTTTCTGCTGTCTGGGTATGTGTGTTTTTTCAGTTTTCTATTTAAAAAAAAATACTGGAAGTTTCTTGTCCTAACAGTATCAAAAATAACCTTTCCTAATAATACTTTCTTTGAAAAGGGAAAACCTTTAAACCATTATGGCTTGAAACTTAATTTTTTTAAAAGGAAAGCGTGAAGTCAGATGTAAATAGATACATTATCTTGATACAATTTTTACATATCTATACTATATATTAAAATTGCATTAATACAGTTTTTAAAGTATATCAATTTAGTTTTAACATATATTGATACAGATTAAAAATATGTATGTATATTTCTGCTTGATGTTTTATAAATATGTTTGCATCCTTTTCTGATGTTTGTGCACATTCAGACAGAAAAATAATATTCTGACAATTCTTATATCCCTAATGCATTTGCAAAGTATTACAATCAGGTCATATATAAAAATAATTTAGTTATTTATTTACAAAATGTTAAGTAGTCCTATATCTTTATTGCTTAGCCCGCTATAGCATTGGAAGATCTTAAGAATCACTAGCAAACAGATTTTAATGCAGATATTTATGTTATTGTAAATGTACTGTATGTTCCAACAACATTCAGGAACACTGTGCTCATGCACCAGGTGTCACCATTTCAATGAACTATGTATCCTAGTCTGGTTTAAATTCTGATATAGACACCTACAACATGGGTAAAGCACAAGCTGTAGGTGCCACGGTTACAGAGGAAGTCAAACAGAAACATGAGTAGCACACACAGGCACTCCGAAAAAGCAGTTTATTGCCTGATTGCATGAAACATCAGCAGTAAGAAAAAATGAAGTGTGTGTGTGTGTGTGTGTGGGGGGGGGGTGATTCACACATTGAAACGTAGAATTTGGTGGCAGAAAATGGCTGCTTGACCCATCTAGTCTGCCCATTTCTCCCTACCTACACTATTAACATAGGCCGTGCCCAATCTACAGCTCTTTCTCCCTCTCCCTTCCTTTCCACTATGATTCCTTTGTGCTTATACCATGCATTCTTGAACCCCACCACTGTTTTTGCCACCACCACCTCCACTGGAAGGTTGTTTCAAGAATCCACCACACTTTCTGTGAAGAAGTACTTCCTCACATCTCTCCTGAATCTACCCCCTCCAGTTTCACAGCGTGTCAACTTGTTTGTGACCACCTTTTCTCAGAAAAATACTCCCCTTCTGTATCTTATTTACCTCCATGAGATATTTAAAGATCACTATCATATCTCCCCTCTCCCTGCTCTCTTCCAGGGTATACATATTGAGGTCCTTTAGTCTCTCCTCATAAGGCTTTTGATGCAGACCCTGCACCATTTTACTTGCCCTCCTCCTTGTCTTACTTGCCCTCCTCTGGACCACCTCCAGTCTGTCTTATATCCTTCTGGAGATGTGGTCTCCAGAACTGGACATTATACTCTAGGTTGGGTGTTACCAGTGATCTATACTGAGGTAACACCACCTCCCTCTTTCTGCTACTGATACCCCATCCTATGCATCCCAGATGCACCCCAGCATCCCAGTTGCCTTCCCTACTGCCTTGTCGCACTGCCTGGCCATCTTTAGGTCATCTGATATGATTATCCCCCAGGTCTCTTTCCTGCTTGGTGGTCATTAGTACCACACCACCCGTTTTGTACTCTGCCCCTGGGTTTCTGTTCCCTAAGTGCATTATTTTGCACTTTTTCACATTGAAACCCAGCTGCCATACCCTTGACCACTCTTCTAGTTTTCTCAGGTCTCTGCTCATCCTTTCCACACACACCCCAGATTGTCCAACCTATTACAGATTTTGTCATCTGCAAAGAGGCAGACCTTCCCTTCCAGTTCCTCTGCAATGTCACTTATAAAAATATTAGAGAGGACCAGTCCCAGCACTGATCCCTGAGGAACCCCACTGGTTACCCATCCTTCCTTAGAGTGAACTCCATTTACCACCACCTCCCTCTGTTGCCTATCCCCTAACTAATTTCTAATCCAGTTTACTGCCTTTGTGCCCACTCCTAAGATAGCTTGCTTGCTTGCTAGTCTCCTACGTGGACTGGTGTTGAACACCTTACTGAAATCTAGGTAGGCCACATTCGCGCTCCACTCTGATCTATTTATTGAATTGTTTCACCAAGAAGGACACAATGAACAACAAGTTGCTCATCTCACAGTGCATCCTGTGGGAGAGAGTATAGGGAATACTTACATAGTCATACACTGTTACAAATTATACAGTAAAAACAGTGAGGTAAGTTAACAGACAGTAATAAAACATAAGTGCAACATATGAATGATTTAAACAGATAGCTTGATGATATAAAACATAATAATTGTGGCATATGTACAAAATAAACAGAGAAAGCTCGATGGACAAAGTAAAGTGCTAACTTCTGAGATGTATGAGCTTAAGCTGCAGTGGGACTAGTGACAAGGAACCAGAAGAAAAGTTAACAGTTTAGCTGCAGGTACAATTTACAGAGAGGAAGTTGTGTAAGGCTGAAGAGATGGAGGAGGAGGATGAGTGGCAAATCTGATGAGGAAGTGCATTCCACAGTTTTGGGAAGTGGTGCGAAAAGGCAGCCTGGCCTACAGTGGTAGACCGATGTGGGACTACCATAGAATGGGAATCAAATGATCTAAGAGAATGGACTGGAAGGGGGGGATGGGTAGAGAGGAAGTGAGATATGAGGGTAGTGATCCAACCCAAAATTTAGAGACAAATTTTGCGCAGTGGAGGAGGCGTCTATTTTCTAACGAGGGGTCTAGTTCTTTGGTCACCCAGTCAAAGAAATCTGTCAGATTCGTTTGATGTGACCTCCCCCTTGTGAAACCATGCTCCATTGAGTCTTGTAACCCACTGGATTCAAGACATTCCATGGTCCTTTACTTCAGCAGTGATTCCATTAACTTTCCCACCTCCAGTGTCAGGCTGGCTGGCCTGTAATTGCCAGTCTTCTTCATGTTACCACTACAAGGGACGACATCTGCCCTCCCTCAGTCCACCTGAACCACTTCTATTTCCAGTGAGCTGTTAAATAGAACTGTCAGAGGTGCAGCCAATATTTTCCTGAGCTGCTGCAGTATCCTTGGATGCACCCCATCTGGTCCCATTACTTTGTCCACCTTCAGATAAATGAGTCCCTTCAGGAGTCTCTCCTCCAAAAGAGGACTAGTGTCCACCTCCTTTCTTCCAAAGCTTTTGTTACTTTTCTGTGGCTTCTCTCTTTCTTCTTCCTCTGTGAACAATGAACAAAAGTATTTGTTCAGGATATCTACCTTTTCTTGGTTCCCCTCTGCACAGTCTCCCCCTTCCCTTTTTAGCCTTACAATCCCACCCCTGGTCTTCCTGTTTTCACTTACATATCTAAAACATTTCTTGTCCCCTTTCATTACCTCCTGGACTATTCTGTCTTCAGTTTGTGCCTTGGCACTCCTTACTGCTTTCCCTACATCCCTCTGTTTCCCCAATGCACCTCTCTAATCTTCTCCCTCTGCGTCTCCTCATACCTTCTGAATGCTACCCTTTTAGCTTTTACCTTTTCAGTCATCTCTTTTGAGAACCGTAACAGTTTCTTTTTCCTCTTGTTTTTGCTCACTTGTTTTACTCAGAGGTTAGTTGCCTTTACTGTGCTTCCTTTTATCTTCGCATACTGTTCCTCCACCTCACCCAGGTCACCCACCCTTGCTATGTCGTCCCTGAGGTTTCACCCATCTTTTTAAAATCTACCCACCTGAAGTCCAGGACCCTCATCCTTGTGTGGTTTGATTCTGCAGCTGTCCTTATCTTGAACCACACCATACAGTGATCACTGTTCCCCAAGTGGCCTCCCACCTTGACATCGGCAACGCTGTCCCTGTTAGTGAGTGCCAGGTCTGGTATTGCCCCATCATAAGTGGGTTCACTGACTAGTTGCCTGAGCAATGCCCCTGCAGAGAGTCCAGGATATCCCTGCTTCTAGCTGAAACCACTGCTGAGAGGCTCCAATCCACATCTGGCAGTTTGAAGTCCCCCACCAGCAGCACTTTCCCCTTTTCTGCCATCTTGCCAGTGGCTTCCACCAGTACTTTATCTAATTTCTCCTCCTGTGCTGGAGGTCTGTAAATCACTCCAGTGTGAAGAGTGGCTCCATTCCCCATTTCCAGGGAGACCCACAGTACCTCTGCCTCCCCCTGTAGTCCCTGTATCTCTGTGGCTTTTATGCTTTCCCTCACATATAGCACCACAACTCCTCTTTTCCTTCCCACTCAACCCTTCCTCAACAGAGTATAGCCCAGTATGGCAGTGTCCAAGTGATGGTTTTCAGTGCACCATGACTCAGTAATGGCCACAGTGTTCAGGACAGCCTCTGCCATGATGGCATCTAGGTCCAGAATCTTATATCCTAGACATCTAGCATTCGCGCACACGGCCTTCCAGATTTTGATTCCACTCTGCTTGTTGCCCCCTGTTTTCCTTTTTGCCCTCCCTCCTTCCCACCACTCTTTTTAATGCTCCTGTTCCTTTCCCCTTTATCTCTACCTCCATGCTTCCTTTATTAATTTGCACCCTGGGGGATTCCTCTCCCCTCAGGTTCTCCTTATGCTCTACTTCAGCCTTTGCAGGGACTGATTCCTTCTGCCACCTCCCTTGGCTAGCTTAAATGTTCATCGAAGTAACATTTAAAGCATCCACTGAGGACTGTATTTCCCCTCCCAGATATATGCAGGCCATCACCCCTGTATAGGCCTTTATCCTCCCAGGCGGGTCCCCAGTCTCCAATGTAGCTGAATTCTTCCTTTCTGCACCATTCCTTCATCCATGAGTTGAAGCTCCTGGTGTGACATTTCTGTCTTGTGCCCTGTCAGAGACGGGCAGCACCTCAGTGAAAGCTATTTAGTGAACTACCTAGACCTCTCACCAGTTCCGTAAACTCCCCCTGCACTATCCTTGCCCCATCCCTAGCCAGGTCATTAGACCCTCACCAGATGGACAGTGACATCCATCTCTCCCTCCCATCCTGCTGCCCTAGCGATCTGCAGGATTCACTTCCCATGCCTCCGGCGGGCTTGTCACCAGGTAGGTACCTAACCTGCTTCTCCCCCATTTCCTTTTCCCAAATCTATCCCCCTCACAGTGGAGTCCCTCACCAGATGTTGCTTCCTTTTCTGGGGTCCTCTACCACCCTTCTTGGGGTCTTCACTATGGAGGGCCCCCACATTCCCCATGGTCACTACCATGGGTTCTTCCTCCTGGCAGTACCACCCCGCCAGAGCAGTGTAGGAATTTTGTAGTGGTACTGGTTGAGGAATGTGCCTCTGTCCTTCCCCCCCACCCTTCCAGAGCTTACCATAGTCCAGCCATTTCTCCCTACTGGCATCCTCTGAGGTAACGGTTTCAGATTTGGTGGCCTCTGGGTGGAGGAAGAGGCCCCCTGAATCCTAGCCAACTTGGCCTGGAGTCTAGCAACCTCTCCCCCTCAACCCAAAGAGGTATGTGCAGATGGGGCAGCACTGCAGCCTCTGAGAGGTCTCTCTGAAAACTGCTGCCCCACAGCCACTGCACTGCACCACTCCCATCATTCTCAACCTCTATTCTCCCTGTGTTACCTGGTGATCCTTTTGTACCCTTAGTCCTTATAGGGTGTTTCTAGTTTCCCCTTTTTTGTTTATTTCTATTTGTGCTCTCCCGTGCCTTGTTTAAATCTTTATTTACTGCTACCCTAGATAGGGTGTTGCTTCTATTCCCACCTTGGACCTTCCACCCTTCCTAGCAGTGAGTATTACACTGAGGTGAATAGGCATCTTACCCTAGTTGACCAGCAGAGTCCCCCTCTTCTCCACTTTCTTCTGCTGATGCCTGCCGACACCTATGTCACCTGTTCCACTCCTTTGCTGTTTTACTCACTCGCTGCGCACGAACGTGCTGGACACGTTGGCAGTGGCTGCTTTTATGCAGAACTTGCTCCCTTCCTGGTGGCATGCTATTGGCTGTTGGATGTCAGTTATCAAGTAGCTGAGGGCCCAACCCAGACAGTTAGCACCCCTCCCCCAAACTACAGGACTAGAACATACACTGTTGTTTTCTAAGATTGTGACTTGAGTGCCTTGCGATTAAGTGAGGGCTTCAAAGTGAATAAGAGTAGGAAAGCAGAGAGTGGGCAGACTCAGGCAGAAAATTCAGTATTCTGATGCTGTTATACAGTAGGTAAATAAGGGGTATGCCCCAAAAGCTCTCTCACAGTTCCTCATGATAACTATTCATTCACATGCTTTACAGTCAAACATAATCAGCTTGACTTCTGAAGTGTATAGTTGAGCCCTTATTATTTATATTATAGTGGCCTAAACACTGGTAAGTGGAGTAAAGTAATCACTGAATGTAGGAACATGTTACAACATACGGTATGTTTTTCTTGCTTTTCTTCCAGGTATGAGAATATAGTAATGCCACTAGTTGCAACCACTGTATCATGGATATGCAGTTTATTTGGTTTGTGCAACATCTCTGCCATTCCCTGAGAAACAAAGTTCTATACAGTAGCAGATATGAAAGTAGTAAATATTAGATTATGTGACATGAAAAGCAGAGGTAAGATTTCAAGCAGGAATTAGGAGTTGCACAAGAAAACCCTCTGCCTTGCATTTTCCATCTTTGTGATATGGCAAGGACTTCATGGGCATTGAGGAAGGGGACCACTGGACTACTAGGGATTTGGGGATTTCTATTAATATATTTAGCAGTTGGATAGACATTAGGGAGAGAGTGGGCTACTGGACTGCGAAGGAATGACAGTGTGTGCTGTCAGTCCACTACAATACTTGGCACTCAGCTAAGGGGAAGTGGTAGCACACCACTGTGCAGAATGTGAAGTGCAGGTTTTTGGAATCTGTAACTAGTGCTTCCACAGTAGCCTTTTATCACTTTCCAAACCTGCGGCATATACCACTGCCCCCTATATGCCAGAGGGTTACCCATGGTGTATCCTGCATGATCAACCTGCCCATTAAGCCCTGTGCACCGGGGCACTCTGAATATGGTCACTGCACCATCCAAATGTGCACAGCCGTGTTAGTGTGGTGTTATTCATTTTAGTGCCATGCTAACTTTCTGAATATGGGGATCCTTAGTGTTTATAAATAAGGGTGTCAGAATGTAGATATAAAGGTATCTTTTTATAGATTTAAGTTGACTCAGTTGATAGACATATGCTATGGTAAGCCTGCAGTTTTCCAATGAGAAAACACAGAAGCATGGAATTTGTTAGCAGAAAAGGACTGCTTGAAGCCAGCCTGTCAGCACAAGGGTAGCATTGCAACTCATGACGCTAGTGACCCAGGTTCAGTAGGTAGTCCGAGTTGTCAGGAGCCAGCCAGGGGAAGAAGGATTGAGTGTCCCAGAGGACAACCTCCTTCTCCAGGAAGGGGGGGGTGGATTCAGCTGCCGACAGCACCACCTGGGTCAACCCAGGTGGAACTGTGAATGTCACTGTGTGGGAAGCAGGATGGTGATTGGTATTATGTGGTCTGTTTGCATGCATGCACATGTGCACACCCTCAAGACGATGTCCTAGGGAAGGGACAGAAAAAGGAAACCAGCCCCAGCTGCAGCATGATGACTGTCCCTGGCTGACATGTAGGCACCACACCACTGACCCATGTACTCCATCATCTCCATGAGGATCCACTATCTTTGGAAGACTTGGAGGGGGCCCCCTCTACCCCATACACAAGGGGGATAAGCCACAGAAAAGAGAGACACAGGGGTAGGTCAGGAAGAAGGTGGGTGGCATGGCTGGTGTAGCCATGGGAGGCAAAGGGGACCAGTCAGAGTAGGAAGGGGAAAAACTAAAAAAGAAAAGGACTGTTGGTCCACCCAGTCTACACAGATGTTTACTGCCTAATCTGTCCCCACAGACCCTAACTGGTCTATGGCAACCCTCTCAACACCCTACCTGTTTTGTAGTACACTTCTGTGTCTATCCCATGCATGCCTGAAGCCCCCCCACTGTTATCTCCTCCACAACTTGTGCAGGAAGCCTGTTCCAGGTGACTACTATCCTTTCAATGAGGAAATATTTCCTCACATCTCTCTTAAGCTTCCCACTCTCCAGCTTCATCGCATGCCACCAGTCCTGGTGCTCTGTTTCTCCTTTGAAAGAGTCCTGTCCTGTACCTGTTCATCCTGGTAAGGTACTTGTAGGTCTCTATCATGTCACCTCTCGCTCTCCTGTCTTCCAGGTGTACAAGTTGTGATCCTTCAGTTTCTCCTCATAGAGCTTCCTCTGTATCCCCAGCACCATTTTAGTTGTCCTCCTCTGGAGTGCCTCCACCCTGTCTATGTCCTTTCTGAGGTGCAGTCTTCAGAACTGGACACAATACTCAAGATGTGGTCTCATAGGTGAGCAGTAATAGTGGCAACACCAGCTCCCTCCTGCTGGAGATACCTTTCCCGATGCATCCCTGCCCTACCATTTTAAGGTCAACAGATTTGACAGCCCCGAGGTCCCTTTACTGCTTAGTGATTGTCAGTCCCCCTTCCCCCCATTCTGTACTCAGCTACCTGGTTCCTGTACCCTAGGTGCACGATTTTGCCCATTTTGGTATTGAACCCCAACTGCCATGCTCTTGACCACTCCTTCCAATGTTCCTACACATTCTCTTTAACCCCTCCTGAGTGCCTACCCTATTACAGATTTTGGTGTTGTCTGCAAAAAGACATGCCTTCCCTTACAGTTCTTCTGCAGTGTCACTTATGAAGACATTGAAGAGAACCAATCCCAGTACTTATCCATACTTGGTGACTCTTTGGGCAGTTCTTTCCTCAGTATGCACCTTTGTTCCCTTCACTGCCTTGTCTGCTTCCTTCTGCTTTACTGGGTATTCCTTAGCCATATTTTCCACTTCCATAGAGAACCATAATGGTCTCTTTTTCCTTCTGCATTTACTCACCATCTTCATGCAGAGGTTAGTTGCTTTAGTTACTGCATACCCTCCCTTACTTTTGCCCACTGTGCTTCCACTCCTCCCTGGCAGTCCCCTCTTCGAGACAGTTTATGAGGCGTGCCCCAATTTTTTTTGAAAACTACCATCCTAAAGTCCAAAATGCTTGTCCTTGTGTGGTTAGCCTCTGTTTCTGTCTTAATGTTATACCACGCTGTACAGTGATCATTGGTACCTGGGGACTGCCCACTGTGGCGTCAGCAACACTGTCCCTATTTGTAAACACCAGGTCTAGCACTGCTTCACCCCTAGTGGGTTCTTTAACTTGCTGATTGAGAAAAGACCCTTGTAGGAAGTCAAGGATGGCTCTACTCCTTGCTGAAGCTGCAGTTGGGAGGCTTCACTCCTCATCTGATATATTGAAGTCAGCAGCTATCAGCACCTCCCTCTTACTTGCCATCTTGCCATTCTAATGATGGCTTTCTCAAGTGCTTACTCCAACTCCTGTTCCTATGCTAGAGGTCTGTATGCCATCTCTGTATGGATGGTGGCCCTGAAGCCTGCCTCCAGTGAGTCCCACATTACCTCCAGCCTTTCTCTTTCTTCATGGTGCCACTTTAGCTCTGTGGCCTTGATTCTGTCCCTCATGTATAAAACAACCCTATCTTGCCCAACTCCTCCCTATCTCTTCTGAGCATTGAGTAGATCAGTATGACTGTGTCTCTGCCGTGGTGCTCAGTGCATCACAGCTACAATATGGCCACTAAATCCAAGTCAACCTCTGCCATGACATATTCCTGATCTGGACTTTTATTTCAAAATCTCCATGCATTGTCTTACATGGCTTTCCATACCTTACTCCCTCCCTGACTGCTTTCTCCCTTCACCCCCACCTGTGCTGTTCCCTGTAGCTCCTCCTGACCCACCTCTTCCCCTTCTACCTTCACCATTAACCTTCTCCCTTAATCCTTTGCTCTCCCTTACCTGATGAATACCACCCCCCATTCTATATCTTGTCTCCACCCCTGTCTTCTTGGGCCCCTATCCTATTGGAGTTTACTACCCTTGGGCCCTCCCTCCCTGATGCTCCATCATTGGGGGGGGGGCAGTTGTTGTTGCCATTGGTTCTACTGCTTCCCCCATGCTAGTTTAAATGCTCATCCAAGTAGCATTTTCCTTTCCTGGAACAATCCATACTGTCTCCATTATGGAGGCCTGTTTCCTCCCAGGCTGTCCCCAAGTCTCCAGTGTAATTGAACTGCTCCTTCATGCGCCATGTCTTTAACCAGTTGTTAAATGCCCTTGTGTGGAGTACCCATGCCTCTTCTTGGCAGTACACAGATAACACCTCGCAAAAGTCAATGTGCGTGCCACATGCTTAAGACCCATCCACAGCTCACCGAAGTTACCTTGCATTACCCTGACCTTGACACTTGCCAGGTCAGTTTTCCCAGATGGACAATGATGTCTAGCTCCCTCCCATCCCCTGCTGCCCTAACAATCTTCTGGATATGCTCTCCATCCTTCCAAAGTGAAGCACCTCTTTGGCACTTCACTTCCCTATCCTTTCTTCCCCCCATTCCTAAGTCTTTTCCCCTAACAATAGAGTCCCCACCAGCAGATGCTTCTTCCTTGGCTAGGAGCCTCTTCCTCCTCCTTTGGGCCTCCCCTTCAGAGGACTACCACTTCCTCCCTTCCCACTGTGATGGGTGCCTCCTTTTGGCTGCCCATCCTGCCAGTATGGCAAAGAAATTCAGCAGTGGTATAGGCTGGGGAGCATGCACACTTGCAGCCACCCCCAAGCTCCTGGACTCCACCAAGGTCCATCCACTCTGCCTCTATCTAGGCATCCTCTGGGGGAGTGGCAGAAGACTTGGTGGCCCCTGGGTGGGGCAGAAGGTCCTATTTACCTGCTGGACTCCTTTTCTTACACCATGTGCCCAACACTAGTGTTGGACACTAAACTAATAAAAAAAAGTAAGTGGTCAGTGGAAGCCCAATTATGGTGCCACCCCCATTTCGATACTGGGTGTCCAGTCCTGGAATTTCACAGTAAACTAATAATAAAAAAACATTCATAGTTACTGGGAGCCCAACCCTGGTGCTTCTGTTCACCTCCTCTCATTCTAATATTGAGTGCCCAACTGTTGGACAGCAAAACAATGATAATAAAAAAAAAAAAAGAAAAAAGGAAGCAGTCACTGGGATCCCAACTCCATTGCCATTGATCAACTCCCCCATTGAGACACTGGGTGTCCAATCCCAGTGCCAGATTTTGATAATTAATAAACATTCTCATATCCAGTGTGCTAAGCTTCCCCCCACCCTCTTCCCCCAATTGTCCCATCCAAAAAATTAGATCCCTTCCCGTACCCACCCTCTGTCACCCATGCCACCCTCCTCCCCTATGGCCACCCAAGTACATACATTTTGATGCCAGGGTTTACAGGGGGTAACCAGCACAGTCATCCCGTCCCCTTGGTTGGTTACTGCCTTCTGCTGTAGCAAAATGATTAAGGGGGACAATATAGGGGAAAAAAGCTTTGTCTGAAAGAAACCTAGCAACTTTTAGACTTGTCTGATGGGTCTGCTGCTGAGGGCTCTGTTTGAAACAAGCTACAGGTCTGTGCCATGCCTGGCAGATCTAATGCTGCACAGTAGAACCCAGAATGCACTGTGTGAAGTAAACTATAGGTCTGGCACCATGCCCAACAGGTGTGTTTCTTATTCATATGCTACTACTATATGTCTCACTCATCTTAGAGAATAATAAAGTATTTCCTTCTTTGCATGGCAGGCTAATATGGAATCTGTCCAGAGCTCTAACTGAGGGAGCAGTTCACGTAGTTTGCTCATATACTAGGAAATCATGAGAATATTTTATGTCTGTCTGGCCTCGGCTAGTCTAACTTCAAAGACTGCAGTCCGGGAGAGCTCTGAGCCTCTGCTGCTTTCCAGTCTGTTTTAATGTTTCACAGGAAACATATATATATATATATATTTTTTTAGCAAAACAAGATCATATGTCCCATACAGTCTTCACTTACCCTACCTACCCTATCTAGTGGCAAGTGGCCCCCAGCATCCCCCTTCCTCTCCAGGTCTTTCTCCCTTTTAATGACACCCATGTGCCTGTCCCATCATACTTGAATCCCATCAATATATCTTCTCCTACCACCTCCCAAGGCAACCTGTTCCATTTATCCACCACCCTTTCTGTGAAGAAACGCTTCCTCACCTTCTTCTTGAAATTTTCTGCGCTAACTTAATTGTGTTCCCTCTTGTAACCACTTTTATGCTCAAACAAAAAAGCTTTCCACACTCCACCTTATTTATGCCCTTGTAATATTTAAAAGTCTCAGACATGCACCCCATCTTTCCTGTTCTTTAAGGAGTACATGTTGAGGCCCTTTAGCCTTTCCTTGTTGGACTTCCCCTGCTGTCCCGATATCATCTTGGTTGCCCTCCTCTATACAGCTTCCACCCTGTCAATGCCATTTCCAAGGTGAGGTGTCCAGAACTACACACAGTACTAAAGGTGGAGGTGGACCAATGACTTGTACAAGAGGACTATAACCTTACTATTTCTGCTTGCTATCCCCTTCCCCATGCAGCTCATCATCCTGTTTGCTCTCCCAACCACCCTTGAATACTGGGCTGCTATTTTCAGGTAAATTTTTAATGCTAACCCTTGGTCCCTTTCTTCCAAGGTACATGCAAGGTACCTTCACTCCCATCCTGTACTTGTATCTTTTTTTTGGGGGGGGGGTTGTGTCCGATCTGCATGACCTTGTACTTTGTGGCATTGAATCCCAGCTGCCAAATGCTGAACTACTCTTCTAGCCTTTCCAAGTCTATCCTTGTGCCCTCCACAACTTCTGTTGTGTCCACTCTATTGCAGATCTTGATGTCATCTGTAAATAAACAGACTTTTTCTTTAAGCCCCACCGTTATATCCTCTATGAATATACTGAAGAGTATGTGGCCAAAAAGGCATTGGGTCAAAAATGTTGCACAGCAGAATGCCGTGTGACTTAATCATGTTGCTTGATTTCATGAAATCATTTGTTCTGTGGGAGGCTCCGCCCCCCCCCCTTTACAGTGTGGGCTCCGGACTCCCCACACTTGGGAATCTAACTCCAGGGGGCGTCCTGCATGGAGAGCGCACAGGTCCTGGGTTCATGCATAATGCTGTATGCTATTAAGCGTATGACATTATGACCCAGTACGGGCCAAGAAGTAGTGACTCCTGGGATACTCCACTCATTACCTCATCTCCCCAGAGAATTCCCCATTTAGTACTACCCTCTGGGTTCTGTTTCTTAACTAACTTCCAAACCATGGGGTTATTTTGTCCCTTGCCCCAAGGCCTCTTAACTTACATAGTAACCTCCTGTGTGGTACTGTGTTGAAGGTCAACCTGAAGTTCAAGTAAGCCACGCTGACATCTCATCGCCTTCAACCTCCCTTATTACCCTGTCAAAAAATTCTATTAGATTTGTCTGGCATGACATTCCCCTTATGAACCCATATTGCTTACTGTCCTGCAGTTCATTAGATTTGAGGAATTCCAGTAATCTCTCTTTCAACAAGATTGATATCAGTTTTCCCACCCCAGACGTTAAGCTCAATGACCTGTAATTCCCTGGCTCTTGAGCAGCACAATAAAGTGGGCACACACGAGCTACAAACATAAATTTATTGCATAAATATAAAGTACTGGAAAAGTGCAGTAAAATAGCAAACCATATACAGGCTGGAAACAAGCACGCCCTCCATCGGCGATACTACCTCATGCACGTTCAGTGTGACTACACTTCCTCAAGGGGTGGATTCCCCCAGTAGTTGGATCACAAATTATGGGTCCAGCATTATGGTCTATTAAATATTCATTTTATATTTTAAAGCACTAAGACTACTGGTTTTGGGGGCACCATCCTATCAAACATGTACCACACAAATACATATGAACATACAAAATTTGCCAGCAGATAAAGGCGTAGAGGTCTATCAAGTCTGCTTGAATGTGCAGCTAGCACCCCTTATTCCCCCCTGAATCCATGAACTGATCCCCCCCCATAGCATTCTGAAATTACAACATTAAAATTCAGTTAATCTTATCGGACAGGATATCCAAGTGTCCAATATAGTGTAATTCTATTCCATTTCCAGTTGGCTATAAAATTAGGAGTCAATACATTAATGCAAAGAACTTGCAAAAAAGTATAATCAAGAATATCATTAAGGCCCTGAGGGGCTAAACTTCCCAGGCAGAAAATCCACCAAGATTCCAGTTTGAGGAGTTTATTTAGTCTATCTCCCCTTCTCATCATTCTAGGCATACACTGTAGTGCCTCAAATTTCAGATTGGACATGTCTCTATTATGACAAATTGTAGGGAGGAAAGAAATACCCAATGGCTCCTTTTAATCCTGAAACCCTGGATTTTTGAAAGGGGTAGGGGCCATATAACATTTGTAACCAGATATACTGCTTTTACCCCCAATATTAGGGATGTAAATATATGACTATTCAATATTACAGTAATTCTGACCCCATAAATTACTAGCCTAATGTTGGGGGACTCCATTCCCTGAGGAAGGCATAGTCACTCCAAATACGAAGGGGATAGTATAATTTGTGGAGGGCAAGCCTGCATGTGGGTTGTTATTTTACTGGACTTTACCAGTATTTTATATTTATGCAATAGAAACATAGACAATGATGGCAGAGAAAGACCAGAGGTCCATCTAGTCTGCTAGGAGTTGCCTATTCTCTTCAGGAATTTGAAGGTGTCTATCATGTCCCCCCCCTCTCTCAAAAGGAAAAAGGGAAAGGGTGGAAGATGGTTACCCTTAATGCTAGGAGCCTTGGGAGGAAAACTGCAGAGTTACAGGTGCTCATGGCAGAGGGAGAGGTGGACATTGCAGCCATCACAGAAACATGGGTCACCCAATATAATGACTGGGACCTGTCTGTACCAGGGTATATGTTATTTTGTAGGGACAGGATGATTGGGAAAGGAGGGGGTGTGGCACTATATGTGAAGGAAGGACTGAAGTGTGTAAGGGAGGAGGGTAGTACGAAGTCACTTGGGATGCAAATCCAGGATTCCAAGAATAGGATTCTTAGAATGGGAGTGGTGTACAGGCCGCCATCTCAGACAGAGGTGTTAGAAAACTAGGAGACAGATCAGGAGGACCTGCGAGAAGGGTAGTGTGGTGATTGTGGGGGACTTCAACATGCCAGGAGTGGACTGGAGTACCCCAACAACCAGGAACAGAAGGGAGCAGGTACTGCTGGATGCTTTCCAGGACAGCTTCCTGCTGCAAATGGTCAGTGAACCAACCAGGTTAGGGAATACCCTGACCTTGTGCTGGCAAATGGGGACTTTGTGAGAGAACTTACAGTGGAGGAACCGCTGTCAGGGAGTGACCACCACTCAGTATGGCTCACATTGGATACGGGCAAGGACGGAGTGGAATTTGGCACAAGAGTGCTGGAATTCAGGAGGGCCGACTTTGGGAGGATGGGGGAAGTGGTAAAAGGTTACCTGTCCAGAATTCAGTCTAGTATGGACACTAACCAGAGGTGGGAGCTCATAAAGCTGGGGATAGTGGAGGCAACCAAAACCTGCTGCAAGGCCCAGAGCAAGAAGGCTAGGGCTAAGAAACCAAACTGTTTGAGCAAGGAGGTCATGGAAAAGGTAAGGAGGAAAAGAGCTGCCTTTAGGAAGTACAAGAAAACAGGGAGAGTGGAGGACAGGGAG
Source organism: Neoceratodus forsteri (assembly GCA_016271365.2). Classification (NCBI taxonomy): domain Eukaryota; kingdom Metazoa; phylum Chordata; order Ceratodontiformes; family Ceratodontidae; genus Neoceratodus; species Neoceratodus forsteri. The sequence goes on from CM028131.1 coordinate 582,545,367, forward strand.
GAGTACTTGACGGAATTGAAGGAGGTGACAAGGTCAGTAAGGGAGCCAGGCATCTCAGGAACTCAGGCTGGCACAAGGCATTAAGAAGGGAAGAGGACTTCTTTAGGTACATCAGGAGAAAAGGAGCTGTAAAGGTCCACATAGTAAGGATTAGGAAAGGGGGTTGGTGGAAGCAGGTGCGAAAAGGCAGAAGCACTAAATGAGTACTTCTGCTCAGTATTTACTAAAGAGAAGAGGGGGTGACCCCCAAGGGGGGAGAAATGGCAGAAACGGGGGGGGGAGGGGGTGACAGATGGGGAAATCATGGAGGGCAGAGTTCGGGAGGGTTTGAAGGCACTGAGGGTGGATAAGGTGCCGGGCCCTGATGGCATCCACCCCAGGGTACTGAAGGAGCTGGCAGAGGGCCTTGCAGGACCTTTGGCAGACCTATTTAATGCCTCACTGCATTCAGTGTGTGTACCTCAGGACTGGAGGATGGCTCATGTGATACCCCTCCACAAGAGTGGCCCCAAGGATGAACCAGGAAACTACAGACCAGTGAGCCTCACATCCATCGTGGGTAAGCTAATAGAGACTATCCTGAAGGAGAGGCTGGTGGCCCTCCTAGAGGCCAAAGGACTACAGGACAGCAGACTGCATGGCTTCATTATGGGGCAGATCCTGCCAAACCAACCTGGTGGAGTTCTATGACTGGGTAGCTAGGCAACTGGACAGGGGCCATGCAGTGGATGTCCTGTATCTGGACTTCAGTAAGGCATTCGACTCAGTGCCGCATGGAAGGCTGGGAAGTAAGTTAGTAGGCACTGGGGCAGGTGCAAAGCTGGTGAGATGGGTAGGGAACTGGCTTCAGGGAAGGCAACAGAGGGTGGTGGTGGGTGGGGAGCTCTCACACCCAAGGGTAGTGACGAGCGGTGTTCCACAGGGCTCAGTGTTGGGACCAGTGTTGTTTGGGATATTCATTGCAGACATATCATTGGACATCAAGAGCAAGATCAGTCTGTTTGCTGATGATACCAAGGTAGGAGTGGTGGTGGATGACCTAGGGGGATGGCAAAGGTTGCAGGAGGATCTGGCAAAGCTTGAAACCTGGTCAGACACCTGGCAACTGGGGTTTAATGCCAAAAAGTGCAAGGTGCTGCATTTTGGGATGAAGAACCCAAGGAGGAGTTACCAGCTGGGGGGAGTGCAGCTAGCCCAGACAGAGGAAGAGAAGGATCTGGGGGTGCACATTACAGGGTCAATGAACAACTCGGCACAATGTAGAAAGGCAGCTGCAAAGGCCAACAAAATGCTGGGTTGTATTCCAAGGGGTATATCCTCGAGGAGGGAAGAGGTGATACTGCCACTGTATAGGTCATTAATTAGACCACACCTGGAGTACTGCGTGCAGTACTGGCACCCGTATCTGAAGAGGGACATTAAGTTATTGAAGGGGGTGCAGCGCAGGGTGACAAAGATGATCAATGTGCTGTGGGACTTGTTATACGAGAGGATGCTGAGGAAGTTGAACATGTACTCACTGGAGGAGAGGAGGGACAGGGGGAACGTGATTGAAACCTTTAAGTACATGAAAGGAATAAACAAGACAGGTACAGAGGGGCTGTTCAAAGTAAGGGAGGGAAGGGACACCTGGGGTCATGATATGAGACTGGAGGGAGGAAGGTTCAGGAGGGAGATGAGGAGACACTTTTTTACAGAGAGGGTGGTGGCTCGGTGGAATGCGTTACCTGCAGAAAGTGGTATCCAATGGAACAGTGGACTGCTTCAAAAGGGGATGGGACAGGATAAGAGGGAGGGTCAATGAAGGGGAAGGGTGGAAGGAAGGGGCAGCTGCAGAATAAGGTGTGCTAGCTGCATATTCAAGCAGACTTGATCGACCTCTAGGCCTTTATCTGCTGGCAAATTTTGTATGTTTGTATGTTCATATGTTCTCCAGTGAGTAAATGGTAAGTGCCTTCAGGCAATCTTCATAAAATCTTCCTTGTTGGCCCTGAGTTGTCTTGGTCACCCTGTGTTGCACTGTCTCCATCTTGTCCCTGTCTTTCCTTAGTTGAGGACTCCAGAATGGAGTAGTGTTCCAGATGCGGCCTCATCACTGACTTATATGGGAGTAGTAGTACCTCCATTTTCCTGCTGTCAGTACTACTTCCTATATACCCCAGCATCCCATTAGCCTTACTGTATGTCTTGTTACATTGGCTTGATACTGTAGTTTGATGGAGTCCCTAACAATGACTACCAGTTCCCTTTCCTCTGGCACACTGCTCATTTTAATCCCTCTCTTCCATTATGTTTTATATTTTATGTTTTATTTATTATATTTGTTAATATTGTAAGGCGCCTTGAGTCTCAAAAAGGTGCAGTATAAATAAAGTGTTATTATTATTATTCTCTCATGTTTTTCCCCCTAGGTATGTAACCTTGCATATTGTGATGTTCAGTTCAGCTGTCAAACTTGAGACCACCTCTCCAACCTTTGTAGATCCCTCTACATTCCTGATCTCTTAGTTGCAATCTACCTTTCCTCAGAGCTACATGTCATCTATGAAAAGAGACACAACTTGCCCTGGATGCCCTCTCCAGTATATCTGATGAACATATTAAAGAGGATGGGACATAGGACAGGGTTGCACTTTATTTTAAGTGTCAGTTAACTACACTGTAGTTGCAGTTGCAATGTAGTTGCATGCAACAAACTTGTAACTACAGTGTAATTACCATGTTGCCTGTAATTAATGATTTAATGGAGCACATATCTTCTGGTTCTACATCAATAAATCAAAGGAGCATTAGTAGCCATCTTAACTGTGTTGTGTCTTATGATCCTAATGGTGAAGTTAGACCTATCTCCAAAGTATGTTGGCCCAATTGGCTTGTTAGGTTCATTCAGTATTGCTGCTTCTGCACAGCAAAGCACTGAATCCATGTCACATGAGCAGTAGTTACAGCTGCAGCCTCACTAGTGTGGCTACCAATGCAGATGTGTGTAGTGACACACCATAGTTTGGCTTTGCTTCGCTATGCCTTGTATGCAGTCCAGATCACAGTTTCTGGACTGGTGGTACTACAGTGTGTACTATTCTCATAAGCCCTGTTTTATTATTGACAACCCTTACCCTGGGGAATCTTTACTGCTTGCCACTTGACCAAAGAGTGATGCTTTATGGAGGTGATTAACTCTTAGAAGTCAGGAAAACTACTTACCTGTAACTCAGTCATCTAGAGTATCTCCTCCATTGAGCAACACACTCACCCCAGACTCATCAGCATTTACCATATGTGTGTTGACTGCCGGCCCCATTTAGTCATTACATTGTCAGGGCTACATATTGTTTTTTAAGAACAACTTGGCTATCTTATGCTTCTGTTGTGTTACAGTATGCTAAGTGTTTTACAATTTTTCTGTTTCATATTTAAGTAGTTCATTGTTCTATATTTTTTCTTTCTTTTCTTTGCAAAAAAAAGGTACTGCTGTGGTTGGTTCTGATATTCATACCAGCAGTGCACATGACGCCATATAACAGTGCCATTCATGCATGTGTTGGCCACAGAAAGTTCTAGTTCCCATGTGGTCCTAGTGACTTCAGTCTGTGATAAATGATTGTTACTCCATTAAGTAGACATTCTCTAAAAGATCAAGAGTAACAAGGAACTAATTTTCCTTTTTCATTGACACAATCATATGCATGGGAAATACTGTGGGCCCACATAGCAGAGCTTTTAACAATGTAGCCCATGAACACTCTTTGTATCCAATGCTGATATTCAGACTAGATGTTTAGGCACAGAGAGCTAACAAAATTTATCATCCCAACAGTGGTGCTAGCCAGGATGCAATGTACAACTGTAGTATACTACAGGAGACATACTGCAGTAAACAAGGAAATTTTAATGGCAATCACATCCCTTTTGTCATGCAGTAACTCGAGCCACTATACTGCATCCTATTCTGTACCACTGTATATTGATAGAGTATGTACAGTATATATCAAGAATTTAGGTCACATCCCATTTTAGATTTTTGATCTTAAAATATCCTTCTTGAAAAAGATGTAAGATTTACAGCAGATATCATCCTGGGTATTTCTGGTGAATCTACGCTATTGTTGCATTCATAAATTAAATCTTTGCAATGTTTATTTGTCTGCACAATAAGTTAAAATAAACAGTAACAAAACTGAATGAGTGTTTCACCTTCAGCATGTAGCTTGCTAGGTTTCCTTAACTATATATTTGCTCCGTTTTTGTCAGATGCTTTACCATGTCTCTGTTTTCGTGGGATCCTTATTCACAGTTTTGTCACAGACATGTCATGGTTACAGTCTCAGATTGATAAATAGACTATTTGGTGCCCCCCTTACAAATTGACCAGGTGTCACCCCTGGGTCATTTTACGTTGTGTCCTGTACTGACTGATTACACAGCCTACTTAGTCTTACATATTTTGTATCATTATGTTTAGTAATGTGGACCTATTTCTAATGACTAGGAACCTTTTTTCAGTGATTAGGAGCTATCGCTGTCACAGTTGCAACCATGAGGGTAAGGGGCAGGGGTCAGTATGATAATGGCCTGCTGGGCCATAGAGAAAGCATAGTGACCCTTGCAAAAGGTGACACAGAGCATCACCCCTGCCTTTAGATCCACTGTACTGATAGCAGGCTCTAAGTGTGTTGCAGCTGTGTGGCAGCCTGAAGCAGACCCCTGAGGAATGCAGATTGTCACAGGACCAGAAAATCCTACCAGCTGCATATGGAACCAGGGTGGGGAAGGTGGTGGTTCTGTTGGACACCAGGGAATAAACAAGGATGGGTCCAGACTGTGGGTCACTGAACCACTGGTCATGCTTCCTCAAAGATGGGGAAAATGGAAGTAGCATTCACCAAAAAGTGGGTTCAAGAATATGGATTGGTTGGGTGGAGACAGGTGTGTTGGTACTGCCCATGCTATTGTGATCTGTGAATGGCATAGCACCATGTGTCTAGTGTTGTGCCATGCATAATCCTACTTGGCAGTTTCAACCCTTTGTTAGTGGGCACAAAATCTGTCTCCTCCCCCAATATCTGACAGCCTAATTGCTTTGAGAAACCTCTTTGGCGTAGAGCCTTGAAGCTTGGAAGCACAATGGGGTGACTGTTTGTACCCTGTTCTGTCCCTTCAAACTCTGGACCTGTGTATTGGGCCTTTCATTTTTATTTTTTAGAACATGTTGCTCTTTACAGTAGGGACTCTATTGCTTACTGGAATCCTTAGTTGACTATACATCTTGATAAAATGTATATTTATATTGTTCACGTGTTGTATACTCAGCACTATGGCAGTATCAATAAATATGTTGTTTAGTAACACAGTTTTAGTAGCTCAGACTACTGGTGTAACGTAATTGGAAGAATGTTGACTTTTTCTTTTAAATGCACTCCTTCTTCCATTATTTTGTTTATGCTGAAGAAGCCACAGGTTGGTGATGAACCAGCTATTCCCTTTTGGTGTTTCATTTTGCCTTATTATAAGTCTAGGCTATATGCTATATGGACAAATAAATTCATTTAATTAGAACCCCAGCGTACTTGAGACTTCATAACTATTTGAGTTATGTATGCTCTTGCACTGAACCAGTGTGCTGCCAACTGTCTTCAATATTTAATGTAACCCAGCAAACTGAAAAAATGCCATCATTGAGTGCCTCTTCGGGAGTTCCATTCATTTTCTTCCAGAATGTTAAATTTACTGTAAGTTAATGTTACATTTTCCCCAACAGCAATGTATCAGTTGTCCTTTACACATCCAAAGTGCCATATATGCTTCTCCAGGACAGACTGTCTTCTGCTGAGGACTGCAAGTTGCTTTAAAACCATGATTTATATGTAGACACTTCAGTACTGTACCTGTCTTACTACAGTATGAGCATTGGCTTAGTGAAATCAGTACAAGTATAAATCCTTTCTCTTATTGTTAACCATTCCTGTATCTGCAAGGAGATACAGTACTAATCTTGGATCTACATAAAATAGTCTCATATGTAAAAGTTTATATCTTCCTATTAAGATAGAAGTTAGCAAAAGTGCTGTAGTATGGCAAATTCATAAGTTCCCATCTACCTGCTTGCAAACTTAGGCCATATTGGTTTTCACTCTCTTAACTGTTGTTTCTACAACAATAAGCTTGACATCATTAGTTAAATAGCATTTATTTAAACTAGTAGATCATCTGTTCTTAATATAACTACTGTAGATGCTAAGTGTAGTTTTGCAGAGGAGCATCACAAGTTCACACAGGGTACAATATGCTCAGTTTGTGCTGTAAATGGGACATAATTTCAATTAGGATGTTGAGTTTACTGTCTATCTTCTATATGCACTGGCAGTGCATTAAATAAATATGGGAAACCATGGTGGTTTTCTCTGGCCCCCTTTGTGGGGAAGGGGGGTTGCTTTCACATGCTAGCTTGTTGAGACTTTGTTTAAATATACCATGTGGCTCATGGACTCATTACACCATCTTTATCTGTGATTTTGTACATTGTTATGAATTATAATTATGCATTACCCCCAGATGATGTATCTTTCAGCATTTGTTGGATAACTTGTATGTATTAAGAGGAGTGGCACCCTCTTGTTTTTTTCTATTTATATCTGTAATATCAAATGCTAGTGCATGTAACTGTATGTTTGTTTTTTCAAACAATGAACATAACTTTAAAAAAAGCCTGACATCAGTACTTGTTTGTTTTATTTATTTGTAATTTCTGACCAGGAAAGGCACACTGATCAGTTACAAATTAAGTGCGTTGTGTCCTAGGTGCCTGGTTACATGGACCTCTTTTTTATTGTGAAATGCTGCCTAGGACACCAGGGAAAATCCCTGTTCTTTCAATAACTGCCATGGGATCCTTAATTTCCACCTGGACAGCCACTAAAGATGGACAAAAGGGACCATAGTTTAATGTCTCATCCAAAGTATTGCACCTCATGCTGCATTATAGTATCAGTATTGTGTATTAGTCCAAGTTCCTGGTGCAGTACTAGAACCCATGACTTTCTGATCTTCCAGCCACAGAGGCAAGTGTGCAACCTGCTGAGCCACTGACACTGCCAAAGCAATATCATCCAGACAAAAGCTGTAGGCAGAGGCTTTTGGCCCTTACATACAGACAAAAGCAGTGAGCAGAGGCTGTTGGCCCTTACATCCAGACAAAAGCTGTGAGCAGAGGCTGTTGGTCCTTAAAATGCTCATGTTCGAGAAAAGGTGGTTGAGAGGGGACATGATCTTAGTCTGCCACACATACTCAAGGGGCACTGACAGTATCAAACAGACACAGATGTTTGATCTGGCATCAATCAATCAATCAATCAAATTCTTTATTTATCCAGGCGGACACCATTGAGCAAGCTCAATTACAAGGGGGACCTGTGTTACACAAGTCAAGTAACAATGCATTTATACACAGACAAATAGACAGTAGATGCAAAAGTACAACAGTACAGGTAGGCCTGCAGTAGACAGGATAAGTAAAAATATATTTGGGTTCAGGTAAAAGACAGTCGGCAAGGGTATACATAACAATAGGGTAGCAAGTCAGTAAAAATTTATACCAGATACAACAACATACATGGTTTAGTATTCCTGTAAGGTAAAGACATTATAGTCCAGCGAAGAGATTAGTTGAAGTGGATGCTACCAGCGAAGAGACATACATAGTCAGTTTAAAAAGACCCAGGCGTATCAAGGGAGGAGACATATGTTGAGAGAAGTGGGCAGCCAGTGAGGGGGGTCTGGAACTGGGATAATACTAGGAGCGAAGGAATGAGATGCTGTGGGTATACAAGGAATAGGTGGATGAGGAAGGGTGAGATTTAGGGCGGTAGATAAGTAGGTGGCTCAGGGACAAATTATGCACTGATACAAGAAGGAAGATGGTTGGGAAAAGCAGGGAGGATGTGGAAGGGGGGTGTAAGTAAGCTAGGATCATTGGAAGCAGTTGCAGGCTTCTGTAATATATTTTGAGTATAAGGTCTTAAACACAGTGAGGCTAACAGAAGTCCTCAGTTTCAGTGATTTCTGTAGCACATTCCAGAGCTAGGATCGTTGGAAGCAGTTGCAGGCTTCTGTAATGTATTTTGAGTATAAGGACTTAAACACAGTAATACTAACAGGAGTCCTCAGTTTCAGTGATTTCTGTAGCACATTCCAGAGTGACGGTAGAACGAATCCTATGGCAGCTCTCCCAAAATGCGTTGGGCTTTGGACACTTTCAGAGAAATCAGTGAACAGCTTCTTAGGGCATAGGTTCCAGGCATATTGAGAGTCAGGCAATCAACGATGTACTGCGGAAGTTTGCCAGTGATAGCTCTGTATGTCCACAGAGCTGCATTTTTATTTCATCTGTAGTGTAGGGAGGTCCAACCTATGGCCGCATATAAAGAGCAGTGATAGGTGGAGAAGGGGAGATCAGTGATGAAGCGCAGGGCTCTGTGGTAAAGTATGTTCAATTTACCGAGGTATGACGTAGCACATTGGCTGTATATAAAGTCGGTGTAATCAATTAGGGAAAGGAATGTAGACTGAACTAGCTGTCTCTTGGCCTCTGTAGTTAGTAGGCAGTTTAACCTGAAGAAGAGACCTAGTCTCTGCCTCAGTTTTTTTAACAAATCCTCCAGGTGGTCTGCAAAGGAGAGTTTGAAGTCTAGCCAGACCCCCAGGTATTAGAATTTTGGCACAAATTCCAGGGTTTCTCCTAGGAGGCTGGTGATGGGGGGTAGAGTAGGGTAGGCTGCATGGTTAATAGGTGAAAACAGCATTGCCTTTGTCTTTTTAGTGTTAAGTATCAATTTTTTACTAAGGAGCTGGTATTGAAGTATGTTGAAGTCAGCTTGCAGGTCGCTACAGGCAGTTTCAGGAGTTGTACGGCTTAGGTAGATCACTGTATCATCTGCGAACAGATGAATTTTCGCCTCATTGATGCCGGAGTCTATATTGTTGGTGTAGATGGCAAATAGGAGTGGCCCCAGGATGGAGCCCTGCGGGATTCCTCTTTTTAACAGATTTGAGGGGGAGAGTTCACCTTTGGCCTTGACCTGTTGGTGCCTGTCAGAAAGGTAGTTGTGGAACCAATGCAAGGAGGTAGAATCTAAACCAATAGCTTTTAATGAAGAAAGAAGGAGGATGTGGTCGACAGTGTCGAAGGCCTTACTTAGGTCTAGAAAAACAGAGCAGACAAATTTTTTGTTCTCTATCTCGTGCTGCCAGTCATTTGTCACCTTGGCCAGGGCCAAGATTGGACTATGTTCAGTTCTGAAACCAGATTGCTTTGGGTTTAGCAGGTTAGTATCATCTATGAAAGATTTCAGCTGGGCATTTATGATTTTTTTCCAGAAGTTTTGATAGTACTGGGGGAAGGGAGATGGGCCTGTAGTTGTTTAGATCACAAGGGTCTCCGGATTTAAACAACGGAATAACATGTGCGGTCTTCCACAGTTTGGGGAGGGTTCCTTGAGAAAGGGACAAGTTAAATAGATGCGTAATAGGTACGGCCAAGACATGATAGGCGATCTTTAGGTAGCATGGATCGAAGGTGTCAGCAGCAGCACTTTTTCTGATGTCCAACTGGAGGAGGAGATCTTTTAGTGAGGCAGGAGAGAATGAAAAGACTGCATCTGAGGGACTAGATTCTGAAGGTTGTGTGATAAGCTGGGAGCATAGGTTGTGTGCAGGTGAGTTATCAATAGCTAGCCCTGCAGTAGCAAAGTGATTGTTGAAGGCTTGTAGTATCTCTTTATTGTTGTTGATAGTTACATTGTCAGAAATAATTTTTGAGGGGGAGAGTGTTTCCTGTGGTATTACCAGAAAGTTCTTTTATTGTGGACCAGAACTTGGTAGGGCAGTTGGAGGCAGTGTCGAGTTCAGACCGATAGAAGTTGGACTTGGTTTCCTGAATTAGCTTTGTACAGTGGTTTCTGGCTGTTCTGAAAAGATGCCAGTCTTCGGCTTTGTGGGATTTGTGTGCTAGCTTCCAGAGCTTGTCTCTTTTTAATAGTGCTGCCTTGATGTCTGCTGTAACCCAATGGCACTTTCTAACCTTTATGCGGGTTTTGACCAAGGGTGCATGGCTGTTAAGAGTGCTGGATACAATGTCATGGAAAATGGCATATGCTGTTTCTACTGATTTGGCTAAATAAAAGGTCTGCCAAAGCAGGGAGGCTTTCAGATCATTGATATATGCAAGCGGGTCAAAACTCCATTTTGATCTTTTGGTAGAGAACTTTGCTGAGGCTATTGGTTTAGGGACTACTCTTATGCCAGCAATAAAGCAATGGTCACTAACATTGGCAGAAAAGATCCCAGCATGGGAGAAGAAATGGGGTTTGCTTACTAGAAGTACATCTAATAGTGTACTTTTCATAGGGTTTTTTTATTGATACAAGTAGGTTTATTAATAAGTAGAGTGAGCCCATGAGAGTCACAGAAGGATTTAAGTGGAAGAGTTGCGCTTGACAGCCAGTCGTTGTTAAGGTCCTCTAGTATAATTGTTTCCATTTTGTCGGTACTCCTAGTAAATGATAGGTGGGACAGGAGCTGTGGCCCCGAGGATGGGGGTCTGTAATATCCTATGACACAGAGGGCCATTGATGTAGATATTTCAATTTTTAAGGACAGGCATTCAAAGGCATTGGCAATTGATGTAGTGTCGAGGATAGCGACAGTAAAGTTGTCCTTAACATAGATGGCTACACCACCACCTCTGGTTAGTCTATCGGCTCTGAATAACAGATAGTTGGGGATATTGACCTCTTTGTCTGGCGTGGATGGACGAAGCCAGGATTCAGATATGACAAGTACATCCGTCTCCGTGTGGATAGCCCAAGCCTGTATTGAGGTGAGTTTCTTTAAGAGGCTACACGCATTAACATGCATAACGCTGATACCTTTATACTTCATGACTTCGGACGGTGAAGGAATTGCTTGTATAGGACCAGGGTTAAGTTTAACATTACCAGAGCATAGCAAGAGGAAGAGTACAACTTTCCTCGGGGCAACAAGTGGTAATTTGGAAGAACTAAACCTTCAATCTGGCATCCTCCAGAGGAACATGCCCTCAAGATCAGAAGTTGTAAATTCAGGGGTAATGTTTGAAAGAACTTCTCCCAGGAGGTGGTGAACCTGTGGAACAGCCTACTAGTGGAGACCGTGAACATGGAAACAATACAGCCTTCATGGTAAATCTGGACACATTTCTGCTTAGCAAGGGCACTGCTTGATACTCTGGGTAGCAAGAAACCTCTTTAAATGTGCTTACTCATATGTTCATAGGGATTTACACTTAGAAGGAAACCTACAAGGTTTGTCAAGTAACACTAATATACCTGTATGCCCATTTCAATTCATGTGCATGTCTATGCTGATGCCTAGATTGTTGCTATTAACAAGATGTTGTGATAAAGTATTCCATGTTGTAATAACTCATTGTATGAAATAATTTATCCTCCACTCAGAATTAAAATGTGTCCATCCCAACTGATAATTGTGGCTTCCTATTACTGTACCAAAATTCCATCCATAATTTTTAAATGTTGTGAAGCCATCAATTTACGAGTATTGGTTTGCCTCTTAGGCATCTCCTTTCAAGGAAGAAAAGATTACGTTTTTTATTTTGTTGATCATAGTTCATATTGTCCAATCCTATCATCATTTTTGTTATTCTCCTTTGTACCCCCTCAACTTCGGTAACATCGTTCCTAAAATGTGGGAACCAAAATTGTACTGCATATAACATTTCTACTTTTATATTCCTTGTACTCTTCCTATATGGTACAGTTGGCATAATAAACTTCAGATTTTAACTACCTATATGGTAGTGGAAGTGAGTTGTTGTAGTTGGTTTGTGGGGAGTAGGTGTGAGGTTGTCTGACTGCATTCCACGTTACCTCACCAGTGATCTATAGTGGTAGTAATACTGCCTTCTTCTGCTTGGGAAGTTTCACTTAGTGCTGCCTATTATATGGTGCACTGTCACTGTTTGTTGACCATTTTAAATCATTGGTAATTAATATCCCTGAATCATTTTCTTGATTTAAAACCTTATTGACCTATCTCTCAGAAATATTTGAATCCCTTGTTCTTTTTCCCAAAGTACAACACTACACATTTTTCATGATTAAAATTCATAAAGTATTCTCAAGTCCGTGAGCACAGAATAAATTGTCATTATCCTTTAGTAGCAACATGTGGACTTCCTCCATGTTAACAGCTCACGTTTTGATATCATCTGCAAATTTAGTAATCCAAGCTTGAATATCTTGGTCATGTTGCTAATACACATATTGAATAACGGAGACCCAATACTGAGCCCTATAGTACTTTGTACTCCACTAGTTACTTTTCACTAGGATGATTCATACCCATTGGTGACCACCCTCAGCCTTCTGTATAGTATGTCAACCATCTACTGACCCATAGCAGTACGTTTCTGTTTAGTCCCAATTCCACTAGAAGGAAGAGAAGTTTGTAATGAAGGATGGTGTTAAAAACCTTGTCTAAGTCTAAATATATTTTGCCTGCCAGGGTATTGTTATCTAAGTATTTGCTCATTGACCCATAGAAATTAATTAGTGTTATCATACAGGACCTAGATCTTTGAAATCCATGTTGAACTTTGTCACAGAATCCACTATCAACAAGAAAATACTACATTTCCTACTTTATTATTTATTAAATTACTTATTAAGCAGGGGGTGAAAATGCTGAACCTAGAGTTCCTCCTCCCTTAAAATAGTATGTATTTTGTTACAGTTTCATTACTGAAATCAGTAATTGATGTGATTAATCTCTGTATTTTAATCCCAGGGACTACAAGTTCTCCTCCAGGTCCAAGTCTGCTGTTGTACCCTTAGGCCTGTCTCAGACCTCATAGCTAGCTCTCTGCCCTGATTTTTATTTCTAGCTGTCTTGTTTGTGGTCTGATCCATTTGCGGTCTTTCAGAATTATAGTCAGGTTATTTACCAATAATGCTATACCTAAATATTGCAATTAAACTGAAAATAAGTTAGATTATACATGATGGAAAGTGTTCAGATGTAGGTGCTATGCAGTTGTGCTGCCATCTTGCTTGGGCTCCACAGCACCCCCTTCTTGGTCAGGGTTCAGATTTCTGTTCTTATGAGTCTTGTATCTCCACTGGTCAGTTGGACAAGTGAGAATTTATTTTTAGTGATCCAGAAGAGAAACCACTGGGTCCTGGAACCAGGATCAGTGGACATTTTGATATCTGCTGTAACAGGTCTGAAACTTCTGTTCATTTCTGATAAATATCTGAAATACTGTATTTGTCTAGAAAGTTACCCCACAACTACACAAAATGAGCTTCAAATTACAAATTGATTCCCGTTTAAGTGCCTCTGTTTTTCATGATGGTATGCAATTGCCCTCATCTTTGCAGCCAGCAGCCTCATCTCCCTTAAATTATTCTAACATTATTGGTGTTACTGAGCCATTTTGGCAATGTGTTTTTATTGTCTATTCATTTGTTACAGAGGGAGATCATTTTGCACTTTTACAGTGCAGTCTGCTGTTTGCAATATTAAGAATTTAAATGATTTTTATTGATAATGACAGATAGTTATATAAAATGTGTTTGCTGTCCACTGTAATGTGTTTCTTGGTAATTCTTCTGGACATATGTACATCTGCATTGAGATCTCTTGATAAAATATTTAAATAGAGACTGTGTTTTATGTTTCATTTGATGCTGATTCCAGCCAACAATTTGTGCATTTAAAACTAAAACTGTCTGGTATTTAAAGGTTTATTAACTGAATGGTTTAAAATTAATGGGTGTTAGGAAAGATTTATATGTGCTTTCTGCTCCAACTTGTTCATTCAGTGCCAGTCTAAATGCAAGGAATATTTTGCAGCTCACTTCTATGGCCATTTTGTTGTTACAGGCATGCTGTTGAAAACAGTTTCTTTTAAAATGCAGTATGCTAAATGATTCGATAATGAACTAAGTTAGAAATAACACATGCCAGGGCATGCAATATGTAAGGCATAATCCATGCTCCATGAGTGCAAGTGAGACATGAGGAGAAGTCTCTACACTCAGGAGAGGTGTGTTAATCCAGGAGGACTTATACCACTTTTTCAGCTGTAGCAAGATTCAGTAACTATTTATTTGTTTAATTCAATCTAGGATTACAATACCTTTGTGCCGAGGCTCTTTTACAAAGGTTCCATGTCAGCGTGTGCAGCAGTCATCATTTTTAGTTACAAACATATAGTCATTGACTTACAGACATGTAATAACCAGTACAAAGACTTGAGCTATGAGCAAGACAAGGGAAGGGGGTGGGTGGTGGGGAAGTGAGGGTAGGAGATCGAGGGGGAAGGAGGTGCAGGGGTAAAGGGAGTATGGGAGGTGGTTTGGGTGGGGGCAGGAGTGGAGATATGGGGGAGGTGGGGAAGACAATGCAGTCAGGGGGGCCTTGTTGAGGGAATATGACAGGTAAGGTGCTAGGGGTGCAAAGACTGATTGTAAGTGCTGGGTGCTGGGGCATTTGCAGCTGGAATGGTGGAAATGTTAAGATGGGCAATGGGCAACTACACTCCGGACAATCTGCAACTCATGCGCAAAAGCCAAATACTTTGCTCCTCATTTCAAACTAATATAGCAAACCCTTCCAGGTTCTGGAAGGTCATTCACTCCATTTTCTCCCCTCCTTCAAAACCACCCACTCCATTCTTAAAGGTAAATAACTCCCTTATTTCTGACCATCCCACCGTTGCAACAGAATTCAACACCTACCTTACATCCTGTGCATCTGCCCTCCTATCATCTGCCCCCTCCCACTCTGCCTCTGTTCCTCTACTCACTCCAGTAACCCCCCAGCTGGGAGCTTCTCCTTCTTCCCAGTCTCACTGACAGACATTTTTGAAGCCCTCCTTCAACTTAACCCAACCAAAGGTAGGTCCCTGGGTGGACTCAACCCAAAACTATTATACTTCTCTGCATCTGCTATCTCTTCACTGCTGTCTGACCGTTTCAAACTTTCTTTCTCACTTGCATCTGTCCCTACTGATTGGAAACATGCTACTGTCCTCCCTCTACCTAAGGGTGACAGTTCTTCCTCACCAAGTAACTACCATCCAATTTCGCTTCTTCTGGCCTTGGCAAAGCTCCAGGAGCACCTGGTCCTATCCCAACTCTCCTCCTGTCTCTCTCACTCCTCCTTTTTCACTCCCTTCCAATCTGGTTTTAGGAAACATCACTCAACCTCAATTTCCATTCTTAGACTCACTGACTCTGTCCTCACAGGGATGGACAGTGGTCTAATTACTTCTGCCATTTATTTGACCTCGCTAACGCTTTCGACACAGTCTCCCACTCCCTCCTACTAGCTAACCTTACACCACCTGACCTTTCTGACTCTGCCACCAGCTGGTTCAGAGCCTACTTTATAGGTAGGACACAATCGATCATGATAGCTGATGCAATATTCCCCCCTTTCCAGATACACACAGGTGTGCCACAGGGCTCAGTGTTTGGCCCACTATTATTCTGCATCTTCCTAAATGACCTCCCAGCAGTCTGTTCATCTTCCACCATACATAAGTATATGACACTGTCCTGTACACCTCTAGCCATTCCTCCTCTGATGTAGCAGCCAGATTTAAACTTGACTTCAACAAGGTTCAGCAGTGGCTTAGTTCTCAATTACATTTCCTAGATGCTTCAAAGACGGTCTCCATGACCTTTGGCACTAGGCAGAGACTCTCTAGGCTAACCCCCCCCACCCTCCTTCCACACACCAGATGGGACTGCCCTCGAGGACACATCCTCATTCAGGTAACTGGGGGTTTGGCTAGACCAAAACCTCAGTTTTTCTGGACATGTGGATGCCATCCTGAAAAAACTGCACCCCAAACTCTTCGCCCTATTCAGGAACTATAATTGTCTAACTCTTATGGCTAGGTGCGAACTTGTCCAGAAAATATTACTTATTCTAGGAGTGTGGATATGTTGTTCATCCACACTCTCTGGCATGTCCCTTTCCACTTTAATTCTTGCTGGAAGACTTCAAACTGGCTCCTCCCACCCACCTGGGTGGTATATACCTTGGCTCCACCCCATGACTCCAGATCTTCCTTTCCGCTGGAAGATTCAGGTTCCTTCGTGCTACTTTTACAAGTACCGTAGGCCCTGGAGTCTAATCGACGGTTTTCGCCACATTTGCTGTCTTTAAAACTAGTAAGAGTTTATGAATCCGATCTGAGTGCATTGGACATGGAGGACAAGTCGTCCCACGGGTTTTGCTGGTATCCTTGCGGACAAAAAATGTCTCACACCGATCCCCACCTCTCGTGCATTTATTACTTGGGTGCCATGCATGACACCACTGCTTACACTATCTGTCTGGCTTTCCATCCCAATGTCCTGGATGATCGCAAGGCACGCCTGCAGCTAGGGAGACTGGAGCGTCACAATCCACTGGTGAAACTGAAGGAGGCCAGATGGGCGGTTTCCACAGCCGCGGGATCCACCGAGCAGCTCAAACAGATGGCGGCTTTCGAAGAGGAAGCTGCCCAAGCTTCGGCCAGCCAAAGCTTTTTTGTGCCACTCAACCTGGGCTTCACCTTTACCACATCCTTTCGGGAGTTGTGCCAGTCTCTCCCTACCAAGGGTGAGGCGCCCTCAGGCTCGCACTCCTCCTGCCCCAAGAAAAGGGACAAGGACCCCAAATCTTCTTCTTCTGGCTGAAGAAGATGTCCCTGGGACTGAGGGCAGTCCGATCCACAGGACCAGGTGGCCTTGGCCTCAGTCGAGATCGCTTCCTCAGCCGCCGGGTTCTCGGACCTTCCGTCAGGCCAAGGCACTGAGGCCGAGGATAAGGCAGAACTGCCCTAGATTTCTCTCGAGACGATAGAGCCGTTGTCACCGACCCCGCTCGATGACTTTTTGGAAGGGACCCCCATCCTTTCTTTCCCCAATGAGGAGATCCATCCTGCGGGCATCCCAATTGAGGGACAGGAGCTGGATCCTCAGTTTTCACCCAATCTGTCCTCTCCCGATCGACAGAGCTGACACCGTCGGTCTCGATCAAGGAGTAAGACCCCGTCGGTCGAAAAACTGAAGAAGAGTCATAAACACTCCCAGAAGAGGTGCCGCCACTGTTCCTCATCCTCTTTGGATGAGGAGAGACTTAGATGGAAGCTCCGTTGATGTTATGAGGACCTCATGTGGCAGCAGCTAATTCTGACCGGTCAGAAGCTGGCTACTCCAGCTACACCGCCATTACTTGGCCCCGGGCCTCTTCAGCCAACACCGACTCCTCCAGTACCGAGGACTCCGGTTCTTCCTCTAGCAGGACCAGCACGCATTCCTGCTCGGCCTGTTCTGGTCTCCCCACCAATTCTGGTGGAACCACCACCTAAGCAGCCTCAGGAGGCTCCCTCTAAGGAGGATCGGACAGATATGGGCTTGCCACATCGTCTGTCCATCACTGTAGTTCCTGACCACCCTAGGCGCATTGAAGGCGACATAGGTGGGAGACCCCTGTATCCTGACTCCTCAGACTTGGATACCACTGGTCTTCACTCACATCCTGATGATGAGTTGTCAGTGACAGGCCTGGAGGAAGGTCCTTCTTCCTTCCAAGGCATCCTTCGACTCATTTCTAAGTCTACGGGTATGCCATTACAGCCTATCCAAAAGAAGGCAGAATATCCTCTCACGGATATCCTTAAGAGGGGGGATACCCCGATGGAGGCCTTCCCAGTGGCCAAAGCCATTGTTGGCCTGGCCCTTGAGCTATGGCATCAGCCTGCCTCCTGCCCAGCTCAGTCTGCCCGCATGGCTCACAAGTACACTGTACCCATGGGGTCCTTGGTGGGCTTCACTGAGCATCCCTCGGCCAAGAGCCTTGTCACTGCCTCAGTGTTTCAGTGCACAGGTAGCTCAGCAGATACTGATCATCCTCCGGACAAGGAGTCCAAAAATATGGACCATTCTGCCTGGAAGGTATATGCAGCCTCATACTTAGGCCTTCATTAGGCCAGCTCGGCTGTAATCATGGCACACTTCTCTCATGCCCTCTTGGGGTCACTAGATGAACTCCTCCCTCATCTCCCAGTGGACATGCAGACCACGGTTAAGCAGGTCTGTGACCAGGGCCATGCTGCTGTGAAACAGCAGCTCCAGACAGCCCTGGACTTTGGAGATTCCTGTGCCCGCTCCTTAGTAGCCGCAGTGGCCACTCGCTGCAGGGCATGGCTGAGGTTATCCTCTTTTCCTGTGGATACTCAACATAAATTAGCTGACATGCCCTTCCTTGGCACCGACCTCTTCGGTCCTGGAGTGGCAGGTCACCTCCAGTGCATAGAGCAGTCCAATCCCACCTTGGATGCTACCTCTGCAAAAGGTTCTTCGGGAAAGAACCAGCAGAAGTGCAAGAAGAAGCCCTTCCGGCACTCTTCCCCTGCGGTTAGACAGCCCTCCTATCAAGGAGGTCAGCAGCATCAGCAGCAAAAGCAGGCTCAAGCTTGGCACCCTAGGCCCAAGCAGGACCCCCAACAGCCCTGCAAAGGAGGCAGAGGTGCTGGTCCAGTAGCCTCCTCCTCCTGTAAGCCTGCGCAGTCATGGGTCGGGGATGGCCAACCCTACTCCCGTCATGCCAGTTCTGGGTCCTCCCAAGGGGGGCCGGCTCCACCACATTCTTTCCACCTGGTTCGCTATCACTTCGGACAGGTGGGTCCTGGAAGTGGTCAGTCGGGGACTGCTTCTAGAGTTCGAGCAGTGCCCTCCTTGCCGAGCCCGTGCCACACGGGAGGAAAGGGTCTCAGTTGGCGCTCAGTAGGCCCTTCGGGATGACATTGCTCAGCTGCTCCACAAGGAGGTGGTAGCTCCCATGCTGGATCCTCCTGTGTACCCAGGCTTCGTGCCCAGGTACTTCCTGATGCCCAAGTGGATGGGGGGTTGGCGCCCCATCCTAGATCTCCATGACATGAATCAGTATCTCAGGTCTCACACCTTCCAGTTGGTAATTCTGAACCAGATCATACCATCTCTGAAGCGAAACATGTGGTTCTGTTCACTGGATCTACAGGATGCATTCTTTCACATCCCAATCCGTCCATCCCACCAGTGGTTCCTCCGCTTCAGGGTCGAAGGGACCCTGTATGGGTTCTGAGCCATGCCATTCGGCCTGTCATCGGCCCCTCGGGTCTTCACCAAATGCATTGCAGTGGTGGCAGCCCATCTATGGCATCAAGGGATTGGCATATACCCCTATCTTGACGATTGGCTCCTGGCGGGTTTCTTCCTGCAGGAGGTTGAGAGGTCCAGGGACCTGGCCCTCTGAACCTGTTCCTGATTAGGCCTCCTGATCAAGAGGCCAAGTTGGAACTCGTGCCCTCTCAGGTTATGGGCTTTATCGGGACAGAGCTCGACTCTCGTCAAGCCAGAGCTTTGCTTCCAGCAGACAGGGCGGAGGTTCTTTCCTCCTTTGCCCAATCATTTCTGATTGGGTGCTTGCACCCTGCCCAGGACTTCCTGTGCCTTCTGGGTTACATGGCGGCATGCACCTCAGTGGTCCATTTGACCAGGTTGCACATGCGTCCTCTCCAATGGGAGCTAGCCGCTCAGTGGACTCCGTGTCAGGGTCTTTTTGACCAGCTGGTCACTGTCACCCAGAAGATGTGGGATGCTCTCCAATGATGGACCGTCCCAAGTTGTCTGCAGGATGGGATTCCATTTGTCCGTCCTGAGCCAACGGTCATCCTTACGATCGATGCCTATCTCATGGGCTGGGAAGCTCACATGGGGGACCACAGAGCCCATGGGTTCTGGACCCCCGAGAAGTCCTGTTGCTGCATCAACCTGTTGGAGCTCAGAGCAGTCAGACTGGCACTGTCAGCTTTCGCTCCTCAGCTCCGGAATCAAGTGGTGTAAGTCCAGACGGACAATACCACGACCATGTATTACCTCAACAAACAGGGTGGCATGCACTCCCATCTGCTATGCAAGGAGGCGCTCTGGATCTGGACCTTCATCAGCCAGTTGGAGGTGGATCTCCTTGCCTTCCATGTGGCAGGAGTCTCGAACCAACTGGCGGATGCTCTCAGCCACATAGGCCAGGCATCCCACGAGTGGTCTCTTCATCCAGAGGTAGCTTACAGTCTGTTCTCCCACTGGGGCAAACCGTTGGTGGACCTGTTTGCCTCCAGGGAGAACACCAAGATGAGACTGTACCATGCCCACCCCCCTCAGCAGGGCTTGCTGCAGGGGGATGCCTTCTCACAGCCGTGGACCCCAGGCATCCTCTATGCCTTCCCTCCATTTCCCTTGATGCACAAGGTGCTTCTCAAGGTGAGGAGGGACAAGGTGAAGGTGATCCTGGTAGCCAAGATTGGCCCACCAGTTCTGGTATCCAGATCTCCTCAGCCTCAGCTGCAGGGCCCCGGAGTGGCTTTGTACATGCCCGGACCTGATATCATTGAACCAGGGGAAGGTATTCCACCCGGACCTTCAATCCCTGCACCTCACAGCCTGGTTCCTGAGTGGCTTGAGTTTCAGGCTTTGGGTCTTTCTGAGGATGTCTACACCATGGTGGAGGCATCTTGTAAGGAATCGACCAGGAAATGTTATGCCTTCAAATGGAAAAGGTTTTCCATTTGTTGTCAGGGTAAGAGTCTGGATCCCTTATCCTGCTCTCTGGCTAACATTTTAGACTACCTTTGGCCCCTCTCCAAAGGGGATCTTCGGTCATCGACCCTTAGGGTGCATCTGGCAGCCATTTCTGCTTACCGGGCGCAGGCCGGTCAGCCAACATTGGCACAGGAGACAGTGGTTGGGCACTTTTTCAAAGGCCTGGATCACATATCCCCTCCGGTGCGTGAACCTCCACCTCCGTGGGATCTTCTGCTGGTTTTGGCAAAGCTCATAGGCAAGCTATTCAAACCCATGACAAGTGTGAGCTCTCACACTTGTCGTGGAAGATGGCCTTCCTGGTGGCTATCATGTCAGCCAGAAGGACGGGGAGCTCCAGGCTCTCTCGGTGGACTCCCCTTATCTGGTTTTCACAGGGATAAAGTTGTCCTGCGCAGCCACCCAAAATCCCTTCCGAAGGTGGTGTCAGAGTTTCACCTTAACCAGGTGTTGACTCTGCCAGTTTATTACCCTAACTACACCTCGGACGCTGAGTACAAGCTCCATACCCTGGACCTTAGATGTGCTGTCTCCTACTACAAGGAGAGGACGGCGGAAATTTGGGGAGAGGTTCACCAGCTGTTTGTCACCTACACTGAAGCCACTTCTGGCAGATCTGCAGCCAAATGGAATATTGCAAGATGGATTACATCATGTATAGGTCTGTGCTATGAGTTGGTGGGCAAGGAGACTCCCAGAGGGATAAGAGCTTATTCTACCCACCATATTGCTGCATCGGTGGCTGCTTCCAGGGACATCCCTATCCAGGAAATCTGTCATGCTGCTACTTGGAAGTCAGCAAACACCTTCATTACCCATACCACATCGGCCTTGAGTCACGGCGGGATGCTGGTTTTGGGGCCTCGGTTCTCCAATCTCTGTTTCCTAAGTAGGGGGTGTGCGCCTTGCCTCCCTCCTCCTGGAGAACTGCTAGGAGTCTGCCAGAATGTGTGGATGAACAACATATCCATGCTCCTAGAAAAACAGGTTTTCACCTGTAACAGTAGTTCTAGGAGTGGTATATGTTGTTCATCCACACGCACCCACCTGACCTCCCCGGCTTTAGGCACACCACCTTGCTTCCAGCGGGCTAAGATCTGGCATCATGGGGCGGAGCTGAGGTATATATCACCCGGGTGGGTGGGAGGAGCCAGCTTGAATACTTTCAGCAAGATTTAAAGGGGAAAGGGACATGCCAGAGAGTGTGGATGAACAACATATACCACTCCTAGAACTACTGTTACAGGTGAGTAACCTGTTTTTTTTGACTACTGTGATGTAGTCTACTGTGCTACTCCTAAGTCCTCCTTAGCCAAATTGGATACCCTTTTCAACTCTTTCTGTCAGTTTGCTCTGGACTCTCCCCTTCTCATCCACCACTGCAACCTCTATCACTCTCTTGCCTTCCAATTGCTGGAAAACCGACATCTCTCCAACTGCACCAAATTTGTCTCAAAGTTCTGGTTTGACTCTCTCCCTTCTTACCTCTCTTCCTCCCTTCTCATTCCCCCGCCCTCCTATACTCTCTTAGATTGAATGATTCTCGCACTATGACTGTCTCGCACTGCTCCACAACTATAGGACAATCAGCATTTTCACACCATTTCACTAAACTCTGGAACTCATTACCACCTCAAATTCCTCATTCCTCATCCCCCTTGTCCATCTCCTTGGCCTTACTAAATTTCTTCACCCCCTAACTGAACCTGATCCTAAACAATCTCCTCTGAACTCTAACTCTACTCGTCTATGTTTACTCTCCCTATTGTTAGCCACTATGCTCTACTTTAGTACTTAATAGCACTTAAGACTTATGTTCAGTGCCTGTGCAATTTGTTATGTCCCTTTGCTTTCATTAATTGTGTACTACTCTGTTCATTTTTATGTAGCCAGCATTGGCAAATGTACATGTATTTCTTGTTCCCTCTGTGCCCCTTCCCCCAGGATGCACCGGGAGATGAGCAATCCCGATTGTTCAGTGAGCTTTCCTGGTGAAACTTTCTAATAAATAAACTAGCTGCCCAACCAATTGAGCCAACATGCTGACAGGATGAGCTCTTTTACACACAGATGTAATACTAGTAAAAAAAGGTCCCAGTAAAATGACATCAGCAATCTCCCATTGTTAGTAACTTACTGAGAAAGCTTTTTTAAACAAATTATTTTAAAGATTATTTTAAGTTATTTTTTCTACTTGTCTTTTCATATAATGACTTTAAGAGATGGGCAAAGTTGGCAGAATTCGCTCAGCAAATTAATCTGATAATTTAGCATAATTCATAGAGAGTAGATCCATCAGTGAAGTGTGAATTTCCACCTGCAAATGGGTGGAATTTCACCTGCGAATGGTGGAATGTCACCCCGAATGGCAGAATTTCATTGTTCACAGGTAAAATTCCGCCATTTGCTGTGAAATTTCTGGTGAAGTTACACAGGCGAATTTTCAGCTTAACAGAAAAATGTGCAGATTGCTTCACGGAGGCGAAGCGGGTAACTTCACTGGAACTTCACCAGTGAATTTAAACTTCAGAACATCTCTAATGACTGTACAGTAGTTGTGGAGGTTTTACCCTGTAAGAACCATATCTGTGAGCATATAAATATGAAGACCATTTGTGATCTTACATTCTAGAAAGGGAACACTTTTTTTTATATTCAGGCTTCTGGCCCAGTATTCCTTCACCTTAAAACTGCTGAGCTAAAACTATGGCAATGCAGTAGAGCAATGTTCATGATGAAGTACCACTGAAATGAAAATGGTATTCCAACTTGAAATCTGGAACTCAAAATGTGCCTGATTACTACTTATTTTGTAACTGTTCATACAGTTATCGAAAGTTTCTTCAGTTCCATTGATTTATTGATTTAATTATCTCATATATATATATACACACATATATTTAAAGTTGTCACCAGAAAAAATATATACTGAGCTGAGAACAATTCATTTTTCGATGGATGTATCTTGAGGGAAGAGGAAAGGGAGCACAGCAAAATATAAATGTAAATACTATACAGCAAAAAAGGCACAGGTAAACATAAATGGCAAGCAAGTACAGGGCAGTGCAAATACTGAAAACATAATTTGAAAACATGGACAGGGCAATTTGTGCAAGGAAAAAATAAATACGAAAGATTGCAAGGTGCATATGAAGTTCAACATTAATAGAGTGGTGGTGATACATCCAGGTGTTTAGCATGAGAATAGATTACAGTGGGGATCAGGAGCATGTGGTATACATTAGTGGTGCAGTCATGCTGCAAGGCCTTGCCTCCAAGGTGGAGGGAGAGGCATGCATAGGATGGGAAGGTTAGACCAGAGCCAGGAGAACCAGTATGAGAAGGTGGCTTAACCAATACTAGTTTTTACATGATAAAGGAAGAACAATCATAAGTTAGAGCTATGGAGGATATAAGAGGGAAGAGGACAAGACTGTTAGAGATGTGGTGTGAAGGGAGGGTCCCAAACCAGAATTTAGTGATGAGAGGCACAATGGAAGAGGTGTCTACTTTCAGGAATGGGGAGGGAGATGCATTGGAGGTGTAAAGGGAGCAGTGGTGAGTTTGGGGTGGGCACTCAAGGACAACGTGACAGCAGGAGGAAAAGAGGGGGAAGGAGGATCCAGGGAGGACTGGACTTTAATCAGTTTATGAGAGGTGCCAAAGGTCATGGAGACCATTTTCTTGGCATTGAGAGTAAACTGGTTAGTACAGAAACAACTTTAGGCATGGTTGAAGTCCCATTTGAGCTGTGCAGTCAGGCCAGAGGCAGAGGGATCAGAGGCAAAAACCACAGTATCATCTGCATACATTTGGATGTATGAAGAGTCATGAAGAGAGTCTTGGGGACATGGTTAATGAACATTGAAAACAGGATAGGGCAAAGGACAGAACCTTGGGAACACCTGAGTCATTTGGGTTCTGGGGGAAGAGAGACTGTCTCTTCCAAAGACTGTTTGAGACCTATGATCAAGGTAAGAGATAAACCACTTAATTGTTCAGTCAGATAGTGGAGCCCCATGTTTGTCTAGTAGGATGGGGTGGGCAACAGTGTCAAAGGCTTTGGCCATCTCAAAGATGGCAGAGGTGAGCAAGCCCTGATATATTCTTTTCAGGACAGTGTCTGTGAACTGAGTGAGGAGGACACTGGAAAGGGATTTTCTTAAGCCAGACTGGAACCGGGTTAAGATGGAGGAAAAGCCAAGGAAGGGGAGAGTTGAGAGAGAACCAGGTTTTCCTGGAGTTTTGTCAAGGCAGGTAGGAGGAATATAGGGCTGTAGTTACCTAAAGTAGAGGGGCACACCCTTTATGAAGGGTTATAACTGTAGCCCTCTACATACATCAAGTACTATACCAGAGAGAAAGGAGAGATTAAGGAAGTCAGGAACAGGAGATGCCACAGTTGGGGTCAGAAAAATAGAGAGGTTTGGGGTTGAGTCTACAAGGGCTGCTCCCTTTATAAGGGTTGAGTGCCAGTAGGGTTGCAAGGGTAGTGGACAGAGTGATAAGCAAGAAGAAGAAGGTGGGGGAAAGAAAGGGAGCGGGATCATTGGGGGAGGAAGAGGAAGGGAGACTTGGGTGGTGAAAGTTGATGAAAAAGTTGTTAAAAGTAGAGCCAACTGTCGGAGGTTGTGGGCAAACAAATAGACTGCACACCAAAAGTTCAAGTATAACACGCTGGTGCATGGTTTTATTTTCAAAGTCAGGAATGAAAATAATAAACTAAAATAAAAAAACATACTTATATGAAACAGTAATTCTCATCAGGATAGGATCAAAGCTCCAATAGGACTTCTACTCCTATGTCTTATTACTGTTTCCCATGGAATTCTTCCATTAATTAGATTTGTGGACATGAAAACTTGCATGGCCTGTCTCTCTCCAGTCAGAATCCTCCTGAACTGCAGATCTCTTGAGCATAGTGAGTCCAGGGTTTTTATGCCCACCCCTAAATCGTGTGATTCGCCCCATTTTTATAAATTAGAAACTAAACTGCTCAAAACATCATTTTAACATTCAAAGTAAATCAGGATACAAAGCAATATATGTAACCCTTTAAATAGTGAGATAACATATTTAGGACCTTATTTCTACGGTTTGTAAACAGTGATGAATACAAAACAAGCCTTAATAGGCTTTAGCTCCTGTTATTTTCCTGATGTCATGATCCTTCCCTTAGAATATGAATCATATCATTAGGGCCCACTGGTTCCTATAGGGAACACTAGAAAATGCTGGAGGTCCATACAAAGGTCCATGACTCTGTGTAAGTCTGTATAGTAACTATAACAAAAATACCTCTTTTATACAAATCAAAGTAATTTCTAGAGCTTAGTAAATATCCTTTCTCTGAGTGTTTTTTAAAGGAATAAACAGAAGGAACTACAAAGAAATAAAGGAAAATTTAAGCAATGTTTTATATTTCTATAATGTCTGTCTCTTTTATGCATTTTATCAGAATAAATGTTTTAATAGGATCAAGTAGTGTTTTGGGAGTATTTTCCTGGTCTGTTTCATGCTGCGACATAGCATGCTGAGCAGATCAAGAGAGTGAGGGAGAGGGAGCACTACTGTGTGTTTCTCTTTCCGCTGTTCCCCCTGGTCTTTTAAGCATGACAATAGGCAGCCTTCAACATTGTAGAGCAGGACCACCACCTCTGTGAGTGCCCAGGTACAGGGAGTAAGTAAAATATTTGCAAATAAAGTACAAAAAAATTACGGAGCCCATGGAACAGCTGACTAAAGTTCTAGAGGTTCCATGAGGTGCGCTGCTACTCGGCAGGGATTAACTTGACAGCATTCCTTTTTTAATATGTGTGTGTGTGTATACTGTGTATATATATGTATATATATATATATATTTAATCTTTGGGTACTTCTCTTGAGGCTTCTATGCCTGAACAATATGTTCATAAGTCTTATCATAGGGAAATGGCAAAAGTGAGACACTGAACGGCTCTTTCTCTCAGGAGCTGAAAGGCTTATTGATGGCTGAAGAATTAAAACATAAGAGAAAAGATATATTCTAAGTACAGGGAAAACAGAAGTATTTAAATTAAAAGCTTGGAAGCAATGTGATGCAATGTACCCTACCAGTGTTCTACACTTGGGGAAAGTTTTGCAGTCTATGGTAAATGCCTGTATTCCTAGCAGTACAGCACACACTGAGTTTTTAATGTTATTCTAAAGCACCTTACATGACTTTAGTAATACCTCTAAATACCATCAATTTTGATTTTAACAGTGCATGGGCACTTTATCTGTATTAGCACTTTAAAAACCCTGGCACTTTAAACTTAAATTTTAAAAGCTTGGTAGGGGAACTTGGTCTATTGACGGGACTGGAAAGGAAATATGGAATTACAGAGGGAGATAGTGTGGGGGGGGGGCTTTCTGCAAGTGGCCACCTTGACAGAACTGAGAGGAAATAAAAGGATAGTAAAGGACAGGGAGGCTTCACAGTGCTGTTGCAACAGTCTTTTCAAAAAACAAAAAAAAAAGATTATAAATAAAGAGTCCCTCCATGCCAGACAGGGCATGACTCTATCTCACCAACTTCAGTAGAATCAGCGACAGTAGAACTTCCAAGTTTGAGAGTAGCGATGCTAGGACACAGGGAAGGCAGGTACCCTTGACTTTTGGTCCTCTGAAAATGGTGTGCCTGTCTGAGGCAGCCATAAATTTAGACTGCAAATTGGGGAATACATCGCTCACAGTAATGGAAGTGGATATTAAAGAATAATCAGTGTTGATGATGTCAGCCAGCAGGGCAGTCACGTCAGGACTAGTAGGACTGTAGCTGGATGGTGGGACTTTGTAATGAAGAACCTTTTCCATACAGTAGGCCATGTGATGATCATGGAGTGCATCAGGGAGTATCCCAGCCTCTGTGTTATGGTTAGAGTGGAAGAATAGAACTCAGCCTATGAGGGAATGGTTAGCAGATAAGAGATTCGGCTGTAGAGGCTCAGAGATGTGCTAAATGAGTTGGAGGGACTAAATGTTCTGGACAAAATTTTTGGAGAAGGGAAGACTAGTTAGAGCTGAAGTCAGCCTAGTCTAGGAGTTCACCTGAGGAAGTCAAGGAAGAGACAGAGAAGGTCAGTGATGGAATCTCATTTGGACCTAGGGTAACACTAGATGCCAGAAATGAAGCTGGATATGGAAAAAGGTAGGGAGAGGTTGATAAGCAAAAGCTGATGTGAGGAGGGGGCAGAGGAGTTGTGTAGAATCTTAAAACTTAAGTAAAGGGAGGCCTACATAGCTCTCCACCCTTCCCCTCTTGCCTTGCAACAGTGTAGCAAAGGAGGTGTAATGTTGAATCACAAATTAAATGACAATAACCTAAGCTGGAGGATTAGAGTCAGCAGTCTCAGTTGATCAGATTTGGGAAGGAGGCTATGAGTGCTGAGATGTGAGACCCTCAACTCATTGGAAAAAGTATTGATTGGGGCTGGAAGGGATAGGGGGCCCAGGGATGAGCCAAACATTAGCAAAAACAAAAACCACTGTGAAAAATGCCAAGTTTATGAAGCTGACTTGAAAAACGATGTACCAGTAAGGATGGAGGGTAAGAACCGAACACTGGCTGTCACAAACAGAAACAGAATAATGATGAGTTTGATGAACTTTTTTGCTGACAAGGAGAATTGTGGGAGATAGAAGGTAGTGGTGGGGGATGGGGGAACAGCCACCAGAGGCCTCACAATGTAGTCAGGGGACCTGGAGGAGAATGCTTTTAATAAGGCAAGGGCTACAAGGATGCACAAAAGAAGCAATGAAATTGGGAGAGGACAGGGTGTAGGAAAAAGGGAGGAAGGGGTGGTAAAAGGGAAAGATAGGAAAGGGGATACGGGAGAGGAGCAGAGCAAGAGAAAGGAGGAACATGGTGTGAGCAGTGGAGGAGTTGAAGGAGAATAAGTTGTCACATTAGACTAGTACTGGACGAGGCTTGGCAAAAATGCAAGCAACTAAGCACTACTGCGGAAACAATTGTATTTATAAAGGATAGAAAGCTAAACATTGTTGCAGTAACTATAAATTAAAGCTAGGCAGATAAACATGGATGCTACAGCTATACTGTATATGAAGGTTAGGCAGCTAAACAGTGATGCAACAGCTGTGTATTAACTCTCTGTAGCTAAACAGTCCTGCAACTACTTCAATATATACAGTGGCACCAGCTCTGATGCAGTGCAGTACCTTGCAATATTTATTCTTAGAAAATGCTACAGTATGCTGCAGTGCACAGTATAATTCAGTGGCAATTACTGTAAGCCTTTTTGTCATGCAATATTTTGTAACGTGTCATTAACAGCAAGTTATTGCATTGCATCATGTCTGGCACTGCTGTAAGTATTAAGGCAGTGAAGCTGAACAGTGATGAAACAGCTACTGTATACATTAAGGCTAACAGCTAAACAGCACTGCAGCAACTAGATGTTAAGGCTAGTTAGTGAAACAGTGATGGGATAACTTTAAACTGAGGCTAGGGAGGCAACAACCGAATTAATCCTTGACTGCTAAACAGTGATGCTGCACCTGCATATTATGGCAAGGCAGCTAACAGTACTGCAGCAGCTATATCTTAATGCTAGGCAGCTGAACAGTGATGCAACATCTACTGTATAAATTAATGCAGAGCTGCTAAACAGTAATGAAACTATACATTAAGGCTAAGCAGCTTAAATAGTGATGTGGATAATATAACAAAGCAATTGATTGACACTAGGCAGAGTAATGCACACACACTGTAAAAAGGCAGAATAAAGGCTAGGCAGGCGATTTCTATGTACAAACAGAATTAGAATTGCCATTGGCAGGTAGGCAAGAGCAGGTTAAAGTGTATGTATTGGGGCAGGTTACCAAACAGGAGAGAGAGGGAGAGAAAGAGAGAGAGTGAGTGTCAAGGACATTATAAAATATTTTCTAAAATATATCCCTGTCAATTAAACAGATAATACTTATCAAATAGTGTGTGCTACATGTCAGACTTGTTAGATTATGAACAGACGTATACTAGACGTGTGCTCTATGTGATCCAACCAGCTAGTGTGCTTTTGTAGTAAACCAACTGGAATTCGAGGATGTGATTTCATATCCTATCTCTATTTTTCATATCAGGATTTGAAACTCCAATAGCTTTAAACTTTGATATCACGAAGTTGCTTTTTGGTTGTGTACTCTCACTATAATCTACTATGTGATATGCCAAACATAGATTAGGTTGTCTATTTTAATGTCCCCCTCAAAACTCACTCCCCAACACCCCCACGTTGTGTCCCCTTTTTTTTGTCCATCCTATCTATACCCCCTTCCCATAACCCAACCCCTCCTCCCCCCTTAAGTAGATCCCCAATGTGTGTGCAAGTTAGAAAATTAAGATGTTGTATCAATGAATTTGTCAATGTCACATTTAAGGGTGTATCACTTTAAGATGTGTATTTAAAATGGTAGTGGTTGAAGCAGGAGGACACACCCTTTGATGAAGGCCTAATTGTCAGGCTGAAGCACTAGGTGAACAGACCTGCAGCATGGTGTCTGGGACTCGCTGAAAAATAAAGGTATAAAAATATCTGTTTGAACAACACTGAAAGTTGGTGACTTGATTTATTCTATATCCTAGAGTGCTCTTGCCACATGTTTCTCCGATGGATTGATGCATAAAGCCTAAGGCCGAGTGCTTCTAGAACCTGAGAAGTGCTGTTTTCCCACACAATAAACAATCTGGGATGCCTCATTGTGATTGTGAAATGGGTCCAGCAGTATCAGTAGAGAAATGTGTTTGCAAAAATGTAGAATGGTTATTATTTATGTTAGTAAAACAGAAAAAGTAAAAAAAAAAAATAATAATTCTTCTGAGCTGTTGCAGTGTTAGTGTATTGCCAGTAGGTGGAAATAACATTGGCTGTAAATTCTTAGTTTTTTGTTAAACACGGTATAGGCAATGTAAGGGTAGTTGGCTTCTCTAAATGTCAGCTTCAACTGTAATGCCAATTTCAGGATGTGCGGTGCTTTATCTTATTGTTCAATAATATCTTCTTCAAGGACATTTTTCTCCATTGAGCCACACCTTTGGAATTATAAGTCCTTGGTGTCAGGACCACTCAAACTTTTGCTAGCTGGGGCCACCCACATTGATGTACATAAATGCTGCCTGTTTAATGTGGATGGTCTCTTCTTTCCTCAGTTCTTTCTCCTACTGTCAACCACTCATTGGAGCATGCTGAGAAACATTGCTATTGATGTCTTGACTTTATTTTCTTTTACTGTTTTTCCTTTTTCAGTCATTGTATCCTGCCATCAAAAGAGCCATTGTTCTGGTTTGCCGCTGTGGGTTAAAGGTTTTCAAAGACAGTACTTATTCCATCTGTGTTTGCTGTTTGGGCCTTGCCCATAATGTACAGGCCTGCTACATCTGCCAGGGATTCAACCAGGCCATGAGGAAACTCTGTCAGAAATTGCTGAAGACTTTTATTGCTATGATGTGTAGCTCCTCCCATAATACTCTAGCCTCTACTCTGGCTTCTCCTTCCAGTTCCCTGAGTATTGATTCCCAATAATCCCATTGATGATTGTCGATGGTGTCACTGCAGCAGTCGCAAAAATCAAAGGACAAGTCTTCCAAATCATTATCTTCCGAATGGAACAATTCCTTGCACAAAGATAAGGTACCTGGCTCTTTCCAAAAGGCCGTGGCTATGACCATGACTTCTGTAGCCCTTCCCCCACCCAGACCATCCAAGAAATGCCAAATGTGGGGTCTGCCTCTGGGTTTTCCACTGATAGCATTCTGCAGCCTCTGACATTGAGCATTGCCCTGTCGATGGTAGTCACGGTGACCACTGCTCAAGGCATGATCAACTTGCAAGTAGTGATTGTTATGGTGTCCGAATTATTCTGACACCTGCTTTTGTCTATTTTGCCAGATACAGTCATGGCATCATTGTCAGTGGTACCTAGTCCATCAATGCCATCAACGTTAGCTGGTATTTTACCATCACTCCTCCCACTCCATAGTCATACATGCTAGTTCTGCCTGTGGAGGCACCTCTTCCTCCTCTACATGATGAGGAAGAGGAATACAGTCCTGATCTTCTGAATACAGACTGGGATTTTGGTGATGATGAGGGGTCTTTAGAGCTACCTGAAGGTATTGCTTCCAGCTCCACCCTTTCCTTTTGCAGTGAGGAAACTGTCATGTATGCAGTACTCCCAGGTCTACTCCTGATAATGCATATTTTTAGTCCTTTTGAGGACAGATGCAAGAGACTCAGGGGGGTGGGGATTACAGCTGAGAAGGAGGATTCCTTTAAGTGTAATCTTCATTAATATTTGAAGATGTCTACAGTGCCCTCCTTTGTTATTCCTGCTGTTTTTTTCAGCATTGCTTAGATCCAACACTCTTCCCGTTGTCCCTAGGAAGGCAGATAAATAATATCCTTTCCCTACATCTGAGACATATTGTTCTTCACAACCACATACTGATTCAGTTGTGATTATGGCTGCTCTTGATAGAGCTAAAGGTTCTCATCACAAGAGCTCATTGCCTCCTGATAAGGAGTCCAGGAGATTGGACATTATGGACAAAAGAAGGTATGCCTAAGCATCCCTAGGTCATAAGATTGCAAACTACCAGGCTTACATGATGAAATATCAGAATAGAGTATGGAAATCTATGATGGCTGTACTTTATAAGCTACCTAATGGGACAGCTAGTCTGAATTGCTCAAGACCATTGCACGTGGCCCTGATGCTGAAAAATATGTGTGTAGATCTGTTTATGATGCATTGGATGCTTCAGCATGTGCTGCAGCTTAAGGTATTTTCCTTCGCTGCTGCTGTTGGCTTAGAGTGGCTGGTTTTGCCACTGATGTCTATCAGTCTGTCCTTAATTCATCATTTATGTGACAGAAGATTTTTGGTCATGATGTTAAAATGACCTTCTATGATCTCCAGTACTCCAGAATGACTATGAAGTCTCTGAAGGGTCCAGCCCTCAGCCATCTTGTGGACATGGAAGGGCCACTTTTTGGAGACCATTTTCTTGGCCTGCCCGTGGTTCCTGTCCACAAGCTATGCACTTGGACATATGACCACCACCCCTCCCTTGCCCTGGGTGTCCATTTCAGACCCTAAAGATGCTGGTGCAAGCGGCATCTCTTCTGCCACGTACCTTCTGCCTCTCGTCTACCCCTCATTTCTCTCGTTACTCCAGGGATGCAGGTGAGAGGGGCTGGATCACCATCTTTCTGCCAAAATGGAGGGAGATTACAACAGAAGAGTGGGTCCTGGAGATTATTGAATGGGATCATGCTCTGGAATTACTGTCAAATCCTCCAGTGTATCCTCCTCTTCCTCCCTGCCATTTCACTCCAGAGCAATTGTCTCCTCTGTTAACAGAAGTACAATCTCTGTTTAAAAAAAAGCTATTGAACCCATTCCTTTTCAGGAATTGAATCAGAGATATTATTCCTGGAACTTTATAGTCTCAAAATGGACAGGAAATTTATGACCTGTTCTGGACATGAAGGGTCTAAATGAGTTAATTGAATACAAGAAATTTTGTACGGTCTCTGTTCAGTCCCATATTCTCTTATTATAACAAGGGGATTGGATGTGTACTGTAGATATGAAGGATGCATACCATCAAATCAGGATCTGTCACAGTCACAGACAGTACCTCCAGTTCATGCTAGAGGGAAAGCATTTTCAATTTCATGTCTTGCTCTTTGGCTTGTCCTCAACACTGTGGGTCTTCACTAAATGCTTGGCAGTAGTGGCAGTAGCACTCTGGGGGGGGGGGGCCTGTATGTCTTCCCTTATCTAGACAACTGGCTTCTGAAGGCCCAGTCAAGAGAGGTCATTGTTTATACTCTGGCCTGGAGCCATCAACTGTTTGAACAGTTGGGAATCATGGTGAACAAACTGAATCAGTTCTGATTCCTTGTTAGCATCTCCGGCATATAGGACCAATACCAGAGATATCTGTGGTGAGCACCTTTCTGCCAGAGGATGCTCTGATTGTTCAGGCTCGCCTAATGTAGAATAGCTCATATGTATCAGTGAGATCAATGCTGAGACTTCTGAGCTTGACGGCAGCTTCTATTAGCATGGTTCTCTTCACACACCTTCACATGTGCATCCCACAGTAGCTGCTTCATGTGAAATGGGACCAGATGTCAGATGACTTGGAACAGCTGATACTGGCCATGTCCCCTCTGCACTGTATCTTCCTCTGATGAATGGATTACTCAGACCTCATAATGGCAGTTCCCTTCTTCTGACCGACACCTTAATATGTTCTAACTACAGTTGTATCAGGTTCCATTTGGGGTGCATTTCTAGGTCCTCTGTGGACACAGGTTCTCTGATCCCTGATGGACATATCAATATTCTGGAGATGAGTACTCTTCCTTTAGGCCTACAAGGCTTTATGATTTACATCAGGGACATTCCACTCCCAATTCAAACAGACAATGTCAATGTGATGCATTGCATAGAAAATGGAGGAACCCACTCTTATCAACTGTGCAGATCAGTGATGGGAGCATGGCACTGGACAGTGGATCTTAGAGTTTCCTAGACTTTGTGGTAGACAATCAGTGCAGAAGATGGGGTCATCCAGAGTTGGACCTTTTTGCATACCCACACAACACAAAATTACCACATATTTACTCACTCGTTACAGGAGCTGGGGTTTTTTGGTGGGCCACTGTTGTCTGTAAGAAAGGAAGATTCTTTCATGTCTTTCCTCCAGTCCCCCAAAAGAGTGGGTGTACTTTAAGCTTTGGGCAAAGTCGTTCACTCAAATACTAGTGACCCCCTTCTGTCCCAAATAAATTTGGTTTTCGCTGCTGCAACAATTTGCAGTGGAATCTCCTGTTCTGCTCCTGTTGCAGGACCAGGGCTTCCTGGTGCATCCAAATCTCAAATCTCAGCATCATCATGCATGGCTTCTGATGACATATAAATCTTCTGCTTTGGAGTTTCTCCTAAACTAGCTGGTATTCTCCTGTTGGAGCATAATCAATCTATAAGACACGCTCTTTCTCTAAAATGGAAACACTTTTCAAATGGTGTTCCTCACACACAGTGGACCCTTATACTTGTCCAGCTATCTCTGTTCTGGATTATCTCCTGTCCTCATCAGACACTGGCCTCCAGTACTCTTTGGTGAAGGTGTATTTAGCAGCTGTATCATCATTTCATGTATTGTACTCATCGTTCAAAAAATGGTGGCACAGTTGGAAGTGTCCCACAGATTCTTTAAAGGGTATCTGCATATTTGTCACCTGATCTGTAAACTGGTTCTGCTGTGGGACCCACATTTCATTTTGGAGAAACTGTCAGGGTCTCTGTTTGAGACCACTTCCACATGTGACGTTCATTTCCTATTCTGAAAAGCACATTGTTTTCTGATCATTACCTCTGCTCACAGAGTTTGAGTTACAGGCTCTGGTTGCTGAGCCTCCTTTTTTGATTTTTCACCAGGATAGGGTTTGTTTTTGAACCAGTCCTCATTTCTTGCCAAAAGTGGTCATTGATTTCACATTAAACCAGACCATTCATCTTCCAGTTTATTTTTCTTCCCCTTCTTATAAGGGTGAAGTATTAATACATACTTTGGATCTACATAGAACCTTATATTTCTACCTAGCCTGTACTAAGGGCAGTAGGAAGTCTGGCAACTTTCTGTTTCCTTCACCCCTGGTCCTCTGTTTCTAAGTCTGTCCAAATGGTTGGCATCCTGTATTACCTTCTGTTACCAGAAGCATGGTAAGGAGCTTCCTTGTTCTGACTGTTGTCATTCCATATGTAGCATGGCCACCTCTGTTGCATTTTTTTGGAATGTATTTGCAGCTGGCATGTGTGCTCTTGCAACCTGGAGTACTGTTCTTTCATTCATTATACATTACAGTCTGGATATAGTCTGTCACAGATATGCAGACTTTGGCCTTGCTGTTTTTCAAGGCCTTCTATAATAAGGTCATAATACATGATACCATCTTCCTTCTTGGGTACACTTTGTAGTGCTTCAGAATCATCCCAGAGTTCTGGTTTAATGGAGTGAGATATCCTCAAAGAAGATGGTGCATTTTCTTACCATAATAACAGATTATAGAGAGAATCTTCTCCATTGAGTCACAGCTCAACTTCCCACTTTCCCCATTAGTTCCCCTTAGATAACACAGATGCTAGCTATACTGCCTGCTTTTCTGTATGGGTAATTCTTCGCTCAACATTATAAGTTTCATCTTTCAGGCCATCACCTCTCCAGTGTGCCTGGTTCTGGTTGTAGTCTCTTAGTCCCTGCAGGTGGATATCCTTCAAGATTATCTCTCGTGAGGAACTGGAGCGAGAAAGGGCTGCCCTCATTATATAGGTGACATTCGTTAACATGGTGGTCCCCAGCTAGCAAATGTTTCTGTGTGGTCCTGATGCCAGTGGCTTACAGTTCCAAAGGTGTGGTTCAATGAAGGACTTTCGCTCAAAGATCCACCGTTATGTTGTTAAGTAACTGCACTTTGTCTTTGTTAACCAACTGTGAAAAATAAGTACCCAATTCCAAGATCTGTGTTTGTTTGTTTATTTATTTGTGTATTTATTTATTTATCTATCTAATTCTTTGATAATTGGGTAAACCTCACTAGGCACAAGTGGCTGTTTTCAGGGTCGACCCTGGAATGCTGGGGGAGGTTAAGTGACTTGCTCAGAGTCATACAGTTTGCAAGTGCAGGTTGTGGGAATCAAGCCCAGGTTTGCCAGATTTACCAAGCTTATTCACAGCTTGTTACTGTAACCTCTAGATTGTACTTCCAATTAGCCATGATCACAGAATTGTGAGCTCAGGAGCAGTTTCTTGGTTAGTGCTATGGAAGTTCAGACACGACTAAAAGTGATGTTTTGAAGTCAGCAGCATCTACGACATAAGGAGTTGGATGTGAGCTGTGGCATCAACATGGAAACAGTGTTGGGAGCTGAAACAAGGAGTTGCAGTCAGTGGCATGAATAGGTATGCAGGGGGAGGGTCAGTAAGCTTGGTTGGAGACTGGGGTAATTTGATCAAGAGTAGTTCTGGGCAGCATGGGGCAGGCAAGGAACAAATGTACCAGGAAAATCAATCTTTAGAGGAGCTGTCTAGTTCAAGTGAGAGTTGCTATCAGTTTATTTGTGGGTGTGCTTCCAGAAGTGATACCAGGGCAGCCATGCTTACTGTAGCCATTTTGGGCACAACTTTTCTAAGTTAATTAATTCAGTTGGTAAGCAGGTCAAGACAGGTGATGAGACTTCTTCCTGTGTGGCTGTGCTATCGGAATTAGGATCCATGATCCTTAGCCGGTCAGGTTTCTCCATTTGTTTCTATCCATCCAGTGGTACAATATATTATCAGTATGTATGTACAAAACTTATTTATATAATTGACAAAACTCTGAGATAGCTCAGCCTTGTGGCTAAGTGACAGTGCCTCATACTGCCAAGTCTTAGACCCTAGGCCAGTGAAAACTGAGTAAAGTAACTTATGGTGGTGACAGATGCAGAGTCCAGGAGA
The DNA here is from genome assembly GCA_016271365.2 of Neoceratodus forsteri. Lineage (NCBI taxonomy): Eukaryota > Metazoa > Chordata > Ceratodontiformes > Ceratodontidae > Neoceratodus > Neoceratodus forsteri. Next base: position 582,582,612 of record CM028131.1, read on the forward strand.
TGGAACCCACTGCTGGAGCATCACTGCCAGGCTGCCAGTGAACAGGATTGGTTTTTGCCATGGAAGGTAGCCACTCATCTCTCCATCACAGTTGGAGGAACAGTGTGAATGATGACTTCAAGGGAGGAGTGGTCACACACAGAATGGGGATACACCAAATACATGTTACTTTCTTTTACTTTCTTAATGAGACAGTCAGTTCTGTTTATGATGCAGTATTCATTTTTTTTCTTTTCAGTCGGAGCCTGAAGGTTTTTCTCAATTCCATTTGTACATCTGTGCTGCTTTTCTTGTCAGATGGAGAAAAGAAATTTTGGAGGAAAGAGATTTTCAAGTAAGTAAAGGATTTATCTTCAGTATGCAGAGGACATTTTACAGTGTGGGTGTTATTATATGTTTAAGTTGACAAGGTGTGTGTGTGTGTGTGTGTGTGTTTATTGGTTTTACTTGCTGTATTTGTTATCTATTAATGTATTTTATTTATTTATTGTACAAGCACCTTGGTTTTTAGAAAGGCACATTTTATAAATAGAGATTGCTTTGCCTGCTTACCTATGGATGAATTTGGGACAGGCTTACAGCATGTGAACTTTGTTCACTTCACTAGCCCGGTTTACCTGAAGTGATTGGTATACTGTGATTCTATTGTCCAAGTTATCTGACAGAAGTACTCATTTGCAACAGAGGTGCAGAAGACAGATCTCAGTAGTTTGGGGAAGGCTTTTTGCACAAGGTATAGTAGATATTTAAAGAAAGATGTGGACTCAAAACAAAAAAATACATGCTTGTTCTGTCATTGTATAGCAGGATGTTTAAAATGTTTGGTTACTGTATATTTATCCAAACCATACACATCATACATGCGAAAGACTCATACAAAACACAAAGCATCATGGGTACACAGATCCTTATGTAAGGGGTAGGCTGACAAGGCTTCACCAAAACAAAAGTCACCTTCTGTACAAGCTTTCATATTGGTTTCAGATAAAGCTGAGAGTAACAGACTGCAGACATCAGTTTCATACTATTGAGACTTCTCAGTGCACTTGCTATCTCAACCAAATACCAAGTGACCCCAAAACATTTCAGACATTTAGTACACTCAGAGGTAGCATACCAGAAAGGCAGACTGGAAATGGAGCAGTATGTGGGATCCATAATCAGCATCATGTCTGTCATTGACCCAGTTCCCCCTACGAGGGATTGCGGTGGTTGGCAGGTGGTGGTGAGCACTTGGTCTATCTGGATAGACTTTAGCCAGCTGGAATTCATAGACACTGTAAAGATCATCCAGACTCTGCACCCAACCAGTTGTAGTTTGGATCTGGGCCCTACACCCCTATTAGTGGGTTGTATAGATGTTATCTGCCTGATCCTAGCTGAAATTGTCTGGAGTTCCTTGGAGATGGGGGTCTTTCCTGATCCCCTCAAGGAGGCGGTCATATGACCATTCCTTAAAAAACCCTCCTTGGATCCAAACTGTCCAGCTAACTACCAGCCTGTCTCTAACCTGCCTTTTGTGGGTAAGGTTATTGAGAAGGTGGTTGCATTACAACTGGATGATCAACTTGTGACCCCCAATGTCTATGATGTGCTCCAGTCTGGATTTAGGAAGAGACACAGCACCGAGATTGCACTTGTCTGAGTATTGAATTACCTCCTAATAGCAAGAGATTGAAAGGCTCATACCCTCCTGATCCTTCTTGATCTCTTTGCAGCATTTGACAATGTAGACCATGGTGTGCTCTTGGAGTGCTTACGGCTTCTCTGTGGGCTGTCAGGTACAGTCCTTGAATGGTTTCAATCCTTCCCCATGGACAGGTCTCAGAAGGTGGTCACCCAAATTTATTCCTCTGATGCCCTCCCTCTGTCCTGTGGGGGGGTGCTGCAGGGCTCCATACTGGCACTCGTGCTATTCACAGTATACAGTATATGCTGCCATTGGGAGATATCATCAAGCAATGTGGTTTGAGTTTTTCACTGCTACACAGATGATACTCAACTGTATATATCCTTTCTACTCAGAGAAGTGGATGCAGTCTTTGTGCTAAACAGCTGTCTCACCAAGATCAAGGACTAGATGAGTACCAGCTGGCTGAGACTGAATCCGGAAAAGACCAAAGTATTGGTAGTGGACCCAGGTCATCCAGGGGCAGGTTTGGGGGCTGGACAGGTGTCAGGCTTATGGCTTGATGGTGTTGAGCTCACTACCACAGACTGGATGAGTAATCTGGGTGTTACTTTTGATGACAGCTTGACCCTGAAATCTCAGGTGTCATCCGTGGTTAAATCCTCATTTTACCATCTGAGGAATATTGCCCAGGTGAGACACCTGGTTCTTCCAGATGACTTTACAGCATTGGTCCATGCCTTTGTCACCACCTGCCTTGACTACTGCAGTCTACCTCGGACTTCCTGTGGTTGATAGCCGCCACCTGTAGCTAGCGCAGAATGCTGTGGCCAGGCTTCTGACTGGTACATCGAGGGCTAGTCATATTATGCCTGTGCTATGCAAACTGCATTGTCTGCCTGTTCAGTGGCAGATCACCTTTAAGGTTGGCTTGCTAAGCTTTAAAGCCCCACATGAACAGGGACCCTGCTACCTGCAAAATCTCCTGACTCCCTACTGCCCCTTCCGTCCTCTCCAGTCCACCAACGAGGGATTGCTAGAGTTTCCAGGGTTCATTTAAAAACATCTGGTGCCCATGCTTTCTCCTTTGTAGCACCTACCCTGTGGAATTCTCTGCCTCATCAGTTAAGAGAATACCTGACCGTCGATAGATTCAAAGTTGAGCTGAAAACATATTTGTTTAATCTAGTCTTCTCAGATGGAATTTAATTTATTGATAAATTTATTGTTTTAGTGTAAATTGTATGTTGTATATTGTATTTTAACTGTGCAGAGCCTTGGTTCTGGAATGGTGCTATATAAATAAAGATTTGATTGATTGATTGATAAAAGAAGAAAGCTACAATTTCAGAAACATTTAGGTTCTGTATATCTTTCCAAACCACACACAGGCACTCTAAGGCATCTGAGCCAGTACAAAGTGTCATGGGTATGCTAATCCTTATGCAGGGGGTAAACAAATGTAAAACTCTAAAAGAAAATCAAAACCATTTTGTTGAAATTAATCTGAAATTCAGAAGTAGTAGCCCGCATTGATGTACTGTACACCTGATGTGTGTGCATGAGGCTTTTCATTAAAAGGGCAGAAACAGAGCAAGTATGCTTCTAGAGAGAGTCGAGAAGCAACCACAGAATGTCAGGCACTTAGTCAGTGCTTTATTGTACACTAGGATTGGCTTACTAGCCAACATGTTGATGACTGCCTTTTTATAAGATGATAACATTGTCTAATACAATACCGTGTTCCAGCTGTTCTTCATTTACTATTAAAACAGTTTGCCTTCCTGAAAGAGTCCTATACTGTAGCTGTTCACTTCCATTATTACATATAGTGTAGCTAATGTTCTCGTTCATCTTGCCATTGTATATCGTGTATTGTATGTGGGTGTATATGGATGTTACATTTCTGAAACCTGTAGTTAGTGTGTACTTTATGTATCTGTCAGAGTTAGAACTACAGTATCTTGTTCATTTGCTCGCTACTGCCTTCCTGGGGTCTCTGTTTAAATGAGATGTAGCCTCAAATGGAGCTGTACACTTTATAGCAAATATCAAACAAATAAAATCAGTTTACATATTTATTTTATCAAAGAGTTTCAGAGACTGTTCCATCTAAAATCATACTGGCTACAAACAGAACACTATTGCTGAGTTTTAAGATTTCAGCACAGGGTAGGCCCCATGAGACCCAAGTCTTGTTTTCTGTAATGTTTAACTAATTATACAGTACATGATCAAAACAAATGCAAACAACTTGTAATTTGTTTTTTTTAGCATTGTGGAGAAGGAAGCTAAATGGGTACAGTTTCTAAGCACAGTTATGACTTCATTGGCAGTAACATTTTTTTGTAGGGGGGGATGAAAATGAGGCAATCAGTTGTACTTTCTGACTACTTTTGCTCAAATTATATGTGCCTGTATAGTCTGCCTTTCTCTACTTTATACAGCTTACTTTGCACAACAGAGGCTTTCACAAATGATGTTTTGCAGTTTTGGTATTGTGAAATATTTGACCTGCTGAAAGTAGCAGCCAGCACAGCTGGGCACTGGAAGTCTTGTTAACAGTTTAGTGCAATTCAACATGTCTTTATTTTTTTGCATTCAAATTGCAAGACTTACCATTCTCTTTAAGGAATCCCAAGCTTTGTAGTCTTGCAGAGTCCCAGAGCTACAGTATATGATGATTTATAGTTAAACCCTGTTATGATCAAATTATAAGACAAGGTGAAATTAGTATCTTATCTAGTATATAATTTTATCGAGTGCAGTTGTCATAAACTAAAAATCACTCCTTGCTGTATTAATATTAGTGTACATTAAAAAACCTGTACTGTTACTCCAGTTGTGGGAAGTGAAATTACTTGTAAAAATATGGAGTTTCCATATCTGTCCCTTGCCTCTTGGAGAGAAGAGTGGAGAAAATTCCACATTTTCTGATGTGAAATTAATGCCATTTTTGTCAGCTTCTGGTATTAAGGGGTTAGAATCTTGTTTACTGTATGCCTGGTCTTAATCAAATTGTGATATTTCCAAGTATATGTCCTTATCTAGTATGATAGTTGTGTTTCCTGTCATAAAAGAGAGACACTGTGCCCTTATGTACAGCCACTACTGTAGGTTTGTAGCCACAAAACATGGTGCAAACAGGTGTCCTGTTGTGACCAAACATTGTGTGGCCATCCCCAAAGGGCTGGTTTAGTTATGGTGGGTAGTAGTCTCCCCTGTGACTAAGTCAAAATGAAAATTAGGCAAGGTATATACTGATGTGCGCAAACAGGGTTCGCAAATGCTAATACTAGATGATGAACACCCAAGGACCTTGGTGGATGGTACAATGCCGGTCACACAGTATTGTGCCATTCACAGATGTCTGCAGCAGAGAACCAACCACCAAAATTGTCCCACTCTCCCAACCTGTACCTTTAGGCCTGCATGTGGGCCTTGCAGCCTTGGGATGGTCAGTCCTTTGCCTGTGTTCCCTGGTGGTCTAGTGCCCCACCTTCCTAACCCTAGCTTGAAAGCATCCTATTGTGTCCAGTGGATCCCTATTTACTAGGTTCATTCCTATGTACGTACTTCTGTCGCAGTCTCTTGTGATTTCCATACCCCATGGTTCTGTCTGCTGTGGTCACTCCTTAGTGGCACCCCTAAGAACTGTCTGTAATAGTTCTACAGGTAGTGGGTGTTGCCAAGTGTCAAAGAGACTTGCTCTGATCACCATGCATTATTGATGGCCCCACAGACCATTTGCATGGTGATCCTCACACCCTTCATTTTGTAGTCACCATGGCATTCACAAAAACATGGGGACAGGCTATGACTGTCTTTGAGTATAGCTCAGGAGGTCTAGGCAAGATAGTGGTGCAGAATGTTACAACAGCCCTTGCAGTTGTGCATCAGGCTCTGTGTTTCTTGCAAAATGTTATCTAAAAAGACTTTTATTGTGAGAATACTGTTGAGTCTTTTGAAAAATGACTATATATAGACTTTGTTTTTATTGTAAGTATACTGTTGATTTTTTTGAAAAATGACTTTATGTAGACTTTGTTTTTATCTGGATGGGTTGCATTTACATCAACAATATGACTATTTCACCCCCACCTGCCCATTGTAGACATACTCATATTTGGTATCCACATCCCTGTACACATCATATTACTTTTACGCATTTAGCATGATATTTAATTCAAACAGAGGACAGCAGTCATATTACAGTATAACACCAGTAGGGGCGAATATCAGACAGTAGGAGAAATCAAAATCAGTGGCAAGAGCCCAAATTGCTTCCCCCTCTCCGGTCAATTTGTAAGCCATGGCTTACTTGGAGTATGCTCTCCTACATTCATGAGTTAACCGATTATGACCAGTGCCTCAGAAAGGATTCTCAAATCACTCCTCCTACCACTCAACCATATGTACTGGTGTCTCGGTTCCCTAGCACTCTAGAGTTGTCTTTTGGCTAAAAGGTTCAGATGCTCCCTTCACAGCTCCTGCTGTGTTACAGAACTCCTTTGATTTCTGATGTCTTTTGCAATATTTTGCCAAGCATTTTTCTTGACTCCTTTTCTACAGCTCATTGACTTGTGTTCCCACTGGTAACTCTTGGATCAGACCATGAGCCAGCACAAGACAGGCTTCAAGAGGTGTATGATATGTGGCTTCACCATATCCATCACAGACTGGAAAAATGTTTGTATGCAATATCTATGGGTGAAACATGACTTTAGTACCTGTCTTTTGTGCCAGCAGATCCCGCTAACATAATTTCAAAACTGCCTGACATTAGCCAAAAAAGGTCTACCAATTCATTTTTTTATTTGTTATGTTTCTGTATTTTCGATCACAGGCATGGCTGAAAATGGACTAGGTTCTAGACCACCATCCAGGTTAAATAAAATCCAGTCAAATCTTTCTCTGTTCATGTGCTTCCTTGACAGGAGGCTCTATGGCTCAGCTGGCAGTCTAGGCCAGTGAGTTACAATAAGAGGATTATGCCACTGTGATCAATCAGGGTATTTACAAATTTGAATTGGGCATTGATGATAGGGAGCGTGAGGTTACCAAGATGCTGTTTCACTAGTTCCTCAGCTCAGTACATACCAGTGTCAGTGTTCTGACTCAGGTGTTGGTCGCTATGCTTGGATCAATGTATGTGGTTTAATGTCAAGAACTGACATCTCCTAAACCCTCTGTATTGATTGAGGACTTGAAGAAGATAAGCACCATTAATCCAAAACTCAGAGCTGGAGTCATTGTCAGTCTTACTTGCCAAGCTGGAAGTCATCCTCACTGAAGGCCACTTCCCATCAGGATAACCTAACATCCTATGGGGCTTGTCACCACACTGCCATGTGCTGGGGGGTAGGGGACAAGCTACCTTAAGAGAGGTAAAGCCATTGCAAGAACACCCAGTTCTGGAGGCTCTTCCTCCAGACACTCATCAGTCTTAATTGAGATCGCCATCTCAATATCAACACCAAGAGAAAAGTAAGCAGTCATGACACCTGCCATCTTCCTCATTCTCATCGAACACTGCAAGCATCTTCGACATTCATAAGACCCTCCTGTCAAGAAGTGATTGCTGGTTCCTCAGTGGCCTCCTCAGCTGCTGACTCAACTGTTCCTTCCACTACTGACTCCTTGAGGCCTTTTAGGACTCTGTGATAATTTGCAGCAGATCAGGGCCTCAGTGCAGATGCATGGGGTGTCTTCAACATATCCATCTCCAGTGTCACCTGCCTAGGTAACACCTGTGTTCCTGGCAGCACTGACATATCCAGGGAGCAACCCATCGTGGCACACATTCAGCCTCTTAAGAGGGTGCAGCCAAGGCTTCTGACTGAAACCTGAGAACTGGCAGGGTCATCTCTGTCTTTGAAGAAACATCCAAGGGTTTCTTTCTGCCCTGATATTTAGGAGAATACACTAAGGCCTGAGACCTTGTACCCAGATCCAGATGATTCAAACTACTCTGTTTCATCTGCAAGTTTGGTGGGTGCTCCATCAAGAATATATGAAGAAATTCTAGGACCGAATAAGATGTCAGTTCATATGTACCTCCACTTCTTTGCTATATTGATGACTAAAATATCTGAGGCCTTCTATTTGTTCCTGCAGGAAGTGCAGTGGGAGGGCATGTACTCCCTTCTGGATATCCTTTCTAAACAAAGATAATTTTTGCCAGGTCCTTCAACTTAATCTAACCATCTTGTACCCAGACATGAACATCTGGGAGAGGCCAGCCTCATTCCAGCCACCTGCATGTCATACAGTCCACAGGTGCGCATTCCCATCCGAGGAATTTGTGACATTTCTGGAGCATCCTTCTCTAAATGAATTTTGATTCCATCTTCTTGACGGTGAATTCCCAAGATCATTCCTCTCACACTGTGGTTTAGGAGTCAAGAGATGCTTGACCAGATTGGCTGCCAGCTGTATTCAGCAGTGATCCTGTGGAGTCAACAGGCAAGTTACGTAACTTGTATGAGATGGTACACTCTGGATTTTTTTTATATGCTTGAAACATTTATATTCTCTGCTTCATCAGAAAAGTCTGAGCAGCTTTACTGATATCTGAGATTTGGCTATTAGGTAACCAGCAACCTGGGTACTCCTGTTCATGTTCTGTGACAGATGCAGTCATCGTTCATTGCCAAGTATGACTTTGTATGCCACCTTCTTACCTAAGATACTGTAGCAGGTTTTGGGTCTGCTCTTTAAACTAAAAGACCTGTCTGGGCCATAGGTGGAGAGATTCATAACTAAGATCAAGGAGTCTAAAATTACTTTTTACAGTTGATTGCCTCTCTGACTCACGAGGAAGGTCACCCTTGACAGATAGGATTTAGCTACTCTTCCTTTTGTGTCTCCTTTCATGCACAAACAACAATAACACCAACAGTGGCAGAGGCATCAGTTCAGTATTGCTCCCTGAGCACCACTTTTCAGAGTATCTTGGCTTGAGAAACACAAGGGCAGCAGTGGTGGCTTTGAAGGCCAGGGCCTTGGCTCCTCTGGTAAATTCAAGAAGTAACAAGTGTGTGTGTGTGTGTGTGTGTGTGTGTGTATGTGTATATGTGTATATATATATATATATATATATATATATGTATATATTTATGTCAAAAAACTCTGTTAATGCATCAGTTAGGGTTATTACACAGTGACAAAAGCTGGGAAATTTAGTGTTAGGATTCAAAGCCCTAACTCTGCATTCCCCCCCCACCACACACACACACATATACATGCAAGTAGGGGAAGGACCAAGGCAACACAACCAATCACAGCCAGCCAGCAGCAGGTAACAGAAATAACATACAGCTCTCTAAACCACAACAACCAACCCCCATGCTCCCATCTTCCACACACCAACAGATGTTGGGGTGTGGCATGAGGTCGTCAGTCCTAACTCTCATCCCAGAAGTTCCACGCTCCACCAAACACATATCATAATGTACAACTGGCAGCTTGGGCCCCTCTCTACCACCAACACACAACACAGGCTACACATATGCTTTTTTGGGGTTTAAAAGCCCCAAAACAGCATTTTTTGAAAATAGTTTTGAAAAACACTGTCGCAAATGCGAAAGTTTCTTACTTTAAGTTTGTGAAACTTTCTTGTTTGTGAAACTGTTTTGTGAAAGCACTTTTGTGACACTTTCGTGTTTGCGAAAGTATTTTGTGAAATTATGCCCAAGATAGCGGCACATCTTTGCCATCCTCCTGCAACCAAACAGTTGGGTCCTTTAGGCTAAAATTTGCAGGGTGGCAAGCCCTGGTCCCACAGATGTGCCTTTTGCTGGTTTAGTGCAAACATAGTTAAGGATCACAAAGTTACAGTGTTCCAAAATTGAGCAATTTCCCATAGGCTAACATTGCTGCACCCATCACACCTTTCGGCACTCATATGTCAAAAACAAAGCGAGGTACAGAGTTTTTACTACTGTCAGCTTGGTTCATCTTTAGGTGAACTAACCTGCTGAAAAATGTTTGGAAATACTATATGATACCTGAAGCTGAATTTTTTTCTCTACTTGCTATGATAACACACATATAGACCTGCTGCTGCTTGTCTGTGATTGGTTGTGTTACCTTGGTCCTTCCCCTACTTGCATGTATGTGTGTGTATGGTGGTAGTGGTGGGAAGGGAATGCAGAGTTAGGGTTTTGAACCCTAACACCGAATTTCCCAGCCTTTGTTGCTGTGTAACAATCCTGACTGATGCATTAACAGAGTTTTTGGCTATATATATATATATATATATATATATATATATGGCAAAAATCTCCGTTTAGTGCATCAATTAGGGTTGTTCCGCAGCAACAAAAGTGAGGAAATTCAGTGTTAGGGTTGAAAACCCTAACTGCGCATTCCCCCCACCACCACCACACACACACATACATATACTGTACATGCAAGTAGGGGAAGGACCAAGGCAGCACAACCAATCACACATAACCAGCAGGAGGTGTATACCTGTGTTACTGTAGGAAGTGGAGAAATCCAACTTCAGATATTATACATTATTTACAAAGTTGTTCTATGAGGTTAGTTCACGTAAAGGTGAACCAAGCTGGCAGTAACGAAAACAGTGTACCTCACTTCGTTTTCAACATATGGATGGCGAAAGGCATCATGGGCACCACAGTGTTAGTCTATGGCAAATTGCTCAATTTTTGAACAGTGTTACTTTGTCATCCTTAAGTATTTTAGCAAAAAAGCAGGAAAAGGCACATCTGTGGGACAGGTCTTGCCACCCTGAAAATTTCAGCCCAAAGGACCCAACCGTTTGCTTGCAGGATGATGACAAAGATGTGCAGTCATTAGAAGCATACTTTCGCAAAATACTTTCTCAAACATGAAAGTGTTGCAAACGGAAGACACAAAAGTGTCACATTTGCAGAAGCACATAAAGTAGTGTTGCAAAATACTGTCTCAAACATGAAAGTGTCACAAACGGAAGACACGATATACGTGCAAAATAGTGTTGCAAAATACTGTCACAAACACAAAAGTGTCTCAAATGCATAGTACAACACTGTTGCTTTTGCGAAAGTGATTTTCGAAAGTATTTAAGGGAATGTGTAAAATCCTCTTTTGGATCTTGTGAACCCCAAAATACCATATGTGTACTCTGTATTATGTGTTGGTGGCAGCGTATGGCCCAACATGCCCAGTTGTCCATTGTGATATGTGTTTTGCAGTACGTAGAATGTCCAGGTTTAGAGTTAGCAATGACATCCCCATGCCACAGCTCGATGGGAGCATGGGTGTGTGGTTTTGTGCTTTAGATAGTTGTATGTTATTCCTGTTATCTGCTGCTGGTTGTGTGTGATTGGTTGTGTTGCCTTGGTCCTTCTCCTACTTGCATATGTGTGTGTGGTGGTGGTGGGGGTGGGGCGGAATGCACAGTTAGGGTTTTCAATCCTAATACCGAATTTCCTCACTTTTGTCGCTGTGGAACAACCCTAACTGATGCATTAAACTGAGTTTTTTTGCCATGAATTTCCCTTCTTTTTGAGAATGTACACTATAAATAGTGAATGGAATGTGGTGGTGGGAGCGCTCCCACCATGTGATTTGTTTGTCACTGTGCTGTGCAAAAACTGTATGACCGAGTGAAATGAAAATTGATAAATGAAGACACGTACCATGGCACACCGTGTGTCCAGAACTGTGTGTACATCTGTTCAACGGTCGCACAGCACCACGCGCAAACAATGTAACATACACAATTCAGCAACTGTAAGTGCCAGCGACCCGAAAATTGGCTCACTGAAAGATGAATTATTAATCTTTGTACATTCCAAATGCCAGGCAAATCATATACGTGGTTCAGAAGTTATTGAAGCGCAATTAACCACATTTTCATTCGTCGGAGTGGCACAATTCCACACCTGTTAATGTTTTACACACAAAACCACTGCAAGGCACCTCCGAGCCACTAGGGCTACCTATGCTATAAATTTAAAGGTAGTAGCACCATGCAGAACGCTATCCGAAAAACGTTAACTGCGTCATGTAGTATCTCTGCAGTGAATTATTTAAAAAAATGTAAACAGCATAATTCACATCTCCATGACATCGACTCAACACACTCCAAATGTCATGTGAAAAGACCAAACTGTTCCAGAGATATTACTTTTTTATGTTTCTGTACCTTTAAGAAGTCTTCCAACAAAAAATGGTGGAAATCACAGCCGAAAATGCACTAAAATGGCAGACTGCGAAGTGGGACAGCTTCAAATGGCCATAACTCTGGAACAGAACAACATTTTTTCACCAAACAAAAAGCGGCATGTTCCTTGAACAAATGTCTTTCTACTTGCCATGTTTCAGACCAATCAACTACACACTGGCTGTGTTATGGGTCACGGAAGACAGTGCAGTGCACTACACAAATGCAAAAACACAAACGGTAATGTTAACGCAAACGTTGATGGAAACAGTGAGGTAAAATTAAATCGTAACACTAACTGTAACACAAATGCAAGCGCAAATGGAAATGTACATGGTGATGCAAATGTAAATGATAACACGAGCAGTAAGAGAAATACAAACGCAAACATTAATGAAAACAGAAATGGTAACATAAATGGTAATGCAAATGCTTATGGCAACAGAAACGCAAATGCAAATGGTAACGAAAATGCAAACAGTAAGAGAAACGCAAACAGAAATGCAAACTGTAATGGCAACAGCGATGCAGAAGGAAACAGTAATGCAATCGACAACGGAAATTCTACCAAAAATGTGAACTCTAAGGCCAACAGAAGTGCAAGTGCAAACGGTGACAAATACGCAAACAGTAATGGTAGTGCAATTAGAAATGCAAATGGCTACGGTAACACCAACGATGATGCCAAAGGGAACACTAACACAAATGGAAACACAAACGCAAGTGTGTACGCAAACACAAATGGTAACACACATGGTCAAGGTAACGGAATTGGAAATGCAAATGCTTACGGTAACACCAACGATGATGCCAAATGAAACACAAACAGAAATGCAAACGCAAGTGCGTATGTAAATGAAAATGGTAACATGCACGGTCATGGTAACACAATTGGAAATGCAAATGCTTATGGTAACACCAACGATGAAGCCAAAGGAAAAAGAAATGAAACAGAAACCCACACAGAAACGCCATAGCCTTGAAGTAGTAGCACCGCGGTGGCGTGAGCGTGAAGCGTAGCGCTAATGCAAGCGGTAACAGAAATGCAAGTGGAAATGCTGACTGTAACAGTAACGCAAATGCACACACTTTTCTTCCCAAAAAGGTGCATTCAGATGCACAGTGAATACAAAGAATGTATGCATAATAATGGCCCTCGAGCAGAAAATGAACACTTAGAATACTAAATTGCTTATTGCTCAGAAACCGTACAGAGTAGAAAAAAATCTAAATCTCATATTATTTATGACTTTCCTGGCTAGTTGTGCACTAGCCCTTGGGGGGGCTAAGCATTTTTCTGATGAAAAGTCTGTATCGCGAAGCATTTTTGAGATACAGGCCCCGAAAGGCGCGGCAGACTCCGTAATGTTAGCCTATGGGAAAAATCGGCAGGTTCAGAGCGCTGCAACTTTGCAGCCCTCTAATATTTTGTCACCAAACCACCAAAGGGCACATCTGCGGGATCTTGGCTTTCTTCCCTCCAAATTTCAGCCCAAAAGACCAAACCGATCTTTTGCAGCAGGGTGGCAAAGGTTTCCTACTATTTTGGGCATAGTGTTGCAAATCACGACACTTTCACAAATAAAAGCAGGAAAGTGTTGCAAGTGTGACACTACTTTGCAACACTTTTTACAAAAAATTTAAAAACATATTTCTGGGGTGTTTAACCCCCCAAAAAAGACATGGCTAGCATCCTCAGGACTCGACTAGGTGAACACAGCAAGAATTGTGTACCTAGACAGTCCCAAATTTAAATGCCAAGCACTTCTGTGACCACCAACTGAAAACAAGATGGTGGATTTGCAACACTACAGGGGTCATTTGTGACACTAAAAACTGCATTTGCGACACTGTCAAACTTTTTAGCTTTTCCCATTGACTATAATGGGAAATTTGTTTTTTTAATAACTTTTGAACCGTTTAATATTTTTTCATGAAATCTTCAAAAGGCACATTGGGGACCCTGGCTGCATGTTCTCTGAAGTTTTTGGACTGGTCGTGCAAACCATGCAACCTGTAGCCATGAGCAAAGAATGCGCAAAAAAGCGTAAATGTGACTTTCTATTGCGCTATATAGCTCTGCAACCGTATATCTGAACATTACGAAACTTGGCAGATCCAGAGATCTATGGCACCACTCTGTGCATGCTAAATTTCAGGCAAATCTGTCATACAGTGGCAAACTTATTAAGCTGCAAATTTTCACACTTTAACCTTAAATGGAGTACTCAACTCTAACTATAGTGGCACTACTGTGCCACTAATATATATATATATATTATGGTAGCACAGTAGTGCTACCATAGTTAGGGTTGAGGAGCCATTTCTATGTTAAACCCCAAAACTTTGCACCTTAATAACTTTGCAACCGTTTGATGGATTTGCCTGAAATTTGGAATTTATGATCAACAAGGCCACTGATTTACGGTGATAAAAACAATTAAATTCCGTTTTCAAGAATTAAGATTCCGGAATTTCACCGGTGATTGTTACTCTAATTTCCGGATTTTACCGGGATTCTTTTATCATTTTTTAGTATGTGCATAAATAATCAGAATTAAAGAAGGCTTAATATACAGAGCATTAAATGAAGCAAACTGAAAATAGTACAGGAAGGAATTAAAAGAAAAACACACTTTTTAATAGATTTACTGATCTGATAGAAAATGCCAGATTCCATGAAATCTTCGTTGTTACCGGTTTTCAGGCAGCTCTAATTCCGGAATTTTCCCGGATTTTCTGGTAAAAAACGAAAAACAGTGGCCTTGATGATCAAGAACCATAGGCCTTGGGATCTGCCACGTTTTGTACTGGTTGGATATACGGCTGCGGAGTTATTAAGTGTGATCTGTGCGCTCGTTTACGCTTTTCTGGAATTCTGTGGTCGCGCCTACAGGTCGTACGGTTTGTGTGACCGGCCTGAAATCTTCAGGGAATGTGCAGCCGGGGTCCCCAATGTGCCTTTCGAAGATTTCGTGAAAAAATATTAAACGGTTCAAAAGTTATTCAAAAAACAGTTTCCCATTATAAGTCAATGGGAAAAGTTAACAAAAAGTTCAACACTTTAGCAAATGCATTTTTACTTTCGCAAATGGGCCTGTTACTTTCGAAATCGGCCATTTGTTTTCAGTTAGTGATCAGAAAAATGGTTGGCATTTAAATTTGGGACCCTCTAGCAACCTAATTTTTGTATTCACCTAGTCAGGCCCTGAGGATGCTTGCCATGTCTTTATTTTGTGGTAAAACACCCAGAAATATGTTTTCAAATTTCTGGAAAAGTACTTTAGCATACTTTCGTGCTCACGTAGCACGCAAAATTTTGCGAAGCTTTTCGCAAATCAAGTACAGTAATTTTCTAGTCTGTGGGAAAATGACAGCAATTTTGGCACTGCACTGCAAAATAACCGTTGGGAGTTTTGGGCTGAAATTTGGAGGAACGCAGCCGACATCTCACAGATGTGCCTTTCAGTGTTGTATTGAAAAATATTACGGCGGCAAAGTTATGGCACTCCAAAGTTGACAGTTTTTCCCATAGGATAACATTACGGCGTCAAGATTACAGGAATCCTTTGGCACCCTGCTGCAAAATAACGGTTTGGTCTTTTTCCTGAAATTTGAGGAAGACAGCCAACAGTACACAGATGTGCCTTTCAGTAGTTTGGTGAAAAATATCACATGGCGGCAAAGTTACAGCACTCCAAAATTGACGGTTTTCCCATAGGATAACATTCTGTTGCCCGACACTTAACAGAAATCATTTGGAGCCCTGCTGCAAAATAGCAGTTTGGTCTTTTTCCTGAAATTTGGAGGGAAGACAGCCAACAGCCCACAGATGTGCCTTTCAGTAGTTTGGTGAAAAAACATTACAGGGAGGCAAAGTTATGGCGCTCCGAACTTTTCTTTTTTTCCCATAGAATAACATTACGGCGTTCGCCGCGCCTTTCAGGGCCCGTATCTCGGAAACGGTGCGAGATACGGACTTTTCGTTGGAAAATCTCTTAGCCCCATAATGGGGCTAAGATTTAAATTAGCCAGGACAGTTGTAAATAATATGACTTTTAAATTTTCTTTCTACGTCGTACGGTTCCTGAGATATAATGTATTTAGTATTCCAAGATCTCATTTTCTGCGCCGATACTCATTATTTTGCATACATTATTTGTACTCACTGTCTTTCTCAATGCAGGTTTTGGGGAAAACCAGCCTGTGCGCTTACATTACTGTTACTGTTGCCCTTTCCGCTTGCGGATCCGTACCCGTTCACTTACCATTGGCGTCTGGCCACCATGCGTTATCCTGCGTTTTCATTTGCGCTTGCGTTTCTGTTATTTTTGCCATTTCTGTCTACAGTACTGTTTATCTTACTGTTTCACTTTACATCACCATGCCCATTGACATTTCTGTTTGCAGGCACCATGTTACTATGTGACAACACATCATGTGGCAGAACATTCCCGTCTACGCCACCATGTGCATTACCCTTTCTGTTCTCATTCGTGCTTGTGTTACCATGTGCGCCACTGTTCGCATTTCTGTTTGTGTTGCTTTCCCTGTTAGTATGCCACAACACATCATGTGGCGGGAACGCGCCGCTGCATTACATTCACTATTTCTCGTTATCATTCTCAAAAAGAAGGGAAATTAGAGGCAAAAAACTCCGTTTAATGCATTAGTTAGGGTTGTTCCACAGCGACAAAGTGAGAAATTGCTGTTAGGGTTGAAAACCCCTTGGACCCGCCCACCCCCAACCGGCATTGGGGTGCGCGTTGGGATCGTGGGTCTATCTTTCACCCCATTCTCTATACTTCTGCTGCTTTACACATGTCATGGGGTGAGTTGAGGGCGATGCATCGCCTGTACTGGTGTCAGCTGATCAAGGATGTCCAGTTTATATATATACACATACACACACACACATACATATATATATATATATATATATATATATATATATATATATATATATATATATATATATTGTGTGTGGTCCATTCCCTCCCATCCCAGCTGTTGCTTCCTGTTAAGGGTTGACTTCAGTGTTTCCGCTTTACTGATTTCAGATATCTTTGGATGGTGTCTTTTGGAGGATAATGGTGAGGTTCTGTGCTTAGAGTCCATGACCTTACCTAAATGCTGGATTCATGCACCACTTGGGAACATGGTCTGTCAGACTTGACAGCCTGCACTGAAGGAGGAGGTGCACAGGCTCCTATCACTTCATACGGTGGAACATTTTCTGTACTGTCAAGCTTAGCAGTGCTTTGTATCCAGTTACTTTCTCATACCCATGCAGACATGAGCTGGTGCCGAATACTGGCTTAAGGACCCTAAATTGCTTCAGTCAGAAGCAAAAGTTCTGGGTAGTCTGGCTGACTGAAATTCTGTCCCTGGAGCAGGCAGTATGATTTTGTTCCCTGGATTTCCATGATACATACTTCCACATTCCAGTTGAGCAGTGCCACTGGCACACCTTTCAGGTCAAGATGGATAACATCACATATCAGTTCCATGTAGGGCCATTCATCCTGTCCTCTCCCCAGTCATTGTTCTCCAAATTCCTCTCATCAGTGGCAGCCTTTTTATGTTCACCATGCGCACATGCACAATGAACATTTTGTTAGGAGAGTGTCTTTTGCGTGGTGTGACACTGTTAGTCCAATGCAGAGTGGTCTGCAAGGGGCTCGTCATTGTCATATCGGTCATCAGCCAGGCTGATCATGACACTGTTTTGGCTTGCTGGGTGGAATCTTCATGTATTTCAAAGGAGAAAGCAGACTGACTCTCAGGGTGGCTCTTTCCTTTGGTGTACACCACCCAGCAAGCACAGCTAATCTAAGCCCGCTGTGGTTGAATTACTCCCTGTAACAAAGAAAACCATCCATCGATGTCTGTTGCTTCCCTGCCCCTACTGTCCCCCCCATCCAGCACCCTCCCCACACACAAACATAACATCAACACTGGGTGTGCCCCGTCCCTTATTGTCACCACCTGAAATAAAGAAAACCATCCCTTATAGTTTTTTTTTTAAATACACCTTGCAAAAGAGAAAACTAACCATCGATGTGTGTTGCAGCCGCCACCATAACTGCCACCCACCCAAGCCCCAGTCATGTAAATATTCAGCATGGGGTGCCCAATCCATGTGCCAGCTGCAACCCCCCACCCTGCCCATTTTAGTTAAGCAGCACCTCAGGTGCCCACCCCCATACTGCCAAACATACCACTGACACTGGGGTGCCCAATCCCCCTTTGTCACCACCTCAACTAAAGAAAACCACTCTGCAGAAAAGAAAAATGTTGATCAGTGTCTGTTGCTGCCCTGAGGGTAACCATCCCCCCAATCCCAATTCATTTTAATCGTCCATCTCGGGGTGCCCAATGCCCCATGCTGGCTTCTACCCCACCCTGCCCATTTTGATTCTGCAACACTGGGGAGCCCACCCTCAGTGCTGCCAAATATAACACTAACACTGGGGGTGCCCAATCCCCCAGTGTTACTACCTGAAATAAAGAAAACCATCCCTCACAGTTTTTTTTTAATAAACCCTGTAAAAAGGAAAAATGTCCATCAATTAATAAACCCTGTAAAAAAGAAAAATTTCCATCAGTGTCTGTTGTGGCTGTTACTGTCCCTCACCCGACCCTCCCACTCAGCAGCCATCACCCTACACCCCCTCCCCAAGCCCTTACTTACCCATCAGGAGTCCAACACCATAATCCTCTCTGTACCGCAGATACATTTTCACTGTTCAATGCCGGACTGCGAATTGAGGAAATCAGGTTCAATGTATTTCAATGGGGTTTTGAAATTAGTGGCATAACTTGGCCATTTTTTTATATTTTTGTCTTATATTTTCAAGCAAGCCTTTTTTGGGACCCAACCTCATGAACAGTGACTGTGAAATTAGGCTAATCTGTCCTGAAAGGTGATTTTTTGGTTGCTAAGCAAAATCATCTTTTGAGCAGGAGTTGAACATTTGCTCTGCCATTGTTCATGAGGTGGGGTCATAAGAAGGTGATGTTGAAAATTTGGTATATAAATTTATTTATTTATTGAAAATGTTTTACCAGGAAAAGCACACTGAGCAAGAACTGCTCATCTCCTGGTGTGACCTGGAGGGAGGGGTACAGTGGGGAAGAGGACAAGGGTAGTCCAGATCCTGACATAAATACATACAATTATAATACAGTTGAAAACATTTGACAGAAATAGTTGGGTGTAGATGACAATTTACCCTTACTTATAGTATAGTAGCAATTACATGGGGAAGTCATGCTTTATACCTTGAAAACATATAATAAGATAATACAGCTGCATATGTTTGACAGGAATAGGTGAGTGTGGATTAATACATATACCCTAATAGTCGAGAGTAACAGTTACAATGAGGAAATCCTGCTAAGGTATTGGGTTGTGATATATAATGAGATAGGGGTAAGTGCAAGCTAGTTAGCTCAAAAGTTGGGATTAAGTGCAGTAGTTGGGTGTGGTTAGCGAAGTAGCACCGTTGGGCCTACTGGGAGAAGAAATATAGGAGTATCTGAGATAGAATAGATTGGAGAGTTAGCTGCAGGAGCAGTTTACTGAGCAGTGGTTGGCAAGGGCATAGGATAGTGAGCGGATAGAGGAAGGGTGGCAAATTTCAGAGGGAAAAGAGTTCCAGGGTTGAGGGAAGTGGTGAGAGAAGGCAGCCTGGCCAGCTTGGGTCCGATGTCTGGGGACTAACAGGGGCCGGAAGTCTAGGGACCTCAGAGCATAGGTGGGTGCCAGAGGGGGTGATAGTATGGAGGTCAGATACACTGGGAGGGTACCAAACCAGTTCTTCGAGATAAACTTGGCACAGTGTATTAGGCAGCGGTTCTCAAGGGAGGGGAGAGCAAGGGAGCAGTATAGTTCGCAGCGGTGGGTGCGAGGAGGAGCGTCAAGAGAGAACCGGCAGAAAGCATTAAAAAGGGTATCCAGTTTGGATAAAAGTGACTTGTGGGTGGCACTGTAAACAATATCACAATAATCGAAGGAGGGAAGTATCATCTTCTGGATAAGCTCATGATGGACCAGATAGGGGAGGCTAGAGCAGTTCCGATATAAAGCTCCAAGCTTGGGGCGGAGTTTTGTTAGTATAGAGTCAGCATGGACTGTGAAGGTGAGGTGGTGGTCAAGCTAAATTCCAAGATACCAGATGGAGGTGACGTCCTCCAGCTCTGACCCATCAGGGGTGTGGAAAAGTGGAAGGGAGGGGAGCCTGGCTAGTCGTTGGGATGTACTAAAATTCATAGTTACAGTTTTTTTAGCATTTAGAGAGAGCTGGTGAGAGTTTAACCAGAGCTGGACTTTGTTAAAATCCTGGTGGAGGGTAGAGGCAACTGAGGCTGGGGAGGAGCCAGAAGAAAATAGGACAGTATCATCAGCATACATGTGGATTGAGGAGGCAGAACAAGTTTGGGGCAGGTTGTTTAGAAAAACAGAGAATAGGATAGGCCCAAGCACCGATTCTTGGGGGACACCGGTGGACATGGGGAGGGAAGGGGATATGGCATCTGCAATCCTGACAGATTGAGTGCAGTCTATAAGATAGGCACTGAACCAGGCAGTAGCAGATGTAGAGAGGCCAGAGTCAGAGAGGCTAGATAGTAACAGAGTGTGGGAGACTGAATCGAAGACCTTGGCCAGATCGATGAAAATAGCAGAGGTGATGAGACCTCTATCCATTCCAGATTGGATGGTGTCAGTGAGCCTTAGTAAAGAGGAAGCAGTGGAGTGATCTTTCCTGAATCCAGACTGGTAGTTTGTGAAGAAATTTGAGTCGTCGAGATAGGAGGTTAGCTAGCTAAGCACTAAGTGTCCTTGCATCTTCGCCAGAGCAGGGAGCAGGGAGATTGGCCGATAGTTTAAGGTGGAGGAGGAGGCGCCTCCTTTATGGAGAGGGATGATAATGGCATGCTTCCAGGACACAGGGACAGATTCAGTGGTGAAGGATAGATTTAGGAGGTAGGCAATAGGGGTGGCTATGGCAGAGACTGAGAGGAAGAGAAGTTTGGGGTCTAGTCCATCAGGAGAATTCCCATTTGAGGGGCTTAATGTTAGCAGGGCTTCTAGATCTTCATCCGGAGAGATTTTCCTGAAGGAGAAAATACCTGTATTTTGAGGTAGTTTTTGCCCTGTAGGAGGTGGAGATGGTGACATGGGGGGTAAGGAGGAAAGGAGCAAGGAAGCACAGGTGGAGAAATATAAGTTAAACTCAGCAGCGGCTGAGATAGAATCCAAGAGTGTGAAGTTGTTTACTCTAAGGAGAGGTGAGGGCTTGGCAGCTGGGGGTGAGAAAAGGGAGTGTATGACCTTCCAGAATTTGGAGGGGCTATTAAGGTTAGATTGGAGGGAGGATCTAAAGTACTCTGCTTTAGCTCTAGTGCACATGTTGTGCAGATACCGGTAGTGGGAGAGGTCCTGAGGTAGGGATGAGCCTTTGAAGGCTCGCCATGCTGAGTCACGGGCATTCATACAAGCTGTGAGCTCTTGGGAAATCCAAGGCAGGTGGGTACTGCATACCCTAGTATGTCATAGCAGGGCGTGGGAATCCCATATCTTAAGGAACGTGTTTTGAAGTGAAGTAGGCATCATCTATCAGGTTGGGGGTGCAGCCAGTTAGCTAGGACAAGGTCATTTTAGGAGCGGAGCGAGGTTTAGGGATTTGAATGACCATTGGACTAAGAACTATGGGGGGGGGATTTGAGACGGTGGATTTTGTGAGCAAGGTAGATGACATGGTGATCCCTAATAGAGTCAGGGAGTAGGCCTGTTTGGATGGCTCTGTGAGGATGGGAGGTCTCAGCCCAGTTGATAAAGGAGTGGTTACCTGATTTAAGGTTTAGGCGGGTGGGCTCAGTGATGAGTTGGGTTAAATTGAGGGCAGTGACATCCGTCCGGGTTTTGTTGAGGGCCGGGGCTAACCAGTTTAGGTTAAGGTCACCCATAACATATAATTCCCCAGTGTGTACTCGTTAACTGATTTGTGTAGGAAGGTCAGTAACAGTTGTGGCAGGGGTGCCTGGTCGGCAGTAGATTCCAGCAACGAATATGGACAGTGAGAAAGGTAGTGTGAGCTGGAGCAGCAAGAGTTCATACTCTTTAGGTTCAGTTTTAGATAAGATTATTTCATAGCGTATGTCCGAACTTATGAAGATGGCTACACCGCCACCTCTCATGGCCCTGTTCTGGCGGGCCATCGTGTAACCAGGGATTGTGACTGAGGAGTCAGAAATGTTTTTGTTAAGCCAAGTTTCAGAGAGGATGAGGACATCGGGCATGTAGGGCAGCGAGAACTTGTAGCTGGTCAATTTTAAGTGGTAGGCTATGAATATTTAGGTGAAGGAGGCGGAGGCCATTGTGGAGGGGTAACCTGGCAGTTGGGAGGGATGGGATGCGGGTGGGGTGCCAGCTGAAGTTGGTGAGAATGTGGTGGTCGAGGGTCCCGGATTTGGGTGTATGTCTCCTGCTCGAGAAGGAGGAGGGTGAAGGATAGGTGTTGAGCTAGTATACGGAGGTAGCTTGGAACGGAAGAGCCCTGCCGTGAGTGGGGGCAAGGATGGACATATGTGTGGGTAACAGGGGTGGGGTGAGAAGAAAGTAGGTGCAGGAGAGTCCAGGAGGGGGAGGGCCTGATTAGGAAAGGGGGGGGATGTATAGTGGAGTGTGCCCAGGTAGGAGTGGGTAGGAGAGACAGCGCAGGGTTGGACGGGCAAGAAGGAGTTACAATATGAGCCTAGTAGGGGGAGGGGGCATGGGAATGATAGGTGGCATGATGGAGAGGAGGGGTGGGAGGCAGAAGAACAGACAACTGAGTAGAGGTAAACACTAGCCATGGTGGACATGGTGCTGGGATTTTGTAGCAGCTTCTTAGACAAGGTGGTAATTACAAGAAGAAAGGAACCTGAGATTGATTGGGACGAATGTGTTGGTTGGCCCCTAGGAGGGTGAATGGCCAATAGGCCTGGGAGGTGAAACAGAGAGAATGGGAATTCTAGAGTAGAGGGGAGCCAGTGGAAGGCTGCAGGAGGCTGGTGGGGGGTGGTGTCGAGGAAGAGGGTGGGTAGAGAGAGTATTTAATCAGTCGAGGGGGTGGGGGAGGGTGGAGGGGCCGAAAATTTAGAAGACTGTAAGAGGCATGGGGTTTGGGGAGATTTAGAAGAACAGTAGCCCTGGAGAAATTGGGCACCAAAGAGAGCTGGCTCAGTGGGGGAGGCATGGGGTTTCACAGATTCAAAAAGGAGCTGCAAACACTTAGCATTCTAACTTTGAACACAGATTTATATTTTTTCCTTACTTTACACAGGCAGGTTTCAGTTTAAACAGTAAAAATCAATGTAATTTCACAGTCGGAGCCCTGTCGGCAGAGAGAGAGATAGGGGAGCCAATCAGCTGCGACTTCCAGGTGGCGCCTGCAATCTGATAGGTTATGCCTTCACTGTACCTTGCGCTTGATTTTGTCTGGGGTCCTGGTCTCAGTCGGCAGCTGGAGAGGAGCCTGCCGACTGCTGGGAACTGTAGCAGCCCTGGTCAGGGGCAAGCAGCTTGAGCTTGATTTTGTAAATATTAAAAAACAATGAAGTTATGAGCCTATGTTGAAGTTTGTGAATGCAGGCCCGTAACTTTGGTAATTAATATCTTGACCCCAAATTTTCAACATAGCAATTTCTTCACAGCACCTCATGAATGTGACAGCTGTCATTTTTCAAGTCCTGACCAAAATGTGTTTTTGCATCACAAAAGGTGATTTTTGTGGTCACCATACAAAATCACCTTTTGGCAGGAGTTAAAAAATTTTTCCACCCTTGTTCATGTGGTGGGGTCCTAAGAAGACTATATTGAAAATCTGGGATAACAATATAAGAAAATAACAAAGTTATGATCCTACTTTGAAATTTACTAATGCAAGTTCGTAAGTTTGGTAATTTTCAATATTTTGACCCCAAATCTTCAACATAGACATTTCTTCATGACATCTCATGAATGAGACAGATGTCATTTTTCAAATCCTGGACAAACTGTGTTTTTGCACTTGTTACATGAAATCACCCTTTGGGCAGGATTTGAAAATGTTCTTCACCCTTGTTCATGAGGTGGGCTCATAAAAAGGCTATGTGTGGACATAAGAAGGCTATGTTGAAAATGTAGGATAAAACTATGAGAAAACAATGAAGTTATGAGTCTACATTGCAATTTTTCAATGCACGCTTGTAACTGTGGTAATTTTCAATATTTGACCCCAACTTTTCAACATAGCCATTTTTTCACACCACCTCATGAATGTTACAGCTGTTATTTCTCAAATCCTACCCAAAATGTGTTTTAGCACTTGTGGTGCAAAAAGATGTTTCAGCTTCTGTTTTATAAATGACACCTGTTATGCTCTGAAGGAGTGGTCATAAAAAGATGACGTTGAAAATTTGGGGTAAAAATATGGGAAAAACAACTAAGTTATGAGGAAACAAACTGGCTCAACATTTACTCATAACTGTATTTTTGGCAGATGTTGGCCCCTAATGTTCAACATATCCCCCACCTCCTAAACATGGCAGGTGTCATTTTTAAAATCATCTCCAAAACTTGTTTCCACAGTCACACAGCGAAATCCCTTTTCAGATAGGATTTTAAAAATTCCACCTGTCTTTTTTTCTGACTTTATTTGTATTGATTTCAACTGAATCAGCAGACACAGTGAACAGTCATAAGAGATATTGGAATGATACAGAGAAATCTCCATGGAAAAACTGTCACATACAGTAAGCATTTACTCCATATTCTTTACACCGAGGAAGCGGGAGAAAAAGGATAAAGCATTACAGGAGGAACAACTGCTTACAAAATGCCAGACAAAGACAGTGACTGTGGTATTATAGGTGTCAAGTATAAAAAATAGAATTATACTGCAACCCAAGGTGGCTGTTTAAACCAGAAAACCCACTTTTGTAAATAGGTATCAAATTTGTGTAAAATAAAATAGTGTGCTAATCAGAAGCCAGTGAAGTGATAAACTGTTCCAACAGATTTAACTTTAAATCAGTAGAAGGACTCACCCAAAAGGAGGTAGTCTCCGAGTTAACTAAAACAGAATCTAAACATTTGGCATAAAGCTAGAATAAGGCAATATGGGACAAAGGGGAGAATGCAATTTAAAACTGAAAACTGGTAATTAGATAAGGAAAGTCAAAACAGCACACCCCACTGTCCCAAACTGTCTCCACAAGGTCGACACCATGAGGTCAACACCATCATGTCCCCTTAGAAGACATACTGTACATCCCTTTTAAATAAGGAGATAGAAAAATAAAGAAGGGGAAGTCAGCAAAACACAACCCCAACAAACCACTACATTCAATTATAGTAAGTTGCAAAAGTCATAATGCCAAGGAATATATAAGGTAGTTCACGGTTAATCAGATAGACCTGCATATGGACAGGAGCAATTAAGTTTAGGCTTCCTTATCATCTTCTCTAACAGCAATAGCAGCAGCAGTACAAAAAGTAAACTCAAGAGACATTTTCTTAGTCCAGCAACCAGTATCTTGGGCATCAATAAAATGATATTGCTTCCCCCATACACAATGTGTGTAGTTGTGCAGGAAATAGTAAAGAATTCACAATCCCAAGGGCATGGAGTTTAGCTCACACCGCATTGAGATGTTTATGTTTGTTCCGGGTGGTAAATGAGAAATCTGGGTAAAGTTTGATATTCCTACCCTCTATTGTTAATGAACAGAACCTCCAAGCTGCAAACAATAACTGGTCCCTAATGTCAGAATTCATTCTTAAGCAGAACAGTTCATGTAGCGTTACCTGAAGTTGGAACCCTTCTCATATTAATTCAGTATGCTTTCAGAATGGAGCGTGCGACAAGATCCTCTGGCAATTGTAGTACTGTTTTAAGCCAATCCCCCACATATTGTAATAGATTCTCTCTTTCTACTCGCTCCGGAATGCCGACCAATCTGATATTTGGGGACCTGGTTTCATTTTCAAGGGCCTCAATTCTGCTGCATAGCTGGAAGGTTTTCGTCATTATTTTTGCTACGGTAGCCGAAGTCAAAGTGGAACAGGAATCTGCAGCCATTATCATGGCTAACTGTGCCTTCAGCTTGGCATCTTGGGACTCCAGCAATTGAAGGGTATGTTCAGTTTTGGTCCATGGCTTTTACTGCCTCTAGGACCATATGCCATGGCAGTTTGGCACTCATTTCCTCCAAATTCCCAGAGCTTGTTTTTGGATTTTGCTGCTGTTTTGGTCTGGCACCTCCCACCGCTCCCTTAGGTTGCCCTTTAACAATTTTGGGCTCAAAATGCTCTGCTCTCGATGAGGAAGAGGAATCTACAATTTTGATGCCAAAATAAAATGTAGCTGATTAAGTTAATCCATTGTAATTAGTGTTGATCAGCAAGAGACCATGTAAACATGTCCTTTCAGGTCTCCAGCTTTCTAGTGCCCCCCCCCATTCCACCTGTCTTGATCATAACGTCAGGTCATTAAAAGACTGTTAAACATTTGGGATAAAAATGTGGGAGCCCACTTAAACGCAAAATATTGCCTCTCAGCTGCCCTATCCTGGGTAATTACAATCTAACTATGTGTCAAAGCAGGAAACCACTGAAAATGAGATACTGTATTTCATCTGCTTCATCCTGGGTAAGTATATAGTAAAAATGTGTAGAAACAAGACCCGGTACAACAACAATACCAGCAGCAAGCATTCAGCATTGATAAATGCTTGTTTGTTTCAGGGAGTAAACATTTTTTCATTCCTTGACTACTGTCTCAGCATTGGAAGGACGGTCCAGGAGGTGATATGCTCTCAGGATGGGGCAGTACAGATATTCCAATCTCTGGGGTTCCTCATCATTCTAAGGAAGTGAGAAATTGTCCCCAAGTAGATCATAATCTTCAGTGTCTACCTGCAACACCTGCAGGTTAAAGTTGACAGTTCTGCTGTTGGTGTAACAACCATTCCCTGTCTTTCTCATTGTGTTTGGTTAGTCAGGTTTATGATCATCTCTGATTCTTTATTCGGTCTGGGTTGTGGGCTTCTTATCTTAAGGTGGATTCAGTGGCCATTTTGACTTACTGCTCTAAGGCAGGCTTAATTGCCCTGGCTCAGGAGACTGCAATGTTCATATTTTTAATGGATTGATCACCTCTTTCTCTCAGTGCCTAAACCTCCACAGTGTGAACTGACTGGTGCTGTCTAAGCTTATGATGCTGTTTGAGCCTACAGATACTTATCACATTTCACTGCTATCACAGGAGACTATATTTCTGGTTGCTGACACCTTGGCCAGGGGGGACAAGTGAATTCCAAGTGTTGTCAGTGGAGTCTTCTCATTTGGTCTTCCATAAGAATAAGATAGCCCTTTGCTTCATGAGAAGTTTCTGGCCAAGGTACATTGGGAGCTTCACCCTAATGAATAATGGGCATAACCTTGTTTTGTCCTGAGGCAGTACAATTTTGTCAGAGAATATGCTTCACATGGTTTTGATATTGGCAGGGGGCAGCTATTTTACAGAGTAAGGGGGGAATTTTACAACAGCATGTGCCTGCTCTGCTTACACTGATGCTACTAATGAATGACTGGCAGCTAAGCAGACAGTTGCCAGGTGCTTCACTGTAATCTGTACAGTATATGTGTACTGTAAAGGACTCTCCTGCTGCCTTACAGGTTCAGTCAAGTAGACATACTGCTGCCTGTGTTGCTGCTGCCAGGAGCATTCCCTTTGCCGAGATCTGCAAGGAAGCTACTTGGTTGAATGCGCTCACTAATTTCTAACTACATCATTGTCCTGTTGCGATATAGAGACGCTGCTTTCGAGACTTCAGTCCTACAGTCTTTATTTTCATAGGGGGCACAGTCCTGGCATCTCCTCCCAGAGGACAGTTGGTAATCTGCCACTGTGTGACTAGTGAACTTTATCCAAGCAGTTAAAAGAATAGGTTACTCACATATACCCATAGTTTTACTGTTGTTAGTTCATTGACATTCATGCATGACACGCACCCTTCTGGCTAATTTCAGTCTTCCGCATTTCATTTCAGCATCCAAATCTTGGGAACTTGAGGGCAGAAACTCAGGGACATGTGGTTGGTTAGTAGGAAGGTCAGCTTAGAATCCTTTCCAAGGCATTGAGTATTTTCAGTGGAAATACCATAGTATGGATGTAAACTGAATACTACTAATAAAACTACTTTTTTTTAGTTTTTATTTACCCAGAATAGCCCATCTGAGATGCAATATCTCATTTCCAGTGGTGTTCTGCTTCTGTCTGTTTCTGCAGCTGAGTGGACTGGATCACTAACAGGTTAAGTGACTTTGCCCAAGGTCACACAATGTGTGTTTGGATCTAGCTGGGTTTGAACCTGTGATCTCCAAGTTCCAAAGGTGGCGATTTAACCACTAGACTACAGTGAGTTCACTTGTATTAAGTACCTGCTTCATTTTAATCAAGGGCTGTTATGTAGTCATTCCAGTTAACAGAAACAAAACAACATAGTATATACACATAACGAGTTCCTCTTCCTAATATAGGACATAAGAGGCAGCCAGCAAGGTTAAATGAAGATGAAATCAGCCTTAACTAACTGACTAGAATTTTTTTAGATATAACTGCCATGGTAGACAAAGGCAGTGCAGTGGACATACATATACTTTGTCTTTAAAAATCCATCTCTAAGATTTCATATCACTGATCACTAGCTATACTCATGAAATAGGGGTTATATAATTTTGACAGCAAATGGCTCAAAAACAGAAACTGAGTAGCTGAAACTAGTAGCTCTTCTAGCTGGCAACAGATTAAAAGTGCAGTACCCCCTGGGCCAATGTTGTTTATTATATGCGTAATACCAGTGATTATATTAAAAGGATTTCCAAGTTAGCTGATAGTACGAATATTGTATGTATCATTCATAATAAGAAATAGTTCAAACAAATTTACAGAAATTTTGTTACTTTAGATAGGGATGGGCAGACCAGCTCTGCTGCACTTTCAAACCTTCCCAGACCTGGCCGACTCGACTCAGCTTGAGAATACCGAGCTTTTCTTGGCTCGACCTGAGTCAGTGAGTTGACCCTGGAGTAGAAGTGCGGTCCAGTCTGGCTAGATGGCACAGGATGAGGAAGCTGGATTACAGGCAGCAGCCTGTTCTACGGATGTCTGTGTGGCATGGAGGGGGACAGGGACATGCCTCAGAGGTACAGGGAGGATGCCGGAACCAGGAAGAACTACTAGCATGGTCAGCAAGCAACAACAGGTTACAGACTAGTGGCAGCAATAAAAATAAAATAATAACACTTACCACCATTACTGCAATGCATGTCACTGAACAAAAAGGTAAGGGCAGGGTACAGATATTGAAAAAAAAAAGAACCATTTTTTTTCTGATCTCTTCCAAATACTCCCCCAAGTCCCTGGACCCTCACATGGCCAACAAGGGCAACACTTGTGATACTGGGGCACTGAAGGGAGCCAACCAATTACAGTCTTTTTTGTGTGATTGACTTATGTTCTTTCCAGTCCTGTGTGTCAGCCACCATAAGACATCACTAGGAAACTGTGTATGCAGTTCATTTGTGGCTTTGCATTGAAATGAGGCAGTTGTGTGTCTGCAGACTCCACAATAATAAAACAAGTTTTCTTTCATTTTTCATTAGACAGACAGGAGAGGGAGAGAGAGTAAAGAGACCAACAGATTCAATAGCAGGCAACAGCAGACTGCAGACATTTTTTCTTAGTTTTAGAAAAACTAAAGGAAAAGGATTTTAGGGGTACTAGAAAAAGCATGACCTGCAGTCTGCAGTGTCATGAAGCAGGCACAGTTCCCATGAAATCATTCAGCAACAAAAAAAATTGTAGTACAGTAGTGATATGTTAGGTAGGTAAATCAGTCTGTTTTTCCTTGCAAAATCAACGCAATTTGAAAAAGAAAAAAGTTTATAAAGAAAATATCACTAGCATCCAACAACATAATAATTATTTTTCTTTCTGAAAAACATTTTAAAGGTTAAAGAAAAAATAAGAAAGTAAGAACTAATAAGGGAAGCAGACAGGACAGGAGGACTCTATCCAACTCTAAAGGTCATAGTGCCTCACTAATTTTGAGGGAGGGGATTCACATTTCAGACTCTGTGTTGCCAATCTCTGTGCCTGAACTACCACTAGGTCATACTGCTGTACAGATTTTGAAGGAAGGGGGTGTCATGACATAGACTCTGTGTTGCTCATCTCTGTGCCTGAACTACTACTAGGTCATACTACCATAGACTCTGTGTTGCCCATCTCTGTGCCTGAACTACTACTAGTTCATAGTGTTGCACAGATTTTGAATGGGGGATCACCCACATCTCAGACTCTGTGTTGCCCATCTCTGTGCTTGAACTACTACTAGGTCATACTTCCGTAGACTCTGTGTTGCCCATCTCTGTGCCTGAACTACTACTAGGTCATACTACCATAGACTCTGGGTTGCCCATCTCTGTGCCTGAACTACTACTAGGTCATAGTGTTGGACAGATTTTGAATGGGGGGGTGTCACCCACGTCTCAGACTCTGTGTTGCCCATCTCTGTGCTTGAACTACTACTAGGTCATACTACTGTAGACTCTGTGTTGCCCATCTCTGTGCCTGAACTACTGCTAGGTCATACTACCATAGACTCTGTGTTGCCCATCTCTGTGCCTGAACTATTACTAGGTCATAGTGTTGTACAGATTTTGAATGGGGGGTGTCACCCACATCTCAGATTCTGTGTTGCCCATCTCTGTGCTTGAACTACTACTAGGTCATAATGCTTTAGACTCTGTGTTGCCCATCACTGTGACTGAACTACTACTAGTCATAGTGCCATACAGATTTTTGAAGGGGGGTGTCATCCACGTCTCAGACTCAGTGTTACCCATCTCTTTGCCTGAACTACTACTTGGTCGTAGTGCTGTACAGATTTTGAAAAGGGGGGGAGGGTGTCACCAACATCTCAGACTCTGTGTTTCCCATCTAGGTGCCTGAACTACAATACTACTAGGTCTTATAGCTCTAGACTCTGTGTTGCTCATCCCTGTGCCTGAACTACTACTAGATCATAATGCCATACAGATTTTGAAGGGGGGGGGGTTACATCTCAGACTCTGTGTTGACCATCTCTGTGCCTGAACTAGTACTAGGTCATATTGCCATACTATATGTAGAAGGACTGTGTCAAATCTTAGACTGTGTGTTGCCCATCCCTGTAACTGAACTACTACTAGGTCATAGAGCCTCATGTATTTTGAGAGGGGGCTGTCATGTCTCAGACTCTGTATTGCCCATCTCTGCATCTGAACTAATGCTGTTTATTAAGTAATTAAGCTGGACCCTCAAAAATGGATTCAGAATCAGAATATTTTTTTGGACGATGTGGCCAACACCAGCAATATGGCTGAAATTGATACACAAAACAATAAAAAATATTTCCTGAAAAGAAATTCAGGAAAAAGGGAAATTCACTGCTGCAGATATAATGAATTCAATTTATGAA
The DNA here is from genome assembly GCA_016271365.2 of Neoceratodus forsteri. NCBI lineage: Eukaryota > Metazoa > Chordata > Ceratodontiformes > Ceratodontidae > Neoceratodus > Neoceratodus forsteri. The sequence continues at coordinate 582,613,973 of CM028131.1, forward strand.
AATGAAGCAACACAACCAGAAGAAGAAGAAAATGTTGGTGAATCCCTTGATCAACGTTGTGCAGCACTGTCAGAATTGCCAGAAAAATCAGATAAAACACAAAAACAGGTAGCCAAAATAATTAGACCTAGAAAGTCAGTGATTAAAGAAAAAGCTCTGTCTAGTACCACTAGACGTGGCACTCCATGATATGCCACTCATGCATATCTGGCTCCTTCATTAGAAAGCAGTGCCTTTGATAAAGGTGTTGTAAATGTACAAGAAAAAGATCATGATGTTTCACAGCTGTGCTCTTCCAAAGGTGATGAATCAGAATGTGATACCGATGAGGTAGAAGATGCCACCTTGGTTCCTGAACCCAAAAAGAAAAAAACAAAAACACATACAGCAAGCACCGCAACTAGCCATAGCCAGTAGTAGAAAAACAATCAATAGCAATCATAGTAGCTCTTCTGGGGACAGCCATGGAAATAACTATACTGTCACAAGCAGAGTATTATGACATCTGGTTGGGAAGAAGCAATAGGAACTGATGAACCCTGAAGGAACGACAGTCCTGTTTTCGTACATATGATCTCAGTAATAAATAATGGGTATAAGAAATATAAGGTTAATGAGAAATGCAAAGTTGCTTTGTGTACAAATATTCTGTTTTCCAAAGTTCTTCTAGAGGCGTCAGTGGCTCTTTAAAAATTAATTAGTTAATAGTTGAATTTATTGCCAAGGATCTGCAACCATATTCTGTGGTGGAGAATAAAGATTTTAGAGCCCTTTTAAAATATTTTCCTCCACGTTACAACATACAAAGCCATAAATATTTTGCAACTGTAGCTGTTACCAAAATGTACGAATGTATGCAAAGTAAGATAAAATTGGCTCTTACAAAGAGTGTATGTGGTTCTGTGCACCTGACCAGAGACATATGGATGAGTTCTCAAACCAGTGATTATATGTGCTTCACAACACATTGAATGTCACAATCATCTTCAAACACCACCACACATAGCAGTTTACAGGAAGGAAGACAAAGAATGGCAGCTCTTTGCATTAGCATGTTTGGTAAGCATCACACCACTGTCAATATTTTGGAAGAGTTGCAGGACAAAATGTCTGAGTAGCTTGAGCCCCTGGGACCCAATATTGAATTTGTGGTTTCAGACAATGGTGTCAATATTGGTGGTACATTGGAACGTGGTGGTTTTACTCACATTCCGTGCTTTGCATACTCATTAAATCTGTTAGTACAAGCTTTCTTTTCCAGTGACAACAGTACAGTAACACTAGTGGGAGCTGCAAAGAAAATCTGTGCCATTTTAGTCACTCTGTAAAATCACATGGTACCTTGGCTGACCTCCAGAAAAAAATGGCTTGCCAATACAGCAATTAAAACAAGATGTTCTGACAATATGTAACTCAATGTTTTACATATGTGAGAGGCTTCTCATACAAAAGAAGGCAGTCCATGAATATACCATGGAGTACAACGTAGCAGATAGTGTGCTGAATTCATTCCAGTGGGGCCTCATGGAGCATCTTAAATTGCTGTTGACTTGCTTTGAGGAAGCAACTCAACAGATTAGCAAAGAGAATGCTACTCTAAGCCAGGCTTCTCCCATTATAAATTTTATTGAACAAGGAACTCAGGAAGATGCGTAGAGGTTTTGACCAAAAAGGAGACAAATCTGCTGTACCCTTATGGACTGACTGATACAGCAATTCCAAAATTGCAGAAGACTTAACATTATCACGACAGACACAGATTTTCTTATTTTGACTCTTCTTGACCCTCGGTTTAAGTTGCAACAGTGGCCTCCTTCAGATCCTGGTGACTCTTGTCTCGAATTCAAAAACATGCTAATTTCAGCAATTGCACAGGAAAGAGATGGGACAATATTTGACAGTACAAGAGAATCATGTCATGTGGATGCTGCATCCAATGATGCAACATCTATTGGTGATGGCAGCAATAATTTCCACTTAGTGCCACCATGTACTCCTTCATCAACGTTGGGTAGTCCCACACAAAGTCCTCTTTCATGGCCCTTGAAAAAGGCATGTCATTCTGAAAAGCACACAGATGTCTCTCACATCTTTTGGTCAAAACTCATGGAAACTGATAATTCAGATGTGTCTGTCATGGAGCCACCTTCTTTGTCTTTGTCTGATATTGTGGATGCTTGTTTAAGAGAACCACTTATTAATGTGCTCCTAGATTGCACCTGTAAACAAGCTTTCAGCTTAGTGTGTCTCACCTGGTTGAATAATTGGAAAAAAAAATATTACTGATAAACCTTTAGAGTACAGGCTGGAACAGAAAAAGATCTGGTTGCACTGTCTGCCTTTGCTATAAAGCTTATTAGTTGCCCACTCACTAGTGTTTACTGTGAGCATATATTTACCACGTCAGGAAATGTTGTGTCTGATAGCCACATAAGGCTTAGTCCTGAAAATGTACAGTGCCTTAACTTCTTAAAAGTCAGTCTCAACAAATTATCTTACCAGTTCAGTGAACAGTGTCAGGAACATACAAGGAATGATGATGAACAGCTGCAACAGGTGTCTCATAATAAGGGTGCTTCCTTGGTGGTATTTGAAGGTGACGGAGATGATATTTTAATTTAATGATTTATTTCTTTGAATTTAGATGACAAAAGTCAGAAACCTTAACGGAAAGAGCAAGTAAAAAAAATCCTTCTTGTGAGGTCACAGTGTATATTAAATGTATTGCTGTGTTTGTTTTTCACATTCAGTTTGGGAACCCAGGTGGAGGTTAATCCAGCAAGTTAAAATACATGGTTACAAACAGGCATCTGGGGTGGGAGGGTGGGACCAAGGGGGCATAGAATTGACAGCAGATAAGGACCTCTTGGCCCACCTAGTCTGCCCATTTTCCTTACCTGTTTCATATACTGCAGATATACAGTATATCCAATGCAGTGCCAGGTGGGGCCGGGAGAAGGGACAAGGTCAACCAGATAAAAAGTAAGTTACAAAACACACGTGTTAAAATAATTGGCCAGTCAGGCAGGACTGTTTGGGATGGTTTGGGGCCCATGATGCTTGCTATAACACCAAGTAGGCAAGCAAAATAATTGTAAATAGAAAAATAACATCTCAGCTCAAAAGAGTGGGAGGGATGGCTGGGGCCTCATTACATATCCTGCTCATGCTGCCTGTGTCCCACCAAAAAGCATGCCAAACTCAGTGAAGGTCTGTACTCTGCAGTTGAATTTGTTGGTCTCTCTCTCTCTCTTTTTGACTAATGTTTGACATGCTGTCTCCTTTCATTGCTAAGCCCCAAATGAGCTGTATACACTGTGTTTCCTACAAATGTTGTGTTGTCTGATACACAGGATTGGCAAGTACGCCAGTCAGTCAAACAAAAAAAACACCTAATTGATTGGCCCCCTTCAGTACCCCAGTATGATGAATGTTGCCTCTCATACAATTTGTTGGTCATGAGGGGCCAGGGAGTATTCAGTAAGAGATTGGGGGGAAAAGGTTATTTTTTAAAATTTTTTGGTACCCTGCCCTGACGACCTTGTTCCGTGACTCACTACTGCAGTACTGGGGAGTGTTGTATGTTTATTTTTAATTGCTGTTGGCTGCTTGCTGACCTTGAAATGACACGAAAATACTGACAGTTTTTTTTCCCCAAGTAAATTTTATTTTTTTAAAACAGAGGGATCTAAAAGAATAATACTGATGCATTTCTTATACTCAGACTAAAAATAGGTATGCAATTCATCAGAGTAAATCAGAACCCTTTGGAAATAAATCAGAGTCAGAATCAGAACTGGGTCACAGTAGACCCTCCCATCCCTAGTTTTAGGGAACATGGTCAGCTTATGGCAAATTCAGTTTTATTTGGATGTAGATAAAATAATAAGTCTGGGAGTGTAACAGATGTCTCTGACACTGTGACCACACTTTTGTAGTCACTCACACACAGGGAATGATTGAAAGCTTTATTTCTGCTCTCACTCTTTACTGGCTCTTTTGCTGCTTGGCTCAGATGTAAAAGTAGAATTGGCATCGTAGTGCCACTATAGTTAGGGTTACATGGCCATTTCTGTGTTAAACCACAAATTTTGCACTTTAATAACTTTGCCACCATACAGCGGATGTGCCTGAAATGTTGTGTGTGTGGTTGGACACCATAGATCTCTGGATCTGGCAAGCTGCGTTGCAGGTGGATGAGTGGTTGTGGAGCTGCAGAGCACCAAAAACATGCGTGTTTCTTTTCTCGGGGATACATCCTGCACAATTTGTCGTCCTGATCTGAAATCTTCAGAAAAGATGCAGTCTGTGTCACTGATGTGCCTTTTGAAGTTTTGGTGAAAAAATATTAATCTGTTCAAAAGTTATTCATTTTTTTATTTTCACATGCTAGTTAATGGGAAAAAAATATATGTGCCTCTCGACAGCTACCACCAGTACATTTTACTGTCGCAAATGGCCCTTTTACTGTCATGCAGTGGCCACCTTGTTTTCAGTCAGCCTCCTACTGTCTCAGTCCTCTCTTGCTGGCTGTCTTTTTTTCCCCTTGCATATGTAGATCTGCTGATATAAAAATATGTGCAAATCATTGTATGAAAATGTAACTGATAATGGGATCACTTTTTTTTCCAATTCAAATTTTATTAACAGATTTTCCACAACAAGAGGCAGTTAACATGGGAAATAAACAAGAATACAGCAACTTATTCTGCTAAAACTGCCCTCCTCCCTCTCTCCCTTCCCCCCATACAGCAGTAACGTACCATTATGTAACATAAGCTCAAAACCATTATACATGAGTATACAGGGCTATTTACTGTGAAACACTACTTGTGTCCGGGCATCTAGAATTAAGGAGTGAAGGGGATCCCATATTTGAGTGTAAGCAGATAATCTGTTGTGAAGGCTGGCAATAGCTTTTTCCGTATGCAGGTTAGCAAGGATTTCATTCACCCATTTCTGCAATGTTGGAGTAGTCTTGTCTTTCCAGTGATGTAAAATAAGCTTCTTGACAGATAGTGCTATCATAGAAATATGAAACCTTCTTACTTTGACCCTGATGGAGGACAGGTCCCGTAGAAGACAAATGTCAGGTGTGAAACACTCCTGCAAACCCAGTAAAGGATCCAGGAAAGCTTTGATAGAATCCCACAAAAGGGAAATTTTGTGACAAGACCAAAATATATGAAAGAGTGTTCCCTCTCCTTGGGAACATCTAACACATATGTTTGAGTCCAGGAGACCCCATTTCTTTAATTTAACCAGAGTATAATGCATGTTGTGCAAAATGTGATATTGCATAAGACACAGTCTATCCTGGGACACAAATTTATGGCAGGACCTCCACAAGGCCTGCCAATTGGGGGAATATTGGGGAAATATGGAACTCCAGAACCTCGTCGGTCCCCATATCTTCTATGAAACAAATCTTGATATAATTTGGAGACAATATCCGAGGACCCAAGTAGAGAAGAGAATTCTGGGATAAGGGCCCCGACCATCTGGTTAGGAGGGATATTGCCCAACACAATTGTAAGTAAGTGCCTTAACTGTACTACTTTGAAATGTGAGTATGCCGGAATACTAAATTTCTGAGTAAGATCACCTGCTGACAGCCATTTCCCCTCCTCATCCAAAAAGGAAGATACTATCCCATCACCTAATTGGGGCAATCAAGTGTGGGGAATCTGCTGCTTGTTCATAGTGAAGGATGGGGAGTTCCAAATGGATTGGGCCAAATCTAACTGGGGGATATAGCGCAAAAAGGAGCAAAGTTGCACGTATACCTTTAAGGAAATGGTAACAGTGGGACACTTCTCAGTGCCATGCACCTGGGACATTTTTGCATAAAACAGAGTTAGGGGATCCATATTCATAGACTGAATTAAATCCAACTCTATTCTATGCCATGTCGGCCGTAAATTTTTGGGGCCCGGACATACCCATTTCAGGCATTTTGCCAGGTGGCTAGCCCAATAATATATAGCCAAGTGAGGGATCCGCAATCCCCCCCTCAGATTTTGAAGCAGCCAACTTATAATGTGCCAGTCGGGGGTATTTGTCAGACCAGATAAACTTAGTGAAAATACCGTGCAGTTTCTTGAACCAGGATAATGGAATAAAAGTATTGAGGAGAGATAGGGGATAGAAAATTCTTGGGAAGATATTCATCTTGATTATGTTAATCCAGCCCCATAGTGAAATAGGGGAGCTTAGACCATCTGTCAAGATCCTGAATTATAAGCTGGGAGAGGGGCTCCAGATTTTCCTTAAACCATGCTGAGGGATTGCGAGTTAGTTTAATGCCCAGATATTTTAGTGTCCTAGGAGCCCAACATAAACCTAAGGGGGTGATATCAGTCTTGAATATCTTGTGATTTAGGGGGGAAAAAGGAGGATTTGTTAGCATTTAGTTTATAATTGGATAGGGCACTAAATTTAGCTATTTCACCCAGCAAAACTGGAACGGAGGATACTGAGTGGGATAAGTACACAAGGAGATCATCTGCGTATGCAATAATCTTAACCTCATGATGCCCCACCCAGATGCCTTGTATTTCCGCATTGTTGAGAATATTTTGAATGAGAGGTTCGAGATACAGGTTGAATAGAAGGGGAGAAAGGGGACAACCCTGTCTGGTACCTGAATGTAATGAAAAAGACTTGGAGAATGCACCATTTCCAGAGATCTTTGCTATTGGGGTTTTGTATAATGCACTGATCCAGGATATGAAAACAGGAGGAAACTGGAAGGCCTCAAGGACTTGGAACAAAAAGTTCCAGTTCACACGATCAAATGCTTTCTTGGCGTCCAGGAAGACCAGCCCAGCAGGAAACGCAGCATCCCTGGAGACCGAGAAGACATGAGAAAGGACGTGCAGATGGTCTGAGGATGAACGTCCCTTCATGAATCCAACCTGGGCCATACCTATTAGATCGGGAAGGGCTACGGTTAACCTATCGGCTAATATCTTCGAAAGGATTTTGATGTCTTGATTTAAAAGAGATATGGGCCTGTAACTTTGAACTAACTCAGGATCCTTATCTGGTTTGGGGAGAACAATAATCAGGGCTTCAACAGGTAGGGGTCCACCTCTACCCCGAATAAAATGTACTGAAATAGGCGATAAAGCACTGTCAGTAAAAGTTCATGAAAAACATTGTAAAATAATGTGGAGAACCCATCCGGACCTGGGACCTTGTCTGAAGGCAGCCCTCCTATAACCTCTGAGATCTCCTCCTGAGATATAGGAGAAGCCAGAAGACACTTGTGTTGCTTTGAAAGGGAGGGCAGATGGGAGTCCCTTAAGTACTCCTCACGAATCTCTGGACAAGGAGGGTTCTCCATGTCCCTGTACAGTTGTTCATAATATAGAGCAAACTCTTGCACTATCTCAGTAGGGGATACTCTCAGGGACCCATCTGCCAGTGCCCGAATTGGTGGGATAAATCTTGCGGATTCCTGATGTTTTAAACGCAATGCAAGCAGATGCCCTGCTTTCTCTCCCTGGTCCATATAACTGGCTCTGGTTCAGATTATAGCTAACTCTGTCTTTTCCCTTAACAGATCTAGATATCTGTCTTTGGCCACCAGAAGCTTCTTCCTGTCCTCATTAGGAGTACTGACAGAGAGATTCGCTTCAAGGGACCGAATTTGGGACAATAATGATAGTAGTTCTTCCTCCTGTGATAATGGGATCACTTTTGTTTAGAAAATATACAGTGTTACTGTTGAAATATATATATAATTATATTTTGAGATGATTGCAGAAAGCTTTTGTAAACTGTAGAGGTTACTTCAGTGCAAATATTCCAGCCTTTTGCAAAATCTGTAGGGGCCTCAAGAAGCACACTGTGTTCTAGCAGCTCCTGAAACTTACAAGAACAGAATATTTACAAGGACAGGATGTTTGCTAAGTATGGGGGTTGAAAAGACTTATAAAAGAGCTAAGCCACAACTGCAAAAAAGATTACGAGAAAGGGACAGAGAGACTGAAGGAAAATGTTATTTTATTTTGCCTTTGTACATAGTTATACTGAACAAGTTTATTGTTTTATGTTACTGCTACTGTAAATAAATATTTTTGGTGAATTTTACAACTGCTTCTGGTTTTCCTATGCTTCCTGACCTGTGCCTTGATGAGAGAGGGTGTGAGAAGTAGGATTTAAGCCATGCATACCCTAAGACAGGAGTTTTGTGTCTGGGTACTGGACCTAGTACCAGGAAGGCACAGAGGAAGGTATGGATACTGCAGCAGCAAGTCCAGGAGTGGTTACCAGGAGAATGGCAGCCAAACTAGCAGAGGCAGAAGTCCAGTCTGAGATTGTACAGCCAGCACAAGTTATGGAAAAAAAAACAGGCAGTGATAGAACCTAAAAGCTTGATGGACTTTTTCAAATGGTGGGCTATACAATAAAAAGAGACTGAGAAGCAGAAAGAAAAAGAGATGCAGTGACAGGAGCAGCGATGAGAGATAAGATGCAGTGACAGAAGCAGCAATGGCTGGATGCCTTGCCAGCTATCAAAGGCAGAGGATCCGGCACAGATCTAGATGAGCAACAAAAAGCAAGCAACTTAAAAGCCATTAAACTTACAAAGTTGTGTCCCTCAGATGATATTGAGGCATACCTGACAACTTTTGAAAGAGTTGCCACAGCCTGCCAATGGCCAAAGCAACAATGGACAATCAGACTGGTACCCTACCTGATGGGAAAAGCTCAACTTGCCTACAGCAGTATGGACACTGCACAGTCAGAAAACTATGACCTGGTGAAAAGCGAAATCCTGAAAAGGTATGACATCTCCGGACAGACATACAGGCAGAGATTTTGATCTCTGAGGTACAACTCGGTCAACAATCCTCAAGAAGCCTTCACCCGATTCAGAAAACTCCTGATAAAATGGATCCAACCAGAGAGCAAAACATTCCTACAGATCATTGACACATTTGCCATGGAGCAATTTATCAACATCTTGCCTACAGATGTGCAGCTGTGGGTAAAGGAACACCGACCAGACAGTGGGGAAAAGGCTGTTTCTTTGGCCGAGGTATACCAAATGGCCAGACAGTTGCCACAGTAGCGAGGTAACAGCCAAGTACTGGTAAGATACTCTTTTTCCCATTTAAACTCCAAGCCTAGTAAGAACTCTGGTGGAGGTAACAAATCTGGGCCCAAAGACATTATCTGCTATCACTGTAATAAGTCAGGCCATTTTGCAAGAAACTGCCATAGTAAGGAGAGTGGCACTGGAGCAGATTTGTTCTTGGCAAATTGGGGCAAGTACATAACAGATGTGAAGGTGGGGGATAAGACTGTGAAGGGACACATTGATTCGGGAAGCAGACAAACCCTAGTGCATGTTAAAGTACTAGGAAAACACTTTGCAAAGGGACCAGGGACTGGTGTCATCTGCATCCATGGGGACACTCGATACTATCCCACCACCCAAGTGACTCTGACCATTAAGTTTGTGTCACACAAAACGAAAGTGGGGGTAGTACCTAAGTTACCTATACCTATGATTATCGGAAATGACTTTCCAGGATTTACTGAGTTGATCAAAGAGGGAGTAAATCCTGATGTTTCAGCAGCTGTGGTGACAAGAGCTCAGGCAAAGAAAATTTCAGACTGTGGGGACACTTTTCCTTTCAAAGATTTTGATTCAGACTTGTTTGAGCACAGCTCCAAGATCCAGAAATCCAGGAAAGAAAGACGAAGCCTGAAGAAGCTGTGGCAACAAATGAGTGATGGACATGAAGGGTTAAAATATAAAAATGCTGAAACTAAATTGTTACCTGATTGTAATTTTCTTTCAGAGCAAGCTAATGATGATTCTCTCCAGGGTTATTTCAAGCAGCTGGGGGTGAAACCACAACAGGGTGGACCAATGTTTTAAAAAAATTAATGGGTTACTATATAGAGTTTGGGTTAAACCTCAGACACAGGAACAGACAGAACAACTGGTTATACCACAGAAGTATAGAAAAGAATTGTTACAGTTAGCACATGATAGTCCTATGGCTGGTCACTCAGGGAGGGATTACTGGCCTGGAATTTATGAAGATGTTGCTACCTACTCTAATTCCTGTGCCAAGTGTCAGAAAGTAGCCCCAGTCACTAGAAAAGACAAGGTGCCCCATGTACCCCTACCCTTGATAGGTGTGCCTTTTGAGAGAACTGCAATGGATGTGGTTGTTCCTTTAGAGAAAAGTAGTAAGGGTAATAGAGTTAACCTGGTAGTATGTGACTATGCTACTTGATACCCAGAAGCAGTTCCAATGTGTACTGTTAACAGCCCCAAAATTTGCAGCAGAGTTTGCTAAAATGTTTAGCAGAGTGGGCTTACCTAATGAAATTATTACTGATCAGGGTAGTAATTTTGGTGCTGCATTGCGTAAGGAGCTGTACAAACTACTAGGTATCACTGCCATTAGAACCTCCCCCTATCACCCTCAGACAGATGGTCTCGTTGAGCATTTTAACCAAACCTTAAAACGTATGTTAAAAAGGTTTGTAAAAGGGGAAAGGAAGACTGGGACCAGTATTTGCCTTACCTCCTTTTTGCTTACAGAGAAGTGCTACAGGCATCAACAGGGTTTTCACCATTTGAAATGCTGTATGGTAGGCAGCCAAGAGGACCACTGGATGTGATAAAAGAAAAATGGGAAGATAACCCCACTCAGAAACAATCTATAAGTTCTTATATGTGTGCCTAAGAAAGAAGCTGGCAAAATATGTTGAGATTGCCCATAGTAATCAGGAAGAGGCCCAAAATCAGCAGAAGGTATATTATGACCATGGTGTAAAAGAAAAAGTTTTTGAGGCAGGTAAAAAGGTGTTGCTACTGTTACCCACAACAGAAAATAAACTATTAATGAAGTGGAAAGGGAGCTATAAGGTGCTTAGACATACTGCCACTGTTAACTACGAGACGGAGACCCCTGACAGGAAAAATCTTAATAAGATATACCATGCTAACCTTCTCAAGAAATGGCTTGAAAAAATGCCAACAACTGCCTTGCTAGTTTTACCAGAAACCAATAAGGAAGATATTGATGTAGCTTATGACAGACTGGAACAAACTGTAAATGCTGATGCTGTAAAGGTGAATGTTTCCTTAACCTCAGAACAAACTGCAGACATTCATAATGTGCTAAAGACATTTAACAGTACTTTTACCATGGTACCAGGCCGAGTAAAAGGGGTTGATCACTCAATAGTGACAAAGAATGCTCACCCTATTAGGCAAAAGCCATACAGGTTGCCAGAGCGGTTAAGTGCTGATGTGGTTAAGGAAATAAAAAAATGAAAGAACTGGGTACCATAGAGGCGTTAAGGAGTGCTTGGTCATCTCCCATGGTAACTGTAAACAAAAAAGAAGAGGGTGTTAGAATCTGCCTTGATTTTAGGAAACTTACTCAAGTGTCAGAATTTGACAGTTATCCTATGTCCAGAATAGATGATTTGGTGGACAGACTGGGGCGTGCAAAGTATATCAGTACCCTCAGTCTCACCAAGGGTTTCTGGCAAATACCTTTAGCTAAAGAATCCAGAGATAAAACTGCATCTACCACCCCTGTAGGATTCTATCAGTTTACCACCATGCCATTTTGTTTACATGGTGCACCAGCTACATTCCAATGGTACATGGATGTCATTTTATCCCTCACACTGGTTATTGTGCTGCGTACCTGGATGATGTCGTGGTGTATAGTCCAGACTGGAAAAGCCACCTGGAACACCTACGAGCAGTTATTCAAACTATCAAAAATGCAGGTCTGACTATTAATCCTATCAAATGTGCATTGGGCATGCAGGAAACCAGATATTTGGGCTATGTGTTGGGAAATTGAGAAGTTAAGCCAGATGTTTCTAAACTACAAGCTGTAGCCAACAGCCCTGTTCCTAAAACAAAGAAATATGTCAGGTCATTTTTAGGGCTGGCTGATTATTATCAGAGATTTGTTCCCAGCTTTGCAGACAAGCTACTCCTCTCACTGAACTCATTAAAAAACGATATCCAAATAGTGTGAAATGGTCCCCAGAGTGTGATGAAGCTTTTCATGCCATTAAGGCTACATTATGTTCAGTCCCTGTTTTAAGGAGCCCAGACTTTGAGAAACCATTCTTGTTACAAACAAATGCATCTGAGGTAGGCCTAGGTGCTGTTCTAAGTCAAAATGTAGATGGGACAGAACATCCTATTCTGTATATAAGTAGGAAGTTGCATGACAGAGAGAAAAGGTACTCCACTATCGAAAGGAGTGTTTAGCAGCAAAGTGGGCCATGGAGTCTCTTACATTTTATTTAGTAGGAACTGACTTTGTTCTTGTAACAGACCACACTCTTCTCTGTTGGTTTAATCAGATGAAAGATAAAAATTCCAGAATCACAAGGTGGTACCTGGCACTGCAGCCATTTAAATTCACTGTGATACACAAATCTGGTAAAGAGAATAGCAATGCTGATTTTCTGTCAAGATATGGATCAGGAATTGAGGGTTCTGAAGGTTGAAAAACAAATGTATGGGTTTGAACTGTACTGTTTGCTGTACTGTTATAAAAAAAAGAGAGTGAGATGATGTACATGTGCTTAATGTCTGAAAACAGCAAATGTTATTAGATAATAAAAAGTTTTGGAAACCTGATTAACAAAATAGATTCCCTCTTAAGGGGGATGTATGTGACAGAGTAGAGTAGGACCCTGTCCCATTTATTAAGGAAAAAGTGTTTAAATGCAAGGATATTTCCTTTTCTGTCTCTTCTCTGTCTGGTTGTGTAACCCAATTTTCCTGTGAGACTTTGGATTTGATCACCCCGACAATCTTGCAGTTCTTTGCCTCTTACTATCTCAGTCCTCTCTTGCTGTCTGTCTTTTTCTGCCTTGCATATGTAGATATGCTGATATAAAAATATGTGCAAATCATTGTATGAAAATGTAACTGATAATGGGATCACTTTTGGTTAGAAAATGTACGGTGTTACTGTTGAAATATATATAATTATATTTTGAGATGCTTGCAGAAAGCTTTTGTAAACTGTAGAGGTTACTTGGGTGCAAATCTTTCTGTGTTTTGTGGACGCTGTAGGGGCCTCAAGAAGCACACTGTGTTCTAGCAGCTCCTGAAAATTATAAGAGCAGAGCATTTACAAAGACAGGATGTTTGCTAAGAATGGTGGTTGAAAAGACTTATAAAAGAGCTAAGCTGCAACTGTAAAAAAGATTAAGAGAAAGGGATGCAGAGATTGAAGGAAAACTATATTTTATTTTGCCTTTGTACATAGTTATACTGAGCAAGTTTATTGTTTTATGTTACTGCTACTGTAAACAAATATTTTTGGTGAATTTTACAACTGCTCCTGGTTTTCCTATGCTTCCTGACCTGTGCCTTAATGACAGCTGTTAACCTTAACTGATGCCTTAACAAAGTTTTTTTTTCAATGAATATAATATATATTAGTACAAGTACAAATAAGTATATGTTTTGCTATAATAATCTCTCACACAGTTTATCTCAAAATACATGTACAGATAATTCAAAGCTAAAAGTAATGACTGATAGCAAATTACAGTTATGCTCAGACTGCAGCTTCGTGGCTTGGCCTTCTTGCAGGCTGCAGGGAACTCTCTGCTGTTAGCATCAGAATTATCAAGTAAATTTTACTTATGCACAGAAAATAATATTTATACAATGTAGATGTACTTTTTAATTGAGCTTCTGAAATACAATTATCAGACACAGTATAAAAGTTTAATGATAGTTTTTCACAGAGCCGACAAGAAATATCTCTTGCCTGTTAAGATGTAAAGGCAGAAAATGGCTCCAGCTCACTGAACAGGATTAAAGTAACTTAAAAGATCTTGAAGTCCAGTTAGTTTAGGTATTGTTCTCTTGAATGACATGTGCTCAAAAGCATCAACTACTTCCTGTAAATGTCAGACAAAATGGGAATTGCATATTGTTACATTTAAACTAGAATGGAACTTTAACACTTTTTGTACTGTTTTGGATGTCCATGTGACTATATGGCATATTGGGCAGTCCCCTGTCCAGTTCATGATCCGGCAGTGCACTCTTGATGCAGCAGATGTCAAGTAGTACCTTGTATAGTGTAATGAGACCAGGCAAGGATTTTAGCAGAACTTTACTAAAGCAGGATGACAGCAGAATCAGACCATACAAGGACAAGGGTCCTGGACATCAGGAGGGCAGATTTAAAAAAAAAATGTGTAAAAGCCTTGAAGATGACCTAGCTTGGGGGGGGGGATAACCTCGATGGTGTGGAGGAACAATGGGCCAAGTTAAGGGATGGCATAGTGACGGCAACAAACCTCTGCACAAAAGAAGTGAGCAAAAACAGGAAAAAAGAGACTGCTATGATTCTCAAAGGAGCTGGCTTAAAAGGTAAAGGCTAAAAGGGTAGCATTCAGGAGGTGTAAAAAAAATGCAGAGGGAAGAGGATAGGGAGGTGTATCAGGAGGAGCAGAGGGAAGCAGGGAAAGTGGTGAGGAGTGCAGAGGTACAAACTGAGGGAATAACAGCCCAAGGTGTAACTAAAGGGGACAAGACCCTTTTTTAGGTACATAAGTGAAAAGAGGAAGACTAGGGGAGGGATTGTGAAGTTAAGATGGGTAGGAAGGATTGTACAGAGGAGGCTCAAGAAAAAGCAGATACTGTATATTAAACAAATACTTTTGTTCAGTCTTCACAGAGGAAGGGGAAGAGCCACATTAAAACAGTAGGAGAATGGAGAGGAGGGAGGTAGACACAAGTCCATTTACAGAGGAGAGAGTCCTGAAGTGATTTGCAAATCTGAATGTGAATAAAGCTAGCAGGCCAGATGGGGTACATCCAAGGGTATTGAGGGAGCTCAGGGAGGTACTGGCTACATCTCTGGCAACCCTATTCAACAACTCATTGGAGACAGGAGTTGTTCCATAGGACTAGAGGAGGGTAGATGTAGTCCTGATTCATAAGGGATGTAGCCGGCAATGGGCTGCTAACTGTAGGCCAGTCAGTCTGACATCAGTGGTGGGGAAGTTAATCGATGCACAGCTAAAGGAAAGGATTATGGAGTATCTTGAATCCAGCAGATTACAAGACCAAAGGAAGCATGGATTCATGGTGGGGAGGTCATGTCAAACAAACCTAGTAGATTTCTTTGATGGGGGTAGGTAGTGAAATAGATCAGGGAAGGGTGGTGGATGTGGCCTACTTTGATTTTATCAAGGTATTCAACATCGTGCCACATATGAGACTCATAAGGAAACTGGAAAGTTTAGGGGTGGGTCCTCAGGTGATAAACTGGGTAAGAAATTGGTTAATAGATAGACAGAGGGTGGTGGTAAATGGAGTTCACTGCAGGAGGGAAGGGGGACCAGCAGGGTGCTTCAGGTCTCAGTAGTCCTCTTAAGCATTTTTATAAGTGACATTGCAATTGAGCTAGAGGGGAATATGTGCCTGTTTGCTGTTGGCACCTAAATCTGCAACAGTTGGACACTCCAGAGGGGGTGAAAGGAGTGTGTGGAGACCTGAGAAAACTTGAGGAGTGCTCAAGGGCATGGCAGCTGGGGTTCAATGCAAAAAGTGCAAAAAAACTAAAATAAAAATTACATATAGCACTTGGTTACACCTCGTGCCACATTACACCCCTAGGGGGTGATTAGCAGACTGTTAATCTAACCCTTGGTCATGCCTTACTGTTTACGGAAACTTGGAGTAAAAGAAAATTCAGGCAAAACTTTTTCACACAAATTTTAGTGAACATATAGCAAACACTACCAGAAGCGGCCATTGGTGCAAATAGAATATATGGGTTTCAGAGACATCTCATTGTATTTCTGGACAAAGAGGAGTAGGAGGGATATGGTGAAGATACAAACAGTTGGGATTGAGATCAGCCCAAATTGGGCAGCTCTGATATCCTGAAGTGTTGATATGAAATGGCAGGGCTTTTATTGTTGAGAATCTGATGGATATCTTTAACTAGATAACTGTTTGCTATGTTTAATACTACAGTATGTTGAAGAGATGGAAGAAGGCAAGAATTTGAGGCTAGTTTTTGAATGTGCCAGTTTGAACTACAGTTTGCATTTTACAGTCAACTCAGTTCTCACTCTCTGATCTTAGCACAGACTTACACTTTGTAAGGGCTCTCTTGTATCATGATTGGCTATCAGGGCTATCTGACATTCTCATTTTGGTGTAAACCCTGGTTGTACAGCTATGGCCCTACTAGCTGTGCATGTCACTCATATTGTTTTATTTTACATTTGTTGTTATATATCTTTCTTTGTGGGTGTGTGTTTTTCTTTCGAGAGTAGAAGTCCATTTACAGAGGAGAGAGTCCTGAAGTGATTTAAATACCATACATTGTTGTTCACTGTTTCAGTCAATCAAAAAAAAATCTTTATTTATTTAACCAGGTGAACACCATTAACCAATGCTCATTTTCAAGATGGACCTGGACAACACATAATCATAATGTACACAAGGATTACACAACCAACAATATAAGATGTAATTGCACAGAAACAGATGCCATGAATCTGATAACAGTAGCATGGCATATACAATAGTAATTACAAACATACAAGAAGTCACAGTGATTAAATAATATGAACACAATGGCCTGAAGGAAACCAGAGGAAGGGGTCAAGGATGTTGCATAAGGTTATTAGGTCTGCCTGGGTGTGGGAGGAGGAGGAGGTAGCAGGCAGGGGGAAGGAAGTAGAGGAGATGAAGCAGGGAGGCCCAATGGTAATCCATGGGATACCAGGGACCATTGTCATAGCCAAGTGGATTTCATACAGACTCCATGTTGGGGTTGGTAGGGGGGGGTCATTCTCAGCTGAAGGGTACCACCATTGGATATGGTTACAATAACATATGACAGTGGCAACTGAAGGGAAGGAATGAGATGGAATGTAAAATGTAGGAGGAGATGAGAGGGGGAAGGATACATGAGGGTGAAGAAGATGTTTCTGGAACAGCATGTAGCTGCCACTAGATCCACTCCTAAGGATGAGACAATGATCATGGGGAGCAATTACAGGATTCTATAAAGGAACGAACATATAGTGTTTTGAAAGCTGTTAAAGTAATGGGGTGGACCAATTTCAATGTTATTTGTGGCTTATTCCATTATAGAGGTAGAATATAACTTATAGAAGCCCTGCCAAATCGCAATTTGACCTTGGGCACCGTCAGAGAAATGTAGGAGGCACTTCTCAACATGTACTTGCCTATTATACTTAGTGGAAGGCAGATTGAAATATAGTGGGGCCATTTCTTGGTAATTGCTCTGAAGGTCCAGAAGGCGGCATTTCTCTGTCACCTGTATGTAAGGGAAGACCATCCCACAGCCGAGTATAAGGTACAGTGGTGCATGTAATATGACAGGCCAGTAATAAACCTTAGAGCTGTGTGGTACAGCGTGTCAAGCTTTGCAAGCACTGCGGCAGGACCCTGACTGTAGAGGAAATCCGCATAGTCCAAAAGAGAAAGGAACGTGGTTTGGACCAGTCTCATCTTGGCATCCCTCAAAAGTAGATAGTTAATTCTATAAAAGAGACCAACTCTCTGTCTGAGCTTTTTTGCCAGTTCTTCTATGTGGTCCATGAAGGAAAGTCTGTGGTCAATCCAAACCCCAAGATATTTAAACTTTGTTACAAATTCCAAGGGTTCGCCTAGGAGTGTAAGGATCAGTGGTGTTACAGGGGATGCTGCATGGAAACAGGGCGAAAAGATCATTGCCGTAGTTTTTTTTTGCATTTAGGAGTAGTTTCTGGTTTAGAACCTGTAGTTGCAGCTGGTTGAAGTCTTGTTGTAGGTCACTACATGCTGCTTCAGGGATCAGTCTGCTGATATACAATACTGTGTCATCTGCGAAGAGATGTATGTTGGCTGCTTTGATACCGACATCAATTCTGTTAATGTAAATTGTGAGAAGCAGTGGATCCAAAAAAGAGCCCTGCAGAACACCTCTTGATACGGGTTTTAAAGGAGAGAGTTCCCCTTCTTTCTTTACCTGCTGAAACCGACCTACGAGATAGTTAGAAAACCATCTCAGTGATGGTTGATCTAGGAGAGTGTTGTGGAGGGATGAAAGGAGCAGGTTGTGATTAACAGTATCAAATGCCTTACTCAGGTCTAAAAATACTGTGCAAACAAAATTATTGGTATCCAGCTCACACTGCCAGTCGTTCGTCACTTTTGCAAGTGCCGAAATTGTACTGTGTCATGATCTAAAACCTGATTGTAGTGGATTAAGTAGTTTTGCGGCATCTAAGTAATTTCTGAGCTGGCCACTCACAATTTATTCCACTAGTTTGGATAGAATAGGGAGTAAGGAAATTGGTCTGTAGTTATTAGGACCAGTGGGGTCTCTGGATTTGAAAAGGGGAATCACATGGGCAGTTTTCCATATAGGAGGGAGGTCACCCTGCGAGAGAAATAGATTAAAGAGATGTGTAAGTGGCACAGCCAAGACCTGATAACTAGTTTTCAGGAAAAAAGGATCAGTGAGATCAACTCCAGTGCTTTTCCTAGTATCCAGCTGTGAGAGGAGGTCTTCAACCTCCTTAAAGGATACTGGCTGCAGTGAGAACATAGAGCTAGTGTCAGGAACCTCTTGATCCTGTGCACCAGGTTGCTAGTTTCCAAATTTCCATCTCCTTAATTCTGTTTTTAATGCCTCAAAAGCTGCCAGTGATAATTATAGAATTTGGTACATCCCTTTATACTTGTACTCTTCCTGTTTAGTGACAATTTGACTATAGTGTGGTTGCTAGATATAAGTGGTTCGCATACCTGGATACTGTATTTGTAATATCATCATGCAGTATGTTACTAAGCATGAGGCCCAAAGTATTGTTTTCTCTAGAGGAGGTCATTATCATCTCTGTCAGAAGTGTATCTGAGGTCATATTGAGGAAATTAGATTCTAGTTTTCCTGATGCCGTATGTATTTTACAGTAAATATATGCGAAGTTAAAATGATCCATGAGCACCATGCCTCTTTTTTGTAGCTGCAGTCGTTAGTTTGTTTATGGTGAGGAGTACAGTACAAATCATATTAAACTGTTCCTTCAGTGAGTTACAGTAGCATTTCTGACTGAGTTGCATAAGTGTTGCTGGATCCAGCACAAAGCCCTGCATAAACTGTTTCTTAAAAGTAAAAACTAAGTTTTGCATTGCACTGTGATTGGACTGTAAATGCAGTGCAACTGAGTTGCAAAAACATTTTACAAACATTGATCTTGAGCTGGTTAAGCATTGAAAATTAATGCAATATGAGTTGCCAGTGCATTGCCAACTGTAAAAAGCAATGCTAAAACAACTCATTGTTGAAACAGTTTAATGTGACTTGCACTGTATATGAAAGTCAGTACAGTAGTAGCCACAGACATAGTTAGATATTTCCAGATATTTCACAACATTTCTAAAGAGTTTCTCTCTGCTGCCCCTACTGTGGAAATGGAGAAAGCAGGGTATTTCTCTAGAAATATCACAGAAATTTCAGGAAATATCTGACCATGTCTTTGGCTGTGACTGTATATATACAGTATTGGATTAAGTACAGTAGTCCTACACCAGATACTAAAGAAGACTAACTATAACAACAGAGTCTTACTCAACTTACATCAGATGGTGTGTGGTGTGAAAGTGCATGATCAAGCTGCATCAGTTTCTGAGCTGGAGTTGGGAGAAGTAATATTAGTGATGTGCCATGTTTGAACAAACTGTGGTCAGAGCCAATATGGCTCAAAATGATTAATTTGCTGCATAGCCTTCTTATTACCTTACTTCATGAACCATGTAGTTGAAGAGTTAAAATCCCCATTGAAATGTAATTGTGCACCACCAAAATGTCATTCTGTTTCACAGGTGCAAAAACACATTTTGGCCAAGATTTGAAGAATGACAGCTGTCACGTTCATTGGTGGTGGTGGTGGGGGGAGGGGGTGGCTATGTTGAAAATTTGGGGTCAAGACATTTAAACTTACTGAAATTATGAGCGAGCATAGAAAAATTTAAACGCACTGTCATAACTTTGTCATTTTTACATATTTTGACCCCACATTTTCAACATAGCCTCCTTATGACCTCACCACATGAGCAGTGGTGGTAAAAAATCTTTAAATCCTGCCTGAAAAGTGAGTTTGCCAAGTCTCCTTGAAATTACCTTTCAGGCCTGATTTGCAAAACTCCACTTCCATTGTTCATGAGACAGGGTCCAAAAAAGGCCATGTTGAAAATCTGTGGTGAAAATATGCAAAACTGACAAAAGTTATGCCTCAAAAAAAAAAACCCACTGAAATACATTGAATTGCACTTATCTTAGATTCTCATATTGCAGTCAGCGGTTCCAGCAGCAAGACGCATCTTCGATCGGAGAGTGGATCTTTGCCTGGGACCTGTTCAGGTGAGTAAGTGTGTGTGAAGGTGTGGGGTGGTGACTGTTGAGTGGGAGGTCGGGGTGGCAGGGTTGAGATCAGCAAGGGACCATTTAATTTTTTTTCAGGTTTAAGGAAAAAAACACCGAGGGATGATTTTCTTTATTACAGGTCACATTTTAAACAGTGATATGGGGATGGTGATTGGAGGTTGGGGGGCCCAGTAGACAGCAGGGAACATTTCGGAACTTATGGGATGGTGATCGATGGGCAGGGGTGGTCCACTAGACACCAGGGAATATTTTGGAACTAGGGGTATGGTGATCCAAGGGCGGTGGAGCCACTAACACCAGGGAACATTTTGTGACTACGGGCATGGTGACCAGAGGGTAGGAGTCCATGAGACAGTCGGAAACATTTTGGAACTATGGGGCCATCAATTGGAGGGTTGAAGGGCTACTAGATACTAAGGAACAGTATGGAAATATGGGGACGGTGATTGGGGGGGTGCCATTAGACACTGGGGAAGCATGCCAGAAACACTGGGACAGTGATTGGGGGGGTGCCACTAGGCACAAGAAAACATTATGGAAACATAGGGATGACGATCAAACCCTGAAACATGAGGATGGTGATCAAACCTAGAAGTGAACTGGAAGAGTGCGTGGGGCCAGAACATAGTGTGGTGGGGGGGGGGCACTGAGGTGAATAGAAGACTGCATGTACTTCAACTCCATTGTGGAAGGACACAGTGCAGGTATCCTGGTATGTGGTTCCAGAGCCCCAATCTTCAGCTATGTAATAGCTATACGTCAAGCATAGCTTTTGCTATGCAGCCATAAAAAGGAATCTCAGAAATCGGTATGGTAAAGGTTTGTGCAACGGAAGGGTAAAGTAAGTGAGTATTGGCATTTTAAAATTGGTACTAGACTGTACATCTTTGATTTGCACTGAGGAGTGTAAGGTTATCAGTAGACTAGACACGTTGTTACATTTGTGTTATTGAAAGTACTGAATATGGCATACTTTTACTTGTACTGGTAAATCAGGTGCTGAACCAATCAGTGCTTCACCGACAGGGGGTCAGTTATTGACAGACAAGTTATTACTGTATTGTATGTTCCTCTACATGATAGAAAATGGATAAGTTGAAGTCACCATTGCAAGATATCAGTGGGTGATAATTTTATTGTAAAATAGAACATCTAGGGCCAGAAATGTAAATGGTTGTGCTGGAACTGTGCCACAGTAGCACTGGAGCACAATATTCAAATGACAAAATAGTGCCAGCACAACGTGTTAACGCTAGTGCTAAAATATAATGTGTGCACAGCTCCTAGGGAGGGTCAGGGACATGCATACAGGCACTCCGGGCTATTCAAAACTATAGCGCCACACTATGGTTGGTAGCACAACATATAGCATAGTGCTAATTACCACTGATGAAAAGCAGGCGGTAACTCCAGGCAAAGTAAGGATGGGAGGCATGGACATTGCAGCTCGACTAGCAGCATGGTGCACCTGAGGGATCACAACCTGGTAGTCTAGTCACCCTCCTGCCCCGATCCCGATATCCCCATTTGTACAGCAGTTCAGTCATCTCCCAGGCAGTGGTGGTACAGTGTTCTCCCCCTCCCTGAACCCCAATTTCTCCATTTGCAAAACAATATAAATATCCCCAATTCATTAGTGGATCAGTGTTCCCCCCTCCCTGAACCCCGATATCCCCATATGTAAATCATTGTAAATATCCCCCATTCATTAGTGGATCAGTGTTCCCCCCCTCCCCAAACATCGATGTCCCCATTCGTAAATCATTGTAAATATCCCCCAAGTGGCCCCCACCCCAGCAGGTCATTTTCCCCCATGCCAAAACAGAGCAGAATTTCCAAACATGTAAATCATGCCAACCAGCCAAGCAGGAACCATAATGTTTTGTGCCATTGTATAATAACTGATTTAGATTAGTAAACATTTAGTGCAAGCTCCCCAAGTAAAGTAGTGCAAATGGGGTTTGTGGAATCTTTTAAACTGAAGTTGGATGATAGATCTGGTCCTCATGGACAATAGCATTACAGAGTACAGCATTTATTCAATGAGAAAGGGAGGGTTCCAAAAAATAGTCATTATTTCAAATACGAACATACGAAGGTGCCAACAGAACAGACCTACTGATCTTTCAAAGTCTGCTCGATTGTGCAGCTAGCTCCCTACCAGGCGGCTGCCCCTCCCCTATCCCCCTTACCCTCCCTTTGTTCACCTCCTTGCCCAACCTCACCCACCCCTGTATTCTGTCCCTTGCGTTCTTAAAGCCAACCATGTTTTTGTTCAATATCACCCCTTCTGGCAGTGTGTTCCACTTAGCAACTACTCTCTGTGAAATAATGCCTCTGCATCTCCCTTCTGAATCTCCCTCCCACTATTCTTAGCCCGTGCTCCCTAGTTTCCCTCACACTTCTTAGTTTCAGCACCCTCTCCGGCACCCCCTTGTTGATACCCTTCAGGTAATTGAAGGTTTTGATAATGTACCCCCTCTCCCTCCTCTTCTCCAGTGCATACATATTCAGCCCCCTTGGCCTCATCCCATAGTCTATTCCCTCCATCCCCTGAATCATCTTTGTCACCCTCCACTGCACTCCTTCCAACAGCTTGACATCCTGCCTCAGGTACAGCCTCCAAAACTGCACACAGAACTCCAAGTGCGGCCTGACCATTGCCTTGTAGAGGGGCAAGATCACCTCCCTGCATCTGGATGTGAATCCCCGTGCTATGCGCCCTAGCATCTTGTTTGCTTTCGCTGCCACTCTCCTGCATTAGGAGGTATTGTTTATGCTTGCTGTTATCAGAACCCCCTAGTCCTTTTACTCCTCGGTGCTCCCCAGCTTGATCCCCCCCTAGCCAGTAATCCCTCCTTGGGTTTCTAGCCCCAAAATGCAACACCTTGCATTTTTTTGCATTGAACCCCAGCTGCCACTTCCCTGACCATTCCTCCAGCTTGGTCAAGTCCCTCTGTAGTTGCATCCATCCCCCCTCATTGTGTACTACTGCCCCCATTTTGATGTTGTTGGTGAACAGGCTAATCCTGCTCACCACCCCTCCTGCGTAATGTCCAAGATGAATAGCCCAAACAGCGCCGGGCCCAGCACCAAGCCCTGTGGCACCCCGCTCATCACAGTTCTAGGCTCTGAGACTTCCCCCTCACCACCACCCTTTGTAGCCTACCCTGTAGTCAGTTTCATATCCAACATGCCAACTTCACCCCTAGTCACCCATGGGCCACTGAATCGAAGGCCTTGCTGAAATCCTACAGCACATCCACAGCATGGCCCCCATCCAACTCCCTAGTCATCTAGTCATAGTACTGTATAAAACTGGTTTGGCAGGATCTCCCCAAAACAAACCCATGCTGCCTCCCATCCTGTAGGTCATTGCCTTCCAGAAATGCCACCAGCCTTTCTTTTAATATCATCTCGATGAGCTTCCCCACTACGGACATCAGACTGACTGACCTATAGTTCCCTAGCTAATCCCTTGGTCCACTTTTATGTAACAGAACCACGTGGGCCATCCTCCAGTCCTGCAACACCTCCCCCATTTCCAGGAAGGTGCTGAACAGGTCCACCAGTGTTCTGCTAGAACCTCTGCTGTCTCCCACAGCACACTGGATGGATACCATCTGGCCCTGGTGCTTTGTTCACCTTCAGCACCCTCAGCCCCTCCAAAACTCTGCTTCCCTCAATTCTGCCGTCTGTTACTTCACGCCCCCATCCCCCTTCTTCCAAACTAGGGTGGTAAAGGGCTCCACTCTTCTCCCTAGTGCTGGAGGTGAGTGGCATGGTCCAGTCCACCCCCAGCAGGTTGAAATCCCCTACTATGACCACCTTCTGCCTCCCACATATTCTACTGATTTGATCCGCCAGTTGTCTGTTCCTATCCACTGTCTGGATGGTGACCTATACACCATCCCAAACCTAAACTTCCTTCCCCTGGAGTCCAGGAACTGTAACCAGATTACCTCCATTCCCCTTTCTTCCCTTTCATCCCTTGTACATTTAATCCCCTCCCACACATAGACAGTCATCCCTCCTCCCCTTCCTTTCCCATGGTACTTTCTGTACAGTCTGAACCCTGGGATTGTCAGGTCCCAGGCCCAGTGCTCTGTGGGCCATGTTTCTGTGATGGCCGCGATGTCCACCCTCCCTAGAGCCAAGAGCACCTGTAGCGCCACCGCCTTGTTGCCAAGGCTTCTTGTATTCACAGAGACCACCCTCCGCCCTGCCGCCCTCTCCTCCTTTTCCAGATCCACTTCCCCACCTTGCCCCTTCTGTACTAAATTCCCTAGTACTTTCTTACTAGCCTGGGAGGTAGGCTCACATGGTTCTTGGCTACATTGCCTACCATCTGACCACCTGCCCCCCAGCTAGTTTAAACTCACTTTTGTTATTATAAACCCCCGTCCCCTGCAGCTTGTGTTTTAATACCCCCTTTCCCTTGCCCCTTAGGTGCAGCCTGTCCCCTGCAAATAGTTCCTTTTTGTCCTAGGTCTGTCCCCTTCCCCCACCAACCCGTACCCTTGTGATCTACACCACTCCTCCAGCCAAACGTTGAACTTCTTAATCCTCTTCTTCCTCATTGTGCTCACACTGGGTACTAGGAGCACTTCCAAGAAGGCAAGTGTCTCCCCTACCTCCTCGCACAGCTTCCCCAATTCCCCAGACCTTTCCTTCATCACCTCCACATTCTCCCCTGCCAGGTCATTAGTCCCCATGTGTACCACTATTTGCGGTTCCCCCTTCCCCTCCTCACACACCTTAGAATTGTTTGTCCTGCGCCATCTGCCCTTAGACTCGGTATGGCTTCCACCCATCTGTGACTATGCCATTCCTCTCTGCTGCCCCATCTGATCCCTTTAAGTATGGAGTCCCCCATCACTAACACACACCCTTCTTCCCTTGATCTACCTAAGCCCCCTTCCTCCACTGTGTAGCCAATACTGTATTCTCTTCCTCTAGTATCTCTGCTATTGCTATCAGTGCCCCAACCCCTATTCATTCCCCTCTTCCCACCTGCTTGCTGCCTCCTCCCCACACCCCTGTCCTCCTGCTGCTGCCATGCCCCCTCTACACCCTCATGGCTCTTCCCACATCTTTAGCTATTTGACCTTCCACAGCCCATTCCCTTCTTGTGCCCTCACCAGCCCCCCCGGCATCTCTTCCTCCACCTCCAATGTCAACAGCACATCAAACCAGTTCCCCTTTCACTTTAGAATGTGTGCTCTCTGCCCCCTGCCCTGTGTCCTCCCTGCTGGTAAACCCAACCTTCACCCATCCCTCATTTCAAGACTGCCTGTCCCTATTGATGCCGGTGCCCCCCTTCCCTTTGCCCATTGTCCCCCCCCCGTGCTATGTCTATAAGTTGTTTCCATGTTCCCTGTTTCTGACTCCATCCTCCTATTGCTTTCCCCCTTCAGTTCCCTCCTAATCCTCCTCACCTCCTCTTCTAGCCTGTTTAACTTGTGGCATATTGGACATCCTCCCAGCCTCCACAATACATTCATCCATACTGCTGCCCTACATCCATTGCATCCCACAGTTCTCCCCACGTTAACACCACTTGGCCCTTCGACCGGGGTATCACAGTATTCCCAACACTATATGTGCCAGCCCCCCCGTTACAACAGTATATGAACTATGTGCACTATATGCACCAGTCCTCCCCATTACAACAGTAGCCTCCTAATGCCTGCAGTCTATAAGCCCCCATGGTCACCTTTGCTGGTGTGCCCTGACCAGAGTCTTAAAGTTCAACAGTACCTTCTTAGCTGGTGTGCTCTGACCAGCTGCTGACCAACAAATTTAGCCCCAGCCCTTTTGCTGGTGTGCCCCTGTCCAAAGCCCCAAAGTCAACAGTACTTTTATAGCCATGTGTCTCTGACCAGCTGCCGGTCATCGTTGCCTTGATCTTCTCTCTGGCTCTAGTCTCTGTCCATTCAGCCTACTCCCAGGTTTCCATTCCTCATTTTCATGCTCCCCCTGCTCCAGACCCTTTGCTCCATTCAGTGACTCCACCTTCAGAGTCCCCTTATTGGCCATAGTTCTTGGTGGGAGTGATCCAACTCCTTTTAAAATTGGTGGTGGTGGGGAGGCGGGTGGGGGATGAAATTTTCCCACTCCACTGATCCTGCTCTACAGGTCCTCCCGACTGGCTGCAATTCACATGCTGCTGCCACGGCTCCTCTTCCCTGGGTGCACCTGACTGGTGACCCGCCATGTGCTGCTGACCCTCTGGTCCCTGGTTCACCTGACTGGTGAACCCTTCAGCTCCTCCACCAGCAGCTGGCCTCAACGTTTTGTAGCCTGGCTTCCTGCCAGGCCACCCTTTCTGGTTACAGTCCCACACCTGGATTTGCTGCTATATCTGGAGCCCAATTGGCTTTCCTCTGCTTCCAGTCAGGCTGTGGCAGAGAGTGGGGGATTAAAATTTTACCCACTAGGCCAATCCTCCTTCGTAGCTCTGCCTGACTGATGACACTCCACCCACTGCTGCCGTGGCTTCTGTTCCCTGAGTGCACCTGAATGGCAACCCGCCATGCCTTGCTGACCCTCCCGTCCCTGGTTTGTCTGACTGGTGAACCCCTCAGGAATATTGAATGTTGTAACTGCCTGAATAGCAGGGGACTTACACAATTGGCTCTTGATCTATTTACATCTCGCATTTCCTGTGCCTATACAAAGTGTATATGGCTTTTCCTGTGGAAGTATACAGTAGATTCCTATTTGTCTACAGTTTTCCAAGTACCATACATACAGTATGATTTCTTTCTGTGGTTCTACATACTGCCAAGTCATACTGAACATATGGTGACATAAACTGGTTATGGTCTTTAACAAAGCTTAATGAGTTCTGGAATTCACATTTAAACAAGCATTTGTCAATGCCGAATATTTGCTTGCTGGCATTGGCACTGGTAGTGTAGGAGTTAGAGAGATGCAAAATAGAAATGGCAGTCAAGTATTGAACTGAAGCCAACCCCACCACCACCCTGCAGAGACTGATATACATTGGGGTGTGCTTTTGGGTCATCAAGCATAACGGCCGTGCCATTTTACCACACCCTACCCTGCAGACACCGACAAGTGTCACGATGTGCCTTGGAGTCTTTGGGCCTTATGCTCACCCCATTCCATAAGGAAATACAGTGAGATGGGTGCAGTATAGGAGAATGGGGTGAACTTTGGGGCCGAAGAGTCCAAGGCACACTTTGATGCCTGTCACTGACTGCAGGGTGTGGGTGGGGTTGGAATGCCATGAGCATTACAGGTGACAGTCCCAAGTTACACCACTAATGCCTGTCAGTCTCTACAGGGTGGGATGTTATGGTCGGAAACCCTAACACCCCAGGCGTTCGTTGGGATTTCACTCCAAATTTTCAGCATGTTTTTTTTGTGACTCCCACCTCCTGAACAGTGGCAATATCAATTTGTTAACCGAAAGCTGATTTTGCACAGTAACTACGCCATTTGGCACCACAGGTACAAAAACACATTTTGAACAAGATGAGAAAAATGTCAGCTGTACTGTTCATGGAGAGGTGTAAAAAATGGCAATGTTGAAAATCTAGAGTGAAAATATAAAAACACTGGTGAAGTCAAACGCACACCCGTAATGTAATTAGTTTGGGGATGTTTTTACAGCAGATTGTCAACAAAGGCATTTTGGGACCTCTGCTCATGAACACTGTCACTGTGATTTTCATAATCTGTCTCGAACACTGATTTCCCACAGCGACCACGCATTTCTGTGCCGGAAGTTTGAAAACACATTTCGGCCAGGGTGTGAAAAATGACAGCTGTACTGTTCATAAGGAGGTGTGGAAAAATAGCAGAGCTGAAAATCGGGACTGAAAATATTACCAATTCGTGAACTTACGAGGGTGCGTGGAAACTGCGCAACACACGCTTGTAACACAGTCATTTTATGGAATTTTGTCATCAAATTTTCAACATAGCCATTTTAAGACCTCTACTCATGAACAGTGTCACTGTGATTTTCTTAATCTGTCCCAAACATTGATTTCGCACACCGACAGCGCCATTGTGTACTACATGCGCAAAAACACATTTTGGGCGAGATGTGAAAAATGACAGCTATACTGCTAATAAGGAGGTGTGGTAAAATGGCAATGCTGAAAATCTGGAGTGAAAATATTTAAAATTTGTGAAGTTATGAGCGTGCATAGGAACTGTGCAATGCATGCTCATAGTCATTTTTGGGAATTTTTTCACCAAATTTTCAACATAGGGTTTTGGGGGCCTACCTCATGAACTGTGACACTGTGGTTTCATTACTCAGTCCTGAAAGGTGGTTCCACACAGTGACCACGAAATCAGCTTTCGGAACCAAATAACGAAATGACGGTGACTGAGTTTCTGAGGTGGGGCCCCAAAAACCCCATGTTGAAAATTTGGTGAAAAAATTCCTCAAAATGGCTGCGATATACACCAAAGTTGAAAACAACCCATTTATGCCATTATACAGCTTACTGGTATTTCTTCAGTTCGTGGTCGGCTTTGAAGAGTGCAGACATGTTCCCGGTCCACCGAAGATCATTGCGTCAGGCTCCGGAGGTAAGTATGGGGTTGGGGGGGAAGGTGGGTGCACAGAGGGTGTGCTGGGTTGGGGAGGGGGCGAGACAGTCAACGAAGGATAATTTTTTTTACAGGTTTTTTCCCTTATTCAGGAAGATGGCGTGGGACTTTTGCCATGCTGGGTGGGCTCCCAGCGTGGCAGCTGGTAATTTTTGGGGGCAGGGGTAGATGGGATTGGGCACCCCGTTGGTCATACAGTGTGCGGGGGTGGAGGGAGCACATGAGCATGCTGGGGTGAGCTCCCAGTGTGCTACATGGTGTTGTCAGAGGACCAGCAGACTGCTCTGTGACAGTTCAGACAATGCTGTGCTGATAGTAGGCAATTTGCATACCGCCGATAGCAATATGCAAATTGCTTACACGCTATCACCACTGATTACGGCGGTGTTTTCCTTAGACCTGTATGCCACTGCATCTGAATGGCTGTCATAGACAGCTTTGCCATTCATTGCTGCGGTGCAGCCGTGCCTGCAAAAGGGAGCAGGGCATTGGAAGTGGGGGAGGCACACCTACGAAAACTTATATGGTGGCACTATGTTTCTTGCAAATGCGTGCAAGCAATCATAAAAATGCAGTGTGTATGCTCTGCAGTTTTGTAAGCTCTTCTTACTCACTTTGCTTTACACCCAATTCATATACTGTACCTAGTGTGATGCTATGTAACACTGACCCTCCAGTTCGGTAATATGAATCACGAGTAAATTCATATTTTAAGCATTTGTGTGAGTATCATTTGTTTCATTAGTTAAGCTAGCATGATCAGTATTCAACATGATTAACTTTCTGCTTCACCATGTTCATCAGTACAAATTGTGGGTAATACCTGCTTGTATGTAAAGGAAAGAATGGAACAACAAATGTTTTCAGCTCAGGTAGTCAGCCTACTTCCTGTCTTCATAAGAACCAAAGTTTTTCATTGGCTTTGACTGAGGAATTCCAGCTTTGTTTCCAATCAAGCTGACCTGGAGGGTACAGAGTTACTAAAAATGTGTTACAATTTTTCAGTTTTGTGGAATTGTTCTGTCTACTCTCCCCCACCTCCCCAGCAGAGCAACTTCCTCCCTGTAGTGTGGGATTCTCTGTCTCTATTGTCAGCTGAGAGACATACAGTATGATGAAGCTTAGAATGTTTGGCCTCCTTTATTGCCTCCTTAAGTGGAGTCTGGACCTGCCCACAGTCTTCATCCTGATCTGAAGCACTGTGATGTTCCCCCACTCAGAGATCATTGAGCCATCACTTTTGACTTCTGCTGTGGTTGACATGTGACATAATTATGTTATACTGCAGTGATAATTCAGGAGAACAGCCAAAAGGTAGACCATTTTTTTTGGTGGGGGGGGTGTTGTGGTGGTGACTGTCCTACCCACTGTTTCCAAAGCTTGAGCATGCTACCTCCATAGCATGTGTTGAGGTCCACCAGCCCAGGGAAGAGAGCCGGGTTTGAGCCAGATTATCCGTTTTAATGGTAAAAAATATTTTGATTTCATTTTTCTATTTCAAACCTGGTGAGTCAATGGAGTGAATAGTCCATTTATATGTTTTGAGCAGAACATAAAACATACATTTATAAAATATATCAGGCCCCATATTCAGAGCTGGGCACAATCACAGCACAGCCATTTGCACTGCGCTTGCGGTAGTGCATGGCCAGCTCTGAGCAATATTCAGCTGGTTAGTGCTTGCCAGTGGAGCAGTACTAACTGACTGAATATTGGGCCACATTGGTGGAGCACTTGGTGGATCTGTGCTGACATGGACCAGGGCTGCATATGTGGTCATGCTCCATAACACTCAGGTGGAGGCTGACCGGGAAGGTTAGAGAAGGGCTTTGCCTGCTGCCACATTCATGGTGAATGGTGATCAGGGTGAGGGTGGTGTGGAGCAGGGGTCCTCAATGAATGGGCGGGTGTGGAGTTGTTGAATGGTTGGATGGGTGGGGGGACAATTAAACCACCAGTAATAAAACTATTGTATCAAGATGGTTGATTGGGGGTAGGGGGAACCACTAGACTACCAGGAATATAACTAGCATATGAAGGAAGGGTGTTTGAAGGGGATGAACTGCTTAACACAGGAATGGGCAGCTGCAGCACTGCCATCCTGCCA
The DNA here is from genome assembly GCA_016271365.2 of Neoceratodus forsteri. Taxonomy (NCBI): domain Eukaryota; kingdom Metazoa; phylum Chordata; order Ceratodontiformes; family Ceratodontidae; genus Neoceratodus; species Neoceratodus forsteri. Next base: position 582,645,128 of record CM028131.1, read on the forward strand.
TGGGGAGGGTGGGGGCATGAGCTTAGCACCCAGGTAGGATGTGGTTTTCTATGTGGTAGACAGCACCACTCTGGAGGCTGTTAACCACCAATGCAAACCTTTGAATATACTGCTGCACTAGTATGCATGAAGGACCCCTCATTTGCATAGGCACAGCGGTATGGATGGCGCCTTGGCACTATGGGTTTGGGCAATGCTCTGGGGTCTTTGAATATGGCCTCACCCACAGCACTGCTGCAAACCCCAGTTTGCACTGGCGCTAGCCTTTGAATATAGGGTCACCATGTACACTTACAATCAGAATTTGAAAGCAAATACCATCTAAAATTAACACTTGCTGTGACACCATAGATATAATAAGGTAAAGATGTCAAATATGTTGGTAGGCTGTATAACAGTGTGTTCTGACCTTGTCCACATTATCAGAATTGAAACAGTTTTCTGCTTTACTGATCAAGCTGTAACAGAGTGTCCCTGTGTCTGAAACATTTTGTGAAAGAAAGTGGGGACCAGTCGCAGTCACCTTTTTTGCCAGGGTACAAAATGTGGAAGAGATATTTATTTTTTGAAGTGTATACCATTTAAGGGAATTGTATAATTTGTTCTGGTGGGTACTTAATGACAGTTGGACTGCAAATCTAGCAATTTTATTGTAAAGGGTCCTCACCCTGCACAGTGCACTCCCCTTGCTGATTTTTAAAACAAGAAACCATTTTCCAGTACTAGAAAAGGAAGCTTTTTGCTAGTTACCTTCTTGTAGGCTGAACAAAAAAAGAATTTAGGATAAAGCACCAAGGCTACGGTGAACTGAGAAATAACATGCCTTTTTGTGGGTTAAAAAACAGCATGGATATAGTCTTGGAGGCATTCAGAGCCAGCTTATGTTTTAAGAACCATTTCTGTATGTTGTCAAAATCCAATTGTAAATATAAATTTAACTCTGAAATACAGGGACCACTTGTGACAATAACTGCATTGTCAGTGCAAAAAAATTAGTTTTAGTACAAACCAAGGAATTGGGAATTTAAAATTAAACTAAACAAAAGAATACCAGCAGTTGACTTTTGAGGGACACCCATAATCATAAGAACCAAGAGGGATAAAGGAGACAGTATAGTGCAGTGGTTTAGGGCTTTGAGCTGCAAACCTTGAGACTAGGGTTTGAATCCTACAGCCCCCACTAGCATACTGTGTGACCCTGAGCAAATCACTTAACTTCCTTGTGCTCCCAGGTGACACCTGGAAACAAGCATTGGCTTAGTGTGCCTTTCCTGATTAAACAATTTCCCCTTCCCTTCCATTCCCTAAAGCATCAGAAATTTTGGTGCAATTGATTCTGTCCCCATGAGATAATTCTGGAACCAACTAGTAACATCAGAGGAAAGACCGAGTAAATCCCAGATTTAACAGAAGAAGTTGGTGATTGACCAGGTTGAGGGCCTTGGTGAGTTCACAAAGACAGCTACAGAATAAAGACCCTTGTGGTGGGCCTCATGGACTTACTTGTATGAACCCACCAAGGCAGCAGAAGTACAATAACTGGGTCATAGCCTGTGTTGGGTGGAAACTAGAATATTGTGCTTGACCAAGTGATCAATCAACTGAACAAACACTATTGATTCCATCACCTTGGCAAGAGAGCCAACAAAGAGATGGGATAGTAGTTTTAAACACCAAATGTGTCACTGGATTTATAGATGGGTACAACCACCACTCTTTTCCGATAGCAGAGAACAGACTGTTGCATAGGGAAGATTCAAAACAATTGTAGTTAGTGGATATGTAATGGTAACAGCAGTAATTTTCACAAGTTGAGCATGCACCTCATCCAAACCCACCAGAGGCTTAGCATTCATACTGATTAGATAACTGAATACATCATAAGGGGAATGTACTTCAAAATAAAAATGTGGCACAGCAGTGGTTATAGAACTACGTAGTTGTGTTACGTCTCTGTACTTGGATGTTGCAGAGTTAAACAACTTTTACGATTCTTACCTTACTTTTATGAAACATTGTGTGAATGGGAAGTGACCTCATTGGAAATGAGCTATGCTCAGTTGAGTTTTCTATCCCTGTTCATGATTTCATGAATAAAAGCTATACTACTACATGGAACTGGGAGTTCACCTAAAAAACGAAATGTTCCTGTGCTGGGAATATATTTAGATAAATCTGCAAAAACGTTATTAAATTCACAGGCAATGTCAATATGGTTCTGACAGTATGCCTGAGACAGTGAATAATGAAGTAGGCCCTGACCTTTGTGTTTTTTCCTGGCATTTTCTTTACTTAAATCCCAGGTAGCTGTTACATGTTTGCTACCAAAATTCTGTTGTTTCCAAATGAAAAACTGATGTTTTAATTGCTGTATGGAAGATTTGCATTTATTGCAGAGCTGCTTGTATGCTATGCATGAGGAGGTGTCTTAGGCCCCACGATAAGTCTTCCAACTTTTGTCCCTATCTCTTAATAACTGAAAGAGGTCTGTGGGAACCCACATTTGTTTATTACCCCTAATTCTCAGTCTTCTGTATAACATGGTGGTTGTCTGCTGCATTGATCAACTTGACTAACTGAGAACCTTGCCCAATAAGATAGATGTGTGTAATTTTTGTGTCAAGTAGGAGTGTGCACGCCTCAAATATTAAGCCTCAGATCCCATGAATGATGAAATACTGTATAATTGGAGCTGAGTACCAAATACAGTACTTTACACTATTTGTGGTATCCATACTCAGATGAAAAAATGAATTTAAATAAAAGCCTCTATTGCATACCCTCCCTCCAAATTTACAGTATTGTTCCTACTTTGTACTTGCATTGCTTTTGAATATTTGCAGTTTTACTTAATATTATATACATTGTTGTATTGTAATACCCTGCAGTGTGTATTTGCTTTTATACAATTGTTAAATATTATCTTCTCTCCCCCACCCTCCCCAAGACACATCTGAAAATTAGATGTTGCCAGTGCAGTAAGTCTTTTACTGATAAAACATCTGAAATAAATAAAATACATTTATCTCTCCCTCTGGCTACTACTACTACTACTCCCTATCACATTTTTTTGCCTTCCACCCCCTCCACTGTTGTCCCACAAACTTGTTTAAAGAAGTGCCAGATCACTGTCACTATGCCAAGCTCTTAAAACAGCTAATTTTCATGGTGACACCCCCTACCCCCGATCAATGATTGAGAGGGTCCAATAGTTAAGTATCACAGTCCATCCCCATACTACATCACACCCACTTCAGTTACTGTTAGTGTCTATAAGATAGAGTAAACAAGTACTGCCCATGACTGGCAGGGAGCAGGAAGAGAGCAGTCTACATCATTAAAAATGCTAAACAGACAGGCCTGCACAATGCAAGCAAGCCAGCATTCTTTGAAGTAAATCTATGAAACAAAAAGGAGGGTGGTACATTACTGCAGTGGGGGTGGGGTAACCAAGGCCATTTATGGAGGGATACAGGTGTTTTAATTTTATTATTTTTATTTATTTTTCCATTTTTAAGGCTATAATTATATGCATTGAGTATCAAGTATCTGGGAGAAGTTGCTGAGTATTAAAGAAAAGGTACTCCCCAACCCCTAATTTCAAGCAACATGTACTTTACTTACTTTAACAGGGTCTCCCCAGGTATGTTTAATATTTACTTTATTTTATTTATTTTTTAGATGTTTAATCATATATGTGTACTCACTGCTTCCTCCAACTATTGTTGCTCTCATGCTCTTTTTATACTCCCTGAGTATAATGGTAATTTTCTTTTTTTTACTCCACAGTTTACGATATAATTTGGGCAAAACTAAATAGATTTTTTCTCATATTGGTGACACAGTTTATTCTAAGTTCACATTTCTGCCAGTCTATCAGCACACTTTTTGGTAAAATCTCATTTTTTTCTTAGAAAATATATTGCCTGGCATGGTATGGTGGCCAAGAGAAAGTGGGCTGTGCCTCTATGCATGTGATTTGGGTGTGGAAAGACTCAGGTGCCTGTGGCAGGGTGATCAGGACTGGGAAAATTGGTACCTCTGGCTCGCATTCCAGCTTGGAGTGTTCTGAGGAATCAGCTCCTTGCAGAAGACAGGCCTTGGTGCTGCCACTGCATGTGGCAAAACCCAGAAGTAGGTATGCAGGAGCTGTGGAAAGAAAGTAGATTGAAGTTCAACAGGGGAGAAAAAGGTTACTGTGCCATGACCAAATAACTGGTAGTACTCTCAGTCTCTGCACCATGAAGCTTTATTGCTACCAGATAAGAACATTGGAGGGAAATTTTTGGATCCCCTCCAATCCCATCATGGGGTGAGCCATGGGAGAAATAGGTTGTAGGTTAGTGGCTCTTGGGATTGGAATGTTGCTGGCATCAGAGAGAAAGTGGAAGCAAGGCAGGGGACAAAAACCTATATAAGATGCACAGTATCATGCAAATGTGGTTTCTTTTATTAAACCAAAGTGGTTCTAACTTGCAAAGGTTGATTTTTTCATTGCATGTATTTCATACAAATTTTGATGCATTTGTGTCATTTTGTGGGCAGCTCATGTTTTTGGGGTTGTCTGTTGCTATACTTGAGATATTAAAGTATTGTAGGCACATATGGCTTTATATATTTTTTTTTTTCCACAGAGCTGTTTGCTCCTTTATTGCCACCTTTGCCTGCCATCAGGCCCATAGCCTGGCAGTTCCCAACCCTATCAGCCATTCCCCACCCCCACTGTCACACCGATGGGGATCTGCATGGAGCAGGACCCGAGTGCACGGGGAGGGGGGGTCATCTCACACAGCAACAGAGAGACATAGGATTTTCTGTTTTTTCTCCCCCCCCAGACCCAGAACTGCAGCTGGCACTGTGGGTGAATACGCGTGGAGGCACCCATGTGCTCCTGGAAGCACAGCCTCCTTCCACCCTCCTGATGTAACATCAGCCCCTCAGACCTCTGCTCTGATACTCAGCCTCAACTGGGTGTTAGCCAGAAGCAAAAAAGCTTGCCTCCCCAGTCCAGGAGACGAGAGCAGCCCAGCGGCTGCTTCAGTCATGTAGCAGCCCCCCCCCCACCGACCTGAGCTCATTTCCGAACAAACCGGTGTGACATGAGATGTGGCATACAATGCCTCAACCCTCAGTGACACTGGGCCAGCCAGGCATGTATGGTTTTAGATTGTAAGGGATGTGAAGGGCAACTTCCAATGCAAACATTCAAACACCTTAAGGGCATTAACATGGTGAAAGAGTCTAACATGTTTCAGTATAAGAAAAATAGCAGGACAAGAGGACACAGCATAAGATCAGAGGGAGGCCGATTAAGGGGTAATGTGAGGAAGTTCTTTTTCACAGAAAGGGTGGTGGATGTATGGAACAGCCTACCTCAGGAAGTGGTGGCTATGAATACAGTGCAGGGCTTCAAACAGGCATGGGATAGGCATAAGGGAGCAATACAGATGAGTATGAATAGATAGGTCACTGACAGAGCAAAGGCCGATGGCACATTTATAAGGTAGAAAAAGAAATGGGCAGACTGGATGGGCCTTGCGGTCCTTATCTGCCATCAACTTCTATGTTTCTAAGTTTGTTTATACTGCAAATATTCTGTTTCAAATCTTCATCGTGCTTGCATGTATGCAACTCAGACCATTAGGAAGAAATGGAGTGCGCCAGTTAAAAACAGAGCCTCCCTAGATTATCCAATAACGTTATCTTTTTTTTCTGCAGAACAGGCCAATCAGTGGAAAGTCCACCCTCTCTTGTTGTGGCTTTTTCAAGAAGGACCATTACTGATATCCACAAAACTTGTTTACCAAAACACCTGGATCTTGATTTGCAATGTTCTCCATATGCCCAAGCAAAGTTTTTAAGGGGCTGTCTTCCCCAGTGTAAATTTCAGACCGTGGACAAGGGAGGCCCTGGACATAGGTGCTGAACCATCTTTAAAACCTGTCTATCTGCTGCCTAAAAGAGGTCCAGTGTTGCAAAAGTGATAAACCATTGAAAATAGCCCTGAGGCACCTAAGCCTGGCTTAGACCTATTGAGCTGGTCACATCAGGACACATCTATGACATGTCCCTGATACTTTTTTTGAAAATTCTGTCCCTGGTGTAACCCTAGATAGATTATGGCTTCTAAGCAAGCCTTGTCAGCTGCTGATCATGTACTCATATAAGCAGTAGTCTGGTCTTCTGTCCCTAGAGATGTAATTCTCTGGAAAGCTTAATCAGTCCTCCAAAGAATTCCTGACCCCCTACAGTGTTCTTCTTCTTCTCATTCACTTGGTGTTTACTTAGCAGATTACATTTTTAATTGTCTGAGAGCCAGAGCAAGGTCTTCATCTACAAATGTGGCAGTAAGATGGGCCATATGGTTCAAGAGAGTTAGGCTGTGGATGTGACATCAGCACATTTTGTCCTTAATAACAAGTTGCTGTATGGAGAAGATACAAATAGAATAGCAATCAAAGGCAGGAAAGCAAAGATTTTGAGACAATTTTCAGAGTGACTTGAGATTTAGCCATTCCTTTTTGAGTCTATGGATATTTTTTTTTTTTTGTGGGGGGGGGAGGCGGCAGAAGGAATAATCACCAGCATTAAACTTTGTCTTTAGTTCATACTTTTTTTAAACTTTTGAATTTATCGAATTTTCAGAACATACAGTTCCAAGATATTCCTGGCACAGCAGTATTGACAAACAAACATTTGTCAATGCTGAATGTTGTCTTGCTGGCATTGGCATTGGTAGTGCAGGAATTAAAGAGATGCATAATAGGAATGGCAGTGAAGTATGGAACTGACGCCAATCCCACCACACCCTGCAGGGTCATTGGTCGTAACGCTCATGCCATTTCACCTCACACTACCCTGCAGACTCCGACAAGTGTCGCGTTGTGCCTTGGGGTCATCAAGCCTTACGCTCACTCCATTCCATAAGGAAATACATTGAGATGGGTGCAGTATAGGAGAATGGGGTGAACTTTGAGGCCAAGAGTCCAAGGCACACTTGATGCCTGTCACTGGCTGCAGGGTGGGGGTGGAATGACATGAGCATTCAGCCAACAATCCAAAGTCACACTCCTGATGCCTGTCAATCTCTACAGGGTGGGACATTATGGTTAGAAACCCTTAACGCCCCAGGTGTTTGTTGGTATTTGCACTCCAGATTTTCAACATGGGCTTTTTGTTACCTCACCTCATGAAATCATTTGGGACCTTTGCTCATAAACAGTGTCACTGTGATTTTGTTAATCTGTCCCAAACGTTGATTTCCCACAGCGGCTGCACCATTCTGTACCAGATGTGTGAAAAATGACAGCTGTACCATTCATGAGGAGATGTGAAGAAATGGCAATGTTGAAAACCTAGGGTGAAAATATTAAAAATTCTTGAAGTTACGAGCATGCATGGAAACTGCACAATGCATGCTCATAACAGTTATTTTTTGGAATTTTTTCACCAAATTTTTGACATAGGCATTTTGGGACCTCTGCCCATGAACAGTGTCACTGTGATTTTCTTAATCTGTCCCGAACATTGATTTCCCACAGCGATCACACCATTGTACGCCAGATGTGTGAAAACACATTTTGGGCAGGATATGAAAAATGACAGCTGTTCTGTTCATAAGGAGGTGTGAAAAAAATGGCAATGTTGAAAATCTAGAGTGAAAATATTAAAAATTCTCAAAGTTACGAGCATGCGTGGAAACTGGGCAATACATGCTCGTAACACAGTCATTTTTTGGAATTTTTTTCAACAGATTTGCAACATAGTCTTTTTGGGAGCCCACCTCATGAACAGTGTCACTGTTGTTTCATTTATCAGTCCCAAAAGGTGATTCCACGCAGTGACCGCAAAATCACCTTTCAGGGATGAATAACAAAATGAGAACCCCAGGTTGAAAATTTGGAGCCAAAATTAAAAAAAAAATGGCCTAGATATCCACCTAAGTTGCCCCCCCCCCACTGATGTCATTATACAGCTTACTGGCATTTCTTCAGTTCGCAGTCAGCTTTGAAAACTGCAGACGTGTTCTCACTCCAGTGAAGATCACGGTGCTGGACCTCCGGAGGTAAGTATGGGGTGATGGGAGGTGTGGGGAGGTGGGGTACGCAGAGGGTGGGTACAAGTTGGGGAAGGGCGGCACTCTGGGCTCAACAACGGACCATTTCCTTTTTTTCAGGAACAGACAATCCGGGAAAGTTTTCTTTATTTACAGGTGAAATAAAACAACTGTTGGGCACACTGTGGTAGGCTCCCAGTGTGCTCCATGACTTTGGAGGTTATGTTGGCCACACTGGAATAGGCTCCCAGTGTGGCACACAGTGAGGGTGGGGGTGGGGCAGGGCAGGAACATGGGCGTCATTTAGGGGTGCGCCAGAGGTGGCATTCGGCCCCCTAGAAATTATCGACCCCTATGACAAGGCTTATGGACTCCTGCTGCCCCCCTCGCTGGCGCCTGACAGTCTGCTGCTGTGCTGATAAATGATAAAAAAAAGTAGGCTAGCATTAGCAGACTGCACAGCACAGCACAGACTAGTAATCAGGGAGGGGGTGGATGGCGCCAACTCTGTCTGCAGGCTGCAGCGTGGTTTGCACCCCAGGTGCCTCTTACTGGTGCTTGAGCTGGCACTGCTGCGAGCCTGCGATTGGCTGAGGAGAGGACTGGAGGATAGAGGAATGAGGAGATTAGCTAAGTAAGGGCTTAGGCCATGACATGTATTACGCCGCATGCCGGGGAATGATCAAGGGATTTTGACCCGGGTCTTGTGCAGACAGAAGAACTTACAGAAGATTAGTCACAGTCGGTCAGAGAGAGAATCTTCTGGCCTGGGGTCACTCAGTTGGGCTAGTGTAGTGACAGTCCTAGGCAGGCAGCCAGAGCCAGCAGTAAAAAGTGTATCGCGATTCGCGGGCGCGGCGCGGGTGTGACAGTGAAGACAAGAGTCAAGGAGGGAGCGGGAATATAAGCGTGCCGCACTGCCGCTGCGTCAACGAGAGCTGGAGGGAGCAGCTGATCCAAGCGGCTGTGTGTGGGGCAATCCTTGAATTATCCTCCAGATTTGGCAGGGCGCGCAGCGCGGGCAGGCAGCTGGTGGGGCAGGCAAGTACTGTCGGTGGGCGGGCGCGGCCTCGGCCTGGCAGAGAGAAGAGAAAGACAACAACTGCAGTGCAAGTAGGGACTGGGACACACTCACACAGACTACTTTATTGGCAAAGTCGGCAGCAGTGTGTGTCTGTGTCTTCTGGGGAGACTGGAGAAAGCCTTGTTCGTTTGTCCAGGACAGGTGAGGTCAGGAGTCAGTACTGGGTTGGGAGTAGGACTGGAGTCAGAGTCAGCTAGTCGGGAGGGAGACCAGTGACCACCAGGCACTCCAGTGCTGTAGCTGCAGGGCTGCCACTGGGGTCTACTGGGGAGAGAGAAAATAGGGTGAGTGAGTGGGGTCAGGAGGGTAAGGTACTTTAAAAAAGAAGTACCTTCCTCATAAGTCCCGTGCTGTTGTCCTCTCTTACTGTTGAGGCCTGACGGTCCTGAGGCTGTAGTCCCCATCCTTTGCCCTTGCCCCCTGACCTCATCGCCACACTTGCACACAGCTGGGAAGGGTGCTAAGGATTTATCATTTAGGCATCTGGCAGGTGAGGTGAGGTGAGACAGCGGAGGAGCAGAAGCCAACGGTTTTCTTCTGTTGGAGCTGGAGTGAGCCAATGGAGGAGCAAGCGAGCGAGGGGGGAGAAGCTGCAGAACAGAGGAGTTGGAGAGCATCCGTCAGCACAGCCAGCCAGCATCGCCCAGCAAAGGTGGTAAGGTAAGTAGCAGGCTAGGACATTTTTTGCTCACTTGTGTTTGTTTGGCCTGAGCAGTTGACAACAGAGCTATTCTTTCACCGAGTTGGCACTATGATGTGGATTACCTCGAGAGTGCCAACGAGGTGAAAGATGCCCTGTTGTCAACTGTTCTCTGCACCTTGTTTTATAGTGTATGGTGGAACGTCGTTTTTGGGGAAAAAATCACTACAGCATGTTTCTGCTTCAATACAGGACTGTGTGTGTGCCCCCATGCATGGGTATATGCAATCTCAAAAGACATAGACATGATGGAAGCTGTCCAGAGGAGGGCAACTAAAATGGTGCAGGGTCTGCAACGGAGGACATATGAAGAGAGACTTAAGGAGCTTAATATGTATAGCCTCGAGGAAAGGAGAGAGGGGGACATGATAGAAACTTTCAAGTACCTCAAGGGAATCAACAAAGTCCAAGAAGGTAGCATCTTTCAAAAAAGAGGTGTGCAAGAACAGAGGGCACAATTTGAAGATGGGGCGGCTCAGAGGTCATTTAAGGAGTATTTTTCACAGAGAGGGTTGTGGATGCATGGAATGGCCTTCCGGAGGAGGTTGTGGAGTCAAAATCAGTGGTGGAATTTAAGCATGCATGGGATAGTCATAAGGCAATTCTGGGGGTTGGGGGTAGGAAGAAGTCGGCTGCTGGTTAACTAGGATCTGCAGCTTATCCAGTAGGTAGGGAAATGGGCAGACTGGGTGGGCCAAGTGGTCCTTATCTGCCGTCAAATTCTATGTTTCTATGATTAAAGCATAAGGAGGCCAATTGACCTGCTCAAGGGTTCACTCCAAGCTAGATGTGTCGAGTTGTAGTGGGATTTGAACCTGAAGTTTTTTTGTGCTCTTCTCTAACCACGGGGACAACAGTCAGTTTTCCTGCTTCATCTAAATCTGCCTAAATGATAAGCAATGAGCAAGCAGGACAACTAAGCTTTAGGTGTGTGTGTGTGTGTGTGTCAGTGTGTTTGGGGGGGGACCTCTTCCTATGAAGAGGCACAAGGCTGCAGGACATTTCAGTTTTGTTAGTGGTTCAGACAGTGCTAAATGCTTACAGTTGATTACAGTCACCCTTGATTTATGTCTGCTGAGCTGCTGGGCTGGGCTCTGAAGATTTTGCAGCAGCAGTGCAACAGCTTACTCTATGTAATTGTCACTGTGAAAAGGAATGCAGACAAATTACCCTTTTATTTGTAACTGTACACTGCTTTAACAAAAAAGTCCCATGATGTCATGATGCTTTCAGATGTTAGCAGCTGTGTTTGGACAAGTGAGAGAAGCCCAATAAGGCATGACCAGGGGTTATGTTAATGGTCTGTTAATCACCCTCTAGGTGCATAATGTGGCACGAGGCATTTACAAGTACCACATGCCCCTAGAGAGCGATAACCCTGGTGTCTTATTGCTGTTAGAATAAAAATGTTTTTTTTAAACAGTGTTAAACCTTGTTAAATATATGGGTAAGTTGCATAAGTATGTTAATTAAGCAATTTATCCCTCCAGCGTGTGAGCATATACTGGAGGATTTACCACAGCTGGTGCACCTCGTGACCAAACCACACCAGTCGTGTTAAGTCCTCCAGTATACCCACACCCTGGAGGGATAAATTTATATTATACAACGGTAAATGTAGTTTTATTTAATTTTTTTAGATATGTTATAAGTAACTGAAGTCTGCGGTTGGAAGGAAGATGTAATTTTTGTAATATTTACCGGTGTTTTAGCGAAGCGGCAACAGGACAACTGGTTTCTATCAAAATGAAAGTGACGGATTGGCATGATATAAGATTGGCTGGTACTTTTCCAGTGGGGTACACTGGAGGATTTACCACACTGGAAAGGTAGAAGCAAGCCAACCAATCAGGTTGCAAGATTTGGCTCATTCGATTTACCACATCATATAATAAAGCAATATACCCCTCCAGGGGTGTGGGTGGGTATACTGGTGGATTGATTTACCACACCAGAAGAGGTAAATCCACTGGTATACCCACTCCCTGGAGGAGTATATTGCTATTATGCAATGACTTACATTTTGGGGTGACTAAAATATATAAATACTTTTTGTTTCTCTTCTTAATCATCATTTTGTTATTTTATTGCTGCACCAAAGCGAAATAGTTCCTTGTTGCTAGGCAGAGTTAAATTAGTGGTGATGCCCCCTTAGTTTTCTTTATCTCGTTTGTCGAAGCTCTGCACTGAATTGTGTGTGTGTGTGTGTGTGTGTGTGTGTGTGTGTGTGTGTTGGGGGGGTTGTGTTTTTTTTTTTTTTTGCTGTGAGCATTAAGATTTGCAGTTTGATATGTTGTTTTTTCGTGCATCTTGTTTGGATTCTGGCAGTCGGAGTGATTGTTTTGCGAGGGTTCCTGCTGCAAGCTGACTGGAGGCTGGCACCTTTTCCAGTGGGTACACTGGAGGATTTATAACGCTGAAAAGGTGCCAGCCAGCCAATCAAAATGCAGGACTGTGTAAATTTGTTTGTGCCTATTGTAATAAAAGATTAATATAAGGCTGTTAGAATGTTTACAGCCAATCAAAAGCTTCATTTCTCAGACCATTGTTATAATTTTATTTAATAAAACTGAGGAATTAGTTAATGGTGCTTCATGTACACTTATCACATTACCTGAACTATATTCTGAAAATGAAATGTCTTCAGAGTGATTCTGTAGGCAGGCAGGCAGCATTGGTGCCCCCAAAAAAATACCCACTAAAAGAAGAAAAATCTCACTGGTGAAGAGGTTGAGAAACTGATGCACGTTATGACTTACTGGGAGACAGTCAGTGGCCCAGTGGTTAAAACACAGAAATGTGATCCTGAGACCTGGTTTGAAATTTTGAATCCTGGAACTGACACTTGCTGTGTGACCCTGAGCGAGTAAGTTAACTTCCCTCTGCTTAGTGGTCTCTCGCTGTTTTTTCTGTGTGCTCTCTCAATCTCCCTGTGTGCTAAAAGTGGCAGCAACATTATAACATGAAAGGCGCTATTTAAAATCCAGTGGGTCCAAACAAACTACAGTTTTGAGCTGCGTTCAAACAAATTGGATGCTGGTAGTTTGTAACCACTCTGTGCTGACCATTTATTAATAAGACACTGATGTGTAGAACTGTCTTGGTAGAGTGGACTGGAATGAGGACTAAATTTATTTAAAAAATGCAGTTTTTTTTTTTCTAGATAAGAATTTTAGGTGCCAACAATATTCCAAATACTGCTGTCAATTTACTCACCAGTTTTAAAACATAGTGAGTAAAACAAAAGTGGGATGCATACAAGTGTAAATCTGGCAAAAAACTGTTACTTTTGAATCACCAGTTATGTTATGTTATGTTATGTTATGTTATGTTATGTTATGTTATGTTATGTTATGAAGCACTATTCTTTGGCGTGTGGAGGAGTATTTACAAATGTTGGGTGAGTACAGGTACTCATTTAAAAGAATTTCTGAAGAGTAGTTCTTAAAATGAGGTGAGTGTAAAAGACTGGCACACACCTTATCTGGAGCCGTGGTCACGACTGTGTGGGTAAATGCCATCTGGACTGTGACATCATGACTACAGATAAATGTATTTATTCAATGGCTCTACAGTTCTATTACACAGTGGTGAGAATATATGCATTTATCCAGTGGTTTGACCAATCACCCCTATTGTATAAATATAAATAGATATTTTATTTAAAAACATCTGAGGTTGAAGGTATTTTACAGTTGACAAGGACTCAAAAGTTAAAACAAACCACACAGACCGATCCGATACCATCTTACATCAACATCTTTAAACATAACCCCTTCACTGGTTACAATAAGTACTTCAAACTGGTCACAATTAATCTGCCGTGGGCAATTGGAAACATTAAGGTTTTAAGAGACTTAAAGCAGCTTAAAGGCGTGGCCAGGGCTCCAGATAAGGTCTGTACCAGCCTATTTTACTCACCTGTCCTCATTTGAGGAAATATGCTTCAGAAATTTTTTAATGCGTACCAGTACTCACCCAACATTTGTACATACTCACACACCAAAGAATAGTGCTTCAAATCATAACATAACTGGTGATTCAAAGTAACATTTTTTGACAGATTACAACACTTGTATGCATCCCACTTTGTTTCATTACAGAAATGTTTTTACGTCCTTGCATTCATAAGATTATTTTTAAATTCAGAATTATAATACACATTTTTTAGGTTCATAGGTACAGTTAAATGTAAAATTTACACCCATATGTTAGTTTTAATTCCCTGATGTCATCACTATTTGCAGATTTAAGTCACGCACACTGGTGATTTCTTTAGACTGTGTGCACATTTGAATTCATAGCTGTTTTCAGGGGTTTCAAAACTGATATCTGATTTGCTAATCACTGGGCATAGCTGCTGGCAGGCTGTACATTGCTAAATTTCTTCTTTAGTAGCCTTCACTGATTGAAATTTCTTTGACGTTGGCTGCTAAATAAGTATTACTGAAATGTCTCTGTCTAAGAAGAAGGCAACCAGTGATCCAAAGCAACCATCGGTGCTTCAGTTATTTCTAAGAAAAGAATTACAGCAGATACTGCACATGCTGAACATACAGTGAAGAAATCAAGACCTGAAGATAGTGTTCTGTCAGCTGGCATGCATGAATCTGATAGTAGTACTATAGTTTCAGAGCCTAGTTCTGCTGCTACAGGCCCATTACTTGTTGCTTCGCCCTCACCCTCTGATGCATGTGAAAGCACATCCTCGATGCATGTGAAGCGCGTCATTGCCATCTAGTGAAGGCCACTCATTTTCAATTGGTGAGTGTGTTGATCCGATACTGTGCCAAGTGAAATATCTGCTAGTCCTTACCAAGCTCCAGTTCAGCGAAGTGTGTTTTCCTGTGACAAAATCACGTAAATTTAATGGTGATTACAAAACTCATAAGTGGGTAGAATATTCAGTACAGAGAGTGCTGTATACTGTTTTGCATGCAGGCATTTTACTAGCACTTCGTACTGCACCTGGAGGTGGAGGTCGTGAACGTGGAAACGTTCCTTTTGTCGATATTGGTTTCTGTAAATGGGAAAAATTGGTCGTGCCTTCAGAAAGCACAGCGAGTCTGAGAAACACAAAGCATCTGTTGTAGCATGGTGTGAATTTAACCATATACAGTCTTCATCAGGACATCAGTCAGTTGCTGAGCGGCTTGAAAAAATAGGGACATTGAAATTGAAGAAAACAGGCGCCATGTTGAATTACTACTACATGCAGTGTGTTTACCTAGGGCGACAAGGTCTTGCCTTCAGAGGTGGTGATGAGTCGACAAATTCCGATAACAAAGGCAATTTTATTGAGTTTCTGGAAACATTATCTGCACATGACTCAAATTAAAAGAAAAATGTCTAGGAGATACGGTCATTATACCTCTCCAGAGTATCAAAATGATTTGATTAACATAGTTGCAACGATGTCTAGAGAAAAAATTGTAAGTAAAGTTACAAAATATTTCTCTGTTTTAGTCGATGAAACTAAGGATGTATCACGTAAAGAGCAGCTCAGCTTTGTAATCCGTTTTGTTGATGGAGATGGTAATATCTGTGAAAAACCACTTGGCTGCTACCATGGATAAACTGGATGCTGGTAGTTTGGCTGGTGCAATCAATCAGGCAGTATGTCAGGCTGGACTGCAGTGGAAGCACTGTGTAGCACAGTGCTATGATGGAAGCTTCTGTGATGAGTGGGTGCTTCAGTGGCGTACAAGCAAGAATAGAGATTGCTCCTCAAGCTGTTTATATTCATTGTCATGCACACAGACTGAATCTTGTCTTGGTGCAAACAATTAATAATATATCAGAAGTGAAAGAATTTTCAGCATCTTACAGGCTGTATATGTTTTATTTCTCAAAGTTCACCAAGACATGAGTTGTTTGTTAAAGCTCAGAAAGAAGAGGTCTACAAGTTCTGGAACTGGAATGACTGTGTATTTTACGGTGGTTTTACTGGTACAACTGTGTCAAGAAATTTCAGTTAGTCTAGAGTCCATTATTATAACACTTCATGCTATTCAGTCACAAAACACTGACAGAGAGGCAAGTAGTGAAGCAAAAGGTCATCTGTTTAAAATTCAGAACTTCACCTTTGTAGTAACACTGTACAGCCTAGAAACAATTTTAAGGAAGATACAATCGGTGTCTGAGGAACTTCAGAGAAAAGATCTGGATTTGCCAAGTGCTTGTAATCTTGTCCAGTCTTGAAAAGTGAGCTCTTGTCTCTCGTAATGATTCACAGTGGCAGAAGATTTACAAGGAGGCACAACAAGCTGCTGATCACTGTGGCATTGATTATGATGTAGAAGCCACTCAGCACACAGGAAGCCACTGCGCAAACATCAGTTGAGCAGCTGACAGAATTTTTGTTTCATCCACTTTGGAAGCGGACTGCAAATATAGAAATTCAGGACATTTCTGCAAGATCTAACAGTGATAGGCTTAAACAGGAAATATACCTGGCCTGCATTGACAGGTTTGTTACTGAACTTGATTCACGCTTCACAAGTAATCTGGACCTCTTAAAAGCTGTTGCTGCTCTCAACCCAAGGATGACAGTTTTCTGAATTACTCTGTTTTAAAGGTCCTAGCAGAATCTTACCCAGGAGCAAATATAGACATAATTGTGTTAGAGTCACAGCTGGAATCAGCAAAGGCATACCTACAGAACAAAAATATGCAAAGTATTCATTGTGTCAGACAACAGTTGCAATGCCTTTGTAATGCATTTTCAGAGTCCTGGAGATTTTGAACCTGGTGCTGGCACTCCTGTGACCACAGCTTCAAATGAACGTTTCTTTTCATGCATGAAAGAGTGAAACTTAAGAAACAGTTGTGGTGATAGGCGACTCAGTGACTTAATGATGATGGCATGTGAGCCACTGGAGGTGAAGCAGCTAGACCTGTCAGTAGCAATAGACAGATTTGCTCAGATGCATTCAAGAAGATACCCATTACTGAAGTAACTTTACTGTCTACAGTCAGCCATCAGTCATGTGTCTACCAGTGTCTCCAGTCAGCCACCAGTCCTGTGTTCCAGTTCTGTCCCAGTCAGTTCAACCACGAGTCCCATTTGCAACTTGTGCCTCAGTTGGCAACCAGTCCAGTATGTCAGCAGTGTTACCACAGTCAGCCAACCAGCAGTCCCATCTGCCAGTAGTGTCTCCAGTCAGCCAGCAGTCAGTGTGCCAGTTCTGTCCCAGTCAGCTCAGCAGCGAGTCCGTTTGCAACTTGTGCCTCAGTCAGCAACCAGTCAGTATGCCAGCAGTGTTACCACCAGTCAGCCAACCAGCAGTCCCATCTGCCAGTAGTGTCTCGGTCAGCCAGCAGTCAGTGTGCCAGTTCTGTCCCAGTCAGCTCAGCAACGAGTCCCGTTTGCAACTTGTGCCTCCAGTCAGCAACCAGTCCAGTATGCCAGCAGTGTTACCACCAGTCAGCCAACCAGCAGTCCCATCTGCCAGTAGTGTCTTCAGTCAGCCAGCAGTCAGTGTGCCAGTTCTGTCCCAGTCAGCTCAGCAACGGTCCCGTTGCAACTTGTGCCTCCAGTCAGCAACCAGTCCAGTATGCCTGCAGTGTTACCACCAGTCAGCCAACCAGCAGTCCCATCTGCCAGTAGTGTCTCCAGTCAGCCAGCAGTCAGTGTGCCAGTTTTGTCCCAGTCAGCTCAGCAACGAGTCCCGTTTGCAACTTGTGCCTCAGTCAGCAACCAGTCCAGTATGCCAGCAGTGTTACCACCAGTCAGCCAACCAGCAGTCCCATCTGCCAGTAGTGTCTCCAGTCAGCCAGCAGTCAGTGTGCCAGTTCTGTCCCAGTCAGCTCAGCAGCGAGTCCGTTTGCAACTTGTGCCTCAGTCAGCAACCAGTCCAGTATGCCAGCAGTGTTACCACCAGTCAGCCAACCAGCAGTCCCATCTGCCAGTAGTGTCTCAGTCAGCCAGCAGTCAGTGTGCCAGCTCTGTCCCAGTCAGCTCAGCAACGAGTCCAGTTTGCAACTTGTGCCTCCAGTCAGCCAGCATTTTCTCCAGTCAGATACCAGTCCAGTGTGCTAGCAGTGTCTCCAGTCAGCCAGCAGTGTGCCAGCAGTCTCAACTCAGATACCAGTCCAGTCAGCCAGCAATTCATTGTGCTAGCAGAGTCTGCAGTCAGATATCCGTGTTCCAGCAGTGTCACCAGTCAGCTTGCAGTCCAGTGTGCCAGCAGCCAGTGTCTCCAGTCAGCTTGGCTACCAGTCCAGAGACAGTTTGCCAGTTTTGTCTCCAGTCAGCTACCAGTCCAGTTTGCCAGCAGTGTCCCGACTAGTCAGTAGTCTAGTGTGCCAGCAGTCACCTACCATCCCAATCTCCAGTGTGCCAGCAGTGTCTCCAGCCTCCAGGCAGGTAATAACACTCCTATGTCCTTTACTTTACCATTTTCATAGGTGTTTGAGAGGGAGTTTATGCTCTTTAAATTATTGTAAGAGGGTAGTAGCCTTGGTGTGGAGTTAGAGTACTTTCATTTGCTTTGCTGCAGTAATTGGAAGTCTGGAAGACTTTCTTTTGTGTAACCCTGGGACTCGGTTCTTTTTCCTTTTATTACAATTTTTCTTTACAGGTTTTTTTGGTGTACAATTTTACTAGGATCTTTTCTTTTCTTTTATTTTTTTCTTTACAGGTTTTTGGTCAGTGAGTTTTAATTGTTTTTTTTCCTTTTATTTTTTTCTTTGCAGGTTTTTGGTGTGATTTATTTATTTATAATGTATGTTAGAACGCTGTTAACCTTAGGAAATCATCGTTTCCTAAGGTTGTTAACCAATCGATGTGACGTAGATATGTTGTTAACCTATCGATCCTATGTCACATCGATAGGTTAACAGCAGTGAGTGGTCTGTGCATGTGTGCACTTTTTTTTCCGATGGGGAACCGACTAAAGGGAAACAGACAGGGAAGGACTGAAGGGCATCAGCGGTGACTTTTTAAAAAACGTAAGCCGTTCAATTTTGATAGTGGGATCATACACTATAAAAATAATGTATAGTCCTCTATCGACGGCCGGTCGGTTTTAACGTCTCGAGGTTGCCATGCGACGTAAACCTCTTGAGCTTCGCTCTCGAGGTTTATGTGGTCACCCTGGCAACCTCTCGACTGTTAACTGACCAGTTAACGATAGAGGACCATACATTATCCTCTATTTTTTTTCATCAGTTCATTTTCCTTTTATTACTTCTTTCACAAGTTTCATTGTCATTTATTTTACTAAGCTCTTGTTTCAACAGAGAAGAAGTAAAGTTCTCTCCATGGTTCAAGGTTCAGAGTATGCTTTCTTAACAGTATTATTTCTCTCATGTTTTGATGTGTGTTTTTTATGTACTGTAAGGTATTGGTTTAGAGACGGCTCTTTATTTTTAGCAATGTGTGCCTTAGTTAGCTTGTATTATAGTACCAGTCATTTGACATGAACAGTGTGGTAATATTTTTTTTGAAAACAGTGTGGTAATATACAGAGGATAATGCCTGATGTACAGGTGATAACCATGGTATAATCACTTCAGGTGGTGTCTAGGGCATCAGTAAACCTAGAATGCACAGCTTGAGAGGTTTACAATTGCCCTAGCAACCACTCAGAGAGGATTACACCCTGGTTATCACCTGTACATCATGCATTGTCATTTATAGTGTATGGGACTCGACATGAGAAGTCCCCCAACATAAGTAATTTAGCCTTACCTTATTAATGGATCTGCACTACACCCACATGATTGTTTAGGAAAACAATTTATTAGGATACACGGACTGAATGACAGTGGGCCAAAATAGCACCAGAGTTAAATCTCCATCAGACATAGTGATTGCTAGACAATAAACTGTGACAATTAGAATGTTATTTGAATACTGTACTGAAACTAACAATCACATTCTAGGTATGTAGAATACTGAATAACACTGGCATTCCATTTTGTAAACCCACTGCTATGACATAGAGAGATAGGTTTATAAGGTTCTGACATCCACAACAGTGGGATTACAAGGTTGTAATCTGTTTGATTTCAATGGGTAATAAGGGCTACCCATGCATTAATATTGTTTAATATTTGTACAGTTGAGGAATGGGACTTTCACTATACTGATGATTCCATAATTTGATGAAAACTAGCTATTTAAGTTGAATCAACATCTGTAATGCCCATTTCAGATTTATACTCAGACTTTACTATCAATTCATTACCATTTTATTTTAAATTACTTGTTGGTAACTAGCTCTATGTCCGTTGACAAATGCCACCTCTCTGGCTCCGCCCACACCTGTGGCCCCACCCACACCGTGGCCCCACCCATCATGCCCACCCACCTT
This sequence comes from Neoceratodus forsteri, assembly GCA_016271365.2. Classification (NCBI taxonomy): domain Eukaryota; kingdom Metazoa; phylum Chordata; order Ceratodontiformes; family Ceratodontidae; genus Neoceratodus; species Neoceratodus forsteri. The sequence goes on from CM028131.1 coordinate 582,665,287, forward strand.
GTCCCCTATGATTTTGCTGAAATGCGCCCCTGGGAACATGCCTACGTGGTTGGCTTCGGAACACACAAAGCACACTGGGGTGGGCTCCCAGTGTGCCACACAGTCTTGAGGGGGGTTATAAACATGCCGACAGAGGCATTGGGCACCCCCGTAGTTGGCTTTCTAAGCATTGTGAGAGGTGTACATTGACAGCCGCTGGCATGTTTATTAAAATGTTTCAGCAGGCAAGGCACACCCTGCAATTATGGAGCACTCCCTAATTGTGACAGCAAATTTCTTTCAAGTTGGTGGCATGCTTCTCAACTGCTGTCATAAACAGCGTGCTCATTCATTGGTGCCACAGAGACAAGCCCAAAAAAGCAGTGGCGGCATTGGCCACAACACTGCCGCACCTCCACAACCTGCTACTCCAGCAAGCTGCCACAAAATGTTGCTTGCGCTGCTCACACAAGACAACATAAAAAACAATGTAGTGCACAAAAATAATTACATGTTGATTTGATATACCATATGGAGTGTACTTTTTAAAGAGCAACTGACGCCTTTAGGAAAACTTCAAAAAATATAATGTTCAGACATAGTTCAGCTGTTATTTCATTTCTTTTCTATGTATTTCTACAGATTTCTCCTCTTCATTATGTATTGGTGACAAACTCATACGAAAAGAAGATCTGTATCCCTTAGAGTTCTGCCTCTATAGCTTATTCCCTACTTGAAATCATAATGCTCTGTTGTGACATCATAGTCGGTTACTATGGAAACAACTGTGATGTCACAAGCAGAGTATTATTACATCAGGTTGGGAAGAAACAATGGGGCTGATGAACCCTCAAGGAATAACAATCCTGTTTTCATGCATATGACCTCAGTAATAAATAATGGGGATAAGAAATACAAAGTTAATGAGAAATTTAAAGCTGCTTTGTGTCCATGTATTATGTTTTGCAAAGTTCTTCTTGAGGCATCAGTGGCTCTTTAACACAGTTGTCTTTATTCATGCTTATGCCAAATATTATATAGTAAATTGGTGACTGTCTTTTCAGAATAACTAAAATGGATGAATTCAGGCTGCATAAAATTCTATCACACAACTATATGGAAGTTATATATTTGGTTCTTGTGTTTTAGTCTGGGAGGAGGCATCGGCCTTCCAAAGAAAATACTTTAAAACTTTGATGCAGTCTTTCGAAATAATGTGTAAGGTCTCTATGGGACATATTTTCAGAACCTCTGCAAAAGCTATATGGCTGCTCTTGCAAATTTTAAAAGTAAGTTTAAAGAGTTGCTCTGGTAACTGCAGCTCTGTCCCTTACACTTCACTTAACAGCTGTGGCATAGTCTAGAGCTGGTTATAATCCCCTTCCTGTCACGTACAGTAGCAGTCTGTTGCTGTGCAATGACTGTGATGTCACAAATAGAGCATAATGACTTCTCCACACTCAGACTCCGATCTAGATTAAATACACAGGACAAAGCCACTGCTTCTATGTAAATACTGCTGGTAACAGGGCCAGTTTTAGACCTAAAGGTGCCCCAAGCAGAAGCAGTTTTTGTTGCCACTTCATTACTCTTACCGCCGCCTGTCTTTCCTTCAGCCCAATGACTTATTCTCTGAACACCGAGGGTGGAAACAACAGTTTTGTTTTTTTATATTTTTTGCATTTTAGGCTACTAATCTCTGCTTATACTTTTTAAGCATGTTTTATTGGATTTTGTCATAAAAGGCATGCTGAATAAACAAAAACAATTAAATAACTTAAAGTAACTTAGTTATCAATTAACCATAATCAATGCATTTAGCAGTTTTCTCTTTTTAAACACAGACACCCTAAATAAAAATGAATAAATCTCACACTGATAATACATAGCTGAATTGATACAAAAGAATCAAAAGCAGATGATTCTGTCATGATATTCAATCAGCTTATACTTTCCACTTTAGTGCACCCCTTCTGTGTTGATGACCCAAGTGGCTGCTTGGATCATGTGTGCCTGATACCCCCACTGCTTGGTGCTAAAGAATGTAATTACTTAGAATTTACTTTTTGGCGGAAATTAGTGCAATTAAATATTGCTGATGTCATCTGAGATTTCTTTTTTGGTTGCTCGCTCCTTCTCAAAGGTACATCACCAAAATGTTTGTTCACTAATGATCATTTTAGTTAATGTGACTAGAAATTGTGGGGAAGTATTTCTTTGCCAAAAACATTTTACAATTTGCTGAAGCAACCAAATTTCACTTGCTAATGTTTTGAATGCTTTTCTTCTATGCCCTTTCAAAACTCTATCACTAGATAAATCCAGTTCAGTGGTTGCAGAGTTTGGACAGAAATCATTATGCAGTCACCAATCCATTCATAAGCATTTTATTCTCCCTCCTTTGATCCTTGGGCAGTTCAGCTTGTCATATTTTGCAGCCAGCAGTGAGACAGGGGACCAAACAGAAAAGGAAAATTCATATCAGCCTTTCAGAAGAGTATTTTCTGTGAATGCTTCCCTATCAGTAAATTAAAAAAAAAAAAAAAAGAATCAGCACCCAGTCCAAGCCAAATATTTATTTATTTAGTTTTTGTTAACCGGGTAGGTGCACTAGCCATAAAATGACTATTTTCAGGCATGACCCGGGAGAATACAACAAAAAGAGAACAGTTGAACAACAGCAACATGAGTACAATAATACAAATAGAGGAACAGTACAGCAGTGCTACAAAAATACAATGGGTGGAAACAACAAAAAATAATGGCAAGCATTATACAGATAATGGCAGTAAGATATATAATAAGTGCAGAAACCACGGACTCGACCTGTGGAGTGAAAGGGTTAATAAGATAGCAAGGTTATATAGAGAGAAATGTGAGGAATGTTCAAACATAACAAGAAAGATTGACAGAAGGAAGGTCAGGGGTGGTAACTGGCAAAACAACAGTGGATGGTCAGCAACAAGGTTCAAGAAGGAAGAGAGCTAGTAGTCAAGAAGTTATTTACAAAGAGAAGGAAAAATATGGGGAGGGGAAGAGGAGACAGTCTTGGAGCTGGATTAGAGCAGGGGTGACATTACTGGTAAGTCTCAGGAGCTTCAGGTTGGGTGAAAGCATGTACAAGCATCAGCTAAGGATAATTAATGACGATATTCACTTTTAAATCCAAAGTGAGACTGAGACAGCCGGAGGTTGAGTGGAAGAGCATTCCATAGACTGGGAGCAGAGAATTGAAAGGTCCCTGTGCCTTTAGTTGTCTGACATCTTGGAACATAGAGCAAGGATTTGTCAGCTGATCGCAGGCCATGGGAGGATGGTTGAGGAGCCAGCAATGCTGCCAGCTGGGATTTTTTTTTTTCCCAGATGATCGAGTCCATTAGTGATCCAAGGTAGTATTGTCTACTGGCAGAGGGTGAGAGCGAATTCAGATCCTTATAAAGAAGGCAGTGATGTTTGAGTCGAGGTGTCGAAGAGGCAAATTGGCATATATTGTTATAAGTTATGTCCCATTTTAGTCGGGAGGTTTTATGGGTAGAGGTAAGAATAGAGACACTGTAAGTAAGGGTTGGGAGCAGAATACCTCGGGCAATTGCTAATTTGGCCGAGGGTATAAGCATGTAGCTCGTTTTGTAAGATACTCCCAGTTTCGAGCTTACAGCTTTGCACGAGGACTGAATGTAAAGATTAAAATCCAGGGACTGGTCCAGCAGGATCCCAAGGTACTTGAGGGAAGTAACATTTTCAAGTGGAAATCCTCCTGGGTGAAGAACCTCCAGCAAACTAGAACAGGCCTTTATTTTCGGTACGGAACCTAGAAGCATGGCTTTCATTTTCTTTTCATTTAGTACAAGCTTATGGTCTAGTAGCCAGACTAAGACCTTATTAAAGTCTGAAGTAAGTGATGTGTTAATGCAGGCAATACTAGAAGAACTAGTATAGATGATCAGGTCATCAGCATAGAGAATAGCTGAGCAGGATTCCAGGACCTCAGCTGCATTGTTGATAAAAATTGAGAACAGAAGGGGGCCCAAGGATAGAGCCCTGGGGGACCCCAAGGTTGATAGTAGACGTGTTGGACTGGGAGGAGTTAAATTTGACAGCTTGCAACCTGTTTGACAGGTAGCTACAGAACCAGTCCACAACAGGGGTAGAGAAATGGAATTTATGGAGAGTGGAGAGAAGCAGCGAATGGTCTACAAGGTCAAAAGCCTTAGTGAGGTCAATGAAGATGGCACCTGTGAGTTTTCCCAGAGTCTATGTTGGACAGAATATCAGTAGTTAGTTGAAGAAGAGCCGTGGTGGTGCTATGACCTTTTCTGAAACCATGCTGGGTGTCTGAGAGGAGATTGTAGCGTGTAAGGTAGTCAGTGGTCTGTGATGCAACTATTTTCTCTAGGATCTTGCTAAGGACAGAGAGAATTGCTATAGGTCTGTAATTGGCCATGTTCTTTGGGTCACCTTTTTTAAAGACAGGCGTTACTCTTGCAGATTTCCATAAGTCCAGCACAGTGTTATGGATAAGGGATAAAGTGTAGATTCTGGCAATCGGAGAGGCAATGAGTGGAGCAGCCAGCTTAAGAAGACGAGGTTCCAGTGAGTCAGAACCAGAGCTGGTATTGGCAGATATGGATCTCAGTAATTTATTTCTTTTTTTTTTTAAAACAAACTTTATTAATTTTCCTGTTTAACAAACAAACAAAAAACCATACAAACATGAACCCGGTACACCGGGATACACAGTCCCAAACTGACCATGTAAACTATATACAGTTAACTATATACATACACAGAGGAAACATCGCCCCTCCCCATCTACTGTATCTTTACTTCATCTCATGTTAAGGTTAAGGTCTTCAGGCTGCCTGGTTCCCGGCCTCTTTACTCTTGCTCCCTGAGATTCCCTGCAGCCCCATGGGCATTCCTTCACCTCTTTGCCTACTTAATCATAATCCAGCTGGGGGTGAGTTCCCTCTGTGTCCCCCAGAAAGAGAGAGAGTCCCTGTTCCTTCAGTTGATCTAGCAGACCCCTAGCTATTGTTGTCTTCCAAGTCCCAACCATTTCCCACTTAGTCTTCCATGAGCCCCTCTAGCCTTAACTAGAATTCCTAACTCCCTTTAGATAATCCACCCCAGCTTTCTCCAGCTAATCGCAGCCCAACAGACAGACCTGCGTCCAACCATCTGCTTCTTGCTGGGAGTATATCGCCTCTAATACTGCCCATCTTTTAATATATAGCTCTTTCCTTCCTTCTGAATATAAATATCTCTTAATTCCGTCTAAAGTTCCAATAAGGTCTCTTACCCATTGTTTATATCCATACAGCTGCCCATCCTTCCAATGTTGGACTACGTATGACTTAATTACTGCCGCCATCAGGGATAGGTGGTACTTAGGTGTAGCTCCAGCTACTTGTGACAGATCCCCTAGGACACATATCTCTGGTTTTATAAACTCCGAGTAATCCAACATTGGATCCATTTGCCTTCTTATTTCGCCCCGCACAGGCAATATTTTGCTACAGCTCCACAGCACATGTAGCAAATCTCCTCTCTCCGTGCCACACCTAAAACACAGGTCTGTCTGTTTTAGGCCTCTCTCGCATAGTTTCACAGGGGTATAATATAGGTTTGAGACAATGAAAAAATGTAGGCTCCTATACTTGGGTATTATAATATACCTACTGTTGTTCCATACGTTAGCCCAATCAATGATTCCCGGTGCTAATGTTCTATCCCAGTAAGGCACTGCTACAGGTGAATTCGGGCCAAAAAAGCCAAGAAGTAATTTGTAAATCTGTGATAGAGTCTTAGATCTCGGATCAATCTCCCTCAGCTCCTCCCAATTAAATGAACATTCTGTGAAACCCCCTATCCTTCTTAACACTCCCTCCAACATGCTTGTGAGTTGTAGCTTATGAAAGTAAGGCATTCCATAACATTGTACCGGAAGAACCACCTTTAAATCCTGGGTTATGTCCTCTAGCTTCAAGTCTGAGATCCACCTAGCCCACCTGCCCTTAAGTACCCAGTTCCCTATAACCAGGTTGAGGTTACCCAGTAAAGGCTGTCTTTGAGCCTTCATTTGTTCTTTTTTCTGAGCCCGTGTCAGATATGACCACCACGCTTCTGCCGCCTTCACCACTGGGTTTTCCCTTTCTTGTTTAAAACATTTGGCTATGCCAGCATACAGTGGAGTCTCCAAGGAAAGGCCTGCCTCCTTCATCATTTGGGTCTCCAGCTGCAACCATTCTGGGATATAAGCATTCCTTTGTTCCCCTCTGTTCCAACAGGTGGATCTCAGTAATTTCAGAACTTCCCGCTCTTGATATAGCCTTGAAATAGAATGGTGGCACTGGAGGAGTATCATACAATAGGGCAGTATGGTTGTCTGATGGTAGTGTGGTAGGTAGATTGGAGTGCAATCCGCTAGGTTGTAAAGCCAAGGTATAGTGTGACAGATCAGAGAAAAGATTGTTAAAACTGTTTGAGATAGTCCTAGGGTCATTACAATGTGCCCCATTTATGATCATTTCATCAGGAGTGACCGACTGCGAGGTACTCAGAAATGTTTTGACATGGGCCCAGAATTTCCTCGGGTCACAGGCTGAGCTTTGTAGAAGGTCCTTGCAGTATTTGCTTTTAGCAGCTCTAACTTGTCTCTTACATCTGTTCCTTAGTTCACGATAGACAATAAGATCTGAATGTAGGCCAGTTTGTTTGTTGTGAATCCAGAGCTTGTCCCTCTGGTGCAGATTAACAAGGAGGTCTTTATACAGCCACCTTGTCTGTTTTCCTATAACCCTCCTAGTAGTCTTGGGGGCATGTTTATATTGAATGGTAAGAAATTAATTTATGAATATCTGTAGAGCAACCTCCACATCCTTTGTTTGATAGATACCTACCCAGTTGATATTGGAAGCATCATAGAGAAATGCATCCTGGTCAATATGAGCTAGATTTGTAAACGTGATTAAACTTGATGGAGGTGCAACCATAGATAGGATACAAAAAGTGGATGAGTGGTCTATTAGTGCATCTGCAAGGATTCCTGCTTTCAACACATGTTCCATACGGTTAACCATCACCCAGTCTAGGAGTGTACCCGTTTGATGAGATGACGTGGCTCTAGTTGCTTCAGAGATCAACTGGTGAAAATTATAACTAAGCGTGAGTGATTGCAAGGATATTTGAGCTGACCCTAACCAACTGAGGTTAAGATCACCTAGGATGACAGCCTCATTGTGATTTACAGTCTGGGAGGTGATGTCAAGGAGTTCTTGAAGACCTACTATTCCCCCAGCAGGGGGATTATAGGCACAGATAATATGAAGCTTCTTTTACCCCAATACAATAGTTGCCTGCATGAATTTGCACACTCCGGGAGAGGCAGATGCCGGGACAATAGAGATGTTAAGGTGTTTTTTGAAGAATAGGGCAACTCCACCTCTACACTTGGATGAGAATCTTTCCCACTGGAACAGAGAATAGTTAGGCAAGGAGCATACATCATCAGGTATACCAGGTTTTAGCCAAGTTTCTGTGAGACAGAGTATATCAGGATTGTAGAGTTTCACCCAGGCCTCGAGTTCCGCATGGTGACAGGTAAGACTTCTTATATTGATATGGGCAATTAATAATCCTTTCTTGGACATGCCAGATAACTCATTTGGGGAAAAGAAACAGGTAGGTGGACCTGGATTTAGTTTGACATCCCCAGATAGCAGAATAATGATCATTGCTAGGAACCAAAGCCTTGCATAGTGGCAGGTTAGGGTGAAAGCACACCTCCATGGCAGCTTCCTCCTGGCATGTAGATGGTAATAGATGCTGCCTCTAACAAGAAGGATAGGGGTAGGTTGAAGATCAGGCTTTGTCTCTGCAATCAAGTTAGAGAAGCTATAGTTGTGGTAAGCCTCTGAGGAGTCTCTTGCCTTTTGGTTACATGGGAGAGCCTATGTGGCAGTGTCCAGGCTGAGTAAAAGGACAAATGACAAGAGTGCCCATAGCAGACTATACTTCACCTTAGTGTTACTATTTGACTTGGGTAGGAAGGCTAGTGATATACTGAGACAGAGAATTAGCTGTTAGGGACAAAGAGATAGTGTGTGTAAAATTAAGACCGCCAAGGGTGACCGTGTTACACCGTTTTAACCCTTGGCCGAAATTAGAGATAGAGCAAAAACAATGAAGTGTTTCCTGGTAGCGTAGCAATTGTTTAGAAGAAGTGGATCAGAGAAGCAGAAAGTAAAGCCCTGCAAAGGTTAATTAGGAAAGCAGACCAGCCAGAGGCTCTACTTATGGTAAAGATTACAGTGAGGAAATGAAGACCTATTCAAGATATGTTAGAAGGCACCCCTAGTGGCGGAATTTTATGAGGAACAAATAGGAGACTAGACAGATAGCAGTAATGTTCGGCAAAAGTCAATGCAAAGCAGAGGGTGCCGAAGCCCAGAGACTGATAATCCAACAGAGAAAAGGCAGGGTCAAACAGTGGCCGAGCAGAGAGCAACAGTCCAATTAGAGGAGGGTGGCAGCAGGTGGCCGCTTGTCAAACCCACACAGTGCTGCCCTGGAGCAGCCCAGACACTTAACCGGATTTGAAGGTGTCCTGTTCGTCAGGAGGATGGAGGCATGGGCAGCTGGCAGGAGTAGCTGCACCGCTCACTGGGAGCATGATCAGGCACAGTGGATCTATTTTAAGATATAAAATGTAGGTTAAGATAGGATGTTATTAGCTAGGGCAAGGGGTACCAAGGCAACTTGAAAATTACTCAGAGTAGCAAGGGAGGAAGCCTAGGTATGGAACTGCACAGTAGATAGCAGAGCAGGCGCTAAGCAAAGCTGATAGGCAAGCAGATGGTGAAAATAGGAAGATGTCTTTAAAGGGAAGACAGGACAAGTGTTAGGCCTAATAGCTGCACTCTGTATCTTTAAGAGGAATTGCAATATTAGTGAGAGGGGAGGATGAACATTGCTAGAGGTGGTGCCGAGGGGGGAGGGATAGTATTTAATAAAGGCTGGAGGTGGGGGATGGGAGGATGGGCACAGAAATTCAAGCAGCAAGGAGACAGAAGGACAGAAAGTGAAAGGGAAATTGAATTATTTGCAGGGCAAAGCTTGCAACTGTGACCCAAATTGGTCCAAACAGAAAAAACGGTATCACTTTAAACTTAGTTTCTGATCCAGGGTAGCTTACCACTGGACCTTAAAACAAAGAGAGCTGTAATATTTTATGATCTACAAACCTGCAGCCTAAATGAACTTGCTCTTCAAACTACCCTTGGAGTGCAAAATTGCTGCAAACAGGCAAAGGTTCGCGTTTAAGTTAGGATTTACAAGACAATTTGGAGAGACTTAACAAGTACCACAATCAGAATATAACATTAGCTTAAGGTCCAGAGGAAACAGCAGTAGCAAAGAATTAAAGAACTGCAGCAGCCCATCAGCAGGCAGAGTCGATGGTTCTGGACAGTCCAGTTTCTGCAGCGTACCTTCGGGCTGGTGATCGGCAGGCAGTACAGCGAGGAAGGCAGCCGGTGGACAGAAGGGGCCACCCGGCTGCTTGCAGCAGCAGAGGCACCTGTGTCAAGGGTGAAGCTAAGGGGAGAAATCAGAAACAGACAGAGGTTATAAAGTTGTAAGAGAGGGTGTGTTTACAGCCGGGGAGGGGGAGGGAGGGAGGAGTTACTCACTTCAGATCAGAAAATTAACAGACTGGAGCTATGGCACCAGTAGCTGGTCAATGAGATCAAAGAGTAATGACAGGGGGACAGTTAAGAAAGGCTGTAGATGTCTAGGCCCAGAGACGCCTCACAGCAGGAGGAAATTCTAACTGGAGGAATATGGCTGAGACAGAAAAGCAGACAGAAAAGGTATTAGTTGCAAGGCATAGCTTAGGACTGAAGCACAAAGAAACCAGGTCTACATAGGAGAATGAGGACAAAAATTCAAGCAGCAAGGAGACAGAAGGACAGAAAGTGAAAGAGAGATTGAATTATTTGCAGGGCAGAGCTTACAACTGTGACTCAAATGGAATCTGGTCTAAGCAGAAAAAACTGTATCACTTTAAACTTAGTTTCTGATCCAGGGTAGCTTACCACTGGACCTTAAAACAAAGAGAGCTGTAATATTTTACAGTCTACAAACCTGCAGCCTAAATGAACTTGCTCTTCAAACTACCCTTGGAGTGCAAAAATTGCTGTAAACAGGCTTAGGTTTGCATTTAAGTTAGGATTTACAAGACAATATGGAGAGACTTAACAAGTACCACAATCAGAATATAACATTAGTTTAAGGTCCAGAGGAAACAGCAGTAGCAAAGAATTAAAGAACTGCAGCAGCCCGTTGGCAGGCAGTCGATGGTTCTGGACAGTCCAGTTTCTGCAGCATACCTTCGGTCTGGTGATCAGCGGGCAGTACAGCGAGGAAGGCATACGGCGGACAGAAGGGGTTCACCTGGCTGCTTGCAGCAGCAGAGCACCTGTGTCAAGGTGAAGCTTCGGTCTGGTGATCGTGGGCGAGTACAGCGAAGGCAGCTGGCGGACAGAAGGGTGCCTGACTGCTTGCAGCAGCAGAGCACATGTCAGGGTGAAGCTTCGGTCTGGTGATCGGCAGGCAGTGCAGCGAGGAAGGCAGCCGGCGGACAGAAGGGGTCCGCCCGGCTGCTTGCAGCAGCAGAGGCACCTGTGTCAAGGGTGAAGCTTCAGTCTGGTGATCAGCGGGCAGTACAGCGAGGAAGGCAGCCGGCGGACAGAAGGGGTCTGCCCGGCTGCTTGCAGCAGCAGAGGCACCCGTGTCAAGGGTGAAGCTAAGGTATTAACAAAATATTTATTTAACCAAGTGCATCAGTGCAAACATACCGGTTCTTAGAGCATAATGCTAACAGACACAAAAAAACTTCTTACGTTTTGCAAGGCTAAACGCCAAGCTTCATCAGTACAGATGTCCACCCTGTAGTGGTGCACAGCTCACTTTTTTCTGGGTTGTGTTTTAGTACAATTTTAAGAAATTGTTGACATTCTTAGACATTTAAGATTTTTATTTTACATCCAATGTTAAAACATATTCCTGCAGTGCTTTCTTGGTTTTCATACTATGTAGTACTTGAGAATTCCAGTAAGATTGCATTCTTCTGATGACCGTGTTACATTCTTTGTCAGTAAGCTGCACTGTAATGCAAAGATTGTTGTGCAAGAATGTGACTAACAGTGCAGCTTATCAAAACATTTGATCTTCCTGTTACATAGAAATCCTGTTAACCCCTCACAGGCAGGCAAGTACAGTATAGCCTGCTGTCCATAATGATGCAAAGGTATTCATAAAAAGGGAATGACTTCCAGATATTTTTGCAGTAGGTGAAATTATAGAAAACCTTTGAACATACATAAATATGGAATTACACTCACCAATATTACTTTTGTCATGTGTTTATAAAAAAAGACTTCTTGGTGAGGGCATCAGATTTTATTCTGTTTGTATGTTAAGGATAGAAACATAGACAATGACAGCAGAAAAAGAATAGTGGTCCATCCAGACTGCCTATAACACACTATCAAACTCTGGGGCCTGTTGTCCAAACAGGGTTCTGGTCCATGCTGTCCAGTCCCATGCTTCTTGCCCAATTGCTGCCACCCTGAGTAACCACTAAGCCTATCACTCTGCAGCATTGCAACATGTACTTGGTGTATATCACCAGCAACTAACTGTAGCACCATGTCTGTGATGCCAGGCCTCAAACAAGATACCTGTCACAAGCTCTCACTTGTATCCAGTGAATCCCCGTGTTGTTTTGTCTAATGCTATTCAAGCTCTTCTAGTGGCTCCTTCTTACTCCAAATCCTGTCCCATTCCAAGCACTCATTTGGAAGGTAAGATCATTTCATTTTTGTGTAGCATCCCCTTCCAGAGGCAAAGGGTGCTTTTCATAAAAGTACATCTAACACAAAATTGCAAAAATAAATGCAAAACACCATTACTTAACCGAAAAATCAATAGCAGTAAAAGCATAACAGCACCACAAAATTATACAATAAATACCAGGGTAAACACATATGTCTTTAAGGCATTCGTAAAACCCTCTTCTAAGGAGCTGCTATGAATATATGAGGGAAAGAGTTCCACAACTGGGGTGCTGTCACAACTAAAGCTCTATCTCCATAAAATTTAAAGGAGCACATGAAACCTCCAGGAAGTTCTTGCTGGTGGAGAAGAGGGGTCAATGTGGATTACTGTATGTAGGCAAAGGAGGTCTTTAATGGAGCCTAACTACAGCTGGAGCTGAAATGAGGAGGATGCTTCATGCCCTTAAAGCTGCAGTCTGTTGCATAGAAAATATAAAAGAAAAAGTAATTAACAAGCCAACATTTTTCAAATTGGTGTCCAGTGGTACCCTTAAAACACATGCCCACAGCCCCAACCCATCTGATCCTTTTCCCTATTGTCCATTGGTTCTCCTGATCACTAGATGAAGTCTTGCAATCATCCAATACAGTGCCCTTGTTCACCAGATACACTGTCAGTCACACAATTTGGTCCTCCCTATCCCCTGATTTAGTCCCCACAGTCACTGAATTCAGACTACCTGATCCCCCCAATTCAGTATCCACTCTAGCCTGATTTATCCCCCTCCATCATCCTCTTCATTCCATTGGTCAGTGGAAGATGTTCCACACACCCCAATTATCAGTGAAGTTCCTTCCCACAGTTAATGATGTGATCCCCTCATTACTGATGAAACAGAGAAATATAGAAATCGTTGTCAGAAAAGGACCGCTTGGCCCACCCAGTCTGCCTAGATGTTCCCTGCCTAGTCCTTCTCCACAGACCCTTGCTGGTCTCTGGCAACTTTCCCTTCTCCCTGCCAATTTACCAGTATTTCCCTATGTCTATCCCACACATGCTTGAAGCTTCTACTACTTTTTCCACCACAACTTCCACTAGCAGTCAATTCCAGGCATCTACAGCTCCTTCGGTGAAGTAGTACTTCACATCCCTCTTAAACTCCCCTTAGTTTCATTGCATGCCCTATGGACCTTGTGGTCTTTTTCATTTGAAAGAGACTCCCCTCCTGCACCCAGTTCATCCCTGTGAGGTACTTGTAGGTCTCCATCAGGTTCCCTTTTGTTCTTCTCTCTTCCAGGGTGTACACGTTGAGATCCCTCAGTCTCTCTTCTCAGGGCTTTTGGTGTAACCCCTGCACCATTTTAGTTGCTCTCCTCTGGACTGTCTCCACCTTGTCTATGTCCTTTCTGAGGTGCAGCCACCAGAACAGGGCACTGTGCTCTAGGTGGGTTCTCACCAGCAAACAATACACTGGCAACACCACCTCTATCCTCCTGCTGGAGATTGCCTTCCCTGTGCACTCCAGCATTCCACTAGCCCTACCCACTGCTGTGTCACACTGCCCTCCCACTTTGAGGTAATCAGTTATGATAACCCTCAGATCCCTTTCCTACTTATTGACTGTCAATACCTCCTCCTTCTATCCTATACTCAGCTCTTGGGTTCCTATGCCGTAGATGTAGGATTTTGCTCTTTTTGGCATTGAACCCCAGCTGCCATTATCTTGACCAGTCCTCAGGTTTTCCAAGATCCCTGCACATTCTCTAAACACCTTTCTGAGTTTCCATCCTATTACAGATATTATTATAATCTGTAAAAATACGTATCATCCCTTCCAGTTCTTCTGCAGTGTCTTTTATGAATGCACTAAGTCCTGTGACACCCTGCTGGTCACGCTCCCATTATTAAAATAATGTCTGTTAAAAACCATCATCTGATGCCTATCCATTAACCAGTTCTTTATCCACCTCACCGCTGGATCCCACCCGAGGCTGCTTAATTTCTTAATTAGCCTCCTGTGCAGCATTGTGCCTATAGCCTTGCTAAAGTCCAGATAGGCCACATCTAACAGTTCACTGGAGAGAAACATGGTTCTGGAGTACTGGAGAGAGCAAACATGGTCCTCTACATAAAGAAGCAGCAGGAGGAGGCTAGCTTCCCTCCTCCCTGCTGCTGCTTTTATGTAGAGGGATCATCTTTGCTCTCTTCCAGTCCTCCAGAACCATGTTCCTTTTCAGTGAACTGTTGAAGAAGGTCATTAGTGAGGCAGTTAGCACCTCCCTGAGTTCCTTTAGTACCATTCAGTGTATTCAATCTGATCCCATAGCTGATTTCACCTTCAGAGCTTCAAGTCCTTTGAGGACTCTTTCCTCTAAAAATGGACTTATGCCCCCCCCCCACCCATTGTTGCTGCTGCTTCCTGTGGCCTATCCACCCCCTATCTCCACTGTAAAGACTGAGCAGAAGTACCTATTCAGGATGGCAGCTTTTTCTTGGTCCTCTTCTTGACAGTCTCTCCCTGCTACCCTCCTTTCCTCCCATTTTTTCGTCTTCTCAAGTAAGTTCCTGAAGGAAGTCTTGTACCCATAGTTACCCCACTTAGTATCCTGTCCTCTGTCTGTACCTTTGCTCCCCTCACCATCTTTCTTGCTTCTGTCTCCTTTACTAGGTACGCTGCCCTATCCTCCTCTGTTTGCATTTCCGTCTGCCTCCTGAATGCCACCCTTTACTCCTTTGCCATCTTGGCTACTTCCCTAGAGAACCATAATGGTCTCTCTCTCGTTCTGCTTTTATTCACTTCCTTCACATTGAGGCTGGTTACCTTAATTATGTCCTCCCTTACATTTTCCCACTGTGCCTCTACCCCCCCTCCCCAAGCCAGTTTCTGAAGCAGTATTCCACTTCTTTAAAATCCACCTTTCTAAAGTCCAGGACCCTTGTCCTCATGTCGTTAGCCTCAGTTTCTGTCTTAATGTTAAACCACACTGTAGGGTGATTACTGTTACCTAGGGGACTGCCAACTGTGATGTCTGCAGTGCTGTCCCGGTTGTATGCACCAGGTCCAGCACTGCTCTGTCTGTAGTGTATTCTTTTACTAGCTGCCTGAGAATGTGGGCTACCATGTCTGGTCTCAGATTTACCATTCAGTCAATAATAAACACACCAGTTCAAACAAGTTTCACCACAGTTTGCCCCCATCCATGCTGCCTCTAAAAAACCAAAAACTCCCTCCTCTCCTGTGACAAAAATAGGCAGACTCTGATGAAGGCAGCACCTGCAGGAGTGAGTCCCTGCAGTAAGAAATGTGACGCTGTCCCTCCTCCAAATATCAACTAGCCGAGGTCCCAGGCCATACAATTTTGACCACTCCCCAAAATGTAGGTCAAGAAACAGTTCTTTAATATGGCCCTTAAATGTAGGCAACTATGGCTGGTCCCAAATTTACCCTTCATTCAATAAAAAAAAAAACACCAGTTCAAACAAGTTTCACAACAACGTACCCTCAGCTATGCCCCCCCCCCAAAAAAAAAAATAAAAGCCTTTGCCACTTCTGTGGCAAAACATGCAGACTCAGAGAAGCCTATTACTTACTGTATGCAGTAACATTTGTTGCTAAGGTCATCAGCCCCATTAGTGATGCAGCCCGATTCCAGTGCAGTCCCCCTGATAACAATACCATCCCTTCCAGTTAATAGTAACATCCCCCACATGAAGTCCACCCATTGCTGGTGTGATTCCCCCCCTCTGTTTCATCCAATGGTCCCCTTCCCAAGCATGTATGATTGTGAGTCATTACAATGAGTTACCATCTGCTTTTAGCAACCAGTAATTTAGTGTGATTGCAGTAACCTGCGACATAGGGTTGCGAGGACACTCCTAATCCTGGGTGCTTGAAAGCAACCTATTTTGTGGGACCCTAGGAAGAATTTTCAAACATGTTGAGCATGCATGTAGCTCAATGGGCATCACAGATGTTGTGCATGCTCAATGAGGTGTTTGTGACCACTTTGTACCTGCTTTCACAAGTGAGAGACCTTCCTGATCATGGTCTTTATTTAAACTGAATATGATTACAGCTGGGACTGAAATGAAGAGGATGCTTATGGCTTGTAAGCTAAGGCCTGTTTTGTGCTGAACATACAATGATAAAGTCATCAACAAGAGCCAACATTTTTCTAAATGATGTAGATTCATTTAAATGTTGAAAAAAGCTTTGCAGTAGACATTAAAACATCAGCTGGTGTGACACATGCATGCATGTAAGTGACTCGTTCTTTGGAAGTGGTGAGGTGAAAATAGTAGGGGGCTTCAAACGTGCATGACGTAGACATAGGGGAATATTAATAAATATTAACTGGTAAATTCAACATCCTTCAAGTCCTTTAAACATGGGTTAGATAATTATCTTCTACTAAATGACAACTAAAATAACCCCCCACCATGGTGTGGGAGACAATTAAATGGGCCATTGGCCTACTTTGTCTTATCCTTCCAAGTAATCCAAGTATTAGTAAATAGGCAGGAGGGTCCTCAGAGATCAGTTAGGGTCTGGGGAGACGGACTAGGCAACAACCATCTCGGCAGACTGTGTGGGCCAGGCAGTCATTTTCTGTCAAGACATTCTGTGTGTAATGTTTCTGTTTCTTATTTATTTCACTGACTGATGTTCTTTTGACTTCCATTGTTGATTGTTTTGCATGAAAGAAAAAATATCTATGTTCCCTTTAAGCAAGATTACATATTATTGTTTTAATAGTCAGCATGAAAAGAGTGATTCAAACTGTTCAACAGCAAAATATGAGAAAGAATTGTGTTCCCACTCTGAACAACTACTTTTTGACCCAGTTAAAACACTAAGGATCAGTGCTGCAACAGTTAAGAAAACAGTTTTGTTGCTTAAAAAGCACATGTCACACAGGTCATTTTGCTCAGAGCAACCCTAAGGAAAGACATTAAGGTAGCTAGCAGAAGCTATAAATAAAGAAGACAGACCCATCAGTTTATTGTGCCATCTTGCTCACACTGGAGCACACCTAGTATCTAGCACCATTTAATTCCCCAACACATTGAAATCCCAGTTGTATAATATGTATTCCTCTAGGAATTGGCTAGTATTCATGGCTGTGGCATCTGTTGCTTTTGTGTATTAGGTCCCTTTGTTCTCAGTACAGGAATACAATACATAGAAATGATATGCATTGCTGCAAACCTTTTAATGCTTATTATTAGATGTAAGCAAGGAAAGAATACAAAATAGTGCATAATGCTGCCTCACTGCAATTCATCTAAGACATTAGAGTGCAGGATATTAAATAAAATCAATTTAAGTTGCCACTTAATGTCTGTGCGTAACTTATCAGGGATCTGAATGATAAGCTCCACAGTATTCATCTGCATGTCTAGGATATTGATGACTTATTATACCATTCCCCGACTGTAGCTGTAATGCTATAATTTTAATGGATTCCACATTGAGGAGCTTTGTGAGTGGTAGAGGTCATCTAGGTATTCAGAGATCTTGCCTGTGAATTTTTCAGAACTACACACAGCATTATATGAAAAAGAAAGAAATACATTTTTATCTAATTATTTATTTTTAATAGCACAAGAGAAACTGTCAATGAAGTCTGATTCAAGTAATAGACTTGCAGTTGTCAGGCATACAGATGAGTAAGTGGTAAACACAGAAGCACCAATTTATTTCTTCCCTCATCTTAGCTGTTTTGAATGTAAAGCTACAGAATATTTTCTTCTCTGCTGAATTACAAGCAGTAGAGATGTTTATAAAACATGACTAAAAACAATATTTTGGTTATGGCATGATAAGAAAGTTATACACATCGTAATGAATTGTTTTTATTATTGAACACTTCACAATAGAAGGCTGAAATGTGTGATACAGTGACCCCTTGATGTAATGCATTGTGGATATTAAATAACAGGTTTATGTGTGTGTTTCTGACACAAATGGGGACAGGTTGAAGCTCCACACAACAGTATAGAGATGGTTTGCAAATACCTCATTGCAAGAAATTGAACAAACAGTTGGTACTCGTCCTTGACCTGTTTACTTGTGGATGTGACTATTAATGAGCAGCTGATGCCTTGAAGAGAACTTTAAGACAACATAATATTTAGATTAATTTTGGCCTGTATTTCACATTAGCTCTGTATTTCTCCTCCCCATTATTTATTGCTAAGGTCATTCACATGAAAACAGGATCATTACTCCTGAAGTGTCCATCCATTCCTGTTGCCTTTTTCCTATCTGCCATCATAATTCACTGCGTGTGACATCACATGTAATCCCATAACAACAGATTGTGATGTCACAACAAAGAATTATGACTTCAAGTTTTGCGTAAGTTACAGAGACAGATGAGGAGTGGTTGACAAGGTGGCAATTGGATTTTAATGCAAAGAAGTGCAAATTTATGCACTTTAGGGCAAAGAGCTGGATGAGGGAATATTGGTTGGGTGGGGTGCGGTTGGGTGTCACTGAGGAGGAGGAGGAGAAGGGTCTAGGGGTCATAGTAACGGGGAGCATAAACAACTCTGCTCAGTGCAAGAAGGCTGCATCTAAGGCCAATAGGATGCTGGGGTGCATTGTGCAGGGGTTCTCGACCAGATACCAGGATGTGATCCTGGCCCTGTACAGGTCCTTGGTCAGGCTACATTTGGAGTACTGCATGCAGCACTGGCATCCGTATCTGATGAAGGATATCAGGCTGCTCGAGGCAGTACAGCGTAGGGCAACAACAATACTACAGGCGATGGAAGGCAGAACCTATGAAGAAAGGCCGAAACACTTGAGTTTGTACACCCTGGGGGAGAGAAGGGATTTGGGGGATATGATTGAAACTTTCAAATACTTGAGGGGGATCAACAAATCTGTCACAGAGGGGTTGTTTAAGCTAAGGAAGTGAAGGGACACAAGGGGGCACAGGCTAAGACTGGAGTGTAGCAGACTCAGGAGGGAGATGAGGAGGAATTATTCCACTGAGAGGGTGGTATCAAAATGGAATGCACAGTGTTAGTGTCAAACAAAAAACTCTTGTCAAGGACCACCAAGGAATTAAGACCATTTAACTTGATATGTACTGATGTCAATAAATTCTCAGTGTATAACAACTTGATGTACCAGAAGTGTCTAAGGAATCTGAATAAGAGATAAACATTTAATTTCTCTCCTCCTCTTCACACGTGCAATACACCCTACCCCACCCCATATCCCCATAATGCAGGGGGATAACTAGTTTTAAGGAGATAAACGCGCACACACACACACACACACTCTCTCCTAATGAACCTTCATTCACATCAGTCACTGCAATTGTTCCCCAAAGGAATTCAATTTGTCATGAAATTCCAAGTAAAATGGATCATGTATCCTAATACCTTTAAGAGCAAAAATGTGACACTTTTTAACCTTACTCCTATCTGCATGGTAACATCTCCAAGGATTCTGGATAGAACCACAATGAAATAAAACTGAAACCCTCCCCAGGGTAAGGTAACTAGAAGTAAATATAAAGTATGTGTGTAAGACCAGAGGTCTAACATACCTACATTTCCACAAATCACTACAATATTAGTATAATGTAAAAAGATCTGTCCAGAACCCCCATGCAATTTAGATCTCACACCCCAATATGTTCAGAGTTAAAAAAAAAAAAAAAAAAAAATGTGACAGTCTATGTAAACACTCCTGTATGTACAGTAACAGGCTAGGTCATCTGAATATGGCGCAGTGGAATTAACCCCACTCCCAGGTGAAGGCAAAAAGTAAGGAGGAATTAATATTCATTATATGTGTGAAGTAAGAGTAGTAACACACTATAACTCCCTGTATCTAAATAGAAGCCTATCTCAATGTGACAGCAAGCCCCACACCTGCTATATTCACATACCCACACCCACACACACACACACCACACATGTTGAAGTCCTATAATATGCCAGTCTGAAGAAGAAGAGGTCTGTGGATGTCAATTTCTGTAATGTCCCATGAAACCCAAATCTATGTTCATCCCATCTGCTACCATATTGAGATGTAAACTACGTTTAATCTCAAAAGCTCATCTCTGTTGTGTGTTTTTGAGATTTCCTTTTAAGCCATTACTGACATATCCAAAATTGAGTGGTCGGGCTGGGAGAAGTGGTGCCCCATTGGTTTTTTCAGTCTTCTTTGTTTTAATAGCATGTCTGTGCAAGTTCATCCTAGTGCGGAGCTGTTGGCTTGTCTCTCCAACATAACTTGTTTGTGGACATTTCTTGTACTGAATGAAATAAACAGCATGTTGTGATGTGCATGTGTAACTCCCAGTGTACCCTGAATTGCCTGTTTTGTGATGTAACCACACAGTCCGAGGTGGAAATAAGATCACAAGTCTTACAGGTGCGTTGATTGCAGGGTTGTGTGCCATTTTGTGTCATGGTATTCTGTTCTGGTGAAAGCTTGCTCCTAATAATCATGCTGGCTAAATTTGGTGATTGTTTAAAAGATAGTAGTGGTAGTTCCTTAAAAATACAATTAACGCTTAGGCTGCCACCGACAAGATATCTTGTCCTAAAAACCTATGCGTTCTAAATCTTCCGGCAGCCTAAGGGTTACGGGTATCATCCTCAATAAATAGTGGGCGGAGGTCTTTAATAATCTTACACAGAAGTTCAAGGTCTGGATGATATGTGACTACTAAGGGTATTCTGTCTGTAGCTATCTTTTCTTTATATTGAAGTAGTTGTTGTCTTGGTACTTGAGTTGCACGTTCTGATATCCTGTCAATTTCTTTGGAAGAGTGTCCCTGCTCAATAAAGGTGTTTTTCAACATAGCCAAATAGAGGATAACATATTGGCAGTGGTGTGTAACAATGCTATGTTTGCCTCCGAGTGGTTCTCTTGGCAACTATGTTAAATGCTCTTGAGGTTTACAGGGTTGCCAAGGGAACCACGAGATGGCAAACAGTGTTGTTGCACACCGCTGACCATACGTTGTCTTTATAGTGCATGGTCAGCGGAGAAACAAAAAAATGATGCCAGTGTTGGAAACAATAATCTACTACTACCACCTCCACCTCTACTTCCGGTGCAGCTTTCGACCGCATGGTAGCGTTCTGAAAGAGCTCTGCGACTCTCTTGCCAGTTACCTGATAAACTTTTAAACATCGCGTATTCGGCTGTTATGAGCCATTGGCAACAGCAACATCAGCGTGGTGGTTGAATCTGTTACACTATTGATGTGACGCATCGTCGATAGTATAACATGAGCGTGACATCACATCGTTAGTGTAACAATGCTGTAAAAAGATGATTTTTGGGCAATAACAGCATTCTACCATACATTATATGTGTATGTCTGTCATCCTGATTTGAACAAATACGGTGACATCAGAGTGCTTGACTGTACATGACAGATTTTTTTGTGTGGTTTAGGTGATTACTTTTCTTGTGTAGGTATCTCTGTCTGTCTGTCTGGCTTCCTGTAAATACATGTATGTATGGTTCCATCCTTAATGGTGACTGTGGTGTCCAAAAAATTAACATTGGTGGTAGAATACTCCAGGGTAAGCATTATGGCAGGGTGAAGGTTATTAAGTTCTTGATGAAAATCTTTAAGTGCATCTGTGCCCTCTGTCCAGATAATAGATAAATCATCAATGTAACCGAAATAAGCTAGTGGTTTGTGGGGACAGTGTCTTTAAAAGTCCTCCTCCAAGTCTGCCATAAAGAGGTTAGCATACTGTGGAGCCATCCTGGTGCCCATTGCTATTCCCATAGTTTGAACATAATGTTTGGTACATCAAGTTGTTACACACAGAGAATTTATTGGTCCTCAACAAGAGTTTTTTGTTTGACACCAACACTGTCAATTTATATTTCAATTATCATTTACAGTATAAAGTCCTGTCACTACACTAGAGGTGTTTGAAGTTTATGGGGCATGATATCTAGCTGGAGAGTATAGCTGGGTAATGGGTCCAGCTAAGTTTTACATATCATACAGTGTGCATTGATGTTTTTAAGACAGCTTTACTGGTAATTTCCAGTCTGTAATACATACATTGAAATTTCTTGGAGTCCTAAGACAATCTTAGTATGTCTTTAATCTGGGTGGGCGTTCTTTTTCAGTATCCACATCCTTATACACATTGTGACACTCATAGCTTGATTTAAGAGACATCTGCTTGAGCAGTGCTATCCTATGTCAATTAAATTTATATGCAGTAGGATTCTTTGTATGTGTTTTGCACCAAGCACCTTTGACCCTGTGACCCTCCCAGCTTAAGGTAACATGGTAATTTTAAACTTCTCTGACATTATCTTCTTTTTTTTTTTTTAAATAAGTATTTTAAACCAATGGGAATTTTTTCTGTTTTTTTCTGCATGATCTAGCTGTTAAAATTATTGTTTTTTTCTAAATAACTGCATTACGCTTCTGAAGAAGGACTGGTTGGTCTGAAAGCTAGAGCACTTTGTTCTTGTTGTTACATCTATGTTGGTCCATTAAAAGGTATCAAATCATTTGCTTCTGGATCTTTTGCTATTGATAATTCTTGAACAAAATGGAATAGTTGTGGACGAGTGAACATTCCACATCAAAATGGGGCACAAGTAATGCAATGTACATAGTTACATAAGTGTATCAAGGCTGTGACAAGCAATAATATGAATGTGCTTTCTCTCATTATTTGGTTTGGATGCCCTAAGAAACTTATCGCAGATGGGAGACAGAGACATATACTAGCAACTCACGTAAGCAAGTTAAATAAAAAGGACTGTGCACACACCAAAAAAAAACTTGCTGTGGTAAAATGTGTTCACCAAAGCACATACAGGTGAACATGCTCATAGGACATGCAGAAGAACATAAGCACCTGTGTGACACCTGTACAGCTTACTCAGGGGGTGGTGTTGTTTACAGTGTCATGGCTTATACAGTGACAGAACAGTTTAAAAGATGGCAGTCTAAAAAAAAGTACAAAAGTGTAAAAACTTTTGTTTGTTTAATCATTGATTTGCAAAATCAGCGAATAAAGTCACTGTTAAATTGGTGAGCAAAAATTTAATTTGTGTGCTATTTTTGATATCTGGTTTTACCAATTTTTATAATCTGTGCACCTTGGGTACATTTTAATCAGATGGATGTGTGTTTTTTTATTAATTCAAATGAATTAAAGTTTTTATACTTTCACAAGTTCTTACCATTTGAGGCACATATGTGGTCACTGCTACACATCTATGCTTATGGTAAACTATGGACTCTGTGACTTTACAGGAAGATCAACATCTTGTAAGCTATTATGTCACTATATAAGCATGACATTGTGGATAAGCACCACCCTCTGAGAAAGATGTGTAGGTGATACACAGGGGATGCATATTATAATTTGAACGTCCTGCAAGCATGTTCAGCTGTTTGTGCTTTGGTGAATACATTTTATCTAACAAGCAGTTTTTGGTGTGCGCTATTCTTTTTCTCTTTTCATCTGAGAAATTTTTCACTGTGACTTGAGCACTGAAGCACTTACAAGAGCCTGTGCCTTTGAAAAGCAGAGTATCTGAAAGTACAGAAAAAAAGATAGAAATCTTCCAGACATGTTGCAGACTTATACTAAAGTTGTCTGTTATTACACTGAAAAGTAGTGACAAGATTTTTGTTTTGCCTTAAGCAAAGGGGATTAATACATGCTGCTTTCTCCTTTATAGTAAAACAGAACACGTTTAACAAATGTTGAAGTTCTCAGTGCAAGTCTCCTTCATTAATTGTCATTATTGTTGCTGGTTTCAAAGAACACTGGGTATAGTTTTCCTGCAGAAATAACACATTGGTTATGAAGTAATCTTGCTTGAACTGCCATTGTGTCCCATTTGATATTCTATCCAGAGCACAGAGACAGCTTAAGGTCACATTAATACACTCTGCTAACTCTTCAATTACAAGTCTCGTTAGAGCTTAAAAAAGTGAAATAACAAGTATGTTCGTGCCTTCATGTCTACTTGTTACTGTGTATTTAGAGACCATCTATACCTGGAATAGGAGTAAAATCAAGACTTTTATGACTCACAGAATTTCCGATGTTCATAACATGATGCTTGAAGAGAATATAAGCCTTCAGTTTGTTTTTAGCAAAACATTTAAGCAAAGCTGAATGAGTATTGCCTTGGGCATCCATGGATTTGTCATGGCACCTTAACTAAGGATGATCCTATTTTTTGAATTAGTCGTGTTATTTATTTGAGCCAGAGTAGCATGTAGTGCTGCCTGCAGTTCTATTTTCCTTGTGTACTCTATTGCTACCCTACCTTTCTTTCTCATATTAGCTCACCATAGTCACCACATCACTGCATTTTTGTGTATTCAGTTGATTCAGGTTTGCTACTTCAGTTGAATTTTTGCAGTACTCTTTACCTCCATTATAGAGCTGTAGTATAGTTATGACAAATAAATTTGCCTACATTCGGGGCTAAAATGTATGTTTTTCCCCCCCACATAAAAATGTTCCCTGAATACCTCGATCCTGTCATTTGTATAACACATGGAGCAATACAGCTGGCTCTCCATTATTATATGAATAAAACAAAAAGTAAGACTGAATTAACTTTTGTTGGAAAAATCTGAAAGTAAAAACTTTGTTTCCTCTGGTTATATACAATCTACTCTCTCTCACACACACACACACACACACACACTCTTTCTTGCCGTCTTGTTCTTTCACATGCTCACACTTGCACATGGGCATCCTGTTTCCTAGCATTGTAAAATCATGTTAAAGAGCAACTTTGTTCTTCAGTACTGTATGTACTACCAGAAACAAATATTTCAGCTATTTCAGTTAACTAGGGAATACATATTTTTTTAATTTTTGGTTTTCCATTCAAAGGCATCTATTAGGTCTTGAGGTTGATAGCCTGTTCAAAAAGTCTGTAAGCAAAGAATTTGTCTTTCCACTACTGATGCCATAGGGTCTTTATTTATGACACACTAGTACTTAAAATAACAACAGACTGTGGTGTTGCGAATAGAACAACTGTGACATGAGTTGGAGACAGTCAAAGGCATTTTGAAAGACACTGCATTTTGTGAAAAAATGGGTAGACCAGTAAAAGGACAAATTAAAAAGAAAACAAAAAAAAAACCACTAACATTAAAGAAAATTGCTGTAAATCCAGTTTTAAGTCTTTTATTTTAGTAGCTATATGCTCTTTAAAATAAGTTTCAGTTTAACATACTCCTTGCAACAAAAAATAATTAAAGTCCTGGTTTCCAAGGACAGTGGTTTAAAGGAGGTGCCACGTTGTTGAACAACAGATCAGGTTACAGGTACAGTAGTGCCAGATGTTGAAAGTCCCAATTATTATGCTGTGATACCATTTTATGTCTCCCTATTATTTAACATACAGCAGAAGGAAAATGTTCCTTCCATTTCTTTCCCCCCGTAGTGATTTGTCTTCAATAGTTTTCAGTCTAAGATGCAAAACTACAGAGCCAACCTGCAGCATGTACAGTACCCTTTTGCTGGGTGCTGTTTCTCAAATGAATACAGTTCTGCATGATGCAATTAGGAAAACAATAGGTTTCATTGTTTTCTTATTTTATTTGCATAGTGCAGCACCAATGACAATGTCTACTGGTCCTGCAATCCACAGTGGGGAACACATGTTAACCAAATCTGTTTATATACATTGGTTATTCTTTATATTACATTCCTCTTAGTCACTACCTTTTGAAATTAACCTTGTGTTGCTAACTTGCAGGTCTGATCTGCTGTATCATCTTATAGGCTGGCCTGTCAGTAAAGCAAACCCTCTTTACTTGACTGTAGGCTCTGGTCCAACTCCAAAATATTTTACTACATATATTAATCCAGATTCAGATACCTTATGGAGCACCAGCTCAGTGGCACAGTGGTAGAACTGTGTGGGTGACCAAGGTTTGGGAGCAGATTTGGGTTTCTAGGTGTTGACGGGGGGGAGGATTGAGTGACCAGTGGACTGCTCTCTTCTCTCGGGGAGGGGCAGGCATGTCAGCCCCACCATTGACTGCCACTAGGTGGGGGCCTGGTGTTACTGCAGGCTGTGGTAGCACATAAAGACAGAGGTCGCTGGTTGGGAATAGTACATGTGTGCCTCCACATGGCATATACAGATGCCTGTCTGTGAAAGGGGAGTGTTTGGACAGAAAAGCAGAAAAGATGTGTGGGCTTTGTGGAGCCCTGCCCACTCATCCCTGTCTTGGGCAACCACCTAGGAACACTAAACCTGCTCTGGATATGTGTTCAGACAGAGGGGGCAAGGATGGCCTTCCCCCTACTGGCCCCAATGGGGGACAGTCTATGGGGGAGGTGGTCACTGGTCATGGAAAGTGGGGACAGGGCTGATAGCCTGCCCATATGCCAACTGAAGGAAAAAACTTTTATGGAAAAAATACAGTATGGGACATTATTCTGTGTTCAGCCAGTGGTGAGCAGTAGCACTTAATAAGCACAGTAGTGCTTATTAAAGCAGCAATGCAGTTTAGCACCAAACAGGCTGATTTCTCCCACCCATTTGTGCTGTACACACAACAAGGCACATGTCATGGGGGCAGGCATGCTGCTATACTGGTGCAGTACAAATCATGAATCCAGATGTTAATATGCCAGATAGTTATTGCAACTCTGTCGTAACACGGCATTATATTGTGTGTGAGGTGCAATACCATCCTGCCAGGCAGTAGAGAACAGACACTAAGTCCACCCAGGTGTCTCCCCTGTACCTTACACTCCCAGTGGGTCAATTGGTCTGAAGATACATGACTCAAATATTTTGCAGTCCAGTTTAACTCCATGGTAGAACAGTGATGCCTCCCCCAGCCCTGGTTCCTGATGAGCAGGGTCACCGGAAAACTACGGAAACTTTTACCCAGAAATGTGCAGACTTTTTGCAGAAATTGTGGGGGTTTGCTATACACCCCCAGTGCTCACGAATAAATCTTTTATTGTTTGCTGCAGCATGGATTGATCACGTAAATTGTTAGATAAATGTATTGCCACTTGTATATGCTTTTAGTATGAAGAAAGCTTTGTGTTTTTGAAATGAATTACAAAGTAATCATTATGTAGCATATATTCTATAATCTAAAAACATCTACGTCATGCAGTGCTAACTAGATGTTATTAGTAATTCACAGTCAGTCAATATTGAATAAATCTTGAAACAGCATACTTTGCCAGTTTCTAGATGTTAAAATAGTAAAGCCTATTGAACACCTTCTTACTTTGGTGCAAGAAAAACATAAACAAATAACTGGGGTGCCAAATAAAGTTCTAGTAAAATAAACTGTTTATTTTGTTAAAATAATTGCTGTACTTAATCAGCACTGTAAGTACAAACAATTTAAAATCACATGATAAAAGTATTAAATCATAACAATAGCTTTGCATTACATCATACAATATTTTTTAATACATGACACTTTTGTTTTATTTGGGTTGCAGTGATTTTCATCTATTTGAAGGTAGCTGTTTAAATATACTTAACCTGTTTTACCAGCTTGTTTTTAGAAATGTTTTGTTTTTTTGCAGGCTTTGTATGTAAACTTGCAGCTGTGGCAGATTGTTAAGTAAGGGATCACTGTTCCAAACACCCTCAGAAGCACATTCAAGTTTGTAATCACCAGGGCTATCCAGCTTTCTCACACATTGAAATCAAAATCCATTCAGAATGAAAGTATGTATACTGTACTGGGAAAACGTATTCTACCAGCACTCAAAAGCAAGCACTGTTATTAATACTTTCGTTTATCCATATGGGGCGATTTGCACCTTTTTTCACACCTACTGTTTCAATCTCTGTGGCAACAAAAAGTTTTCTGGTAGTCTGCTTTAACACAGATTTTAAGTGCTCATGTGAACATATGCATGGCCAGAGGTTTTTTGACACAAAACCATGGAAGTGAATCACATGAAAGCAGAGTCACATTGGACCCTCCACACCTCACACTGTATTATTTTGGCCAAATCCAACTCTCTGTACCAACTTGTTTACATATTTTAGTAGATTTCTTTGAGAATTTAAACATTTTATATAGGTTCAGTCAAAAATTAAATAAATTGCAAGAAGTTGTGGATTTTATGTTGCGAATGATGGAAATTGTGCATATTGCAGAAACATTGTGGATGCAATTTTTCAGTGCCCCTGCTGATGTGTTTTCTTTATCTAGAGGTATTCACTAGACAGTATTACTTTCACTGACCTTTGCCCAGTCACAGCACTGTGCCTCCCATCTTATTGCCAGCCTGTAACTGTTGTAGAAGTGGGTGGGGGGAGCTGATGAATGTTGCAGCCAGACTTGAGATGACTGCCATGCATTTGTGCATGGTCCTGCAGCAGGCCATTAATGTTTCAGCCCCTTTTTTCTTTCTTTCATCACATTGCCTTTTGCAACAATCAGAACCATCATTTAAGAGGGTCATAAAGTTGATAACAGTGTTAAGCGGTTGTAGCTACTACTTAGCACCACTGTTTGTGACTGAGAATGAGGTCCATGCTTATTAAAGCAGCAATGCAGTTTAGCACCAAGAAAAATTAATCTGACATTAATTTTTTTAGTGTAAAATGTTCCTGCCATGTTCCATTTTCATGTACAAGTGTAATCCAATAATGATATCAGCATTTAAATATTCCTTTAAATGTCTTGCATTTTTTTCAATAAAAAATATGTTTAATGCATCCATGTTTATGTCCCTGTATCTTGCTGCTCTCTCAGTTTGCTGAAATCCATTTCCATATGGTCCACATAGTGCCTGCATCAACTCTGCAAGTCCAGTGTCTCAGCTGCTGTTCAGCTCCCCAGCTGGCTTAGAAATGTCATAATAGGTGTGACATGACAGCGAGATTAAGAAAATACATTATGACAATGTACTGTAGAGCTTAGAAAATGCTTAATAAAGCAAATCTGTTCATTCTGTTTCAAATAGGTATAAATAAAAGTCTTACTGATTGTCTCCCCCTTCTTAGTCAAATTCTGTCGGGCTATTGCTGTCATGCTTCGGCCCTTAAAACATTGACCCTGAGCCCTTTAACTACCAGTCTGAACTTTGGCCCCCTTGATATCATCACGTCTTGAAAAACACTCTTACAGCAGGGTCTAAATCAACCTTGTCCTTTCTGGGTTAGAAAATCATAAGAGGCAGAGGGTTGTTGGGGCAGTGCTGAGCTTGACGGCTGACCACCATTCAAGCAGTCAGGGGCATATTTCCCTTTGAAGGTTAGACCCACCTCCCCTGATATCTGTATATATGTATGGATATATTTACTTTGAGAGTTTTACCAGGAAAATCATACTGAGCTAACAGCTCATTTCAGATGTATCCTGGAAGAAGGGGATGTGCAGAGTGCAGTAATAAGTTACATCAATAATGTTACAATTACAGAACAATAATAATACATTTATAAAAAGTAGAAATTATGCAGTAGACAGTTGAGTGGAAGCACAAAGTAAGGAATGCATAACATATCAATAGCAACAGTTCAGCAAGGTTAAACTAGCAGAAAATGAGGGAGGAAAGGGAGACTACAAGTACATTTGGTGACTAATTAGTGGGAAAAGTGAACCAATAAACTAGGGCAATAAGGGGAGGGAGTAGTATGAAGGGAGGAGCAGTGGGATTAGCTTAGGATCAGAAGCCACTACAGGAGTGAGTCACAGAGGAGGGATTTTAGGGATAGGGAAGAGGGAGCCTTGTGAATAGAAACAGGGAGGATGCTTCAAAGTTTGGGGATGTGGAAGGAGAAAGCAGCTTCATCAGCAGAGGATTTTACATGGGTAGAGTGAGAGTGCGGGTGTGAAGGGAGTAGGAGGAGGAGGAAGGAGGGGAGGAGAGGGGGGGAGAAAAGGTGGGGGAGGGGAGAGTCCAGACAGAATATTGTGATGAAGGTGGCACAGTGAGCTAGGCAGCTGGCATCAGGGGAGGTAAAGAAGAGGGCTGGATACAGGGAACAGTTGTGGGTTCTATGAAGGCAATCCAGGTTAAAGTGGCAGAAGGCATGAAAGAGGGGATCCAGCTTGGCAAGGGTGGACTTGGGAGCAGTATTATATACAGTGTTGCTGTAATCGAAGAGATGTAGGATCATCTTCATGATGCTCTCTCTATGTGCAGGAAGCAAGATACTTGCATTTTTCCCAGACTGTATCCTAAGTTTAGGTTGCAGCTTCTTGTGGATGGCGGATGGCGTCCATAAGAGTAGATAGGTCCAGATGACTGCCCAACTATACACCGAGGATAGAATAAAAGTGGCTGGCTTACATCCAGATGCTCTTAGTGACCATTCTCCAGTGTTCTACATCTGGAAAAACAATTCCCCAAAGTCCCCTTCCAAAACCATTATGGCCAGAAACCTCTCAGGCTTATATGAATCCTTCTTCCTGAGCAACCTTGCAGACATATATTGGGGGATTTTAAATGACTTCCCACTGTTGACCTTGACTTCTTCATCAGTAACTTCCTAAGTGTACTAAATAAATGTGCCCCTCTCAAACAGTGTAGAGTGAAGGATCACTGCTCAAAATGGTTGGGCAGTGACCTGTGGAAGGGCATGAAGCAGAGAGACAAGGCTTGGGGCATATATAAGTTCACTGGTCAGTTAGCTGATTGGCACTATTTTATTTTAATGTTAAAACTTTATTACATTTTGCAGAACACACAGCATTGGCACTTATGGGAGGAACAGCAGAAACCAAAGGAGTAAAAGTTGTATACAGTAAATGGTAAAGATAATCTGGTTCTGTAAGTTATTGCCTAGTCCTCCTTTCCTGACCAATAAAAACTAAATAAATAAAATAACAGTGTAGTCAAACAAATAGCTCTGCAGTCCATCAATCTTCTTATTGAAAATAAAATCCTAACTATCTCCTCAGTCCACCTACTCCCAGGGACCCCCATTGGAGAACTTGAATCCTTCCTCTCATCAAAATCATTCTTCCCTGGTAATAGGGAATGGATAATTTTATGTGATTTCAATTTTAACTGGGATAGCAGCCAGTCTGATCGTGCTAAAGACCTGCTTGCCAGCTGTGGGCTGCATCAAATCATTACCACACCCACTAGAACCAACTATAAAACAGGCTACAGCTCCACCATTGACTGAATAGTCATTTCAAACCCCTCCAGCATAGCATCTTTTGGAGTTCTTTCAGACTCTATCAATGACCACTGCTTAACATTTTGCCGCTGGTTGGCCAGAGCCCCTAAATTGCTTCCAAATTTCATGCTCATAAGGCAATTAATAAAGGCTAATGTTGAAGAACTCTCACACACTTTTAAATCCACTGACTGGTCTTTCACCACCAAAATAAAAAACATTGACTCCACCATCAAAGCATTCTCCAACACTTTCAACTCAATTTATGACTCCCTTATCCCCAATAAAAAAATTAGAGTGCATGGTCACCCAAACGAATAGGTCACTCCTGATCTCCTAAGGCTTATGTACTATAGTGACAATACCTGGTCTAAGTTCAAGAAGTCTAACTCACCCATACTCCTCCAGGAGTATAAAGCCTTCAATAATAGATGCATGTCTGCTGTCTGAGCCATGAAGGTAAATCATTTCAAGAACAGCCAACTATATAACAAGGCCAACTCTAAGCAACTCTGGAGGACACTAAACTCCTTACTGGGCAAAGACAGGAAATCCGAGCAGATCGCCCTCCTTACAGATGGGAAATCATCAAACAGCCCAAAATGCATGGCTATGATGTTTAACTCCTTATTTGGGGATCTTGACAAATACAAAACTCCTCTTCCCCCAACCCATTCAGCCCAGCCCTCCCTCTCCCCTCTCCATTAACAGCCACCACCACCGTCTATTTCAAAGCATTCTTCCCTGCTGACACAGTCAAACTTATTAAGAATAACAACCCAAAATCCAGCATTGGCCCAGATAGCCTATACTACCGCATCCTCAAACTAGTCATTAAGGACATTGCTGTCCTCCTCACCAACATCTTTAATTTTATGCTCTGTACTGGCACCTTCCCGGCAGCATGGAAAATTGCCTCCATCAGGCCACTGCATAAAGGAGGTTCCAAACAGGAAATCAGTTACTATAGCTCCATCTCCCTTCTAACCCCCATCTCCAAAATCATGGATAAAATAGTCCATGCACAAATCACTGAGCACTTAAAATAAATATGACATTCTCACGGGGGCTCACCATGGTTTTAGGGCTAAACACAATACTGAAATCACCCTCTTGAGGTTCACCAATGACATTTGTAAGGCCAGGGATAATGGACTATTACACTGACTCTGTTTTAATAGACTTAACCAAGGCCTTTGACTTGGTGGACCACAACCTGCTCCTAGTGACCCTTTCTCAAATGAATTTCTCCACAGACACAGTAAACTGGATTGAGAAGTTTCTGCCATCCTAGGTACCACAAAACAGTTATTGAAGACCAATCCTCACCTAACTGCCTCATTATATATGGGGTCCCACAGGGGTCAATCCTGGGGCTTCTCCTATTTTCTCTTTTTATTAACAATATCTCCTCAGTATGTTCAGATACCAAAATCATCCTCTACATGGACAACGACACCCTATACTGTGATGACAGTAAGCCTACCGCCCTCCTCTCCAAACTCCAGAAGTATTTCTACAGTCTCCACATTTGGTTTACTTCCAGCAGAATGGTCTTAAACTCCAAAAAACAAAATGTATGACTTTCTCAGGTAGCTGGAATCCCATAAACTTCAACTTCACACTTCTGGACAATGATTGCATCGCAGTTGAGCAGGTACATGAATTTAAATACCTTGATCTAACTCTTGATGAGCACCTCTCTTTTGGACCACACATAACTCAGTTGATTAGCAAAATACATCACAGACTTGGGCTCCTTTACAGGATCCATCATTGTCTCATCCCTGAGACTAGAACCTGGCTTGCCTCCAGCTTACTCCTCCCTCTACTTGACTATGGGTCCCTTATTTTTTCACCCTCATCAAACTCCATCAGTTTTTCTAAGCTAAAAGCAGCCTATAACAACATAATACGCTTTGTTACCAGGCTCCCTTGTCACACCCACAGCTGTACTCTTGATGAATCTGTCAAATGGTTCTCGCTAGAAGACCGGTTTGCCTGGAAGACACATACGTTCCTGTACAAAATTCTCAGCAGCCTCCTCCCTCCCAGTGTCTCTTCTCTCTTCATAAGATCTGATCCTGCTCTTCCCACCAGGAACACTACCTCCTCCTCCTGCTTTAGGGTCCCATTTTTCAACACCTCTCTGGCAAAGAGATTGCTCTCTTTCAAGGGCCCCAAACTTTTCAACACCCTACTGCCCAACCTTGCGATTTGCCTCTCCACTGATTCCTTTAAGGTTATTCTGAAAAACCACTTACTCAACAAACCCCCTTGCAACTGTTTCGAGCTATTCCTTTCTAGGTTACATATTCTACCACTCCCTTCCACCCTCTGTTTAACTCACCTCCCTTACTTTAATCTTTCCTCTTCCCATTTTTCACCTCATCCCCTCTGTTTGACTCACCTCCCTTACTTTAATCTCTCCTCTTTTTTTAATGTCTTCCAGTCTTTCACCTAATCCTCTTCCTGTCAGGTTCTGTTATTCTGTACATATGTACGGCGAGGTTCTTACTTACTCGTGTTGTTAATAGATATACAATGTCCTAATGTTTGTTTTGACATGTTCTCTGTACATTTAAATTGCTGCTACCTTGTACTTATGTAACTAGTGTACATCTGTAAAAATGGTATTTTCTGTAATCGTCTGCATACCCACCTATTTAATAAGTGTATTTCTGTAAAATTGTACTCTCTGTAATTTTGTATATTTCAGTTGATGTTTTTGTTATAGCTGAACACTTGTGAAAACTGGCATCTTGCTCACATGCCTTTCCAGTTTAAAATAAAAACGAAATTGAATGAAATGTAATTACATGTACAATATTTCCAAAGAAATATGTTTTGTAAAACAGAGTATTCCCATTTGTATGAACTAATTAGAGTTTGAAGCTGATTGGCACTGTTGTAGACGTCTTAGAAACTCCTGTTACTCAAACCTAAAACTGCTAAGAGGCAGTACATAAAGCGTCTGCAGAACAAGAATCTATCAAATAAAAAACTAAATTTTGGACACAGGTAAACTATCTTCTTAGTTGTCGCTCTAGATCCTCAGTCCATTCTTTTGCTGTGGATGGTAAAATTATCACTGATCCCAGCACATTTGCTCATGTGCTCAATTATTATTTTACTGACCTTGATAGTATGTGGCTCCCCAAGGTGGTATACTACCTGGTCTTCTTGACATTGACTCTCCCACTTCACAATTCCACTTCTGGCTTGTCACTAGGAAAGAGGTTCTCTCCCAGATGAAGGGAATAAGAAGCGATGGCTCTCCTGGCTACCACATTCCTAAAAATTGCTGCTTCTGTTATATAGCCAAGCCTACTGCAACCTTATTTAATAAAACCTAAACCTTGACACTGTCTCTGAAAGTGGAAAACTGTCACAGTTGTTCCTGTCCACAACGGGGGGGGGTCCAAAGATCTAACTGAGAACTATCAACCAGTTGCTCTTCTAAGTTCTCTGGTGAAGATACAGGAGAGGCTATTTTGTAACCAACTCTAGGATTACCTAGAATCCCATCACATCCTGTCTGATGCCTAGCATGGTTTTAAAAAACACCATGGCACAGACATTGCACTGGTCTGCCTGTCCTCCAACATCCTGGGGACAATGGATCAAGAACAATCTATGGGAGCCATTTTTGTGGATCTTATCAAGGCATTTGACCTGGAAAACCACAACCCCCGCTATTTGAACTCAGACAGATTGGCCTGGATATCCTAGCATGCAGCTGGTTTACTCAGTACCTAGGCAACAGGAAACAGCTTGTCAAGTGGCAAGGTGGATTATCTGGTCTTAAAGACATTACAGTTGGTGTGCCCCAGGGTTCCATACTACGTCTCATGCTGTTCTCGCTATTTATTAATGACCTCCCTGCAAACTGTGGCAGAGCGAAATTTAAACTCCATGCTAATTATGCTGTCTTACACAGTAGCTCCACGGGCCTAAAGCATATCAGCTTTACTTAGAACAGGGACTTCAAACTCCTAGTAATGATATAAGTATTAAAACATGATAATTTTTACATGAGAACCCATTAATTCCAACTGTTGGAGTATGCAGTGACATCACAATCCTGTACGTGTGACCTTAAAGTTGATATTGCAACAGATGTGATGACCTAAATATGGGACTGTGCTTGTCCCAACAATGGAGGTAGTTGAGTTACTGTATGAAAGAGAAAGTTCTTGTTTCAATAGACGTACACCCTATAATTGATAACATTCAGTCTGCTAGAGTATATGAAACAGTAACTAGCTGAGGTGGGTGATTAAACTCCAAAGGCCAAAAGCTGAGACATTTATTTTATCCAGAAGCCAGTTTGTTCTAGTGTATACTCCAACAAACTGAATGGTATGATCTCACTGTTATATGACTTGGAAAACACATCCGAAACAGAAATAAGAAACATTCTAAATTTGGAAAATTGTAAAAAAAAGTGAAATGCAGAGGGGACTAAAGCTTTAAAAATTGCTGTTTGGATACTAAATTGGTGGGTGTTTGAGTAACTGATGATTGGCATGTTATTTCTTGTGAATAACTTCTGGGAAGTGGCTAATCTGAAGAACTGATTGTGGTGCATTTTGTAAGGACTGTCATGGCCTAGGTTGTGGCTAACTTGAGTAACTATTCTGGGGCATGAAGATTTTGGAGTATTAAATTGTGTGTTTCCTGATTCTGATTGGCTCAGAATGGATCTCTGTCTTAAAGTAAGCAATGATGAGAGGAAAGGCAGAACAATGCATTATTTAAAACTTAGTTTTTAAATATTTTTTGTGAGCTTGACATTCTCTTTATAGGCTTGCATGGTCACATTAGAAGACCACGTAAGCCATGGCAGGGCATGCAGCTGTGGTTTGTCTTGGTTAATTTCCACTTAGAACTGAGATGCTCAGCACAAAAAAAACTTTAGGTGTTTTGCACATTCAGAGAGCAGTGAACATACTGTATACAACTATGTACATTCAATAAACAGTTACCATGGAGTCATACTGATGTTACAGATGGCTAACATATTTCTGTTCAGAGTGCTTGATTCTAATCTTGTGTACTGTATGTTGGCACTGCTGGCCTGCTTGATACTACATCTTAGTTCAGTGAGTTCCAGAGCCATAGACCCTTTGTAGTTCAGAGAGATTTTACCTGAATTAACATTGACTTTTGAATTTACAAGCTACTGCTGTTACTGGATTTAGTAGCATAGCTGTGGTATTAGAAACTTTGCTACATTTTTTAATTAAGTAGAAAAGAAGGAGATAATTGTTACATTTGTAATTGGTGTCTGTATTCCAGATGTACCCAGTTTGAGGTCCATAGACTGTGGGATCCATACTGGGAGGTAATTTGCCACTGTGAATGAATGTCATGATATGCTTATTCTTATAGTTTCCTTTTACGACAGGTGTGAAGTGTATTAGTTCATTTTTAAATAATAAAATGACTTTTAATGTTAACTGTTATTATGAATGTTGTAAAAATTATGTTGGTGACGTTCCAAAATTTGCTGTTATAAATAACTTAGTGAAATGCCCACTTCACAATGAGTTTTTATTCGGGAAATGATACTTTTTCAGATAAAGTCAGGTGATGTCATGGCAAAGTTGCAACTTCGCCAGCGAATTTGAATGACTTCGCTTGAAAAAGTGCCATTTTGGCTGCCAAAAACTTCACAAAGGCAGCACTTCACCCTTTGTGAATTTGGTGAACTTTTAAGCAATAATGTCCAAAGAGCCTGTCATTTCCTAGAGATTAATGACCAGCTGGGAGGTAAGGGTTGCCCAAGGCACAGCCGAGGGCCACCCCACCCAGACAGTCATTAATCGAAAGGAAATGACCGGCTTTGAGGTCATTATTGCAATTATAAGTCTAATTGCAATAATTACTTTTTTGTTTTATATTTAAAATCTTTTTTGTGGTACCGTTTCTGTGGTGACATGTGCGCACCACTCGGCGTGGGATTCATGAATATTGATTTGGCATATGCTGACCAAAGGTAGTAGAAGATGCATAACCAAAATTTGTACCAGGTACTGACATTATTAATTTGAGTGATTGTCGTTTGTGTTACAGGATTCTGCTGTAAAAGTTTTGTGTCAGAGTTTACGTAGAATTCAGCACTTGACAACACCATAAAAGTAAACACTGCGGGTAGTGGAAAGGGCTGAGCCATCATGTTGGTCACTTCTAAGAGGTTTCAGACCAGCACGGTAGCCAGTCAGCGTGCTACCTGAGATCATGAATAATTAGACTTATAATATTAATTACTTCATGAAGCGAGGTTTGCCAACTTTGCACATATGTTAATGATTTATAATGCAGATTTAGGTATTTTAAATTTATATTGGTGATGTGTGTTACTTCATGCCAGTTTATACTGTGTGTACAAATCTTCAACAACTTTTTTGGTTGTAAGTAATGCAATGTCTGTCTCTCTATCTCCATATTCAGTGTACTGAGCTTTGTTAATCATTTTCTAGGATCATTCAGGTTGCTCTGTTTTGAAAGATCTGCATTTTTTTTCAGATTCATTCCTACGGGTATATTTTAAGACTTAGTAACTGTGATTTGTTAATATTTATGTAAAGCTCATGGAATGCTTAGGCTGCAGTTATCTGACTAGTGAAGAACAACTAATATAAACTGTACATTTCTTGCATGCCTTAGTAATCGTTTCTGAGATTAAAATTTCCTGTATTACAGTATTTTGTTTTTCATCAGGAAGTCTATACTAATAATAAGAACCTACATCATAGTCCATCACCAAGAATGCTTCATAAGCCCTTGAGTGGATTGGTCCACACTGTCTAATGAAAGACAGGGTACAGATCGAGGGTGGTACTGCCCCCTCTTTGATGCGATCCACAGAAGACAAATGGATGATCTACACTTGCCCAGTGCCTTTCGAGCAAAAACAGACTGAAGAGTCACCTTTGATATGAACAACCAAAGACAAATGGATGGTCTGTACTCACACAGTACCTTTCAAGCAAAAACAGTCTGAAGTGACACTTCTGTTGTTTTTGCTTGAAAACACTGTGTAAGTGCAGATTGTTCATTTGTTTCTGATGCTTCATGAACCAGCTGACCCTTAATTACCTGATGAAGGACTGTCATGTCTGTCCTTACTTCTTAATCAGGTTTGGTCCCTAGATGACCACACACAGTGCTAAGTTGCTACCAGCAACATCAGACAACTGTGGGTGCTACAGTAGGATCTTTAGACAAGGTTTAATCATATGTCTTATTTGATGCCCCCCCCAAAAGAAAACAGATGAAATATCTCATGCACAATTTTATGGAAATTAGTGAGTATGTCCCACTTCTAAAAACAACATTTTTAATCTGAACAGAACCAGCCTTAATTTTCATACTGATTTGCATATACGGTCCATAATGCTTTGCATTATGGGGGGTATGTGGGATTTTGTATTTCTTTAAAACTTGGCTCCTTCAGTTTCTTTTTGGGTAACCCTTGCCTTAGTGCTTTTGTGCTGGGGTTCTTTATCTTTTTAGCTTTCTTTGTTATTTTGGGTCCACCATGATCCAAATCTGTAAGACCACTTAAGGGCTGGTTCGATTTTTTTTCCCCTGAGGTGAGATACAGATGAGGCACACTGGTGAGTCCTCTTTAGGATGAAACACATGTCTGTGTTTTCTGTTCTCAGTCTTTGCAGCTTGTGTGAGTAGTTCTTTGGCACCAGCATTCCTGCTTTAAGTAGAACCAGCCTACATCGTCATGGTGATTTGCATATGCATCTCATGATGCTTTGCATTATATGTGTGTGTGTGTGTATGTGTGTTGGCTTTGATGCCAATGCCCTTTTTGAGTCACCCTTACTTCAGTGCTTTTGTGCTGGGATTTTTTGTATTTTTAATTTTTGACCACTGGCCAACAATAAAAGCCACTGCATGTATCATATGTTGGTAGACATGCTAAGCTTCATGTCTGTAACTGCATTTTTCCAGTAATTAATTTTGTATGGTCATGGTTCATGGTTCATCTGCACTTTCTTGTGCTTTCTTGCTGTAGCTAATTATAGATTAACACCTGAAGAGGTTGTGGGGGCAAGAACTGTGGGAGAATTCAAGAATGCGTGGGACAGACATAGGGCAATTCTAGTGGGGAGTAGGAGGAAGTAGGCTGTTGGTTAACTAGGATCTACAGCTTATCCAATAGGTAGGGAAATGGGCAGACTGGGTGGGCCAAGCAGTCCTTATCTGCCATCAAAGTCTAAGTTTCTATGTTTCTACATTACTTATCTTTGTTTTGCTGTACGTATAGTACCAGCATAACCCAGTGTCCAGCATCATACACCCAGTTGCACATTCATGTTTGAAATCATTGTACGAACATACGTGGAAGCCAGCAGAAGAAGGCCATTTGATCTGTCAAGTCTGCTTGTATTGCAGGGACCACAGCTTGAGCTAATGTCCCTGCCCTCCCTCCCCACTCCTCCCATCCTCCCTACCCATGATCCTTACTTTCCCCTATGCCTATCACAGCCTCTCTTAAAGCTGCCCACTGTCTTCAATAAGAAGACCTCTTCCAGCAGTGCATTCCAAGTGTCCATCACCCTCTCTGTGAAGAAGTGCTTCCTGACCTCCCACCCTCCAGCTTAAGACTGTGACCCCTAGTGTTATGGTTGCCACTCAGCTTAAAGAGACTCTCCTTATCAACCTTATTTAATCCCTTTCAAGTACTTGAACATCCCAATCATGTCCCCCCTCTCTCTCCTGTCTTCCAGGGAGTACATGTTCAGTGCCCTCAACCTCTCCTCATATGCCTTACCCTGCTGACCCACTGTCATCTTAGTAGCCCTCCTCTGGACCTTCTCCAGCAGGTTAATGTCCTTTTTTAGGTGTGGGGACCAGTACTGAACTCCATACTCTAGACTCGGCCTTACCAGTGATCTCTACAAGGGCAGTATAACCTCCTCTTTCCTACTACTGATCTCTCTAGATATACATCCCAGCATCTTGTTTGCCTTTGCTGCTGCTTTCTCGCACTGTGTGGAGTGCTTCAGGTCACTAATGATCATCTTTTTTCCAGGTCCTTCTCCTACTCTGATGCAGATACTCGGACTCCACCGAGGTAGTACTCTGTTCTGGGATTCTTGGCTCCGATATGCATAATTTTGCATTTTTTTGCATTGAAGTCAAGCTGCCATTTCCTGTTTAAGAAAGTTTCAAAGACATTCTGCCAATATATACATATATGGGAAATTAGTGGTGTAACAAATTATTGCTCTGAGTTTTGACCTCTAGGGATCCACATTGAAACTAAATAGAGTTACAGGTGGGTTTAAAAGGTTTTTGCATCTTATCAAAATTTTCACACATATCACAAAAATACCTCATGAAATGTGGCCCAAAGACAATCATGGTTGATTGAGTTCAAAGAAAGAAATTTTGTTTCACATAAGATGAACATTGTTCATATTATTAGAATGCAGTGAAGCAACCTGCTCTCACCCACCCATGATATATCTGGTCTGTAGATAAATGGAGGTCTTTGATCTTTAGTACTCTTTCTCTCTTACTTGTTAAAGATTCTGAAAATAATTAGCAAAATCACCCATTTTTTCTTTGTTCTTCACTTGCAATATATATGCATCTTCTTGTGGGGGGTTGTGCCTGGTAGGCTGACTTTGTAACGGTCATCAGTAGCATTCCCCAAAGATCACAGGCATAAGCTGGATTCACAACATTGGAAAATGTGTCTACATGCTAGCAGCCATTGAGTAAAATATGTGAACATCAAGTGCAGCACTTTATTGACTTGTTCTTACACTTTCCTTCAAGCAGAAAGGAATGTATGACAGTATATTTAGATTAATTGACAGCTGTATATATACTGCTTCACATTTATGGAATTTGTTCCGTAAATCTATGTCTTGCCACCTTCAGTATTTTTAGCAGTAGTTCAAGATGAATAAAATAAAAGGAGGCAGAAATAATTTAATTCTGTATAATTTCTAAGTGCTTGTCTTCTTCCCTGTATGATATATGGAATAATTATATGTTGATGAAAAAAAGACCTTAAATACATTAGCAGTTATATTTTTCAGTGTGGGCTGGACTGTAGCTTTTACATAAAATGAGTTAGTACTACAAATTAAAAAAAGCTAGGTAAGACTTTACGTTTTAGCACATACGGGAATTAATTTTACTTGAATTTTTGTCTTTTTTCTCCATATTTGAAATCCAGGAGTTGTGTCTGTTTTGTTTATTTATTTAGAAGTGCTGGCCGAAAAAAGCACACTGAGCTAAGGCTTGTTTCCAGGTATGACCTGGGGGACAGGGGCATGGGGTACAAAGTACAGAACAGTACCAACATGAGAATACCATTCATGCAAACTATAGATGCAAAACTGGCAGTAAGATAAAAATCAAATGGCATACCATACAGAGACACAATATATACAATGTATGTGTAATAGATAATCCACTACAGGGCATGCAGTTATGCTTTGATGCACGCAAGCCTTGTGTGCGTTTTGAGGCGAGTGCATTCAGCCACCAAATGCATGCATATATCAGAGCATGACCACACACCCTGTACTGGATTATCTGCCTTATAAAATGTCCAGAAGGTTCTGATGGTGAAAAGAAGGGCAAGCATGCTGTCATTGTTGAATAATGCACGATCATGTGGTGCATTTCGTCCAAGCAGGACACAGGATTTTCACAGCTTTTTCTTACCCATTTTGTAAACAGTGATATAATGCATACAATATATGCACTACATAAACATTTTGGCATTAAGTGCTGAAGATGCAGAAAATTGCAACAGGCAATGAAATGTCAAAGCACTAAAGCTTGGGCTGATACCATACATTGGGCCTTTATGAGGTGCGTCAGGATGGAGAAGAATGTGGGGCGAACCCTAGTATGCTCTGGATGAACAATATAGGTACTGGAGCAGGAGTGAACTATGAACTTATAGAGTAACGCTTTCAGGGAGAAAGGAGAGGAAGAAAAGGAGTGAATAATAGGGAGAAGTTGTTCCAGTGGTGGGGGAGTCTCTACGAAAAGTAGGCTTTCCTGGAAGAGGTTTTGAATAGGGAAACCCTGAAGAGTCAGGAGCCAGATTACCTGAGGGAGTAGGTAAAAGGATGGAGGGAGAGAGGAGAGATAATAGTGGAGGGCAGAGTATCAGAATTTAGATACTAGGGTGAAAAAGTGGAGAAGATATCCACTTTCAAGGGAAGGAAGTGCAAGATCAGAATAGAGGGAACAATGATGGATGTGGGAAGAGCAGCTTTGACCGAAGTTACAGAAAGCATGACAGAAGAGGTTTAGTCACAGGGTGGATTATGAGGCTGTACTATAGACCATGTCTTTATAAGCAAACATTAGGTGGATCTTTTTGAGAATAGTCTCTCAGCAAGCTGAGAGTGGGATACATACTTTTTCTCGGTGATGTGCATGTAGTTTGGTGAGATGTTTTGTTTGGAGAAATCAAGGTGATGGTCTAACCAGATGCCAAGGTATTTGAAGGAAGCTATGTCCTCCAACAAAGAGACATCTATGGTTCTGATGGTTAGGGGGTTGGAGATACTGGCCAACATTTTCCATCTACCAAGGGACATGACATTAGTAGGTCTAATGAGGTAGAACACCATGGCATTTAAATACATGTGAATGTGCATAGAGAAGCAGGTCTTTGGGGGATCATTTGAGAAGATGGCAAACTGAACGGAGCCAAGAACAGAGCCCTGTGAGACTCCTGTCCTAAACAGGAGAGGTGGGAAGGGGGTGTCCACTACTAGCACTGATTGGTATCAGGGAGACAGATGGGACCAGAACCCACTAACTGAAAGGTCCAAGAGTCCTACACCTGTCACTTTATGAAGTTTCTGGGGGGGGGGGTGATGTACCATTGTGTCAAACTTTAATTCAACATTGACATTCTGGGGGCAACCCGATGGATCAGCAGAAATGTGTTGTGCCTCCATGCCGATGGCCTGGGTTTGGTAGCAAATGTGAAGAGTTGGGATTGGAGTGGCCAGGACAGGGGAGTGCTGCCAAATGCAGTGTGAGCTAGCCTGAGGGGAGAGAGAGAGAGAGAGAGAGAGAGACATCCAGGTTTTGACATCACAGTGCCATTTTGCAATGAGCCAGGCAGAATGCTTCTTCATGGGGAGTGGTGTCCATTCCATATTGCACTGTCTAAGACCACCAGAGGCATGGCTCAGCATTAGGGGAGATAGGAGAAAAAGAGGGGAAGGGAGAAACCCATCAAAAATAATGTGCCTCGAGCTGTCTGAATGATGGTTGCCAGCTCCCTCAGGCCCTGTTCTATTTAGCTGCCCATCAGCTTTGATAGTGGGGGGAGTGGTCGTCTGGGCTAGGGGCAGCTGGAAGGGGCCTGGATAGCAGAAAAAGATTGTGTCTCCAGGGCTATATATATATATATGTACATATATGATTTACATTCTGTAAATGCTTTTCAAGGTACAGTAGGGTGCAAAGTAACAGAGGATAAAACTCTTTCACTCATTGCTTTTGGTCCAATATTAAACACATCTGAGGTCAGGAATAGTGCAGGACTGCAACAATAAAAGCCCTGTCCTACTGCCCTGCCAGTATGCATTAACTCTTATGAGCTGAACAACCATGCTGTTCTGCACGCTGTCTAGGAGATGATAGAGATTAGAGCCCATGCAGCATTACATTTTATTCATTTTTCATGTATGTTAGGAATTGGACTGAAACTGTCTCAGCAGTACACAAGATCTTTTATAGTCATCAGATTGAAATGTTTTTAATACCTTCAAGCTGAATGGTTGTGGATCCTAGAGACCAACATGTTAATCTACTGCAACATCGGATTTCTGTTTTATGTAGCTTTTTAGT
Source organism: Neoceratodus forsteri (assembly GCA_016271365.2). NCBI lineage: Eukaryota > Metazoa > Chordata > Ceratodontiformes > Ceratodontidae > Neoceratodus > Neoceratodus forsteri. The sequence continues at coordinate 582,709,097 of CM028131.1, forward strand.
ACTTTAGGATAATACCAATTAGAATTATGTTACAATATCATAGAAATGACACCATTGTTGAGTGTAAATTGAAGAAAAGGTGTATGTGTATGTAGTATATAATCATAGAAAGATAAAACAGTGGCTAAGACTCTGCTGTGATCAATTAACCATTCCATGATATTTTGTCTGATGCTTGAAACATGACTTGCCCTGTATATTTTAATAAAGCACTGAATGTAATTCAGCAAACTTTTAGGCATCTTCGTACGCCCATTTGCCTGTATAAAACATTTGAGAAACAGATGCATGATGGGTACGGAACTGTTTACTAGAGGCTGTTGTTTCTCTGACTTCATCATTAACATGGATTATGTTATACTGTCCAAAGTCTATTAAAATGTAACGCATATGCTGTTATGGAAATAATGTACTATTAAGGAAATATAATTTATTTCATTATTTAGCTCTCCCTGCTGTTACCTTGGAATATACCCTGCTGGCAGGGATATACCCTGGTCAGGCTGCTCATTCAGATGACAAGGGGATCATTTTTTTCTTCCCCAGTTTTACTCCCCATACCCCTTCCCTCCACCTCTTGGCATGAACACAGCCTTGGTAGCCTCAAATGCACCTAGTGCCCCTACAGCAAGAGCAAGCTTCCTGGCTCAGCAGTAGGGGTTGTTGCAGTGCTGGAACTCATTGCCAACCCTCTCTGGCTGAGGCACACTGCCATTTGGCAGATACCCAGACCTGCCTGCCTCCTGACGTGGCCACCTGAGCTCACTATGGAATCCGGATCACTGACATGGCAGCACATTGGCTATTAGAGTGGCCCATGAAAATATTATTTTGAGCTGTTCTTTAAAACATTGGTTTGATGTTATCCACTCATATACAAAATAAGGTGTGTCTTTGAAAATACCTTGTAAATAGTTTTTGTTTTTTTTTTAACATTAATAACTATTTGAACCCCAGTGGTGCATGGGATTTCTGGTATTAGCTTTCAGCTTTGGAAAGTTTAAATGCAACATCTTCACAAATTAAATGTGTGAATCATAAAATCATTTCTGTTACAATAATTGTGAAGTGAACATATTGCTCAGATTTTAATTAAAGGTTCATTCATATTCATTATAAATATTAATGCTTTCCTTTCAATATGAACACAGGCAGTGCTTGTATAATTTCCTTAAGGATTATGCAGTATTGTTTTGCTACAAGATCAGTGTTAATTATCTGTTAAATTCAGTGCACAGGAATAAATTAGTTGCCTTCCTAAAGGGATGTTGGGAATTTCTATTGCCTATAAAAATTATATGATTGCCTTTGGCTGGCATAAGAGGCAGAGGGGCACATTTTTGTAACCAGTAAAGATAAAGACCTTTCTTTTTCACTAAGATGTTTATTAACTTTTCAGTTTCGAGACATTTTGTATTCACCAAACTGGATAACACAACCTCTACAGCACCAAATAAGAGTACAGTATGAAGCATAAGTCATTAAATCAAAAGAATTTAGTATAATGCAGCACAAGAAATCCAGCATGATAGTCACAGGGCAGAGGACACCTCTCTAAAAATGAACATAGAAAAGAGTGAGGTTCTCCTTCATGGAATATGTAATGCTAGTATCATTTGCACACATTAGCCAGTAATTTAGGGAATCATCACTTTTCCCATTCTTTGACAAAAGATCATGAAATGGTAGAGGTGGCAAAGATACAGGATCAACTTCATAAGTATGTCCTATCAATATAGTTTACACGTGGTAATATAGATCAATATACATACACCTGTATAATAGAGTATTAATGGATGTTGTTGATAACTACCCCTGCCTTGTTGGCTCAAAAAAGTAGAGAGGTCTGGTTCATTAAATTCCTGGTTGCAGGGTTCATGTCCAAGGTTTAGATTTTTTTTTGGAAGTGCCTCCATCCAGAGAAAGTTTAAGTGGGTCTGGTGTCAGTATGGTACAACCCTATGGGATGCAGTACCTTCACATCTTCCTACAGGAAAGCCCCACCCATTAACCAATGCAGTACAATAACAATTAACCCAATTAGCATGAATCTTATACTGTTTAAATGAGATATATTCAGCCAGTAAACACACACACAAAAAAATAATAAGGACTTTAGTTAGGATCAGCTGAGGTTCTAAAAAAAAGAAAAGGGATTAGGCAGTGTGGTACTATTTAAGACACTGGCTAGTTCTTCCATGCCTGTCTAGGCTCAGCCTTCAAGTTCAAGTTGTTCAAGTTTATTATTATAGGAATTACTCCATTGAGCAAGCTCATTCAGAAGGAGGTCCTGGAGATTTCAAACAATACAATGATGTACATGATCTTATACAAAACAGATTTGGATAGCATGAGTAAACAGCAATGGCAATGATAAGGTACAGCTTGGATTGTTGCAAATAACTGATACATTACATACAAAAAACTGACTGCACTATTGTGCATGTAGATGATAGACACAGAGTGTGACAAGTCTTCGCTGGGGGTAGTAGGAAAAGGAAAAAAGGAAAAAAGTGAAAACATGGGGCTGTAGATGACATCACAGAGGAGGTGGTAGGTGCAGAGGGACAGGAATATTGTGCATTGAGATGGGGGCATAGGGAGGGTCTAGGGAGGGTGGTGACTGGGTAGGGGTAGGAGGAGGTAGGGAGGCAGGGAGGTGGGGAAGGGGAGGGTGGTAGGTTCAGCAGGACAGGAATATTCTGCACAGAGATGGGGGTACAGGAGGGTCTCGGGGAGGTGGTGACTGAGGTGAGGGAGGAGGGTAGGGAGACAAGGAGGTGGAGGAAAGGAAGAAGTGCTAGGAGGCAAAATGGGTAAAGGGGGTTGGGGTAGGAATATAGAGGTAGGGGTAGGGGAGGAGGGGGTAGGGAGACAGGGAGGTGGAGGAAGGGAAGAAGTGCTAGAAGGCAGAATGGGTAAAGAGGGTTGGGGTAGGAATAAAGGGGTGGGTGGGGCAGATGAGTGAGAGGATAGGCTAGGTGGTTGGTGGGCAGACAGGGATATGGTGACAAGCAGAAGGGATGGTGAGGATTCATATGTTAGCTCAGCATGAAAAGCAGCAGCAGACTACTTCAAATGCCTACATACATAGGGCTTTCCTTGCTCTTCCAGGTGCAGCCAAACATTGTTTATTTGGAACTCTGTTTCTATTGTCCTCCCAAGCTCAGTGGCTGCCACAACACTTTGGGAGCATAGTACAGTTGGTAGCTTGTCTGCCCATCTGTACTTGTGGTACTACCCTCTTCAAACTGGTACCAGTGTATAGCTATTTAATTCTACCTAGGGAGCCCCCAGTGCTTCACTGGGTAACCAGCCTTAGAAGCGGTGAAAGCCTGATGGCATTGCAAGTAGTTGGCTAATGGTGAAGCACTTAAATGTTTTTTAAATTAAAACCCCAAACCTGAATGCTCTTTAATCTCAACTGTATTTGTAATTCCCAGCCAGATAGTCTAGTCCAAAAAATGCGTTCAAATACTGTATACTGTATTACAAAAAGCAGGTGCAGAGCAAGTCCTAACTTCACTCATGGTTTCCACACCAGGGGATCTCCCTTGATGCACAAGGGTGATGATGCAGCTTGCACAGAGTCCCTCTCTGGCTTGTTCCACTCTCTGTCCTTCCTATGTAGTGTAGGCTTCTGATGTCAGCTGGTAGAGAGATGTTGTCTCTGTCTCTCTCTTCACAGAACAGCTCTGCTGGTAAATCTTGATCCTAAATCACCCCACTCAGTTTGTTCTGGCATCTAGCCTAAGGGTGGCAATAACACATACCTGGCTCAGGCGGTTCCAGTTGCAGTCTCTGGTAGAAGCACAGCAAGGTATCTCAGTTTCATCCTGCAGCTTCTTCTTTAATGCTGGGCTAGCATGTGGTTACCTTCTCTTTCAAGCAGGAACTCTACTTCTCTGTTCTCACTCTGTCTCTGATAAATGTACAGTCTGCCTCTGTAGCAGCTCTATTTGTCTGCTTCTCTTTGCAGTTATATGTAGACTGAGATGGCTTATGAACAGCCCCTGCTGTTCAGTGCGGAATGTCAGATCACCACTGGTGTAAATTTCACTGGTGCCAAGCTGGAGGTCAGTCACACAGTAGGTGATTGGCCAGAAATTCATACTAGTGCTCCATTAGTCCTCTGGTGTTCTAGGAGCTCCTTCTAGCTTCCCTTCAGGCTCTGCAGCCTCATTGGCTGAGGGTGTAAACCCTGATGCCTGCTGCTGTAGAGATGGTGTCAAAGAGCACAAAAATGGTGGTGGCCTTTGTGTCTATAGGGTACTGGCCTCAACAGTCTTGTGTTTGAAAGGGCTGCTGTCCTTAAACAGTTACTTGGTGCACCAGCTGATTGTTTGTGAAGTTTGAGCTGACAGTCCGGTGCCACTGGGGCAGTCATCATGGAATCTTAATCTTTTTACTAGCACCAGTCACATTCTCCCATCTGCAGCTGGTGGACAGAGAAGCAGCAGGAGCTACAGTCTCATAGTGCAAAAGGCACAGAAGATTTTCTTGCTGCCTTTTAGAACAAAATGAAGTTCCTAGTCCTAATAGTTCAAAAGCTAATGTTTTGGTTTTTTCTGTGTGTAGTTTCTTTATTGTCTCAATCCTTCAGGCTTTTAATGGGCTGGATTCTGCTGCTGTCCAGCCACATCCATCACTTCCAGTCTCTGTCTCCAGACTACCCCAGGTCATCCACAACTCCCTTGTAGTCAGCCATGAGCCCACTGGGCTACTTTTCCCACTTTTTCTCCCAGCCCACCAACCCAGAGTATGTATGCTACATGACCTGGTGGAATGCCAGGCAGCTGGGATTTTCTGCATTCAGTAGCAATGCAACACAGACCTTATACCCCAGAAGGTAAGTGTCCAAAGGATGCTCAACATCCTCTATGCCTTCTTCCACTCATGCCGTCCTGGGTTTAGGGTGTGAATCCAGGTTGCCAGCATGCCAGAGCAGTCCTTTACTGCTTGGTGCCATTTAGCTGGCCAGTTAGCCCTTTCTAAAGAACACTTCTATGAAAAAGATTGTTTGAAGCTATTAAAGCTAGAAATATTTATAGATAAACATTTAAACATGTTGATAATATTTTAAACAATTGGTAATTGCAAACTGTTTCAGTATAACTCTTCAATTTTGCCCAGAGGTGGAAGACTAGGTTTGCTGGCCAAGGCACCTAACTTCACCTGAACTCTTTTCTTCTAGGTTGCTTGAAAGGACAGAACAAAGAACCTTACCAGAGCAAGGAAAAGGATTAAGGCTTCTTTTGGCTAGGCAGATCTACTGTGTGTTTTTATTTTTATTTTGTACTCACAGGGATTGTTACTGTTTGTTGCTAACATTTTATTGCTTTATTTTTCTCTGATTCAAATTGTTGTAACTGGATATACCTTCTGCTGGATTATTACAGGGTGTGCCTACAGGTGTGTGCTTACAGATTACTGATGTACTCTTCTGATTCAAATTGTCTTTTGCAAGGTATATCTTCTGTTACTGCTTTATTTTTCTCTGTAGCAAAGTGTTTCTTGCAAGGTATATCTTCTGTGAAATTATTACAGGTGGTGCTTTACAGGATTTACAGTTTTATCTATCACTAGGATAAGCTTTCAGGGTTACTGCATTTGTTGCTGGCTAATTGTTTCTGCTCTTACCTCCTTGTTTCTTCTGTCCGTGGTTCTTCCTTTTTCGGCAGAGGAAGTGCCCAGCCACCAACCCCCATCCTCTACCACCCCAGACTACACTCCTTTTATAGGGTAGCACGGTCGTGACATTTCCTGTAGCAAAGCAGGAAGGGGCAGATCAGAAGGGTATCCATACAGTGGCCTCATTTACAGGGGCACTAGTAATTTAACTTGTTATAACAAGTTATACAAAAACAAACAAACAAAACACAAAATCAAACTTTTGCTTTCATTTTCTTCCTTCTAATTACTCTAACCAGGTTATAAACCCAGCAACTTATCTGGAATGGATATCATTAACTGTAGGTACTGCAGAACACTTTTCAGAAGGGCAGTTTTACAGGATTTGGGACACTGTCCTGCATGCTGGGCCATTGGAGATCTCAGGACTCAGCTCCAGGCAGCATGGGCAGAGAATGTGCACCTCAAATTCCATATTCAAGATGAAATATATTATAGGAACAGCCTGCCATTTCCCCAACATCCAACAGAAGCACCTTGACCACAGAGGGTAATTGGTCCAGGAGGTTGGCAGGTGGTTAGGTGGGGCAAATTGGGTGACCCATCACTCGGTGCTCTCCAGCATATCACCTCCACAAACCATAGAAAAACTACAAACAGGGATCTGTTTCTATCTCTGAAATAAAACAAAGGGGCAGAGGACACTGCAGAGCAGGACACTGCAACACAGGAGCTAGCACAGCAAAACTCACCCAAAACAGGAACCAAAACAAAAAAAAGCAAAAAGGAAATCAAAAAACCCTCTGATCATTGGAGACTCCATGATTCAGGGAGTTGATGCCTATCTCCAGCAAAGGGTAATGGTCAGATGTCTCCCAGGTACATCAGCATGGAGAGACACTGACTGCATTACTAAAACTGTTCAGAAAGCAGGAGAAAACATTGACGTCCTGGTACACATAGGGACTAATAATCTCACCAGCCGGTCAGTTGTGGAGTCCAAGGAACACTTGATCAGGCTGGGTGACAAACTATCATCCATTTCATCTGGCATCTCCTTCTCTGAGATCCTGCCAGTCTCGGGGGGGCAGATGGATGGAAGGTCAGAGAAGGGAAGATAGGGGAGCTAAACATGTGGCTTAAGGTTGGTGCCAGGAAAAAGGACACAAATTTGTAGGGTATTGGCAACAGTTTTGGGAGTGAAAGTTCTTTAAATTTGAATGACTGCATCTGACTAAGGGGGGGAGTCAGTGCATTGGGGCAGAAGTTTGACATCTTTGCAGAATATTTAAGCTAGCAAATAGGGAGAAGGGTGCAGCACCCCATACATCGAATGGGAAGAACACCCTTCCCCCCCTCAGCTAGTGGTTAAACAGGAGTTCGGCATGTTTGTAGTTCATTTGCATCACCAGGTAAGAAAAAAATTCTGGCTCCCCATACAACGCTCAGGGGAAACGCCAGACCTCGCCCAACAACTAACTCACTGAAATCTGGCCAATGGAAAATTATGTACACACATGCTCGCAGTCTGGGAAACAAGATCTCAGACCTGTAGGCAATAATGACAGAGGCTAAAGTGGATATAGTAGCCATTAGCGAGACATGGTTTACCAGTAACCATACTTGGGAGACTTCAGTGCCTGGCTATGTACTGTTCAAAAGAGACCAAGGTGCAAAAAGGGGGATGGAGTGGCCCTTTATGTCAATGAAAATGTCAAAGCTACAGAAATTCAGAATACACATAAGGAGCCAGAAGAACTGTGGGTCACCCTGGAAATAGGAAATGGGACAGCCATACCATCTGGGGTTGTGTACAGGCCTCCAGACCAGGGGAGGATATAGACACATTACTGTTAGAAGATATAAAAAACATGACAGCTAAAGGGGAGGTTCTGATAATGGGAGACTTCAACATGCCAGATACAGATTAATCAATACCAGCAGGAACATCTGCTAGAACTAGACACATGTTGGATTCCCTGCAGGGGGAGGGCCTCAACTAACTAGTACAACAACCCACAAGAGACAGGGCTATCCTAGATCTAGTATTGACTAACAAGGAAAGGATCTCAGATCTCCAGGTAGAAGGATACTTGGGGGCCAGTGACAATCACATGGTATGGTTCAATTTGGCCACTAGAACTAAATCATCCCATTCCAAGGCAGAAATATGGGACGTCAGAGGACCTGACTTTGATAAGATGGCCAACAGAGTTAAGCTAGTCCTGGCAAGATGAAATAGAGGTGAGGAGGTACAGGCAAAGTGGGCAAGCATTAAGGATGCAATACTTGAAGCAACATCCCATTGTGTTAGAGAGAAAATGATGTGCAAAAGAAGAAGGAAACCACTTTGGTTCTGAAAAACCACAGCAGAAAAGGTCAGACCCAAAAGGCTGGCCTTCAGGAAATATAAGGGGATGCAGCAGGATGAAGATAGGGAGGCATACCGAACTTCCCTAAGGGAAGGCAGTAAGGCAGGCAAAGGCCCAAACTGAGGAAACACAAGCACAAACAGTAAAAAAAGGTGACAAGACTTTCTATTGACACATTAGTGAAAGGAGAAAATCCAGAGGGGGTATTGCTAAGATCAAAGGGGATAAAGGGGCATGTGAGGAGGAGGGCCATGTAAAAGCATCTATCCTAAATCTATATTTCTGCTCAGTATTTACTGAAGAGACTGTAGGGCAGGGCCCACAGCTCACCACCATGGACACAGGGGGGAGGGAGGTGTGCAGTAGTCCCTTCACAAAAGAAAGGGTCCTATAAGAGCTCGATAAGCTCAGGGTGGACAAAGCAATGGGACCTGATGGCATACACACCAGGGTACTAAAGGAGCTAAGGGTGGAACTAGCAGAGCCATTATCAAAACTGTTTAGTGAGTCTCTGAGCACAGGAGAGGTCCCAGAAGACTGGAGAAGGGCTCATGTGATCCCGCTACACAAGAGTGGTAGCTGGGAGGAGGCAGGGAACTACAGACCAGTCAGTCTTACCTCAGTAGTGGGCAAGATTATGGAGGCACTCCTTAAGTAAAGGATAGTGCAATACCTGGAATCCATAGGCACACAGGATCCAAGACAGCATGGGTTTACAAAAGGAAGGTCCTGTCAAACTAATCTCATAGATTTATTTGACTGGGTAACCAGAGTGGTGGACCAAGGGGGGGAGCAGTTGATATTGCCTACCTTGACTTCAGCAAAGCTTTCAATACTGTTCCACACTGAAGATAGATTAATAAGCTGAGTAGACTTGGAGTGGGTCAGAAAGTTGGTCAACTGGGTGTCAAACTGGTTGACAGGCAGGAAACAGAGAGTAGTGGTGGTAAATGGTATATAGTCAGAAGAGATGCAGGTCACAAGTGGGGTACCTCAGGGATCAGTCCTGTGGCCAGTCCTCTTCAATATCTTCATCAGTGACATTGCAGATGGACTAGAGGGTAAGGTTTGTCTGTTTGCAGATGACACCAAGATATGCAACAGAGTAGATGATCCAGATGGGGTGGGAAGAATGAGAAGAGATCTGGATAAACTAGCAAAATGGTTGGAAGAGTGGCAACTGGGGTTTAACGCAAAGAAGTGCAAGATCATGCACATAGGGAAGAGAAACCCTGAAGCCACCTATAGGCTGGGAGGGGAGTTGCTGCAGTCACAAGGGAAGAAAGAGACTTTGGCATCATCATCATCACCAATGACCTGAAATCATCCAAGCAGACCACTAAAGTAGTAGTTAAGGCTAGGGCGATGTTGGGGTGTATTAGTAGTGATATCACAAGTTGGAAGAGGGAGGTAATAATCCCTCTTTACAAGACACTGGTTAGGCCCCATCTGGAGTACTGCGTGCAGTACTGGAAGCCACACCTTCACAAGGACATTAACCAAATTGAGGCAGTCCAGAGAAGGGCAACCAAAATGGTGCAGGGACTGAATCAGAAAACATAAAAGAACAGATTAAAGAAGCTCAATATGTATACCTTAGAGCAAAGGAGGGAGAGAGGTGATATGATCAAAACATTCAAACACCTTAACGGCATTAACAAGGTGAAAGAGTCTAACATGTTTCAGTATAAGAAAAATAGCAGGACAAGAGGACACAGCATGAGATTAGAGGGAGGCCGATTAAGGGGTAATGTGAGGAAGTTCTTTTTCACAGAAAGGGTGGTGAATGCATGGAATAGCCTACCTCAGGAAGTGGTGGCTATGAATACAGTGCAGGGCTTCAAACAGGCATAGGATAGGCATAAGGGAGCAATACAGATGAGTATGAATAGATAGGCCATTGACAGAGCAAAGGCCGATGGCATATTCATAAGGTAGAAAAAGAAATGGCCAGACTGGATGGGCCTTGAGGTCCTTATTTGCCTTCAACTTCTATGTTTCTTTGTTTCTAGACTCTTAGTTTTCATTTGAAAAAGTTACATTTGTGACCTAATGGTTCCAAGGTTAGCCCTTTTTAAAGACAATGGGCCTGGTTCACAAAGCTCTAGTTAGATTGGCGCAAGCTGTAGCAAACAGCAGCCTGTGCTGATCAGTGGTGCACCAGGGACCCTGCACCGATTCACGAATGAGTGGAGTCCTCGCAGCATAGTCCCACAGCCTGTGAAAAATGTTGCTGTGTGCCAAAGGCAAGGCACATGGGAGAGGTTTGCTGCAAGCTGTGGAGTGGTCGGGCAGCATCAGCACAGTGATGGAGATCAGCCTGGAGGCTGGCAGAGTTGTGAGGGAGAGGGCGGGATACACTGAGGGCAGGAAGGCCACAGATGGGTGGTGTAGGTGGCAACAGGTCCCCAACAGGGATGATGCAGGGTGTTGCCATGCCTGTACTGTCCATGGGGGTGGGAGGGCTGGCCACCACATGGCTGGCACCATGGGGGGGCCCTGCAGGCAGTGCACAACTGGGTGCTGTGGGGGCAGGGGATACCATGGGCGGGGCAGCACAGGTTGCCTCCCTCCAAGCCAGGGCTCCATTGTGGGTGGTGCACAGGCTGTTAGACCAACCCCAGGCTGATCTAACTGTTAGACCAACCCCAGGCTGATCTAACTGTCATAGCCCATGCACCCTATTGGGGGGGGGGGGTCCTGAATCCCATTGAAAGGAATACTGCAACCTGCATCTGCCGCAAGCCTCCGAGCACCATAGAGCATCCCTAAAGTGGGTGCAGGGCTGGCACATGCCCTGTTTGCCTCGAGGGGTCCTGAGGTTGCTGTCACCTGTGTTCCTGAATCACGGCCGGCGTAGTTTTTGATGTAAGATGCCCTTTGCATCAAATCTGATTGATGCAGGCACCTTCCATCAAATTTTTGGCTTTGTGAATCAGGCTCATTATCTTTAGAAATAAATAACTTTGGAACTATTGGTGCAAGCTAGCAATCTCAGCAACACAGAACAATTATAACGATACAGTTTTCAGTTATGAATACTAAAAAATATTATTGATTTTAAAAGTTTATAAATATTTCTAGCTGCAACATTTTGAACTTTAGCCCTTTTCAAGACATTATCTTTAAAAGGACTAATTGTAGACCTGTTAGGGCTAAAAGTTCATTTTTTCTTAAATTAAAGCTTTGGAGGCAATACAGCATATAATAATTAAATTGATATACTGTAATTTAATAACATGAACTTTAAAAATGTTTTATTTAAATTTCAAATTTTTGATTCACATTCAGTCCAAATACTAATTTTAAATTTTTGATTCACATTCAGTCCAAATATTGAGAATAAGTATACACTTAATTTGATAATCATTGTCCACTGGCAAATTACTGTACTATAGTCAGTATCATGAAAATGTCAAACTTTATTTCATGTTCAGTGATCCCAATATTTTCCATAGCAAGCCTGGAAAAGTTGTGGAGGATAATAAATATTATGTGAAATACAGATTTTTTATTGTAAAACTGATGAGGCCACCTGATGGCCCAGTGAAACTGTGTCATGCTTCCATATTGTTGTTGACCCATGTTTGAGAAAGGAATCAGATATTGGAGCGGCCTAGGTTGAGGAGTGCTCCCACACACAATGCAAGGCAGCTAAGGAAGTGAGAGACTGGTGCATGCCAGCACAGTGACCCCTTATGGTGGTCTGTGGAACCTACTCCCTCACCAGGGGGTTGCACATGCACACATTGCACTACATCCTGCAGTGTCATCAAGAGGCTATAGCCAATATTGGGGAGGTGGGTAGGAGAAAACACTGGCTAAAATCCCGGTTGTCACCAGGATGGCAGCCAGTGGTGTTCTCAGGCCCTGAACCATGTGGATCCTCACTAGGGGTGTGTTGGGCCTAGCTTAGTACAGGGCTGGGTATGTCACCATGGAGATTGGGACCCCAGACCTGAGGATTGGGTGGGCAATAACTGAGGAGAAAAGCTTAGTCTAGAAAAATAAAACCTGATGGTGAGATTTCAGTGTTATGATTAGCAGGAACCCAGACTGTAACTGTATGGATTTTACATTTGCAAGGACATTAGGAGGCAATGCCTGTCTACTCCCCTTGTGGTCTTAATAGTTATACCCTCTAATACCCTTCAAATGCAGGTAGGCATCTATCCTCCTCTTAAACAGTAAAACTGATTCTGCTTCATTACTTCATCAGGCTGACTGTTCCACAGCCTATCAGTTCTGTTGTTAAAAAAAAGTTTCCTCAACTTCATTTTCTAAAACCCTGTCATCAGCTTCATCTTGTGTACTCTTGTTCCCCCATGATCTGTAGTCTCCCAGAACTCCTTTTTATCATGTTTGATGTGCCTGGGCATAATCTTATAGGCAGTCATCATATTCCCTTTTAGTATCCTCTCTTCTAGTAAAATAAGTTCAGATCCCAGCCCCAATCCTGTTACTATCCTAGTTGTTCAGTCTTTGGATCCTTTTCAGCTCATCCACATCCCTTCTGAAGAATGGTGACCAAAACAGTGTGCAGTATTCCAGATGTGGCTTCACATGCCCTATATAATGGCAGTATAATTTCCCTAAATCTGCTTATAAATCTCCTGCTGATATTCTCAAAAATTGCGTTAGCTGTTCTACAGATCTTTACACATTGCCTGACACTCCTCAAATCTCTGGGTACAGTCACCCCCAGAGCCTTCTTATTTTCCTCTGCTTCCAGCATTTGATTTCAAACTATGTTTTTTCATTTAGTGTTGTTAAAACCAAATTGTATTATTTGACATTTACTAACATTAAATTTTATCTCTCACTCTTCTGCCCACTGACAAAATGTATCCAGATCCTCCTGTAGTTTATTTACACCATCAAGTGTCTCCACTGTGTACCCTGGCTTCTTATAATTTGCAAACTTTGATATCCAGTGACCTAATCCTTTAAGTATCCAATGTACAAATTAAAGCTGGTTGGCCCAACATCAACCTCTATGGTACCCCTTTTTCCACATCAGTACAACCAGTTGCTTTCCCATCCCCACATACACTCTGCTCTTTCCTTGCCAACCACTCCTCTACCCCAGTCTATAGATATGACTCAACAACCATACTTCTCAATTTTATTACCAGTTTTATATGCAGCACTTCATTAAAAGCCTTGCTGTAGCCCAAGTATACAAACGGAATTCCCCTTGTCATGTTCTCCGGAGGCCTTCTCATAAAAGGACAACAGATTAGTTTGACTGGACCTACCTTTGCTAATCCCATGCTGGCTGTCCTTGTTAAGCCCCTTCTTTTATGTGACATTTTGTAATATCTATCTATACCCCTAGGGGGAAGTAACCATAACAAAGTAAGATTTGTAATTGGCAACTCCCCCTCCAATGAGGGAGAGGAAGAACAATAGTAAAGTGATTTTCTAAAGCTGATTTTATTGTAGTGAGGAAGGAGCTTCAAATGAGGGAATGGTGAAAAGAACTTGAGGGTCTGAATGTGGAAGCAGCCTGAGCAAGATCGAGTATATATTAAGAACTTTGGTAGAAACGTACGTTCTGGTAAGGACAAAATATGTTCACTAATGTATAAGGAGCTGATAAGGCTATAAGCCCAAAATTAGCTCCTAAAGAACAAATGTAATATCTTAATGTACCTCCATTCATTATATAGTCCTCTGATCTTTCCTTTAGAATCTCTTTAGTTTCACTCGTTATGATATTTTCAGGTAAATATGATAATAGAGGAAGAATTCCACCTTAGCTAACCTACAGAGTTAGAAACTACATAAGGAAAAAAAAAAAACAAGCATATCTTAAGGCCAAACACAGGGATAGATATTGGGAATTTGGTGAGGCTATGCCAAAAAAGGAATTAGGAGGAATAAGTCAGTCTGAGAATTTCAAGTAGGAGTTACAACAAAAGATAATTCCCAAGCCTTTTATATTACATATATAACTTAAAAGGCTCTAACCAGGGTGTGGGTCCATTAATTGAGAGGGATAAAACAATTTTCAAGAGAAGAGGGCACGGCTGAAACATTTAACCAGTTTTTCAGTTCCAGTTTCCTCAACTCCAGCTGCAGCCTGATCCCTTCTGGCTCCAGCTTTTTGGTGGCCTTCCCCGGCACTGTGGCTCTGGATTCTCTCTGGTCTCACTGTCCTCCGCCCTGGGCCTGGACTCTGCAATGGACCCTAGCACCACCATGCCCAGGCTTCGGTCCTTTTCAGTCACTGGCCATGACTCGAGGTCCTGGGCAGTCACTTGCTCATCAGCTGCCACAAGTGTCTCCACGAGGTGCTTTTTGGTTCACCCCTTGCACCGGACCCCTCTTTCCTGACATAACTGCTTTAGGTAGTCTACAGTGTATTCACTGTAGTTGGAAGCCATCTTCTTCCCTAACTACTACTACACTAGCTTATATCGAAAAAAAACAAAACGGGTAGGGAACTTTATACTGTAACCAAATTATATATTTCCAAATCTCTTCCTTGACTGTGTGTGGACTGTTTTCAGTTTATCAATCTGATACACTGGGCTTGAATCCAACTGTTGTTCCTGTGCCACCAATATCTCTCACATCGCAACACTATGCAACCAGATCTCTTGGATCCTATTGCTGCACACCAGATCTGTCATGAACCCACTCCTGTGGGTCAGGTCCACTGAGCTCACAGTGCCCACCCCTAAGTGCAGTCTATGACATCAGGTCAGGACTGAACACTTCGCCACAAGGACCCAGGGCATCCCTCCAAACTCTGGATAAGGGTACAATACCAGTCTGGAGTATTGTAGCCAATATGAACCCTGCTTGGTTGTCACACAAATGGGAATGATCCAGGCATCACACTCTTTTCAAGGTAGCAGTGTGCTCCTTATTTCATCTTTTCCAACAGAACATGCAACAACATGGTTCAAAATCCCTACAGACTCTTCATTGAGACTTTGGTATTCTCCCTGTCTCTATCCAGCTACCCCGTACAGACCCTTGCTCGATTGGTTGCTTATGGAGGCACCCCTTAGTAATAACAGTTTGTCACAGATTATTTATAACTGTCCCACAAGTCACACACAGTTTAAAAATCTTGCTCAGGCAGTTTTCTTAAAAACAAATGTTTTTACTAAAATACTTAATTAATAATCATACAGTTACAACTAAAAGACGCACAAATTTGGTCACAGAATAACAGAAATAAAAGTGCAAAAATATACATGAAAATGCACTATAACTGTTATTTAAAGGCTACCTTTAAGTCCATAGTGAATTGTAGTCCAAAGAAAGTAAATGAAAGATTTAGTTTCCTTTATACTGGCAGTCTTGCTTCTTGTACTGTCAGAAGAAGAGTGTCCTGTGTAGATGCTTGCAAAAATGAATGAGTTTGCTCTGTGTCAGCTCCTTAAATAGCTGGAGGAAGCCTGAAGAAAAAGAACTGTCTAATCCCAAAGGGGTCTTCTCCTTTAGGCCAGTAGATGTCACTCTTGCACTTTCACAAAATTGTCTTAATAAGGTTCTGACAGCACAGCTTCCTGGCACATACAATAATCATGAACATGACTTCAGAGTTAAAACTTTGATGTCTCAGTATAACACCTTGTAAGCTAATTCACAATGTCCTGTCAAGAATAGTGTTAAGGTAGTAGGGTGCAACCGCACCAGGGATTAGCAGTGCCCCAGTCAAGAATATAGTAAGAAGTATGTTCTGTGAAAGCACGGAGGGTCTGGTACCTGCACAAGGCTTTAGTTAACGGAAACAAAATTCCTGTTTGAGATGATTGAAAGACTCACCCAGAGCTGTTGTTTCAATGTGCAACATAAAAGTTCCTTTTATTGTAGTATCCAAGTTAAAAACGCCATCAAGCACAAGTTAACATAAAACAGCATACAAACTTGCTCATTCATCTTACACCCGCTCCCTATGCACAGCGTTACTCCAAGGTCACATGACATGTTTCACCAATCCTGGCTTTCTTGATGGTGTTTTTAACTTGGATACTATAATAAAAGGAATTTTCATGCAGTTTGAAATTGGGCACTCACCACCATGGAATAAAAGGAGCAACACTCTTCTGTTATGGCATAAAAAGTAAACTTTTATTTCTGTGCCATCTCTTCGGCACCACAGGTCTACACCTGATGTGTTTTGGACACTGAATGTTCTTTATCAAGGGTATAGACAAAATCACAAACCTTATACTGTACTTAAATAGCAGAAGCGTGATGTTATTTGCTTATGTCATGTTACAATCAAGTGAATAACTTTCATGCTTGGCAATCACTAAATTAATTACACACCTAAAGAACAGTTATCATACATTTTTAGTACTTAACATTAAAAGACTTTAAGAACCTTGTATGAAATAACTTAATAATAGTTTAATACTGGTTCTTTTAAAAACTTTTTTTCATCCCATTTAAAAGTGTGATACACATCTTAAATTATAAACACTATTTCTATTATGTGTGCTTAATCTAACTAACTGATTCATGATTAATTAAAAACCACACCAGGGGGTGTGGCTAGCTGCTCAGCCATCAAAACACTCTTTCAGAGAGCTCCCAAAGATTGCTGCTTAAAAATATATATAAAATAGACTTACAAACTATTTGGTGGTGCAGAGGTGCAGATAATCTATTTTCAAAAGTTTGGACATTGCTTAAGGTCAATTTCCTTACTATGGGCTTGAAGAATTCAGAGAATAAAGCCAACTTCTTTGTGCCTCATTGCAGTGCCACGAAAGCACCGACAAGCATCCTCGCAGCATGTGTTGGAGGAGCCCAACAAGAAGGACTCCCACCCGGCATCGCTTCACTCACTCCAGCAGGCTCTCTCAACTCTCACCAAAATGGTCCAACATATGGACACAAAAATGGACTCCTATCATGATCACATGCTGGCTATAGAACATTGGATGGATGGCTTAGTGGAAGCAGCGGCAAGTGCTAAAAAAAATTCAAATAAAGCACTGGCCACAGTGGTGACATGTGTGAGAGAGCACACACTCATGAATAGTCGAATTGAGCATCTTGAAAATACTGTGAGGGCCTTGCATGTCCGGGTACTTGGATTCCCTGAGAAAATGGAGGGTGATGATTTATGTGCATTTATGTTATCATTGCTAAATCAGACATATAGATTAGACCTCCAAGACCTTATTCTCCATGCTTACTGGATCACACCACGGAGAGCTAGTGGACAGAAACTGGAGGCTCGCACTATCCTGATGATCACTGTGTCGTCGGTGATTCGAGATTGTATCCTGCAAGCTGCTAGAACCAAGAGGAATGTACACATTGATGGGTCTCGGGTGATGTTATTCCCAGACCTGTCATATGCAACCCGAATTAAAAGGAAAAGTTGTGATGCAGTGAGGCGGCGATTCCGCGATCTAGAGATCCGTACAAGCATGCTGATCCTGGTAAGACTCCATGTGAATATCGGGCAGAATACATATGTTTACACTGATCCCAAGAAGGCAGGAAAGATGCCTGAAAAGCTTGAGGTGGAAAAGGCAGCTCGAGAGGGAGAGAATTCCTCAGAGTCGGAAGACAAAGAAGGGACTTAAATGTGGACTCCTGTGTAGAACTCTGTCTAATTCCAAATTCAGTTTGCAGGTAATGCTACAATTGCTGGGGACTAGTTTTTGGACTTCACGATAGGCATTTCAAAGGACATTATGGGACTTATCCAGAGAAACAAACAAATACTGAACTGTATCTTTTGAGCTTTGGGACTGTATGTTTTGATCTTTCAGTATAAATTAAAGTTAAGTCCGTATCCCCTTTTCTGTGGATGATTATGTTTCCTTAGTTGTCCCATTAAGTGTCAACATAATGCTCTTCTAAACGCCGCTGTACATAGTTAAAATGGCAGTTCTGATTTTGTTTTGTCTAGAGAGAGGAACTCTGTTCTCTCAAGTATTTGAAGACCTGCTTCTAGAATAAATATTAGTTATTTTTATTTATTTAGTTTTTGTTAACCGAGTAGGTGCACTAGCCATAAAATGACTATTTTCAGGCACGACCCGGGAGAGTACAACAAAAGGAGAACAGTTGAACAACAGCAACATGGGTACAATAGTACAAACAGAGGAACAGTACAGCAGTGCTACAAAAATACAATGGGTAGAAACAACAAAAAATAATGTTTTCTAGACCTACTTATGAAAATAGAGGTTAAAAGTTACAAAACTAAAGTGCTATCTATCGAATAGGCTAAGGGAGCAAACTGATAGTGGACATTTTTCTTTGCATTACTTATGGGCTTTATAAACAAAGGCTAAATAGCTGTTTCATGCATTGTATAAACTATTATGTGGTTATTGTAGTTTAAGGCATTAGCAGCACATAGCCATTCTGTAAAATTATGGGAAAAATGTTTGACATACCCCTCTATCTTGTATCAGTGTTAACACTGACTCATATAACCTAACATCAGCTTTGTCTGGAAAAATGCTTTGTTCCAAGTGAAACTCTTGTACTGTGTAGTACAGGGTTTTATATAACTCTAAAAATTGATTAGCGTTTTGCTCATAAAAGTTCTAAAACATTGCGAAAATGCATAGCACTTGCCTCACTGTGTTTAATAAATACAACACTTCTAGAAAACCTATATAAATGCTTTCTGTACAGTTAATATTGTCCCAGGACAAAAACTGCTAATCAATTATGTAAAACCCTGTAGTATAACAATATAAATAAGAAATAAAAAAAAATTAAAAAAACACCAACTTTATATACCCTCAACTATGCGGCAGCATGTCACAACTCTTTTACCCGTAGTACTTGCAAAGCAGTTAAAACTCATAATGTCAATGTTTTAAATGAAAGGTTTTAGCTCAAAGGGAACATTAATTCCTGGGAATTCAGTTGCTTTAAGATTAAATATCCAGAATGCTTCCCTTTTGAGGATCATGGCATTGTAATCCCCCCCCCCCAGGATTTTAAATAACTTTGTCTATTATTTGAAATGCAAAATTGTGTTCTGTAGGATTTCTAGCTTCCTCCTTCCAAATACCTGAAATAAAGAAAACATCCTCAATGTGTTTTTTCTTCATAAAATGGTCCCTTGCCAATCAGCCCCCACCACCCTACACACCCCCAGTACACCCTCATTCACCTGAACAGGTTCCAGGTTTGAGATCTACTCTCCGATTGAAGACACATCTTGCTGCTGGAACCGACAACTGCAATATGAGAAACTAAGGTAAATGAGGTTCAATGTACTTCAATGAGGGTTTCAACTTTTATTCATAACCCAGCCATCTTTTAACATTTTGACCCCAAATGTTTAACATAGCCTTTTGGGGACCCAACCTCATGAACAATATGACTGTCATTCTGCATCTCTCACCGAAAAGGGGATTTCTCAGTCACTTGGTGGTTTTACCTTTTGGGCGGGATTTATGTAATGACAGTTATATTGTTCATGAGGTGGGATCATAAGAAGGTTATGTTGAAAATTTGGAGTCAAAATATGTAAAAATGGCAAAGTTATGACCATTCATTGCTATTTAGCTATGCACACTCATAACTTCTGAAATTTTAAACAGTTTGACCTCAAATTTTCAACATAGACTTCTTATTACCCCACCTCATCTGTGTCACAGCTGTAATTTTTCAAATAATAGTCAAAATGTGTTTTCACACTGGTGGTGTGGAATGGCATTGCAATTGTGTGGAATTACATTTTGGGGGGGATTCAAACATTTTATGTACCAGGTACATGAGGTGGGGTAATAAGATGGCTATGCTAACAATTTGTTTGTTGTTGTCCTATAGATGGAAGCGTAGGTCCCTTTCACAGCGACATACATATACACACATCTATGAAGGGATGATGCTCCCACAGGTAAATAAGGATATAATTACTCTTGCTCAACAACTATAGATTTGTGGGAGCACAGGGCCCACAGGCATATAAGGCTGTGATTATGCTATCTCAAAAGTAAGTAAATTCTTTGCAAAAGCTACATTAATGCATCAGGGTTGATGTCAAACCATAAAAAGGATGGCAATACGACCCTAATACCAAACCCCACTCTGCCCACACCAGCAGGCACTGGGGGTGTGCCTTGGGGGTCATCAGCCATAATACTCATCCCATTCCATAAGTAAATAAGCTGAAATGGGTACAGTATAGGAGAATGGGGTCAGTGTGGCTGATGACCTAAAGGCACACCCCCGAAGCCTGTTGGTGTGTGCAGGGCATGGGTGGGATGTTAGGGCTGGAAACCCTAACATCGTAGTTCCCTCATTTCTGTGGTTTGATATCAGCCCTAACTGATGCATTAACATAGGATCTTCCTGGACATAAGTCTCCACCACTCATTCACACTAGTGGGATTAGCGCCGGAGGCACTAGGACCCATTGGGAGCAAACTTTTTGCTGGAGGGTCGGCGCGGAGATGGCGCGCGAGGCAGCGCCGCAAGCAGCAGCTCGGCGGCAATCATTATCTCGGCGATGACCTCAACCGCCTCAGTTCCTTTTTCCCCACCGTCGAGTGCGCTTCGGTGACTTAACGTCGCTTCGCTTCATCCCGAGAGTCAAACTTCAAACTAGCGCATAGTTTTCAGGTTTTTGTAACATTATCACGATAGTAGTATCAGCTAATTTTATTCTATTTTGTTAAATTTTTCTAATATTTTAAATTTAACTTACTTGAAAAGTCTCGGCCTACTGGGCGAAGTCGACCATGAGCAGGTCAGGTGGCGGTAGGAGACTTATGTAAAGCTGTTCAGTCAGCCGGGCTGGGTCCGGTCAGCCTCCCTTCTCCTCAGCGGGGTTCCGACAATGGTCAGTCCGATGCCGGGGATGAGGCGGTCCCCGTCGGCATAAAATAAGCGGTCGCATTCTCGGCACCGTTCGACCTCGGGAACTCTTCTTGACCAGGGTCAAAAGAGGAAGGCATCACTCGGTCGCCCTCTATGGTATATCTCTTGGCGTCGACGATCGGTTATCGTAGCTAGTTGCGGTCTCCTTCTTGGTCGCAACTTCGGTAACCGTCGTCCTCGACATCGAGCCCTCCGCCTATAGGTAGGGCTCCAGATGAGCAGTTTCATCAGTGGGCGCTTTATGGAGGCGTCGGCTTGGAAGTTGGTTCTTCTGCCTGGCTCGGTTGCCATGGAGCCCTCGGGCTCCTCCGGCGATCAGGTAGGGCGGTTGGACCTTCCTGTCGCCGGCATCTTCCTGGTGCCAGCGACTCCGGCGCTTAGGTGTTCCCTCCCTCACATGGCTGCGGCGCAGGGGGCCACACCGATGCCCTTATCTCCTGTTTTCCTTCTCTAGCTTTCCAGGTTCCTGGGGCGTTCCCGGCGCCTTCCTCGGGGTCTGTTGGCTTGTCGGTGCCGTTTTCGGTGCACTGGGCCTTCGCGGTGCGTCCAGCGGCACCGGGTGGTCTCAGCGGCGCCACCTGCGGTGCCGTTGGGTCTGGCGGCACCGTCGGTGGATACCCGCTTTGTCTAACGGCGCCGTCGAGCGGCGGCTTGGTCCAGGCGGTGCGTTAGCAGCGCCGTGGGCATCAACAGTGCCGTGTGCTCGCGGCACCGCCGGGGGTGCTTGCGGTGCCGCGTGCCTCTTCGGCGCCGTGCCCCTCCGCGGTGCCGTTTTCAACCCGTTTTGCCTTTTCGGCTCTGGGGGCCCTCGGGGACTCTCCTTGTTTCTCTGCTATTTCCTCCTCTCCTAATTTTCACTCCTTTCCTGTCCAAACAGTCCTTCCTGGACCATCAGGAGATGATGTTGAGCCTGACCCAGACCTTCAGTTGGGTGATGAAGTGGAGGAAACAGGATCTTTCTTTGCTACAGAGCCTGGGTGAGGACCTGTCCTTTAAGTCTCTGTTGAAGAACCTGAGATCCACTCTTTCTCTCAGACTACAGACATCAATCCTGGGAAGATATTAAGACTCCAGTATCTTCGTAGCCGGAGATCCCTCTGGATTTGACTCCTCCGATCCAGCCTTCTTTCGAGGCAGCTGTCTCAAATGGTTTGGAATAATCCTGCTCTTATTCCCTCAGTGGCTAAATCCATTGATAAAGTATTCAGCTCCCAAGGATCGTCCCATTTTGGCATCCCAAGCCTTTGCGGATCCTATTGTAGTCCTGGCAGAGAATGACAAGGTCGTTTCTTCCTCAAACTACTACAGCTCGACCTATTAACAAAGAATCTCATAAGATTGATACATTAGGTAGAGAGTCTTTGCTGCCTCCACTCTAAGTATGTGTATTGCCAGTTATCAAGGCTATTTTTCTCAGTATGAGTATATCCTGTGGCACTCTATGAAAAGAATGATTGAAGCTCTTCCAGATTCGGACTCCAAGTCAGAGCTTCTTCTGACCGTTATTAGAGGTATTGAGTCCAATAACCAACAGGTCAAAGCCGCCATCGCATGTTGGGTCTCATGGCGTCCTCGGTGTTCACTGTACCCCTGGCCCGGTTTCACATGAGAACCACCCAATGGATGCTCTCCACTCAGTGGTCTCCGACCTCTCACCCCCAGTCTTATCCCATCAAGGTGACGGAGCCCCTTCGAAGGTCTCTCACCTGGTGGTCTCAAGAGAGCAATCTCCTGGAAGGGTTCCCCTTTGCTCCCCCCGGATCATCAGATCTCCATCACCACAGGCGCATCGCTAATGGGATGGGGAGCTCACTGTCCTCCCTCCACACTCAAGGTGTGTGGACTCAGTTGAAACTCATCTCCACATAAATGTCTGGAGATGAGAGCGGTCCTCTATGCGATCCGAGCTCTGAAGGATATCCTTTGTCACAAGAACATTCTCCTTCAAACGGACAACAAAGCTGTGATGTATTACATCAACAAGCAAGGCTGTGCTCATTCTTATCCCCTTTGCAGGGAATCAATGAGGGTGTGGGAGTGGTGCTTGGAGCACAAGTCTCTGATTCAAGCAGTTTATCTGCCAGGTATACAAAACGACCTAGCAGATCACCTCAGCAGAACGGAGGCAGACCCTCACGAGTGGTCTCACGATCCAGCGTGCTCGGTCACTGTTGAAGAGTGGGAACTCCAGACCTGGACCTTCGCATCCCACTCAGCATAAAACTGCCTCTCTTCTGCTCCAGAAATCCAGGGCCTGGCATTTTCTGTCAGGATGCGTTCAGGCTGCGGTGGACAAAGCGCTTTCTTTCGCCTTTCCACCACTTCCTCTAATCCAGAGTACTCCTCAAGTTCGAGTCTCAGGGGACCAAAATGATTCTCATTGCTCCTCCTGGCCTCGGCAACTATGGTTTCCTCTACTCAAGAGTATGTTGGCAGCCTCTCCGAGACCACTTCCCTTGCAAATCAATCTTTTGACTCAGGGTTCGTTGGTCCATCCCAACCTGAAATCACTTCACCTTCATGCTTGGCTCCTGAAGAGGTAGAAGTGAATCAGTTCAACGTCTCTGTAAGTCTCAGACATCCTTCTGGCTGCTCGGAAGCCAGCCACCGGAAAAACGTACGCTTCCAAATGGAAACGTTTTTCTCTCTGGTGTGCAAAGTCCTCTTGGAATCCTTTTCCTGTCCTCCTGACAAGGTTCTGAGTATCTTTTGGACCTATCAAACTCAGGTCTCCAGTACTCCACAGTTAAAGTTCACCTTAGTGCCATCTCAGCGTTCCATGAGCCGGTTTCTTCCTTGACTCTGGCTCAGTTACCTATGGTGAAGAGATTTCTTAAGAGTTCTTCATACCAGACCCCTGTTAGCGTCCAGTTGCAGCCTGGGACATTAACCTGGTGCTGGACATGCTCACTTCGGAAGCCTTCGAACCCCTAGCTACCTGTGAGCTAAAATTTCTTACCTGAAGACTGCCTTCCTGGTGGCCATTACCTTAGCCCTGGGGTCTCTGAGATACATGCCCTGGTTACGGACCCTCCGTTATGCTGTATTCCATAAAGACAAGGTAGTTCTCCGTACTCATCCTAAATTTCTTCCCAAGGTTGTGTCAGAATTCCATCTAAACCAACCTCTGGTACTCCCTCTTACTTGCTAATTTCCAAAATGAAGGAAGCGATCTCTTCATTCCTTGGATGTTAAGAAACCTTGCGGTTCTATTTAGATAGAACCAAAATTTTCACAAAGACTCAGCAACTGTTTGTTTCTTTCAGCGACACCGGCTGGGTCAACCTGTCGCTATCAGATGCATCTTATCATGGTTAGTGGCATGCCTTGACATTGCTATTCCATGGCTCAAGTTAAATTAGAAGGTAGAGTGTCGCTCCACTCTACTAAAGTGATAGCGCGGCATCCCTAAGCGATTTGCAATGTTCAATTGCAGATATCTGCAACACCGCCACCTGGAGCTCAGTGCATACCTCCGTTAAGCATTATGCACTGGATGTTCATGCCAGGCGGCATTCCGCGTCGGCAGAACTATCCTAATGGACTTCTATCTTTGTCGCATGAGCTCTGGCTCTCCTGCCGCCCTTTGGGGATTATCAAGCTTGGTACTCTCCCACTGAGTGTGAATGAGTGGTGAGACTTATGTCAGGAAGATAGAAAAGTGCGTACCTACGTAATTCTTGATCTTCTTGGACGAGTCTCCACCACTCATTCCTGCCTCCCTCCATCCCGAGCTCACTGCTGTGTTGGTCTTCACTCCCTCAAATCTTTGGGCGTGAAGACTTCTTTGCTGACCCTTCTTACGCGGGTCGTGGGACTGTCTTATGTCCGTTTTAAGGTTAGATTTACTCTTTCTACGTTAGTTGCGCTGCACCTCCTTGGTAAAAAGGTACTGGCGGTTGGAGGTCGTCGCCCGAGATGGTAATTGCCACTTTCCGAGCCGCTGCTTTCGCGCGCCGTTCTGGCGCCATCTCGCCAACCCTCCAGCAAAAAGTTTGCTCCCGATGGGTCCTAGTGCCTCCGGCGCTAATCCCACTAGTGTGAATGAGTGGTGGAGACTCGTCCAAGAAGATCAAGAATTACGGTAGGTACGTAATTTTCATTTTTTGCAAAGAATATATATTATAGGGGCACATTTGTACCCCTTTGGTTAGAGTTAAATCTTCACTTCTATGTTAAACTAAAAATGTTGCACTTTAATAACTTCGCAATCATTTAAGTGATCCACATGAAATGTTACATGCACCATCAGGGAACAAAGATCACTTGTGGCAGGTTTCGTTCTGGTCGGATATGTGGTTGCAGAGATATGGGGTGTCAAAAACATGTAAATTACTGTTTTTGGTCAAATTCTTTGTCACACTGGTATGCAAAAATGGCTTGGAATTTTGGTCTGAAATATTTAGGGTATATAGGTCTTGGGTCACCGGGGTGCTTTTTGAAGATTTGGTGAAAAAATAATAATGCGTTCAAAAGTTATTACATTTCAGAGTTTCCCATTATTTTGTACAGGAAAATTTAGATGTGAGCCTCAAATCAGGATTCTATTTTGCAAATGGATAATCATCTTCTGCAAATGGGTACTCCTGTGCCTCAAATGGGAAATCCTGTTTTGTGCTGCTGCCATGTTGTTTAAAGTTAGTGGTGGTAACAAAATGAAATAGCTCAAAAATAGTGGGCTTTAGTAAACACCAATGGCTGTAGAGTCTGAATCCGACTTTAGTTTTTTATAACTTGCTTGGAAAAGCATTTTAAGATGCTGAAATCTTTTTCTGCAAATTGCAAAAAGGAATCATGACACAAGATCATCCTTTGAAATTTGCAAAAAAGGATTTGTTCCTTTGACCCAAATTGTGAAAAAGCAACCACGGAAAAGGATTGTGAGCTGTGGACAAGGATTCTTTTTCATAAATTGTGAGAAAAGGATTCTTTTTCACAGTTTGTGAAAAAGGATTTCAGCATCTGAATAAACTGCATTCCCCACATTTCCATGTAAAAAAATGTAGAGTTCCCTGGTAGTCTAGTGGTCCTTCCCCCCTCCCCTAATGTCCGATCGCCATCTCCTTATTACCAAATAATATGGCCTGGTAGTCAAGATGTGCCTTGGGGTTGTTGACCCTAATGCCCACCTCATTCTCATATACTGTACCCGTCTCACCTTATTTACTCATGGAATGGGGTGAGCGTTAGGCATACCCCACACCTGTTGCTGCTTGCAGGGTGGGAATGTGGAGTGAGTGGGAGGGGTTTTAGGGTTGGAAACCCTCATGCCACATTTCTCCACTTTTGTTGCTTTAACCCTAACTAGTGCATTAACAACGTTTTTTGCCAAGAATATGTATATACACACACACACACACACCAGCAGTGCAGGCCTTACATTTTTGAGATGCATTTAAGTAGGTAGTTTTACTGTACACCTCTGTCCATTTGCCAATTTATCCTTTCTCCCATCTGTCAATTAATTGGTTTTAAATACAATTGAGTTTGTCATGCTAAAAATCAAGAACATGAAATCAGCAATATCTATTGATGCCCTATAGAAAATTATGACATCCCAGTCTGGCCATCCTTGAGAGAACTGTCCACCAGCCTGATATTATGACATTAATTTTAATATTATTCACTTGCAGCTGTTTGAAAAAGATTAAAAAATAAATGTATCTTGTTTTTTGCTCACTTTTAGTCTTAGGTTTGAATAGTATGGTGGATTTTGATGTGCATAGTTAGGACTCTTGCATTATATAACAAGAAACTTGTTCTTTCCTTTTCATTTCACTTCAGTAAATTTTCTTGATAGTATGTACAGTATAAATAAACTCCCTAAAACCAGATTGTATTGAACTTTTTATGCATTTTCACTAAAGTTTGCAGGGCAATAGGTCCATTTAGAATGTTTTACTATCCTGATGAAAGATAAAGAACAAAAAGCAAGAATTAGAATTATTTAAAAATAATCTGCCCCTGGGCTATGAGCATATAATTTTTATTTATTCATTTATTTTTCTAGATTTCTACTCACCAGAATAACCTTGTTTAGTTTAATCGTTTTGAAGAGGGTCCTGGGAGACAGTTACAACATGGCACATGGAAAGTTACAACATATATACAGCCTCAGTTTTAATTTTTCCCACTGTACACTTCATACCAGATTGCAGTAATACCTTCGCCAAATTCCATCACTGATGTTTTACTTCTTTTCATCATGTTTTTTACAATAATGTAAAACTTGCTTTCATCACTGTAGTCATGGGAACTATTACTTCTTTGTACCTGCTCCAGTGCTGCTTGCTGCTTAGTAACATGACTCTTTTTTTGTTACTAACGGTAGGGTCCTGTGCGCATGTCTGTGCTGCTCATTGGATCCAACTTCTTCATTGATTTCCCTCTTTGGGAATAGTGCTGCTACATCAGTGTTGTGCCATTTTTTCTCTGGCTATGCTGTCATCCAGTTATCTGCCTGCCATTTGTGCTCCTCTTCCTCTAGATCCTGGTAATACCCATTGGATTCCTCATTAGACCCAGAGTGCCTCAGCAACTACAGACCAGTTTCTAACCTCCCGTTTTTAGGGAAGGTTATAGAAAAAGTGATGGCCATCCTGTTTGAGGCACATCTTGCCTACTCCTTCACTTATGAGATATTCCAGTCTGGGTTTCGAGCTGGGCAAAGTACTGTATGAAGACTGCCCTGGTGAAGGTGCGTAATGATCTCCTGATGGCAAGGGACAGGAGGTAGAATACCATCTTAGTCCTCCTGGACTTATCAGCAGCGTTTGCCACTGTGGATCATGAATTGCTACTTGACCGCCTGCAGTACTGGTGTGGCCTATCAGAAAATGTCATCAAATGGTTTAGGTCATACCTAACAGGCAGAGTGCAGAGGGTGATGATGAGGCTTGCCACATGTAGCCCAAAGACTCTGTCCTGTGGTGTTCCGCTAGGTTTGGGCTTGTCACCCTTGTTGTTCACAGTGTACATGCTACCATTAGGAGACATTATCGGGCAGTATGGGCTGGGTTTTCACTGTTATGCAGATGATACTCAGCTCCACCTGTCCTGTGCACCAGGTAACCAGATGGCGCCTTCCATATTTTAACAGATGCCTAGAGGAAATCCCGACTTGGATCACTCAAAACTGGCTTAGACGTAACCCAGACAAGACTGAGGTGCTAGTGGTGGATCCATGTTATCGTTGTGGTGGGGGTAGTCAGGGGAACCCCTCTGAACTAGTGCTGAGGGGTTCCCCGTCATTCCATTCCCGCAGGTGAAGGATCTGAGCATGATCCTAGATGATGGCCTGACACATGATGCAAAGGTGTCAGCTGTTGTCAAAAGCGGATATTACCATCTAAGAAACGTTGCCTGGATCCAAGCCCTGATACCATATGAGGACCTGCCTACACTGGCACATGCTTTTGTTACATCCATGTTGGACTACTGCAATGCCCTGTACCTTGTGCTATCTGGAGGCAACCTCTGCTGGCTGCAGTTGGTGAAGAACATGGCGGCAAGATTATCAGGTGTAAAAAGAAATGAGCATATTACTTCTATCCTCCACAAACTGCACTGACTGCTGGTCAGGTGGAAGACTATTTTCAAGGTAGGGCTCCTTACCTGCAAGGCCCTGCATGAAAGGGGACCAGTCCACCTGCAAGATCTCCTTGAGCCCCATCGTCCAACCCGGGCTCTCTGTTCTGCCAAGGGTGACCTCCTTGGAATTCCCAGGGCTAGGTTGCGGCATTCTGCGGACCATGCGTTCTGTTGCCACGCCTACCCTGTGGAACTTGTTACCTAAACATCTCAGAAAGGCATCCTCAGTAGAAACCTTTAAAACAGATCTAAAAGCATTTTTATTTCAGAAGGCTTTTTTTAATTTTTTTTATTTACTATGCTTTTTGTCCCAGCCAGCGTTGGGACATCTGCCCTGGTCACGGCCCCCACCACCTCCATCTCCCAAATGAGCCGTACTCCCCCCATGCCCCCTTGCTTACCCCGGGTGGGGCTGTGGCACTGGCCAAGGTGTCACGGTTGCAGGTTCAGGTCGAGGCAGCCTGGAAGCACATGGAGAGGAGGCGGGAGGTGTCATAGAGGTGCTGACTGGGAATTTTGAGTCCCGAAGGGCGTTGTTTTCCTTGGGGTGGGGATGTGCATTGATGTCCTCGTCCTCCCCACCCTGGGCGTCCAGGCGCGGTTGCAGTGGATCGCCTGGCCTCTGCAAGGGGTCCATAGTGCGCTGGACGTGCATCCCCCCTCCCCCCGGAGAAGGAGAGCAGTCCAAATGACGCTCCATCCATCTCCCCCGGCGGCCCTCTGGCAACCCAGGTCTGTTCCTGAACACGGGTCACCAGTGTCGCATGCGGAAATCCAACTGCTGCACCGACGGGCTGGCTATTTCAGGAGGCATTTGATTTATAACTGATACTAGCCTGTTTTATTATAGATAGATGTGTTTAAATATGGTTGACTTTTTGCTGATTTTATATGATATTGTGATAATATGTGTATTGTATGTTATGTGTTATTTTTATTGTTTTAACATTGTACATCACCCAGAGTCCCCGGAATGGGGTGCTTTATAAATAAAGCATCCATCCATCTATCTATCTATCCATCTATCCATCTATCTAGCTAGCTATCTATCTAATCTAATCTATCTATCTGTCTATCTATCTATATGTCTGTCTGTCTATCTATCATATCTGTCATGTGGTAATGTTTCAGCTGCGTCTTTGGTCTCCTTTGCCGCTCCACTCCTGCCATCTTTGTAATGCTAAGATAGGTTGCTGGTGGTGGGCTAGACTCTGTATGCTGGCCTGCAGCTCTCTGCTTATTGGTCATTGCCTGGCTCTGCCTCATAGACACTCCTGTGGCGTCTTTGACTCTGTTCTCATTTTACTTTGGGGATGGTTGCCTTCTTTGCCGTCAACATTCTCATCACCAGCTCCAGTTATTCCCACTGTCATATGACACCACAGTCAGTTGCTGGCTCTGTGCTCAGGTCCACATACTGGCCCCAGGCTGTTTGCATAATGGTTGCTGCCTGGCACTGCCTCATTGATGTTCCTGCTACATTTTTTGCCTCTGTTTCCTGTTTTAATATATTTTTAAATACATACTTTTCAATAAAGTTAAACTAAACTGAACTGTTTTAATACACTGTTGACTTTTTTGCCATCAACATTCTTATCACCATCTACAATTGCTTTATCTGTCATTATGATTTCATAGTCAACTGGACTTCTGCTGGGGTCCTTGTGCTCTCCCATAGCGCTGTGATTGTTGCTTATCACCTACCTCTGCCTCATTAGCATGCCTGCTGCAGTTTCTGTCTGTTTCTGTTTTGCTTCAGAGTCTGTTGCCTTCTTTGCTGTTGCCATGCTCATCGTCAGCTCCTGAGGCACCATCTGTTCCTAACACACCCTGGTCAGATGCTGGCTCTGTGCTCAGGTCCTTATGCTGGCCCTTAGTTCACTGCATGTTGGTTGTCACCTGGCTTTATCTCTTTGCCATTCCAGCTGATGTTTTGTATATAGTTCTCTCTTGTACTTTAGAAGCTGTTACCATGTGACCCCTCAATGTTCTCACTGTCAATTCCATTTATACAAGTCTGACTGTCCCAATGACAGTTCGGTTATTGCTGGCTCTGATTGGGGCCCTTATACTATCCCACAGCACTTTGCTCACAGATAGTCTGGCTTCACTTTACAGTTGGTCCTGCTACTTTTTCTGTTCTTCTTTGTGTTACTCAAGGGACAGCATGTGGCTTTGCCATGGACGTTTTTGTTGCCAGCTTTGCGCCTGCCCTGTTTCAATGTGCTTGTCTTACCTTGCCTTCCCTTGTAACTGCTACTGCACCATTTTGGCATGAGATGGCCTGGGGTTTCAAGGTTGACATCCCAGTCTGGCCATCCTTGAGAGAACTGTCCACCAGCCTGATATCTGTTTGATAAAACATGCCAAATGGAATCATCTAGTCACCTCCTCTGTTTGTAATTTCATTTGACCATTATTTTAAATAAAATGGTATTAGCTTTTACTTAATTTCTCATTGATCTGGCCTGTATTTTTAGTTGGGTGGGCATTGTTGTTTATTTTGCTACTGTTGTCTTGGGGGTCCTTTTTAGGTTGGGTGCCTGAATGTTGTGTACTTTGGTATTAGTTTCAATTGTAAAATGTCTAAGTTCCCCCGCAGTGGTGCACTATTTGTCCTCCACCCTCCACTCCTCCCCTCCCTTTGTGTCAACTTACCAGCACTGTCGTGCACTGGGTATTGCTAATAGGAGGGGGGGTGGGGGCGTGGACATTGGAGAACGAATGAACACACCTCTCACATTGGTGTGGTTAGGCCTAGAAGATGCCCTGGGGCAAAATGGAGTCTAGAATGGGGCATTCCATGTCTAGTCTCCATGCCCAAGGGCACTGCCTCTTGTGGCAGGCAAGTAGCCGAGGCGACCCTCGAAGCCCGTCCAACTCGAGCCGTGTTATGCAATGCCAGCTCTATTAAAAATAAGACTGCAATTGTTGCAGATCTTGTTGGAACAACTGATCTGGCTTGCATCACCGAGACCTGGTTGGACGAAAATGCTGGCCCTATTTTGGATGCTACAATTCCGTCCGGGTACTCGGTGATACACCGCTTGAGATTGGATCGCGGGGGCGGGGGTGGCAGTCTGTTTGAAAACTGAGTTGGGCCTCACGTGTGTACCAGTTGAGGAAGCTGAGTCATTTGAGTGTACCGTGGTGGCTGGTGTAGGTTGCAGGTTAGCTCTCGTCTACGGTCCACCTGGGGACAAGATGCGATTCCTGCAGGAAGTAGCGGATTTCATCACCGACATGGTATTGGAATTGCCCAGATTGGTAGTAATGGGTGACTTCAATGCCTGGGTCGACAACAAACTCTCGCAGTTTGGACAACACATCCTCCAGCTTATGACATCTCTTGGCCTTACACAGGTTGTTACCTCTGCCACCCATAAACACGGTCACTCTCTTGATTTGATTTTCCTTCTGGGGATCAAGGCCTCTGACTTGGAGGTGGAACCTGTTGGTTGGTCTGATCACTGCACTGTGAGGTTCAACTTTTGCACCCCCCGTCGAAGGCCTATCCCTGTGGAGATGGTCAGTTACCGCCCTTTATGGGAAGTGAGCCCTGAAGGCCTAGCGGTGGTGATCGATCTCTCGGAGTTTCCTGTGGCCAGCTCGAGTCCAGAGACTTTAGTTGTGGCCTATAATAAGGCCATTTCTGTAGCCCTGGACTTGATTGCTCCTGTCTGTGTTCATCCTCTCTCCCTTCACCCTCGGGCCCCTTGGTTTGATGGGTCTTTGAGGGAGTTGCGGCAAGTAGGACGTAGGTTAGAGCAGTGTTGGCGGAAATCCGCCCTGGAGGCCGACCACCTTAGATTGGTTGAGCATTATCAGACTTAACAATCAGCGATCTCCCGTAAGAAGGCAGAATTCCTGTCCGGGGAGATTGCTACTACTCAGAACCGACCAGCTCACCTCTTCTGAACTGTTGACAGGTTGTGCAGCCCAACCTGTCTGCAGCTCCGAAGACCTTTTTTGCAAGTGGAGTGCGATGAACTTGCTTGGTTCTTTGTGGCTAAGGTGGCCGACATCAGGTTGGAAATTCTTTCAACTCGCTTTATGGGGGCTACTGATGATTGGTGTTCGGTCACTTCACCTTGAGCTTCCTGGAGTACCTTTGCCTTGCCCAAGCTCGCGGATGTCATGCAGATTGTCCAGGATATTTGCCCTACTTGCTGCAGTTTGGATCTGGGCCCAACTTCCTTGATTATGGGTTGTTGGGATATGATTGGCCCGGTCCTGGTGCTGATAGTCCAGTGCTCCCTGGAATCTGGTGAGTTTTCAAGCTCCCTGAAGGAGGCGACAGTAACCTCCCTCCTAAAGAATGCTTCTTTGGACCTGGATTCTCTGGCCAACTACAGATCAATCTCAAACCTTCCCTTTGTCAGGAAGGTGATTGGGAAAGTAGTAGAGGTACAGCTGGATGACCACCTGACCATCCATAACATCTATGAACCTCTCCAGTCTGGTTTCTGAAAGAGGCATAGTACTGAGACAGCACTGGTTTGGGTGTTCAATGATCTCCTGATGGCGAGAGATTGGAGAAGCTGCTCTATCTTGGTGCTCCTTGATCTCGCCTCAGCCTCTGACACTGTCAACCATGGGGTGTTGCTTGAACATCTGAGGTCCATCTGTGGACTGACAGGTATGGTCCTCAGGTGGTTTACATCTTTCTTCACTGGCAGAAGTCAGAGAGTGGTGTCTGGGATTTTTCCTTCGGACCCATTCTCCCTGCCATGTGGGGTAATTCAGGGTTCAGTGCTGTCCTCCATGTTGTTTGCAGTGTATGTGCTGCCCATCAGAGACATTGTAAGATGGTATGGGCTGAGGTTTCACTGCTACGCTGATGATACTCAGCTCTACTTGTCTTTTGCTCCTGACCAGGACAGAGCTGTCCTAGTATTTAATAACTGCCTTGCTGAAATCCAGGATTAGATGAACTCGAGCTGGTTAACGTTGAACGCTGGAAAGACTGAGGTGATGGTAGTGGACCTGGGTCGCCGGATAGAGGGCTTGTGGGCTGATCATCCCTCTGGACTTTTTTTGGGGGGGGCTCTCAGATCCTATCCTCTCAACGGGTGTGAAACTTGGGGGTAGTGCTTAATGATGGGCTGACTTTAAGAGCTCAAGTGTTGGCCATCGTCAAGACTTTCTTTTATCATTTTAAGAATATCTCCAGGATTAAGCACTTGGTTTCATCTGGGGATTTGCCTGCACCAGTCCATGCTTTTCTGACCTCATGCCTTCATTATTGCAACTCCTTGTACTTAGGGCTACCTGGGGTTGATATCTGCCACCTGCAGCTTGTGCAGAATGCAGCTGCACGATTGTTGATGGGGGCTTCTCGAGCTTCCCATATTACTCCTGTGCTGTACGATCTGCACTGGCTGCCAATTAGGTGGCTGATCACCTTTAAAGTTGGTTTACTGACTTATAAAGCCCTACATGGACTGGGCCCTGACTACTTGAAAGAGCTTCTTGTGCCTTACCACCCAATGTGACATTTGCGTTCGGCTGAGGAGGGGTTGCTGGAGATTCCAAGGGTGATTCTGAAATCTTTGGGGGCCTGTGCATTCATGCACATGGGCCCGACCCTTTGGAATTCTCTACCCCGTCAGCTTCAGGAGTGCACGACTGTGGGTGGGTTTAAACAGGCGCTGAAAACCTTTTTATGGTGTCATGCTTTTAGTGGCGCCGAATGATTTGGATCCTCTGTTATTTATTTTATTATTATATTCATTGTTCTTATCATGGTTGTTTTTATCTTTTTGTAAAGCACCTTGATGGCCTGGAAGGCGCTTTTGCGAAATACAATTTATTATTAATACTGAAAAATTAATGTATGCTGTCATTATGTTTCTGCTTAACTACTTATTGTATTGGCCTGCTGTAAAATTGCACACATTGTCTTTGTTGTGGCCTTGCATTTATATATATATACTGTAATAATACTGGTTTCTCTCTTCCACTATACTGTGTAATGTTTTTTCACTGTAACCTTCTGGTACACACCTGAAAATAGGCATGTACAAGTGTAGCGTACTTCTCTGTCAACAAAAATGAAATAAATAAATAACTGTAGTGTCTGACCCCATTCTCTGGGTTGCTTTTATGTGTAGAAACTTTAGACAATGATGGCTGAAAAAGACCAAAGGTCAATCTAGTCTGCTGGGCCTGCCACTGATGCTGTATTGCATCTCACCATCGGTCTTGCCCCCATTGTCACTGTTGCTATGATCAGGGCTTCCTGGACCTTCAGTCCCTTTATAATTAACAGTGCTAGCACTATCTCCACCAACTCTTTCAGGTCACCAAGCAGCACTTGCTGGACAGTCACTGGTCCCTCCTTGTGTCCTATTACAGGCCCGTTGTCCACTGTAGCCTCTTCATTGAAGTTAACATCATGGACACTGTATTACTCAACCAGTACTGCTAATGTCACTTTTTAACTCCATTCTCTGCATAGATCGAGAGGCTCCAGTTTTTCTGGCCAGACCACATATTTGTTATTGACTCATCCTCCATCACCAGTACAATAATTCTGATGTCAGGAGATGGTTGACTTAGCTGTGGTCCCTTCCAATTGAGCCTCCTTCTTTCCTCTCTCTGTGGGGTCGACTTAGTTCTTTACCATACACTGCAAGTTGCATCCAGACCTTCCGTCCCTGAATCATCGTGTGTGGCTCATTCTGCCATGGCTATGTCCTGTTTGGTGTTTTTTCCCCACTGTCTCAGATGTTCTCTCTCTCTGTGACTTGGCCTCTGCCACTTCAGCATCCATTTCCCCTGTTATGGACATGTGTGAGTCTTTAGAAACATAGAAACATAGAATCTGATGGCAGATAAGGACCATACGGCCCACCTAGTCTGCCCATTTCCCTACTCAGTGTTGAAAGCCCAGATCCTATTTGATCTGCAGCACACCTTCTCTGACCATCTCCTGGGTACCTTTATGTCTATCCCATGTGCTTTTGAACCCCCATATTGTTTTAGCCGCCACTACCTCCACTGGTAGGCTGTTCCATGGATTCATCATCCTTTCTGTGAAAAAGTACATCCTGACATTCCTCCTGAGCCTTCCTTCCTCCAGCCTCATATCATGTCCCCTTGTCCTTGTGCAATGCTTTCTCTGAAATATGCTTCCCTCCTTTACCCTGTTTATACCCTAAGGTACTTGAATGTCTCTATCATATATCCCCTCTCTCTCTCCTTTGGGGGTGTGCCTCACTCCAGTGACTCTTCTACTGTCCAGTAAGTTGTGATTTGGTTTACTTCTGGTCCCTCTTATACTCTGGCCTCCTGTACTCTTCAATCTACACTCTTCAGCCTTTTCTGTCTTTCTTGCATTCTCCATAGGCGCAGCTGTTGCTCAGTTGGTGGTGTCCTGCAGATTCCTTGTACTGCTCCTGTTTTAGCATTCCCCAGTCTGTAGACTTGTTACAGTATGGGACCTTCATTTGGTTCTGGAGTCCCTTGTATGGTCTCCATTGGGCCTATTGCTGCATATGAGTGGCATTTCCTTGCCTGACCAACACTTTATCTGGCTGCCATTCCCTTGGCTTGCTAAGATTCAGAACTGTAGTCCCTATTCCTTCTTGTTCTGTGAGATTGGGTTTTCACTCAATCCCTGTCCTTGGTTCCTTCCCAAGGTACTATCTTTCTTTTGAGCTGCATCAGGTTCTCCACCTTTCTGTGTTTATTTCCTTCCACTGTGAATGTGGGTGTAGTTATTTTGCATTCTGTAGATTCTAATGAAGGATTTTGCACCTGTTTGGTTGGCATGATGGACTATATGTAGTTCTCACAGCTTTACATTTTGTTCACTGCAAGGATGGTGGGCACGCCTGTTTCTAAGTACAGTACTACCTTTCCATTATGGCTGGCATCTTGCATTTTATATTCCATGTGCCCTGTAAAGTACATCCTGGTCCTATCTGGTAGTGTTCTACATATCGCATGGCCTCCTTTTTGGCTTGTTTTCTATCCATTTTGACAGATGAGGACTATGATCTATCCTTTCCTTAAATACTATGGTTTGGATTTGGTGCACAATAGATGGACTAGCTTTGGCCTTGCCATCCTCCAAGGCCTGTTGTCTTCAAGGACTTTAGGTCCCTCCTGTCTGGCTTTACTCCTATTTTGAAGTCTGTTAGTTCTCAGCAATCATTCCAAAGTTGTGGCTGTATAGCGGTAGATGTCCTCAAAGAAGATAGGCTAGTTACTTACCAGTAACCATAGACCACCTGTATTTTCAGTTGGCATACTCTGAAAGACATGCCCATCACCACATGTGTGGTCTTATTCTTTTTTGTCACTTACAGTAGTCTTTTCTTTCTGGAACCTCTACCTCTGCTGTCAGCCTGGACTGGGGTCTGGTCTCCCCCTGTTCTGTCAGTATGGTACAACTCCGAACTTGTTTCCAGTGGGAAAACAGGAAAGATATAGGATCACCCATGTTAAAATAGGCAGCACCCAACATACAGCAGCTTGTGATGCTCCAGCTAGGCAAATGTTTCTGAGTGGTCCTGATGCCAGCGGCTTATAGTTCCACAGGTGTGGCTCTATGGAGGTGATTCTCTTGAAGATCTACTGTTACTGATCAGTAACTAACCTTTATTTTAGGTCAGAGCCAATCACAATTATGTCCTCCCCCTCTCTGGATCAAAGTAGTTTTGGCCAAGAGAGGGTATTGTGCATAAGACAACCCTCTGTTGATAATTAGGAGATCTTACTTCGAGAGGGTTCCTACAGTAGGTCTTCACACATAGGACTGCACCCCCTGGCATCAGGACTGCACTGCGAACTTGTAGCTAACAATCATCAGCAGGGACCACCCCCGGCATCACATGATGGATGTCGGATACATTTTGCTTCACTGTATCTTGTGATGAAAGTGGACATACCATGTTTACAGTAAAATCCCTGTATTTATGTTGAAAGATTATAAAATCAATCATCTAATGCAGAGTCATTTAAATTGTTTCATATGCAAGTCTTGATCAGTATGACTGTGGGTGGGGATATGTATGAAAATTATCTTTAGAAATTACAAAAAAGCAGGACATGATTAGCATACTATGTTGGTACTGTATTTCAAAAAAGCTAGATGTTATTCATACGTAAATCAGCTTGTTATCAAGTACTTTGGCGGCCGTGTGTTTGACGTTCCTGACAGGCAATGATGTCACCGAGGGTCTTAGCCCTGCTTTGGCTGTAGATAATCCAACAGGTTAAATAGGAAATAATCTGTTTTATTAATTGTGCTTTAAGGTGTTATTACAACACTTTCTACATTTATAGTAATTGTTTTGCATGTACATCGAAACTAGTGCGTTATCACTTTTACATTTCAAACTGTTAGTAAATTAATCATTCTCAAATTAGCTTTTTATGGGTTTTCAGACATTAAGAAAACCTGAAGATGACAGTTTCCTTTTAAGAGTCATGCAATAAAATGGCTTGATCACTCCCATTGCATTTGTTGTTGAATCCCAATGTGCATCTAAAGCAGATTGTCCCACCTCGGGCAATGTACTATTCCATGATGGATACCTGTAACAGTGGACTGGAGTCATCCTCCAGCCAGCTCTCCATAATACAAGCAAGGTCAGCTCAGGAGTCAAAGATGAAACTCTCAATGCCCATGGTTTTATTCCTCAATGACCTCTGCATTACACAGAAAAACCCAGAGGGGAAGAGCAGGTCAGCCTAACTGATTACCTGCTGCCTGTTGACAGTAGACACAGCCCTGGGTATCGGAACCAGGCAGGGAGAACTGCTATCCCTATTCCAGTCTCTCCCACAGCATCTCCGTGACCTCACATCCCCAATCCTCCTCTCCCCCAACATCCACCTTAGTGTGGATCTGCACCCAATTAGCACTTTGCATGCAAAATAAAATATTTTAACTTACATTGTAATTTCATTTTTATCTGGCTGATCTTACCACGCTTCAGGCCTAACATTATACAAAGCAGTCAGTCCAGTTAGCATCCCAGAATGCCCCAAGGCTCACATCACAGCCAGGGATCAGTCATGGGAAATTCATTTACCTCAGATTGCTAGTAGAGTTATTAATACTACAGTTCCTTGAGAAGCACCAAGGGAGGTCAACTGTGAAAATGCCGACATCCCACACAGCGATGGCACAATACCGACGCAGGTATTGTGCTGCTCAATGTCCAAGTGTTTTCTGTGGGGGCTGTGCCCCTCCCACACCCCCCCGGACATTAGGATTATCAGCTCCAGGTTGGAGTTGGTCCGGGAAGGGGGCAGAACACTGGGGGAAAGCGAAACACGAAAAAGGACCATTACAGCAACTGTCACTGTAATGGTCTTTTTTCGTGTTTTGCTGTCGGGGTATTGAGCTGAAGGGGGGCACCAAGCTCCTTGTTACCAGTCTCCAGTCCTGCTTCCCTGTAGAGACTAAGCATCCTGTAGAGACTAAGCATACTTAGTCTCAGTAGGGCAATAGGACCAGTGACCAGCAAAACACAGTTATTAATCACTCTCATAACAACCTGAGGTAATTGAATATCCTGTGACTGATCCCAGCTGGGACATCAGGCACTGGGGATTCTGGGGTGACTGACTGACAGTTGCATATAATTATTGGACAGGGAGATGATAGGATCAGCTGGAAAAAAAAATGAATTAAACCACAATTACATAAGCTAAACTTTTTTCTTCTGCTTGCAAAGTGCTTTTTGAAAGCTGTCATCTCTAAGGTGTGGAGATTTGAAGATGGGCATTCAGTAGCAAAGAATAAGTTGTGTCTGATATGTGAAGATTTAAAATATTACTGTAGTGCCATGTCATTAAATGTTTCTCATTTATGGTTTGTGAAGAACAACATTTCTTTACAAAATTAAATGATACATATTGTGATGAGAAACAGATGTCTAGGCTGTATGTATATGTGCAAGCAAAAGGACCGAACGCAGGCTTGCAAGTTTAAGGATAAGTACAGTACTTCAGTTGCTCAGTCCACCCACAACATCAACAATACTTTAATATATGCATTCATGCATTATTAATACTGTGACTCAGATATAGTGCACAGTGTTTTTCTTTACAAATTATTTTTCCAGAATTGCCCAGTTAAGATGCACCATCTTATTTTTCAGTGGAGTTCTTCCACTCAGATTGAAAGCTTTCTGCAGTGGGCTGGCAATATAGCCTAGAGGTTAGAGTAATGAAATGAGCTGTGAATGCGCTTGGTACATCCAGCAGACCAGGGGTTGATTCCCACAACCTCCAGTTGCATACTGTGTGACACTGAACAAGTCACTTAACTTGTGCTTAGTGGGCCTACTGATTACCAAAGAATAATAAAAAAAAAAAAATCAAATTTTAACTAGTTACTTTATTAACCTGCATATGTAAAGCTGTGAAAAATAATTGTAGCTTTATGGTATTCCATCTGGGTATACCATTGCTTGGACATTTTTTTGGCCAATCAGAATGCAGTCTTCTGGAAAGCTCTAACTGAATGGATTTTATTAATCTGTTGTAAAATGCTAGTACTGCTATTCATTCCATGGTTTGGCCAATTAGTCAACCTCTGTTCCACACCAGCCCAAGGAGCAGCTCACTAATGTGCCTTTCATTTTATAGCTGCAGACCCTGCAAATATTGTATCCCTGGGGGCAGGTGACATATATAGCCCTCCCACAGGAATAAAGAACAAGGAAACTCTGGGGAAAACAAGAGAGCTTGCTTTTATGATTAGAACCCAAGGACACATTATAAGCATTTTTTCTATGAATATATATATGATGAGAAACTGCCCTTTTACAATTTTAGTAATCTCAGAGTGCTAAACACCTCAGGTATTTTGAATATGATTAGGCTGACTCCATTAACTTATTAATTTTGTAGTGACACTGGTCAGGTATCACTAGTTGCACAAGCTGCCTTCCTTTTTTCAGCTGAGGAGAAGGGTGATTAATGAAATTTGCATTAAACTGGCTTTCATTTTTCTTGCCATGCTATTCGATTACTCATCACCAGACACTGTCTCCAATAATGTTCCTCATTTTTTTTCTCGCAGCATTTCCAGACATTGTGGTTTAATGTGCCTTGCATGATTGGATTTGTCCAAGGTTGTTATTAAATTGTTTTCTGGAGATTATTTGGATGACCCAACATGGCATAATAAGCCCCCAAACTTAAGCAGCAATGAGGTAAAGACAATGGAATATTGCTGGGGCAGTGCACTGACCTGCATTGAATGGGGTTTAATAACTCTGATTTAAAAAAAATTCAGCTTGAATGGTCATTGCCCTTGTATTTCAGCTTCTGCAAATCTCCGATGCCTGCACTCTAATGAGCTGTTCAGAATATTGTAGCAACAGATCAGTGGGGGTCAGCCGTTAATTTTTGCTGCATTGAACAGGAACACATTGACATTATTCTGCATAAAATGCTGTTGGATTTGTATTCTAAACATGGATTTCCTAAACAAAAACAAGTTATAAGTATTTTGTATTGTTTATGCTCAAATATAGATAATTGGTACTTTATACACCCTATACAAGGAGACATACTGTATTTAGGAACTTCACTATGACAATAAAACCATTCTGCACAATGACTGCAATATAGTGTGGTCTGGTGCTTACAGCTTCGGACTGGAAAAAGGAGGCTGCAGGTTTGAATCCCACCACAGCAGATGACTCAGTGTGTGACCAGGAGCAAGTCACTTGATCTCTTTCTTTCTTGGTCCTTCCAGATAATGAGACCCACCCTATTAAAGCAAGATGTTGCATCTCAGTTAGGCTATCCTGGTTAAATACACTGATGAAAAATAAATTAAGTTATTTGATTTGCAAGATACACACTGTATATTTACAAATTAACATGAAATGTGCACATTTCTTAACTTCATATGGCATTGAACTGAACTGTCAGTACAATAAAATAGCAATCTGTTTACCTAAAATATGACTATTTTTACCTCATGGTTGGGCATAAACTGTTTCTGTTCATATGAACATACAAAAATGCCAGCAGATTAGGACATGAGGTCTAATGCTTCTGCTCAAGATGCAGCTCATAGCTTGATAATGGCTGCTGCTCCCCCCTCCCCTCTCATCCTTCCCCTGATTTCCATTCTAAGTTCTCATGGACTCTACCTTCCCTACCTGTACCCTGACTATGTATCTATCCCATCCCTCCCTAAAACCTCCCACTGATTCACTTGATACCAACGCCTCACATAGCGCATTCCAAGGCATCACCACCCTTTCCGCGAAGTAATGATTTCTCAGGTCTCTTCTATACGTCCCATCAACCAGTTTCAGGCTATGACCCCTTGTGGTCCCTTCCCACTTCAAGCTGAACCCCCCCCCTCTGTTTACTCTATTAATACCTTTCAAGTATTTAAAGGTCTCGATCATGTCCCCTCTGTCCCTTCTGTCTTCCAAGGAGTACATGTTTAGCACCCTAGGTCTCTCTGCATAGGGCTTATCTCCCATTCCAACGATCATCTTAGACACCCTCTTCAGGAGCGTACTGTCCTTCTTTAAGTAAGGGCTCTAGAACTGCACGAAGTACTCTATGTGCAGCTTAAGTATTTGTTCAGTGGCAGAATTACCTCCTTCCTTCCTTCTTAAAGTGAACCCCTAGCAGTGCACCCCAGCAGTCTGTTTACCATAGCCACTGCTTTCCTGCATTGTCCTAATGATTTATTTTACCAGCGATCACTACTCCCAAATCTTTTTTTCCTCCAAGACTGTTAACCATACCCCTCCCCCAATTTGTAGCTGTACCCTGGATTCCTAGCTCCCAAGTGAAGTACACTGCACTTCCTAACATTAAACCTCAGCTGCCATGTGGCTGACCACTGTTCTAGTCTTTCGAGGTCTTCTTGTAGAGTCTTCCTTCCCTCCTCACTGTCCACCTCCACACATAGTTTGGAGTCGTCAGCAAATAGGCTCATATTACTCCTAACTCCCACCACAATGTCTGAAATGAAAGCATTAAATAACAATGGACCCAGAACCTAACCCTGAGGGATCCCACAAATGACCCTTCTGGGAGTCAGTGCCCCCCCATCATCACCCACTGTTGTCTGTTGCTTAGCCAGTTCCCAGTCCACCTCACCAACCTTTCCCCCAACCCCCAAGTCACTCAGCTTGCCCAGCAGTCTCCCGTGTGGCACCAAGTCAAATGCCTCACTGAAGTCTAGTTATAAAACATCAACTGACCTACTACTGTCCAGAGATCTTGTCACCGAATCAAAAAATTCATATATGCATTGTATTAAACATTACAGTTCTGTAATTGTTTTTCATTTACTTGAATGTTTTTACATATCTCCACATTTTTTCAAGTGCTTATATACTTAAAATGTTAAGAATTCACGGTGCCTATATTTTCAACATAACAGTATATCACTATAGAAAGGACTGTAAGATCATAAAAAGCACTGTGAGTTTATATACTACAAAATACAGTATAATTACATTATAAAGCAAGTAATTGCCCCTTACCTGGCCTCCATTCTTAACTTATTTAGGAAGCAAACTGTCTCCCTTTCTACATTTCTACATACAGTAACTCTTACACATATACTCTCACCATTCATATGCCTTACATTTATACCTATATTTTTATGCTAGTAATGTAAACTTTGTGGTGGGAGGGGGGTGTGTGAAGCCTGAGCAAGATGACAACTTTTCAGCAGTAACTTCAACCCTTGGTGGTTTTATTTTTGCTAAAAAACAACAACTATTTTTTTACTAAAATAGTACTTAAAGTACATTTTTTTCATAGAGGTTTTTCTTCCTGGCCATGTCCATTCAGTCAGGGATATGCTTAGGTCCCAGGGATATATACTAATGAGGCCTGCATCTTCTGAGCTTCTCCAGTCCTTGGCAACCCACTGGTCACCCTCACAGCTTGCCCTCCATTGCAGGGGCTCTGCAGGGAGGGCCATCCCTTCCAAGGCAGTCTGTTAATATGGACTAGTAACCAGTGTTGACAGGCACTAGAATCCAGAGGAACCTAGGAACCTAAGCTGTCATTTAGACTTACATTGGATTTTCTCCATTTTCTTGGTCCATTCCACTTCCCTGATGTGAGTGAAGCCTGTGTAGCAGTCTCTCACACACCCAGCACATCCCCTGTAGCAGGAGAAAGCACACAGGCCAAGCCATAGGGGTTGCTGTGATGCTGGAGCTCACCGTTGGCCCTCCCCAGCTGAGGCACACTGCCACAAGGCAGCTACCTCAGTCTCGCCTTCTTCTTAATGGGGTGACCAGGATTTGCTTCTGAACCTGGATCATCTGCACTGGACCATCAGTGCTGCCTGAGTATTTAACGTATTCTGCTCTAATGCTGAAACTACAAACTACGAAATGGATAAACCCCAGATGATGTGGTCCACAGGGGACCACCTGAAAGGT
This sequence comes from Neoceratodus forsteri, assembly GCA_016271365.2. NCBI lineage: Eukaryota > Metazoa > Chordata > Ceratodontiformes > Ceratodontidae > Neoceratodus > Neoceratodus forsteri. Next base: position 582,752,925 of record CM028131.1, read on the forward strand.
AAAAATACTGCCAGTGGGTCAACCATGAGGACTCTTGCAGGACTGCAGGGTGCGTTGGTTGAGATGACCCAAGAAGAGATGTTACAGTCTCTTGGAATCAAAACGCAAAGACCATTCCCGTTAATAGTGGATTTAAACTGTAAAATGGATGGCATAAATATTCAGATGACTACTGTGGAATCCTTGGTTCAGAGAATAAAATCGGAGTGTATGGATGTGAAAAAGCAGACACATGTGGCTCCAAGTGCACTGGTCAGGATGGCCAGAGAAAACCAGCACATCTGTTCATGGCTTGAAATGCTAGAAAACCAGGTTTGAGCACCAAAAATTGGCATACTGGGACTCCAGGAGGGAGCTGAGTTGGACCACCTCATTCTTTTTTACCAGAATGGTTTGCTGAAAAGTTGCTCCCAGAGGCAAAGAGGCAGGAACTGACACAGCATAAAGTCATGTTGCATAGCAAGTACTACTCTGAAAGTGACCCCCATCAACCGTTTTAAGTGTAATTAGGATAGGTACTAAAAACAAACTGCGCAGTCTGGCATGTCATCAAGGCCCTTCATTAAATGATGGGAAACCATTTTACTTTTCCTGGGTGTCAGCTGTGCAGCTCAACAGCAAATAAAAAAACTGATGAGGTAAGGAGGAAGTTGAGAGAGGCTGCAGTAAGCCATAGAGTGGTTTTCCCCACAAAGCTGCATGTAAGCAATAAGACATGTTGGGGAGGTGGTTGTCATGGAATAAACACCCGACTAGGTGTGTAGTGAGCAGCACCTAGGAGGGTGTTTATCCCATGATGGACACAGACACTGAATGTCTTATTACATTTGTAACCTACCCACAAATTTGGGGTTTTACCTTAATGTCTTCCTGGGCTCCTTAAATGCTCACTGCCAGGCTGGAGTCCTGTCTCAGTGTGATTCTGTTTATTTGTGTGAGATTGCCATGCTAAGCATCTGCGCCTCCCCTTTAAGAGTCTAGCAATGGTTAGTGTAGTGAATGGTCTGTGCTGGGTCCAAGTGATTTAGGGCTTGCAACTAACCAGCCATCGCTTTGATTCACTCCATTCTGCAGTCAATACTGGTGCAGAGGGAGCCTGTATGGAAACTACTTATTTAGAGCTTACATGCTGTTATATTTGACAGAGAGACATTTGTTTAACTTGCTTGCCTTGTAGCTTTCCTTTTCGAATGGGAGCCACCATGTTAGGTCCAGGACTTCCAGTAATTGGACCAGTAGGACTTCAGGGGACCTAAAATGGATCCTGGCTCAAGTGTATCGTGGGAAGGAAAACTGTAGTTTTTAGGTTGGCGCCAAAACTAACTGGGGGGGGGGAGCTAACTGTGACTGACAGCTTCCCCAGCCAACTTGAATCCTGTATTACAAGGGAAATCCCCAGTGCTACATGAGACAGTGGATCAGTTAGAGTTGGAGCTTGAAGTCTGAACAGCTCAAGCTTTCAAGCAGCTGCTCCCTGAACGGAGTGTAGAGGAATCGATGGGAAGAGGCCTAACTTGCCTCCCTGCCACCTTTCTCCTGCTTGGAACTGCCTATAGCAGAAGTCAGATGTGTTCCGATTGAAGTTGGAACTGTAGCAGAAAGAAAAAAGAAGTTTACCAGTACCACTTGTGTTTCGGATGGAAAGTTTGTTCATGTGAAGTGATCGGTCCAGCTTGTGTGAAAGATGGATTTTGGATCGAGAGGTTTGCTCAGTGAAACTGCTGAATTAACAGCTGGACTGTATCCGAACTGTACAAAGTTAGTGTGGCTTACTTTAAATGTGTTTAATGGGTCGAGACCAGCTTGCCTGCGACCCAACCCGTTATGCCAGCTGGAAACTTCACCAGCAAGAAGAAAACAAACTGCTAAATTTGCTTATCCTGCCGGGGCCTTTGCCAATCTGGCCCAGACCAGTTGCCCTGCACCAGAGACTGTTTTGATGAGAGACCAGCTTTGGGAAACCAGCCACTGCACAACAACAAGCAGGTTGTAGCCACCTGGAGTAAAGGCCATGAAGAGGAGATGCGTCGTGTTGTCCCTGCTTCCCCATGCTCATCGATGAACACCACTAGGTCTCCATGTCGCCTGCCTGTCTGCAGAAGTCTGGTAGCATGAGTACAATCAGGGTAGCTCCCTGCAACAACTATTTCAATCATCTGTGGTACCATCCAATTCCATTTGCTTTCTGGGTTTACAAGGGACTGAGCCAACTGGCTCAGATTACAAATAATCACCTTGTAATTGTGCATGCTAACTGCTTTTCTTTCCATCAAGGGCCCCAACACCAGCTGCAACACCAGCCACTCCCAGGCAATGCTTCTGTCTAGCCAAATATTCCATCCTGGGTACCCAGTGGTGTGTGACTGTTGTTTGGGACTAATAAAAGTGCACGCCAAACTTGAATCAAATCAGATTACCAATCATTTGCCTAGATTCACACCCCCTTCCTTGTTTATGACCCCTAAAGAAACTTGATTGTCTGTTTTCATGTTTAACCTGGCTAGTGTGCATACTGTTATTTGGGTTACTGTATTGAAAGTGTGTACTTGTGTTGCTAACCTTATTTTACAGGGGGTCTCCAGGGAAATTGCTGCAAGTCCAACCCTGGTGGTAAGTACGATGGTGTGTGCATATTATTATTGTTACTATATACTGACGGTGAATTTACTGCTGTACCAGGTACTGGGCCACTAGGAGGGTTGGTGGGTAGTTATAGCTTCCCAGAGAGCTATAGCAGGATAGACAGACACCCCCAATACCATTACTCTGGGTAGAGGCACCTTAATACTGAATCCAGGCCCCCTCAACCTGTGCATCGCAAAGCAGGCAATGGTAGTAGCTCTTGGAATTGCACCGCCTAGGTGTTACACATTTATGAAATGAATCCCCTGCAAAAAATGTAGGAATTTAGATTAAACAGTTAAGAGGTTTAAAAAAATGTATGTTTAAGGAACAACACTGTTCGCTGATGACACAAAGCTCTGTAACAGAGTAGACACACCAGAGGGTGTAGACAGAATGAGAAGGGACCTGCAGAAACTTGAAGAATGGTCAGGGGTTTGGCAGTTGAAATTCAATGCAAGGAAGTGCAAGATAATGCATATGGGGCACAAAAACCCTGGCACAATATATCAGTTGGGGGGTGAGGATATAACATGCACCAAACAGGAAAGGGATCTTGGGGTTATCATCTCTGATGACCTTAAGGCAGGGAAACAGTGTGACAAGGCAGCAGGTAAAGCAAATGGGATGCTGGGATGCATAGGCAGGGGCATCACCAGCAGGAAAAGGGAGGTCATAATTCCACTATACAAGACACTAGTGAGGCCGCACCTGGAGTACACTGTGCAGTTCTGGAGACCTTTCCTACGTAAGGACATAGTCAGGGTAGAGAAGGTTCAGAGGAGGTCAACAAAGATGGTGCATGGATTGCATCACAAGTCCTATAAGGACAGGTTGAAGGCACTGAACATGTACTCCCTGGAGGAGAGGAGGGAGAGAGGGGATATGATAGAGACATACAAGTATCTTACAGGGAGGAACAGGGTGCAGGAATGCGCTATTTTTATGCGAAAAAGATGTTCCAGGACTAGAGGGCATGGGATGAAGTTGGAGGGACGATTCAGAGGAAATGTGAGGAAGAATTTCTTCACAGAACGGGTGGTGGACAAGTGGAACACCCTGCCAGAGGAAGTGGTGGGGGCTGAAACAATCACGGGATTTAAGAATGCATGGGATAGACATAAAGGCATTGTAGAGGTCAGGGGTAAGGGGCAACAGACTTCTTGGAAAACATAAACTGAACTTACAGACTTAAATGGGCAGACTGGGTGGGCCATAGGCCCTTATCTGCCGACACTGTCTATGTATCTATGTATCTATGTAAATGGAAAACTAGTTCTTGCCCCAGCCCACTGTATTGTTCTTTTTTTGTATTGTTGCCTTACATGCAATTTTTACTTAGTACTAACTATATTTGATTAGAGAGGGTCCCAAGTACCCCACTGAGAAAGAGAGACACACAGGCAGAAGCAGAGATAAGAACTTTTTTTTTGTTAAACTTTTAATTAAAAACTTTACACATTACATTTAATATGGCCACCAACATTTACGCTGAACACATGTTCGGGAGAGGGTGGGGGGTTCTGAGTGTCTGACCAAGAGTTTGATACCCCCCCCCCAGAGCAGTATTCTCATATTGTTTATTAATTAAATCTGCACTAGAAAGCATGTTGCAGTAAAAAAACCTGAAAGCCATTATGTCAGAAGAGAGGGTACACATTGCATCAGGAGGTGCTGAGTGACAGACACCAGTGGCCAATTGGTGAGCCAGTGTTTCGCTCCCTTTCACTAATGTAGCAGTCCTGGCAGCAGTGTTCCATTATTTAACATGGATTTGGAGAGCAGGACAGTAATGTGTAGTTGGGATTGGGGTAAAGTTGTACTGGGTAAGTGACCTGTATACTGATTTGCAGTCAGGAGATGGGACATGTATATATATTTAATGATATATATTTGATTTAGTAGTCTTCGGTGAAGGGAAATTATAGAAGTGAGTCAGTTTTTTTTTTAAACATACAGTATCAAATGTGTAGGATTTCAAGGGACAGTAAGTTAATGGCAAGCCTCCACCTCCAAATTAAAAACAGAGATACTTCACTTAGAAGCCATAACTATCAGCTAAAACTGACATATCCCAAGAGCAACTTAAGGAGGAACTACTTCACCCAGAGAATAATTCCACTGTGGAATAACCTACCAGGAGAGATAGTAGAGGCTGATACCTTTAGTACATTCAAAGGTAGGCTAGATCTACATCTGCTATGAGAATAAGAGATAATTGACCTGCTAGCATAGGAGATGGACACCATGGTTAACTGCCTAGTGTTCATCTTATACACCAAGTATAGAACCTAGTATGGCAAGTGACAGTTACTTTATTTTACTTTACAAGCATGGCTGCCAGAAAGTTTTTTCTAAAACGTTCTGGGAGTCATGGATACCTCTGTATCTTGCCTCCTGGTTGTGGTAATGACTTCTGGACAGGTAACTGTCGCTCCTTATGTACCTGGGTTCCAAACCCTCTTAGCCAATCAGGACACAGCATTTTTCATACTCAGTTTGTAAGTATTACATAAAGGGAAAGTCTTCTTGCTTATGGACCTCATGAGTGCAGGCCAGTTGGCAGAAAAGGCATTAGCAGTGGTGTAGGACAGGGGATAGTGAGGCAACTGATTGGAAGCTAAGGATGTATGAGAGTTCATTCTTGAATATTTCTTTACAGTGCTCTTTTGTAAGGTTATGGATGCATTGCCTTTGAAATTTGTGGTATGTCTGTCCAACACAAAGCTGTAATAAATAACTGCAATATGTTTTGCTCAACAAAATGAGAGACAGATGAACGTACAAATGGAGAGCTGCTTTGTTGCAGTAATGCCCGTGGGGCTGAAGGGACTTGGACTTGCAATAATAGGTAGAAATTTCTCTCCATGCTGTTTGTTCAAATTGTTAAAAGTTTTGCTCAGCTTTAGCTGTAATATACTGTTAGTTTAAAATGCCAGAAAATGATTGAGAATCCACCAGGGGAAGGAATACATTTTTCTCTATTAAAACATCATTTATTGCCATTACATGCAGTTGAGTATCTACTGTAGCAGTAATGCATAATAATTAGAGATGGGCAAAGTGGGCCCAATTCGTTCCACAAAGTGATTTGTGGAGTGCTCCGTAACGCGAAGCGGAGTACTACGCGTTATAATGGATAATGCGAAGTCCATTGAAAACAATGACTTTGCATTATTCCGCCTTCCCAAACCACTACTCCACCAATTCTTAAGGCAAAGTACATTGAAAACAATGTACTTTGCATCACTTTGCCTTGTTTTTAAGCTCCAAAGGCGAATTTTGCAGTGATTCATAGGATTTCAGGTCACATGGGCTCTAGATTGTTCTGCACAGTCTCAGTTTGGGGTAACGTGTGTAGGAAGCTGTAGGAGACAATCTGCTCTGAGAGCTCTCTGTGATTCAGACCTTCTAAAAGCTGCAAAAAAGCCTTTTTGAGTCATTTTTTTTTCTGAAACATTAGTTCATCGATTATAGGAAACCCTCCTGTACTCATATCATCGATCATTTATTGTTTGTATGCGGATTTTGAATGTTAATGTACAACATTCGGTCTGTGTACTGAGAGACAGTGGAAGTGTGCTTTGGGGAGGGGCGTATATGTGGTGTAGGTAGATTAACTTGGAGAAAAAGACAGTGCCTTCTATTTTGGTGATATTTTTCTTGTATAACTGTGTTAATGTACACACAGTAATATTTTCAATAATTCTTGCCATTTTTTTGCTGATTGTTGTGGTGCAGCAGTGCATAATTTTAGTTTGTTTAAAATATGTGGTTACATTACTGAAGTTTTCAACTTGCTATGCATTACTTAGTGTGTGTGTGTATGTGTGTGACGCGTGTAATCAAATCAGACACCTTTTTTTGTGCCACATAATAATTTCAGCAATGTGAACCTGCTATTCACTGCAGCTGTGTGATTTGTGTACTTGTTTGTGGTATCTTTACTGGTACTAGTACTAGTGATTGTTAATGTAGCAGTGCAGTACACTGCCCCCCCCTCGGCCCGCCCCAACCAGCAAAGGTATTCTTTTCCAGATTTGAATTTCTGATGGTGAGCACTGGTTAGGTGTTGTGCCTTTGTGTCTACATCTCTTCAGTGTGCAGCACAATCTTAATCTGTCTATGCATTTGCATCTCTTTAGGGCCCAATCTCCATCTGTAACTTAGGTCACAGTTGTTTCTTTGACTTCCCTTCAGAGTACTGGACAGGTGTGGTGCATAATTCTGCATGAACATTGTACTCATTAATATGCGTTTTTAAGTCAGGACCATCATCACGAGTCACTCGTGATACAAATCATGTTCTTCATCATCATGGTCACAAATGCAGTCACAAATCACAATTCACGATCACATCACGAATCACAACATTCATTTTTTTTTACTAGTTACTTGGATGTATTGTAAGCATGTTTTGTAGCATCTCTCCAGGCTTCACCACTCCACCATTGCACTCATTAATAAGCATTTTTAAGTCAGGGAGTTTTGTGCTACAGCTCATCGGGGAAGTACAGCCCTAGGTGTTTGCGTTCCTTCCTGTACAGCATGATCGTTACAGTACTGTAAGTAGTGGTGGGAGAAGTGGCTCCAATTTGCTCCATGAAGTGATTCACTGAGTAATGTGGAATCTGTGGAGAAGTCCACAATGTGAAGCGGAGTACTTCGCTTCATAATGAGGAACATGAAGTCCATTGAAATCAATGACTTTGCATTATTCCGCCTTCCCCAAACCACTTCTCCACAAATTTTAAGGCGAAGTACATTGAAATCAATGTAATTCTCCTCACTTGGCCCCGTAATTGAGCTCCAAATGAAATTCTGCAGTTATTCATGGGATTGCAGGTCACATGGGCTCTAGATTGTTCGGCACAGCCTCAGTTCTGGCCTGGGTAGTGTGTGTGCAGTGGTAGCTGGAGACAGCTTGCTCTCAGAGCTCTGCGATTCAAAACCTCTAAAAGCTGTTTAAAATGCCTTTTTGAGTAATATTAATTGCTCAAAATTTAGTACATCAATTGTAGGAAACCCTTCTGTGCTCATATCATCGAGTGTTTATTGCTGTGTGTGGATTTTGAATGTTAATTTAGAACAGTCAGTCTGTGTACTGTGAAGTGTGCTTTGGGGGAGGTGCATATTTGTGGTGTAGGTAGATTAACTGGAAGAAAAAGGCAGTCTTTCTGTTTTGGTTATTTTTTTTGTATAACACTGTTAATGTACACACAGTAATATTTTCAGTAATTCTTGACATTTTTTTGCTGATTGTTGTGGTGCAGCAGTGTACAATTTGTTTAAAACATTTGGTTATATTACTAAAGGTTTTCAATTTGCTATGCATTACTTGAGTGTGCGTGCGATGCATGCCATTAAATCAGACACCTTTTATTGTGTTACAGAGCAATTGCAGCAGTGTGAACCTGCTATCCACTGCACCTGCATGAATTTTTTATACTGCTTTATGGTATCTTACTAGTTGTGGACTGTTACTGCTGTGCACTAATCCTCCAACTGGCAAAATGTATTCCTTTCCAGATTTGGATTTGTGACTTGTGAGCACTTTAGATGGTGTTGTGCCTTTTCATATGCATCCCTTGAGTGTGCAGCGCAATCTTAATCTGTCCGTGTGTTTGCATGGCACCATTAATTCTGGGAGTCTGCATTTCTTGTTATGCTCTAATTTCACTTCATCAGCACTGGGGAATTCTCTGAACACAAGACAGTAGCATTTTGGGGATGCACATTAATTCTGGTGACTCTATGTGTGACCTGACCACTGTGCACATGACTGAGTGCGCCATTAATTCTGGGAGACTTTGCATTTCTTGTTACACACTCATTTCACTTCATCAGTACTGGGGACTTTTCTGGACACAAGACAGTAGCACTTTGGGGATGCACATTCATTCCGCTGACTGTGTGGGTGGGATGCTACCAGTATTGTTGTCACTCCACTTTACTTCATGTTTAAGGCGGAATGACAATGAGAAGTAATAATAACGAGACAAAGTGAGCCTTTCCTATGAGGCACTCCGCATGACGACATGTCAACGCGAAGTGGCCACCTCGCGTTCACTTCGTCAGCAAATTTTAAATTTGCTGCATCTCTAATAATAATCCATCAATCTTCTAGGATATCTCTTGCAGCAGGTCACACCTTAAGAACTATGGTCTGCTGCCATCCACACCTTCTCTTCTACAGGATCAGCCTCAGCTGCTTTTCCCACCAGTGCTCCTCCACCCAGAGTTGGTTCGTTATTGGTGGGTCTTCTCTTTCTCCCACCAATTCCTACTGCTCTTCTCACCCCCACCAACATTTCTACCCCTGCCGAACACCTCTCTTCATCCTCAGGGGCTGCAGTCAGGGAGCTGTGCCAGCCCAGTTGTGGCCAGTGATGGTCAGTCATCATCGGGCTTTAGGCCCCTTCAGCTGATGCCCCTGACCACTCCTGTGACATCGGGGATTCAGGTCCCCCAGTTGGTTCCTCAGCCTGCCCCAGCACATCATTGCTTCAGCCCTCCCTGCCAATTCTGGGGTCTCAATACCACCTGTCACTGCCACATGTCACTCAGTTGATGCCGGTGACCATTGATGTCCAGGCCCTGTTTTTCTAGATCTGGGACTTCATGTAGAGGGTTGCCCCACCTCAGAGCCCATTACCAGTAGGGCCCTCTAGGCTGGCTTCGGCACCGTCACACCACACTTTGTCATGGCCAGCTCCTTCTCAGTCATTGTTGTCTTCGGCACCTATCTCTGAGCCAGGGGATGATGATGATTATCATCCTGACGTCCTCCTGCCTGATGAAGAAGATGAAGAAGACAAAGATACAGGGAACCGGTGTCCCTCTTTCATCTACACTGTTTTGTCAGTGGGGGAGGACTCCTCAAAATACACCCCATGTTCCCCCGGATGACCCCTCCTTCATTGCAGTAATGCAACAGCTGCAGGTCACTATGGGGTTTGATGCTGCAGAACAGGATGTTACCCAGTGGAACCTGGCTGAATGCCTCGACCTGCCAGATTCCCCTACCCTCATCATATGATAAATGCCTAGAAGGAAGCCACTATGGCTGCTTATTACAAACCTAACCTGATTCCCCCTATGCAGACAAGCTGTATTAGGCCGCCTCTGGGAAGCCTTTCTTTGCTGGGCCCCCACAGGTGGATTCCATGGCGATCAATGTGGCCTATGATATGTACAAGAGGTCCCAGCACCTCAGCTCCCTCCAGACAATGAGTCCAGAAAACTGTACCTTATGGGCAAGATGGTTTTTGCCTCTTCCACTTTGGCTATCAGGATCATTAATTACATGTACCATATGCTCAGATTCCAGAATGGTCTCTAGAAAGTGGCCAGGTCTGTGGCCCAGACCCTCCCAGAGGCCAACAAAAACTGGAGCTGCTCAAGGCCCTCCAGTCAGGAGTGAATATGGGTAAGCACCTCTTGAGGGCTGCCTGTGATGCCCTGGATGCTTCAACCAGGGCCTCTGTGGTAGGAGTTAGCCTGAGGAGGTACTCCTGGCTTAGGGTGTCAGGTTTTGCTGCTGATGTCCAACAGTCCATCCTGAATGCTCCTTTCAGGGGCTATAAGCTCTTCAGGGTGGACATGTAGGATATCTTTAATGACCTGCAGGCCTCAGGGAGAACTTTGAGGTCAGTTCACTCCCTCTGTCACATCCACCAGAAGAGTGGGCAAAGGGTGCCCTTTTGGCATGCCACCCATAGACCCAGGTCTGGCAGCAGACAGAAGGCAAGCATAAAGCTGGACCGGCCCTGCCTATCCCCTCCTCCACCACTGGGAAAACCCCAAGAGGTGGAGAGGCCACCCCAGCCAGTGGCTCCGTCTCAGCTTGTCACCTTGCCTGACCTCCTTCATCTGTTTCCCCAGCATGTGGTGGTAGGGGGTCATTTCTCCCTCCATCTGGCTGGGTGGTGGGAGATCACAACCGACACCTGGGTGCTGCAACTAATAGAACAAGGACATGCTCTGGAAGTTTTTGGAGATGCCTCCAGATCTCCCTCCAAGGCCCTCTACTTATCCTCCAGGCTGCTTACCTGTGCTGCTGGAGGAGGTCCTTACGCTGTTATGAAAAAGCCATAGAACCTGTTCCTGAGAATCAGTGGAAAATGGGGTTCTACTCCCACTTCTTCCTCATCCCCAAGTCCACAGGGGACTTGCGACCCATCCTGGACTCATGAAACCCGAACTACTACATCCAGTACAAAAAGTTCAGGATTGTCACCCTCCCAGGTCTAACAAGCACAGAAAACTGGCCCCAGGTTTGCAGGTGAGAAAAGCTTAAAATGCTTTGTTTTTAACATAATGCACATTTGTGCTAAAACAGAGAGTCTGATACATACAGACAGTGCAGTGCTGCCCTGGGCAACCCAACCGGTTTTGCTCCTTGCTTCTTCAGAAGTCACCTGCACCAGGAAATGGATCCCTATTTAAACTGTTTGGGATCTTAAAGGAGAAGTACACCCATAATCAGAGACGGCCTTAGAGGGGTCGCAAACTGTGCAATCGCACAGGGTCCCAAGAGCAGAGTGGCCCCCCAAAAAACTCAGCGTCCAGTTGGCTTCCTTCGTCCTGGTCCTGTATGTACTAATTTAAGTAAAGTGCAAAAATGGCACAAACTAGCTAAAAATGAAGCTACAGGAGGGAGGCCGTGATATGGATGAGAATGTTCCTTGGGGGCTTCACAATGTCTGATATGGGGTCCCAGCAAGGAGGTTCGCACAGGGCCCCAGAATAGCTCGGGTCAGCCCTGCCCATAATATGCAAAAACCATATGTTGTACAGAGTGTTTTGATTTGTGTGTGAAGTCCTAGTGTGTCCTTCCCTCTGTCTGCTGTTAGGAGTTTTTCCCAAATTAGCCTTATAGCTTTATGGTAGTTTTATGACCCTGGGGATCTCCATCTCAGCAAGTTTTGTTACTTTTCTTGTTCCTACAATGCATCCTGTCTTATGTGACAGTGATGCAGCTGGGACCATAGATTCAGTAGCAAGCATTGCTTCAAATCAGTTCACAACAGCAGAGCTGTATACCTTTTCGTAGAGCTATGAACCTTTTCTTATCCAGTGAGCACTAATGGCTACATTTATGGTTTACCAGATACTTGAGAGCTAACTGAGTGGGTTTTCTGTAAGAAAACAGCCACTAAATAGCTCTGATTCAATATTTTATTTTGTATGTTTGTCTGGTCCAGCTTGTAGGAGTGTTTTGATTTTAAAACGTTTAATTTTATCAAACTACACACAACCATAAAAAGCACAGAAATCGCCCTTAATCACCAGCGTTATAATTAGTAAAGACTTTAGTTGTTTTCTTACAGAAAAATCCAGTGACTTAGCTCTCACATATTTGCTAAACTGTAAATGTAGGTACCAGCATTCCATTAGGAAGAAGTGGCAATTAGTGCTGATTTTGCTCTGTGTCATGTTTTCAGTTGTACAAATGTGAAACGCTTTTTTTTAATAAAGTATGTATTTCTTATTAAAGGTAATAGTGTGCATGTGTGAGTTATTTAATTAGATTGGCAAATAAAATGCAAAACAAGTGTTGTGTTATCATTTGAAAAAGTGCGATACACTAAGTTTGTAGTACAGTGAACCATTGTGAAATGGAATCAGATGTGTAGCTGAAATAGTCATTGTCAATTTGGCATCCTGTTGCTTTCATGCCATACCACACACAGGAGTGAAATTGACATCAAAGTATTTTGCAGTTTCTAGGCTGCAGATTCATACCATACACTTCATATATTTGTTGAGTAAAAATGTATGAAATAGGCCGGCCCATTGGCACTGAGGGTTGAGGTACTGGACTCCACACCTCACTGAAACATAGAAACAGAAGTTGATGGCAAATAAGGACCACAAGGCCCATCCAGTCTGCCCATTTCTTTTTCTACCTTGTAACTGTACCATCGGCCTTTGCTCTGTCAATGGCCTATCCATTCATATTCATCTGTATTGCACTGCACTGATGACCCGGGTTTGTGGACAAATCCAGGATGTCGGAGGGAGGAGCTGGATTGAGCTGTCATCCAACAGCTCTCCTCTCTGTGGGAGGGCTTGGCATGGCGCCAGATAGCAGACGGTGTCTGGAGGGGAGGGTGCTGTTGGGTGCTTGCCAGCAGCCGTGTCTCCACACGACTTCCCACCTAGACCTTGATCCTTCATGCCGGCACTATTTTGGGGAGGGGGGGCATAGGGGCCATGATATAGCTCATGCACCAGGAGAGAAAGTGGAAAAAGTCCACCAAGTCATGCAGCGAGCAGGGTGCTGTAATGTGCACATGCTACAACCGCCAAAATCTGAGCTGGAATTCAGGAACGCAAAGGGACTGCCACAGAGAAGGGGCTGCTATGGTCTTCTCTAACTTTTGTTTTAGGAGGGAGAAAATAAAGCTATGTAGTGCTTTGCCTTTTTCCATCAAATCAACTGGTGTCAATGAAGCACACGACCAGCGGTTACAGTCTGCACGATCCAGTGAAGTCACTCGTCTTGGGGTGGGGGGAGACTGGGGTTAAAATGGTTGTGTCATGATTCCTGCCTCTGTTATGTGGTCACCTGTGTGCCTGGACTTCATACAGTGATGTTACTGGGTAATAACATCACTGTTCTAGGCACCCACTGACCAATTAGGGTGCAGGAAATTTCCTTGCCATTGTATAATATAATGTGACGCATGAGTCTCAGAAGCATAGAAAGTTTAAAGAATTCCATAACATAGAGAATACTGGATGGGCAACCCATGCTGACCCAGTGTGTTCTGCCACGGAGGGGTTCTGATCCTCTGAGACCTCGAGAGGGAAGCTCGAGAGGTCCTTGGGAATCAGAGCCCTGAGATGGCAAACACACTGGGTTGGGCATAGGGTTGCCCATCCAATATTTTTTATAGTGTATAGTGCCCCTCTGAATAATTTTATTTGCTTTTAGCAATTTTTATACTTTTTATATATAGAAAATAAATTGTTCAGTGCCCCTCTTATTTTGGGACTTGGGGCTAGTTGCTATGGTGAGTTGTGTGGTTGCTAGGGACTAACCATCCCTGCATTAGTAGTGCACACTCCCATTGGTTATCTATCATGTTTGGGCGGGGTTTTCACAAAAAAAAACATGGCGTCTGTAAGTCTCTGTTAGTGAGCAGAGGATTGGTATTTATTTTCATAAAGTTTTTATAAATATCTGTTTGATCCTGCATTTAGTTTTTACATTGAAAGCTTATATCTGGTTGATCCTGCATTTGCGGGTCTGGTTGAGTTTCTGTCCATGCTGTTGCAGGGTCGGGTTGTTTAATCTGTTCGATACTGCTGTTTGTAAGTGTGGCTCATGTGATTTTAATTGAGCTGGAACACTGTTCTACCACAGAAGGGTTGAAAAGTATTCCATTACTTTTGCACTGTGGTAGAACAGCATTTCAGCTCAGCTGAAAATTGGATTAGAACAACGTTCCACCATACACTATATAAGAGTTTGGCATGAAGAAAAGCATTTTGCTGAATGTTCTAGTAAGTGTCAGAGGGACTGCAGTGTTAATAGCCTTGCTGACCATGGGGAACAGAATAATCTGGTTTGCAAGTAGGATCATTTTTATTTTGTTTATTTATTTATATAAAAAAACCACTTGTAATTTGTATGTTAAGTATACCAAATATGCCGTGCCAGTTTTTTCCTGATTGTAATCAAAAAAATTCTAAGCTTTAATTTAATATGAAGATTGTTGTTATTATTTTAACAATTTAGTAGAAATGTATGATGTCATGTAAAAAATTGTCTTTAAAGCAGTTATTCCATGTTTTTTTTTAATTGTCCCCTGCTTTGGCCCCGAGTGTACCTCCACCATCCCTAGTATTCAGCTGGGTCCTGGCAGACCAGGATCCCGGCGTCATAGTGCACAATGCCAGGGAACTTGTGTTTTTTTCTCTCCTTTTTCTTACAGTGCATGAGCTACATTGTGGTCCCTAAGCCCCCCCTTCAGAGGGTGCCAGCACAAAGGACCAAGGTCCAGGTGTGAAGCCATGCTTACCGCCAAGTACCCAACAGCACCTTCCCCCTCCTGACACCATTCGCTGTCTGGCATGGTGCTAAGCCCTCCCACGGAGAGGAGAGCTGTCTGATGACAGCTAAATCCAGCTCCTCTCACCCACCCTCACCAACCACCAGTGTCCTGGGCTTGTTTCCAAACCCGGGTCGCCAGCGCATCATGTGGTGTAACATTCAGCACCTCAACCCTCAGCGTCAGTGGGTCAGCCTATTTCATACATTTTTACTAAACAAACATATGAAGTGTATGGTATGAATCTGCAGCCTAGAAACTACAAAATACTTTGAAGTCAGCTTCACTCCAATGTGTGGTATTACGTGAAAGCAACAGGACGCCAAACTGACAGTGACTATTTCGGCTACTCATTTGACTGCATTTCACAATGGTTCACTGCACTGCAAACTTAGTGTATTGCATTTTTTCAAACGATAAAACAACATTTGTTTTGTATTTTATTTGCCAGTCTAATTAAGTAGCTCACACATACACATTTTTATCTTTGATAAGAAATAAATAATTAAAAAATACTTCACTTTTGTAAAAAAAGAAATTGAAAATCACGTCACAGAGCAAAATCAGCACTAACTGCCAGTTCTACATAATAGAATGCTGGTGCCTACATTTACAGTTTAACAAATATGTGAATGCTGAGTGGGTTTTCTGCAAGAAAAGAGCTAGAGTATTTATTAATTATAATATTGATAATCTGGGATGATTTCTGTGCTTTTTATGGTTGTGTATAGTTTGACGAAATTAAAAGTTTTAAAATCAAAACACTTACCCCTGCTAGCTGGACCTGACACGCATATAAAATAAAAATATTGAATTAGAAACATAGAAACATAGAATGTGATGCAGATAAGGACTGCTTGGCCCACCTAGTCTGCCCATTTTCCTACCTAACAGATAAGCTGCAGATCCTAATTAACCAACAGCTTACTTCCTCCTACCCCCAACTAGGACTGCCTTATGTCTGTCCCATGCATTCTTGAATTCCCCCACTGTTCTTGACTCCACGACCTCCTCAGGGAGTCTGTTCCATGCATCCACAACCCTCTCTGTGAAAAAATACTTCCTCACATTACCTCTGAGCTGTCCCCCCTCTATCTTCAAATTGTGCCCCCTTGTTCTTGCACATCTCTTTTTCTGAAAGATGCCACACTCTTGGACTTTGTTGATTCCCTTGAGGTACTTGAAAGTTTCTATCATGTCCCCTCTCTCCCTCCTTTCCTCAAGGGTATACATATTAAGCTCCTTTAGTCTTTCTTCATATGTCTTCTGGTGCAGACCCTGCACCATTTTGGTTGCCCTCCTCTGGACAGCCTCCACTCTGTCTATGTCTTTGCGGAGATGGGGTCTCCAGAACTGCACACAGTACTCCAGATGGGGTCTCACCAACTGTCTGCACAGAGGGATAACAACTTCCTGTTTTCTACTATTGATGCCTCTCCCTATGCATCCCAGTATCCCCCCAGCCTTCCTTACTGCCTTCTCACATTGCTTGCCCACCTTAAGGTCATCTGATATAATTACCCCCAAGTCCCTTTCCATTTTTACTGTTGTCAGTATCTCACCCCCCATTGTGTACTCTTCCCCTGGGTTTTTGTTTCCCAGGTGCATTACCTTGCACTTCTTTGCATTGAATCTGAGCTACCATACATTTGACCATTCCTCCAACCTTGCCAAGTGCCTTCTCATCCTTTCCACTCCATCTGGTGTATCAACCCTGTTGCAGATCTTTGTGTCATCTGCAAAGAGACATACTTTTCCTTCCAGTTCCTCTGCAATGTCACTTATAAAGACATTGAAAAGGACCGGTCCCAGTACTGCACCCTGCGGCACCCCGCTAGTAACCCTCCTTTCTTCACTGTGGACTCCATTTACTACTACCCTATGTGTCCTGTTGTCTAGCCAATTCTTTATCCAGAACTATTTAGCAGTTGTTTTCTTAGAGAAAACCCACTCAGTTAGCTCTCAAGTATCTGGTGAACTGTAAAGGTGGGGCTAGATATTCAGACTGCACCAGGCAGGGGTGCAAGCCTAGGCACAGCGCAGCGCAACTGGGTTGATCCAGGGCATAGCCTAGGTGATATTCAGTGGTGCTGCACCATGGCACAGCACCATGGAATATGGCACTGAGGGCATATGCACTGCACATGGCACAGTGGCACTGCACCAGCACATGTGGCAGCTGGGGAGCAGGGGGTTGCACCAGCACAAGTGTGGTTGCGCTAGGCACAGCAAGAGCAATGTTCAGCTGTGGGCATGCAAATTAGGCCATAATGCATGCAACCCGCAAATGAGGCCATTTGCATGTCATTATGGTCCCATTTGCATGCGTTGCGCTGATCCCTGGCAACGTGTGCCTGGCGCCCTGCCAGGCTGCAGCCATCAGGGACTGCCACCCCCATGGTGGGCTCCGCACCCGAATGCCCGTTCGTGGGCATATGTCCATAGACACCCTGGTGGTCCAGTAGACCCTACCCCTTCACCCAATCGTGGGCATGTAATAAAATGATCCCTGGTGATCCAGTGGACTGATTGCCCTCATTCACAATTTGGGACTGTGTAGTACAGTATGGTCTGCACACCCATTGGCCTATGCAGTGGACCAATAGGTGTACAGCCCTACTGTATGCTGTCGGTCAGTGGGCGGCCGGGCGGGGAGCTGCTGCCTGCCACTGACCGGGGGGGTGCAGGGTGGCGGGGGACTAAGTGGGCAGGTGGGGATGGGGTGGTACCACTGGACCACCAGGGTATTTGTCAGATGCCCGTGAGTGGGCGAGTGCGATCAGTCCACTGGACCACCAGGGATCATTTTATTTCATGCCCACGATCGGGTGAAGGAGTAGGGTCCACTGGACCACCAAGGATTAACTTAATTCATGCCCGTGATGGGGTGAGGGGGGGCACGATGCTCCCTGGGCGGGGGGCTCATGGACTATGTCCTGGGTGGTTGGGTGGCCACCCACAGCAGGTAACTGCCGTGTTGCGCCCAGCAATATGGCAGCCAGCATGTGGGTGTCCCCTGACTTGTTCCAGGTTCCGACGGGCTCAACATTGTGGCCCCCTGTGTGGTGCAAGGTAAGTTTGTGACTGCATATGTGCCGCATATCCCAGGCTGAATATCGGGATGTGCTGCGTATGCATGGGCATGCCCCCCCGCACTTGTGCCACATACATTACTGGTGAGCCCCGGCACATGGGGGGGTGCGCAGTGCAACCAGTCGCTTTGAATATCACACCAGGGTGCATTGGTGGATTGCGCATGCGCAACCCCTTTGAATATCCCACCCGTAGCATTTATGCTCACTGGATAAGAAAATGTACGCAGCTCTGCTGTTGTGAACTGATTTGAAGCAGTGCTTGCTACTGAATCTATGGTCCTGGCTACATCACTGTCACATGAGACAGGATGCATTGTAGGAACAAGAAAAATAATAATACTTGCTGAGATGGAGATCCCCCGGGTCATAAAATTACCGTAAAGATAGGCCAATTTAGGAAAACTAATAGCAGACGGGGGAATGACACACTAGAACTTCACACACAAATCAAAACACTCTGCACAAGATATGTTTTTGCAAATTCTGGGTGTACTACTCCTTTAAAGATACAGTGTTCTAATTCTGTTTCATTTTTTTCCCAAAAAAGAAAAAACATTTTTAATACAATCTTCTTGTCCTATGGAATACATAAGATAGGTACCCACTTATTTACAACATATATCATGCTTAGGTGAGCTGTTAAAAGGATTCACAATTTATTACCATTCTGTATTTTCCTTATAACTATAGTTCTATTAGACTTATTACATTTTTTTCAGTTTATAAATCCCATATCCCATGTTACCCTGTTCTGAACTGTGGATGGCACCATGTGAGTCTAGTGGAATGGTGCCCCACCCTTGTGATGGCCAGCCAAACCTCCTCATTCCTTGCTTCAAGACTCAGCACTCTCAACAGAAACAGGTATCTGAAAATAGAAATAGAGATAAATTATTTATATACACAAGCAGCTACTATTAACGACAGGTATAAAACAATTAGTTTGTTTACTCAGATACACAATCATTTCCTTTTCATTAGGGATGCCTTTTCTAGGCAGTCATTTAGACCTGGAGCAAAATGATCACCAAGCTGTACTATGTATGTCAACTCTTGTTCCAGTATCAGTTCTTCTTGTCTGACATAATTAAGTCCTTCTGCAGGATGACAGGGAGCTATGTACCTAAATGTAGGATGGATACCTCTCCCAATATTCCCTTAGATGTGTGAGCTACAAGTCTAGACTGAACTGTCGATGTGTTGGCCCTGGAATTCATATGGTAGTGTGCAAGAGTCTGTGCAGTTATTGAAATGCCTCCAAGTGGAGCCTTCCACGATGGAAAGGACCTATGTTACCTGGTACTGTTGGGAGGGTGGTGGAAATGTCAGTTCTGGATGGGTAGTCGGCACTGTACATTAGAGTAATGTAGGTGGACACAGTAGCATTTTCAAGATGTATTACACTGTAGCTGCACCCTGCTGGGTGCCAATTCACTTTTCATCAAAGCTGTCCCCCACAACTCTTCCTCTGCAACCCCCCATCCGATATGCCCCTGGTAGCCCCATTCCCACCCTGTCCCTGTGGTGCAAGCCACTTAGACCACCTCCTTGCTGGTCTAAGTTGTATCTTAACCTGCGGCCTTGGTGGGGTTTTTAAGCTCTCGGAAAAAGGGATATGGCTGCCCCACCCTGGTGCATGCCCCCTTGTGGCCTGGCACAGCCTGATGTATGTCACAAGGGTGGTGAAGAGCCCCTTCAGTACAGCGGCTCCTGATTCTGGCACAGACCATGTTTTGGAATAGGGGATGCCGCAACTTATGACACAAGGTGCAACTTGCATCATTCTTGTTTGATGCAGGCACCTTGCATCACTCTTAAGGCTTTGAGAATCAGGCCCTTTGTATTTGGGTTTCCTGTTCTCTGTCCAGTGTCTTTACCTTCGTTTTCCAGCAGTGTGTTGTCCTTTGTGACTGCACAAACCTGTTAGTGTCTTCTTTGCACTACACTCTGGGGGATATATTCAAACAAGCTTTGTGCACTCACAGTGTGCTCTGCACTTTTACGTATATAACACCTTTATGTGCATTGTGCACAACAGTGCTTGCAGAAGGGACTTCACACAGTGCTAACCCTGACCTTCGGATATGAAGCCACAAATATTTTATATGCCAATAATGTTACACTTCAAATTGCAATTCTTTGACCTGCAAAACTCACAAGAGAACACATGATAATCAAATAAGTAATGTAATATGCCACAGATTTTGTACTGTAGAAGTTTTGTGTTTTTATATATTTTTTTATCTCTTGTTGGGATCAACAATTTTGAATAATTGTTAAGTTTTGCACACTTCTACCTTATGTAACCATCTGCTTATGCAGAACAACTTTGTAAAACAGGGCCTCACAGTCCTAAAAGTTTATGTCCTGTTAAAAAAAATAAAGGTTTTCATCTATCTGTCTGTCTGTCTGTCTAGCTATCTATCCGAGAGTTTAAAACCCTCCTACAAGCTGCGATCCAGCAGCTCCCATGCCCTCCTGGTACCTAAAACCCGCACTCAAATGGGTGACCGAGCCTTCGCTGCATATGCGCCCAGGGTTTGGAGCTCTCTTCCAACTAGCACTCGCTCCTCTCCCTCACACCAGAGCTTTAAAGCCTCCCTCTGGGGTTTTCTCAAAATGGCTGCCACCTGTCTCTGCATTAGACAAACCCCCTCAGCCTGAGATGCCCCAACTAACTGAGATGCTACCTAAACATTACGACTTGGGCAGAGCACAACTGTGCTCATACTCCTCCTGTTCTCACAACATATATAAAAATGGACCATTTAGGCCCACCGGCAAAACAGGGTGAGCACTATAACTGTGCACTCCTTTCTCTCGCACTGGGCCCACTCTATCCCAACTGTGACTCCTCCTTATTCTAACTGTTAGCTTTACAACTTGCTGCCTGGAGCGATGAATTCACACTGCACTTCTTCCTACTGACTGCAATGTTTAATACTGTATTGTAATACCTGTTTTTGGTATTGTTGTCTTACAATGTCCCTGTGTTCTGGTCACTTTATATTAACTCTTCACTACTATTTGCCTGATGAAATCTGATGCTTGTAAAGTGCCCGTTGTGCTAATTCTATGTAATGTAATCCTCCACTTGTATTTGCCTGATGTTCATATACGTACCTTGTAATCTCCCGGGTCGCACCTGAAAATAGGCACTTGGCTGTCTAGTGTGTTTACCCGGTTAACAAAAGCAAATAAATAAATAAATATTTATCTAATAGAGCTGTTGTGTGTCTGGTAATGCAGATAACAGTCAGAACTTGTGGGAGATATTCTGCATTAAAAATGTTTGTTTACCTTAAAGTTTGTTTCTTTTTTAAGGAAAAGCAGCATGCTAATTTATGTAGAATGCTATTAATTACTTGACTTCCACTAATAATGCAACCAGTGGTTGCAAAAACTACAAAAAATGCTTACAGAACTTGTAACCATGTCTGATTTTCAACGTGGCTAAAGAAAGAGATAGCAGATTTGTTATCTGAGCAGCTGGCCACATTGCTTTTCCCATAAGAGAAACATATTTTCTGCATGATGTAGGCAATGTGTATGCCATTTGAAAAGGAACAGTCAGCTGTGAAGATTGACATTTGAACTACAGTATCAACTCTGGAGAGTTATTAAATGTTAGGGTTCACCCATGTAAATGCTTGAATGGACAATATTCTTATTCTGTTTCTCTTACAATGGCCCACTAGCCAGACAGAACACAAGGCCTTATAAAACTTTTCACTGCAGTTACAGTATGACTCATAACTGACACTTTCTACACTGCATGTGGGAGAAACTTGCACAGTTTGAACACAGCTGATGTAGTTAAAATGCCAGTTAGGACTAGTGTAGGCAACACCGGTTAGGAGCTTATTTATTTAGGTTAGATAAAAAACAAGACTTGTCTCATGATACTGCTGTGTTCAAGTTTGTCAGTCCCTTTTTAAAGTAATTTTCCAGTTTCCTGCTAAAAAAATATAGTTGGTATTTGCAGGACGCAAATCTCATAACATTCAAAGAAATTTAATTTTGGGACATTCTATTATTTATTGCTGAAGACATTTACATAAAATCAGGTGCTTTTCACATTTGACTGCATCTGTTCCAGCTGCTTTCCATGCCCTAAAGTCATAACCCTCTGTGTAACTAGTCCCCCAGACACCAGGTACTATGGCCCGCACCCCTAAGGGTATGGAACTGATCAGGGTTTAAGTGCGTGGGCACTGGGGGCGTGACTGTGGGGTACCTAAGGGCTGTTAAACAGTACAACACGTATTTCTAACATAAAGGCCATAGTGCACTCAGATATGAGAGTCAATGCATAACTTTATCTATTAAACTCTACTGGATACATAATATGGTCTGTCAAGGGGTCGCTGTACATACATGGCTATAAGACATTTGCAAGGCATGCTTATAGGGTTCCTGAATAGTAGGGATTCCTCTACATAAGTTATTCTTTCCTGTGCCCCTTTCTCTTACTCTACATTTCACACTTTTGCATCCTGTACAATATTGGGTTGGGGTGGGCATGGCACTGTAGCATTACAGATAACATGCTCAGGGATATGCACTGTATAAACTTGATGTTACCCTTCCCCCCAGGAAGCCTGATGCTAATGAGTACTTCTCCCCATGCTCTATTATATCATACCCTCAGCACCAGCTCACAAAGGGTAACCTTTTTTGAGCCTCCTGGGGCACAAAAACATATCTGACAGGCCATGCCCAGCACCAATATGTGGCCTATCCTGGAGCACACAACACCAACAGATATGAGAGAATTTCTCCTGTTCTCCCCTGTGGCTCTGTTTTATGGACTAGGACATCACCTCCGCCACCATGGTCAAGT
Organism: Neoceratodus forsteri; assembly: GCA_016271365.2. Classification (NCBI taxonomy): domain Eukaryota; kingdom Metazoa; phylum Chordata; order Ceratodontiformes; family Ceratodontidae; genus Neoceratodus; species Neoceratodus forsteri. The sequence goes on from CM028131.1 coordinate 582,775,547, forward strand.
ATGCTGTCATGGGCCTTGGGCGACTCCCTTGAGGGCAGACCCCCACAGCTTCTCTGCATTCTCCTCTGTACTGGTAATACCATGGCATCTGCAGGATTGTATCACTCTGACATGTCTTTGCTTTTCCTTCTCTGCTGGGTCTTAGTCTCACCCTCAGTTACTCTTTTGGCTCTGAGTTTTCTCATCTGTGTCTCTGCTTGAAGGTCTGCTGCTTCTGGCTGAGATTGCCTATTTCCACCCTGCAGGGTGGGGAGAAGCCACTGCTCTTTGTCTTGCTGTTTCTCTTTTTTTCACTCTGCCATGATTTCTGTGCTCTTATCTGAATTATGTACTTAGAACTAAAGAACGTCTGCTTTGCCTTCTCCAATATAGTCAGTGTGAGGGGGTAGACAGCAACCAGCATTAGCGTAGCCACTGAGTACAGGTGCAGACATGCACAGTGACCCGGCTGTCTAAGTAACTTTCTCTGGAGGAGCCTGGAGAGTTGCAGGGCTCAGGCATTTCTGTTACACACATTAACACTTTAGTAACCAGACTAAAACCTAGAGGAGTGAGAGGCTAGTTATATCTGCTTGTTGCATTAAAATAATTTATATGGCAATATATTGTGATTTCATAAATGCTGGATTATGACATTGCAGGAGGCACATGTGAATTCTTAAAAGAGCAGGTTTTCATGTACATGTCTCAGTAATAAGAAATGGAAGGTCCTGAAATTAAAATATTGGAGGAATTTTGTGCAACAGAGTTCTGCAGATGCTAACTATGAATTATTTGCTGAAATTTGGAACAGTGACTTTAAGCATAACCACTGTTGTCTTTTGATAATTTGCCATTCCTAGGGAGAATGTTAGTCAGGTCAGCTACAAGGGTCATGATGTAAAAAAGGGGCAGACAGCATCACTGTGACAATTATTGTAATTTAGCCACTTTGTAAGGAAGTAGGTGGTCTAACATCAGCCATGCAATTATGTGATACAGGGTCAGTCATCTCTAATTTAAAATCCCAAGTCTGGGATGTGACATTGTTCCAACACTGTCATGATATGCAAGCTTTGCTGACAGTCCCTAGCACTTATCCCACCTACATGAAGTGATAATCACATTAATTTACTTACATTTTATTATGTTTTGCATACATAAAAATATAATAATTACTGGTGACCCCCTTTAATAGCCTGTATTCGGACACAGCCGAAATGCTGTAATAACTCGAAATTAAGTTATTAAGACGTTTTCAAAACCTCCACATTCGCATCTGTCAAACACAGCTGAGCGCGAGACAGTCTGAGCGGTAAAACAATTGCTTCAAACCGCAAAGCCCTTCCACTTACCACTGCTAAATTCACTGAAGCAGTCTTCGTCTGTTTTGTGTCTTCTGCAGCACATATCCACAGCTCTTTAAATAAAAAATGCCCCAAAAACCTTTACTGTTCCACAACTCTGCTTTTAAAAAAAAAAACTCCGACTTTCAGTACTTGGACCCGGTCCCCCACAGCAACCAGAAGATCTTAATTAGCGCTGTAACACTTCCTTCACGTTGCATTGGGAAAACCACGATCATCGCAACTACATCAGCATTTTAAAACACAAAAAAAGAAAACAGTACTTTGATGTGGTTCTGCCCCAGGGTTCAAGCTATTAAAGGGGGTCACCAGTAATTATAAAAAATAAAAGATAGGCGAGTGTGTGCCTATGAAAATTTTTTTCATGCCCTTGGTGTGTGATGACTAGACAAACCTCTCGAGCTTCGCTGTCGAGGTTTATGTAGTCATCACACACCTCGGGTGTGAAAAAAATATTCGTAAGACACACTTGCCTATCCAGTATTCTCTATTTAAACCAGTACAAACACATTGATAGAGATATAGTCAATATAAAATATCCTATGCTATGGCAGGATCCTATATTATGCCCTGTATTCAATACATCATGCAGAGGGAATTCTGTGAGTAGTAACACTTTTTTTTCTGAACAGCTAAGCAGTGCCAAGAACATGGACCTAACCATATTAAAATGGTTACCACATAGCCATCCTCCAGTAAAACTTACTATTGTTTAGAGTTATAATGTTACAAGACATTGGGCTATAGTCATGAACATTACCTCCAGCAGTAACACTGCTTTAATTTGCCTTTACTATTATACCAATTCAGAAGTCCCTCATGTTGTTCAGTAGCACATTGTTGAATCAGTTTGGATAAGACAAAGTATAGTGGTGTTAATACTGGGAAGTCACGTTTGAATACAGGCCATTGTGCTATTTTCTTGGAAGTAAATTAATTATTGTACTAATAAATAGTAACCCTAACCATTTCAGCAATTATTTTAAATTTACTGAAAACAGTTTTATGAAGACAAACCTTGCCTTAGTGACAGTCAGTGGTATGTTAGAAAATGACCTTAAAGTGGTGGCCTCATTGAGTCAGAGCAACTGCCCCTACCCTGGTATTAGTATGCCATCTTTAATGCAAGAGCACAGTTAAGTAGGCATCTCTGTCCCCACTGGTAAAACTGAAAAATAAAAACAAAGTGACACCCAAGCCTTCCTGCAAGAAAGTGAATGCATTGCAAGGAGGATGAGACTGTCCAACAAAAGGCATGGAAAAACATGCCATCCTGAGTTCAGAAAATCATGTACAGTTACATTAGGAAAAGGATTTGATACAGTATATTCCTATGTACTCATGTGTCATGTCCACCACTCAGTAAAGTCACTTCCTTTCCCTTACCACACTCTAGAGCTCTTTCAACAGTGCCATAACTCTGTTGAGGCAAATTTAAACTGCACCGTGCTGTCACTCAGTTTCAGAGTCTGGCTCTGACTGTGCCACTTTTGTCTCAAATCCTTTCAAAATTTTTGCTACCAATTTATCTGCCTCTTGCTCTGCAGACATATAGGTCTTACCATCATACACTATTTTAAGCCTCAACAAAAGCATTAGGATAAGGTGTGTTGGGCTGGAGGTCATCATATATGTGTGTGTGTGTGTGTGTGTGTGTGTGTGCATATCATCAATCAGATTAATAAAGCACAACTGATGTGTGTTAGTTAGCCTTGTAGATTCCATGGACTCTGCATGATCATAAATGCAGAGGCAGGCAGGACTGTGTTCCTTTATTAGATCAAATAAACACAGTACACCTATGAGGTATTGTTGTAGATACATTATTAGATCCTATGATCTCAGTGAACACTGAAACAGAAAAAAATTATCTGCATGATACCTTTTTTATAATAGGTCATAGATGGACACATGCATGCTGGTTCATTAAATAAATATTCTCTTAGAACTTATTAGACCTTAGTTTAATACATAACACATAGGCACACTGTAGCTTGTATCACTAAAGGGTTAAAATAAATAGCCAAGAATTAGGAGAAAAATATTATTATTTATATAACCTTAAGGCTTTGGTGGAAAAGAATATGGCAGGATGGAGTGCTGTACTCAGAGAACAATGGTATAGAAACCCAGATGTATGTTTACCTCATACTCAGGAAATAATGGTATGGGAACTCAGACTGGTTGCACTCAATCATGGTTGTTTTCTCAAATTTAGTTGACAAGACTGTCAGCTAAATTATGTCCACTTCTTTAAAGATGGGCTAACAAAACGACCTTGTTTGTACAGACTGTAGGTACCTCGCCTTAAAGTTATTTTTCTGTACCAAACAAGGAAGTTGCTATGTAAGCCATTTATGAGGTCATTTTAAACCAGTCAGACAAACATATACCTTATTTGTGGAGTCAGCAGAATCCTGGGGGGGGGGGTGGATAATATATATAAAGAAGCTAGTCCTTGTCCATTTTGTTGTGCAGTTCATACTAGTAATGGCATACCAACTTTTCCTCTGCGTGATCCTGCTATCAATGTGAGTATGAGGTCATTATACTTTGTATAGCAGTTAGCCAAAGGTAGCAGGGTATAATCTTACAATGCATATTTGAAATGCATGTGTATTCTTTTTTTTTAAATTAATATTTTATTGTTTTCAAACATAAACCAAGTGACATGGCACAGTTACCAGAATAACATGAATGCACGTACAGGCAAGATAACAGGCACAGGAAGTACAGTGACATGTCCCCTCTCCTGTTAGCCCTCCCCAAAATGACTACCTCCCCCCTACCAACCCAAAACAATCCCGCCACCCCCCCCCTCGGCATGGATGTATATTAGCCCCACTCCCTTCTAAAAGCCATGCCAATCAAAGAAAGTGTGTTGGATTGATGCCATGGATAGCAAATGTCTAGCCACTATCATAGAGACAAATCAGACCTTGAATATTATTGAACTGTGTGAACTCCAGCTTGTAGCATATAAATAGCATGCATCCCGGCCCATATCTTTTTATATCTGGAAGAGAAATGACCTGGAGATACTTTATATTGTTCCACCCACAAATTAAACAAAAGGTCCTGAGGCCATTCTATATAAGAAAGCTTTTGGGCATCAAGCCATTGCCTTAAAACAAGTTTCTTAAGTGTCAGTGCATTCATTGCCATGTAATATCTATGCACTCTAACCTTTGCTTTGGAATAATCTCCTATGAGACAAATCTCTGGTGTAAACAGATCCTTTAGACCTAATAGCAGGTCAACTTTACGGCAGATTTCCATACAGAGGTCCTGAACAGAGGGACAGTCCCAGAAAATATGATGGAGGGAACCTTCCTCCAGATTACACCTGGGACAAGTTGTGGTCAGGGACTTACCTATCTTGAAAAGCTTAAGGGGCATCCAATATAAACTATGTAAAAATTGGAATTGTGTAAGTCTCAACCTGTCTTGAGATAGATAGATGTAGGTTCCTTCCCAGATTTTACTCCAATTAATGTTAGGATCTGGGAACTCTCTAACCCAGTATTTTGGGCCTCCTTTCTGATCAGTAGCTGTCAGGTCCAAGAGGGAACCGTACACTTGGGCTATTGCATGGGGATGGTGTACGACTTCTGCCAGAGAGGTAAAGAATTCATAAAACTTATCCTCTGTAAACAGATGTCTGTTTAACCGGTTCAGGAAATGGGATATCTGATATTTGCTGAACATTTGTCCCTTTTTTAATGAATATTTATTAACCATAGCAGACTCAGGGATACACTTTCCCGCTGGGTCTAGGAAATCTTTTATTTTTGTGTTCTGGAACTGGGGAATCCAAAGTTTGGGAATCTTTTTGTTTCCTATCCTGAAATTTGGGTTCTCTACCAATGGCTGGTTCGAGTCTTGAGTGTGTTTGTAATTTAAAAAATTACACAGCTGAGTATGGGATCTTACCGACACCCCTATGGGAGAGCGGGAAATATTAACCGGTAGATTTTTAAGTGTACTATATAGTAACGTGGATGTAGATAAGTGTGCTTCAGCTAGCATTTTTCTCTCAAGTATTAACCACGGTGGGACATATGGCAGGTTAGCTAATGTTACGTCATTGGTCATCCATTTCATATACTTAGAGACCTGACTAGCCCAGTAATAGCCCTCTATGTGAGGTAATCTCAAGCCACCTCTTGCCTTGGGTGCAATCAATTTCTGGTAAGCTCTTCTCAGGGGCTTGGCAGTCCATATGAAAGAAGAGATAATAGAATGGGCTTTCCTGAACCATTTGGTGGGCAGCCAGATATTGAGCTTATGCAACAGGTAGAAGATCTTTGGCAGGACATTCATTTTAACTATATTAATGTGTCCCCAAAGAGAGATAGGAAGGGATGACCATCTAGTCATGCCTTGTATAATACACAGGTTGTCATCAAGATTTAGTTTCTTCATGAGGGAATCCGAGTTAGTAAGATAAATGCCCAAATATTTCAAGCATTTAGGAGTCCATTGAAGACCTAATTGTAGAATATCGCTTTTTAGCAATCTAAAATTTAGAGAGAAGACCATGCTTTTGTCCCAATTGATTTTATAATTGGAATAGGTACCAAATTCTGAAATAATTTGCAGGGTGGGCTCAAACGCAACAGCAGGGTTGGGGTAGTGGAGCAGAATGTCATCTGCATATGCCGATAGTTTAAAGTCAAGGGCAGTCAAGGGAATGCCCGGAATCAAGGGAGACCTTCTGAGTTTGAAGAGCAAAGGCTCCAAATAAATATTAAAAAGGAGTGGAGATAATGGACACCCTTGGCAAGTACCCAAATGAAGAAGGAACCTCTCCGAGAAGACGCCATTACAGTAAATACGAGCTTTGGGATTTTTATAGAAGGAAGCAATCCAGTCAGTATATTCCTTCGGGAATCCAAATTTACCCATTGTGGAAAATAAAAAAAACAGTCCACTCTATCAAAAACTTTCTCCGCGTCCAGGGATAGTAGTCTGGCTGGCACTTCAGAGTCCCTGTACGCCGAGAAAATGTGTAATAGCTTTCTCAAGGGATCCAAGGAGTTCCTTCCCTTCATAAACCCTGCCTGGTCTGGATGAATTATGGAGGGCATAACCTCAGCTAGTCTATTTGCTAACAGCTTAACAATGATTTTCATGTCATAATTCAATAAAGAGATAGGTCTATAATTAGTTACCATTTCTGGGTCCCACCCTGATTTGTGTAAAACAATGATTAGGGCCTCCAGGAAGCTATCATCCATTTCTTCCCCATCTAGGAATCTCCTAAACAACTGACCTAGCCAGGGAGTCAACTGTTTATGGAAAGATTTATAGAAATTGGGTGAAAACCCATCAGAGCCAGGAGTCTTGTTGGAGGGAAGGAAATTTATTGTTTTCTCAACTTCTGTATCAGTTATGGGAGCCATCGATGTTAATTTCTGTGCTGCTGATAACTGTGGTAAAGGGAGGGCCTCAAGATAATTATCTAGTTTTTGTTTCCTGTGAGGGTTAGACATGGGGCCATACAGGTCCTGATAGTAAGTTACAAATTCCTGTACTATTCTTTTAGGGTTCACTTTTATAGTGTTATCTATCCTAGATCTGATACCCTTAATTATTCTGGAAGCTTCTTGAGATTTTAAGCGAAGGGCCAAAAACTTGCCAGATTTTTCCCCCTTGATCCACATAGTTAATTTTGGTGCATATTATTGCATACTCAGCTTTACCTAGCAGAAAGGAGCTGTACTGGGCCCTTAAACCCATTAATTTAATTCTGTCACCATCCGGGATAGCGGGTGATAGCTCTTTTTCTAGTTGATGAATGTTTCTAAGTAATGTGAGGGCTTCTTATTGTTTCACCTTTTTCTTGTAAGAGGTGATTCTAATCAGTTCCCCCTCTTAGAATGCACTTCAAGGCACACCATTCCAGGTCAATTCTGCCTGTTGAGCCAAGATTAACCTTGGTATACTGATCAGTTGCCTTCGGAAATATCCCTGACAACACTCTCATCTCTCAATAACTGATTATTCAGCTTCCAAGTAGTTTTTTTTGGAACATTGGGAGTCAGATTTAGTGAACACCACACCACTGCATGGTCTGAGATAACTCCAGGTTCTATGGCACTATCTATAATCCCTGACAAAAAACTATGACTAATTAGGAAATAGTCAATTGTGGCAGACGTACCATGAACAGAGGATCGAAAAGTATACTCTTTCAAGGAGGGGATACAAGACCCTCCAAGGATCAATCAATCATAATTGATCCACTAAGTCCTGAAGGGCTCTCTGTGCAGGCAAGAGACCAGATCTTCTGACCTCTGATCTATCAAGGTCAGGGGTGAAAGAGAGGTTCCAATTTCCTCCTAAAATTAGAGGGAAGGAAACATAGGGAAGTAAATCTGTAAGTAGTCTAGAAAAGAAGGTTGGAGGATCAGAATTAGGGCCATATATACAACAAAGCACCACCTCTGTGCGGTCCAGTGAGCCCTTCAAGATAAAATATCTGCCACCTGGGTCTTGTATGCAGAGCTCACAGTTGAAGGGGATGTTTCAGGAAAATAATATGGCTACCCCTCTACTTTGGGTACTGTCCCCTGCATTAAAAACCTGGCCTACAAATTGCCTTCTAAAAAGTGAGCCCTCAGAGACCAGTAAATGGGCTTCTTGTAGGAATGTGACAGTTCCTTTCAGACAGTCAACATGTTTTAGGATCTGATAGTGTTTGATTTTCTTTCTGGCACCTCTAATATTCCATGTAAGTAGTTTTAGACTACCTGCCATTTAGTGTATCATTGAAAGTGATTTTGTAATTCAAAATGCAGTAGATTACTCCAATCATTAATGACATCCAGCTGAGGTAACCCTCCCTACGCCTTCCCCCAATCCCTTATCCCTTTAGAAACTACAACACATAGCCCCAAAATCTTACATTTAAGCCTTTGAACCCCAAAACTTAGCTTAATCTTATTTATCAAAAAAGGCCAAAAACACCCCCCCCAACTTAAGAATATCAAGGTACATGATGTACAGAAACAATGAATACCATCTCTCAGCTCCCACCCACTCATATCATTGCAAATTACTACACAATATGAACCCCAAATTCAAAGCCTAACTCTAATTTGAGAACAAAGAAATAGTGCAACAAGCACAATAAAGGTATACACTGACTATGAAAGTAAGCTCTTATAAGTCTTAACCTTGTAAAATTGACAGGAAGTGCAAAATAAAGGCTCTTAAGTGATCCATTGGACCACACACAAGCTCAGTTTAAGTTGACAGTAAACAAATAGCTTATACTAGGGTGACCTCATGTGTCCTTAATGAGTATTACAGTTGAGTGATCAGAACCTAGGAAAAACCAAGTAGCCACGTTAAATAATATTAATTAAGTAATTTCTTTGTATAAGCGTCCCACAAGACAAAAAAATAAACGAGAACATGGATACTTGCAAAACAATTGAATTTTACTGTAGAAAGTGCTGTAAATCAGGTGACAATCAGTCTGTTAACCTGCCATATTAAAACATTGAGTCCAGGAAAAACTAAATTTCACAAGGCTCTTTTGAAAAAGGAAAATGCAAAGCGTAGGCTTCCCTGTAAAACTCTACAACTTGTTAATTGACCGAAAGCGATCCGAGGTGCAATGCGGCAAACAGCAATAACACTGCAAAAGGATACGAAGCACAGGACTCCACTTCTTCAGCGATCTTTGAAAAAATTTGGAAGTGCAGCTCTCAGAGTGGCTTCCGTGGTCTTCGGTTCCTCAAAACTGGACTAAGTACTGGCTATCAGGACCTGACGTTTCGAAGGATACAACATTTAAAATTTTATCCCCACCGGTATCAGCTTATTAACAAGGGGATGAAAAAGAGCTCTACGCTGATGAATGGATAAAGGGAGATCTTGTGTGACCCTTATCTGGACTTCACCCCACTTGATTTGGTCTAGGCTCTCGACTTTGTCAAGAAGTGTTGCTTCTCAAGGTAATTCAGGAAATGAGCCATTAAAGGTCAAGGGGGAGCATCTGCCACTGGAATAGGGCACAGGGACTGGTGAGCCCTTTCTATGGAGTAGGAGGCACCATACGGAGCAGGACCTACCAACTTTGCAACCAGTTTTTGAACAAAGAGGACTGCATCTGCCCCTTCTTCTTTCTCTGGCAGACCTATAAAAACAACATTGTTGCGTCTGCTGCACCCCTCTAAATCCTCAACCTTAGATTCCAATTGAGTCAGTTTCTGTCTTGTCAACACCAACTCCGGTTCCAGTCTCCCCAGGTGCTTTTCAACCAAAACAATTAGTATCTCATTGTCTCCAACCCTTGTTGAGACGTTTTCCAGAGCTGTGGTCATGGATTTAAACTCTGTGGTTAATGACCGGAGTTCTTCATGAAATGCTTTGAACTCCGTTAAGAACCGATCGACTGTTAAGATGCTAGGATCTTGGATTTGAGAGGTACGATTGGCCGAAGCAGCTTGCGGCCTTGATTTTTTTACTAGCCTTTTCTGGCGTGGAGGGAGGCGTATGCTTGCCTCATCTCTGCTTCCATACTAAGTAGGAAAACTGCAGGCGGGTGATGTAGAGTAGTTTTTTTTTCCTCTAAGATGCGTGTTTTCTTATATTTCTCATAGATAGAATGGATTTAAACATAGATTAAATCACCGAGCAAGCGGGAGACGTTCAGAGTGCTACTACTTGTGAACCTACATCACGTGATCTCCCCAATGCATGTGTATTCTGTGCTTTGATGGGTTAGTAATATGATGGTTCAGGTAATTGAATATATCATGTTATATATCAGTGTCTTTCTGTTCTGAATCCCTGTGAAATAAATTGAATTTTGTCATAATTTTATAACTGTCTACAAGAACTTTTATTGCAAATGTTACAATTGTTAGTAAACCCTCAGGTGTAAGTTATAACAAATCAGAACTCCAACAATGTGCATGTTCAGATCACGACATTGACTGCACACTCCATCAGAATGTTTCCTTTTTATTTGGGTAGCATAACTCAGTTCTTGGAAAAGGCACAGTGATACCTTCGTATTCAAGCTGTCCCCGTGTCCTTGCCACTTGACACACTTCATATGCTCAAATGCAATTCCCAGCACCACAAGAAGCATTTGTATCAGAGTATCCAGTCCCAGCATTACCCATTGCATGACTTGATTGACATTGGTGATTTGCAGAGTCCTGAGGGTGAAGGGCTTCAGTTACTCAACAGGCATAAAATCTCTTGTGCTACCCACATTGACACCTTCCAGTTATCAAATGACTCTTGACATTCACCACCAACACAGAATTTTCCAATTCTCAAGCCATATGCATAGAAATAAGTTCTACTTCATAAGCCCCAACAACATCAGTAGTGCTTAGCCAAGCTATCAAAGATGCTGCTTTTGTTTCATTTTACACTGTTGACACCTTAGTGTCCAGGATGGTTACCTTGCTGCATAATCTTCACTTTTTGGTTTGTGGCCTCAATGACCTTAAGTACTGCTGTGTTCATTCTCTTCTCTTCTCTTCTCTTCTCTTCTCTTCTCTTCTCTTCTCTTCTCTTCTCTTCTCTTCTTTCTTCTCTCTTCCTTCCTTCTCTGGCTCTGTCCTCCCTCATCAGCAGTCCATTTTATTATTAGGGTAGCCTATTCATGAATTTTCTGACAAAGGTAGGCAAAATACAGATCCTCTTGCAGCTCCATGTATGATCACTCTGTTAGTGCCAAATAATCAGATCAGATGAAAATTAAGTTTTAGTAAGCATTTACTCTGGAAAAATATAAATTTCCTTGAGGAGCTCTGAAAGTGGCTTCCTCTGAGTTCAGCTGCAAGCTTTGATTCCCCCAGTATGCACTTTATGACAGAAGAACATGAAAGGATGAATTGAACTTTCATGGATTCAAACCCACACTACTTGGAGCACAACTACAGTGTTGTACCTACTGAAATACCCCATGTTTTGGTCATTTAATTTATCAGGACATAATGGCCATTAAATTATGTAAGCTGACTGGGGCAAATCGCATCCTAGATCACTAGTTTTATGATATTGAATAAAAGGGTAATAGAAACAGAAATTCTAAGAAAAATACAATTCTGTATAGAAAGCATTATGGCTATAATAATTACCATTTGTTAGATAAGTTAGAAGAAAGAGGAATGTTATTCCTAATGAGTTGGTAAGAGGAACTCAATTGAACGATGGTCATTTGTTCTTCCTCTCTTCGGTATGCTAGTATTGTGCTATGTGTCCATGCTATATTTATATTCCTTGCAAAAAACAACATTTAGGCACTATTTAAGAGCAGTATGGTACCCGAAGACTGGAAAAGGGCAATAGTGGTTTCACTTCACAAATCAGGCAGTTGCGAAGAGGCTAGTAATTACAAATCAGTGAGCCTCACATCTATAGTAGGGAAACTAATGGAGACACTACTCAGACAGAGGATAATAGCATTCCTCGAAACTAATGGCCAACAAGACCCTAAACAGTAAGGTTTCACAGCAGGTAGGTCATGCCAGACAAATCTGCTTGAGTTTTTTGACTACGCTACAAAAATAGTGGATGATGAGGCAGTAGATGTGGTCTACCTAGACTTTAGAAAGGCCTTCGACTCTGTTCCACACAGAAGGCTGGTAAAGAAGTTTGACCACACAGGGGTTGGTCCACTAGTAGTCAGATGGGTACAAAACTGGTTACAAGGCAGAACCCAAGGTACAGGTTAATGGAATGTAATTGACAGAAGGCAGGGTGACCAGCATGGTGTCCCAGGACTCAGTGCTGGGGCCTCTGCTCTTCAGTGTTTTTAAAGCAGACATCACTGGCGGACTGGAAGGGAAGGTGTGTCTGTTCGCAGATGACACCAAGATATGTAACAGGGTGGACACCTCAGAAGGAGTGAGCAAGATGGAAGCTGACCTCAAGAAACTAGAAGAATGGTCTGGAGAGTGGCAGCTGAGATTTAATGCCAGGAAGTGCAAGGTCATGGACATAGGAAAGAAAAATTCAAGAAAGGAGTATTACGTAGGAGGCGAAAGACTGGCAGCCTAAAACCAGGAACAAGATCTGGAAATCATAATCTCAGATGGCTTGAAGGTTAGTAAGCAGTGTGAGAAGGCAACACTGAAGGCCAACAGAATGCTGTGCTACATTGGGAGGGGAATCACGAGCAGGAGGAGAGAGGTGGTACTACCACTGTATAGATCACTGATCAGGCCTCACCTGGAATATGGAGTCCAATTCTGGAGGCCTCACCTCAGGAAGGACATTGACCACATGGAAACAGTACAGAGAAAGGTGACAAAAATGATTCGGGGTCTGTAGTACATGTCCTATGAGGAAAGACTTAGGGAACTGAATATGTACTCCCTGGAGCAGAGGAGAGAGAGAGAGAGAGAGAGAGGTGGCATGATTGAAATATTCAAGTACATAAAAGGCATTAACAAGGTACAGGCACAGGAACTTTTTCACTTCAAGAAGGGCTCCAGGACCAGGGGACATGACCTCAGGCTGCAAGGAGGGAGGGAGGTTTTCTACTAACACCAGGAGGTTTTTCTTCATAGAAAGAGTGGTGGATTCCTGAAACAGCCTGACCCAAGAGGTTGTGGGGGTCAACACTGTGGGGAGATTCAAGAATGCATGGAACAGACACAAGGGAGCCCTGATTACAAAGGGCAACTAGCGTGTCAAAATAGGTATAACACAAATGGGCAGACTAGATGGACCTAGCAGTCTCCTCCTGCCATCAACTCCTATGTTTCTATGTAAACACAAAACTTTAAAAGTAGGGAAATGCAGCATTAGGATAAAAAAAAAGTCCTGTGGTCCTTGGAACATCTGTGACATAGTGTTCTTCAGGATTTAAATAATCACTTAACACAGCATTAGTATTACCTTAACTTGTCACCTATGCTTTGAGAGAGGATACCGAGGTTAGGGGTAATGCCTGCTTTGCATTTAGTGATGATTTAATTCCTGAGAAATAGAGATGCAGCAAATTTGAATTCTGCCGGCGAAGTGTCCGTGAAGTGGGCAATTCACGTTGCCACTCCGCTACGTGGAGTGGGCAATGCAAAGTGCATACTCCGTCTTGTCATTACCACTTCGTGTTAAAGCGGAATGACAATGCGAAGAAAGGCAAAGTTGTTGTTTTCAATGGACTTCGCCATGCTCTTTAGCCATAGCCAGGCAGGAAAAGGAAGGAAGTGAGTCATACAAGCAGACACTTTCACTTTCTCCTGTGCAGATGAAGACAGAGACAGAGGAGTGTGTTGTTTTGTCACTGCTGAGACTTGGAGATCAGAGCGAGTAGGAGATTTAAACTTTGATTTAGACCTAACAGCTTTTTTAAAAGCTACATTTTTTGTATTTTCTGTATTCCTTTTTTACTTAATTTGTTCTTTCTGTAAATTTATTTTTCTTACCTTTATAAGTAGTTAGTTCTTTGTCAGTGTGAATATGTGTGTGTCTTGTGTGACAGTGTGAGTAGTCATTGCTCAGACTGAGGGAGCTCAGTAGGAGAGATGGACCAGGGTGAGGGAATGTCTGGGAGGGGGCAGCTCTAGGAGAGCATGGTACTGGTAGGCATTGTACCGTGCGCATGCATGATGAGCATGTCCGCCGGTTCCTGTTGGACCAATTGAAAATGCTGAGTATCCCCCCCCCAAGAACCAGGACTGGACCAGCACCATCTCCTAACTCTGAGGCAGTTGAACCACCACCACCACCACGTCCAGCACCAGGTCCTCTGGAGCAGGATGCGCCTGTGCCTCCAGGCCCAGGTATGGATCCCAACCCTGCTGAGCACCAAGACCAGCCGGCTGCCAGTTCCTCTGGCCCTCCCCTGCCTGTGCCTGGTCCTCCCCGCACCTCCATTGTTTGGCGGTTTTTTGACTGTGTCGGGGGGGGACAGCAGCATGGTCGGGTGCCACCTATGTGAGGTGGAGGTGCGCTGTGGCCCGTGGGGGACTCACCTGGGGTCTGGGTGCCAGCGCACCCATATGCTCAATCACCACCAGTTAGAGTGGCAGGCTGCCACAGAATGGGCCATGCCTGCACCTGCTGGCCCTTCTGTGGCAGAGGGTGCAGCTGTGTGTGGCAGCGGCCCTAAGAAGAGGAGAGCCAAAGCAGCACCTGCTGCTCCACCAGCACCCAAACCACCACCATCACCAGCAGGTCAGCCTATAGAACATCTGGACCCCAGAGAACTGTGTGTAATGCAGACTGACTTGGCAGTTCTCTGGAGTGCTGTCAAGGAGAACGAGAGGGTGAGTGCTGTCGAGCAGCAGCTGGATCGCATAGAGGGACATCAGTTGCAAATCATGTCCATGCTGGAACTGCTGCTGGATCAACATGGGATCCCACATTAGTTTTGTTTTCCTCACACCATGTGCCCCCCCACACCTTCCTTTCTGTGTTATAAAATGTATTCCTCCACCATCCCAGACCCTTGTATGTAATTATGCCCTTTTTTTTGTCTTCCATATGCGTGACACTTTGAATTCTGGCCCTCTTCCTTCTGTTAAGTGTGTGTGTGTGTGTGTACTGTTTTGGTGCCTCATTAATGTCTACTTTCTGTTGCAAAGTGTTTGTGGAAAAGCAGACTGAGCAGTGCAAGTATACTGTGCTAAGCTGCATGTGTGCAGTCAGCTTTTTTCCTGTCTGTGTATGTACTGCAGACACTGTCCAACTCCCCGACTTAAAAACACTTATTAATGAGTACAATGGTGGGGTGGTGAAGCCTAGAGAGATACTACAAAACAGGCTTACAATACATCCAAGTAACTAGTACAAAAATTAAAAAAATTAATGTTGTGATTTGTGACTGCATTTGTAACCGTGATGATGAAGAATGTGATTCGGTGTTGACGCCGACGGTGTGAGATAAATATGGAACTGTATTGGAAACGCGAATGCCTACGGTTGTACTTCCCCAATGAGCTGTAGCACAAAGCTCCCCGACTTAAAAGCACTCATTAAGAAGTGCAGTGGTGGGGTAGTGAAGCATGGAGAGATGCTACAAAACAGGCTTACAATATACCCAAGTAACTAGTAAAATAATTAATGTTGTGATTCGTGAGTGACGTGATCGTGAATTGTGATTTGTGACTGCATTTGTGACCGTGATGATGAAGAACGTGATTTGTATCACGAGTGACTTATGAACGTGATGATGGTCCTGACTTAAAAATGCATATTAATGAGTACAATGTTCATGTAGAATTATGCACCACACCAGTCCAGTACACTGAAGGGAAGCCAAAGAAACAACTGTGACTTAAGTTACAGATGGAGATTGGGCCTTAAAAAATGCAAATGCACAGACAGATTAAGATTGCGCTGTGCACTGAAGAGATGCAGACACAAAGGCATCACACCTAACCAGTGCTCACCATCAGAAATTCAAATCTGGAAAAGAATACCTTTTCTGGTTGGGGCAGGCCACTGGGGGGAGGGGTGCAATGAGCTGCACTGCTGCAGTAACAGTCACTAGTACTAACACCAGTACTACCAGTAAAGATACAACAAAGAAGTACAAAAATCACACAGCTGCAGTGGATAGCAGGTTCACAATGCTGAAATTACTATGGGGCACAATTAAAGGTGTTTGATTTGATGACACGCATCACACACACATACTTACACACACACTAAGTAATGCATAGCAAATTAAAAACTTCAGTACTATAACCACATGTTTTAAACAAACTAAAATTATGCACTTCTGCACCACAACAATCAGCAAAAATATGGCAAGAATTATTAAAAATATTACTGTGTGTACATTAACACAGTTATACAAGAAGAATATTACCAAAAACAGATAGAACTGTCTTTTTTCCAAGTTAATCTACCTACACCACAGATACGCCCTTCCCCCAAAACACACTTTCTCTGTCTCTTACTACACAGACTCAATGTTGTACATTAACATTCAAAATCCACACATAAACAATAAATGCTCAATGATATGAGCACAGGAGGGTTTCCTACAATTGAAGAACTAAAGTTTGAGCAAACAAAATTAGTAAAAAAGGCTTTTTTGAACAGCTTTAAGAAAGTTTGAATCTCAGAGCTCTCAGAGCAGATGGTCTCCTATCCAATTGCTTCCCACACGCACTACCCCGAACTGAGGCTGTGCAGAACAATCTAGAGCCCATGTGACCTGAAATCCCATGAATCACTGCAAAATTCACCTTCGGAGCTTAAAAACAAGGTGAAGTGCATTGTTTTCAATGCACTTTGCCTTAAGAGTTGGTGGAGTAGTAGTTTGGAAAGGCGGAGTAACATGAAGTCATTGTTTTCAGTGGACTTCATGTCACCCATTATAATGCGAATGACTCCGCTTTGCGATGCTGGGCACTCCGTGAATCCACTTTCGCTTCTCAATTCACTTTGCAGAGCAGATTGGGGCAACCTCGCCCATCTCTACTGAGGAATACCATGTCGCAGAACCATCAAAGGTCAGGGGCCTTTTTTACCCCAAAGTCACAGTTACCTACTTTTAAGTTTTTGTTTCTGTGCCCTAATTGATGCTTAAACATAGTTATTTCTAACAGTTCAATACAGTTCACTGTTCACACTCTAGCAATCTAGCTAGAGACAGCTGAGTCATCAGAACTTTTTGAATCTAAGTTCCTTCCACCACTAGAGATGGTTGAAATTGCTGAAGTTCACTCAGCACTGAAATTTGTGAATTTTAGCAACTTCACTTCACCAATGACTGCAGTTCATGTCTTTATTCACCCATGAATTGGCCAAATTCATGTGGGGTATCTATGTGACTAGCCCTCCCAACTCCCAAAAATGTTTTATGCCTGATATACCCCCTCCTATCCCCTGATGGCACCCTTCTGTCCCCCTCTCCTTGTGAATTGCAGCAGCAAAGTAATAAAGTAGGATGGAGGCAGATAACTCCAAGACATTTAGCCTAAATTAATGTTCAAATACCCTACCCTTCCCTCCACACACATGCCGAACACATTCTCTCTTAACCCAAGTCGCACAGAGTAAGTCATCATCAGCCCCCACCCATCCCCCTGACCCCCCACCGCCCCCACCACCCAGAAAAGAAACTGTAATAAAGAAAATGGTCCCTTGGTGCTGAGTGGCTGCTCAGTTCAGTGTCCATCTCAGTAATGGCATCAATGAATGATGTGTCATCTTTGCTCCTAGTAAAATCTGATTGACTGAATTTTCATGTCATGTCACCGTTGCTACAAAGACTTTATGTGGCTGCAATGGTCTTCTTGCAGGAAGGGCAGGGCTCTGCTGCTGATCTGATGGTGCCCTGGTCTCCTCCAATCATTCCCCTGTCAACCACCTAGCAGACCACTATCTCTGCTTCTCCACCACTGGTGGTAGTGGAGCCGCCTCCACCATAGCCATGGATTGGGGCCCCCATCAAAGAGTCCTGCTCTGTTAATGGCCCACCAGGCCACCTAAAGGTGGAAATCACCTAGGAGAAAAGCACAAAGGTCATCCATGGTGAGAAGAAGACCAGAGCAGTTTTTGAGGAGTCATTAGACTCCAAGGATGAGTCCTTGATGACATTGAGCAGAATCTATCCTCAACTGAGATTCCTTGGATGGTCAAGCTGCTTTATTGGGCTCAACTTAATTTGGTGTCTCATTCTAATTGATGTCAGAAACCATGCAGGTCCCTCTGGAACTGGTTGAGAAGAAGGCTAAATGCCCATATGCCAATATCCTGGACAGGGATGACTCCCTGGGGCTCGACTTCTTGGGACCAGCTCTGGAGCTGTGCAGCATCAAGCATCCTGCCCAATGCCCCCCACCCTGATAGTCTGCAAGTACGCAGTCCCCATGGACACCCTCTTGGGGTTCCTGGACCTCCCCTCTGTGGAGGGCCTGGTCTCAGACTCGTCCTCTCATAAATCTAATGACCAAGGAGACATTGATAAGCCTCCTGACAAGGAATCCAAGAAACTGGACTATGTGACCAGGAAGGTCTGCACAGCTGCCTCCATTGGTCTCTAGCGGGCCAGATATTCTGTGATGATGGCTAACTTTGACCACTCCTTTTATTGGGTTGGTTGGGGCCCCCCACACTTCTTGCTGACATGCAGCAGGTGGCCCAACAGATCCAGGACCAAGGCTGCATGCTGACCAAACACCAGCTTCAGATGGCATTTGTTGTTACTGCCATGGTTGTCACCACGCAGCCTAGGTTCTGTCTGAGGCCATGTGCCTTAATGGCACACACCCAGCATGAGCTAGTGGATGTCCTATTTCTGGGCACTGACATCTTTGGCCCTGGGGAGGAATGATATCTCATACATATTGAGAAGTCCACTGATACACTGGACTCTGTGGTTTCATCCCAGAAGACCCCAAACCACCTAAGCCTAGGAAAAATGCCTTTCAGTTTCAGAGTTTTCAGCCAGAGTACCCTGGACACAAATTCCAGCAGAGGCAATTTCATTGTATGATGTCTGGCACTCATTTTGGTGGTTGGGGCCAGAAAAGGGGCAGGGCGGAGGTGCCTTCAGCCACCAGTCTGCCAGAGCCCCCTTGCAAGGCCACAAAGTGAAGGGTTATGGGGTTCCGTTCCCCTTCCGTCCACTCCCTGTCCCAGCTCCTGGTCGGGGTCAGTTGCACCACTTCTTCCCACAGCGGTTCGTTATTACTTAAGATAAGTGGTTGCTGGAAATGGTTGTCAAAGGGTTGCCTCTGTACTTCAAGGCTCTCCAGCCATACTGACCACAAGCCTGTTGGGAGTCCAGAGTGCCAGAGGACATGCTGTTCGTGCTAAGGGCTGACATTGTTCAGCGTCTGGAGTGTGAGGCGACAGCATGGGTCCCAGACACACAGTGTTTTGTGTCGAACTTTCTGGTTCCTAAATGAACTGGAGGCTGGTGTAGCATACTGAATTTGCATAACCTGAGCAAGTTTGTGCTGAAACGCAAGTTCTGGATGGCCACTCTGAACCAGATTATATCACCTCTGGAGTGGGGGACATGGTTATTCTCCCTGGACCTCCAGAACATACTCATCCCTATCCCAGTCAATCTGTCTCACTGATGGCACCTCCATTTATGGGCAAAGGGGGTATTATACCACTTCAGGTCATGTCTGTAGCCTCTCATCCATGCCGTCAGTCTTCAACAAGTGCATAGCAGTGGTGGCAGCCTTCCTGCGGTGCAGGGGCATCAGGGTGTACCCATGTCTGGACAGCTAGCTGCTCACTGGTCCATCAAAGGAGGCTGTTAAGTGGTCCAGGAATCTTGCCCTCCAGACCTGTTAAGATGTGGACCTTCTCATCAACCCAGCCAAGGCAGAAATTGTCCCTGCACAGATGATCAAGTTCATTGGGGCTGAACTGGATTTCCTTTGGCAGAGGACTACCTTCCTGCAGATAGGACAGCGGACCTTACATTCTTTGCCAAATAACTTCTGGCTGGGTGCTCACTCCTGCCCCATGATTTCCTGTGGCTGCTGGGGCTTATGGCAGCCTCTGCCAGCACTGTCCATTGGGCTCACTGGCTGGTGAGTGCATTTTATGCAGTAGATGTTAGTCTGACAGTTGACTGAATGCCTAGGTCACCTGAACTAGACAGTCTTGGTGACCCAGCCACTGCAGTACACCATTGAGTAGGGGCTGTTTCCCCAGAACCTGGAGGATGGAATCTCATTCATTCACTGGGAGTTGTCTGTCACATTCAGAATGGATGAATCTCTAGTTGGGTGGGGAACTCATTTGGGAGACCACAGATACCATGGATTCTGGTCACCCTGGGAGTCCTGATGCCATATCAGCCTGCTGGAACTCCGTGCAGTGCATCTGGCTCTGATGGAATTAGGTCAGTTGACTCGGGGTCAGGTCATTCAAGTCAAGATAGACAACATGACCACCATGTTCTGCCTGAACAGACAGGGTGGTGCTCACTGCTTCCCCTTGTATCAGGAGGCTCTCTGCACTTGGACCCCCATGCGCATCCTGCAGGCTAGACTCCTGGCAATCCAAGTCATGGGAGAAAACAGCCAGCTGGTGGACACTCTCATCTGGGTTGGAGAGATGTCACACAAGTGGTCTCTGCATCAGGAGGTTGTAGAACAACTGTTCTTCCAGTGGGACACTCATATGATGATCATTTTGCCTTGTGCAAGAATAGAAAACAGGCTGCCCTGTGCCTGCCCTCCTCAGTCAGGATGCCTTCTCTCAGCCCTAGACTCTGGACCTTCTATACATCTTCCGTCCTTTCACCATGGTTCACAAGGTCATGATAAAAGCCTGGAAGGACAAGGCACAGATGATCCTGATAGCACCATATTGACCTGGACAGTACTGGTGTTTGGATCTCCTCAGTCTCAGCAGTAGGCTGCCATGACAGTTGCCTCTCCATCCATAACTGCTGGGAAGACAGCAGGGAACAGTCCTGCACCAGGACCTTCAGTCCCTGCGCCTCTTGTCCTGGTTCCTGAATAGATAGCGATCCAGGCCTTGGCTCTCTCATAAGACATCCTCTATATAGCAGAGGCATCCTGAAAGAAGGCAACTCGCAAAACCTTTGTGCTTCAAGTGGAAGAAATTCTTGCTTTGGTGTCAAGGGAGGAAGCTTGAACCACTTGCCTACCCAGTAGCTAAGATTCACAACTACCTCTGGTCCCTGACTCAGGCGATACTGTGAACCATGACCCTGAAGATGCACCTGGCAGCCATCTCTGCATACTGGGCCCAGACTGTATGCCAGTGGTGATGTAGGAGAAGGTAGTTGGGGCCTTTTTCAGAGGCCTGGACACATTGTCCCCTCTGGTGTGTGAACCACCAACTTCATGGAACCTACAACTGGTACTGAAGATACTCATGGACAGGCCATTATTGAGCTGATTCACAAGTATGAGATGTCACACTTGTCATGGAAGACCACCTTCTTGGAGGCCATCACCTCAGCCAAAAGATTGCATGAACTCCAGGTACTCTCTGTGGAGCCTACTTACCTGGTTTCCCATAAGGACACGGTTGTCCTTTGTCCAAACATCAAATTCTTCCAAAAGGTCATGTCAGAGTTTCACCTTAATCAAGTGATAAACCTCCCAGTGTACTTCACCATTCTGACCTTGGACACTGATCACAGGTCCATACTCTGGATCTGTTGAGGGCACTATCTTATTATATGGAGCTCAAACAAGCAGTTCCTCTGTTTCGCACTAACATGGGACAATGCTTCTTTAGTTACCAAGCTGCCTCAATATTGAACTCTATACCCCCCATCAGACAAACCCCTACACTGGCGGCCTTTTGTAAGCTTTTGAAAGTTCATTACTCCTCATCCAATTCCTATAACTGCTTCCACTAACTCCTCTGTCCCTTCCCTCATTCTTAACTGCCCAAACTGCATATGCACTTGTTCTACAATAAGTCCAGCTTTCATACTCCCTGTTAGGTACTACTGCCCCTTCTACTCTTGCCAGTTACTGCAGTTTCTCACTGCCTTCTCCCCTCTTTGGACATTGCAAGTTTGTATATGTATTCTGTATAATATTCCACTATAACCACTGTGTCTGCTACTTATCACATTTTCACAATATTTGTAAAATTCTGTAATAAGTACCTGAACCAAGATGTTCTACCTCTTATTTCTGTGTGTTTGCACCCAGGTCATGCCTGAAAAAGGTACTCTTTGTCAGTGCACTCTCCCGGTCAACAAAGTTATGTAAATAAATAAATCAGGGATGGGCTGCCAGTGATCATCTAATTTTTACAACGTTGCCCACACTTGGTGTTAGAATGGTGATGTGGGAGGACAGCAGAGGCCCTCCAGGAATGGGCTTCCATTGGTAGCATTGTTTTTTTTTTGTGTGTGTGTGTGTTCAACTACGTGTCCAACATTGGCATGAGCTCCTGTTGTCAGAATTGAGTTGGGGGGACAGCAGTGTTGCCACTGGGATGAACTCCTGATGGCATAGTGTTGTTTTCGTTACACTATGTGTCCATCCCCCAATATCAAAACTGGGAAATTATAAATGTGTTTGCAGATATGACAGAACACATTTTTACTTCATGGTTTTAATCTGCGCCTACTGTCTTTAGTGGCTCGAGATGTGTGACCACAGTTTCAGTTGTGGTGCAAGAAAACATATTATGGGAAAAAAAATGCTGTTGTGCTTTTTTGTTTTGTTTAGTAGAGTACAGTACAGTGCATGCACAATCAACAACACTTTCTTTTTTTATAACTTCTATATCCTGGAATACAAATCAAAGAAGAGGCAACTAGTGAAAATAGGGTCCCAATGGATGTTATTAAATAATGCTAAAAAGACAAGTGACCTTATTCAGAATACACTAGTGAAAAGCCTGCATACCTTTAGTTTTTAAAACTCAAAATGTGGTTGTTACCATCTCCTGTGAGAGTGATGCATCTCAGTGCAAAGAGAACTACATGCTGTACAGAGAACTGAAAGGGGTGCATCTGCACACAAACAAGAGGCGCTTACACAGGAATGGGATGACTTCGACATTAAAACAAAAGGATTAGATTGCACACATGCTGATAATGGAAGCTATAGTTAAAATCGATGTTTCAACTATACAGTAGGTCTTCCACAAGAATTATCTGTAAATAATTATTTTACAGATACTTCCTGAGGAACTCCTAGGAAAGTCATGTAGCGGAGCTCTCTTATGTGCTTACCCTCAAGAAATGGCATTTTTGTGCACTTAAAATGTAAGGTTGATTGTAGAAGTCCTAATTTTTATCTATTGTTCTTTCCCCGTTTTCTTACTGCATACGTCTCTCCTTTCTTTATCTCCCTGCTGATAAAAACAACTCTGTTTGTAGCCCCCCATTACATCATCATGGTATTTGGTTAACCATTGTTTTGTTAAAGTACGGAAGACTGTATCAAGCTAATTCTGCTGATTTCCAAGTTGTCATTTGCTATAACCAGAAATCCTGGAATCCTCTGCAGCTGACATCAGTGCAGGACTATAGCAGTGAGAGAGTCAATAGCTTACAGTGCATCTTAGAGCTTGTATACGCTCAAAACAGATGTTTACTAGCCCCAGTGTTCTCCAAGGGCTAAAATTAGTCCCCTGTGACTGCACCTAACTCTGGAAGGACAGCATGTGCAAAGTGGGACCAGGAGGTGAGGTTTTTAGTGCTGACTGTTCCCATTTAATGAATATTGAGCGCATGAAGAAACATAACACTGAAACATAGACAATGCCTGCAGAAAAAAAAAAACATTGGTGATCACATCTGCCCGGTTTTACCCTACTCTAGTCTGTGTCCTGTCCTCTAGACAGGGGTTTTGCCCTCTTCTATCTCCCTTAGCCTAATGGGCAGCTACATGAATGTAAGTGAAGCAGTTCCTAGTTACTTCATTAATTAATGGGTTTAAGCATGGCTGAAGAAGAATACTCTGTGGAATCCCTCTGGGATTGGTTCTGGGGCCGCTTCTCATCAGCATTGATCCTGAAGCTGGTGTCTCCAGCAGCTGAATATGTTCATAGATGACCCCATTGAGAATGGGGACAATTTCTGTAGGACCCTAACAAGCTGGATGATAGTTCTGACTCTTGGAGCCTCAGTTTAATGTAGCAAAATGCAAGGTTCTGCACATGGGGAGGAAATACAGAAGTAGGACCTGCTCGCCGTGTGGGGTCCCTCTTGCTGCAATCAAGTAGGAAAAGGACTTGGGGTCATAGACAAGTTGCTGAAGCCAGACAAGCAATGTATGGCCACTATCAAGAGGGCCAGCAGAATGCTGGGGTGCATTAAAAGGGGTGGCCAGCAGAACTGAGGAAGAGGTTTTCTACCTTGAAGCATTGAGACACCACTGGGTTTGATTGGGGTCTGCAACTTGCAACTTTAGCTCTTTGTCAATATAAAATGTTTCGGTACCCTACCATAAGTTACAATTGCTGGGTGTGCTTATTGTTTCTGTTTACTGAACACAGGAATTAATCTTGCTAGGATCTGGTCAGGCCCCACCAAGCTGCATGCAGTTTTGGCCTCCTCATTACAAAGGGAATGATGACACAGTTGAGAGGGTGCAACACAGGGCCACCAAAATGATCACTGATATGGGAGAAGCTATGAGAAGAGGCTAGGAGCCCTTAATATGTTTACCTTGGAGAAAAGGAAGCTGAGTAGGGGCATAATCTGACTTCTGCATTTTCGATTGTATCAGTGAGGGTGAACTGTAAGAGATGTTTGATATGGTGTGCTCCAGCAGGATGTGGGACCCTGTTCTGAAGCTCAGAGGTGGTAAACTCAGTAGTAATGTTAGGGGGCACTTCTTCTCCAAGAGTGTGGTAAACCTGTGGAATAGCCTACCAGCAGAGACAGTGGATTTGAAGACCATTCATACCTTTGTGGTAAGTATGGATAAATTTCTACTTATCAAGGGAATCACAGGTAGTAGATTGGATAGAGAAACATTATCAGCTGGTACATGTTTCCACATCACACTTATATTATCCCTGCTTGTGATGTTGGGGGGTGGACATGATGAATTTTGAGTCCATTCTGGAATAAAATTGATATGTTATTATATTTGATGACTGATTAGCTGTTATCTATGTTGCTTGAAGCAGTATTTAAAAAGTCCCTTTAATCTTGGTTATGTAAGCCTCCATTTGTGCTTGACTGCTTTGACTCCAACTCCAGCCTTTTCTGTTTACTTCTTTAAGTCTCTTAGCCACAGGTAGGTGGGGGTAGATGTAGAATTTGAAGGTAGACAAGGATGACATGTTTAACGGCCCACAGGGCATTCGCAGCTACTGTCTCACCACATCAGCTGGGAACAGAGGAGGGTTCTGGACTGCAGAACACTGTGTCCAATCCCCAGTTTTCCAGTGATCAAGCAGGACATTCATTCATTTAATTTTCATTTCCATTTTATTTGTTTTACCAGGAAAAGCTCAATTGAGCAAGACTCATTTGCAAGGAGGTCCTGGTTAGGACCGTACAGTGCAGAAAAATCACAATTATTACAGGGATGCAAGATAAAAAATAGAATAAAATTTACAGGCAGTGTATAGTCTGATAAATCAATTAAAGATATACAGCAAAAATGTAAAAAAATATCATATAAAACCAACGATAGCAAGGTTGTTACAGCTGAGACAGCTGTAAAACAGAAATGCAGTGAATAGCAGCAGAGGGCTTAGGAGATGGTGCAACTATCAGTGCAGTAGGTATCGATCAATATTTTGAAGGTATGAAAGCCACTATCAAGTTCTGTTTTAAGGCAGGCCTGAAGTTTTTTCCAGTATGTCAGAGCGAGCCAGCTGAAGGCCATTTTTCCCTATTTGGATGCAGTTCTGGGAATTCCAAGCAAAATATAATTACATGGGGTGTTCCCAAAAGTCTTCCTGGGCTTGCCTAAATGCCCACTGCCAGGCTGGTGTCCAGTGTCCTAGCAGTTTAAAATTGTTTGCATGTGAGTGCCTAGCAAGCCTCTGTGCCTGTCTCTTTAAGAGCTGCCTATCTCATAGTTATAATTAATCTGGTTGGGGGCCAAGTAGTTTCAAGCTCAAGTCCCACCTGGGCTGCAGTATTATTGCTCCATTCTGCCATCGCTAATTGCACAGAGGGAGCCCTGTTGACATCTGTGATTGTTTGCTGATTATCCGCATTATTAATAATAATAATAATAATATTGTATTTTGTCTAACCTGCCTTCCTTTGCAGCATGGACATTTCTGTATTGCACCACCACTTGGTTCTGGATAGCCAGTTTGGGCCAATCAGTACCTTTGGGGACTCTAAAATGGAGCCTGTCCCCATGGGTCTTATGGGAGTGAATTTCTGTTGGAATTGTAGTTTTCACCCTTTGGCACCCAAATTAACCTGGAAGGGGAGCCCTTCCTGTGACAGGCAGATGAATTAACCAACCAAAGTTTATGGATCACTAGGAAGTCCCGGTGCTGCCTGCGGCAGGGAGTTAGAGTTGAGAGAGTGAACAGCTTGAGAGATTCGAGCAGCTGCTCCTGCATGGTGCACAGGGGAAATCGGTGGGAAGGCTGTATCTGGCCTGCATGCTACCATCTTCCCAAGTGAAGAGACCTTGAGCTGAAATTGGACTTTAATCTGAAATTGCAGTATTTGTGATTGGAACCTGAATTGTGACTAAGTGAATTTCGCCTGAAGTGGACCAAAGATTTGCCTAGTAGCGATCGGCCTGTCAGAACCTGAGACTGCCGCAGAGCATACGGTTTGTGCAGAGACACTGTGTATACAGTAGCAACAGGACTGTCATCCAAACTGTGGTATTTATTGGCATTTACTAAAAGTGTGCTGAATCTGGAGGGTGGGTTGTGATCTGGTTCCCCACCTTGCTTAATGTGTCACGCTTGCTGGAAGCTGCATCCAGTGCTTTACTGGACTGGTTCTGAACTATTTACCTGGTCTGGGCCTCACCAACTTGGCCCAGATTGGTGCTCACACCACAGAGTTACATCCAACAAGAGTCCTGCCTGGGGATTTGGCTCCCTGCTCAACATCAACGAACAGGAATGACACCACGGTGCATTGTGTGGGCCCTGCTTCTCCTGGCAATCCAGCTCTTCACCCTGAGGTCTCCATTTCATCCATCCTGCATCCTGAACTGGGTAGAAACATAGAAACATAGAATTTGATGGCAGATAAGGGAGGGCTGGGGGTATACTGGGATGCATAGGGAGAGGCATCAGCAGCAGAAAACAGGAAGTTGTTATCCCTCTGTACAGACAGTTGGTGAGACCCTATCTGGAGTACTGTGTCTAGTTCTGGAGACCCCTTCTCCGCAAGGACATAGACAGGATAGAGGCAGTCCAGAGGAGGGCAACTAAAATGGTGCAGGATCTGCAAGAGAAGCCGTATGAGGAGAGACTAAATTAATATGTATACCCTTGAAGAAAGAAGGGAGATGGGGGACATGATAGAAACTTTTAAGTACCTCAGTGGAATCAACAAAATCCAAGAGGGTAGCATCTTTCAGAAAAAGAGACGTGCAAGAACAAGGGGACACAATTTAAAGATGGGGGGTGGCTCAGGGGCAATGTGAGGAAGTATTATTTCACAGAGAGGGTAGTGGATGCATGGAATAGCCTTCCTGAGGTGGTTGTGGGGTCTAAAACTGTGGGAGAATTCAAGAATGCATGGGACAGACATAAGGCAATTCTTGTGGGGGGTAGGAAGAAATAGGCTGTTGGTTAACTAGGATCTGCAGCCTATCCTATAGGTAGGGACATGGGCAGACTAGATGGGCCAAGCGGTCCTTATCTGCTGTCAAAGTCTATGTTTCTGTAAGGACCGCTTGGCCCACCCAGTCTGCCCATTTCCCTACATGATGGATAAGCTGCAGATTCTAGATAATCAACAGCTTACTTCCTCCTGCCCCCCACTAGAATTGCCTTATGCCTGTCCCATGCATTCTTGAATTCTCCCACTGTTTCTGACTCCACAACTTCCTCAGGAAGGCTGTTCCATGCATCCACAACTCTCTCTGTGAAAAAATACTTTCTAACATTACCTCTGAGCTGTCCCCTCTCTATCTTCAAATTGTGCCCCCTTGTTCTTGCACATCTCTTCTTCTGAAAGATACTACCTTCTTGTACCTTGTTAATTCCCTAGAGATACTTAAAAGTTTCTATCATGTCCACCCTCTCCCTTCTTTCCTCAAGGGTATACATATTAAGCTGCTTTAGTCTCTCCTCGTATGTCTTCTGGTGCAGCCCTTGCACCATTTTGGTTGCCCTCCTCTGAACAGCCTCCACTCTATGTCTTTACGGAGATGGGGTCTCCAGAATTGCATGCAGTACTCCAGATGGGGTCTCACTAACTGTCTGTAGAGAGGGATAACAACTTACTGTTTTCTACTGTTGATGCCTTCCTTATGCATCCCAGTATCCACCCAGCCCTCCTTACTGCCTTCTCACATTGCTTGCCCACCTTTAGGTCATCTGATATAATTACTCCTAGGTCTCTTTCGATTTTGTTGTTGTTATTAACTCACCCCCATTGTGTACTCATCCTGAGTTTTTGTTTCCAGATGCATTACCTTGCACTTTTTGCACTGAGTCTGAGCTGCCACGATTTGACCATTCCTCCAACCTTGCCAAGTCCCTTTTCATTCTTTCCACCCCACCTTGTGTATCAACCCTGTTGCAGATCTTTGTGTCATCTGCAAAGAGGCATACCTTTCCTTCAGGTGCTCTCAATGTCACTTTAGAGATATTAAAAGAGGACCGATCCCAGTACTGCACCTGTGGTACCCCACTAGTTACCCTCCTTTTTCACTGTGGACTCCGTTTACTATTACCCTTGCATCCTGTTGTCCAGTCAGTTTTTTATCCAGGCTACCACCTTGGGACCCACTCCAAGGCTGGCTAACTGTATATTAATCTTTGTGTGAGACTGTGTCCGAATGCCTTGCTAAATCTAGGTAGGCCATATCCACAGCCCCTCCCTGGTCTACTACTTTGGTCACCCAGTCAAAGAAATCTATTAGGTTCATCTGACATGACCTTTCTGCTGTGAAACCATGCTGCCTTGGGTCCTGTACCCCACTGGCCTCTAGATACTCAACAATTCTTTCCTTCAGAAGTGAGTCCATCATTTACCCTACCAATGAAGTCAAACTAACTGGTCTGTAGTTTCCTGCCTCTGCCCTGCTCCCACTTTTGTGCAGTGGAATCACATTTGCCCTCCTCCAGTCCTCAGGTACCACTCCATCCTCTCATGATTTGTTAAAGAGAGTAGTCAATGGTGTTACTAGATCTACCCTTAGTTCTTTTAGTATTCTTGGGTGAATCCCATCAGGCCCCATTGCTTTGTCCACCCTCAGTTTCAAGAGTTCTTTCAAAACCCTTTCTTCTGTGAATGGACTGGTATCGACCCCCCCATTCAGAGTTTCTCCCTTGTTTGGTTTAGGCACTTCCCCCTCCTCATCTGTTGTGAATACTGAGCAGAAATATTCATTCAGTATCCCTGCTTTTTCACTGTCACCTTCTGCCCACATTTCCTCCCCTTTATTATGTCTCTGTGTCCCTCCCTTGGTCTTTCTTTGCTCCATAATGTACCTATAAAAGGTTTTATCACCCTTCTTAACAGAGTTGGCTATCTTTTCCTCAGGGGTAGCATGAGTAAACACCAGGGTAGCTCCCTGCGACAAAGCTCAAATCAAAGTGTGTCAACTGATTTAATTGTTGTTGCTAATCATTTCAGACTGAGTCATCTGACTCTGGATTACAATTTAAGGGTTAAAGTGTATGTTGTGCTCTCTTTCTTCCACAGGGCCCCAACAACAGCTGCAATGCCAGCCTACCCCGGGCAACACTTCAGGCTAGCCTGTAGTTCCAACTGGGTACCCAGAGTGTGTGTGAGTGTGTTACAGGGACCTTTGAGTGCATGCTTATAACCTAAACCATTCAGATCTAAAATCAGTCACTAGATTACTGCCCCTCCCTTGTTTACATCCCTTTAATAAATTAGATCTAAATCTTTTTGCATCCAAACTGGTTGAGGTGTACCTCTGTATTGAAAGTACTGTGATATTGCTGTTTACTGTTACGGGCCTTGTTTTACAGGGGGGTCTCCAGGGCTGTTCCAGCTAATCCAGCCCTGGTTGTAAGTGTGTTACAAGAGAGGTTAACAGTGCATTGCAGTATGTATTGGGATTGTGTTATCTCAGACATGCTTTGGCCACTAGAGGGGAAAGAGGGGGGTATCAGTGTACCGGAGGGCTGTACCCAGAGCAGTCATGCTGCCATTAACCCTGTCCTCTGGGTGGAGGCACCTTTTTCACAAGCTCAGGCCCCTCGACCTGTAGATAGCCACGCAGGCAGGAGTAGTATCCCTTGGGATAGTCTACCTAGGGGGTTACACATGCTCTTAGGTTATATAAACTAGTGACTTTGCAGAATAAGTGAGAGATATATTGTGGTAAATCATGCCTAAGAGATTTGCAAGGCCATAAATATAGATTTTGTAGTCGTCTAGTGGCAAGAGAAGGCCAACCAACAGATGCACAGAGAGTGCAGTGGTGTGTTCTTGCAGGCAGCCCAGTGTTGAATCTCAGTGCCTTATAACAGAGGACATCCAATTCGGCTGCTTGGCCAGCTGCAGAACCTCTATACAATAAGTCCCTGTAAACAAGCAGGGATAAAAACATTGCTCAGGCTAGGGTTTTATGGGCATCCAAAAGAAGATTGAACTTATTTCTATTATAAAAGCCCAGCCTTGGCAGCAGCTTCTTACACAGATTTTCAGTGTGATTACTGGAAGAAAGTTTACTATTTAGCCATACTGCTAAGTATTTGAAATTCACTACTAGCTCCAATTTATCACCTAGGAGAGTAAGGGTTCCAGGAGTGAAGGGGCCAGTTATGCATTTACTGTTGAGGGCAGAAATCATTTACTTTATTTTGGCAGCATTGAGAAGGATGTTGTACGCTGATATGGCTGGCAAGTCTTGGGTGAGTGCTGTTAACACCGGGATTGACTCTTGTGGCTGCGTGTGGGTGAGCAAACCTTTTATTATTTCTGATGTAAAAAAATGCCAAAGCAGAATCAAAATGGGACAAAAGATACTGCACAAGACAGGAGATAAGGTGTAATCTAAACAGAATGAAAAAAGTATAGCTCAAAAATTTCACCGTAACATGTCCTGCTGCTTTAAATCTCAAGAATGAAATTGAAACATCTGAAAGTAATTTGTTACAGCACTGGAGACTAGTGATGACTTTTAGTGAATTATGAAGCTTCTGTTCAGAATATAAATCTCGAGAAGATATATCTGCCATTAGAAAATTCTACAAAATGGCTTAAAAGATTTTGATCAAGTTTGTCAGTTACAGAAATCGCCTCTGTTTCTTACTGTGTTGTTGGCATAAGAAATTAGCATCAGACTGGAAGAAAAGAGCAAATGTCTCCTGAGAGGCTTGGATATATATATAGTCAGAATTGGAACTGAAAGAAAATTGCTCAAAGATAGAATCAGAATGATTTGTCAAAAATTCAAGCAAAAGGAAAAAGTTCTAAGATAAAACTGAAAAAAAATAAGCACAATCCCTTGATTTAAGATATGGTGGAAGAACAGTCATTTTCCAACCCTTGTCAAATATGGTGAAAACTGCTTATTGAGGACACTGCATATTAAACAACAGCAAAAATATTATGGACCATTCTGGTGGTTCTGGCTGCAAGTTTATTAGTAGTGTGCAAACTGCATATTAACGACACTTTGATATCAAAGATAGATTCTTTGGTCCCCATAGTTTCATTAATAGACAGGATGCACTGAGGTTGTTTAAACATGTTTCTCTACCTTACATTTACCATCTTTTGCCTAGAATACATTTTGAGTTAGAAAACCTGTTTGCTTGACAGACTGCAGGAGAAACTCCTGCAACAGATAAACAGTGATCTGGAGAACAAATAGATACAATAGCCCTAACTTGGATGCATACAAGGAATTGGTACAGCAATTGAATTTTAGATACACTGCTCACCATTTTCTTCTGCTCAGCGACTGCCATTGCAACCAATAAATGTGCTGTACCATTAAGACCTTATTTAAGGTACTGTGCAAGCAAGGTGATAAGCAAAAACATAGTTGTTAGCTCCCTTCTCTATAATTGAAGATTAGGTCTTTTTACAAAAATACCCACCATCAAATCAGTGGCCGTTATACAGGACCTACTGGAAACATCCCTGAACTGTACCTCCATACATGCCACTACCACAAGCATGACCATAGCAGTGTTGCATACAGTACATGCAGCACTGGATTAAATAGAGAATACTAGATGGGCAGCTATGCACAACCAGTAATCTTCTTCGAAGATATTTCTTTCATCAGGCCACACCTATGGAACTATAGCCATAAGGTGCCAGGACCGCATGGAAACTTGTTTGCTAGCTCTCAGGATAGAGGGACTGTACATCTTCCCCTATCTAGACAACTAGTTGTTTAAAGCTCAGTCCAAGGAGCAACTGTCTCACACTCTGGCATATATCAAACAGCTGTTCAAGGCACGAGGACAAAATGGCGCATGGCAAAATGCCGTGCGTCTTAATCGCGTTGCATGATTCCAGTTTATTTTCTTTTCTGTGGGGGGCTCTGCCCCCTTGCCGCCGTTATAGGGGGCTGCACGCCCCGGGCCCCCCTCACTTAAGATTCTAACTCCGGGGGGTCCAACACGAGATTGCACAGGTCTGGGTTTCTCCATAATGCCATACGCTATTAAGCATACGACATTATGAGCTGGTACACTGTTCAATACCCTAGAGATCATGGTCAATCTGCCTAAGTCAGTCTTGACCCCTTGGCAGTGCCTGCAGTAGATGGGGGCAGTACAGGACACTGCTCAGGGCTTAGTTTTCCTGCCCTAGGACAGGGTGAAGCACCTTATGGCTGAGGCCCAGCTGCTTTACAACAGCAGGTATCGAACAGCCAGGACATTTCTGAGGCTGCTGGGACTGCTGGCAGCAGCCATTGTCACGGTACCCCTGGCAAGGCTACACACATGAGGATCCCTGATTGGATGTTAAAAGTCCAGTGAAATCACAGGGTTTTAAATAATTGATTAGCACTTTTTTCTTGGAACAATACTAACTGTACAGAAAGCATTTATACAGGTTTTCTAGAAGTGTTATGTTTGTTAAACACAGTGAGGCAAGTGCTATGCATTTTCACAATGTTTTAGAACTTTTATGAGCAAAACGCTAATCAGTTTTTAGAGTTAAATAAAACCCTGGAATCAGCACACTGATGATCTAGAACAGCAGGTTCTAGTAACTTCCTCTGTTCAAAAGGTGCTCTGGTGGTGGATGGAACCCAACAATTTGCAGAAAGGGGTTCCCTTCCTCATTACCTTCCCTCAGCAGATTCTCACCACAGATGTTTGGGGGATGGGCTGAGGGATACATCTGGGGCATCATCAGACACAAGGAGCATGGACCAGAGTGGAGACCTTCCTCCACATAAACATCCTAGAGATGAGGGGTTCTGTATGCTCTGCTAGCCTTCCATAACCATTTGTTCTCTGGGCATCTGCTGGTGGAGATGGACAATATCAGTGTAATACACTACATAAACAAGCAAGGGGGGCCCATTCATACTGCCTGTGCAGTGAAACGATGAGGGTCTGGTACAGGGCTCTAGAACATGGTTTAGAATGGTCAGCTGTCCATGAGCCAAACATCTAAAATGTCTTGGCAGATTGGCTAAGCCAACTGCAGTCTTGGATGCTCAAGTGAGAGCTGCTGAACTCAATAGTAGAAGACCTGTTCGGCAGGTGGGGTCATCCAGAATTGGACCATTTTTCATCACCACTCAATGCAAAACTGCCACTTTTCTGCTCACTTGCTGCAGGGCCTGGAGTTTTCTGGCAAGATGCATTGTCCTGCTCTAGGAAAAGGAGGTTTCTTTATGACTCCCCCCCTTTCCCCTTTCCTCAGATTCAGAGGTTGCTAATCAAGCTCCAAATGGAGGGAGCTACCCTAATCCTGGTTGCTCCTATCTTGCCTTGTCAGATATGGTTTCCCTTACTGCAGCAGTTAGCAGTGGAACCCCCAGTGCCCCTGCCTCTGTGAAAGGGCTTGTTATCACAGGAACAGAGCACCCTGGTCCATCTGGACCTCAGGTTACTCCATCTCCATGCCTGACTCCTGAACTCATAGCTATTGTGAGATTTGGCATGTTCCCGAAGGTGACTGATATCCTGGTGGCTGCCAGAAAACCTTCCACCAGGGCCACCTACTACATGAAGTGGAAGCGGTTTGCTTTGTGAGCCACTTCTCATCAGCTGGATCCCTTCACTTGTCCAGTGAATCAGGTTCTGGAGTATTTATTGTCCTCGTCAGATGCAGGACTCCAATACTCTTCTGTTAAAGTGCACTTGGTTGCTATTTCAGCTTTCCATGTGCCTATTGATGGCCGTATGGTGGCACAATTAGAGGTAGCCCATACGTTCTTGAAAGGCATCCTGCACCTGAAGTTTCCCTTCCCCAATTCAGTCCTGGCTTGGGACCTGAATTTTGTGCTGGAGAAACTCACTTTGGCTCCTTTTGAGCCAGCCGCGACTTGTGACTTATGTTTCCTTTCTTGGAAAGAGTTATTTTCAGTTGGTCTTACTTCTGCTAGAAGGATTTCTGAGCTGCAGACTCTTATGTGTGAGCCCCCTTATTTGATTTTCCACAAAGACAGGGTGTCTTTGCATACCAACTCTAAGTTCCTTCTAAAGATGGTGTCTGAGTTTACTTTAAATCAAACCATCCACCTGCCAGTTTATTTCCTGGAGCATGCCAATCCAGGGGAAGCATACATTAGATATACATAGAATGCTCAGATATTATGTTCATCATATGAAGGATTGCAGGAAGTTCTTGCAGTTTTTTGTTTTCTTCACACCCAGGAAAGGGGGTATACTGGTTTCTAAACAGTGCCTGGCCAAATATTTGGCCAACAGTATTTATTTATGTTATAAGAAGTATGGTAAGGAACTTCCTGGGGTTGTTCGTGGCCATTCTACCAGAGGCATGGCTACCTCTGTTGCCTGTTTCAGGAATGTGTGCAGAAATTTGTGCTGCTGCAACTTGGAGTACTGTCCACACTTTCACTAAACACTACAGTCTAGATATTACCTTTAGAAGAAGGGCAGGCTTTTTGGCTTGGCTGTGCTTTAAGGCCTCCTGTCTTAGGCCTGTAGCCTCCATTCACCCAGACTGTCTCTCTCAGAGTACTGCTTGAGACTCATTCCATAGGTATGGCCTGATGAAAGAGATGTCCTCAAAGACGACAGTACAGTTATATAGGAACTTACCATAATACAGTATGTGCCAAATTAACCAGACCTGCTTATAGCGGACGTCCGCTTCTAAAAGGACAAATCCCAATTGCCAAAAGCCATTTACTATATGGTTCAATAATAAAGCTGCCCAATTAGGCGGACCTGTAATTCCGCATTTAGCGGCTGCTGAGTAGCTCATTCACAACTCTCTTCGCACCTCTGAGCTATGGTAAATAGCAGCCATTAATGAAGCTGTGCTGCTGTTAATGCACTCGCATTAACATTTAATTACTTAAGCCAGTTCCTGCAGCTTACAACACTACATTATTTAAAGCTCTCCCCCCTTCCTCTCATCTGGCAGTTTCATAGCCTTTGTTTTTACTACTGCACTACCACACGACTTCGCTGAAAAAACAAACATCCTTTGTGGATGTGGATTACATGCAGTGCACAGCTTTTAGTTCTTTTTTTTGATCAATACTGTAGAAGAAAGGGAAAGCAAGAGGACTGCTATAAACATTCTTGTCGCTGAAATTTATGTTGCATCACTGTAAAGAGCTACAATTGGGTGAACAGGTGAGACAGTTCAAGCATAGTCAGGTGAGTGTGCGGGAGCAGGCAAAAGAGTTCAGTCGCATCACATTTGTACTGTGTTAAAATCATGAGAAACTTGGTGCTCCTACAACTAATTAAGACATGGCTTATGTTACCTGAAGTTAGATTTATCACTCTTGTCCTCAGCAGTCCATAGATCCCCGATCGCAGCTTCAATGATGTAACAGGCACCACTTGTATCAGACGCAATACCAGATGTCAAACTAGTCCGTTGCAAGTGGCGCATACTGTAGTACATCTTTGAGAGAATCTCTGTCATCAGGCCATGCCATCCCACCCTCTGTTCCCCTTAAACTCAGAGCTTTTTCGCTCCTGTCTCTCTCTTCAGGATGGTCTGCCTGCTGTTTTCAACCTTACCTGGTAGTGGGAACCTTCAGCTCTCTCTCAGTTCATCAGGAGGAGGTCCTTTGAGTATAATCTCTGGCAGGGAACTGAGGAGGGTGCAGGGCTGCCCACATTTCTATAGAGAGGACATCAACGTATGATGTCATGAATGGCCCCTAGTAGACTACTAGCAAAAAAGTTTCCATGTGGTCCTGGCACCTTACGGCTCTAGTTCCGTAGGTGTAGCCTGATGAAAAAGATTCTTTTGAAGATCTGCTGTTATGGTAAGTTCTTACATAACTGTACTTTTTCTGCCATAGAGGGGTTCTGATTCCATGTGACCTCAAGAGTGAAGCTTGAGAGGCCCATGAGAATCAGAACCCCAAGGTGGCAGAACACACTGGTTGTGCATAAAGTTGCTCATCCAGTATTTTTTATAGTGTATAATGTTATGTACAAATGTGTGCGCTGTGGTTCTTTTGCTTTCAGAACGAAACTGACTTGTGCAGTCTCTATAGGTTTCAGAATGCTGTTGTACCACTGAAAAGTACAGTCACATTCCATGACCTTTGAACTGTGATACATCAGCATTTTGAAAGGGATGGAATTCTATGCAGAACAATGGTTTACTATACACTATATTAGGATTTTCTTTTGCATTGATTGTCACAGTAATAGCAATCATGGCAGCACTGTAACACCCCACTTTATTTATTTATTACAACTCACTTACCCTGGATAGCCCAGCTGAGATGTAACATCTTGCTCACAGTGAGTCCCTACTTGTCTTCTATGTTTTCCACAGCTGGGTGTCCTGAAGTACTGGTAGGTTATGTGGCTTGTAGAGCACAGATTGGAAATGCTGAACTTGCTCAGCCAAATCTAAAAAGGTCTCTGATCTTTTTTTAAGAGACAGGAGTATACTGTAATATCCAGACCTGGTAAACCACCATTTCACATAAAGTTGCTTCCTCAGGGTGGCAGGGTCTATGAATGTTAATGGAAATATATCTAACTACATTTGCCTTCAGGTGGTTCACCTTGACTGGCAACCTATCATATTATAGTGATGCAGCCAGAGATTAATCCACACATACCTTGTTAAAACACTCCCAGCATCCTTGTAAGGTCCCCAATGAAAAGATGTTTTAGTAAACTGGATTTTCAATCTCTCAAATCAAAGCCACTTTTGTAATTATACAATGATGCCCATTTCCATTCTTGTTAAACAATGACAATAAATATTTGATTTCTTTCCTGATTTTCTTTTGCTGTGATTACCACAGGAATAGCGGTCATGGCATCACTGTAGCACCCTGCCATGTTTTACAAATTAATTTTCCTGGAGAGACCAGCTAAAATACACTGTACCTTCTTAAAGTGTATGGTGGAATGCTGTTCTGCATGTAAATCCATGCCTGGAACAGCATTGTTGTGCTACAGTAGCGACGTCCCAATGTTGTGCTGTACTAGTGGCATCACTACTGCAGCACAGCAAGATAGAACATCTTTGTGCAGGCGCGATGAAGCGGCAGTGAGAGCTGACCCAGGAAGTGACTGATGCTGGAAGGAACAGCAACAGCCCACAGTAAAGTAAAGCACTTTTACTACTGGGCCACCTGTTTTTGGACTCAGGAGGTTATTGTTGGTTGCCCATACACTATAAAGATTATGTATGAGCAGTCATACACAAACAGATGGCTCTTGTTACCATGGAAACCGCTTGATCAAAAAACAGCATTGTTGTGTATAATTGCTCATACACAATCCCCTGTATTTTCAATGAAGTCCTTCTTGCCTTTTACATATTTCCACAGCTGGGTGGACTGGATCATTGGGAGGTTATGTGACTGCTGACGGTCACACAGTGAGTATTTGATTCTAGCAGGACTTGAATCTGTGATCTCCTGGTTACCAAGCTAGAGTTCTAGCTGCTACACCACACTACCGTAAAAGTGGGAGTCTGTAGCAGGAAAAACCTGTATCTTAATAAACACTGTAAATCTGCTACCATAGTCAACATTAGTACATCTCTGTGCAGCATGCATGATGTTGCTTCAAGTGGCTCTCCCCCTGCCCCCCCAGCCTTCACTTTTGTTCCATGATTCGTGCAGTACTAAGCTATAGTACCAGGCCAGTAGGTTAGCTCTGAGCACTTGAATTGTCATACAGCATAACCTAGCAGATTGGGGTACTTAACAAGGATCTGTGAATAGACAGTGCTGCAGTGGGATATGCAGCATCAGCAGTTGCTACTGAAATATACTTGCAGCATATTAAATGAGCCATGAGGGACAAACTCATAGTCAAACTCAAATCTGAGAAAGGGCTTATGGATGACACTTTGACTGTTATGTTGAGACAGCCTGATGATTTAATCTACCCAATTACATTATAGAAAGAAAATAAATGGGCACAATACTTGTAGTTGTTAAGCAGTACTATTTGATATCCCTGTTTATGTCTCTCTGAAGCTATCACAGAAGAGCATTAGAAGACAGAGCAGGGGAATATGTTTGACATTGATGTTAATATTCCAAGATAGTTTAGGCATGTTTCTGTGTTGCTGTCATTTGAAACACTTGACATTGTTTGCATTATGTTGTGACATTTATTTTCCTTGCTACAGTAACACTAAATTGAACATGTATTTATGTAAAAATGTCCACTCATTAGAGTTAAAATGGGCTATAGTGCCCTTGCAGATCACCATCTTCTGTTACAGATCAAAGGCATGAAAAGGGACTTGGTTTTATTAATGTTTCTAACTGTGAGCCAGACCATTGTCACTGTGGTAATGCTACTGCTAACAACACTGGCAACCTAGGTTTGAGAACAAACCTGGGTTGTTAGGGTCCTGGTGGAGAGACGGGGTCTGAGCATCCCAAGGATTCTCTCTTTCACTGGGGAAGGAAAGATGAGCATGCCACTGTAGCAGTGCAACATGGGTGCCCACAAGGGGAACAGTAAACTGACAGCACATTGAGAGGGGAGACACAGGCATGATGCCACATGGCAGCATTCTTTGCATACATGCGTGTGTTTGCACATCCTCATTGCTGGTGTCTCGAGAGAGAGAGAGGCGTGAGAGAAGAAGCAAAAAACACCTCCACAAGACAGGATGGCCATGACACCCCAGCAAGGCATACTCCTCAGTTAGATGTGTCCTCCAAAGGGGCTTTGGTGCCTTTCGGATAAGCCATGGGGAAAGGTTAAGTCCTGGAGAAAGTGAATAATGGGTTGGGGGTGCTGGAGGAAGGGTACATGCTGATGAGACAGGGATGTAATGCATAGTTACAAAAAAACAATGTTTCTCATTGTGCAACTAACATGTTATGAAGCAAAGCATTTAGAAAGAAGGTGGATTACTAGCATTCTGTTGAAATAACTGTTTCAGATTTGAACTGCCTGCTTGCTATTCTTTCTTCATACAGTAAGTAACTTAATGCAATAAAATCATCAGATGAGAACAGCTGATGATTGTTCCTGCTGTCTGGCCAACACTGGGTGTACAGGAGAATTTGAAAGAACAAGACATCACCATGATTTTGCTTTTATTTTAGTACCGAAACATATTTTTCTCATATTGCTGTACTAGCATATTGTATGGCATATTGTGTGACATACTGTGGTAGGGCTTCTAAACTTCAGAGATTGTTAAATTGTAATGGGTCACACAGTCCAGCCACAAACTAACATGCCATATTGCATCACTGATGGCATTGGATATTGGAAAGGATGTCAGGACATAGAGGAGAAAGAGGCTGAAATTGTGTACGACTGGAATTTTTCAAATAAAAGTAATTGAAAATTGCTTATTCTGTAGCACCACATACTATAGCAGAAACACAGAATTCCAGGGTCCTTGAATTTAATGGTAAATTGAATTTTGTATTCCACCATATATTATATGTAAAACACAGGGTGTGTGTTTATTGGGCGATATGAGCACTCCTCCAGTTTGTTAAGGCACAAGGTTGCAGGTCGAGTACTTCAAAGCACACACTGGAGGAGTGCATATTTCTTCCAATAATCACCATACCTCTCAAGTGCTATGAATTTCACGTAGTGCTATGATTTTCACACTCAAATTTACCCTTGCTCTGCATAGTTTTACTGATGTTCTTAATAATGTTAGAGTTATTTCTGGACACACAAGCTATTAAATCATTGAACAAAGGTGATAGAAGCATTCTTTATAACTAACTATATGGGGCCCACTATTTGTAGACATAGTATTGTTTAAAATAAGAAAATGCTACACATTCTGGCCCTTTGCTATGATTTTTGAAGGCCAGTGCTATGATTTTTAATGCTGAGAGGTTGAGAAGTATGATGAACACATCGCACTCAAGTGTGTTAGTCCAGTTATTAAATGGCCTAGTGTTATACATTTCTGTGTAGAAAAGGCAGCATTTTGCGTTTTCAGTGTGTTTAGGCATGGCAGGTGACATAGTTGATCCAGTCAGACAGCAGTATTTGTGGCGGCCATCTTGACCCAGTATATAAATAACTGTGATGAAGGCTAATATATGGTGCTTACTCCCAAGCTGCATCTTTGGGTCACTGGTAATTGTATCAAAAAGTGTCAAGTTATAAATATGAATGCAAAGAGCAACACACTGGTTGCCTCGCACCTGCTTTTAAGGAACCCTTTTGCACATTGCTTGAATGATATTATAGGGTCTTGTCTTTTTCTAACACCCCTGTACCCTCTTCCCCCAAACCATCACCACCAAATGCATCATGCGACACACCTAGAATTTAGCTATTTTTAGTTTAGTATGTATTTCTTAGTAGAACATTTTTGAATAAAACATTCAGTTATAATGTGTATCATGTAGTACAGAAGTACTAGAGTGAATCGCATTTGCAAGTCAGAATCAATCTTGTCTTTCCTCCAGCAGCAGATGTCCTTAATTTGAAACTAGTGAGGGATCTGCAATTTTATTATTTCTTTCAAGCCTTCTTGAAAATCTTTTAAGAAATAAATGAACAGCAGCCAATTTTATTTTAACATGTCCTTGACGAGCCCACTTACTGTAGCACAGACAGACGCTCTTCCCTCTCTCTCTCACACTCTCTTTCACTCACTTGCTCTCTTTTTCTCTCTCTATATAGATTTATCTATCTATATAGTGTATATACTATATATACGGTATACTTACTATAGTGGTGCGGTAGCACCACTATAGTTAGGGTTGAGGAGGATGTTTCTGTGTTAAACCTCAAACTTTGCACTTTAATATCTTCACAACTGTCCAATGGATTTACACAAAATTTAGCATGCACATTCTCGGGGTGGGGGAAGGGTTTGATCTCTTGACTTGCCAAGTTTTGTTCTGGTCAGATGTGTGGATTCTGAGATCTAGATAGTGAAAAAAGTTAAAACATCACTTTTTTGTTGTTTATTTGTCATCAACTATGTGTTCTGTAACACTCAATGTACTAAGTTATGATATTGCACTTGTACACCTGTTATGCTGCAATGATGTGGTCTGTAATACCTGTTGTAATGATGTGTTCTGTAATACCTGTTGTAATGATGTGGTCTGTAATACCTGTTGTACTCTCCCGGGTCGTTCCTGAAAATAGGCATACAACTTGTCTAGTGTACTTACCCGGTAAACAAAAGCTAAATAAATAAATAAACTGGCACTCACACAGTTTGGAATGTTTGTCTGAAATTTTCAGTGTACACAGGGCTTACCCTTTATTGGTTTGGTGAAAAAATATGAATCCATTCCAAAGTTATTAGATTTTTAAATTTCAGTTCTGAGCATGCACATTACAATCTTTTAGATAGCTGCTTGGAATGAAAAAATAGTTTGATCAATACGAAATAGGATACTTTTTCATATGGGGTAATCATTTTTTGTAAGGAAAAAATATTTTTTTTGTATAGCCACCATCTTGTTTCTGTTTTTTTTTTTTAACATTTCAAAACCCACAAAAATTACATTCTACACATACACAAACACATGTATCTTGTTAATAGGGACCTCATTAGGTGGATTCTGCACTCTGTATCTGGAAAAATGACCCAGAAATGTATTTTTTAACATTTAAAAAATCATTTTTCTTGACACGATTTTCTTTTTTCATATGGGCATATGAAAAAATAATTGGTCCATACGAAAAAGAATGGTTTCATATGAAAAAAGAATTTGGACTTAGTTTTTTTCCCATTCTTTTTTCATTATGTCTTGGAAAAAAATTGTCAATGCCAAATGTTTGCTTGCTTGCAGCCACTACACCAGGTTCCACAGATGGGATTATGTTTCCTTGGTATCTATGGCCCCTCTGCCCTCCCTCTGATCACCATCCCCTTATGTTTCTTTTTTCACTGGTGTCTAGTGGCACCCCCAACCTCTGACGACTGTCCCCTTATGTTTCTTGTTTCCCTGGTGTATAGTGGTATCCTCCTCCCGCCGGTCGCCATTCCCTTCTGTTTCTTGTTTCTCTGGTGTCTAGTGGCATCTCCCTCTCTGGTTGCCATCCCCTTATGTTTCTTGGTTCTCTGGTGTCTAGTGGCACCCCCTCCCTCTGAT
Source organism: Neoceratodus forsteri (assembly GCA_016271365.2). NCBI lineage: Eukaryota > Metazoa > Chordata > Ceratodontiformes > Ceratodontidae > Neoceratodus > Neoceratodus forsteri. The sequence goes on from CM028131.1 coordinate 582,818,109, forward strand.
TGCTGTCCTCTTATGTTTCCCTGTTGTCTAGTGGCACCCCCACCCTCTAATTGCCATACCCATATTAATATTACCTATAATAAAGAAAACCATCCCTCAATGTCTTTTTAAACCTGTAAAAAAGAAAATGGTACCTCACCGATCTGACCCCCCCAACTTCCCACTAACACACGCCACCTCGCACCCACATCCCCCACAGACCCTCCCTCACATGAACAGGTTCCTGGGTGAAGATCCACTCTCCGATCAAAGACACGTCTTGCTACTAGAACTGCTGACTGCAATATAAGAAACTAAGGTAAGTGCAGTTCAGTGTATTTCAGTGGGGTTTTCAACTTTGATGCATAGCTTTGTCAGTTTTGCATATTCTGACCCAAAATGTTCAACATGGACTAATTGGGACCCCACCTCATGACCAATGGCAGTGGCATTTTGCAGATCAAGCCCAAAAGGCAATTTAGCAGTTGCTTGGTGAAATCACCTTTTGGACATGATTTGGAAATTTTCACTGCATTTGTTCATGAGGAGGGGTCATAAGAAGGCTGTGTTGAAATTTTGGGGTCAAAATATTTAAAAATGGCAAAGTTATGAGTGCAAATTGAAATTTTGCAATCTACACTCATAACTTCAGTAATTTTAAATATTCTGACCCCAAATTTTCAACATAGACATATTTTCATATCACCTCATGAACATGATAACTGTCATTTTTTAAACCCTGGCTAAATTGTGATTGGACTATGGGGGTATCTCTTGTAGCAGGCCACACCTATGTAACTATAGCTGCCAGGCACTAGGACCACACAGAAAGTTTTTTAGCTAGCAGTCTACCAGGGGAAGCCCAATTCAATGTCATACGCTGACCTGTCCTATAAGAGTGGAGAGCCCCTGCACCCTCCTCGGTTCTTTTCTTGATGTTGACCATTGCATGTTGGACTTCATGGAGATCTGCCAGCTTCAGTCAACTGCCCTTTCACACAGATTTCTTTGTAGAACATTTATGGTTTTGTTTCTCTCTCTCTAGTGTGTATCACTTTAGTGATAAAGTGATTTCCCCCTCTCCATTTATGCTGAAATCCACCTCCGGGAGCCTCTTCAAAAAGTGTGCCTGTGGAAAAAAGATCCCTGAAAAGGATGACCGCGAGGCCTGTGTCTGCTGCCTAGGCCCAGAACATGATACCCAGACTTGCATGATCTGCTTGCATGATTTCCTGCAGCTTCAACCAGGCCACCAAGAAGCACCGAGAGCAGACCCTCAAAATCTTTCTGCTGAAGCAGAAGGTCACCCTGATGGAGAAGGAGCTTCAGGCTTGAAGTTCCTCTGCTTCCTCCTTGACATCCACAGGCTCACAGCCTACCAAGGTCCAGAATAAATCTTCGGGGAAGCACAAACATCGAGAGAAGGACCAACCCAAAGACAGAACCCAGTCCTCCTCATCTCGATCCTAGTTGTCACTCTTCGCACCGACCGCGGTGGGACCATCCCCATCATCACAGACAGCCCCCTGTGCCTCACACACCCTTTCTTCTACAGGGCTATCATTGGTAGCACCCCTCACCAATGTTTCGGTGGTGGGGATCAGTTCCAGGGACTCTGGTGCCCCACTGACTTCACAGACCCTGCTGTTCAGGCTCTTATTTTCCATGGGCACTCAGGTGGCTCTGCTAGCTCATCATTGAGGATCTGAGTGTCAGCGGTTGTCGGGCCACAGCCAACACCCCCACAACCGACCATGGGCATTTCTATGGTCATCGTCTTGGGCCTGGAGCCTCTACCTTCTCCAGAGTCACCCCAGCCCAAGCTTCAGTCACTGTTACCATCCCCGATGCTGACCAATGCTGAAGAGCTCCCCCGCAAGCCTCAGCCTGTGTGTCCACCATCCCTGGTGCCAACTCTGGCACTGACTGCAGTCTTTCCTTAGTGGACACCGATGGGTCTGATGCTGATAGCAGTGGACTTGGACTTCCACTCTGTTTACCACCTTATGGGACTTAATGCAGGCAAAGCTTGCTTCTCCCCAAGGCCTATTACTGCAACATCCACCTGCTTCTCCAGCAGGGTCATGACCAATGCCTGAGGACCCTGGACCTTTGCTCCCCCTATGGACTTGGGGGATGAGGGTTGGTGCCACCCGGACCTCATTCCTTTCTATAAGGGTGACAATGGTGATGATGGAGGAACTACTCCTTACAACTCCTCCTTCATGGTCTTGACTGACAATGAGGAGACCACGAGGTATACCCCGTGGTCCCCCCTGATGATCCCTCTTTTGTCTTGGTTATGAGATACTTAGAAACGTCCATGGGCTTCGACACTGAGGATCAGGATCCCACTCAGTGTTAATTGACCACTTATTTAAGGCTTCTAGACGCCCCTTCCTTGGTCATCCTTCACTTAATTGAACCTTTTGAAGATGTCTCCATGGCCGCCTGGCATCGGCTCAATTTGATTCATGCTGTATCTCAGAAGGTGGACAAATTATACGTGGCTCCAGCAGGGAGCCATTCATCACTGATCAGGCTCAGTCAGATTTGGTGGTCATCAATGCTGCCCACGACTGCACCAAGAGGCAAAAACACCTCAGTTCCAATAAGGAGTCAAGGAGGCTGGATCACATTGGCAAGCGAACCTTCGCCTCTGCCACTCTGGCCATCAGGGTGTTAAATTATATTGCCCATATGGTCTAGTACCAAAATTGGCTCTGGGACCAAGCCCTTGCATCTGCCCAGGCCCTCCCAGAGGACCCCCTGAAACAGCAGTTGCTGCAGTCTCTTAAAGGAGATAGGAAATGATTTTTACATAGTTAACTGCCGTTCCATCTTCCTTTCCATGCCAGTTATGTATTCTTATATGTTTTGATGATTTGTTGATGAATAAATAATCTAGCTTTGGGGTACTCTCAGATCTACATAGAGTTCCTCTCTCCTCACCAGCTACTGCTTTTGATTTTCATATTTCAAGGACATTATATGACATCCATAACTCCCATTCTATGCTATTCATCTGAATGGCCCAGAATCAGTGTTATTGATGTCATAGAATGTTCAGGCAGCATGATAAGAGAGAGCAGCAACTGCTGAGAAGAGAGTGATTCAGGTTAGTTGCAAAGGCAACAACATTAGATTAGTAATTTATCAAAAAAGATCACAGACATATCAGAATACTGTATAGCCAATAAAAGAAAAACTGGAGGGCATCTAGAGGTGCAAAAACTGTTTCCTAGCACCATTAAGGCTGGGTCCGACATTGGCACTCACCTCCTTAGAGCGGCTTACAACACTGTTGACACCTCCGCAAAGGCCACGGTGGCAGGCATTTGCCTTTGTCAACACTTTTGGTTGAGGGTGTCGGGCTTTGCTCAGGATATGCAACTGTCCATCTGTTAGGTGTAGATTGCATGACATATTGTATCAGCTGCAAGCCTCATCCAACACCCTGCATTGGGTCCACTCCATATACCACACAAATCAGCCAAAGAGTGGTCAGCGAGTACCCTTTTGTCAGTCTTTTCATAGACCCAATCCCTTCAGCAAACCTCAGGGTAAACACTGGGCCACCCCTGCCATGTCTACCCCCTCATCTACCATAGGAAAATGTTGCAGGGAAGGAGGTGCAGCCCCTGCTTCCCCTTCCAGTTCAGCCTGTCTCCTTGCCCAACCCCCCCATAAGGCAGGAGGTGGCGGTAGGGGGTCACTTCTCCCTACACTTGGCCAAGTGAAGGGAAATCATCAGAGGTGCCTGGATACTGCAGATCATAGAAACAGGCCACACTCTGGAACTTCTGTAGTGGCCACCAGAAAGACCCCCAGTTCTGTCCCCTTACCCTCCAGACCACATTCCAGTGCTCTGGGAGGAAATTCACTTCTTGTTTCAAAAAAGTGCCATAGAACCTGTTCCAGAGACTGAATATGGCTGAGGATTCTATTCTCATTTCTTTCTGGTGCCCAAATGCACAGAAGATCTCAGGCCCATTCTGGATGTCCAGGAGCTAAATCTGTTCATCTAGTATAAAATGTTCTGAATGGTCACATTCCAGGGTCTGCTGTCCCTTCTGCACCAGGTAGACTGGATTTGCTTCCGCCGCGACATGAAGGATGCCTACCTGCACATCCAGGTACATGCTTCCCACAGATAGTAGCTAAGGTTTCACTTCCAGGGGGCACACTTCCAGTTCCAGGCCCTGCTCTCTGGCTTGTCTTCAGCCCCTCAAGTGTTTGCCAAATGCTTTGCAGTGGTGGCAGCTGCCCTCAGGCAGGAGGGACTCCGTCTTCCCCTACCTGGACAATTGGCTTCTCAAAGCCCAGTACAGGGAGTGGCTATTACAGACTCTGGAACATACCACCCACCTATTCCAGGAGCTGGGCATCATGGTCAACCTGCTCAAGTCAGTTCTGACTCCCTGTCTGCACTTTCAGTATATAGGGGTAGTCCTGGATACTTCTCAGGGTATAGCCTTCCTGCCCCAGGACTGGGCAGCTCGCCTGATAGCTCAAGCCTGCCTGCTGTACAATAGCCACTATGTCTCAGCCAGAACCTTCTTCCAACTCTTGGGCCTGATGGCTGCAGTTATTGTCACAGTGCCTTTAGTCAGATTGCACATAAGGATTCCCCAAAGGAAACTGAGGGTCCAGTGGGATTAGCGTACCAACGACCTGGCACAGCTGGTCCTGGTCTCCTCTCCAGTGAAGAGAGTTCTACTTTGGTGGATGGAATCCAGCAACTTGTTAAGAGGGTCACCTTACCTCTTGCCACACCGGTGACCCAGGGTTGGGAGTGAATGCAGATCACTGGGTGTTGGCTGGGGAGGGAGAGGGTAGAGCATTCGACTACAACTCTTCTCTCCCAGGGTGGAGTGGGTGTTGGCACGCAGATAAGCAGTGACTCCCAGTGGAGTCTGGGAGTTCACACAAGCCGGGGTCACTCAAGGATGGGGGGGAGGTCACAGCGGATGTCCATGGGTTGGGAGCAGGAATCCACCCTGTACAAACCTCCAAGGGGTGGGTTCATGATAATGTTCACACAACACAAGGAGGAAAACCCCAGCACCTGAAGGAGATGACAGAGCACCTGCCCATGCTCACTGTCGGACCCTTCCTTCCCATGATCTCGATATCCCTCGGCCTGCATCCAGCCCACCAGACAAGATTAAAGGAGCACCAAAGGTAAGTGGAGGGTGGCTCCACCCTGAGGGGTACAAGTCAGGCAGTTACTGGTGGGATGGAGGATGTCTGCTCGTGGTTCTGGGGAGATCTAGGGTGAGGAGGGGGCCTCAGACCGAGCAGGATAAGCAGGTGACTCCCGATGGATGCCTCAGGAACCAGTGACTGGAGGAAAAAAAAAAACTTAGGTGAAGTTACTTTTCTCATTCCTTCCCTCAGCAAATCCTCACAACTGATGCATTGGGGGTGGGGTGGGGGGGGCATCTAGGCCCCACCAAACACAAGGGACCTGGTCCCATCTGGAATCCTCTCTCCACATCAGTGTCTTGGAGATGAAGGCCATTCTTTATGCCCTACAGGCCTTCTAGACTCAGCTATCCCTGGGTTTTCTGCTAGTGCAGATGGACAGCATTAGTGTAGTCCACTACATCTACAAACGGGGGCACTCACTGATGCACTATCTGTCAGGAAGCAATGTGAGTCTGGTATTGAGCTCCAGGTCACAGTCTCGAACTGCTGGTCGTTCATGTTCCAGGCATCCAAAACATCCTGGCGGACACCCTAAGTCAGTCGCAATCAAAGGTGCATGAATGGGAGCTGCTGACCTTTTATATTTATTTATTTAAGAGATTTACCAGGAAGGCATACTGAGCGGAGTACCGCTCGATTACAGATGCACCCTGGGGCACCTCAGTAGTAGAAGACGTGTTCAACAGTTGGGGTAGTCCAGAGTTGGACCTTTTTGCATCACCACACAACACAAAACTGCCACTTGTTTGCTTGCTCAATCCAGGGCCTGGAGTTTTCTGATGAGACACATTGTCCCTCTCTTAGAAAGGGGGGTTTCTGTATGCATTTCATCCCTTCCCCCTGCTTCAGAGGGTTCTGATCATGCTCCAGATGGAAGGGGCCATGATCATCCTCTAGCCCCTTTCTGGCCTTGTCAGATCTAGTTCCCCTTGCTGTAGCAGCTGACAGTGGAACCTTCAGTACCTCTTGCTCAGTGCATTGGCTTGCTTTCCCAGAAACAGGGTGCCCTGGTCAATCCAGGCATCAAATCCCTGTATCTTCACACCTGGCTCCTGGGGACATAGCCATGGCCTGAGTTGGAGTGTCACCCAAGGTGGCTGATGTCCTGGTGGCAGCTAGGAAGCCATCCACTAGAGCCACTTATTCTGTGAAGTGCTGAGGGCTGCTTCACAGCAGCTGGATCCCCTCACTTGTCCAGTGAATCCGATTGTGGAGTACTTGCTGTCTCTTTCAGACTCCAGCCTGAAGTACTCCTCTCTTAAGGTGCAAGCCTGCCATCTTTACCTTTCACGTGCCTGTTGATGGCCGTATGATGGCACAAATGGAGGTGTCCGTTACATTTCTGAGATGCATTCTTCACCTGAAGCCTCCTATCCACAATCCAGTCCCACCTTGGGACTTGAAGTTTGTGTTTGAAAAACTTATCCTTTTAAGCCAGCCATGACATGCAAGGTATGCTTTCTGTCATGGAAGGTGTTATTTTTAGTTGCTATTATTTCTGCTCAAAGAATTTCAGAGCTACAGGCGCTCATGTGTGAGCAGCCTTATTTGATTTTCTACAAAGACAGGGTGTCTTTATGTACTAACCATAAGTTTCTCCCTAAGTTGGTGTCTGAGTTTACTTTAAATCAATCCATGCACCTGCCTGGTTATTACTTAGAGCACGGGGTCATTGTGTTGCAGCTGAAACCGCGCAAAACAACAATGCCGCACACAAAACAGTGTGCAACAAAATAAGGTTGGATGAAAACGCTGACCAGAACAGCATAGCGCACATGCCAAAATCATTGTTTATGCAGGGGGCTCCGCCCACCACATCCCGTAACGTGGGAGGCTTCGCCCACCCTCCAAACTAAAATAACTAACTCTGAGGGGGGTGTGGATCGAGGGGAAAAAGGAAAAACCATGAGCAGGGAACTTAGTTTTTTTACAAAAAACAAAAGCAAAACACATCTCATCAGATGGGCAATCAAACCCCGATCCCTGGGTCTCCACTGTGCCAGGTGCTTGTGCTTTAGCCACTCCACAACAGGAGTGGCTCAGCCAGGCACAGCACTTCTGGCATCTTTACTCCTTCCTCCAGTTCCTAGTGTGCGACAGGGATAGCAGTAGTTTCCTACTGCTAATATACCCCCGTCACTGTACTGCATTCTGTGCTTTAGACCGTGGGGTTAATCATGCGCTGTTTTGGTAATGCTATATTGACCCGATACTATTACCTAAAGCATGCCAATCCAGGGGAAGCATTGCTCCACACTTTAGATGTGCATAGAATTCTGCATTACTGTACACACCGCATGAAGGACTGTAGGAACTCAAACAGTTATTTGTTTCTTTTGCCCCGGGAAGCAGGGTGTCCCTGTTTCAAAACAGCGTTTGTCCAAATGATTGGCCAACAGTGTCACTTATTGTTACAGGAAGCATGGCAAGGAACTTCCTGGTGTTGTTTGTGGCCATTCCACCAGAGGCATGGCCACTTCTGTCTTTTTCAGGAATATGTCAGCAGCAGAGATTTGTGATGCTTCTACGTAAGTACTGTCCACACCTTTACCAAGCACTATAGTCTGTATGGGCAAGGAAAATGATAGTGTTGAGGGAGGCAGCAAGAGTGAGAGGGAGACAGAATGTGCCCTCAGCACCATCGCCCACTTCATTGCAACAAAACTCCCATGTGTTGCAGTTGCCCCTGTCCTATTGCTGTCACCCACATTACGGCCGCTCTTTGCGACACCCTATTGACAGGGTACCATTGATGAGCAAAATCACCTTTTGGGCAGGTTTTCAAAATTTTCTCCACCCTTGTTAATGAGTTGGGGTTATACGAAGGCTATGTTGAAAATTTGATGTACAAATATTACAAAACAATGAAGTTATGAGTGTACATTGCAATTTTACAACGCATGCTCAGAACATTGTTAAATCTGAATATTTTCTCCCCAAATTTTCAACATTGCCATTTTTTCACAACACCTCATAAACATAACAACTGTCATTTTTCAAAACCTGGCTAAAATATGTTTTCGTACCTGCACTGCAGAATGATGTTTCAGCCAAGATTTAAAAAATTTCACATACCGGGTTCATGAAGTGGATTCATAACAAGGCTATGTTGAAAATTTGGGGTCAAACTTATTAAAAAACAACACAGTTATGAAGGTACATTGATTTTTTTACACACCTTCATAAGTTTGGTAACTTTTGACATCTGACACTGTACAAAGCAACAGAGTCAGCAGGGTCCTGCAGTTCTGTAGGGCCTGCACATCTGCACCTGTGTGAATGAAGATATGTTTCCACTATCACAAAAAGAAGGGACATTCTTTGCAAAAAACTTCATTAATACACCAGTAAGGGTAACTTAATGCCACAAAAGTAGAGAAATGTGGTGTTAGGGTTTCCAACCTAACTCCTGCCCCCAATCCCCAAGCAGCAAAAGAAAAAAATAGGGTTTTGGATCTCTGGAGTCTTGGCGAATCAGTGGTGTGGTCCTCCTTGGGGTTGTCAACCATAATGCCCATCCCCAAGGATCCTTTTTCTTTTGGGCCAGTCCTTTTTCTTGAGTAAAATTTCCTTTTTTGTTTATCGCCATCTTGTTTTCCATTTTTGTTTTTAAAAAAAAATGACAAAATCCACAAAAAAGACATCCTGCGGAACTCCATTAGGTAGACTCTGTAGTTAAATGTTGGACAGCTGACCCCAAAATGTGTTTTTGTAACTTTAAAATCCCTTTTCTTCACTCATTTCAGCTTTTGCCATCTGCTTTCTGCCTTCTTTTGTTCAAATGAAAAAGGATTCCTTGGTACAGAGAAAGATTTAGGACTTAGTTTTTTTTTCAGGTTTCTCCATATCTTTCCTGTTATATAATAATAATAATAATAAAATTTTATTTAATATAGCACTTTTCGTATATCAAGGTGCTGCACAATCACATAAAACAGAACAATAAAACCAATAAAATCACAAAAATTCAGAAAATGCTTTTCCTCACAGAAAAGTCTTCATTGCCAGCTTAAAACATCCCACCATCCTGCACTCACGTAGCTGACGGGGCAGAGAATTCCAGAGGGTAGGGGGAACAATCCAAAAGGCAAGAGCACCAGATGGCATTAAGCAAACACTCAGAATCTCCAGCAACCCCTCATCAGCCGAGCGGAGCTGTTGCAGCGGGGTGTAGGGAACCAGAAGCTCTTTCAGGTAGTCAGGACCCAGTCCGTGTAGGGCTTTGTAAGTTGATAAACCTACCTTAAAGGTGATCCGCCACTGAACAGGCAGCCAGTGCAGCTCACACAGCACAGGGGTGATATGGGTTCTCCTTGATACCCCAGTCAACAAATGTGCTGCAGCGTTCTGCACTAGCTGCAAGTGGTGCATATTAACCCTTGGAAGCCCTAGGTAAAGGGAGTTGCAATAGTTAAGGTGAGAAGTCACAAAGGCGTGGACCAAAGTAGGCAGGTCGTTGGATGGAACAAGGTGCTTGATCCTGGAAATGTTCCTAAAATGGTAAAAGGCCAGCTTGATGACTGCCGACACTTGATGTCGAAGGGTCAGCCCATCATCAAGCACCACTCCAAGGTCACGCACCTGCTCAGAGGTGAGAATCTGGGCCCCATCCAGGACTAAACCTGAGGGGAGATCAGTCCTCAGCCCCTCTGTCCTATGACCTGAGTCCACGACCAAAACCTCCGTCTTTCCTGGATTCAAATTTAAGCCACTGGAACTCATCCAATCTTGGATTTCTACAAGGCAGCTGTTCAGTACTGAGATAGCACTAACCTGATTGGGGGCAAAAGACAGGTAGAGCTGGGTATCATCAGCATAGCAGTGAAACCTCAGCCCATACTGGGGCAGCACATACACTGCAAATAACATGGGAGACAGCACCGAGCCTTGGGGAACCCTGCAAGGCAGAGAGAAAGACTCGGAGTAAAAAATTCCCGAGACAACTATCTGAGATCTTCCGGAGAGGAAAGATGTAAACCATCTGAGGACTGTCCCAGACAGCCCACAGATGAACCTCAGATGCTCGAGTAGAATCCTATGATCTACGGTGTCAAAAGCTGATGACAGATCAAAGAGTACCGGGATGGAATGGTTTCTCTGATCTCTCGCCATCAGGAGATCATTGAGCACCCGAACCAGAGCAGTCTCAGTACTATGCCTCTTACAAAAACCCGATTGGAGTGGCTGGTATAAATTATGGGTGGTTAAATGGTCCTCCAGTTGAGATGCCACAACTTTCTCAATAACCTTTCCCACAAAAGGAAGGTTAGAGATAGGCCTGTAGTTTGCTAGGTTCTCCGGGTCTAAAGAAGCTTTCTTCAGGAGGGGTGTCACTACCACCTCCTTCAGGGAGCTAGGAAACTCACCGGAGTCCAAAGAGCACTGGACAATCTGAGCTAAGACCGGGCTGATTATATCACTACATCCCAAAATGAGGGAAGTAGGGCCCAGATCTAAACTACAGCAAGTGGGACGCATCCCCTGGACAAGCCTCATAATATCCGCGAACTCCAGCAGATCAAAGGTACTCCAGGAAACTCTGGGCACTGTGACCAAATGCCGACCAGTAGCATCCCCCATAGGATGAAGCTGACGGCACTCTTGCCTGATGTAGGCCACCTTATTCGCAAAGAAACGAGCAATCTCATCACACTCACTTTGTGAAAAAGCTCGATGGAACTGCTGACAGGCTGGGTTGCACAGCCTATCAACAGTTAAGAAGAGTTGAGCTGGTCGATTCTGTGCAACAGCTATTTCCCGGGACAGGAATTCCACCTTCTTACAGGAAATTTCTGTTTGATAGAGTTTATAATGCTCTAACAAAATAAGGTGGACAACATCCAAGGTAGTCCTCCGCCAGCGACGCTCTAACCTATGCAGCTCCCTCAGCACCCCATCAAACCATGGGGCTATGGGGCGCAGCAGAAGGGGGTGAACACGGACATGAGCAATCAGATTGAGAGCTAAAGAAATAGACCTATTATAGGCAGATACTAATAGCTCAGGATCCGTGCTAAACTCACCAATCAATGAGAGGTTAGTCACCACCATCAGGTCTTCTGGGACCACATCCCACAAAGGGCAGTAACTGACCATCTCCACAGGAGCCGACCTACCCAGGGGGGCTGAAAAATTGAACCCAACCGTGTAGTGATCAGACCAACCGACAGGTTTGACCACCATGTCAGAGGCCTCAATCCTCAGGAGGAAGACCAAATCAAGAGAGTGACCACCTTTGTGAGTACCTGAGGAAACAACCTGTGTGAAGCCCAGGGTTATCATCACCTGAAGGAAGTGTTATCCAAAAAGCGAGGATTTGTCGTCGACCCAGGCATTTCAGTCACCCAGAACCATCAGTCTGGGCGACTCCAACACCATGTCAGCGGCGAAGTCTGCTACTTCCTGCAGGAACAACTTCTCATCCCCTGGTGGATGGTAAATGAGAGCTATTCTGCACCCCACACCAGTTACCACCGTGCACTCAAATGAGATGGCCTCCTCAACCAGTACACTAGTTAAGCCCAATTCAGTCTTGAAACAGACCTCAACCCCAACCCCCGTGGTCCAATCTTGGGCGATGTATAACCGAGTACCCAGGAGGGACAGCTTCCTCCAAAATAGGGGCAGCATTCCCATCCAGCCAGGTCTCGGTAATGCTAGCCAGATCTGCCATACCAACAAAATCCGCTATAAGGGCAGTCTTGTCGCAAACAGATCTGGCATTGCATAACAGTGCCTGGGTTGGACGATGTTGTTGAGTCGTCCCAACTACTTTCCCTCCTAAAAAAGAGGAGGTACCCTTGGGTATGGGAACCAGAACAGGATGACCACGTTTCAGGCACCATTTCGCCCCAGGGCATCTTCTTGTCCTAACCACCCTGATGGGAGAGCACCACTCATTCGGTCTTCTCTGTCCACGCCCCCCCACCCACTGCCTTTGCCACCTGCCGCGAGCAATCCCTAGCACTCAACAGTGCTGGCAGGTATAAACAGGCAGAGGGGGAGAGGAGAACGAGTGGAGGGCGTGGAGAGCGGTGGCCAGATAGTGCAGGACAGGTGGGGCAAGCAGGCACATTCTAACAAACTATACAATCACAGTGGGGCAAACACACAAAACTCCAACCTCTTAATTCCAGAATTAAAGAATTAAAATACCTAAAACCCCCCAAAAATAATAAAACCCACCCATCAAAATATAAAACGTAACAACTACCTACTCCCAATAATGAATGATCTCGAACTCCAAAAGAAAAGAAAATAGCACAGTCCTCTCCCACAGGATATAAAGTACAAAAAAATTCACCCCCAGCCCTCTCGCAGCCAAGGAAGGGCCAAAAAGGTTCTAGGCACTCTCACTGCCTAGAAAAACAAAATTTAATCAAACATAAACATAACATTTCAATCTGTAGTGCCACTCCTCACCCTCTGATCATCATTCTCATTGATTATCTTTATTTCCCTGGTGTCTAGTGGTACCCCCCCCCGATGGCTACCCTCCACTAAAATAAAGAAGAGGGTACCTTGATCTGTTGTGGTTTTCACCTTTGGTGCAAATCACCATCCCTGACATTTTCTAAATTTGCCCTAGTGTCTAGTGGCACCTCCCATCCTCAATTGTTGTCCCTGTATTTCTTGACTGTTTCTCTGGTATCTCGTGGCACCTCCCACCCTCTGATTGCTGTCCCCATAGTTCTTGAATATTTCTCTGCTGTTTAGTGGCACCCTCACCCCTTCCCAATCACCATTCCTCTTGATTGTCTTTGTTTCTTTTGTGTCTAGTGGCACTCCCAATGGCCGTTCTCCACGGAAATAATGAAAGTGATCCCTTGATGTCTTGTGGTTTTCAACGTTGATGATGGTTGTTGTCCCTGTAATTTTCTAAATTTACCCCATTCCATATACTCCACAAACATACACACTTAATGGGGTGAGCTTTAGGGTTGATAACCCCCAGGAAGACTGCACTCCGATTTGTTTTAGGAGTGGGGTGGGGTTTTAGAGTTGGAAATCCTAAAGCCACATTTCCCTACTTTTATCACTTTAGCCTGAACCCCAAATTAGCAGGTTTTTGTGCAAAGAATATCTATATACATATATAGATATACACATATGTTCTTTACAGAAGACTGCTTTAATACACAATCTAGGGTTCATCGTAATGCCATTGAAGTAGGGAAATGTGTCATTAGGGTTTCAAACCCTAACTCCCCAGCTCCTTCCCAAGCAGCAGAAGGACAAGGCCAAAAAAGCAACCACCGACAACCATCATCAGGTAAAACAAGCAACAGACAACATACAGCTTTTCGCACCTGCTTCCCTCTTAGAACAGCAAAAAGTAGCTGTTATCACCTAATCTGAGCTTTCAAAGGTAGCATTTTACATTTGGGGGGGGGGTTACCCCTAAACAGAACTGCTACCTTGAAAAATGTATAGATCCCTTGTTGAAACCATGATACCCCCATTGCAACAGTACTTCTGCATGTTGAAGTGCAGACCTCTATGGGGCTTGAGCTTCTGCAGACACAGGTACTTTTACATACTATATGACATACACACACAGGTGTGGCTGCATAAGCACAGGCCCCTGTGCATATGCAGCTGCAGATACAAATCCACAAAGGTAGTGAATCAGTGGTCTGTATTTGTATCATCTGGGAACAGTTGAATGTATGTTTATCTTACTTGCTGATGTACATCTATAGTTGCTTGTGTGGTGGTGTCCTTTTGCTGCTTGGGGTCTGAGGAATTAGGTCAGGAAACCCTAACATCACATTTCCCTACTTTTGTGGTGTTAAGTTGAACCCTAACTGGTGCATTAATGCAGGTTTTTTTGCAAAGTATTTCCTTTCTTTTTGAGATAGTGGAATCATATCCTCATTCATGCAGGTCCGTTCAGGACCTGTGTGAACAGATACAGACATTCAGGACTCTCTGGGCCCTGCACCAAGGGAAGAGTCCATCTGCCTGTAGAAGTGCAAGTCCCTTCTAGGCCCTGCTCTTCCATGTGGCAGCAGATGTCAGGAATTTGTGGGGCTGTCAGGCAGGTTGCAGAAGTGAGCCCTCTTTAGCCCTGTGCTTTCATGTGGCTGTTGATACAGACATGTAGGCCAAATAGTCTAGCTGTCTGCCAAAGCGCAGGACCCTCTGGCAGCCATGGGTACAGAGGTGCAGAGCCCTATGCCAAGAGAAGATTTCTCTTCAATAATTGGTATTTGGGATCATGTGGGAAACCCTGCATCTTCTCCTCCCAGGCTGGGGGGGTGCCACATAACAGCACCTTCCCCCAGTCTGGGCCCATCCAGCTGGCATACTGTGCTCACCCCCAGGTCACTGGCATGGGATCACAAAGCTCTCCTTCTGAGATAAAGACTGAAACTGCACACAACATTTCTTAATATTTTTTTTTATTTTGACCCCAAATTTTAAAGATAGTAATTTTATGACTCCCCCCTTTTAAACATGAGATGTAGCATATACAGAATACTGGCTGGAATGTCATTTTACACCACAATTACCACAACAGTTTTCAGCAAGGATCTGAAAAATAATACCAGTTATGTTTATAAGGTGGTGTGAAAAATGGCTGTGTTGAAACTTTGGAGTCAGATATTGAAAATTAGTGAAGTTATGAGTGAACATTGAAACATTTCAGTGTTCACTCATAACATGGTCATTTTACCATATTTTTCCACCAGATTTTAAACATAGTGTTCTTATGACCACCACATGAGCTCAGTAGGTGAACATTTTCCAATCCTGGCCAAAATGTGATTTCACAGAGAGATTTGGCCTAGATTTTAAAAATTTCACCTGCTTTGTTTATGAGGTGGGGTCCCAAAAAGCCATGTAGAGGGTCTGGAGGAAAAATATTGAAAATTGCTGAAGTTATGCATGAAGGTTGAAATATTTCAACGTTCACTCATAACTTGGTCATTGTACCATATTTTTCAACTAAATTTTCAACATAGTATTCCTAGCAGGGAGGAGGCCAGTAATTATAGGCCAGCAAGCCTGACATTAGTAGTGGGAAAGTTAATGGAATCATTGCTAAAGAAAAGGCTTGTGGAATATCTTGAATCCAGTGGGTTACAAGACCCGAGGCAACATGGGTTCACAGTGGGGAGGTCATGTTAAAATAATCTGATAGAGTTCTTTGACTGTGTGACATAGGAATTAGATCAAGGTTGAGCGGTGGACGTGGCCTACCTAGATTTCGGTAAGGCTTTCAGCACCATTTCACATAGGAGACTAGTAAGTAAGCTGGGTAACATAGAAGTGGGTCCAAAGGTGATAAACTGGATAAGAAATTGGTAAAGGGATAATAAACAGAGTTCACTATGAGGAAGGGAGGGTGACCAACAAGGTGCTTCAGGGATCAGTGTTGGGACTGGTCCTCTTTAATGTCTTTATAAGTGACATTGCAGATGAGCTGGAAGGGAAGGTCTGCATCTTTGATGATAACACCAAAATCTGCAATAGGGTGGACCTCCAGGGGGAGTGGAAAGGATGAACAGAGACCAGTGAAAACTAGAGGAGTGGTCAAAGATATGACAGCTAGGTTTCAATGTGAAAAAGTGCAAAATCATGCACTTAGGGCACAGAAACCCAGGAGCAGAGTACAAAATGAGTGGAGTGGTATTGATGATTAGCAGGCAGGAAAGTTACCTGGGGGTAATCATATCTGATGACCTATAGGTGACCAGGCAGTGCAACAACCAGTCAGCAGGGCTAGTGGGATGCTGGGGTGCATAGGGAGGGGTATCACCAGCAGAAAGAGGGAGGTGGTGTTGCCTCTGTATAGATCACTGGTAAGACTCCACCTAGAGTACTGTGTCCCGTGCTGGAGACCACATAGACACAGTGAAGGCAGTCCAGAGGAGGACAACTAAAATGTTGCAGGGTCTGCATTAAAAGCCCTACAAAGAGAGACTAAAAGTCTTCAATATGTGCACCCTGGAAGAGAGGAGGGAGATGGGGATATGACAGAGACCTTTAAATACCTCACAGGGGTAAATAAGGTACAGGAGGGAAGTGTTTTTCAGGGAAAAAAGGCGCTCAAGAACAAAGGGACTTGCTATGAAGCTGGAGGTGGGTAGATTCAGGAAAGATGTGAGGGAAATACTTCTTCACAGAAAGAGTGGTAGATTCCTGAAACAGCCTTCCAACAAAGGTGGTGGCAGTGAAAACAGTGGTGGGTTTCATGAATGAATGAGATATGCACAAAGGAAATATAGTGGAAAAGAAGGTGGGGGAGGGAGAAAGAGCTGTAGGTCACGTACAGTCTGTGAATCCCTCCCAAAAGGTGATTTTGCAGAGTGACCGTGAAATAACCTTTTAGGACAGATTTTAAAAATGTCACCTACCTTGCTCATGAGGTGGGGTCCAAAAAAGGCCATGTTGAAAATTTAGTGTAAAAATATTGAAAAATGTCAAAGTTATGATTAAAAGTTCAAAACACATTGTAATGCATAAAACTGAATTACTTTGTTTTCTGATATCGCAGTCGCTGCTTCCAGAAACAAGATGTCTTTTTGATCAGAGAGTGGATTTACACTGTGGGACACTTGTAGGTGAGTGAGGGTGTGTGTGTGTGTGTGTGTGT
Organism: Neoceratodus forsteri; assembly: GCA_016271365.2. Taxonomy (NCBI): domain Eukaryota; kingdom Metazoa; phylum Chordata; order Ceratodontiformes; family Ceratodontidae; genus Neoceratodus; species Neoceratodus forsteri. The sequence goes on from CM028131.1 coordinate 582,834,901, forward strand.
GTGTGTGTGTTGGGTGGTGGGTACTGAATTGGGGGTTGGGTGGGGTTTGTGGGGTGCGGAGGGGAGGGTCAGATTGGCAAGGGACCATTTTCTGCTTTGCAGATTTCTAATGCTATTTAAAAAAAAAGATCTATGAATGACAGTTTTGACTGTTTACGAAGGGACCCAAGCTGACACTGGGGATTGGGCATTCCAGTGTCGGGATGATCATTGTCAGCACCAGTGGTCGGCATCCTGGTGCCACCACCTATTTTTATTTGGGAGGGGGTAACCTGGAGGAGTAGGGGGTAAAAAGAAGCAGTGCTGGTGGTGGGCACCTCAGTCCACTATTATTTTTTATTTTGGAAAGATGGACAGGCAACCTGGAAGGGGGGTTAGTAAGTAGCAGTACCGGGTGTGGGCACCCTGGTCCACATAAGATACTTAGACAGGATAGGTAGGTGGGTAGCCAGATAAACAGATACTGCATGGTAGATAGACAGACTGATAATATAAGATGATATAGAATTCAACAGTTAGGACAGACCGCTGGCTCACTGCTGCCACTGAAACCGTCAGCACCACACCCCCTGTGGCTGCAGAAATCAAGAAAGTCCCGCTGTTCTCATATTAAGAATGTGGGTGAATGACTCATCTTGCTAAGCTGGGAACCCAAGATTTTCATGTGTCCAGAAACCTTATTTCCAGGCTCATTTTCAAAAACTAGCACCAGAATCTAGCTGATCAGGTCCCTTTTACCTAAGTACTTACAGCCCACAGCAGCACTGTTTTTCAGTTACTCCGAGGTCCTGAACAGTTTCCTCAGCCTGTGATTGGTCTGGCATGTGGGGACTCAGTGGAGCCGGCAGCTGGTAACAGGCTTGAGGGGCGGGGCTGCCACTACAAAATCCCACGCCGCTCACTCCTTGAGCAGTGAGTCAACCCATGGAACCCCACAAGAACACCACCTAGTGAAAATGCTCCAGCTATATTGAACTGTTTCCCCATTCTGTGACCAGTGTTTTATTACTTACAGCCTGCAGTGGCACTGTTCTTCGGCTGCTCCAAGTTCCTGGACAGTTTCCTCAGCCTATGATTGATCCGGCATGTGGGGGCTTGGTAGAGCCAACAGCCAGTAGTGGGCTTGAGGTGGTGGGGCTATCACTAAAAAAGTCTGTGCCACTCACACCTTCATCAGTGAGCTGACCCACAGAACAGCTGATTTCATGCCAGAGGGACCACTTAAGAACACCACCTAGTGAAAATGCTCCAGCTATATTGAACTGTCTCCCCATTCTGTGACCAGTGTTCTATTACTTACAGCCTGCAGCAGCACTGTTCTTCAGCTGCTCCAAGATCCTGGGCAGTTTCCTCAGCCTGTGCTGGTCCGGCATGTGGGGGCTCGGCAGAGCTGGCAGCCAGTAATGAGCTTAAGGGGTTGGGGCTGCCACTACAAAACCCGTGCCACTCACAAGCATGAGAGGTAGTACAAGCCTGTGAGTGGCATGAGTGCCACTCAGCGGAGAAAAACAGATAGAACTAGTCTGCTGTCTTCAAACCCTGATTCAAACACTTCCTGGAATTTGACCCAAGTGTAAAGGTTATTTATATTTCATCTTGTTTTTATTGATATATATAAAACTTTTAGCCATGCATCCATTTTTAACAAAATGTATTCTGTTCATGGGACTGTTCCTCATATTAGTAAGCGTGGACTGTTTAGGAAATAGGTCGGAGGGGGAAGGCTAATTGTGAGGGAAGAGTGGAGAATGGGGAAACACACCATTTCAGAAGCTGTGGGGTGGTAAACAAGGTTATGGGGAATTGAATATTTGGTAGGTTTGATAGATATACCACAAAGATGCACTTTAACTGATGCCACCTATTCCTCATAGTTAGTAGTACATAAGGGGAAGCTGATTAAAGGCCTTCGGCTAGGTGTAATCCTTAGGTTAAAACATGAAGGATCACTAATGTTTGCTTATTGATGATGTTGATATTTGCTGGGGATGTGGAAATTAACCCATGCCCCATGCATGCCCATGGGTATGGTGGGGGAACAGGACAAAAAGGACTAAAGATAGTCTGTCTGAATATTAGGAGTTTACATGCCCATATGGATGAACTAAGAGTATGGGTGGAGGAAGGGAAATATGATGTTGTGGGCATATGTGAAACCTGGTTGAAATAGTATGTTTCATTGAATCAGATACAAATAAATGAGTATTCGATTCTAAGACAAGATAGGGTGGGAAACAAAAAAAGGGGAGGGGTGATGTTTTATATTAGGGGCAGAATCCTGGTTAAAGAAGTGGAAAAGGGCCCAATAGATGACAAGATTGATTATCTTAAGTATCAGGATTAGGTTAGAAGCTACAGGTTGTAAGCACCTCTATCTCACCTGCTTTTATTGTCCCCCTAAGTGTAAGCTAATAGACTACTCAGTGTTTGATTTATGGACTTTGATTACATAAAAATAATAGAGAACATATGGTGGTAGGCGATGCAAACATAGCTTGGAAGTTAGACAGGGAAGCAGGGAAATTAAAGGTTAACATGGATGCTGCTCATTTTGTCCCAGTGATAGAGGCTCCTGCACATTATAATTATAAAACAAACAATCACACTATTACAGACTGGTTAATAACAAACAGGCTCAGAAACATTTTAAATACTAAGGTCTTAGCAGATTCAATATCAGACCAATACCTGGTATTTTGCGTATGAAAAATGAAAAAAACAAACCCCACCCCCAGATTTATAAATAAAAGGGGTATAAATAGGTTAGATGTGAAGGCCTATAAAAGGAATTAAGAGCAAACAGTTTGGGAAAAGGTAATGAGTTCTGATGACTTGACTACAAAGGTGGAACAGTTTAATTGTCATCAAAAGCAGTTATTCAATAAGTACACCACAGTTACAAAATGGATGGTTAAGGGGAAGATTTCCCCTTGGCTAGATATGAACTTAAGGAACCAAATTAAACATCGAGAGGCATCAAGGAGACAGTTTTTAAAGAGTAGGAATGAGGAAACACTAAGACAGTATAAAACGTTAAGAAATAAGGTAAAAAGGGAAATAGCCTTTCAAGCTATTACCAACAGGCACAGCTAAAAAATATAAAAACTCCAAAGAAATTGTGGCAGTCTTTTAGACAGTTCTTTTGTCCCAAGGATGAAAGGGGTATCAAAAGTATTAAAGCAGGTGATTAATTAATTCAAGACAGTAGGGTTTTAGCTGACTGTTTTAATAATGTTTTCATTTTAAAAACAATACATGCCAGAAAGCTGGAGACAGGGAAAAAAGAGGAGGGCTTGGTTAAGCAGAAACCTGCACAGAAGGTAAATGAGGTGCCCCCCTTCACTTATATTTGAAAGAATAGATGAAAAAGAGGTATTAAAATTGTTGCAGAGTTTGGAGGTGGGACAGAATGGGGGATCGGATGAGGTCAACTCACCTACTGAACTACTAAAGACATCAGCTACCCAAATTAAAGGTCCATTGACCATTTTGTTTAACCTATCGTTAGAGCAAGGATTAGTCCCCAAAACCTGGAAGGAGTCAGGAGTGATTCCAGTTTTTAAAGGTGGAAATAGACTAGCTATTTCAAATTATAGGCCAATCTCGTTATTGTCAATAGGTAGCAAGATATTGGAGAAATCTGTTCTCTGTCAACTGCCTGCCCATTTGGAAGGGCATAAACTGCTTGGGGACCAACAACATGGTTTCTGAAGAGAGCAGAAAACCTCAACGTCACTGCCGCATTTGCAGATGCTGTCCTGGTGGCCTCCGAAAAAGGGAAGGCCACCGGAGCAGTTTTTGTGGACCTGGTTGACACTTTCAACACAATGGACCATAAATTCCTGCTTGGTAAGTTGGGAAACATGGGAGTTAAAGGGATTCAGCTAGAGTGGTTTAGGAGCTATCTGTTTGGCCATAAACAAAGAGTCAAAATCAATGGACATTTGTGACAAATAGGGGAAATTAAAGCAGGGGTCCTTCAAGGATCAGAGCTAGGCCCACTTTTATTTTCAATTTTCAAACTCGGGACCAAACAGTGATGACATACAAACATCTTTACAAAATAAGTATAATATTATGGCAAATCAGATTAAGAAAATCAAATGCTTATAAATGAAAGTAAAACAAATGTAATGCTGTTTGGATCCCAACAAAAGCTGTTGAAACAAGGCTTGTTACAAATCCAGGGCCGGAATAGTTCCTTTCTTCCATCAATAACCACTTTTAAATATTTGGACCCCTGTTTAAGTATGATGCCTCATATTGATTGATTGGGTAAAAAAATAAATAAAAAAAATTAGGCTTTTTGTATAGGAATGTTAACTCCCTGACTGATCAGGCTCGACAAACTATAGCCAAGCAGGTTCTTATGCCTACCCTGGATTATGGCAATGTTATTTTTTTTTTTCACTGTAATGGCACTTTTGAGTCTAAATACAACATTATTTATAACAATATATGCAGATTTGCCCTTAGGGCCCCATTAAGAACCCATCACTATTACCTTATGCTAAACTGGGTGTACTATCTCGAGAGAGGTGGCTAAAGGGCCTCGGAACTAATTTTGTACATTGTATCATTAGGTCAGCAGAACCTCAGGTTTTATCAAATACCCTGGTATAGAAAAATAGTGAGAAGTGCACCAGAAATAGTGGTTTGACATCTTATCAAACTCCTGCCTTTAAACTTCAAATGACCAGGAAGGTTTTTACATGGTATGCACCATCCCTATTAAATGAATATGGAAAACTGACCAGAAAAGCAAATAGTGTTCTACATTTTAAACATATGTATACATGCATGGCTGGAAGGGGCAGAGTCCAGACCATTTCCTGGTTAAAAACAAATAAAAATAAGTTCAGGTGTTTGGTTTTTAAAAATAAATATTTTTTATGTATTTTCAATGTTTTTTATTATTAAAAAAGAAACCAAGATGGCATCTGCAGGAACGATATTTTTTTCTCACGAACAATAAATCCCTAATTTTGTGAACAATAAACACTCATGCACATTGTTTTTTTATCATGTGTATAAGAGACTTATCCTAAAACCCTACTGAGCATGCTCAGAAAAATTTTTAAATGATTATAACTATGTAATTGTTTAAAGGGTACCTAAACAAGCAGTTTTTTAAAACTGCAAACTCCCAAATCTGGCTTCATAACAAGGTAAAGTAGAGGCTGCTGGTTACATTTATGCTAAAACTGCATTTATGTAAATAATGTAAATGCAATTTCATAGCTTTTGAAAAATGTAAACATCAGCCTTTCACTTTCAAAAAACAGCCTTGGTTTCTCCCTGAGATGTCTGCCAGGTCTATAAAGTCATGAGTCATGATGACATCATCTGAGCCAAAGACAGAGACCCACATATATTTCTATAGTGCTTACTAGTTCTTCTTTCCCTCTTTGTTTTGAATTGTTGTAACAGAATGATCAACACCATGTATTAACTTGTGGATTATTTTGATCAGTACACGTTAGGCTATGATTTTGTTCCTTTTGTTTACTTTAACTTGCGGAAAATATTTTACAATCCAGCTGACTTTTTCCTTGGCAAACTACATTACAGTACAACACTTCAATTACCTGATGATCTAGTGGTTATGTGATGCACTGAATTTTGTTTTTTGTTAACCAAGAAAGACAAGCTGAAAGCTTGTTTACAGGTGTGGCTTGGGAGCACAAGGAAGTGTAATGACTTATTCAGGGTCACAGAGCAAAGTACTGGTCTGGTTCAGTTCCAAAGCCCATGCTCTCTTGTTAATCCACAAATAAGGCTTTTTTTCCCATGTGAACCTCCTGCATCTAGCCTGCCTTCTGTTGAACACCCCACCATCCATACCCTGTCCTTAGTACTGCCTGGTGCCGCATATGTGCTTACAGTCTCATGAAGAGAATTATCATACCTCAGATTATAATCGTGTACCTCAGAGAGTTGTGCTGCACACCTATATCAATATGCATCATCAGCTGGCACTTTTAAAAAATGCCTCCTAAATCACTCTCCCGTCCACATTCTCAGTGTTTGACTTCTGCTCCCACAGTAAACATTGAGTGGATCACACCCTTCTGCACAGTGACGGTAGTATGTACAGTTCTCCTGTTGTGCTTTTTCCCACCTCATTAACCAACAATTAGGTCTTCCTGGAGGGCCAGGCAATAAGCATCATGACCCAACAGAAAAACTGCTGTTCATGCCCTCATGAGGGCTGCACATACTGTACAATGGATAACAATATTATTAGCAGGAGAGTCATAGTAATACCTTGAGCAAATCCACCCAACTTCCAGTGGCAGTCTACTCCTTTACCTGTGATCTGCAGAACCCCGGAGGACAGTTCCCAGCAATTCTTCTCCAGTGCTTTCCTGTGCTCTACTCCACAATTCGAGTTGGCTGGCTACCACCCTTCCAAATCTTGAATGAGCTATACACAACTCCCTCATTACTGTCCTAACAAATGTCAACATCCTCCCCCCACCCGAGGGTACTCTCCTTACACTGAATTCAAGTAACAGTTTAGGTGCAGCCCTGTCACTCTGAGAATTTGTCATCGCTGGCTACTCTCATCCACAGTCAGGTAGTGATCACGATGTTGGCAGCGCCACATTTCAGATCTCACAGTGATCTTCTCAACGTCCTCCTTCATGTCTTCAACTAACCTGAATATAGCTATGCCCTGCTGGAATGGCCTCTGCAGTCCCTCTCTGGCATTCATTCTTCTACCTGCTCCCCACACCAAAAATTGGTGAGTTCACTACCCTTCTGCATCATGAATGTGGTTAGTACAGTCTCCCATGTTATTTTTACATATTAATAATAAACATGATCTTCTGGTAAGCCAGGCTGATAGCTACATTGCACAAGTTGAAAAATAGGCTTTTCTACCCATTTAAGATCTAAGCCACCTATGATTAGGCACTATTAAATGACGTGCATAATGATGTTCACACTTATCATTTAGCAGTGCCTAATCAAAGGTAGCCTAAATCTTTTAAGGATAGGAAAGCCCATCATCCCCCTTGTTCCCTGTTGCTATCATCATGACTTACTGGAAAGATATGTTTATATTTGATATATGTCAAAATAAGCAGGGGACAGTACTACTTGCATTCATGATGCAGAAGGTGATGAGCTCACCAGTTTCCGTGTGAGGAGAATAGTAAGAATGAATACCAGAGGGGGACTGAGAAGGCAATTCTTGCAAGGTACTGCTATATTCAGGGAAGGGGGAAGACAGAGGAGAGAAATATGAGCAGGTTACTATGAGAAATAAGATGTGGGCTGCCAGCACCTTGATCACTACCTGACCCCATTGTCCTGGCCAACAATCCCCTTCCCCTAATACTAGTTCATGCAATTGTCCAAGGCTGTGTGTGGATATTAATGTATGAAATGGCTGCCACTACATGTTCAGTCACTTCACTACCAGTCTAGTATTGCTTGTAAAGCACTTTTGGATACAATGTGTATGAAAACCACTATATAAATGCTGATTCTTCTTATTATTATTTCCCATGGAAAAAGAAGACAAGACAAGCATATATTTGAGTTTTGAGAAAGTATGAACTCTAACATTGGACTGAACAAGAACTTTGCTACAAAAAAGTGGTGGCTCTAGGGGGTGGTGAAGGGTGTAGCTGCACTCCCCACACACACATGGTAATGTACTTGCGCACTGCTGCTGCTGCAGCATTTCACTTTGTTGAAGAAGTCTGATTTATTGATTGTACAAATGTTTACATTCAAACTATGGATTACATTTGTAGGTTCTGTCAAAAACATACTAGGAAAGAATAGCCGAAAATATAAAGGTTTAATAAAAATGCTAAAAAAGTGCATATCAAGCACCCCCACTGCAGCATCTTGGATCCACCATAACCACTAGACCACCAGTTTATTCAAAATTTGTACTGCACTGTGGTTTGCCACAGAGAAAGTCGGTTGGATTAAAACACAATTTCAGCATGTTAAAATAAACAAAATGAACAGAACCATAGCCTAACATGTGTATTATACAAAATAATGCACATGGTTTTGGCCATTTGGTTGAAACAATTCTATACAAAGGGAAAAAAATAACTAGTTAGCACTATAGAGAGCCATATATCTTTCTGACTTTGGCTCCAATTATGTCATCACAGAACACATTTGGCGGCCATTTTAGGAAGCAGGTAAAACAGCTTTTTTTTTAAATTAGAAGGCTGATTTTACAATATTCAAATGCTCTGGAATCACATTTAGGTACATTATATAAATGTAGTTTTAGCTTTAATGAATACAGCAGCCTTTCCTTAGTCACCTACGGAGTCAGATTTTTGAATAGTTTGTTGTCAAAATGTTGTTTAGGTATCCTTTAATATTTTTTTTTCACGAAACCTTCAAAAGGTATTACCTCTGTACAGGCCACTTCTACTCTTAAAATTTTGTGAAAAAATTCCATACCATCTAGGCTATACATGAGAGCAAAAAAAAGGATTAAGTATAAGAAAAAAAAAACACCTTAATTCATTAAAAATCAATGCGCCATATCTTGGAAACTGTACAAGATGCTGTCACAAAATGAATAACCTCGCAACCATTGAAGCAATTTGCATGAAATCTTACATGCACCATCAGGATCAAAGATCTGTTGACGTAGCAAGTTTCATTTCAGTCAGATGTGTGGGTGCCGAGATATGGAGTGTCTAGAAATGTGAAAATTACCATGTTTGGTGAAATGTTTTTTCACGCCGCTGTGCAAACATGGCTTGGGATTTTGGTCTGAAATTTTTAGAGTTCAAAGGTCTTGGACCACAGATGTGCTTTTTGAAGGTTTGGTGAAAAAATATTAATCCATTCTAAAGTAATTAAATTGTAAAATTTCAGATTATTTTTAATGGGGGCAGTTAGATGTCCTGCTCAGAAAAGGATCCTTTGTTGCAAATGGGTAATCTTTTGTCGCAAATGGAAAATCCTTTTCCATGCTGCCACTGTCTTGTTTTCAGTTAGCAGTGGCAACAAAATGAAATTAAAAAAAAGAGCCCTTTAGTAAACACCACTGGTTGTGTTTACCTAATCAGGGCCCATAGAGTTCGAATTCTGGATTTACTTTTTTCATATCTGAGTCAGAAATGTTGTTTCTTAACATGCCAAAATCTTCATCCCACCCCCTTTAAGGCCACCAGCAGTTTTCATGTTCACTACCTCCTCTGGTAGCCCGTTCTGCTGTCCCACCCCCTCTCTGTGAAGAATTTATATGTCTCCACCTCCTTCTGGAACCTACCTTTAAGCAGTTTATAACTGTGTACCTTGGTGTTCTTGTTATCACTGATATTGAAAGGGTCACTGGAGTCCACCTTGTTAATACCCTTACAGTACTTAAAGGTCTATACCATTTACTTACATTCCCTTTTCCAGCCTCTGCTTGTACGAGCTCCCCTGATGACCCTGAATAATTTTTGTTACCCTTTTCTGCACTGCTTCCTGCTGGTAAATGTCCTCTTATGACAGGGGTTCTAGTACTGCACACGGTACTCCTTGTGTGGTCACACCATGAATCTGTACATCAGTATGACCTCTTTCCTTCTGCCCGTGAACCCCCTGCTTATGCAGCCCAGCATTCAATTCACTTTTGCCACTGCCGTGCTGCATTGTGTAGTAGGTTACAGGTTCCTCGTGAGTGCAAACCCCTGCTCTTTCTCCTCCTCAGATACCATGATGGTCACTCCCCAGCCTGTACTCAGCCCTAAGGTTCTCACTGTCTTTGAGCATGACCTTGATCATCTTTGCCTTGTGCCATAGTTGTCGGATTCTGGGCAATCCTTCCAGCTTTTCATGGTCCTCCCTCAAGTCCCTGACACCCTCTTCTTTGCCCACCCTGCCACAGAGCTTGGTGTCAACCACAAAGGGGCAAATCATGCCCTTAATGCTGTCCCCATTGTCATTTATGAACACAATGAACAGCACCAGTCCAAGCACTGACCCCTTTGATACCCTGCTGGTAACCTCCCTCATCCCTGAGCATTCTTACCTGACACCACCCTCTGGATTCTCCATCCCCAACTAGTTTGCCTCTCACCTAGTCTTTTTGCCCCCTGCCCCCAGGTCTTTCAACTTTCTGATTAATCTCTTATGAATGACCGAATCAAAGGCCTTGCTGAAATCCAGGTACAGTATGTGCATTGCTGTTGTTACCCTTTTGAAGAAATTAATTAAATTCACTTGGAATTACCTCCCTGACATAAATTTGTGCTGGCTGTCATCTTGGGGTCTATTTGCATCAAGGAACCCAACCAACTTTTCTTTGAGAATGATTTCCTTCAGCTTTCCAACTATAAATGTCAAGCTGACTAGTTTGTAGTTCCCCACCTCATCCCTTGTCCCTCTTTTATGCAAGGGTACCACATCCGCAGTTCTCCATTCTTGTGGCACCATGCCTGTGTCTAGGCAGTTATTGAACAGAGTTGGCCAGAGGGGCGTCCTGTACCTGCCAGCTCTCTCAGCATCCCTTCATGCATAGTGTCTGGCCTGGGAGATATACCCACTTTGAGGGCCATAAGTCTGTTAAAGACCCTGGCTTCCGTGGCTGACACTTCACACATTCCCCCCCCCCCCACCACCACCACCACTCCCTAGTCCTATCCTACCCTACCCTGTGGTACTGGTCCATCCTTCTGTTAAGTGAATACTGAGTAGAAGTACTTTATCACTACTTCTACTTTTCCTTTTCTGTCCTCCACCCACTCTGACCCTTGTCTCAATTTGGCACCACCTTCCTGCATTGTCTTTTTTTCTCGGAAGTACGATAAAAGGTCTTGTCACTATCCTTGATTCCCTCCACTATTCTTAACTCTGCCTCTGTCTTGGCCTTTCTTACCTCCCTACTAGGTGTTTTTAGTTTATCAAGGTAGTCCACTCTCTCTTCCTCCTACTGGGTCTTCCAGTATTTTTTTGAAGGAAAACCATTCCTGCCTCACAGCACTTTCAATTTCTCCTGTGAACCAGAGTGGTTTCTTGTACTTGTTCTTTTTGCTGTCTGCTTCAGACTGGTGTTTGTGACTTTCTGGATCTCATCCTAAGATATGGACCATCCCCTCCCCCCATAGTCCCCTCTGGCTTTACCAGATATACTCCCTGATTCATTCCCATTTTGGTGAAGTTGGCACTTTTGAAGTCCAGAACACTTGTCTTTGTGTTCAGGACTTTACCATACAGTATCTAGCTGAAACCATACAGACTGGTGATCACTTCTTTCTGGAGGCTCAGCCATGCTGATGTCCCTCACATTTTAGCTTTCTGTCAGTATGAGGTCCAAGACAGTCGACCCCATCAGTTTTCAAACAGATGAGTGGCAGCACTATGGCTCAGTAAAAAATTGTACTGCATTAACAGCGTGTATGGTTTTGGAGTCTAGCATGGTTTTTGACCGTAGCTGTTTTTCAGGGACTACGCAGCATGATTTGTGACCATGCCATATTGCTCCACTCATCCATCCTGGGCCCTCCAGTAGGTTGAAGTTACCCACTGTTTCTACCTCCCCTTTTACTAAAGCATTTCTGATCTCTCTTCTTAGCTCCTTGTCTATGGCCTCACTCTGATTAAAAAGGCCAGTACATCACCCTGCCCTTATCCTTCACCCTTCTTGTGTCTGAACCTGTATCCTGATTGACTCTATGCCCACCTATCCCCACATCCTCTCACATAGCTGCAATCCTTTTTCTGTTTGCAAGGTTCTCAGAATTCTGCAGTTCTGCTTTCTCAGAAATGGACAAAAAATATTGGGTTCTGTCATAGAACATTTATGGTGCCACAAAGTTCACCATGTGAGGTGTTTTCTGTTTAAATGCACTAGTTTTCTACTGTTCTTAACTGTTTACCCCACTTTTGGTCAGTTTACATTGGCCACAATAACTCGGGTGCCTGGGTTGCTGCGGTGCCAGTGTGGCTGCATGGACACTTACCCAGTTAAGGCAGATTGGTCCTCTCATCTGTTCTTGTGCAATTGCCAAGCTGAGGTTGCTGTGGATGGGTTGTGGGATAACAGATGGACCAGACACCGAACTTCAAGTTCAACATGCAATTTCTGTGTGATGTTTATTCAAAATGTAGAAGATAACTTTCAGCAATGGCATATCCCTTCTTCACTACATCAGTTTGTAGCAACAGGCTATGCAAATTTTTCCTCTACACTTTGCCAGCACCTACTGACTCACTGATTTCTGATCTAACTTATCAGCTGAGATTCAGCCTCCCCTGTGCAAGCCTTGTTTACTTGGGTGGAGGGGCTCAAATAAAAAAAAAACAAGCTAAAGACAAAGAACCTTGGTGCAGAAGCACTAAAACAAGGGTTACCCCAAACAACACTGGCAATAAAGCCAAGTTTCAAAGAAACACAACATCACACATACTCACAAAATGCAAAGCATCATGGGATATAAGCAAATCACCATGCCATTTTAGATTGGCACTGTTTACAGCAATTTACGTGCATTTTAAAGAGCACAACTAACTTAATTTCTGTACTATACAGTCACCTAGTACTGTTTATCTTTATCAGAAACACTGAGTGCCATGTTATTTTCAACATTTCCAGGTTTCATTCATACAAGGTATATACATCAATGTATTTTATGACATAGTGCCATTGCATACTAAAGCCAACAATGAGGAACACAGCCTGTTGTTTTATATCAGCTTGGAGGTCACAACAATAACCTCCCTGTATGAGGATCTGAGAGGGAAAAGGAAAATTAAAGAGGACACTATAGCATAGTCAAGAGAGGGAGAAGGGGTGCCCATAGGTGGCCAAATTTATGGACTAGAGATTGTAAAGAACAGATTAAGCTAAGAAATAGAAGGACTGCTGCAACAGATTTAAAAAAAAGGTCGGTCCTCAAGAGTGGCAGGAGTTCCCTGTTGCAGTTGCATTCTGGAGTGAGCAGTGTAAGCATCTGTGTGAACAGGCTGCACCACTCGCTGCAGTATCCTTCTCTGCCCTTCCATGATGCCTGGACCCAGAAGTCACCAGGCAATCAACTGCCCCTTGGACTCATAGCCCCTCTCCAGCACAGCTTGCATTAGGGCTGAAAGGAGCTGTTTAAATTAAATATTGGGGCAAAGTGGGAAGCCGGGGCAACACTGAAGCCAACCAGAGCTGATGCCAAGCAGCTGTGTAAACAGGCCTTTTATTTTGTCCTGAAGCCCCCCCTTACACTGATTATCTGATTTCACCAGTGACATTCAATGGTAATTTAGCCGATGACTTGACAAAAATACATAGCAGAAATAAACAGTTCTTACTCTTTATTTGTCCTGCTGTCCCTCTGTTACACTCAATATCAGCTGTCATCTATGCTTTGTTTTTTTTTTCTTACTCAGAAGTGTATGTTGTTTATTTATAGTTACACCACTTTACAAAGGTGGCTCTAAACAGCTTTTAGAAAGTTACAGACCTATCTCTATTTTACCTATGTAAGTGCTGCCAAAGGGGGCATGTCTTTGGCTACCTCCACAGCACTGCTGCCACCTTCCTCTGCACTGCTCCTTCATCCCAAGTCCCAGTCTGGACTGCAGCTGCAGGACCTAGGGCTAGACTGGACACTGTCATTTGTTATGGGTTTGCTCACTGTGGACTCCGAGTCACCACTTCTCCTTTGCTCACCTGGTCCCCATGAACTTTGGCAGTGGGGACAGGGAGCTAATCCAGTATCAACAGCCCTACACTTTGGTGCAGTTTCACCCTGGACACCAGCGGCCAATGCAGCCCAAAGACTTGGCCCATCTTAACCTCCTGGACTGCCTTTAGGGTTAGATAGCCCTCAGAAAGAAGGTTGTTCAGTTTCAAGCAGTTCTCAAAGATGCTCAAAGTGCAAACCCCTGAAACAACAAAGCCACTTTTCACGGGGGAACACAAACTTTGAGGACACTGAACATCCCTCCCTGCCACCAGATCACCACTCCAGTTCCACTGGGTGGCAGCAGGGACTTGAAGATATTGATCCTGCTGGCCAGAAGGGGCACCAAGGGACAGAAACATGTTTAAAATAAAAGATAAAATACTACATGAGCAGCAATGTTTGCAGTTTCTCTGGCCCTAGGACTGCACGAAAGGGTTCAGAGGGCACAGAGCCTGCTTGTAAAGTTTGAGTAATTCTGTTCTCAGCTTTGCAGAGCCAGAAAACTGCAAACTAGTTCAGGTTCTGTGCATCCCATGCACACACGTTGTCTGCTGGCCACCTGTCAGCCAATCAGAACATCTATGATGGTGTCAGCAGGTATTTGATTTATTTACTTTTACCGCTATGTAGACTTGCTGCCGTTCTTGCACTCTGCACTCTATTGCTACATTGAGAAGTCTATGCACCACTGTATTTTGCGCAATAAATGAACAGTATTCACCTAGCAAGGGAAGCCTCTTGCATATTTATTTGGCCAGTTCCGTTTACAGAGGTTGTGTTCGTCTTACATGGTCAGTGCCACAAGGAATGGAAACAATTGTTTCCAGTGCATCCTGCACTATGAAGCTGACATAAATTCGGAGGATAGCTCAGCACTGCAAAAAGCTTAGTTGCAAACTGGCTCAGGTTGAAGAAGACGTGTATGCATGCTTTTCCCTGGAAAGTGACAGGTACTGAGAGCAAGGGACATTTAGAAGGTATGAGGGTGCAGTTTTCCTTTAAATCTTCTACCCTGAGGGAGATGTCCACAGAGCAGCCTGTAGAATGAGCTAAGGGCATGAGTACTGGGTCAGTACCCCATCAATTTTTCTGCTAGTCAAAGCCAGATAAAAGTAATTGCAGAGCATTTCTGTGTGATTTTTATACAAAGCCAATTTGTAGAACTGCAATGGCTAGGATCAACTAGCATTTGTATTGAATAATTTGTTTTGGATCCCCAACCACCAGCATTCTATTAGTATGATTTTGTCGTCCAACATCAGGCCTACAACTGCCCACTGTTTGCACACATTTAAAAGATTGTACTGGGAGCTGCCAAGAGACTTTGGGTGCTGGTGCACCAGTAGGGGGAGAAGTAAATACTTGTGGGTACTCACCAGAGGGTGTGGGATTTGCAGGAAGTAGTCTCTGAACTATTATTTTATTGTATTTAATCCATTACTTTCCCCCATCCAGGTCTGTTTCTGTCCCCCTAATAAATATTTCTTGTTTTTGAATTGCAATTTATTGTGTTCTGCATACTGTTATGTTTGCTTGTTTTGCATGTGTACAGTATAGGTTTTGGGGATATACTGTATAATCATGAATATTCTCTGCCAAAAGGGTGTGGGTTGCAGTCATTTCCTGTGGGAAAGCACCCGGGTGGCCACCTGTCAAAAGAGACCCCGTAGGTGAAGGCACACTGCACCACTTTTTTAATTCCTCCAGTACCAACCGAGCCCAGGCACCATTCACCCAAAGGTCTTATAGATTGTGCTCAGGTATCATCAGGCAGGCATAGTCTCGCACCTCACAGATGGGGAGAGAGTATAGTGTACTGGTTAAGAGCATAGAGCTGCATACCTGGAGAAGAGAACTGGTTTTGAATCCCACAGCCACTGCTTGCATACTGTGCGAACATGAGCAAGCCACTAAACTTTCCTGTGCTCCCAGGACACACTTATAAACAAGCCTCAGCTTAATGTGTTGATCCTGGTTAAAAACTGTAAAACAAAAATAAAATAAAAATATTGGCCAAAACATGGGAGAGATTGATACATAACCAGCTGCAGGCTTACGTGGACTCCCATGGCCTTCTAGCTGATGAACAGCACAGGTTTAGGATGGGCTATGCTACAGTGACAGCCCTGATAGAGAGCACAAATGATATTTCTCATGCCCTGGACAATGGTCTTGTAGTTAGGGCAGTATATTATTGGACTTGAACAATCAATTGATCAATCAAAACTTTATTTTTATAGCGCTATTCCAATAGATCATAACGCTGTACAAATGTCAGAACAATAAAACTAGTAAAAACTGCAAATATAAAATTTAAATCATTGGTCCTAAAGTAAAAGATGGCAGAAGGCTTAACCAATACTTGCATCAAGGAATGCCAAAGAAAATAAATACGTTTTTAGGGCAGATTTAAAACACTCGATGGTCAGGCACTCTCTGATCTGACGAGTTAGAGAATTCCACAGGGTCGGGGCTGCAAAAGTAAAAGAGCGAGCCCCAGAGGTCTTTAGTTGAACTCTGGGAACCTCTAGCAATCCCTCATTGGAGAAATGAGTGAGCAGAGGGAGCAGTAAGGACAAAGAAGATCTTGTGTGTAATGCGCTCCCTGCACATGTAGGGCTTTATAGGTCAGTAACCCGACCTTGAAGGTGACCTGCCAATGCACAGACAGCCAGTGCAGATTGCAGAGCACAGGAGTGACATGGCTAGATTTCAATAAACCAGTCAATAACCTGGCTGCCGCATTGTGCACTAGCTGCAATCGATGGATATCAACCCCCGGAAGCCTCAGGTATAGGGCATTGCAGTAATCAAGGTGCGAGGTTACAAAGGCCTGGATCAGCAGTGGAAGATCACCAGGTGGAACCAGGCGTTTAATCTGAGTGATGTTCCTCAGCTGGTAAAAAGAGGTTTTAATGACGCGACACCTGCAATTTTAATGTCAGGCTGCTGTCGAACACAATGCCCAGATTTCGTGCCTGGTTAGAGGTAAGCAGCTGGTCACCCCCGAGCCAAAGCCCAGAAGGTAGGCCTGCCGACAACCCCACACCTTAGCGACCTGGGTCCACCACCAGCACCTAGGTTTTGCCTGAATTCAGCCTCAGCCAGTTGACACTCAACCAGTCCTGGATCTCGGAGAGGCAGCTGTTAAAAACCGAGACCGCACCACCCTGATCAGGCATGAAGGATGCATAGAGCTCAGTGTCATCTGCATAGTAGTGAAAACTCTGTAGCAGTGAAAACTCAACCCATACTGCCTTATAATGTCTCCTAACTGCAGCCTATACACTGCAGACAAGCTTGGGGACAACATGGAGCCCTGCAGAACCCCACGTGATAGGGGGGAGAGGGGCCACGGAGTAAATTCCTGCCTCCACTCTCTGAGTCCTGCCAGTGAGGAATGATTGAAACCATCTGAGGATAGTGCCAGACAGTTCACAGAGTGTCCACAGGTGCTCCAACAGCAACCCCAATGCCTTCAACATACTAGATCATGGCATCCTGGTTGCTAGATTACACAGTCTGTGTTTCAATGAGCTAGCCTTAATGAAGATTAAGAGTTACTTCAGCTCCATATCTCAGATAATTTAACTTGCTGGCACCTTGTCTTCTTCCTTGAAGGTCTTGAGTGGGGTTTCACAAAGCTCCATTTTGTAACCTCTTTTATTCTAACTGTTTATCAGTGCTCTAGCTTAGTGGTTCTTAAGCCTTAAATCCTGGTGGCCTCAAAGGGCAGCCCAACAGAACTTACTGGTGGCCTCACTCCTTAGTTTGTTTTTTTCTCCCCAAATCCCCTGTTATATCCCAAACCCTATGATATAACACATTGCCTTTTAGACAACATACAGTAACTCAAACCCCTTATGTATTTTGACTTAAATTTTTTCTCCTAAGTTTATGTAAAGGAAGATATTATCCATGCCATTACCTCTGTAACTGAGGCTCTAAAGAGCCCTCTGGCCCCAAAAAGTTGGGCTTGTGACTGCATGTGGCCATGGTGGCTTTATTTGCAAAACACTGCTACCCCTTAACTGTGGTACTTTAAAGACACTGCTGTATGCAGAAGATACAGTCATTTACAAGAATTCCCGCAGTATTGCTGTTGTCAGTCTTAGTTTAAATCATGACGTTGCATCATTACAAAATTGTTTTATTCAGAATAAGGTTATCCTAAATGCCAAAAATCCAAGCCATGCTTTTTGGATCTACAAGCAGGTTAAGGTATCCTGTTAATGTGCTGACTGATTATTGGTGCAGTGATGTCGCAGGAGGTTTGTTAGGCTACTTTAATTTCTTGGCGGTCTCCCTTCTGCGTGTGAGTGGCTTTACAGCACCATGTTTCGAGGGTGTTTCTGAGTGTTAACAGACAGAGCATCTGTGGCTCCAGTAATTCTTTGCCTTTGTCGTTCTGTGCCCTCTGTCTAGCATGCCACAAACTGGAATTTGTTATATTTAGTAATGGGGGTGCAGGGGAGGTGCCCCCCACAGTATTGCCTTCCTATATGTCTATATCCTTGTATTGATTTGTATTTGGTCAGCTATTACTTTCTTGATGTTTCCCGTGTTGTTTGCACTATTTTGTCCTAAAGGCTGGCACTGTGACTGCCGGACAGCAGAATGTCAGGGCACCATAGGTGCTGTTGGTGCATTGCTTGTGCTGTCTTTTACATTGGTAAATTCATTGTCACTGCAGCACGGCTGAACCATGGGGTAAATACCTTGAGTGGTGCCTATACACACATTGGCTGGTTCTAAACTAAAGGCTGTTAACAACTTTAAATATCTGGATATCCATATGAACAACATCTGTTTGTCCTTCGAAAATCACCTGCACCATCTTAGTAGTCCAACTAAATAAAAAAAATGGTTCATTTACAGAGTTTAGAGCTGCCTTACTGAGGACGCCTGCTTTGCCATAGCAAATCACAGACTTCATTTTCTAATGGATTGTGATGGCATTCTCTTTTCCTCTGTCTCACGGGGAAATGTCTAGATTCCAAACCCTTCACAGCTTAATAGGACATTTGCCATTGTTTATAGTAATTTCAGATGGCTCTTCTCAGAAGCAAGTTAAAATATTTACTAGGTAGTACTACTTATAAAATCTTGCATCCACCTCTTCCTCCTTACATTGATCCAGCCTGCTCCATTTCCCTGAAACGTCCTGGACATTCAATTAGCAACAGTAAATTTACTATCAATTCCTTGGCATATCAATAAATGGGACAGTGCTCCATTGATTATGCAGTGTATGGGAGAGTGTTATTGAGAATGGAATTCCTTGAGTGGAATCAACTTGTTGTGCTGCAGTAGTGATGTCACGATTTTGTCATGCTGCACTAGCTATGTCACTACTGCAACACAACAAGATGGAATGCCACTGTGCAGCCACTGATCTCTAACCGTGCTGGCGACCACTGAGATGTGTTTCCCCCGCTGATGTTAGTGCTGTCAAGCAGTTTTTTTGGCAGTTTCTGACAGCACTAACATGAAAAGGAGAGATGTCAGCCCTAAGTCTCAGCCGTTGAAATGCAACATGGAAAAAGTAAGACTTTTTGTTCTGCTTGGTACAGAAAATGCACTGTTTTGTGGCTGACCACTAGAGCGGTTGACACAGAGTCAAACATAATTAACAGAAAGGGACTGAACAGTTCTGGGTTATTTCTTTTCTGAAGTAACTGCTATGCTTGCTCATACACTATAAATGATTGTGTATGAGCAGGCATAGACAGACAAGGCTGCATTTGAATCTCGAGGTCTCCCGTTCACAAGGAAACCTCTCAATTCAAGCACAACCTTGTTGTGTATGCTTGCTCATATACAATCCTCCATGTTGCTCCCAAACTCTGGAACAGTTACTGTGCCTGTCTGCTTGGGGAAGAACCAAGTTCTTTTTATGATATAAATGTGTAGATAAACAGTACCTTCATGACAATTGTAAATGTAACTGCTTTATGTGAATAGTAACATAATCTTCCGTCACCTGATGCTATATACAGTATATTTATATATTGTTTTTGTGCATGCCCAAGTGACCCCTGTAAATTGGCCTTGTCCCAGCAGGCTCTACCCAGTTACCAAAGTCTAACATAAATGAAAAAAAGAAAATCACTGCTGCTTTGTTGGTGGCTGGTCAGTTCAGCCCGGTCAATTCAGCCCGAGTCAATTCAGACCAGTGAATTCAGCCCCATGACAATTCAGCCCAAGTCAGTTCAGTTCCTATATCAATTCTGCTCCTATGTCAATTAAGCCCCAGTCAATTCAGCCTGAGTCAGTTCAGCTCCTGTGTCAATTCAGCCGCACGTCAATTCAGACCTATGTCAATTCAGCCCTTTTGTAAATCCAGCTCCTTTTGGTTCTGCACTAGAATAAACATAACTAACAATGGGTGCTATGTACCAATGGGCAGGTAATACACACTGGAGGTGCGTTGCCCACCCGCAGAACTCCACATCTGTGTACAGATGCGTACTGGTGGCATTCACGACCGCCAGCCACCTGTCCATGGTCACGGTCCATCTGGGCATCCAATCGGATGCCCAGACTGGGTGGCTCAGTGGATCCCTTCTGCGGCGGGGCTCACGTTGGCTGCACACTCTGCAGATGTCCGAGGGCCAGCGACTGTGGCAGGTGTGAGGAGGCCAATGCCACTGGCCCTCCCATGGCACCAGAGCAGTGCACAGGGCTGGGTTAGGGCCAGAGGGCTGGTAGTGGTGGAGTGCATACCATACCCTGCCATTAGTGGGGTGTGCTGGCAGTGCCGGGGGGGGCTGCACCATAGACAGCACACTAGGGTTGGTGCCCCCATGAGGTGCTGTGTGTGTGGGGACTTGATCACGCCATGTGGCTACACTAGTTTGTGTGCCAGGGTGGGAGGGAGGGCAGCAGTCCCTCTATGGGGTGGCCCCAGAAGGTGGGTGGGCACATCACCTCGAAGTCAGGCTGGTTTCTAGGCATGCATGGGATGCATAAGGGTTTTATGGCAGGGTCCTCCTGGGTGTACCCTGCACTTCTGTATGCACCCCCATGGCCAGCACTATACACCTTTGTGCATGGCGCATAGTGCTGGCATGCCCACTGTGTAGTGTGGTCTGTGGCTCTGGGGGATTGGGTGCATACTGTCTGCACCCCCCCATTGTGCATCCCACACGGGGGCGCAATGGGTGCAGAGTGTCTACGCACCCCAGATACATGCACGTAGCCACTCCACTCCACTGGTGCATAGGGCGACAAAAAGCTAAGAAAGTGTACAAGAACTCTGCTGAAAGAATTCAGTGCATTTTTCACAGAATATTATGCAAGGGAAATAGTGGAGTACCTGAGAGGACTTGCACACAATTTCATGTTTTAACTTAATGGATGCTTATAATTCTCTCCATATGTTTTAATGCTCCACTCTTCAGCCTGTCTTCCTTTATTTGCAAAGGACATTTGTCTTTTGGGAGAGTACTCTGCCCATCCCACCATTAAGCAAAAAACCCAAAAGGGAGTTATATCCTTAGTCACTGTCCATTCTAGTATTCACACATGGAGCTGTTGGAATGTGCACATGAGGCTCGGGGTGGGTTAGTCGGGGTGGTTTGGGTGTTGTGTGGATTAGAAGGTTATGTTTAGGCTTATTTTTGTTCTGTTATTTTGTTTTTCTGTTTGGTGTATGTGATTGGTGTTTGCAGCATGTACTGTGTGTACTGTATGTGCAAATTAACACTTTCAGTAAAGTGTACTTAATAGCAAAAAATAGGTTTTAAAGCTTTCAATAAAGTTTAAATATGTATACATATGTTGTTAGTTATGTTTATTCTAGTGCAGAACCAAAACGAGCTGAATTTACATAGGGGTGAATTGACCTAGGGGCTGAATTTACGTGGGGCTGAGTTGACATGGGGCTGAATTGACATACAGTAGGGGCTAAACTGACATAGGAGCTGAATTGACTCAGGCTTAATTGACTGGTACTGACTTGATATAGGAGCTGAATTGACTCAGGCTGAATTGACTCAGGCTGAATTGACATAGGAGCTGAACTGACTCAGGCTGAATTGCCATGGGGCTGAATTCACCGGGCTGAATTTACCAGGCTGAATTGACAGGTGTTTGCTTGGTTATGTTTAATTATATAATGCTCTCCATTTTCCCAGAAATCTGATTGGCTACTGAGTGACTTTACCCATGGATAAAACCTACAGTAACCCATGGATAAAAGATCCATTAGTCCCTTCACAAGAATTCCATCCATGTTGGTGAAAATGTAAACAAACCGCTGTCATATTATTTTCCTGCTAACCTCCAGAAAGGCTGGAGTATAAAACCCTTGCTAAGTAAAAGTACACATGGCACCCAATAGAAGTGAAAAAAAAAAACTACAACATTTTGTGAGACAATACTTCCTCTGTCATGTAGAACAGCCAGAGCAGTAGAGGAGCTATGAAATAAATCCATCGTTGCCCTCATGCAAATTTTTCTTTGTTAGTGACCGAAAGCCCAGCACCGGCAGCAGCAGCCCGCACACACCTCCCACAATCGCTGTTCGTGTAAAGATACTTTTTTAACATTTTACTGATTGCAGAACTATGGAAAGTGGTTCTCACTGAAAGAAAAACACTAAAACTCCAAGAAATCACAGCTGAAGACCCAAGCCTGGACACTGCACATGTGGCTATTTATTTATTTATTGAAATGTTTCACCAGGAAGGCCCACTGAGCAACAAGTTACTCATTTCCCAGTGCAACCTGGGGAGGTAGGGGAACATGAGGATAGTTTACAGAGATTTGGTACACAATATAAATATACAGTGGATTAAATTCAAATAATGTGAGAAGACTGTACAGGAGTAATGAAATAGTGGGATGCTAACAGTTTTGAACTAGATAGATACTATGCCAATGCTTTTGGACTAGATAGATACAGCAGCACAAAATAACATTTAGGCATACACGAAATGACACATAACTGTATAGCTAGAAAATGGCTGAATATAATTGTTGTAGTTTGATCTAGGGAAGTTAGTGAGGAGTAAACACTGGCAAAACAGGTTGGCTAACGTAAAACAGAAGTGCAAGTTAACTACAAGTGCAGTAGAGATTATGGGTCAGCCATAACAGAAGTGCAAGTTAACTACAAGTGCAGTAGAGATTAGGGGTCAGCGGTCAGCCATAGCTATGGCTACGTTAGGGGGAGAAGGGAAGGAGAGAGGTAAGTATGTTAGTAGGCAGAGAAGTGGGGTGGTGGTGTAAGGGGATAGGGTAGGGACTGGCCCTTGGTACAACTTTGGATGATTGAGAAATCACAGTAAGAGAACAATGGAAAGTCTGAAGGGAAGGAATTGGAGGAAGGGAAGGCATGCTGGTTTTTAGGTGGGTGGGGTGGAGCTGCAGCAGGGGCATTGTATGGGTACTGAAGAGGGGGTAGGGTTTGTCAGGGGCTTAGAGGGGGGAGTTAAAGAGGGTTGTAGCAGAAACAGCTAGGTGCAAGGAAGTTTTTAAGGGCAGAGCTGATGGAGTAGTAGGAGGATGAGTGATGAATTTGAGGGGGGGAGAGAATTCTACATTTTTTGGGAGGTGGTGAGAGTAACAGGATTGGCCAATGAGGGTGGCTCTGCAGAGGACAACCAGAGTACGGGAGGTGGATGATCTAAGGGAGTGAGAGGGAGTGGGGAGTGTTATAAATGAGGGGAAGAGGTAGGATGGGAGTTCACAATGCATATCCCTTGGGTTATGCAGATCCAATTGCGCATGCCCAGTATAAAAGCACAACTTTTTGGCCATGATTTCTGCAACCTTTAGCCCTCGTTTTTGATCGGAAAGCAGTTTCCCTACATCAGCATTCACAAAAATAGTAAAATACATTTGTAGCTAAACGGACATGGTGGGAGGCATACATGAGCCTCCAACAACTCCCACCACCACATTGGCACATCCAGAGTTGTCATCCTGTGTTCTTGCAGTGTGGAGCAGATGGTTGCGGCACAGATAGGAGGGGGTGTTGTTATATTCACAAGCTATCACAAGTATATTACCAGACACATACAAATACACCAGCAGATCGTTGGAGCACAGAGGGGGAGGAAGGTGTCATTCCATTCATAGGCAGCAAAGTCTCTCAGGCAACAAGGAACTATTTTTTTGAGGTGGAGAAATAAAATCAGTAAAAATAATGTAAAATTATATAAAAAAAAAAACACATTTTCTTTATTTTTTTTCCTCACCCAAAGAAAGTGGAACATTGTATAATCACAATTATACAATGGAGTATGAAAATCCTGTAACCTCATTGGTCAAAACACATCACATAAGTGTGATAAATCCTCCAGTATACCCACTGTAAAAGTTTCATAGCACTATAAAAACATAAAAACAAGTTGAACATTATATAATAGCAATATACCATGACTGGGAGTGGGTATATGGGTGGATTTACCACTTCTGGTGTGGTTAAGTCACACGGCTGCACCTCGTGACCGAACCACTCCAGGCGTGGTAAATCCACCAATATACCCACTCCCTTTCATAGTATATTGCTTAATAAACCACTCCAAGGTGTGGGTTATGCTGGGATTTACCCACTTCTGGTATGGATTTGGTCATGAGGCCGCCCACAACAGGCGTGGGTAAATCCCAGCATAACCCACATCCTGTCGTGGTTTATTGCTTAAATATATCCTGTTTATATATAGTGAATGCCCTTATAGTCAGGAAAAATATATTTTTAATGTCAGAGCAAAGTAACACCGGGAAATTAGTAAAGAATTGAGGTTTGACAAAAATGTTTTTATAAGCAGGATTATTTTTGTGTAACAGAAGTCCTTTATACAGTAAGTGTGTTTCATTGTATTTGCAATAAACTGCTCATTGCCAGTCTGTTGGTAATGGTAGTATTGCTCATCTGAGAGGATATATCTCACTCAAATGGAGTAAGTGGAGAGTCATCTCAGTTTTGTGAGGTCATGTGATTTGCTCAAGGTCACCCAGTGAGTCAATGACTGTGGTGGCAATAGAACATGCTGTAGCTCTTTCTTCAGTGTAATGCATTAACCACTAGACCTTCTGCCTTCCAAAACCAGAATTCCTTTAACAACCGTTATCTTTACTTATTGCTCAACGATGGCTTTCTCATTTAGGGCTCCAAATGGGCCGTCTTTTCCCCGATGATAGAACAGAATTCTGTATGCATGTTTTTATATTTTACACATATTTCAGTTGAAGTTCTTATGATTTCTTTTTTCAGGAAGTCCATCATTTATAATATACATGTAAGTTTTAAACTTTGGCTGACAGATGGTTTTCAAAAGCTGGTGAAATGTATATTAGGCAGCTCCTTCCACTGTCTGCAGGCAACAGCGCAAATTTGTGTAAAATGAAATATTTACTGCCAAGGGATTACAGTTGTTTCTGTTCTTGCCTTTGTGAACTACAGCTGTTTCAACAAACACATGAAGGAATGGGTGACAAGGAAAACATTTGATTACTATTAATAAAACAGTATAAATTGCAGTGTGAAAATATAACCACTGTTTAGTTACACTTAGATCATATAGCGCTAAATGTACTGCCATTGGAATCTTCACAGCAGCCTTTTTTTTATGTTAGGTAGGCTATACCTTTAGCATTACACTAGATTTCAGTTCAGTTTATGCTTTTCCACTTCTTTTTTGCTTGTGATATTTTTGAGCTTTTCCCAAAGTAAGCAGTAAATGGGGAGGCTGTAGGCCCGGTGTCCTACCAGACAAGCAGCAAAATGTGTTGAGAAGCCTCTTAAAGGCAAAAGGCATAGGTGAACAATAATTGAAGCAGTATGATTAGTGAGATGTGATTAGTGCCAATAAACTTAACTGTGGCAAAAACAAAGAGAGAGACTCGATCTATGTTATGCAGGTAGCGTACTTACAGTTTAAAAAATGTGATAAATGGGACTAGTAGCTCTGAAGCAGATGTAGAAGTGAAACCTTAGCATATGTTTTGGTGGTCACTACTTGTTTAAAGCAGGAATGTAGAGAACACTGGATGGACAACTATGCACAGCCAGTGTGTCCTGCCACAGAGGGGTTCTGATTCCCTCTGACCTCAAGAACAAAGCTTGAGAGGTCCATGGGAATCAGAATCCCACGGTGGCAGAACAAACTGGTTGTACATAAAGTTGCATATCCTGTATTTTTTGAAATGTATAGTAAAAAAACTGCAAATTGCTATGCTTTCAATGTGCTGAACTCTTCACTGTCCCATTGCAGCTATTTTAGTCACTGTCCTTGTCCATTGTTTGAAACGTGCAAGCACTGGTTCTTTCTTATTGAAAATGAAACTGACTCTTGCAGTCTCTAGGAGTTAAGAATGCTATTGTACCACAGAAGAGTACAATCACTTTCCATGACCTTTGAATTCTGGTAAAACAACATTTTGAAAGGAATGGAATTCCATACAGAACAGTGCTATACTATACAGTGTAAAATTATTTAATAGGGCCTCTACGGGGTATCTCTTATGGTATTGGATATCTGAGCTTGAGGTTTAGGCTGCCAAAACCTCATGATAGGAGTCTCTTATACCATAAAAGACACTCTACAGAGGTCCTATTAACTTACTAAAAATCATTTGAGTTGGCTACCGTAGAGAGATTTATAATAAGTTTTAATTATATTTTTTTTATTTTCAAAAGTTAAATGGAGCCTCCCTCTTCTGGCTATGGAGTTGAGTGCTCCACTCTGAACATTTCTGCCAGAGAGACCATTGTACACAGTATAAGAGGTAGAGTGGCTCTGTGCATTGATTGGCTGAAATTACATGAGTGATCTAAAATGATTAAACTATGCCTACGTAAGTCTGTGGCCTCTCTATCTCTTGATAGTTTTCCCCATTGTGATATTGTTCATTTGTTAGTGGCAGCAAAAAGTATGCTGAATCACAGTAGTTTTACCAGTATCAGTTAAGAAACAAAAACATGCAAAAGTTCATCACTAAAAGGAGCTACAGAGATGAGAATGAAACACCTCACCATATTGCTGTCTTTCTTTCCTTATTTAAAATGATATTATACAGAAACACTTCATTTGCTAGAGCCTCCATGTCTCTGTCTCCGGCCACAACCATGGTACAAAAGTGTATACTGTGCATACATTTTGTGAAGAATAAATATGTATATGTTACCTGCAGTTGCTTAAGACAGTTAAAAGTAATTGCATACACTAGTAAACACTGCAGTTACTGTGCACTTACATGCCTGGATGTTACTCAAATATTTCATATTAAGGGAAAATACCTTCCAAAAGATGGAAGACTACAAAGAAAAAGTTCAAAGCAAATAATAAGGTAGGCCTTAAAGTCAAAATGTATTTCAAGTATGGCAATATATGGTATTTAGTTTTCAGGGGTTTTGAAAATGGGTAACTTGCAGTAGACCACTTCTGACTGTAATAATCCCCAGTCACTATGACGGAAGGTGGCAGTTTTTTAATTAGCTGTCTTTATATTTACTAGAACTAACGGAGAAGATACCCCAAGTAATAAACCTGTTCTTTTTTTTCTTTCTCTAAATAACAAAAGTGATCAGGCCCAATCTGCTGGACTGGTGATGCTTTCATTTACTAAGCAACTCTTCGCCACCACTGGAGACACCTCTCTGAAAAGAAGACTGTTTCCTTGCTGTGTTTATTTTTTTTTTTCCATACACAAACCTCTGAATAACAATGCCCATTATTGGCCTTATCAGTTTGTAACTCCAGTGAGGTGGAAAATCACGAGAGCTTGCACACTAGACTACCAAATTCAATCAAAACCACTGATAAGAGAACAAACAGAAACTAGATGCCTTTGGAGTATGAGAATATACTAGAATGAAATAACACATGCCTTTCTTTGAGGCAGGCTGATGTAGGAGGATTAATTTTCCTTTTTTCTTCTTTCACTGTGGTGTTTGGTCTCCTATGGTTCACCTTATAATGGCGTATGTAGATTTGGTTATCTTTAAAAAATAATAGTCACACTGTAACAGGCTGACTGCAGGAATAATACAAATTAGTCTCAGAATGAATGTTTTTGGTTTTGTTACTTTGTTATAAACAAATTGGATTTTAAATTCCTTCTGGACTGGTGAAACTATAGAGAACAGGCTGGTGAATTTATTGAACCTCAGTGTTATCTGCTGAGTGAATTGCAATGTTGTGAGAGTCTAAATCAGTTTTGAAAATATAGACAAGTATTTTGGTTACGTGAAAGCCAGAGTTAGCAAGGGGTTAAGGCAGTATAACAAACCTACAGTGTTAGATGCCATGAGCTGAAATACTTAAGAAATCCAACTAGTCCATCTATGAATACTGATTGTTTAGTAAGTTCCTTATGTATGTACTATATACATAGTGGTCATCCAAAGATGTCTTAAAGGGGACATGAAATCTGTGCTAATTGGCAGCAGTTAGTAATGTAATATTCCTATTATGAGAAATGAAAGACTGGCCTCCAAATAAGCTATATTCAACTGTTCCTTAATAACACTGATATGAAAAATTGGGTTTTCAATGGTTTCCTTTTTATGGACAACATTCTGCACAGTTCTCTTCATGGAACCAATAATCTGGAGTTTTTACTATGTCAGTGTTTGTGTACAGAATGCCAAAAATGAGCTATTGTCCTATCAGAACCATGCTTAAAGTTCTTTTCCAAACCATGACATAGTTAAAACTCCAGATCACAGGTTTGTGAAGAGAACTGTAACAGAATGCTGCCCATTAAAACAAAACAATGCAAAATGCAGTTTTCACATCATTTTTTATTTAGGTACAGTTAAATATGGATCATTTAAGCTTATGGATACCATGTCTGTAAATGGGAACATTATAAACAGCTACCAATTAGAAATAATTTCCTGTCCTCTTTAATAACAGGTAATATAGATAAACCATGCTAATTACAGGGAGGATTCAGCCACCAAAAATAATTTATGGAATGGCTATTCAAAATCTTATTTTACTTTACTTACCTTTGATTGATTTTTACAAAACATAAACTATGTACATCCAACACAGAGAAGTATCTATACATCCCCTTCACATAAAACAGCTAATATATGCAAATTAGATTATCGGGATTAACAACAGGTTTAAAACTACTCTTTCACATGTGAACTGCTGTCATCTATACATGTACTGTACATGTAACGTAACCAGACAGCAGTGACACACCTCTGCAAGATATTTCGTGTGGGATAAGACAAATTAGATCAGTTACTACAAGGGAATACAGTACCAATAAACAAGATGAACAAAGCTGGGCTTACTTTAGTTTATTTATTTAGATGTGTGTTTTGTTATTCTTTGGTAACCGGGTAAAGCCCATTAAACACAATTTGTTATTTTCAGGGATGACCCTGGGAGCCCTGGAGAGGTTAAGGAACTTGCTCAGAATCACACAGTATGCAACTGGAGATAGTGGGAATCAAAGTCAGATATCTGCTGGATGTATCAAGCTCATTCACAGCTCATTACTCTAACCTCAAGGCTATACTGAGGAGGCTGGGAAAAGCACACTGAGAAAAAGCTTATTTCAGGTGTGACCGAGGAGAGAATTAAATGCAGAGAAGTTATGTGACTTGGTCGCAGTCACACATTATGCAGGTGGTGTTTTGTGGGATTCAAACTCAGGACTTACAGGAGTGTCAAGGCTCCTAGCTCTATGCTGTAACTATTAGGCTACAGTGCCCAAAACTTATTTACACTCACTATTTCCTGCCTGTGAAATACATACCCTATGATGACCTGCTGGTAGGAAGAAGGCAACACTGACACTGTAGTGCAGCATGAGAGGGGTGCTGCACTTCTGAGGTGCCATCTTTTGGATTAGACGTTAAACCGAGGTCCCATCTGCCTGGATTGGTGGTAGTTCAGGTGGATGTTAAAGATCCAATGGCACTTATTGAAAAGAGCAGGGGAATTTCCCTGGTGTCCTGGCCAAATTTCTCTCATTCACTAAAATACCACCAACAGCTTAATCTGGTTCAAGGTCAGTTGGCATTCATCTATATCCCCCTCCCCCAGGTCATGCCTGAAAATAGGCAGGATTTGTCTAGTGCACTTGCCCGGTCAACAAAAACTAAATAAAATAAATAAAAAACATCCACAGCACATTTCAAATAAAAAACAGAGTTTTAGACCATTTCCCAACATGCAGGATATATCAGTGCCCCAATGAAATGCTCCCTGTTTAGTTGGCATTTAAGTTTTAAACCTGAATAAACTTGTAACCAATAACATAGAAACATAGAAGTTGATGGCAGATAAGGACCGCAAGGCCCATCCAGTCTGCCCATTTCTTTTTCTACCTTATAAATGTGCCATCGGCCTTTGCTCTGTCAGTGGCCTATCTATTCACACTCATTTGTATTGCTCCCTTATGCCTATCCCATGCCTGTTTGAAGCCCTGCACTGTATTCATAGCCACCACTTCTAGAGGTAGGCCATTCCATGCATCCACCACCCTTTCTGTGAAAAAGAATTTCCTCACATTCCCCTAATCGCCCCCTCTAATCTCATGCTGTGTCCTCTTGTCCTGCTATTTTTCTTGTATTTAAACATGTTAGACTCTTTCACCTTGTTAATGCCCTTAAGGTGTTTGAATGCCTCGATCATATCACCTCTCTCCCTCCTTTGCTCAAGGTATACATGTTGAGCTCTGTTAATCTGTCCTCATATGTCTTCTGATGCAGTCCCTGCACCATTTTGGTTGCCCTTCTCTGGACTGCCTCAGTTTGGTTAAATGTCCTTGTGAAGGTGTGGCCTCCAATACTGCACGTACTCAGATGGGGCCTAACTAGTGTCTTGTAAAGAGGATTATTACCTCCTCTTACGACTTGTAATACCCTTTACTAATACACCCTAACACCCCTAGCCTTACCTACTGCTTTAGAGGTCTGCTTAGATGATTTCAGGTCATCAGTGATGATGATACCCAAGTCTCTTTCTTCCTTTGTGACTGCTAGCAACTCCCTCCCAGCTTATAGGTGGCTTCAGGGTTTCTCTTCCCTATGTGCATGATCTTGCACTTCTTTGCATTAAATCCCAGTTGCCACTCTTCTGACCATTTTGCTAGATTATCAGATCTCTTCTCATTCTGCCCACCCATCTGGATCATCTACTCTGTTGCAGATCTTGGTGTCATCTGCAAACAGACAAGCCTTACCCTCTAGTCCATCTGCAAGGTCACTAATGAAGATGTTGAAGGACTGGCCCCAGGACTGATCCCTGAGGTACCCCACTTGTGACTTGCATCTCTTCTGACTGTATACCATTTACCACCACTCTCTGTTTTCTGCCCGTCAACCAGTTTGCCACCCAGTTGACCAACTTCTGACCCACCCCGAGCCTACCCAGCTTATTTATCAATCTTCTATGTGGAACAGTGTCAAAAGCTTTGCTGAAGTCAAGGTAGGCGACATCAACTGCTCCCCCTTGGTCTACCACTCTGGTTACCCAGTCAAAGAAATCTATGAGATTAGTTTGACAGGACCTTCCTTTTGTAAACCCATGCTGTCTTG
Source organism: Neoceratodus forsteri (assembly GCA_016271365.2). Classification (NCBI taxonomy): domain Eukaryota; kingdom Metazoa; phylum Chordata; order Ceratodontiformes; family Ceratodontidae; genus Neoceratodus; species Neoceratodus forsteri. The sequence goes on from CM028131.1 coordinate 582,866,074, forward strand.
GATCCTGTGCCCTATGGATTCCAGGTGTTGCACTATCCTTTCCTTAAGGAGTGCCTCCATAATCTTGCCAACTACTGAGGTAAGACTGAGTGGTCTGTAGTTCCCTGCCTCCTCCCTGCTACCACTCTTGTGGAGCGGGATCACATGAGCCCTTCTCCAGTCTTCTGGGACCTCTCCTGTGCTCAGAGACTCACTAAACAGTTCTGCTAATGGCTCTGCTAGTTCCACCTTTAGTTCCTTAAGTACCCTGGGATGTATGCCATCAGGTCCCATTGCCTTGTCCACCCTGAGCTAGCAGCTCTTGTAGGACCCTTTCTTTTGTGAAGGAGTAGTGCTCACCTCCTCTCCCCTGTGTCCATGGTGCTGAGCTGTGGGCCCTGCCCTACCTTCTCTTCAGTAAATACTGAGCAAAAGTATCTATTTAGGATAGATGCTTTTACATGGTCCTCCTCCTCACATGCTCCCTTTTCTCCATTAATTAGCAATACCCCTCTGGACTTTCTCCTTTCACTAATGTATCTATAGAAAGTCTTGTCACCTTCTTTACTGTTCGTGCTAGTGTTTCCTCAGTTTGGGACTTTGCCTGCCTTACTGCCTTCCCTGCTTCCCTTAGGGCAGTTTGGTATGCCTCCCTATCTTCATCCCGCTGTGTTCCCTTATATTTCCTGAAGGCCAGCCTTTTGGCTCTGACCTTTTCTGCTACTGTATTTGAGAACCAAAGTGGTTTCCTTCTTCTTTTGCACTTCCTTTTCTGTCTAACATAATGGGATGTTGCTTCAAGTATTGCATCCTTAATGCTTGCTCAGTTTGCCTGTACCCCCTCACCTATGTTTCTTTTTGCCAGGACTAGCTTAACTCTGTTGGCCATCTTATCAAAGTCAGCTCCTCTGAAGTCCCATATTTTTGCCTTGGAATGGGATGATTTAGATGTAGTAGCCAAATTGAACCATACCATGTGATGGTCACTGGCCCCCAGGTGACCTTCTACCTGGAGATCTGTGATCCCTTCCCTGTTAGTCAGTACTAGATCTAGGATAGCCCTGTCTCTTGTGGGTTGTTGTACCAGTTGTTTGAGGCCCTCCCCCTGCAGGGAATCCACTACGTGTCTAGTTCTGGCAGATGTTCCTGCTGGTATTGTCCAATCTGTATCCGGCATGTTGAAGTCTCCCATTATCAGAACCTCCCCTTTTGCTGTCATGTTTTGTATATCTTCTAACAGTAATGTGTCTATGTCCTCCCCCTGGTCTGGGGGCCTGTAGACAACCCCAGTTCTTATGGCTGTCCCATTTCCTGTTTCCAGGGTGACCACAGTTCTTCTGGCTCCTTATGTGCATTCTGAATTTCTGTAGCTTTGATATTTTCATTGACGTATAGGGCCACTCCTCCCCTTTTGCACCTCGGTCTCTTCTGAACAATACATAGCCAGGTACTGAAGTCTTCCAAGTGTGGTTACTGGTAAACCACATCTCACTAATTGCTACTATGTCCAGTTTAGCCTCTGACATTATTGCCTGCAGGTCTGGGATCTTATTTCCCAGGCTGTGAGCATTTGTGTACATGATTTTCCATTGGCCAGATTTCGGTGTGTTAGTTGTTGGGTGAGGTTTGGCATTACCCCTGTGCGTTGTATGGGGAGACAAACCTTTTTTCTTACCTGGTGATGCAAATGAACTGCAAACATGCTGAATCCCTGTTTGACCACTAGCTGAGGGGAGAGGGGTGTTCTTCCCATTCGACGTATGGGGTGCTGCACCCCTCTCCCATTTGCTAGTTTAAATATTCTGCAAAGACGTCAAACTTCTGCCCCAATGCACTGACTCCCTCCTTAGTCAGATGCAGTCCATCAAATTTAAAGAACTTTCGCTCCCAGAACTGTTGCCAGTTCCCTACAAATCTGCATCCTTTTTCCTGGCACCAGCCCTTGAGCCACGTGTTTAGCTCCCCTATCTCCCCTTCTCTGACCTTCCGTCCTTCTGCCCCCCTCTCCCAGACTGGCAGGATCTCAGAGAAGGAGATGCCAGACAAAATGGATGATAGTTTGTCACCCAGCCTGGTCAGGTGTTCCTTGGTCTCCACAAATGACCGGCTGGTGAGATCATTAGTCCCTATGTGTACTAGGACATCAATGTTTTCTCCTGCTTTGTGAACAATTTTAGCAATGCGTTCAGTCAAAACAGTCAAAAGTCAACCTCAGTGGACCAAAACAGCCACACTTTATCAGAGTAAATTCAGATATACTGTACACCATGGGGCCTCATTTCCAGTCTATATTAGGAACAGTGAAAAATTATTGAAAACTAATTGCATCATAATACTACCTGAAAGCACTATCCATAAAACATGGCTATGCTGCTGGGTGGGGAGTCTTCTCAGTGACACAAGTGTAATGCACGAGTAATAGAGAATGCAGACAGCGTCTGCACATACTAACAGTCTGGACTGGCTTGCTGTTAGGTTATAGCAGGACTCTGCATCAGGTGCATGGCACAATATCGCACTGTGACCCAGTCATAATGTGCAGTGCATAGGCATCAGCGCAGAATTGCCCCCCCCCAACTCTTCTGTAACTATGGGCACTGGTGGATTAGTGCTTCCCCCATGGCCCAGTGACCAGTTGCTCTTTAGTCCAGTGGACCCCAAGTCACTGTCATAGGCATTGCAATCCCTGGCAGTCCAGTGGTATCCCCATCCCTTGTCCCAGTGTACCCTTATACCTAGTGGTCTAGCAGTGTTCCCCTGCTCAAGTTCCTTTGTCCAGGCTTGTGCACCTGGTTGCAGCAGTGAGTGCCACATTACCACCTGGGGGAGGCAAAGAAGGCTATAACCAGGTTTGCCTTAGCAAATAACCTTACGGCATTCCAGTGCTATTTTGGAACAGTGTGTCCTGACCACTGATATCCTTCTGCTGTCTTTTGAAAGAAAAATATGTGGGCGAATAAAAATGAAATGAAATGAAACTATGACTGAAATAAAAAAAAAAAAAAAAAACAGTTTCAAAAATTGATACTTGGTTTAGTTCTGGCCATAAATATCTACGAACAGGGCCCCCAGCCACAAGAACTGAAGGTACCCAAGACCATCTCTGTTTACATCAGTTCTTTGAATCAAACATGAACAGTTATTTCTACGGGAAGCAGGCCGTGATGGAGTGCTTGATCCACAGAGGGGAGCCCCCTAGCTTATAGATTTCTGTAGTTCACAAAAAATAGATGCAGCAATCAACAAAACTAAAAACAAAGGACTTGCAAATGTGGAACTTATTAAGGGGTCATTGGCATTTAATGGGGCACAATAAAAAGGACATAGAGGAACATACAGAACTGTAGGAGTTATAGAACATGCTGAATATTAATGTGGTAAAATGTTATACAGATTTATTTATTGAATTATAATTACTGTCCAGGAAAGACACACTGAGACGTTGATCATTTCCAGCTGTGACCAGGGTGAATGGGTGACAATGTGGGGATTACAAAGCAGTGAATAAGCTGCCAGTAGTATACAGAGGGTAGCAAAAGTATACTGAGCAAATAAAAAAAAATAGTTTTTGTTTACCAAGAAAGGATGTCTAGAAAATATTTCCTGCTTTGAGTCTTGTCCCATTGTGTAGGGGATATAGATGAAAACTGACTGAAATTGAAGCAGGTTAAATTGTTGGTAGATTAGTGAATGTGGGGCAGTTTAGCCAGGAAACTGTGGAAATTATGTACTCATTTTGGGAAGTGCCATGGGATCTTTAACATCCACCTGTACAATCACCAGCACAGGCAGATGAGACCTTAGTTTAACATCTCATCTGAAAGGCGGCACATCCAATAGCACAGTGTCCCTCCAAACACCATGCTGGGGCATCAGTATGGTTGCTTTTAACCAAGGGGTGAGTGCCTACTGCAACGCTACCAGCACCACTTCCTGTAATACCTGGTGTTCACTGGAGGTCTCCTATCCAAGAGCTGACCAAGCATGACCCTACTAGGCTTGTAAGATCTGACTGGATTAGGATCTAAGGCAGTAAAGCTGCATGCATTTGCTGGCTGCTAATTACAAAATGTGCAGGAATGAGTAATGAAACAGTAGTATAGGAGGAGCAGTGAACTAGTAGTACAATGTAAAAAATGCAACACAATAAAAGTAACAACTTACTAACTATAAGGGGTCTGGGAATGGGAGGAGGGGCTATATAGGGGGCAGTAAGGCACAGGGGAAATAATTACAGACTAAGGTAGTAAGTAGCAACATGGAGCAGAAAATGAACCACTTCAACTAGCCAGAAGAGGTAGTGGAAATTCAAAGGTAGTGAGGGAGTGGCTAGCTGTACCAGCTCGAGAGCATGTGATAGGTGGGGGAGGGTGGAGGAAAGGCAGATTGCCCAGCAGATGATTTGCTGTGGAGGATAGACAAGGAGTGGGCCAACTAAATGAGGAGCAGTAGGAGAAGAGAATGACAGAAAAAAAACAAGGCCCATCCAGTCTGCTCTGTTTCTGCCTATGCCACACCAAACTAATGCAGTATGGGCTTAGGTTGTGCTCACTGGTAGCAGCTTTGCCCTCCCCAAAGCTTGATCCCCTCCTCCACTGCACTGTCATATATTTTTTTTTTTTACTAACCCATTTGTCTGTCCCGTCTTGAAGCCTGACACCATTTCTGCTTCCCTCACTTCCCTGGGCAATCCATTCCATTCATCCAGCACTCTCCATAAATAAATACTTCCTCACATCCTTGTTGAACTGTCCCTACCCATTTGTACCCATGTCTGCTTGTTGGTCTTATTGTTGAATCACCTTAGTTGCCCTCCTCTGGACTAACTCCAGCCAATCCCTATCATTTTTCCAGAACTGTGTGTAATACTCCAGATGTGGTCTCACCAGGGACCTGTACAGGGTTAAAATCCCCTTCATACTCCTACTAGAGAACTCGATTCTTATGCATCCCAGCATCCTATTGGCCTTCCAGTATGCATTGCTACATTGGACTATGACCTTTAAGGTATCAGCTACAATCACCACAAGGACTCTTTTCTCCATTTCCTTGGCTACATTGACATACCTAACCAATACTCTGTTTTGGAAATGTTAATTCATTAATAGAGGGTATATGGAAGGGCTACCAGAATGCTGGGTTTCATAGGGAGAGAGATTACTTGCAGTAGAAGGGAGGTACTTTTGCCTTTGTTAGAGATCACTGGTGAGACCACACCTGGAATACTATGTCCAGTTCAGGGTTTTGTACCTAATGAGGAGAGGGACAGATTAAAGACAGTGCAACCAGGGGCTACAAAGATGGTTCATTGTCAGCATGGCAAGGCAGATGATAAAAGACTGAACAGTCTCAACATGTATTCACTGGAGGACAGAAGGGAGAGGGGGACATGATAAGAGATATTCTGGTTTGTGAAAGGGTTTGCCTGAATAGACACAACAAGTCTGTTCAAATGATGAAACAGTGCATCCACCAGGAACATGTACCCAAGCTGGAATGAGAAGATTCAAAAAGCACATTAGGAAGTAGTGCTTCATGAAAAGGCTGGTGGATAGGTGGAACAAACTTCCTGACAAAGTTGTAGAGGCAAAGACAATTGTGGGATTCAAAAGTAAGTGGATAGCTACAGTATACAGGAGCTATCAGAGAAGTGTTTCAGGGGGAAGGGGTAACCAGGAGGGAGGATAGAGAATAGAGCATCTCTAAGTAAGGAATCTTGGGACAGACTAGATGGACCGTTCAAGGTTTTTCTGTCTGTCTCTTTTCTGTGTGCCTGTGGATTGTACTCCAACATCTCTTACTATAATTACTTTTCACATGTCTCTGGGCCCTGCTTATTTTTGCAGTTTGATTTTTTACTGTCTGATTGATATTATCACTGTATTTACACCCTAGATTTCTACCTGCTTTCAGTCCCTGTTTGTTTTTGTCCATTACATGCTTCTCCACCAGTTTGTAATCCTTGTAATATGATGGTAATCCCTGATGATCGCATTCCTCTACCATTACAGCTATGATTTATTGTAACACCATAAGTATTTCATGTATATTCAACAGCCTTTTTGTGCTGCATGTGCTTTCATTCCTTTTCTCATGGGCTGCACCAGAAAAAAGTTTCATCTCAATGTGGCCTCTTGACCAAATAGTTTACATTTATTGTCCCCTGGGTATTGCCTGCTTCTGTGTAGTGATCATGTGCCAGCAAAGTCCCAAACCTCTGAATCAAGCTTCTTCCCATGATCCAGGACTGCTTTACCTCCCTGCATTTATGAAATACCTCAAGGGTTTTCTCTTTGATTGTAGACAGTGTGATTGTTACTGCTGAGGGCTCTATACTAGCTATGTATCCATTAATTTCCTGCACAAACATCCTTACTGTGGTTACCGCAATGTCTTCCCTATGTACAGTGGCGTGAAAAAGTATTTGCCCCCTTCCTGATTTTCTCTATTATTGCATATTTGTCACACTGGATGTTTTCAGGTCTTTAGACAAAATATAATATTAGATAAAGGGAACCTGAGTGAACAAATAACACTTTTTTTTTTACTTATTTCATTTATTTAATGAAAAAGTTAACCAACACCAATGGGCACTGTGTAGAAAAGTAATTGCCCCTAGTTAAATCAACCCAATTAAAGGGATAATTAGAGTCAGCTGCTTGAACACAGCAAGGCTTGATTACAGCCAGCCCTGCTCAATATAAATCTCACTTATTTTGACCCTTACCATCAGAGTCACGTTGCCAGCATAAAGATTCAACAAGCACATTATGCCATGATCAAAGGAAGTTCCTGAAAAGATCAGAAAAAATTTGTTGCCCTCTATCAGTCTGGAAAGGGTTACAAAGCTATTTCTAAGGCTCTGGGACTCCATCGAACCACAGTGAGAGCCATAATCTCCAAATGGAGAACACTTGGAACAGTAGTGAATCTTCCCAGGAGGGCGGCCTGCAAAATTACTCCAAGGGCGCAGCGTAAAATCATTCAGGAAGTCTCAAAGGATCCTAAAACAACATCAAAAGAACTGCAGGCTTCTCTTGCCTCAGCTAAGGTCAGTGTTCACGACTCCACAATCAGAAAGAGCTGGGCAAAATGGGCTTCATGAGAGTAGTAAGGCGGAAAACCACTGCTAACCAAGAAGAACATAAATGCTTGTCTCTCATTTGCCAAGAAGCACCTGGATGATCCACAAGCCTTTTGGGAAAATGTTCTATGGACAGATGAGTCCAAAGTGGAACTTTTGGATGACATGGATCCCATAATGTCTCGCGTAAAGCAAACACAGCATTCCACAGTAAGAACACCATACCAACAGTCAAACATGGTGGTGGTAGTGTGATGGTGGGGATGCTTTGCTGCCTAAGGACCTGGATGACTTGCCATAATTAAAGGAACCATGAATTCTGCTCTGTACCAGAAAATTCTTAAGGAAAATGTCCTGTCATCCTTCCGTCAGCTGAAGCTGAAGCGTAGTTGGCCATGCAGCAAGACAATGATCCAAAACACAAAAAGCAAGTCCACATCAGAATGGCTAAAAGAAGTAAATTAAAGTTTTGGAGTGGCCTAGTCAAAGTCCAGACTTAAACCCAATAGAGATGCTGTGGCAGGACCTGAGACGAGCAGGTCATGCTCGAAAACCTACCAAATGTTACTGAATTAAAGCAGTTCTGCGAGGAAGAGTGGGTTAAAATTCCTCCACAGCGATGTGAAGACTGATATTGAATTATAGGAAGTGTTTGGTTGCAGTCATTGCAGCTAAATGTGGCATAACCAGTTATTAAGTGTAAGGGGGCAATTACTTTTTCACACAGTGCCAGTTGGTGTTGGTTAACTTTTTTTCATTAAATAAGTGAAATTAAAAAAAAAAAACAAGTGTTATTTGTTCACTCAGGTTCCCTTTATCTAATATTACATTTTCTCTAAAGACCTGAAAACATCCAGTGTGACAAATATGCAATAATAGAGAAAATCAGGAAGGGGGCAAATACTTTTTCACGCCACTGTATATTGATGTATATAACTAATTATGAGATGTGTTCTCCTTCACTCTGCATTTGTAACTTTGTAAATTTTCTGAACACAAAATGTTACTCATTTGCTCTGTTTTGTATGAAATTAACTTAGGGTCACTCCTGAAAAAGTGACACTCTGTCTCAGTGAACCTATCTGGTTATCCAAATACAATAAATTAAATAAATACATGCATACATAATTTGGGGGCATCACTGAAAACATCTGAATAGTCAAACATCTGAAGGATTATCTTTAGGATAATCTCATAGTAGATAGGGAGTGGAAGGCAGGAATGCATTTCAATACAGCCAGGAAATAAAGCCCTGAAAGTTGTGATGTAAAAAAAAAAAAGTTTAGTTCCCATTGTTATTCTGAAATCATATATCTCAGCAGTTAATGTAGAGTGCGTATGTTCACTGCGGCTGCTGACAGCACTACCCATGCAAAATATGTTATATTGTAGCTCATTAAATTAATCTACAAGAACCCTTATTTTGTAATGCTGTACACAGAAAAAAGAATGACTGTTGAAAAAATGGCATGAGGGAGCAACCAGTCGTTTAATCCATAGAAGAATACTGTTTTGAAAGCCTGTGTTTTAGTAGAGAAATATCTGAATAATAACTGATGTATTTTTGATGTCTGTAAGTGTCAGTGGTCAGAGTATACACATGCAGGGATTCAGTTGTTGGAGTATTTGACTTCCAAAAGTATGGGAAAAACTTTCAAATTGAAGGGGGAGGAAGTCATTGACTTCCAAATGCAAAACCAAACATTAGATGACTTTCAAAATTGCAGGCAAGGAATTCTGAAATGATGGCTTTTTTTTTCTGAAAGAAATAGTATTTTACCACTAATATATTATATTAGCATCCATAAATTGGCCCTTCCTAGGATATTGGCTTCCAAAAGTGGGATCCTGGAGGTATTTTAACTTCTAAAAAATTTAAAAAATGACTTCCAGATTTGGATTTATGGAAGTTTTAGACTTCCACTAAAAATAATTTAACTGAACCCCTGTACTCTTCATGATTATGGCAAGAGAGCTATTTTACATCTGTTAAAAGATTGATATGTAACAGACACCAGTGCTAAGAAGTCATTTTTCCTGATGTTCAGCAACAATCATTTACAGTAGTGTAATTTATTAGAGACTTTCTGAAGATTCTCTCTAAGAGAAATTGTAATTTAGTATTAATAGCTCTTGTTTTTTTTTATATGGTTGTATTACAATTCTATTATATATACCAGCAAGGCATGCTGAAAAGTAAATCAGTATAGATATGTCACTTTTTCCTTGAGGACATATACAGTATAACTGTTTAAGGAAGAAATACAGACATTGAATCCACATAAGGGTATTAAGTCAGTTTTCCAAATCTCCAGTGGACTTGTCTTAATATGTTGAGTGTTATAGTAAATCTAATTAGGATGGCAATTTTATACTTTTCTGGTAGTGATATATTTGTAAAGTTTGATTTATTGTCTTTAGAATAACATTTGGTAGCTGCAAACTGCAGACCAAGAAGAATTCCAACCAGCACTTATTTGACATGTTCAAAATACTGGAAAGCAATTTATGCTGAGAAAATGCAGTCTATACAAAAGCATATAACAGTAAGTATGAGGGACAATCTTTAGAGTGATAGGCTGTCCCAGGGGAAATGGTAAATCTTTTCTATATTTCAACAGGGAATACGCCTGGTCTTTTTCTAAGTCATGCAGCAATTTTGTTTAGTTACAACAGGGCATCAGAAATACTTGTGACAGAAAATAATATTTCCCCTATTAGAAATAGGAACTGCACCAATGTATCATAGATAGCTAAAGAGTAAAGTTATCAAAGGAAACCGTCAGAGCCAGATGTATATTGTCACAATTCTAGTAAAGTATTTTGTTGGTCATGGGGGGTGAGCATTGAGTCTGTTTTGTTGTGAGTTTTTACATTGTCCCAAAAACAGGCTTGCAAGCTGAGACAAGGAGATGGACACATTGGGTTTTTGAAATGTGAAATCAGCAGTTAGCTGACCACTGGGAAAAACAAAGGAGATTGTGAATTATGAAAATGATTATGCTGATGTCACCTGTTGTTTATCTGGAAGGAGTTATACATACACTACTCTGGAATGCCATCATATGCAGTCCACACCACTGATCTGTGACCATTTTGTTGCAACATCTACTGTACAGTTCAGCAGTTCTGTTTTCATCATCAAAATACATATGTACTGTAAGTATACTAGCTGGACACTTGGTTGAAGCTGAGGATACAAAATATAAAGCAAATCTAGGAATTTCTTTCCCACGTGGGTCAGCGGGTATATCAGTGCTGAAGGGAAACCCTCTATCGCCAGCAGCTGACATGGATCAGAGACAGCTATCCACCAAATGATGGTGCAGGTGTGGATGTAAACTGCATCTAGGGTTGCCTGAGAGACATCCAACTCCCCATACCAGTACATATGAGGCAAAAAGACAGACACTGAAAGGTGGAGAAGTGACAATACATTAGGTCCATTATATCTTAGTCATGACTAACACAGTCAGTTAAAATATGAGGGGCAGGTGGTCCTGAGATGGCCATTTAAAATCAAGACTGGGGAGAGGGCAAGGGGGAGAATGGAGGATAGCACAGCCCAGAGCAGGCCTTCCTTTCAGTTTCCCCATTAGTATGGTGGACTTTGCCATGATAAATGACCTGGAGCATACCTCTCAACCTCTCAGCATTAATAATCATTGCACTGGCCTTCAAAAATCATAGTAGATCGTCAGAATGTGGAGCACTTTCCTATTTTAAAGAATAATATGTCTACAAATACTGGGCCCCACAGAGTTAGTGATAAGAAATGTTTCTATTAACTTAGTTTAATGATTTAATAGTTTGTGTGTCCAGAAATAGCTCTAACATTATTAAGAACATCAGTAAACCTATGCGGAGCAAGGGTAAATTTGAGTGCGAAAATCATAGTGCTATGTGAAATTCATAGCAGTTGAGAGGTATGACCTTGTGTCCAAGGGTCTAGAGCAGCTGCACAAGGTTGGTTATGCAGAGCTTATGCCAGACTCATAGAAGACAGTTTTCAAAGCAACTGCCGAGGTCTGCCTCCCAGTAAACAATAAGGAAAAGAGGGCCAAAAAATGGTTCACCTGGCTCAGCAGGGGCCTAAGGCAGCTGACCCTGGACAAAATGATTACCAGAAGGAGACAAGATGGCTTCAGGTCAGGGAAGAGTACAGAGCAAGGCTCAAATTAAGAAATCCAAGAAAACACTTGAAGTCAGGATAGCAGTAGGAGCTTCAAACAGCACCAAAATCATCTTCTAGTACATAAGTGGAAGAAGGAGGACATGAAGGATAGGATTTGGCTGCTAAAAACAGAGGTATAGTAGGAGAGGAGAGCCAAGGGTGATGTCTGACATGCTAAAAGCACTGTTTGCTGTGGTGTACACCAGGGGTCCTCCTGGGGGAAGGGTGTTCACTGGGTGGTCCATTAGCATCAGGAGTAGCCATGATGCAGCCTGTAGACATGACATCTGTCCTGGTAACAGGTTAACTGAAGATCAAGCAAGGCACAGTAAATCCCATTGGCCAGTTGGTATTCACCCCAGTGTCACAGTGGGTCTAACAGACAATTAGTGGGGACACTAGAAATAATCTTTTAGGAGTCTGGTCAGACAGGTATGGTGCTGGAGGACTGAAGAGTGATCACTGTGGACCTTGTCTTCAATAAAGGGACTAGGCTAGACACCAGCAACTGTGGGTCAGTCTGTCTAGCAGCAGTGCTGGGCAGGATCCTGGAAGACATCATCAAGGACAGAATAACAGTAGTTGATTGAGGCCAGAGTTCTTACCTCTGCTCAGCATGGCCTTATGGGAGGCAGATCATGCCAGAAATCCTGATCACCATCTTCAAAGGAGTGACCGGGAAGATGGATGGAGCAAATGGTGGATGTACAGTAGTTTGTCTGGACTTCATTAAGGCCTTTAACACTGTGGCATATAACATATTTTCAGGTGAAGTATGCCAGTACAGGAAACGCAAGGCACACACAAGGTATACAAAAGGTGGATTGCTAACTGGCTTGGGATCAAGAAGAAGGTTGTGGTGGGTGGCACTATTCTGATTGGAGAGCAGTATGTCATGGCATCCCTCAGGGATCAATTCTGTGAGCATTAGTGTTCAACCTATTCAGCAGCAGTCTGAAAGCTTGGGTCTCCAGCAGGCTACTTAAATTCACTGATGACATTAAGCTTGTCAGGGTGGTGGACTTACTTAAGAATGGGGACACATTTCAGAAGGCCCTGGATAAGCAGGGTAGTTGGTCAGACTTCACTTGGGGAGGAAGAGCGGAGGTAGGACATACACACTGTGTGGGCCTCCTCCTGCTGCAGTGGAGGAGGAAAAGTACCTGGAAGTTTAAATAGACAAGAGGCTGAAGCATGACAAACAATGTGTGGCTGCTGTCTGTAGGGCCAGCAGAATTCTGGGGTGTATCAAAAAGGGGTAGCCAACAGGGTATAGGAAATAATCCTACCTCTTTACAAGGCTCTGATCAGGCCCCACCATGAGTAATGCTTTCATATCTGGGATCCTGAATACAGAAAAACACTGATGCACTCGAAAGGGTGCAGTGCTGGGCAAACAGAATAAAGAGTATGGAAGGCAAAAGCTATGAGTAGAGGCTAGTGGCACTACACATGTTCACATTGGAGAAAAGGAGGCTGAGAAAACATGATCTCAATCGTGTGCATACTCAGGGTGTAGTCTAAGGGTTAGAGCCTTTGAGAAAGGGTCAAGTATGTGACCTGAAACGCGTCAGGCAGGTGTTTTATCATATAATAAATCTTTTTTTAATCACAAGACAGTGCCAGCAATCAATGTGATGGTGAGTGCCCAAGTTGTTTCTGTGCCAGGGTTACAACACCAAGCTGAAAGGGGGGGTCGGGGTTCAAACCCACACCCACCACGTTTATACTATGTGAGTCTGAGCAAGTCACATAACTTCCCTCTCCACCATAGATGCACCTAGAAATGAGCTTTGGCTCAGTGTGCCTTCCACAGCCAATAATTATAAAGTAAAATAAATAAATAAGTACTCAAGGTATCAGCAAGATCGAAAAGATAGAGTTGTTTGCTCTTGTGTCCTTCAGGAGGACACAGGGACTTGCCCCCAAACTCAGAGGTGATACATTCAGGGGTAACATTAAGAAGCATTTCTTCTCCCAGACAGTGGTGAACCAATGGCACACCCTACCATGGAAGACATCCAACATGAAGATTGTATAGGCTTCAAGGTAAGCCATTACAAATTTTTACTTACCAATGTAATCATTGGGTACCCTGGGTAGTTGAGTGGGTAGGGAGTACCTTTAAAAAAACTCACTTGGCCAAGCTAGTTTTTCCTATAGATTTTTTGTCTCTTGCCTTACCTGTAACCTTACCATACTGTATTGTAAAGTGTTCCACTGTTTCTATATTGCTCTGAGTGTACTGTTTACATGCAACCCCTGTACTTGCTATGTTTCTGTTGTTGCCAACTCCAAGCCTTTGTAAACAAGATCTGACTAAAGGGTTTTATGTGGAATGAATAAATAAAAAAATAAAAGCACATATCTGCACAGTATACTTTTCATACCTGCTGATGAATCAGATTAGCAGACATGATGGACCTAGAGTGCCTTCTGACTTCAAATTGCTACTGTATGTTACTATAGTAGGGACAACATGTTGCTGAATGATCTATGATTGAATTTCCACCATCAGTTATGGGTGGTGCTGGAGAGGATAGTAGAGCAGTGTGGAATGAGAAAATCCCGAATACATGGAATTCTGATCGAATTCCATGAAATTCAGAGGAATTTTGTCAGAATTTTGCTGAATTTTTGAAACTTCTTAATTTGGTCGTAATTCAGCTGTCTACTGAACTAGAGATCTGAGATTGGGTATGGTTACTTGATGATAGGTGGCCCAACAATGTGCCAGATATCATAACATTAGAATGCTTTGTCTCAAAATTATAGGTGCTCAAAGTCTGCCATTTTATTTTTTTGTGGGAAATTTGATGAAAACTTTTATCTGCATGTAACTAAATGCACCTTTGGAGCTAAATATATGTAAATGTTCACACACAACCTTTTTTGATTGGTTATAGAATTGATTAAATATGGAGAGATTTGGTTTGGGGTTTTTAATTTACAGCGGTTCAGAATTTCACTGTGTAAGTATTTGCAAAGTTTTGTGAAAACCTTCTAAAGGTGTGGATGTTTGTAACTTCTCTGCTTTTGCAGGTGTAGACTTGACATTTGCCACGTGTATTCAGTGTCAGTGTATCCTGATATGTAACACAACTAGAAAAACTGGTTTATCAGTTTTAAATTTACAGTAGAAAATAAAAATTATTGGTAAATGTTCTCAAATATTTATGGTAGTATATAGATAATGCCTCCAGAATTCCTCTTGTGGAATTTAATATTCACACAGTATATATCACTACTTTATCCAGTAAGCTGAGCTGAGCTTTTTGCAGTCTTGTGGTTACTCTGTTGGTGAGTATTTTTTGCCCCCCCCACACACACACACTCTCTGTCTTAGCTTATCCAGATAGACACAGTGGAACTACTGGGTCCCCTGATATCCTCTTCGTTCTTTACATTGACCCAGTCCCTTAAAACTAGAATCACCTACTCCTTTTCCTATCAACTTATCCTGTTGGCATAGTCAGAAATCTTCCTTCCTGGTGTCCCAGACATTTTCTTGCCCCACTACCTCTTTTTAAGTTCTTCTAAGTTTCCGACTTGCAAGTACTTCAGGCTGGGTGTGATTCTTATATAGCCTGCATTCAGGTTGGAATTGTTCACACTCTGTGCTTTATTGCTCCAACTGGGGTCTACTATTGTTGCATAAACTCCTGCAGTTGGCGCCCCCTGCTGTAGCTGCCTCACCAACCTCTGTCCTTTAATTTGAAATCCCCAGACGTTATGTCCCTTGACAAGACCAGTACCCCCTCCCCCTTGACACAGCATACAAACAAACATGCCAGAAGATAAAGGCTGTATGGTCTATCTGGTCTGCTTGATTGTGCAGTTGCCTATGTATTTAGAAAGAGACCTTCCCCCTGTTTCCCTTTTAACCTCCTACATCTTTCCCCTCTCCCCCCCCTTGTACCCGAAATGTTTTTGCTCACCCTTTACCACCCCCTCTTGAAGCTGTCCAGCATGTTTAGGGATACCACTTCCTCTGGCAGCGCATTTCACTTGTCTACCACCCTCACGGTGAAAAAGTGCCTCATCTACCTCCTGAACCTTCCCACCACCAGCTTTAGGCTGTGCTCCCTAGTAGTCTTTTTCCTGTTGAAGCTGAAAAGGCCCTCAGTGCTCACCCTGTAAGGACCCTTAAGGTGCTCGAAGATCTCAATTATGTCTCCCCTCTCCCTTCTTTCATCACGAAAGTACATGCTGAGCTCCCTGAGCCTCTCCTCATAGGTGTTGCCCTGCTGGTCCTAGATCATCTTGGTTACCCTTCTCTGGACCATATCAAACAAGTTGATATCCTTCTAAAGATAAGGGCACCAAGACTGCACATTTTACTTCATATGTGGTCTTACCAGTGACATGTGCAGCAGCAGAATGACTGTCACCTTCCTGGTGGTTATTCCTCTGGCTATGATGCCCAGTGTCCAATTTGCTTTGGTTGCTGCTCTCCTGCAGTGTGCAGACTATTTCAGATCACCTGTGATTATTATTCCCATGTACTTTTCTCAACCATTATTTGGTCCCTGGATTCTTTGCTACTCAGGTGCAAAATTTTACACTTTTTAGCCAGCTGCCAAATGCCTGACCACTTTTCTAGCCTACCCAGGTACCTTGAGTTCCTGTCTTCCCTTCTCTATGTCTACCCTCCCTCAGAGCTTGATGTCATCCATGAACAGGTAGATTTTATGCTTGATCCCATCCTTATTTCACTTATGACAATGCTAAACAACACTGGCCTGAACACTGAGCTCTGTGGGACCCCAATGGTCACAGGCTTTGCTTCTAAGAATTATCCCTGACTAATATCCTTTGACTTGTATCCTGCAACCAGCTTCTGACCCATCCTGCGAGCATAGCTCCCACCCCCTACCCCCAGTTTCCAGCTTCCTGACCAGTCTCCTGAGAGGCACTGAGTCGAAGGTCTTGCTGAAGTCCAGATACAGGACATCATCTGCCTAACCTTTGTCCACTGTCCTAATGAACAAATTGAAGAAGTCAATTAGGTTAGTTTGGCAGGATCTCCCTGACACAAACCCATGCTGCCTCTCATCCTGGAGCCCATTTTCTTTCAGAAAGCCAATCAGTCTCTCTCTTTCAGGATGGCTTCCATCAGCATACCCACTATTGCTGTCAGGCTGACTGTTCTGTAGTTTCTTGGTTCATCCCTCAGCCCTCTTTTATGGAGAGGCACCACATGTGCTGTTCTCCACTCCTGGTGCACATTTCCGGACTCCAGAGAGGTGTTAAGCAGGTCTGCTAGGGAGCCTGCCAAAACTTCCACCAGTTCTCTAAGGACTCTTAGGTGCATGCCATCTAGCCCTGGTGATTTGTCTACATTTAGGGTCCTTAGGACCTTCAGTACCCTGTCAGCATGAATTGTGTCATCTGTGAATTCCCCCTCCCAGTCTTCACCCCCTACTCTCCTGTGGTTCTGCTCTGTCCTTCTGTTGAGTGATGATTGAACAGAAGTGCCTATTAAACACCTCCACCTTTTCTTCACTACGTTTTGCCCAACCCCCCCTCCTTTTTTAGCCTGAATGTCTCATCCTTTATGTTTCATTTCTCCCTTATATACTAGAAAAATGCCTTTTCACCTACTTTTATCTCATGGGCTAGCTGTACCTCTCTCATGGCCTTTACCTCCCTTACCACCCTGCTCACCTCTCTTGACTTAGTGTCATAGTCCACCCTATCCTTCTCCGTGTGAGTATGTTTATACTTTCTAAAGGCTGCCCTCTTGTCTCCCACCACGTTTGCCACCTCCATGCCAAACCAGCTGGGCTTTCTTACTTTTGATTTTGGCACACTCACTAGTGACCTCCATCAATCCCTTCTTTATTATGGCCCATTTCTGTTCCACATCCATCCCCACTCTGATGCAAGCAAGGTGTCCTTTCAGAACTTCTCCCATCCTACCAAAGTCAGCCCTCCTAAAGTCCAGGACATTTGCCTTGGTACTGGCCATCCCTCTGCTCATGTTCAGGTGGAACCACACTGTGTGGTCTCTTCCTGCAAGCGGCTCATCTACCTTCACATCCAGAACCATGAGGGCCTTGGATAAGATCCCTCTAGATGTTTTTTTCCCCTAGGAATGTCTCTCATTGAATAAGTGACATTTTCATGTCCCCATGACTTGTACTTCCTTTTCCAATGCACACAATAGTCATCTAGTCCCACTACATACAGTGTTTAGCTATGGATCACACTCAACTGGCCTGCAATGCAGGGAGCCAAATCACTTTACATGCATTAACGCAAATGTCCTGCAAGCCCCTCCAACCGTCCTATGTTTACAGTGGAGTCTCCACATGAATCAAATCTTATTATTACTCTCACTAGCCTTTCCCTTTCTCCTGCATGGCAGTTCAGGTATATCACCAGGAAATATTCATGGATATGGCTTCCACATAATCTTCATGAACTTCCACAGTTTTCACGAAGAGTTATGGAATTTTACTTTCAAGTACTGATGTCATTTTACAACATTTGGCAGCTTATAACTTGGCTATCCTTTTAAAGCCTAATAACCTGCCAAATGTAATGGCATTGCATTATCTAGTTTTAAAGTTTTAGGGGTTTATAAATTTGCAGTTAACGTACATGCAAAATGTATTTTATTTTATTTATTGGATTTTCATAATTGGGTAGGCTCACAGACATTTAATTTAAAATGTTGTTTAAGTATGGCTACTTTCAAATCAGCCCCATTTAAAGATAGAAATGTGAACTATGTCAGACATAACCATGTGATATAGTAGTTCAGATGTTTCAAAGTTGGTTAAATTTTAATGTATTGTTTTAAAATAAGATGGATGTAACAGAAATAGATATTTTGTAACATGTTTGGCAGCATGTAATTTAGTACATTTGGAAGCCTGAAATATAAAGGTAGGGACACATATAAGCATGGTAGGAACCTGTGTACCTGCAAATTGTTATAATATTTTAATTAATGCTTTCAAAATTATGCTGAAATAACTAAAATATAAATTTTGGCAAAATGTTTGGCTGCCTATAACAGAGTCCCCTTTAAAGCCTGAGACTTAAAACTTAGTGTGCATTCACATGTTGTATGTTTTTCTAAATCCTGAAACTGTGGAGGAATGTGATTAAGAAATTTTAAAACTGTGTGGAAATAACTGAAAATTACATTTTGATTAAATGTATAGACTTCTATAACTCAGACCCCTTTCAGTCTAGGACTCTTAAATTCAGTATACTTAACTGCCAAAATCGGTATCATTTGAATGTGTACATCTAAAACTAGACCAAAATAGCTGAAATTTAAATTTTGGTGAAATTCTGCTAAATGTTTACACAAATTCTGCAAAATTCTGCAGAATTGTAGTGGTAATTCCATAATTTCCATGGCCATTCCACTGGTGGAATTTTGCATTCTGCACAACTCTAGTGCATATATGCCAAGAACCTGAGCAGGCCTCTGTTAAATTCCCCACTGGTAGGGTATCCTCTGTGGTGAAAGCCTGTGAGTAAGAGCTACAGAGACTGGGTTCTATTATTTTTGCTGTATGGCTGTCCAACCCATATGACAGTCCAGCAGATAAATTGTATTGCTAGTTCTGCTAAAGAGGCATCAGCTGTATTATGTATGGGCTTCTGGAGTAAGACAGTCTTTGAAGGTGAAGGCCTTCACCTGACAAGAGAGGGGACTAGTGCATTCATTCAGATGTTTGATATCTGCATTGGCAGATAAACTAACTGTGGGGAAGGTTGGGGCTAGAGATTCCACAGTTGAGGTGGGTGAAGTGGGGAACCTAGGCAGGACTCTCCCTAGGGTAAAGGCTATGGGTGCAAGAAGTAGTAGCAGAGTAGAACAAGTTCAGAGGACTGGGGATTGTGAACCAAATAGACCAGCAAATAAGGAAAAACACAAGATACTATGGATACCAGGGAATTGTGATAGGGGAAGTCAGTGAAGAACCAAGAGGAATAAGACAGCAAGTTTGAGGTAGTGTGCTTCAATGCCAGAAGACTAGGTAATAAAATTAGTGAGATTCAGGCACTGGTAGCAGACTCTGGTCTAGATCTTGTGACTGTTATATAAACTTTGGCTAATGAGAACAGCAACTGGGACCTGGCAGTCCCTTGGTATACCTTATACAGGAGAGATAGAGGGATGGGTAGAAGGGGTGGGGTGGCCATTTGCATCATAGAAGGAACAAAGGCAGTGGAGGATGCATCTGTAACAAAGAAAGGGAGGCAGAATCACTATGGGTACAGCTTACAGAGTCGTCGAGTAGGATATTTTGCATGGGGTGGTTTATAGGATACCAGGGCAGGGAGATGAGAGAGATAACGAGCTAGGAACAGAAGTAGGAAAAGGGGCAGCAAAAGGGGAGGTTGTCATAATATGGTGCATGGTATGCTGGGGACGTCATACAAGCAAAGATATAGGGAATTGGATCTGTACCCATTGGAGACCACAAAGGAGAGGTGGGACATGATTGAAACTTTTAAGTACATAAAGGATATCAATAAGGTGATGGTGGGGCGCTTGTTTAAAAGGAAAGAGGTGGATAAAACTAGAGAGCATAGCCTGATTGGAGGGAGGAAGATTTAGAGGCAATGTAAGGGGGTGATTCTTCACAGACAGGATGGTGGAGGCCTGAAACAAACTACCAGAGGAGGTGGTGGGGGCTGAAATGGTGGAGGGATTCAAGAGTGCAAGGGACAGACATATAGGGTTGGTAAGGGGGGGAGGGGGAATGGGGGTCCATGAAATTGGTGATGAGTGAGGGGGGGAGAAGGGGCGGACACAGTGGGCCACATGGGTCCTTTTCTGCCAACAAATTTCTATGATTCTATGAGATCTCAACCTGCCAGATATTGACTGGGTCATCCCAGCAGCCTGAAGCACAGGATGCCAGTCCCTGCTCAATACATTGCAGGACTGAATACTTGTGTAGCAGGTTAGGGATCCCACTAGCCAATCTGCCATTCTCAATGTGGTACTCACCAACTCAGAAGGAGTAGACTGAGTGTTGGGGAAACATTAAGGTCCAGTGACCACAATACTATGTGCTTCAAGTTGGCTCTGGCCACCAGTAAGCCTTCATCTAAGGCTGAGGTGCTAGACTTCAGATAGGCAGATTTCAATCAAATGAGGGAATTAGTCATGGTCAGGTTAGCTGGGGTAGACATCATCAGTGGACTGGAAGAAAAGTGGTGTTTATAAAAAGGGTAAATCTCAAGGCAACAAAAATATGTATGAGAGCACCTATCAAGAGAAACAAGTATAAGAATGTGGTTCTCTGAAAAAGTCAAGGAGGCAGTGAGGGACAAAAAGAAGGCCGTTATACGACAGAGAGAAAAACAGGATGACGAAGAATGGGACAAGTATCAGGAAAAAATAGAGAGGCCAAAACAGTAGTCAGGATCTCAAAAGCAAACAAAGAACTGCATATTGTGGAGGAGGTCAAGATTTTTGAATTACACAACAAGGAGGTTGTTAAGAAGGCAAATAAATTAGTGGGAATTATTGTACGGAACATAAAAAGTAGGAGCAGTGATGTTCTGGTTCCCCTTTTTAGAACCCTGGTGAGACCTGTGCTAGAATATGGTAGAAGAAGCCAGAAGGGGAAGGAAGGAAACATATTCAATTCAGTGTTTTAGAGTAACTGGTAATTGCTATTTTTCTTTTAAACTTAGATTGTGGGCGTTTAGAGACACTATACTTTCTTTGTTGTCTTTACTTATAATTGTTTTTGGGCTGTTGAAAATTTAAAACATAGTGGTGGTGTAATTCTGTGCTGTCTTTAATTGCTGCAAATTTTATCTTGGCTTGTCTGACTGCCCTCCCCTTCCCCCAACTCTTAATTATATGCCCTGATAAATCTGATTGACAGGAGCTAAACACAGGGAATAGTAAGGGGTGTGAAGTAGGAGGGGCATAAGCGGGAAGAAGCCCACCCTCAGCACAACAAGTGTTTTGACTCATTTATTTATTTATTGGTTTCTGTTTCCTTTAAAAAAAAAAAGTATCTGAGGATTAGTGACAGCTTTTTAGTACAGTAAATTAATAAAAAGAGAACTAGGAGATCTTCAGTTGCAGACAAGTAATGGAATTGCAGTATAATGTGGGGAGTGGTGCAATGCAGTGGCTGTGGGGCAGCCATATTCAGGCAGACCTTCTGGACACTGAGGTGCTGCCCTATCTGCATGCATCTCTCTGGACTGCGGGATGAGGTAGCTAGACTCAGAGCGGAAGTAAACTGGGTCAGGAGTACCATCATCCCTATCCAGGGACCACCCAGTCCAATGCAGCTGCCTCAAAGGATGCCGAGAACGAGGAGCACTTGGATGACAGTGGGCTCAGGGAGGGTTAGAGCAGTCAGGCAGAGGCACATCCCAGATCCTATTCCACTCAAGAACTCATATGCCACACTGGCAAACGAGGACAACCAAATAGAGGTACCCAGAGAAGTGGAAGGAAAGGATGTGGAGGTTAGCCAAGGAGGTGACCTCAGCGGGAAAGCAGTGGACCCCAGAGGAGGAGGAAGAATCCTGGTGGGGACTCCATTATAAGAGGGATCCAGCTAGGAACACAGGAGGGGAGGACAGGAGGTGAGGTGCCTACCAGGTGCTACGGCATGGAGGGATGGAAGGAAGATCCTGGGGATCACTGGGAAGGCAAGACGGGAGGGTGAGCTGGATGTCATTATCCACCTAGGTACCTAATGACCTGGCAAATGGGGAGCCAAAGGGAAGTTCAGGAAGAGTTTAGAAACTGGGAGGGTCTCACAAGTAGCTACTTCTGTCACTTTCTCAGAAGTACTACCTGTGAGAGGCAAGGAGAGCATAGGAGTGCATGCACCAGGAACTTTAACTCATGGTTGAAGAACTGGTGCTGTGAGGAAGGGTTTGGATTCATTGGTGTCTGGGGAGCCACCTGGAGGATGGAGGTTTGTTCAAGCCTGACGGCCTGCATCCATCCTGGAGAATCAAGTACTCAATGATAAGTTTAAATGCTACATTGACAAGCATTTAAACTAGCAAAGGGTGGCAGGCCAGCAAGGAGGGTACCCACTGTCACCCCCACAGCCAGCAGTGAAACTAGTGAACCAGAGGAGTGGCTATCTCTGCAAAGCAGTGTGCAAAAGATGGAGATTAGTGCCCAAGAGGTGGATAAGCAGAAAAGGGCAAAATTCAGCAGAAGGGCAGACAGCAAGGAGAAACAGGGATAAATGACAACCAAGGAGCGGCTGGAGTAGAACAGTGAAGCAGTCTAGGGAGGTCAAATCATGGAAAGCCATGTGTGCAAATGCCAGGAGCCTTAGCAACAAGATGGAAGATCTGGAGGCTGTCATGGTACAGTCAGACCTGGACATTGTGCCATCACTGAAACTGGTGTAATGATAACCATGACTGGGAGATGGCCATACCTGGTTACAACATATTCAGAAGAGACAGAGCAGGCAGGAAGGAGAGGAGGGCACTGTATGTGAAAAATGACATAAGGGCCACAGAGATCCAGGAGGAACAAAATGGGGAGAGATACTATGGGTTAGCTGGAAAGGAAAATGGGGACAGCCATCCTCACAGGTGTGGTCTATAGACCACCAGCCCAGGAGGAAGAAACAGATAGGGAGCTGATGCTAGCCATTCAAAGGATGGCAGACAAGGGTGAGGTAGTACTGATTGGAGACTTCAATATTCCAGATGTGGACTGGAGCATCCCAGCAGCAGCATCAACTAGGAGCAGATTTATCCTGGACTCCCTTCAGGGTGCCTTCCTCAAGCAACTGGTCATGGAACCAACTCGGCAGAAGGCAATACTGGGCCTTGTGCTCACAAACAGGGACAGTGTGATGGGGGTAACAGTGGGGGAGCACCTGGGTAACAGTGACCACCAGTCATTGTGGTTTGAAGTCACAGAAAAGAGCAGAACCAAACCACACAAAAACACGTATCCTGGATTTTAGGGGGCAGACTTTGGGAAAATGGGGAGATACTTAAAAGAGGCATTAAGGGAATGGACAGGAATCAGGGTTGAGGAACAGTGAGGGTATTTAAAATGGGATTAAAAGAACAACAGAATTATGCATTAAGCAGGTTAGCAAGAGGAAAAGGAAGAGGAGACCATTATGGTTTCCAAAGAGGTAGCAAAGAAAGTGAAAGCCAAAAAGATTGCATTCAGGCAATACAAAAGACACAGGCAGTAGGGGATAGGGAGAAGTACCAGGAGAAGCAAAGGGAGGCAGGGAGGTCAGTAAGGGAAGCCAAAGCTCAGACAGAAGAACACATTGCAAAATCAGTGGGTAGAGGGGACAAAACCTTTTACAGGTACATAAGTGAAAAAAGAAAGACAAAGGGAGGGATAGTGAGACTGAAGGGGAGGATGGGAGCCACGTGGAGGATGACAACAGTAAAGCTGACATATTGAACAGGTATTTCTGCTCAGTCTTTACTGAGGAAGAGGGGGTAATGGGTCTGAAGGAGTACAAGGGGTGAGAATGGTGCAGAAATGAAACAAGTCCCTTTACGAGAAAGGGTCCTGAAGGAACTGGAAGTAATAAGAGTTGATAAAGCAATGGGGCCAGATGGGGTGCACCCCAGGGTCCTTAAAGAACTAAGAGAGGTGGTGGCTGAACCTCTGGCTATCCTGTTTAGCTGATCACTGGAAACAGGGGAGGTACCCAAAGACTGGAGGACAGCAGATGTAGTCCCCTTATACAAAAGTGGGAACAAAGAGGAAGCAGGGAACTACAGACCAGTCATCCTCACCTCGGTAGTGGGGAAGATCATGGAAGCACTACTGAAGGAGAGATTGGTGGAACATCTGGTTGTCAATGGACTACAGGACCCAAGGCAGCATGGTTTCACCAGGGGGAGGTCATGTCAGACCAACCTTGTTGAAGTTTTTGACTGGGTGACTAGGGAGGTGAATCGGGGAGGGCAGTGGACATGGCCTATCTGGACTTCAGCAAGGTCTTTGACACTGTGCCACATAGAAGACTATTACACAAACTGGGGAATATGGGTATGGGCAGGACAGTAGTGTGGTGGGTAGGTAACTGGCTGGGTGGCAGGACACAGAGGATGGTGGTAAATGGCTGTCACTCCACAGAGGGAAGAGTGACCAGTGGGGTACCACAGGGATCAGTGCTGGGACCGGTCCTATTCAACATTTTCATCAGTGACATTGTGCAGGATCTAGAAGGCAGAATTTCACTGTTCGCTGATGACACAAAGCTCTGTAACAGAGTAGACACACCAGAGGGTGTAGACAGAATGAGAAGTGACCTGCAGAAACTTGAAGAATGGTCAGGGTTTGGCAGTTGTAATTCAATGCAAAGAAGTGCAAGATAATGCATATGGGGACAAAACCCTGGCACAATATATCAGTTGGGGGTGAAGATATAGCATGCACCAAGCAGGAAAGGGATCTTGGGGTTGTCATCTCTGATGACCTCAAGGTAGGAAACAGTGTGACAAGGCAGCAGGTAAAGCAAATGGGATGCTGGATGATAGGCAGGGCATCACCAGCAGGAAAGGGAGGTAATAATTCCTATACAAGACACTAGTGAGGCCCCACCTGGAGTACAGTGTACAGTTCTGGAGACCATAATTACGTAAGGACATAGACAGGGTAGAGAAGGTTCAGAGGAGGGCAACAAAGATGGTGCATGGATTGCATCACAAGTCCTATGAAGACAGGTTGAAGGAACTGAACATGTACTCCCTGGAGGAGAGGAGGCAGAGAGGGGATATGATAGAGACATACAAGTATCTTACAGGGAGGAACAGGGTGCAGGAAAACACTATTTTTAAGCGAAAAAGATGTTCCAGGACTAGAGGGCATGGGATGAAGTTGGAGGGAGGATGATTCAGAGGAAACATGAGAAAGAATTTCTTCACAGAACGGGTGGTGGACAAGTGGAACACCCTGCCAGAGGAAGTGGTGGGGGCTGAAACAATCACGGGATTTAAGAATGCATGGGATAGACATAAAGGAATTCTAGAGGTCAGGGGTAAGGGGCAACAGACTTCTAGGAAAACAAACTGAACTTACAAGCTCAAATGGGCAGACTGGGTGGGCCATACGCCCTTATCTGCCGACACTGTCTATGTATCTATGTAACCCTTTGACAGCTCCTATGCCTAAAAGTAGTGAGAGGTTGGTAGAAAATGTTCAAAGAAAGTTTACACGAAGGGTTAGGTCTGTTAATAACTTGGGTTATTCAAAAAGGTTAGAGCCCCTTGGTCTCTATTCATTGTCCTATAGGCAACTTTGGGGAGAGCTGTGCCTGGTTTATAAAACTTTTCAAGATGAGCTCCTTTGGGAGTCTGTTGCACTCCAAAGGAAACATAATATGGATCAAGTTGCAATTAAGAGGTGAAATTTATAGAACTAAAAAGAGAGGACAGTGGTTTACCCAGAGGGTGGTGGAATCCTGGGATGTTCTGCCTAAGCATGAGTAGAAGCCCCTAATTTGATTTCTTTTAAGCATAGATTTGACATCTTTGTGGGAGAATGTAAGATGGATTTTACAATCTGAAGTTACAAGTCTAACATGGCCTTTTGGCCACTTGACTTGATCTTTTACCTATGAACCTATGGGGAAAACAGTTTTGTCGATATATAAGGGGAAAGAAAGAAAGGGATGGGAGGGGGGATTGTCAGGCTAAAGGAGGGGGCAGGGTAATAGAAGGTAGGCAGAAAACAGCTGTGCTGAATGACTGCTTCTACTCAGACTTCACTAGGGAGCACAGTGAGCCCTTTGCTAGGGAGTGGGATAAAGGCAGCTGATAGAGGGGTCTCAGAAATGAGACTGAAGAAATATATTAGCAAAAAAGTCAGAAAATGATTAGCAGCCCTCATGGTAAACAAGGTCTTAGGACTGGATAGAAAGCATCTGATGGTACTAAGGGAACTGACTTTCTGTTAGCTGAACCCCTGGTGCTGCTGTTCAATACCTCTTTGCAGTAGGGGGTGGTTACCAAAGACTACAGAATGGCAGATGTAGTTCAGCTGCACAAGGAAGGGGATAATGAGCAGCCAGGAAACAATAGACCTGTTAGCCTTAGTTCCATGGCAGGGAAATTGATGGAGACACTAGTCAAAGAGAACCTAGTGGAATACCTGGATAAAATGAATTTCGGGATGGTAAGCAGCATGGGTTTGTGGCAGGGAGGTCTTGTCAGACCAATCTGATAGTATTCTTTGGTTGGGTAACCAGGGAAGTTGACAAGGGGCATGCAGTAGACTTACTCTACTTCAACTTCAGCAAGGCATTTGACTTGGTGCCATATTGAAGACTGCTGAAGAAGATGGGTGATCTGGGAGCAGCAAAGAAAAAATAGGCTGGAAGAGAGTTGGTCAGAGGGGAGGTAGCAGGGAGTTGTGTTGAATGAGGTCAGATAGGTGGAAATTGAGGTTACCAGTGAAGTACCAAAGGGATCTGTCCTGTGCCCAGTCCTCTTCTTTATGTTTATAAGCAACATAGGAGAGGGAGTCCAGGTTTTTTGTTTGTTTGTTTGTTTTTAACCAGGAGAGTTACACTAAGCTGACAGTTTATTTACAGGTGTGACCTGGGAGCACAAGGAAGTCAAGCGACTTGCTTGGAGTCACACAGTATGCAAGTGGGGGCTGTGGGATTCAAACCTAGTTGACCAGGTTTGCAGCTCAGAGTCTTAAATCACTGCGCTATACTGCCTCCTGGGTAGATTTTGTCTTTTTATAGATGCCACTAAACTCTGTGGTAGAGTTGACAACATGGAGGGGATAAGGGAACTGCAGAAAGATCTTCAAAGGATGGAAAATTGGTCTATAGTTAGGAAACTGAATTCAGTGCCAAGAAGTGCAAAGTGATACACTTAGAGAACAAAAACTGCAGAGCAGAGTGTTGGATAGCAGGGATTCAGCTGGACACAACACCAAAGGAAATTATCTAAGAGACATCCCGTAAACAAACCAGTCAATGTAACAAAGCCTTCAGCAAAGCCAACAGGATGCTAGGGTGCAATGGAAGGGGGTTCGACAGTAGGAAAAAGGTGGTACTGTTATCTCAGTATAGGTCTATGGTGAGGCCACACGAAGAGTACTGTGCCCAGTTCTGGAGACCCCTTCTTAAAAAAAGACAGGGACAGGCTAGAGACAGTAAAGTGTAGGGTGATCAAGGTGATTCAGCATCAGGAAGTCAGGTCCTATGAAGGTCAACTAAAGGTACTGAACATTCATTCATTCAAAAGCAGATGAGAGAGGAGGGTCATGACAGAGACCTTCACATTCCTCAAAGGAATAAACATGGTGAACTGGTAAGAGCTATTTACCAGGAGCAGAGAACATAGGACACGTAGGTCATGGGTGGAGGTTAATGGGAGGAGGTTTAAAAGGATGTAAGGAAGTAGTATTTTACTGAAAGAGTGGTCGAGTCATGGAATGGTTTGGTGGCAGAGGCAGTGGGTGCCAGAATCATAAATGGCTTCAAGCACAGCTGGGACAGACCCAAGGGTATAGTAGCTGCTCAGAAGGATGAGGGAGGCAGAAACATGGAGAGCAGGGTAAGTGAAGACCCCACAGGAAACTGATCCTGGTGTATAATAGGATAATATAGGCCACTTAGATGGACCATTGGTCTTTTTCTGCTGTCATCGTCTATGTTTCTATGTACTCTGCAAGCTTACACAGTGGGTTGGACATTTTGTGTTTCCTGATTGACTAAATAAATTCCTAGACTCATGTTAATCGCCCAGAAATGCACACGTTGGAACAAGTAAGGCAGTGGGATTTTAAATGTGGGCAAATCACATACAGGATTTATGATCCACTTCATTCATCCATGACTGCCATCCAAAATAGGGTTGTCAACTTTACTTCCTGAAAACATTCAACAAGGCCCAGAAAATTAAAATGACCTTAAATAAAAAAAAAAAATCTTACATCTCATGATCCCCATCCTTATGAACACAAACAAAACATGAAGCTCTGTTTACAGTCCTAATTCCTGGTGTTTCCATGGTTACCATGAACAATCCATCTCCTATCCTTATTAGCCTGCCATGGCAATTGATATTTTTTTATGCTGCCAATGATAAAAGTGAGACTGTGGCTCCATGTGAGGCCTTCTGTTGTATGTAAGGGGTTGAACACTCTACTAAAGGAATTCTGAACAAGTTTAGATACCTGCATTCCACAATAAAGAAAGATTTCAGCTTTTGAATTTGTGGAAAGACTGAGGCCTGACAGGTGGAAGGAGACTACTGTTTATTAGTTACTTTCAACAAATGAAAATACCTGTTTTTAATTAAAGATTTGCCTTTTTCGTAAATTGTTTTTCAGTCTACCCATGTTTTTAAGTGCAATAAGATGCTCAAGGGTGTTGGTTAATTAAGGAATAATGCATGACAGGGTGAGTGCTGTGCTGTGATGACGTCATGCCTCAGTTAAGTGGGCACAAGACTGCAAGCTGAGTGTGTCCAGCATCTGAGAAGTGATGTTATACCAACACCACACACACACACCCTGGAGTGCAATATTCTGATTGTACAACAGCTTGTTTGTATGAAAAAAAAAGAAAAGCCTAAAAAATAAATTTTTTAAGTATATTTTCATCATTTTCAGGTTATGTTTACCTTGGGTAAGGATACATGTGAAACAAAAGCCCCAATGCCCCATTTTGGCCAGTAGATGGTGCTTCCTCCATACCAGTTTCTCTGCTTTTGGACCTCCCCACATAACACGCTGTGTTTGCAGGTCATGGTCAAATATATCATTGTGTTTTCCCAGTACAGTTGGACGTGCTTTGTGCTTGTCCCTGGAGAGCACATTTGCTCAAGTAGTGAAACCGCTGATGGAAGATGTGGTCAGAAGTGAAACTGCTGGCATGTGGCTACTTAGGTATGAGTGGGGACTGCTAGGGTGAATGCGTGGAGACTCCTTGGGGTGACTACCATGATATTCTCAAGTTGATCAGAGTGACAGCTTTATTTAAGATTTAGATTTTGTGAGTGAGAGTTTTAGAAAGCACCATCCCTGAGTATAGCAGTCAGTGCTGTTTAAGAGCACATGCGCATGCAATTGGAACTTACTGTGCCATTAGTGATGCCAGTCACAATGACGGCTATGTTTCAATTTTCTTTTTTCAGGTTTTTTTGGGGTGGAGGGTTAACTGACAAATGGCAGTTTAATTTATTTGCAATGCCAGTACAAATGAGCTTATGGGTTGCGAGCAGATTAGTGAAGCCAGCTGCAGTGGGAGACATGAAGCCAGCTACCGAAGCGGGGGACAATGAAGTTGATCATGCTGACAGCTTCACTTTTTTTTTATTTAGGTGTAAATTAGGGAATAGGCATGTAACAGGGTTGGCTGCACCCTGTTCCATTTGTGTTGTTTACAGGCAGCTTGAAGTAAGGATTCTGCCTACCCTCTCTGTCTTTTCTATCGGACTACGCAGTCAACTCTTGCCCTTGCTCGCTGTTCTTTCCTTTTCCCTTTTTGCTGTCTCTACCTCTCTACCTTGCTTAGTTAGTTATAACAAAATATGTTATGAAACTGTGTTCCCTGAACTGTAAACTAGATGTAGTTATTACTGTTTAAATGATTGCAGAAACAGCTCTTTGAGTTTATTAGCAAAGTGTATCAGAGTGTGACCTTTTGACTTCAGGCTGGTGGAATCTGTCATCTAAAGAAGCAAGTTAGTAGCTGTTTCTCAATGCTCCGGAAATTAGCCTGACAATGTTCTGAAGTTTTGGGTCACAGTGCTCTGGTGTACGCTAGAATCTGGCACGGTTCTGGAGTTCTGGGTCCCAGTGCTCTGGTGGAAGCTAGCAGCTGACAAGGTTCTGAATTTTTGTGTGAAAAAAGGAGAGCAAGTGTCTTCAGGGGGACTTAGAGACCAGATGCAACCGAGAGCTGGTTGATTGTAGACTTCAGTTCTGAACTCAGAAAATGGACTTTGTTTTTGGACTGCCTATGCTAAATACCAGTCTGTACATTTCTTTTTGTTTTGTTTCTCTTGTTATTACTAATAATAAAACACAATTTGAGGATTTTACAATTTATCCGGGTCTGCTTATGTTTCCTGACCCAAACCTCAGTGACAAGGCATACTAATTGTGTGAATATGTTGGTTGAGGAAATAAGAAAGGGGTATTTACTTACTTAACACTGTGGGAGGGAAGGAGTTACATTCTTTTTTAAAACTGAGAAGTACTGGAAACTCCATGGCAGACATGTCAAGTGTGGGCAACCTAGACATGGCCAGTGGAGTGATTTTTTTTCTAACATTTAATATGGTCATATGTGTGCTGGGATTTAATCCATGATGTTGTGCTGGGATAACATCATAGGCCCAAGTTTCAGCTGACCAATCAGGTTACAGGATTTATTCTTGCTTTTGTATAATTTTATTTTTTTTTTGTTAACTTTCTTTACTTCGGTCACCGGACTTCCAGTGCCCCTTCAGGCGAGTCCCATGTGGCTGGCGCTACCACACTGCCTGAATCACACACAGTAAGGGAATCAGGGACAGAGTCCTCCCCACCAGTCCTGAGAGAGAGGAGGATCCGAGAGAGTCAACCAGGTAGGGACCGGCAGTGGACATGTGCGCCATCCCCTGGGAACCATCACATACCTCATGGAATCGGGGTTTCCATCATGGTTTCCCTCAAAGTGGCGGACATGCAGTGACATCAGCACATGGAGCAAATGTGCCTGCCCCCTCCTGCAGACGTCTGCTGCTGCCTCCCTCCCTCTGTTCTGTCCCCACCTAAGTGTAGTGCCCCCAATCTCCACTGGGAGCTGCTAAATGCAGGGAAACCCCAAGATCCCACCCCACGAGAGGAGAGCAGTCCTCCAGACACTCCATCCTCTCCTTCCCTTGCTGACCCCCGACAACCCGAGTCCACTCCCAAACCCGAGTCACCAGTGTGGCACAAGGTGTGGCATCCAGTGCCTCAACCCTCAGCGCCACCAGACCAGCTATTGTTGTCTGATTAAGTGATAACATTTAGTTAGCCAGAGTATACAAAGGATTATACAATGGGGACCAAGAATGGCACACTGACTGGCATGTTTCAGCAGTGGTAAATCCTTGAACAGCCTGCACAAATAGTGTCAGTCAGTCTGGGTGGCAGAAGCAGCATAACAAATTAAATCAATATACCCGCTCCCCAAAAATAACTCAAAACAAACCCGCCACTATTGTTTCCCATTAAAGCTAACCAAGAGAAACTAAACAACATTGTCACTTTATCCCTTATAGCATCTGGACACCTCCTATATACTCATCAGGCTGCAACATAACTTTGAAAACAAATTTTACAAGCTTACCGATGGTTGCGGCATGCTGCTCTCACAGTGGCAACAGCAGCACTCAGTCCCAGTACTCACAATGGCAGAAGCGACACTTGATCTCACTGACAGTGCAGGCAGCTTTCTTTTCTTTCTTGGCAGCTGCTGCCCGGTGATATACAAAATTCCAGGATATAAAGATTTACACAAAGTGATTTCTCCATAGCAACCTCCATGTACAGCCCTATTCAATGCTGCTCTCTCACCCACTACATTCTCTCAGCCCCTTCCAGCTTCTCAAACACAATGCTACTCTCTCTCTGTCTCTCTCTCTCTCTGTCTCTCTGAAGCAAAAATGAACAGCTACATTAATTGGGGGGGGGGAGTCTAACACCAAAGACATAGGGGGGTATGAGGTCTAACAATCAAAGATAAAAGATATTTTAGGGTATTTACTAACAGCTGCACTACTGACTGACAGGTAGGAACTATTTTACTTTAGGAGGAAGGATATTTCAATAGAAACACAAGAAAACACTGCAGAAACAAACATTTAATATGTATTTCAGCAAAGCAAATGTATATATTTTTAAGGAACCATTGCATAATCACAATAATCCATTCCAGTGTGTGAATTGTTGTGGGATTTAACCACTTCTGTTGTGGTTTTAATCACTAGGCCAGGCGTGGATAGATCCAAGAACAACCACCCTCACCCTATAGAAACATAGAAACATAGACTTTGACGGCAGATAAGGACCGCTTGGCCCATCTAGTCTGCCCATTTCCCTACCTACAGGATAGGCCGTAGATCCTAGTTAACCAACAGCCTATTTCTTCCTACCCCACAAGAATTGCCTTATGTCTGTCCCATGTATTCTTGAATTCTCCCACAGTTTTAGACCCCACAACCTCCTCAGGAAGGCTGTTCCATGCATCCACTACCCTCTCTGTGAAATAATACTTCCTCACATTGCCCCTGAACTGCCCTCCTTCTATCTTTAAATTGTGTCCCCTTGTTCTTGCAAGTCTCTTTTTCTGAAAGATGCTACCCTCTTGGACTTTGTTGATTCCACTGGGGTACTTAAACGTTTCTATCATGTCCCCCCTCTCCCTTCTTTCCTCAAGGGTATACATATTAAGCTCCTTTAGTCTCTCCTCATACGGCTTCTCTTGCAGACCCTGCACCATTTTAGTTGCCCTCCTCTGGACTACCTCTATCATGGATTATTGCTTAAATAACCAGCTGATGTGGGTGATTAAATGCAGAGGCCAAAGGCCAAGGCATTTAATCAACCCCAGAAGCTGGATATTCCAACCATACTCTGGCTAACTGATTATTATTACTCTTGTATGACTAGGGCTTTTGTACCCAGGATTTTAAAAGTTCTGTGGTCAAGTGAAGTGTGCCTTTTTTCTGTAGACTAAATCAACTATTATGGGCGTGTCTGAAAGGTAGTTAACCTACTGTGGGCATATCTAAAATGTGGTTGCAGTGGTTTAGGGGGTATTAGACAGTTTTCCTCTGTTCTGATTGGCTTACAATAGATACCTGTTGTCTGATATTTGATAACTACACTTCCAAGTGTTGAAGGCACTCGGTAAAAATACCTCATGCCTCACTACGCAACTTGTTGTGCAACTATCACATAACCCACATCCTGCTGTGTCTTATTGCTTATGTAGCTAAGTGCATTAACATCCCCTGATGTTTGGATATAGTAGAGTATATACTCGTATCTTTGGAGTGGATGCATACAGTATATGCAGTAGATATACAAGAATAGGGCCTGGAGTTGAAACTTACAGTAGATAACTATTGATTTGAGGATGAAACAGTGTCTGGCAGTATGTTATGTAAGCATTAAGCCACGATGAAGGTGGCATCTAATGGGGAATTAATGCATGGTTGGGACCATTATGGTACGAGGCCGCAGGCTGAGTGCCTACAATGGACCAACCATGCATTAATTCCCCATTAGATGCTACCTTCAGAGTGGCTTAATGTGCTTGTAACATAGTGTGTGCATAATTAGGACCGTGAGACATCAGTGTGCATCAGTGTAATGAATGAGATGGTCACAATATTTGAGGTAGGAAGTAAACTTTACTGTACTTTTCAGAGGTAAATCTCACTCTTTCTGACATACAGATGTGTCGTTTGAACAATTTGGCATGCAAGACAAGAAATAGATAACTGAACGATTAGTGTCACTTTTCCCTGATTCCTGATGGCTGTTACTGTTCCACTATGGACAGGAAGACCGTGCGCGCCGACTTCTGGTCACTCGGCTTCGGGGTCTGTTGCTGATTTGCATAACACGTCACCCGATCACTTACATTCAGTGATTATCTTTACCTGCTCCTCAGCTCTTCGGGTTGGTGATTGCGTTATGCGGTCTGCATCCCAATAACTACCTCTTCCCATCGGTGTCACTCGGTGCTCCATATTAGTTGAAGTTCACGGTGCCATGTGCCGTGTGCCATGTACCGTGAATGACTGGATTTGAAATGGATTTCTGATTTGTTGCTCTGGGACACTGCACCCATGTTTTGCCTCCGGGCTAGCACTCACTTCTGCCATGACAGGTTCCTTGGGTCGGTCTGCGTCCGATACTGTAGAGGCAGCACTTGCTGCTTTGCAGATTGCTCCTGCTGCACTGTTCTGTCCTGTTAGTGGTCTCCCTGCCTCGAGCCCTGCTGTGCTGTTCTCCTGTTGGATTTGTCACCACCTGTCTCACTTCTCTGTGCTGCTGGTATGTGTGTCTCCTCTGCCACTACCTTTTCTACATCTACTGTGGCTATTTGGGTGGGTGGGTGGGCAAGACAAGACATGTCCCATTCTCTGTATGTGCTCATCGTGCACACTGCTCATTTCACGCAGCTAGCTACTTTGTGAACTTTACAAGCAACACAGCATTATGGCTCCAATTATGCCATGTTGCTTTGCTCCCAGGTGACGTCAGTACACCAATTGTATTCCTTCATTCTACTACTCTTATTTTTACCATGTTACAAAATGGCATAAGCCACATGGCTTCTAAAGGACACTTTTTTAACCCAGGGGACAACAGTTTTCTACACTTAGCAAAGAACTGCAGTTCATATACATTGTATTACAACTTTTTGTTAATTACAGATTTTTACAGCTCTTTATGTAGTTCTGCTGCAGCTTTCTGTTAACCAGCTGCAATGTTTCATGATCAGCTGTTTCAGTGAACGTTGGATTCTTTAATAAGGAATGACAGTAATTAATAAGCAGTAGCAGCGGCCCTAGTGTTTTAGATCTGCATTTTTCTGGTGCACCTGAGCAAGTTTTTAAGACTGTTTACCAGATGCATTCATGTATGTATGGACCTATTGTTTGATTAATGATTTACTCTGTTATGTTGTGTCCAGCTAAGGATATAAATAGGACGATGATGAGCAAATACACTCCCACAATTATAGCATTTGACATCAAGTGGTCCTATGTACATGTCTTCTCAAGTTAAACACATTTATAATCACTGGTGAGCATTTTTTTCCCATAGGGAAAACCAGGTTATACTTTGCCGTTATAAGCAGCTGGTTGTAGCTGCAAACATGCACCAGGTTTCCCTCATTCTATGCATGCGTCAGTCAACTGCCTTTCCGTCATCGTGCCGAACACTTCACAGCCATTCACATGCAGCAGTAAGTAAATTAAATTAAAAAACTTGACTGTTATGATTACACTTTTTGAATCCTTTCTGCCATTTAAACCTTAATTTAACGTGAAGATAAAAAGAAAGGTTTCAGTAGCCTCTTCAACCTGACCACGGACCGTGCTTAAACCTGACCAGACCATGGCTAAACAGTAATGTATTTTTATTTTATATAATTGCTGTGGTGAAAAAAACACTCCCCAACAATTATAGAAAATGAAATATGGGGTGGAGTGTAAAACTCAAATTTTACACACACCCTCAGGGTTTATGTAACATCTTATACCTCAGGTGTACATAAAATCTTGTTAAACACACCAATCCATGTATTATTCTATATATAATCACTGGTGAGCATTTTTTCCTGCAGGGAAACCAGGTTATACTTTGTCATTATAACCAGCTGGTTGTAACCACAAACATGCACCAGGTTCCCCTCATTCCATACATGCTATGTGGATATCCATAATAATAGTATTGAAATTCATACAGTTTTTTCCCCATAATATCAATAAAATCCATCGATAGTAGTATGAGATCCCGTAATACTATCATTTGATATTCATCTATAGTATTACAAGATCCTGTATTACTATTAATGAATTTCCTAACATAGTGGCATGAGAATGCTGTTTCCTCATGCCATGCACACCCTCTTCACAGCCTGTGAGCTGTTTTTTTTTTACTGTAACCATCATGTACAGGACAAGCCACTTGTCACCACAACTGATGGAACTACTGACCTTAAAATGGCACAGCAAGACCAAAACATTATTCAGTGAAGCTGCACCCTCATTAAAATGCCCTGCCGGGCTTTATATGAAAGTCCAGGTGTTGACAGCACAGTGGGAGGCACCATTTAAAAGCCGCACCATGGCTGAGTTTAAAGCACCCATGCACGGATCCATATATTACAAAAAAAAAATAAACAAATAGGGAACTGTGATTACTCAGCTAAAATACCATCTTGAGGTTCTGGGGACATGCTGGAATTTGGAACCTCTCGAGCTTTGGTCTTGAGGTTCACATGTTCTCAAAACCTCTCCATGATATTATAGCCTTGTAATAACTGGCTTCCATTTTTCCCCATAGAAGAGCGGGTTATAATTTGCTGTTATAACCCGAGAGTTATAACGGTGAGCATGCACCACCTGCTCCCTCTGTTGCCTCGTGCTCCACCTCAGTAACCTCTGTGACAAGTGTCTGAGGCTCTGAGCAGTTGCAGTAAACCTCTCCTCATTAACCCATCAGCAGTCCAGCCCAAAGTTTTTTTTTTTTTTTTAAATAAATCAAGCGTACCTTGCTTCACAAAATCCACACAGGACATTACTCTGTCCTGGGCTCTATCCCTAATGCACTCTCTCTTTCTCTCTCACTCCCATCTCCATAGAAACCACATGATGCTTCACGTAACCAAACCACCCGAACTGAAAAAACACCTGGAACAAAACCTTTCAAAAAGTTTCCAAAACAGATTATATAAGGGACATTTTGAAGATAGAACTACAGCTTTCTCTGATAGGTACCTTAAATTTTAAAATGTTTTTTAAGAAAAGACTTAAAGCTGCACTGTCAGCTTTCCCCCTTCGTTTTTTGGTAAAAACAAGTAGTATGCCTCTTGCCACATACCACTTAGGGAGATGCTTGGAATGCCCATAGGGATGTAAAATAAATCAATGTTTACCTAGCTTCTTAATTTTTCTGTAAATAGGTATTCTACCGGCCCGCCAATAACCCCGTACATACCGGAAGTATTTCTAGGTCAGGACCGCGCGTCTGCCACTGGCCTGGATCCGATGTGCGATGTTCCACATGGACAAGAAAAATCATATGGCGCTTATTCCTTCCATATTTCTCAACTCTTGCATCTATCTGGCACCTAGGCGAGCACTGGAAATGTAATAGTTTCATTTTAAACTGCGGCGAAATCCGCGCATGTGCACCAGATGCAAGACCAAAGATCCAGCGCATGCAAGAGTGTGCCATTGGTGCACATGCGCGGGATTCGGCTGCAACAAAATGAAACTATTACATTTCCAGCGCTCGGTTTGTGGTGCCAGATAGATGCAAAGTTGAAAATATGGAAGGAATAAGCGAACATGATTCTTCTTTGTCCATGTGAAAATAATCATTACATCGGACGTAACTTGTGTCAGCGCGCGGTCCTGACCTAGAAATACTTCCGGTATGTACAGGGTTATTGGCGGGCCGGTAGAATACCTATTTACAGAAAAATTAAGAAGCTAGGTAAACATTGATTTATTTTACATCCCTATGGGCATTCCAAGCATCTCCCTAAGTGGTATGTGGCAAGAGGCATACTACTTGTTTTTACCAAAAAACGAAGGGGGAAAGCTGACAGTGCAGCTTTAAGAACTTCAACCATGTTGCCATTTTTTTTTCTCCATGAGGCAAAAAACTGGAAGCCAGCAATTACATCTAACAATGTATGGTGGTAGTGCATAAATGAGAAATTAATGTCCACCCTTGGTGTGGGATGCTTTTATAAACCCCTCAGGCTTAACCCTTGGGGTTTATGCAGCATCCCACACCTCAGGTGGACATTAATTTCTCCTTATGCACTCACCCCATACATTGTTGTATATGTAATATGCAGTTAGCTATTTGTTACTCTATTTTAACAGCTCGAATGACTTCTGGGCATATTTTATTTTTTTATTAGGGTTTTTAGTTACATTTGCCCCAAGTTTATATTAGGGCTTTTAGTTACATTTGTCCTCAGTCAGTCAGCATTGAAACTTCCACTATGAAAGCAGATATATCCAAAATCAGCATGACAACTCCTGTATTTGTTTCTTTGGCTATATCTGCAATTACCATCTACATCTAACAAAAATGTTTTATGAAGATGACATGGGATATGCATGTTTCTGCATAAAAATAGACAAATGTCCATAATTTTTCAAAGGTTAGTACAAGTGGGATGTCATGGTATCAGTGATATACACTGCATTTATACATCATTTGTAATAACTAAGCTAACATCTTGACAAATGCTGTATTTTTGTTTTATTTTTTCGTTTGCACTTACTGTATGTTGACTCCTAAATCAATTATGTTGTTACTAACAAATAGTGTAGTTGCCATATTGGTCCTGGTAAGAACAGATCCAGAAGCAAATGGTTTGATACTTTTTATTGGACCAACATATATGTTACAACAAAAGAACAAAGTGCTCTAGCTTTTGGACCAACCAAGTCCTTCTTTAGAAACTTTATGACAGTTATTTAGAAAGTCCCATACTATTAACACCCAGATAATGCATAAAAAACAGAAATAATTCTCATTGGTTTAACATATTCATTTGAAACATAATAGAAGATTACGTCAGAGAAACTAATTAACACCAGTATGCTTTTAGCTGAGAAGCCCCTGAAGGTCAAAGGTTATCAAGAAATAGCAATAAGTGAGAGTTCTTCTCCTCATACAAATTTTAAAATGTCTCAGTATGTTTCAAGAAAGTCTTCTGATAATAAAATCTTAGGATATTATTCTCTGTAATTACATGTAAGATGAGGAGCTTACAACTTTAATTGCCAGTGTCCTTGTGTTTTTAAGAACAAA
Source organism: Neoceratodus forsteri (assembly GCA_016271365.2). Lineage (NCBI taxonomy): Eukaryota > Metazoa > Chordata > Ceratodontiformes > Ceratodontidae > Neoceratodus > Neoceratodus forsteri. The sequence continues at coordinate 582,904,843 of CM028131.1, forward strand.
GTCAATGAAAGGCAAACCTGTGGATAATAAATACATGCTAAAATGAGGCCTAACTGCAAGTTAAAAACAAACCCCAAAATTACAATAAACAGAAATTATATATATATATATATATATATATATACATATATATATACAGTATATATATATGTGTGTGTGTGAGTGTGTGGCATACAGAGGGTTTAAAGTGAAATTTACTCAATGTGAGCAAACATTTCACACAAAATGTAATATAGAACTTAGCTTGAGACATTTTCCCAACTATACTCTCAGCCAGTCAATACATTGCATAAACTTTAAGGTCTTCAGCGTGTAACATGATTTAATACATGATAATATCAATTGTAAGTATAAGTGCCAAATAAAAAAAAACAAAACTACTTGTCAAGGACCCCCAAGAAATTGAGACTATCAGCCTGATATCTACAGATTTCAATACAGTGTCAGTGTATAACAAACATGTACAGAATCAAGCTAAGGAATCTGAATAAAAACCCATAGGAATGAAATCCCCCAGCCCCCTTAACTAATAGGAATGAGGTATGTACAGGAGTCCTAATACATAATCATTCACACCAGTCTTTGCAGTATTTACCCAATGGAATTAAACCTTTCATGAACCCCTAAATAAATGAGATATGCATCTTGATATGTACAATATTTAAAAATGTGACAGCATGTATTCAAACCACTGACAACTAGTAGAAGGAAATAAATGTTCACTATATATGAGAATTAAGGGTCCTAGCCACTGTAACACCATTATGTCATCTGCCTGAATAAAAGCCTACCTCAATATCACCACAATAACCACACCTACTATACCCACAAAAAACATCCCAACACCCACATAAAAATTGCCCCATGCCACACTCCCCACTACATACATACATGCATACATACACACACACAACACACACACACACACACACACACACACACACAGTGCTAAGGTGAGAAGCCAACATGTAGATAACCAGATAAAGGGGACTCTATAACTATAAAACTAAAAAAAAATCAAAGGCTCGCTGAAGAACTAAAGTATTTATGTCCATCCTTTGAAGTAAAATTCTGTGTAAATTTAAGTTTAATAATGTGTCATAGTACCCCACATCAGTGTTCATTCCATCCTCCACCATATTGAGAAGTAAAATAAGTCTAATTTCAGAAGCCCGTCTCTGTTGTGTACTGTTGAAATGTCCTTTTAAGATCATCACAGACATATCTGAGCTTGAGTGGCCATCCTGGAAGAAGTGTTGCACCACTGGTTTGTCAGTCATCTTCATATTAATAGAATGCCTGTGTGAATTCATTCCAGTGTGGAGTTGTTGCTTTATCTCCCCCACATAACCTGTGTGAGAACATTTCTTGCATTGAATGAAATAGGCAATATTACCTGATGTACATGTGTAATTCCCCTGCATCCTGAATTGTCTGTTTTGTGATGTAACCACACAATCTGAAGTGGAAATAAGCTTACAAGTCTTACATCTGCTTTGTCGACAGAGTCATGTACTGTATGATGTCATGGTATTCTGTTCTGGTTCAAGCTGACTCCTAATAATCAGGTTGGCTAAATTAGGTGGTTGTTTAAAAGATAGCAGTGGTAGTTCTTGAAAAATACAATTAAGGGTTTCATCCTCACTAATTATTGGGTGGAGGTCCTTAATAACTGGGCATAACAAAAAACTAGACAATTACATTAATTGTTTCTGTCAGTGAGTTAGTGGTCAGATATTTACCAGGCAAAAACAGACATGTTACAACCTCTCTTCATTGGAACGGAGGGGTATACAAACACTGAAATCAAACCACAGCATTGTCATCAAAAAAGCTGTTAAAGGCTCTGCAGTCATGATATTAAACCAAGATGACTATATTAATGAAGCCAACAGACCGCTAACTGACCATACTTGCTACAGTGAACTGGAGAGTGACCCCACTACAACCTATAAAAAAGAACTACAGGACTTAATTAGATCTTTTCCAAACCATGTCCAAAAAAAGACTAACTGACCTCATCCCTGCTGAGCCCAAGCCAGGGACATTGATAGCTTATCTGTCCTGCATAGCACCCATCCCCCCACTTCCTCCCCTGCCTGGTGTGACCCCACTGAGCACTTACCCCCATGCCCCCTCTTTATCCCCCCGCCTTCCTGTTTTCTCTTCACTGAGATTCACCCCCGGTTTCTCCTCACTCACCACACCACTTTAAAACCCTTTCCTATATCCTCCCCCATATCACCCAGCCATGCCCTATCGTGATACTTATGTAACCCTGGGTAGATTCCTATCCAATCCCACCCCTCTGACCACTCTACTCCCTTATCTGTTGCCCCTTTCTTTCTGCCCCCACCCAGCCAATGCTCTCATCTATTCTCTCATCCCCTCCTTTGATCACCACCACTTCTGACCCTCCATAACTCTACCTGCACACTCTAAAGCTCAGCTAACACTATAAATTGCTTGTCCACCTTAGGTATGCTCTAATATTGTTGCAGTAAAGTTGACCTATCCTACCTGATATATTTTAATTGTACTTGCATGAATCTGTATCGGTATGTACCTAATATACTTGCCTGATGTATATACCCCTATCTATTTTGTGATGTCCTTGTATTTTGTCCATTGCCTTACTACGTGGAACCTCTGTAAATGAGCTTTTAGGTCAAAGGTGTTAATCTGAAAATTCTAATAAGTAAATAAATTCTACATGCTGCCTAAATAGATAAACCTGGCAATCCAGGGAGACCCATAGTCTCTGGTAATGGTACCCTGACTGGGGGGATCTCAAGGTTTGTAGAAACCATTTTGAAACCACTGGTTATGGAAAGAGAGTTACATCCAGGACACTACACACCTCCTGTGTAAACTTTCTGGTTATAAGGACTTACCACCTGATACCATTTTAGCCATGATGGATGCAGCATCACTCTACACTAATATTCCACACAAGGATGCCATTTCAGCCTGCCATAAATACATACAGGAGAAAGGACTGGACCAAAATAGCAACCCTGAAGTGGTGGGGACACTTACTGAATTCATTCTGACACATAATAACTTCAGCTTCAATGGTAAACATTATGTTCAAACTATGGGAACAGCAATGGGCACCAGGATGGCTCCACAGTATGCTAATCTTTTTTTTGGCAGATTTGGAGGAGGACTTTTAAGGCACCGTGCACACAAACCACTCACTTATTTCCATTACATTGGTGATTTATTTATAATTTGGATGGAGGGTACTGACACACACAAGGATTTTCATTGGGAACTTAATAACTTCTACCCAACCATAAAGTTTTCCCTGGAATATTCTGCCACAAGTGTTAATTTTCTGGACGCGACTATCACCATCACGCATGGAACCTTATATACATATATTTACAGGAAGCCAACAGACAGAGATAGTTACACAAGAATAGCAATCACCCGAGTCACACTAAGAAATCTGTCATGTACAGTCAAACACTTCAGTATCAGCATATCTGTTCAAATGAGAAAGACAGAGATACGCATTTGGCTATGTTGGAAAACACCTTGATTGAGCAGGGACACTCTTCCAGAGAAAATTGACAGGACAATAGAATGTGCAACACAAGTATCAAGGCAACAACTACTTCAGTATAAGGAAAGGACAGCTACCAACAGAATACCTTTAGTAGTTGCATATCATTCTGACCTTGAACTTCTACACAAGATTATTAAGGTCCTCCACCCAATATTTAGTGAGGATGAAACCCTTAAGTGTATTTTTGAGGAACCCCCACTACTATCTTTTAAACAACCACCAAACTTAGCCAAACTAATTATTGGGAGCAATCTTTCACCAGAACAGAATGCCATGACACTTAATGGTATACAACCCTGTAATCAACTCAGATGTAAGACTTGTGAGCTCATTTCCACTTCAGACTGTGTGGTTACATCACAAAACAGACAATTCATGGTACAGGGGAATTATATACGTGCATCACAGTATGTTGTTTATTTCATTCAGTACAAGAGATGTCCACAAACAGGTTATGTTGGAGAGACAAGTCAGCTGCTCCTCACTAGAATGAACTCGCGCAGATATAATATTAATCTCAAGATGACTGAAACACCAGCAGGGCAACACTTTTCTCAGCTGGACCATTGAATCTCAGATCTGTCAGTAATGGTCTTAAAAGGAAATCTCAAAAGTATACAACAGAGGTGGGTTTTTGAAATCAAACTAATATTACTTCTCAATATGGTAATGATGGCATGAACACAGATTTGGGATTTATGGCACATTATAGGACTTGAACATACACAGAAGTTTTCTTCAAATGATAGACATATTATAGGACTTCAGATCTTCTTGGGTGTATGTGCATGGGGGTGTTGTAGGTATGATGGGTGTGGGGGCTGCTATTACATTGAGGTGGGTTTTTATTCAGGTACATGACATAATGGTGTTACAGTGTGTTCTGACTCTCCCAGAAGCCCTGACTGTCACCATTCAGAGCTCTGTTGTCTCAATTATTGACTATGGGCTTATCATCTATGGCTCTGCCCCCACTACTGCTCTTAGACGCATATCCACTTCCCTCAATAAGGCCTGCCGACTTCTCACTGGATCCCACCACCTCACACATACATGCGACCTCTATGCACAAACTGGATGGCTACAACTCACCAATCAGATAAAGTACCTAACCTGCACCATGGCAAAGAAAATAACTATGGGCATTGTGCCCCCTATAGTGTGTGCACTCCTGCACCCTAGCAATAACCCCCGCTCAACCAGGGAGTCCAAATCACAACTCCTGCAGGTTTCACATTGTCGTACCTCACAAGGTCAAAGATCTTTTGCCTACAGGGCCCCCAGCTGGCTAAATGGTCTAAACAGTTACATCTCCTCCACTCCTACCCATGGTGCATTTAAATCAAGGCTCCGCCTCTCTCTCACTGCCTCTAGCTCCTGTGATTGCCTTTACTAGCTGACCCCATGAATTTTTCCCTAACCTTATGCAGTTCTCTCTTCTATTAGCACTTGGTTACCCCTTAGCACGCGCTTCCCCATGTTATGTCTATGACAATGTTCCAGCTGCACTCCTCCTCTATAGCTCTCCACCCCTCTACTCTTCCTCTCTCTTGTCCTCTATCCTCTCTGCACCTCATCCGCTATCTCCTTATAACCTAGCCTCCAAAACATGTTTTGTTTCTCAGATGCTTTGTAACTCTCTTTAGCTTACACTTTTGTAACCTTGTCCTATGTATTGAATTTGTAATCTGACTTACATGTCTTATGTTTTGAATTGTAACCTGACGTGGAACCTTTGTAAAAGAGCCCTGGCTCAAAGGTATTGTAATCGTAGACCTAATAAATAAATAATAAATAAAAATAAATAAATGACTCATAGTTTACACCCATAATGAATACAAAAGCTATCTTCCCGAGGGGTGGGGTTAGGGTTAATTCCATTGGGTCTTATTCAGATTCCTTGCCTGTTACTCTTCATACAGTAGTTTTATTATATACTGTCATATTTTTGTACTCTGAACATATTGTAGTGCATGATCTCATTTGCATGGGGGTCCTGGACAGATTAAATTACATTGGACTAATATTGTAGTGATCTGTGAAAATGAAGGTATGTTAGGACTCGTGTCTCACATACATATAGTGTACATTCACTTCTATCTAGTTATCTACCCTGGGAAGATTGGAGTTTTTTTGCATTTTTGAACTCTGTTCATATATCTTCCATTTGGAGGTTCAGGATAAGTTTAATTCCTTTGGATAACATTTGAATTGATTGATGTGAATGATGATGCATTAGGACTCACGTATGTGTGTCTGTCTGTCTGTCTGTCTGTCTCCTCACAGCTAGTTATCCCACCCCCCGGGGGGAGGAATTTAATTCCTATGATTTCTTATTCAGATTACTTAGACACTTGTAGTACAGCAAGTTGAAATCTGTGCACATCAGATTGCATGGTCTTAGTTTCTTCATGGTCTTTGACAAGCAGCTTTTTGTTTGGCTCTTATACTGCTAATTTATATTATTATGTATAAATGTATAAATTCCTGTTACAGCACTAAAGGACTTAGGTTTATGGAGCATAATAACCAGTTTGAGAGTAAAGTTGGATAATGTTTCCAACTATTGCTCACATTAGGTAAACTTTACTTTAAACCCTTTGTATGCCATGTATATTTATTTTTTGTAGTTCTATTTTCTGTGGCTTATTTTTTTACTTACAATTATGACAATCTGATTGGGGTTTGTTTTTCATGAACTGCACTCATAATTGAGCTATACAGATCTATGCTCCAGATGTCCTTATCTTACTCTGAAGGTATCTCTAAGTCACTTTAATTTATGTGCAATGCACTCCTCGCTGTAAGCACATCTGACCTTTAGCCTTTTTCAGCTGAAGCTGAACTGGTATTCTCAGCTTCTGTGATGAGTCTTATGTTGTTTTTTGAATGAGTATTTTAAACCGATGGGAATTTTTTCTGTTTTTTTTTTCTGCATGATCTGGGTGTTAAAAGTTATGGCATTTTCTAAATAACTGTTATTACGCTTATGATGAAGGACTGGGCTGGTCAAAAAGCTAAAGCACTTTGTTCTTTTTGTTACAGCTATGTTGGTCTAATAAAAGGTATCACATAATTTTCTTCTGGTCCGGTCTAATAAAAGGTATCAAATCATTTGCTTCTGGATCTGTTGTTACAAACAAATTCATCTGGCCCTTTACTGACTTTTTCATCAAGAGGCATTAGGTCTCACCAATAACTCACAGGGGGGAGGGAAGTGAGCACTACTCCCTTCACAAAGGAAAAGGTCCTACAAGAGCTAGCTAAGCTCAGGGTGGATAAGGCAATGGGACCTGATGGCATACATCCCAGGGTACTTAAGGAGCTAAGGTTGGAACTAGCAGAGCCATTAACAGAACTGTTTAGCGAGTCTTTGAGCACAGGAGAGGTCTGAGAAGACTGGAGAAGGGCTCATGTGATCCCACTCCACAAGAGTGGTAGCAGGGAGGAGACAGGAAACTACAGACCACTCAGTCTTACCTCAGTAGTGGGCAAGATTACAGAGGCACTCCTTATGGAAAGGATAGTGCAACACCTGGAATCCATAGGGGCACAGGATCCAAGACAGCACGGGTTTACAAAAGGAAGGTCCTGTCAAACTAATCTCATAGATTTCTTTGACTGGGTAACCAGAGTGGTGGACCAAGGGGGAGCAATTGATGTCACCTACCTTGACTTCAGCAAAGCTTTCGACACTGTTCCACATAGAAGATTGATAAATAAGCTGGGTAGGCTCGGGGTGGGTCAGAAGTTGGTCAACTGGGTGGCAAACTGGTTGATGGGCAGAAAACAGAGAGTGGTGGTAAATGGTATACAGTCAGAAGAGATGCAAGTCACACGTGGGGTACCTCAGGGATCAGTCCTGGGGCCAGTCCTCTTCAATATCTTCATTAGTGACCTTGCAGATGGACTAGCGGGTGAGGTTTCTCTGTTTGCAGATGACACCAAGATCTGCAACAGAGTTGATGATCCAGATGGGGTGGGTAGAATGAAAAGAGATCTGGATAAACTAGCAAAATGGTCTGAAGAGTGGCAGCTGGGATTTAATGCAATGAAATACAAGATCATGCACATAGGGAAGAGAAACCCTGAAGCCACCTATAGGCTGGGAGGGGAGTTGCTGGCAGTCTCAAAGGAAGAAAGAGACTTAGTCATCATCATCACCGATGACCTGAAATCATCCAAGCAGACCTCTAAAGCAGTAGGTAAGGTTTGGGGGATGTTAGGGTGTATTAGTAGGGGTATCACAAGTCGTAAGAGGGAGGTAATAATCCCTCTTTACAAGATACTGGTTAGGCCCCATCTGGAGTACTGCGTGCAGTACTGAGCCACACCTTCACAAGGACATTAACTCAAATTGAGGCAGTCCAGAGAAGGGCAACCAAATGGTGCAGGGACCGCATCAGAAGACATATGGAGGACAGATTAACGGAGCTCAATATGTATACCCTTGAGCAAAGGAGGGAGAGAGATAATATGATCGAGACATTCAAACACCTCAAGGGCATTAACAAGGTGAAAGAGTCTAACATGTTTAAATATAAGAAAAATAGCAGGACAAGAGAACACAGCATGAGATTAGAGGGAGGCCGATTAAGGGGGAATGTGAGGAAATTCTTTTTCACAGAAAGGGTGGTGGATGCATGGAACAGCCTACCTCAGGAAGTAGTGGCTATGAATACAGTGCAGGGCATCAAACAGGCATGGGACAGGCATAAGGGAGCAATACAGATGAGTATGAATAGATAGGTCACTGACAGAGCAACGGTCGATGGCACATTTATAAGGTAGAAAAAGAAATGGGCAGACTGGATGGGCCTTGCATTCCTTATCTGCCATCAACTTCTATGTTTCTATGTTTCTAAACATGGCAATCCATGGTTTAGTTTGTGGATTTTACATTACCATCATGTAGTGTCTACTGGGCAAAGTAGACAGTTAACATGAAATGCAGTAACACCTGGGAACATTCTTAAGATAAGCATCAGTTTTAAAGATCAGCAGCCTTGCCAGTGAACACTCTGCTCATGCTGGAAAATGACTACTGACTGATTTGAGGGTGTTATTTACATAGACTATTGACTAGGGCTGGGCTGGTATAGTCCACTAGGTTTTGAATAGTGCAGCCAATTGATTTTAATGTCCAAAAGGATAGCCTCAGATCTTTGTGGATCTCTTCCAAGGCTATCCTTTTGGGGACAGATCAGAGCAGACACCATGCATTTATGGTATTAATGCCACTTATGTTGCCAGTTACATCTACTGGTACTGACACCATTAACTCAAATACTTTCCTCCATCCAGTACTCGCCTCTATTCCCAGTTGCTGGTCCTGGAAAAACACTAAATGTCTTTATTGTTACTGTATGTCACTTGGGAGCTAGCTCAAGACCCTGTTACCATAAAGTTCTCTCTCCCAAGCACCCTATATGGCATTGACAGATTCCAATCACCCACACAGGCCCCTCTTCTAGCTGCCTTTCTTAATAGCCCCATTCCTCTCCAATAACTTTTATAAGTTTCTTCCGGGGGTATAGTCCTCTACCCTGTCTCCCCCAAATCCATTTTGGGTAGGGATCCCAGATCGCGTCCTTGTAGTAGCAATTGTGAAAAACACAGAGCTAACAATTCCTTTTGTGTTAGCCCCTTTCTGCCGCCATAGTTTGACACAACCATGAACTGTTTAGGCACTAAGGAGCCTAGCAGGCAGCCATATGTGTACCTTACTCTATTTGAGCATTTTCTAAGCATGATTATATAATCATGGATGCTCCCATAATCAAAATCAACATCAGCAGCTCTGACTGTTGCATGTTTAGATGCTGCATGTTGCTACAGTTTACTGAACCATCATTTCCCCACCCCTTATCTAAATTTGCAGTGGCAGTAGCAGGTAGCTAAAGAATAGCAGGTCTCAAGGTCTCAAAGCATACAACTTTGATGACAGATCTTTAGGCAGTTTATAATGTCAGATGACTCAGTAGTTTCCACTTTCTGGGGAGCTATGGGGGGGGATGTAAATGCAGTTTAAGTACCCATGGGAGTTGCCTGGGCTGGGAGGTGCTAGTGCTAGCCAGGGTTACTTTTTTAAGACCTCTTGGGGGTGGTGAGGGGGGTGCAGAGGGAGTGGGATGTGAGTAATATTTTTGGGGGGCAGAGAAAAGTTGGGAGCTTTCCAGTAGTGTGCTGTAGGCTTTTTACTACAGTTTACAGTACCACAGGAAAGGACAGTTACAGTGTGTATGGCATTTATTTCCTCCAGGAAAATGGAACCTTTTTTTCATGGTTATACTCACTGTGGGGAAAAATCAGTCACCAGAACCACCAAGCCAGTGGTTCACAGTGCAGTTAAAACACTCTGGGAGGAACTCTAGTGTTTCGCTAACAGGTGACATTTTAACCAGGACATCTGGGTTATCACTTACTATTGCAAAAGGTGCCATGCGATCTTTGACTGCCACTGGAATAACCCCCAGTGATTACCAGAAAATACCATGGGTTTAGTGTGTCATTCAAAGGTTGGAATCTGCAGCAGTGCAGCCCACCCCTTCCCTTACTTTATTGCAGTATCAATAATATGTACAAACTGATATCTGCTGTACGAGACTTAAACCCACATCTTGGACCCTGAGGTGAGAGTGCTACCAAGTGAGCCCCTGTGACACTAACACAGGCACACATATTGATGGATTCCATGGGTTTGACATCTTGGGGCCCTTTTCAACAGTTTCCATTTCCATTACTCATTTATTTTATGTAGGGAAATAAGCATATAATTGCATATAAAGTGTTGGTGTATAGAGCCTGATTTCTCTAGAATACAGTAGTTTAATTATCCCCCTGAATGTGTAATGTAAAAGTTGCTCCCCTCTTGTCTGTTTATTTGTAAAGCTATTCAAGTAAATAGAAAAACAATCCTAAGTAACTTTTGACAGCTTTAAACATCAACTGTATTTTTGCAGCAGTGGAAAATCCATTGTAGAATATTTGAAATGATCTAAATAAACTCGCAACTGTATCTCTTGCCAACCACATAGCAGCTGGTGTTATTAGGCACTAGTGGAGCTATATAAATTATTTTAATCTCTGGTCTTTGATTGGTCCATTAGGTCAATGTCAGCATATGCTGACTCTAGTGTTATTTGTAGTGTTTATGGCAATATAAATTGACAACAAAGTTTGTTAATCCAAATTACACTTGCTAAATAATAAAACTAAAACATTACTGCTTTTGAATTGATGACAGTAATTCAGATGGATTGCCACCACCTTTAGGACATCACTAACTGCATTATTATGATTGGCTCCATTGTCTTTAAACAGTATTGCAGGCATGCTGTAGACATTTTTAGAGATGGCTGTGAAACAGACACACAAGCCCACAAATGCTGAATGCCTTTTTAGGACACTTTTTATGAAATGGGTTCTTGGATTATTAGCAAAGGATCATTAAGTATTTAATAGAAAATTAACTAAGCAAATGACAGTATATAATGTAATTCATTGACTGTTTTAGCTCTAATGGGCAGTCACTGTTGATTTAACTGAATCTTAAAAATGCTAACAGACCAGTGTGGGAAATGTGCTGGTGAGGGATACTGCTGGCAGATCCATCACACTGACCTTTTAGTAATAAGCTACAGCTCGCTGTATGACCACTGTCCCGTGCCATTTTAGTATTTTTGTTTACTTCTTCACAGATATCTCAGCATCACAGCTGAATCTTTTCAGACGCAGAAAATAACATGTAAAAAATAGGAATCCAGTTTAATTTACTGATAAATTAGAATTCAGGTATAAATCACTCCTTAAGCTATTATAAAGTTGTTCACAGGGGTCACAGCTTCCCAGTTGTAAGTCCAACATGCTAAATCCCCATTTCCCTCCTCCTTGCATACAGGAACATTTTAAGTACCCTCCACCATCATAACCATGAATAAGCTGCCATGTAATCCATACCTACCTTGGGATGAGGCTGCATTTGTTGTATGTCCCTATATTTTACATTGTGGCTCTCTTTGACAGCCACTAGTCTTCCCATGGCCCAAGAGTGATATACTGTATTCTTTTGTGTGCACATATTACAGAACATCAGCAGGTGGCACTTTTATGCTAAAAACAAAAGTCCCTTCCATTAATCATAGCCTAGTACAGACCATAGAAATGTCTGTTTCCCCAAACATTTTATTTAATTTCTACATCTTTTCTAATATACAAACATACAAAGAAGCCAGCAGAAGAAGACCATGTGGTCTATCAGGTATGCTCATATTGCAGGGTCCACAGCTTGACCTAATGTCCCTGCCCTCCCTCCCCACTACTCCCATCCTCCCTACCCATGATTCTTGCCTTCCCCCTATGCCTATCATAGGCCCTCTTAAAGCTGCCCACTGTCTTCAATGAGATGACCTCTTCCGGCAGTGCTTTCCAAGTGTCCACCACCCTCTCTGGGAAGAAGTGCTTCCTGACCTCCCTCCTAAACCTCCCACTCTCCAGCTTAAGACTGTGCCCTCTTGTGATATGGTTGCCACTCAGCTTAAAGAGATTCTCCTTATCAACCTTATTTATCCCTTTCTAGTACTTGAATGTTCCAATCATATCCCCTCTCACTCTCCTGTCTTCCAGGGAGTACATGTTCAGTGCCCTTAGCCTCTCCTCATATGCCTTGCCCTGCTGATCATCTATCATCTTTGTAGCACTCCTGTGTACCTTCTCCAGCAGGTTAATGTCATTTTTGAGGTGTTGGCACCAGTACTGAACTCCATACTCTAGATGTGGCCTTATCAGTGACCTGTACAAGGGCAGTATAACCTCCTCTCTCCTACTACTGATCCCCCTAGCTATGCATCCCAGCATCTTGTTTGCCTTTGCTGCTGCTTTCTTGTACTGTGTGGAGTGCTTCAGGTCACTAGTGATCATCACTCCAAGGTTCTTCTCCTCCTCCTCTGATGCAGTTACTCGGACTCCACCCAGTTTATACTCTGTCCTGGGATTCTTGGCTCCAATATGCATAACTTTGCATTTCTTGGCATTGAAATCAAGCTGCCAGATCCTGGACCACCTCCCTAGTGTTTCCAGATCTTCCTGTAGGTCCCGTATCCCTTCAGCTGTGTCCACTCTCCCACAGAGCTTGGTGTCATCTGTGAATAGGCACATTTTGCCTTTAATGCCATCCCCAATGTCATTGATGAAGACATTGAACAACACCTGCCCCAGCACAGAGCCATGTGGGACCCCACTGGTTACCGCTCTGGTGCCAGATAACTCTCCCCCCATCACCACCCTCTGGGTTCTGTCCCTCAGCCAGTTTTCCACCCATCTGACCATCGTTTTCCCAACTCCAAGATCCACCAACTTCCTTATCAACCTTTTGTGGGGCACAGAGTCAAAGGACTTGCTGAAATCAAGATAGAGGATGTCCACCACTTGGCCCCTGTCTACTGTCTTAGTGACACAGTCAAAGAATCAATCAGATTTGTTTGACATGATCTCCCCTCCCCCCATGAACCCATGCTGCCTCTCATCCTGGAGACCATGTTCCTCTAGATATTCCACCAACATTTCCTTTAGTATGGTCTCTATGAGCTTGCCCATAATTAAGGCCAGACTGACTGGTTTGCAATTCCCTCGATCATCTTTGGGACCGCTTTTGTGAAGGGGCACTACATATGCTGTTCTCCAGTCATGTAGTGCCACATCTGACTCTGGTGAATTATTAAATAGGTCTGCTAGTGGCCCTCTCACTTCCTCAGCCAGTTCCTTTAGTATCCTTGGATGTACTCTGTCCGGGCCTGGTGATTTGTCAACTTTCAATGCCAGCAGACCTTCCCTCACTCTATCCTCCTCTATCACTATGTCTCTGTTCCCCTTCCCCCGCTCCTCTCTTCCCTCCTGAAGGCATTGGTCCATCCTTCTCCCTGGTAAAGACAGAACAGAAGTATTCATTTAGTATCTCTGCTTTTCCTCCATTATCCTCCACCCACTCCACACCTTTCTTAAGCCTAACAATCCTTTCCTTCTTGTCCCTTTTCCTCACTTATATAGTGAAAGAAAGCCTGCTCCTCCTTCTTAATTCCTTCAGCTATTTGAAGCTCCTTCTGTGCCTTTGCTCACTGGACTTCCTTACTTGCCTCACTAGCCAACCTTAGGTAATTTTCCCTATCCACCTCTCTCTCTTGGTCTTCCTGAATTTTCTATAGGCCAACCTCGTTTCCCTTACTGCCTTGGCAACCCAAGAACTGAACCAGCTGGGCACTTTGGCCCTTGTGTTCTTCCCCCTGAGCCTAACACACTCATCTGTGGCACTCAGTATTCCTTCCTTAAAGAGGACCACGTTAGGTCCACCCCCATGTCTGCTCTGATGCACAACAGATGGCTCCTTAGTACCTCACCAATTTTCCTGAAGTCTGCCCTCCTGAAATCCAATATTTTGGTCTTAGGATGCTTTCCCTGCCCATATCCAAATGGAACCACACTGTGCAATGGTCACTTCCCCCCAGTGGCTCCCTGACCATTATTTCCTGTACATGCTCCCCATTTGTGAGCACCAGATCAAGAATTGCCTCAACTCTTGTTGGTTCAGTGACACCCTGAGTCTGGAACTGACTCTGCAGTCCTTTCAACACTTGACTCTTAGCACATGTTGTGGATGGTATTCTCCAGTCCACCTTGGGCAGGTTGAAGTCCCCCACAATTACCGCCTCTCCTTTCCCTGCAGCTTTCAGTATTTGTGAGATCAGTTCCCTATCTCTCTCCTCATCTTGATTGGGATGTGTGTAAACCACCCCCAACCTCACCTTTCTCCCTCTTTTGGACCTTAACTGAACCCATAATGCCTCCAAGTCTCCTTCCTCGGACTCCTCCCTCATGCAAGTTAGTCCCTTCCTGATATAGACTGCCACCCCTCCCCCCTTCCCGAGTACTCTGTCCCTCCTGCATAGTTTATATCACACACAATATCACAAATGTTTAAACACAAATTACGATATCTTAATCTTGCCAATGTGTTTGACACACTTGCTTTCCCCTCCTGCTTGTTAATCTGGTAGATGTAGACCTCTCTGCCTTCTAGATCCAATGGTTCTGCTTCTACCTACCTACCCTGTACCAATCAGTTCTTATAGGTGATTCCTTTCTTCCCTCCAGTTTACTCAGCTGTCCCCAAAGCTCTGTCCTGGGTCCTATCCTGTTTTCCATCTTCATAAATAGCCTGTCAAAAGTGTTTTCCTCTGTGTACATTCACATGTATGGTATGTAGATGAATAAGTGGTCATTATTCCCCTGAGCTGGTACTACAGTGCATCTTTGATAGTCCAACACCGGTTCCACACTAACCAACTCACCTTGAGCTAAGCAAACTGAACTCCCCCCACTTAATAAGTGGAAATGAGCAATGGGTAGGCAGGAATAAATGAAATAATCATAACTTCTGTATTGCACATTAGTAAAGCAAATAAGCATACCAATTTGTGCTGTGACTACAAGTTTAAAATCTTTCACATCTTGAGATTCAGGTGTACAATGTCCTGGTATTGTCAAAGTGTGTGTGCAGATAGTAATACAGTCACTTAATAGTGACATAGTACTGCAGATACAAAAAACGTTAAAGTGCCAAACATTTCGCATAGTAATTATTCCTAGCCTTGCTCCTATGAACTCCAGGGGCCAGCTAACCAAAACACTTTGCTACTAGAGCTTCACCCCCTGACAGAGCTTTAGTAGTGAAGTGCTATGAAAGTGCAATATGGCAGTTATGAGTATTTTATTTCTTCTCACCTATCCACTGCTCGTCCTCACTTATTGTTTTTTTCCATCAGGACTGTTAATTTTGAATAAGGACCTCAGACAGATCCTTGATGAGCATGTCTTCTAGACCACTGTGCATGAATACTTTTCCTTTCAGGACTACTAATGCTAAGAAAACTGTCCATGTGACCTTTGGTAGTAGACAGAGGTTGGACAGGACCCCTGATTCTCTCATTTGAAGACCTTGGAGGGTTCATTTTACAGGTAGCTCCCTCCTCATCAGGCTGGACCAGCACCTTGGGATTTTCAAACCTACAGATGCTGTCCACTCTGAACTCCTCCCAGATTGGATGAACTGTACTGGGGCAAGTATTGTATCCACCTCTGTGCTTGTCATATGCTCATGCTTAACATTATCTTCCTGACCTTTGATTATGGGGATGTGGATTACTGTGTACCCCTCAAGTCTACTCTTGCACCTCTGAACCCCTTTTACCACATTGTCTACCACTTTACCCTAAATAGACCCCCTTCCCAGGAACTCTCCAATGATCCCTTTTGCCTCATTTATAGCTAAATTCTGTCTCGCTGCCCACCTTTGCTACCGCTCCTCTCTCCAACTTCTTCCTACTCTCATAGGAACTCAGACTCCCACATCTTCAAAATCCCATGTTCAAAATCTTTACTAGGCATGCCTCCTTTTCATATAGACTGTCTAACCCCTGGAATGACCTACCCCCTCATTCCTTCCCCTTTTCCCCTAAAGGTCCTACTCCCCAAAATCATGGCTCACCTCTTCCCCGTACCTAAGTCTTCTCTTTCTTTGTGGCTCCCTACAGTTCCCCTTCTCACTGTTAAACTCTCCTGGCTGTTGCCCCCCCCCCAACAGTGTCTTTCCTCATGTCCTCAGTTTTCTGCCTTGTTGGCAACTACAGTATCATTGTATAGACAAGCAACAGCGCACAGCATGGCATGTGTTGTAGGCTTTATCCATGGGTAAATCCCATAACCACAGTACACATACATGCACTGGGGTGCATTATTGCGATTATGAACTAGAGCTATAACATAAAAGATTAAAACAAAAAATGTTTAGGTCCAAAGTGCTGTATTTCACCGAATAGATGCTGCCCTCCAATACAAGCTGCAGGTCATAAGAAATATTTTTATAAAAGCCACCCTCAAATAGAAGCCAGGGCTTCAAAGCAGGGTTGAAGTCATGTCAGATAAAGCATTGTAGGTGGCACTCCTTATGATTTTTATCTCTGTAAATATAATTATGATATTTCTGTTTAAAATGTTTGATCATAGCTCATGTCTGTTGTGCTGATGTTTCTAAGAAGT
Source organism: Neoceratodus forsteri (assembly GCA_016271365.2). NCBI lineage: Eukaryota > Metazoa > Chordata > Ceratodontiformes > Ceratodontidae > Neoceratodus > Neoceratodus forsteri. Next base: position 582,921,506 of record CM028131.1, read on the forward strand.
AGGCTTTTAACTATGCATTTTATCATATTCGGGAGGTGTAATATTTTCTTTTTCACACTTAAAATAGGAGTTTGCAATACAAGCTTCCCTCAAATATAGGCTGCTTTGAATACAAACTGCAGGTCAAAATAAATACTTCTAGTAGAAGCTGTGGCTTCTATTTGGTGAAATATGGTAAATAAATATTTGGTAATTAATCATCCAGTTACATTAAAGAGCTAAAGGTTAGCACAGCATTATTTTATGAAATGCAACTGTTCAATATCAAACATGAAAATCTGAACTACTATACAGGTTTCTGTCACCCCAAAATAGAGAAAGATCGAACTAGATTTGTTGTACTTCCTTTCATCCTGATGTGGTAGTTGGAAGATGTGAAAGGGAAAGTAACATCTGCAGGACTTGCCTTACAACACATGAAGGCGCTCTTTCAAAACAAGGAATTGAACTTAACTTTGCATGTCCTCAGTCTGGAAATATACTATATTAAAATATAGCTCCATCCATATTATGGAAACAGGAGACCAGAAGTGATATTACAGTTAGACAAGCTGTGCCTTAAGAGATGGTTCTAATTTCTATTAAATAGGCAATTGACTATTTATAAATTGTGCTTTAATGTGTTAATAAAAGATTTTTTACTTCTATAATAATTCCATGGTGTGTGGAATGAAAGCACAAACAAGGTAGTTGCAATAAAAAGAGAATGTCTTCCACTAACATATTACAACATAATTAATCAAATAGCCAATTGCCTATTTAACAGAAGTGAACTGCTGCTCATTAAAGAACAACTGATATAGCTAAGAAAATAATAATTATAATATTTGGACAAAATATAATTTAAATATTTCCAATATTAATTTTCCCTTTACTCCTTATTAGGGACACTGGCATGAAAACTGACTTCTTGCACTATAAAGTTCATCTCATCTTGCTGTTCATTCTCCACTTGAAGTCATAGTGTACTGCTCTTTTTGTGAAAACACAAGCTGCACCTGTGAAATGGTTGTGCTGTCAAAACCAAAGGATTAGGACTTTAGTTGAGATGCAGCTGTCAGAACAGATGAATTCTAAGAGACAAAAGTCCTGTTTACATTCACAGACACTGTACGTAGTAAGAAAGAACAAGGGACAGGACAATGCTTTTTTTCTTAGGCTGAGCAGCCCTTCTGTAATGCCAGCCACCCCAGCCCTGTCACCCAGGCTTTCCACCAGGAGTTATAGTTGTGCAAGGGCAGCATGACCTGGGTGCTCATTGGGTGCAGGGCCTGCCTGTGACTGGAAGTCAGCTAGCCACCCAGAGCTCTTTTTCCTGTTTTCTCCTTACCTTGGAGGAGCTGGCATGCAGTGCCACCCAAGAAAGCCCTACACATACTTCTGTGCATAGGACAAGAATGGCTGCCTCTCCTCACCATCCCTTTCAAGACAGTCCCTGGTTGCCATTCCCTCAGCCAACACTACAGACAAGGCTAGCGCCAGGCACTGTAACCCTCCTTCCCAAGTGAGGGGAGCAGTCCTTTGGATGCTCTATCTTCTCTTTCCCTGGCCAACCCCCTCTAACCCTCATCTGCTCCAGAACCTGGGTCGCCAGTGCCTCAACCCTCCATGTCACTTAGCAAGTATAGAGTTTATTGTAATGCTGTTTATGGTTATGTGTGTAACTTATTTGTTACCGAGCACACTTTTGTAAACAGAGTTTTCCTACCCACACTTGGTACTCAAAGTATGTATCATGCACACAACCCTGTTTATGGGTAACGCAAGCAGGGGTCTCTTCCAACACATCACTAAGTCCTGCTCATTGTTCAGTTGTAAGGGATGCTAGAAAGTAAGATATTTGAAGTCTTTCTTCCTGGAAAGCAAGCACATTACTTCAGGGAGCCACCTGCCCTTTATCAGCCGAGTGAGCTAGAGACCCCAGGTCAGTGCCAAAACATGGTCTTTCACAAGGCAGCACAAACATGGTGCTTCTGAACCATGAAACCTGCTTAGATGTTAATAACTAATTGGAATTGCTTGAATCTTATGTAATGTTAATGTGCTATTGCCCAAAACTCTGAAATACAAAGCTACATTGGCATTAAACTGGTTGCATTTCTGGTTATAATAGATCTTAAGGAATAAAAAAAAATCAGGGTGCTGGAGGGGATGCCATAATAATCATTGCTCTGTAAAGGTTGACTCACAAAGCAAGGATGTAGAATGAGGTTCTGAGACCACTCCCTGCCACCACTACCTCCCCTACTACCTGCTCCTTTATGAAGAATCTCATTTGCACATAAAATAGGTGACAACATTTTCTACATAGATGCCAAGGAAGACTTTTTGATTATGTAAGTTGGCTTTTGCTGGAAAATACAACACCATACACTTTAGAATACAGTATGTAGAACAGTTGTACAGTATAGTACAAGAGTCTTAATATAGCTCAGTTGTCATCAGCCAAACCACAAGACTAGAAGTATGTTGGGTCACTTTGTGGGCTTATATCCAATTGTTTTGCAAAAGTTTATTTTAATTTTTTTGTTTGGTTTTCAAAATAGAAAATAAGAAAGGAAACATGGGCCCTATGCATGTATGTGCAGAGTGGCTACGCGCCGTGCAGAGTGGCTACGCGCCATGCATCCGTGGCGCATAGCCACTGTGCACCCATTGCTCTACTCATGCAGGATACACAAAATGGGGCATACAGCCCCTGCATATCAGATCCCCCAGCCACATGGACAGCAATGTGCTTGGTGTGGACAGGGGGCATGTCCGCAGTATACAGTATGCACTGTACACTATGTCATGGGGTGCTGGGACCTGGGGTCATAGGAGGGGGCTGGCTATGCCAGGTGGAACCCTGCCCCACTGCGTGCCCCCATGGACTATCCCCCTGGTCACGGCAGCAGTGGGACCTGACAATCTGAGCTGCCGCAGCCCATTAGGCTGATGGGGAAGCTGCGGCAGTGGAACGAGAGAGTGCCCGTACACATCCACATGTCCCACCCAGTGCCATCAACCCCCCTCCCAACAGATGGCAACCCTGCCTAGTGACTGCCATGTATCCCTCGCACACATGGTAGCCCTGACCCGGTGATGCCATAGACATTCCTCCCCCCCTCACAAACACAGGTGCCCTGCTGCAACATCCCAGACCCCTGTACACGGTACCCCTATGGAAGCATTGGTGGCTGGTGGTCCCCCTACCCACAGCACCGATACCCAGGCAAACATGACAGGAGCATGCTCGGCTGGCCCAGTAGTCCCCCTGACCCCAGATGCCATCCCCCGTGCACCTCCCTGGAAGTCAGTAACTCACCCCATGGCACCAACACCATACCTGCACAGCTGGTGCTGCAGCCGGATTGCCAGTGGCACAGCCCTCCACACACCACCTTAGCCACTGGCCATCCATGCAATGCTGGGAACATGCAGCCTATTAATAGGGGCACATTCCCAGCATCACTCAGATGGACAGCAGCTGAGTCGGTGTGCAAAAGGTCTGTGCCGCTGGCTGTCTGGCTGCAGAACCAACTGTGCAGGTATGGGGGGGGTGTCAGTGCTGCTGGGGTGGAGGGAGCCATTGACTATCAGTGAGGTTCGGGTGGGACAGGATCGGGTGTGTGTGGGCCTGGGGCAGCAGAGCTCCCCGGGGTGGTAATGTTGCACACTGGGGTCGGGGCAGCCATGTGTGCGGTGTGGTGGGGGGGTGCTTCTGCTGGTACAGGAATGGAATGGCATGTGGAGGGTACCTTGCTGCATGGGCACTGGGCTGCCTTGTGTTGGGGAGAAGTACAATGGTGCAGTGGGTGGACCCTGTGCACCAGGGGCTCAGCCATAGGGTCCGCCCCCACCTGGGGCATAGCCACACAGGTCCGGGTGTCCACTGGAGCAATTCATTCACATGACCCACACCTATACGTGTTAGGGATCCACTGAGAGACCATTGCCGGGCATCCCATTGGATGCCCGACTGGGTCTGCAACGCTGCCCTTGGCTGCCCTGTAGAGTATTGCGTGCTGAGGGTGGGGAGCCACAGACAGGCGGCAGGCAATGGTGACTGCTGGATGGGCGCACCTGTCCACAGGTGCAGAACTATGCAAGTGGGATACACTCCTCCAGTGTGTATTTCCTGCCCTTTCATGAGTTGGGCCCCATATTAGATTACAACTTATAGTTATGCATGTATTTTGATAAAAATAAGCACCATTATTTCAATTACTTAAATGAAAAATATGTTAAAGGAAAATGTCAGAAATCAGTAAATTAAATAACTAGGTTTATAGACGGTACTGTGATGTAATATTAAAAGGAAAAAGAAAAGACTACCAAGGATGTGAGTAGATACCAAGCTCCATTAGCAAAATGAAATGTGACATCCACTTTATACCATCTGCACTATGTGTATGGGGGGGGCTGTCCTGTTTGAGGTTCCATCCATCAAATGAGACATTAAATCTTGTTGTCTTCTGCTGTGTTGCTTGTCCAGTTAGAATATATTTAATAGACTCTTTTTGTAAGAATAGGAGGATTTTTTATTTGAAAGTAGGTAAAAAGATGCAAACAGCAGACACAAATTACTGTACTGTATATGTTCTCCAGTGTACAGTAAGGCATACCACAGTGTCCAAGGGCAGTAGCACTTACCCTTTATTCAGGAGGTATGTGTTGTATATATTTTTCTATAATCCTTGTAATCTACTGATCTTCATGCACTACTGCTCTGAGATGCATTGTGAGTTTACTCACCCCATGAATTGCTGACCCATTACATTCAGAGGAACCTCAGCGTGTTTGATGGATACTGCATGCTTAACCTGCAATCATTTTCCATGGTCTCCACCTGCCTCCTACATGTTGTTTGAGGGTAGAATCTGTCATTCATATTCTTATGTTTCTTATTTGCCTATATTTGGAGCCACTCACGGAAACATAACTAGTTGCTATCCCTAACTTTCAAAGGAATATTGTAGTCCTCAAAAACAACTAGAGTGGTAGGAACTTACTTGAAAGTGCAGGTATTTAAACAAAAAGGTACATAAAAATAATCTATTATTTGATCATACAACAGTTTTCTCAAACACCATGTAAAAAGTGGAAATTTCATTTCCACTTCCAAATCATTTTGTAAGCATTTACCACATAAGAGGGTAAGGAACCCCTGTGTACAATACTTGGTTTAACAATTTTTTATGTAAGAAAGCCTATCAAAGTATTATAGGTGTCCTGGCTTTACATTTCCACTATCCATAAAACAAGTTACACCATACCTCTACAGTTTTGCAATGTATGAGACCCTTTTAGCTATATTTTGATAAAGTCAGTAGGGCTTGATTCACAATGGCCAAATTGCATAAATTTTGACTTTGATGGCAGATAAGGATCACTTTGCCCACCTAGTCTGCCCATTTCCTTACTTACTGGATAAGCTGCAGATCCTACTTAACCAACAGTCTAGTTCTTCCTACCCCCCCCACAAGAATTGCCTTATGTTTGTCCCATGCATTCCTGAATTCTCCCACTGTTTTAGGCCTCACAACTCCCTCAGGAAGGTGGTTCCATGCGTCCATCACCCTCTCTGTGAAAAAATACTTCCTCACATTGCCCCTGAGCCAACCCCCCCTCTATCTTCAAATTGTGTCCCCTTGTTCTTGCACATCTCTTTTTCTGAAATATGCAACCCTCTTGGCCTTTGTAACAGCAGAAATTTATATTAAAGAGCTAGTGTACTGCTTGGAATTAACAGTAATTTTCAGATGTAGTCAGCTATCACTTCCAATATCTGAAGTATTTTTTAGTTTTCTGTTTGGTAATTAGAAAGTTTTCCACCTGGCAGTACTGGGGTGATGTGCAGAGCAGCACTCTGTCTGGAGGGAAAGAAAGTCAGTTCTGTTCCTTCCACTGCATCATCAGAAAGGAGACCAAACACCTTGAGGCACCACAGTCCTGGCAGCCTGAGCAGTGACTTTCACAAGCTACAAATCAAAATGCAGAAATTGTGACATCACTAGTAACCAGGGAGAGCCAGCCCCTGCTACTTCATGTGAAAGTGAAACCTGTCAGTGAGAAATGGTTCTCATTGGTTACTAGTGATGTCATAGTCAACATAGTCATAGCAAATCAACAAAACACAATGAAGGAAAAAAACGCTATGGTTCTCAAAAGAGGTGGCAGGGAAGGTTAAGGAGAAAAGGATAGCATTCAGGAAATATAAGGAAACACAGAAGTAGCAGGACAGAGAACTTTATCAGTTAAAGCAGAAACAGGCTGGGAAGGCAGTCAGACTAGCAAAAGCCCAAACCGAGGAAAGGATAGCCAACTCTGTTAAGAAGGGGGATAAGACCTTTATAGGTACATTAGGGAGCGAAGAAAGACCAAAGGAGGGATACTGAGGCTTAATAAAGGGGAGGGATTGTGGGTAGAGGGTGACAGTGAAAAAGCAGGGATACTGAACGGATATTTCTGCTCAGTATTCACAAAGGAAGAGGAGGGGGAGGTACCTAAACCAAACAAGCGAAACACTCTGAAGACGAGGGTCGATACCAGTACATTTACAGAAGAAAGGGTTCTGAAAGAACTAATCAAATTGAAGGTGAACAAAGCAATAGGGCCTGATGGGATTCATCCAAGAATTCTAAAAGAACTAAGGGTAGAACTAGTGTCACCACTGACTACTCTCTTTAACAAATCATGGGAGGATGGGGTGGTACCTGAGGACTGGAGGAGGGCAGATGTGATTCTTCTTCACAAAAGTGGGAGCAGGACAGAGGCAGGAAACAACAGACCAGTTGGTTTGACCTCAGTGGTAGGGAAAATGATGGAATCACTTCTGAAGGAAAGAATTGTTGAGTACCTAGAGGCCAGTGGGGCACAGGACCCAAGGCAGCATGGATTCATGATGGGAAGGTCATGTCAGATGAATCTAATAGATTTCTTTGACTGGGTGACCAAAGTAGTAGACCAGGAAGGGGCTGTGGACATGGTCTACCTAGATTTTAGCAAGGCATTTGATATAGTCTCACACAAAAGATTAATACACAAATTAGCCAGCCTTGTAGTGGATCCCAAGGTGGTAGCCTGGATAAAAAATTGTCTAGACAACAGGATGCAAAGGGTAGTAGTAAATGGAGTCCACAGTGAAGAAAGGAGGGTTACCAGTGGGGTACCGCAGGGTTCAGTACTGGGATCGGTCCTTTTAATGTCTTTATAAGTGACATTGCAGAGGAACTGGAAGGAAAAGTATGTCTCTTTGCAGACAACACAAAGATCTGAAACAGGGTTGATACACAAGATGGAGTGGAAAGGATGAGAAGGGACTTGGCAAGGTTGGAGGAATGGTCAAATGTATGGCAGCTCAGATTCAGTGCAAAGAAGTGCAAGGTAATGCACCTGGAAACAAAGACCAGGGAAGAGTACACAATGGGGGTGAGATACTGACAACAATAAAAATGGAAAGGGACCTGGGGGTAATTATATCGGATGACCTAAAGGTGGGCAAGCAATGTGAGAAGGCAGTAAGGAAGGCTGGGGGATGCTGGGATGCATAGGGAGAGGCATCAATAGTAGAAAACAGGAAGTTGTTATCCCTCTGTACAGACAGTTGGTGAGACCCCATCTGGAGTACTGTGTGCATTTCTGGAGACCCCATCTCCGCAAAGACAAAGACAGAGTGGAGGCTGTCCAGAGGAGGGCAACCAAAATGGTGCAGGGTCTGCACCAGAAGACATACGAAGAAAGACCAAATGAGCTTAATATGTATACCCTTGAGGAAAGAAAGGAGAGAGAGGACATGATAGAAACGTTCAAGTACCTCAAGGGAATCAAGAAAGTCCAAGAGGGTGGCATCTTTCAGAAAAATAGATGTGCAAGAACAAGGGGGCACAATTTAAAGATAGAGGGGGGGATGGCTCAGAGGTAATGTGAGGAAGTATTTTTTCATGGAGAGGGTTGTGGATGCATGGAACAGCCTTCATGAGGAGGTCGTGGAGTCAGGAACAGTGGGGGAATTCAAGAATACATGGGACAGACATAAGGCAGTCCTAGTCCTAGTAGGAGGAAGTAAGCTGTTGGTTAACTAGGATCTGTAGCTTATCTGTTAGGTAGGAAAATGGGCAGACTAGGTGGGCCAAGTGATCCTTATCTGCCATCAAATTCTATGTTTTTATGTTTCTATAGTCAGTGTTGTCTCAGTGTTGATGTAGTGGGAGGAACAGAACTGACTTTTTTCCCCTCCAGAGTGTTGCTCCACACAGCACCCCAGTACTGCCAGGTGGAACATCTTCTAATTAACAAACAGAAAAGAATAAATACTTGAGATATAAGAAGTGATAGCAGACTACTTCTGAAAGTTACAGTAAATTGAAGGCATTTTCTAGGCAGTACACTAGCTCTTTAATGCTCACATTTCAGAAGAAGAGTTGGGTGGAGAATGTGAGGGCTGCAGAAATATAAATTTAGAACAACTTAAAAGCTAATTCATGAAATTACTATGTAAGGTATAGTTTATCCAGGTAAGGCTGTATGAATGCAACAGAACAATCACTAACAGTTACCTCAAATGGTGCCTACTGCTATCAACTCAATTGCAAATGATGTGGTCATGTGTGAAAATGCATGGCTTTGAAAATAATATTTATAGGTGATCAGTAAGGTCATAGATTGCTCCTTAGTCTTCTGTGTGCTGACATTAGCTCATCAGAAGAGATTATGTGTGTTACTGGTGTCAGTGTTAATGTTTTTGGTTCATTTGGAAGAAAAAGTGTTTCTGCGTCAGTTTATTGCTGAGAGGTGGTGCTTCAGGTCACACTTCAAAAGTACATACTGTAGCACTTAATGAATGAAAATAAAAACATGACTACTGTGGGGCCATTGTGGTTTTTCTTAGCTTGTCCTGTTTTACATATTTCAGATCTGTGAATCACAGTGTAGAGTACCTTCATTCTTAGCCCACCTTGCAGTTTGGTTTAAACTGGCTTTTCAACCCCAACTTCCATTGTCTTCCATGATGAAGCTGGATGGGGGTAAGAGAGATATCAGGAAATATTTCTTGTCTGAAAGTGTGGTAGATGCATGGAGTAGACTGCCAGCTGAAGTGGTGGAGGCAAAAACAGTGGGGGCTTCAGGCATGTGTGGAATAGACATAGGGATGTTTTAGAAAACAGGCATAGAGGAGGGACAGTCACCAGAGAGCAGTTTGGGTCTGCAGAGACAAATTAGGCAGGGAGTGTCTGGATGTGCCAAACAGTCCTTTTTGACAACAAATTCTATGTTTCTGTTTGCAAAGGATTCAGGAAGATGATTTACAAAGAATATTCTTGGACTTTGACTGTAAAAGGGATCCATGAGAGAGTTTTTAAATCTTTTTTTAACTCATGTTTTTTCTGTTTGTTTAAGAATTTATTTATCACAGGATAGCTTCACTGACATGAAACATCTTGTTGCCCTAGGGGCCCTTTACTACATAATTTTATATCTGTGATATGTAAAGCACTGGGAGGTTAAATAACTGCTGAAGGCCACATAGTGATCCATGGGCATGGTGGGATTTGGACACATGATCTCCCATATTTCTTGTTTCTGTGGTCTAACCACTAAACCACATTATGTTTGATAAGTTAGTCTGTACTAAAAAAATAACATTTTAAGAAAATGTTTGCATGCAAACATAACATTACCAAAACTGGGTGTTTTTCATGTGTACTGCACTATATATTGTATATTTTCTTCCCTTATCACATAATCAGTGCAGTTCCCATCTGTGAAAACTCCAGTATATTCCATTAAGCCATTTAGATATTAGCCATCCTGATGGCATAGTGGTAGTGCAACCACTTGCGACGTTGGCAACCCAGGTTCAGGAATGAGTCCGGGACATCAGAGGGTCAGCCGGGGGGAGGTAGGATGAGTGTTCAATGGACTGCTGTTCTCCAGGATGTGTGGGAGCTGTGCCTGGTGTCTAACTGACTCGTAGTGGAGGCTAGGAACATAGCAGTCAGTGACTGCTAGATCAGGGTCTTGCAGAGAGGGGAGATGCTGATGAATCTTGTGTGGGAGCACTCTTGGGTACATCTTGGGTGTCCTGCACTGCCACTCTTCCACCAGGGAAACAATATGCCAAAAAGCCCTTGGGGCAGAAGCAGCATGATGTTGCCTGGACCCCCTCCGAAATAACGCCTCAAGTGTAAGCCTCAGCTGGGGCCTCAGATAAATCTTGGTCTTTCCCTCCAGGGATCCCTGTTGCAGGAGCAAGCTACAGACTTCCCAGTGTAGTTGCGGGGAATTCTGGGTGGGCAGTCTAGGAGCTGAAATAGAGGGTATATCACCTTCTCAGTCCAAAAAATAAAGAAGTTTGGAAAAAGGCACTTTAGATATTGTAGTTGTAATATGAAGTGTGATAGTATTTCACAGTCAACAGAAAGGCTATGTAACATATGATAAGAAGTAATCTATGTTAATCAAAGAGGGGGTATATTTTCTGTATTTGAAAATGATGAGTTCTGCATGTTTTGAAAACACTAGCAGTTTTTTTAACTGTGCAAATGAAAAGAACTTGATGGCACATATTGTCTAAAAAGGTCCTGAGACAGAAGTATAAAGTACCAGGTATATTATTTATGCTAAATTGCGCAAACAAAGAATGATCCCACAAACAAGGGACACAAACACCTTTGCCTGATGTTGTTTGTGTGTGTGTGTGCGTGCGATTTGAAAGGTACCCCTCCAACAGACTCTGCATAAATCACCTTTAAAGCTCTGTTAGTAGGTTACCTGAGGGAACCATGCAACTGCTACAGGTGACTCCACGCTATATGCCTGTTGCTTCTGGACCCATTATTCCCACACTTCCCAACCTCTCTCTTTTATCCCTCCTATTTTAGGGTCACTCTCTGTTTCTTCTCCTAACTTTTTTGAATAACTTCTATGGGGTCTGTTGGATTTATGGAATCAGGCTGTTGTCTATCCCCTTACATATGGTGCTCTCCTGAAGACATGTAGGTTGTATTCCACTATCAGGCATTACGTTCTGCCTGTTTATGTTATATATTTGCTTATTCACATGGTTAGTCTTGCTATATGAAATTACTTGTATATTATCTTGCTATGTACTTATTTATTTATTTAGTTTTTGTTGTCCGGGTAAGTGCACTAGACAAATTCTGCCTATTTTGAGGCACAACCCGGGGGAGAAGGATACAGGTGAATGCCAATTGACTTTGAACCAGATTAAGCTGTTGGTGGTATTTTTAGTGAATGCATGAATCCTTTATTGTATGTACCATCCTTTCCAGGACCACTTTGAAACTGAGCTTGTTCAATTGTGATGTGCATGGCTAAATAAAGTTTTTTGATTGATTGATTGATAAATATTTGCTTTACAGACATATCTGTTCACATAAATGATGTTTATGTTAGTTTCATCAGATTGTTCAGAAAGATTTGCAGTGTCAGTAGCATGTACATTTAATGTTTAAAGAAATAGTTCTTAATCTTTATTATCCACTCTGCATTGCCCTGCACTTTATTGTGTCACCCTGCTGCCCTCCATCACTTTAAAATTCTGTGTATATCGAAAACATCAGTGGTGTAATAGAGCTTTAAATCACCAACTATTTAAAGAAAATCAGCTTGGGGGTGGACACCGTTGATAAAATACACACAGGCACATAATATTAATAGGAGTGTTTGCATTCCTTGTGTGTTGAGATCACTTATTTATTCACAGTTGTGCACAAATAGAGTATATTTGACATGTAATAGGTGTGTCTCGGTCCTTTTTTGACCATGAGTGCCATTCTTTTATTTTCATTTATTTGCTACACTCAGGATTGAGCACCATGCTCTCCCTGGAAGTAGAATACTTTTCTGATAGTTTTTTGTTCTGTACAATGCAATGGCATATGATAGTTTCAAATCCACCAAATAGACTGGACACCACAGCTCATCATCATGAATAAGTAGTTTATTAAAATCCCATACTGGAACACAGCCTGCACATGCCTTACATGTTTTGGACCAAGGATAAAGGACTAAGCATGTCCAAAATGCATAAGACATGTGCAGAGTGTGTTCTCTGTCCTAGTATGGGATTTTAACAAACTATTTAGTCATGATTAAGAGCTGTGGTGTCCAATCTACTTGACTGGTGTGTGCCCGGTTTCGAAAAATTTGCAGTCTTTAGTTTGGATGTGCACACTTCTATGTCTGTGATACTTTTAAACCCATAGAAATCAAACTAAACATTTAATATGTTATTCTGATTTGGGAACTTTATTTGTTTGCTCTAATATTTTAATGAATTACCTTTTATGATAAAGGCTAGGGAAAAGCTCCTATAACAAATGATACATTACACAAAATGCAGGAACTCCGACATTATCAAAAGATGGCATAATAATAGCATGCATATATATATATATATATATATATATATATATATATATAATCCAAAATGTGTGTGTGTGTTACTGTGTGTACACATGTTAGTGTGTGTGTGTGTGTGTGTGTGTGTGTGTTAATGTGCTGTGGTACTGTCTGAGGGTTCAATGCATAGGCATAACATAATATCCACATCGCATGTGCAGTTTGCATACACATAGTTTTGTTTTTCACTTGCTCACTGGCATAGCTCCCCTACTGTATCTGCTTGGACATATTTATTTCATTTTTTTTTTATTTACAATTTGTTGGCCAGGAAAGGCACACAGAGCCAAGGCTCATTTCCATGTGTGACCTTGTGAAGGGGCGTTACAAGATGTTAGAATACAACAAAAATAAATGAAACAGTGCTAAAATAAAGAAATGGTATAATTAATAATATGCAAGATGAACAGCACAAGAAAGAAAAAGTATTATGGAAACACAATAATAATGTATAATATATCATGAGGAAAAGGTACAAATACAGCGATATGTGTGCAAGCAATGATCAGATTCAAGTGGCATGGGGCACATGTGGCAAATTATACAGTAAGTACAGTTGCCCAGCAAGGGTTGTAGGGCTATGAAAGTAACAGAAAAGGATAGAGACTTAAGCAGTGTAGGGCAAATTATAAGGAATTAGGTGCATAAAAGTATATACTGTGATAAATACTGGGGCTGCCCAACAGGGGCAGTTCGAGCAATGGCTGATTAAAAAATGGGGAAAGGGGGAACTGAGGTTTGAAATGGGGGTGAGCAGATAGAGAAATAGGATTGTTGCAGGATCCTGTATGTAGGGTTTGCTAAAGTAAGGGTTAAGTTTCCCTTTAATTTTTAAAATGAACAAAATCACATATTTTCCTAACTGTAACACCTTACGTATGCAAGTGTTATTTTCTTCTTCTTGAGTATTTGATATACCTCACGGAGCAGTTAGGACTGTAAAGTAGGTTTTAACATGTTGAAAACTACACTTAATTGCTATTTCATTGTATTAACCATGTTTTTAAGAAGCCATCTCATGATCAAAGATGCTGTGTTATTGAGCCTGAAAAGACAGAAGCAGAGGGGATGGATAAGGCCATCACGTTGTCATAAGCTCTTACTTTTTTATTTCTCCGTGGAATTCTTTCTTCTCAAAAATATGAAATTAATTGCAACGACAATATACCTCTCCACTTTATCAGAAGATTAACAGAAGATTGTTCTGTCAAAGTGTCACCTTTCATTTTTCAGCTGGTTGAGAGCTGTCGGCCCTAGTTGTTGACCAATTTGAGATGCTGGCAGTTGAGGCCTATCTAGCTGTAACTGTCTCTCTGTTTTCAGGAATGGCTTTCTCTAGAATTTGACAAGATTTTCAAACTAATAACAGGATTGTCAAGGAAATCAACTGTAGAAGGCCACATTTACTGATGCATTCAAGATGGGTGATGGGGGTCTGCCTGACCCTGTGGCTGTTAGATCAGAGATAATTTTGAAGTAGATGAGTAACAAAGTCAAACTGTACAATGCCTGTTTCAAAATATTAGAGCAGTGAAAGACTAGTGACATTTAAAGGACGTCAGAGAGGCACTGTGGAAAACAATCTTTTTTTGAGTGCAAAGGATCGCTCTGCTGTTGAGTTATTGAGTTTGATAAGATGGTGGGGAAGATTGACTTTTTGCCCATTCAGAATCAAGAAATGAGTATCCACCATAGGATCTAACAATTCTAGTCAGTGTGTAGAATGACCTTTTTCTCTGTAGTCAGTTTCATCTCTTCTGTATATCAGGTTGTGTTCTGTGTTCTCTGATCCATTGGTTAAAAGGTCACAAGGTGTGATAGAAAGGTTAAAAATAAGATAAATAAGACTGAACTTTTCATAGGCAATTTTCTTACAAGAAACTTTGTAACCTCATAGAAGATCCTAACCATCACTGAAGACATTCTGTATATATCACATACGTGTTGGGAGTAAGGGGCTGTAAAATGTTGACCAGCTGCCTTCAGATTTAGTAAATTGAGACTTTGCTATTTCAACACATATTGATTTCTTGGTTTTGAATTGTAATGGGAAAATGATGGTTTTCATTTTACAGTGGCAGCAATTAAGTGAAACATTGTGCTGTCTTTATGGACGCGTTCTTTTTAGCAGATGTCTCTAAACAGGTAACATTTGATGAGTCAGAAAAATAAAACATAAAAAAACAATCTTTATCACTCAGTATTGCCTGCACCTTTCAGAAGATCGTTTGGGATTGTTTTCTTCGTAAAATCTACTGTATTGTTAAAGTTGGATCCTAAAGTCCTTGTTTCCTTATTTTTATTTTTACAGTGCATTTACCCAACATACCCCAAGTGAGTTCCAGCATCTCATTTTGTAAGGGGTCCTGCTTCTACCCAGTTTATCAACTGGCCAGACTGAAGAACATGGTGGTTGTGTGACTTGATCAGGATCACAGAGTGAACTGTGGATCTTGGTTGTGGTGCTATATGGCTTGTCATTTGGTTGAAATCTCAGTCCAGCTGGCAGTGGTTTTGTACCCTACTTAGTAGAACATCTCATTTATAACCTGACAAAGCCCATCTCATTATTTCTTTTTTGGGGGAGGGGGGCATAAAATAAAATAAAAGAGAAATTCAGTCTCTATATTTATATAGTTCTGACACTCAGTTTAGCTGCTGTGTTAATTTTGTGATGTGTGTCTTTGTATGCTAAGGCAAACAGATTTCTTGCTTTTATAGAACAACAAAGTTTCTGTAATTTCAAACCACTTTCAAAGTATTGGATGCTAGGATAGCCAGCCAGCCAGCTACCCATAGAGTGATGCAACCATGGAACAGTCTACCAGCAGAGATAGTGCATATGAAGACAGTACAGGCCTGTAAGATAAGCCTGGAAAAATGCCTGCTTACCTAGAGAATCACCCAGCTCTCTGGTTAGTAGAGTGAGTAGAGAATCCCTATAGATTGCTGCATGTTTGCACTGCTTAATTAATTCATCCCTGCTTGAGGAGGACATGGTGGTCATAGAGTCCCTTCCACCCTTGAATTGTTATGTTATGTACAGTATGTTATATAAGTGGCAGGTGTTTGCCCTTGTCAAAAACTTGTGTGAGAAGTTTCCAGAGTAGTGGTAGTGAATAATGGAGGACATAATGTTTTTCTCCCCTTCATTTCAGTATTGGCACACAGTGTAATAACAGTTCATAAGCACTGTCTGCAGCTACATTTGCACCACGTATAAATGGAGCCCTTTATCTTGATACGCCAGAATAGAATTTTGTTAATACACAATGTTCATAACTGGATTGTGTACATAGCTATCATTGGACAGCTGCTCGACTTGTTTGTTCAGGTTTTTCTAAACTCTTCTAATTTTCACTATTTTAATGTTGTGCTGTTCAAGTGCAGTGTCAACAAAACACCTTATTTGAAAAATTACCATTACAAAGCATGCAAAAGCACAGAAAATAATTTAACTCTTTAGCAGCCAGCAATCCTGCTAAACATACACAGAAACAATGATAAGCTTTTGACCTTTTCAGGCCACAACCTGGCTTTTGAAGGAAGGAACCTTTAGGTTAGCTGAAACTAAAGTGCTTGACAGTGTAAACAGATTTTAGTGTATGTACAGTATATCTTCTAAGTCATGGATGATTAATATTCGAAACAAGGTATGTGTGAACTTCAGTGATTGCATATTATAATTAAAACAACTTTACAGATTACTGAATGTATGGGGAAGGGGCATTATTTGTTAAAGGCAGTACAGTATTGAAAAAAAATTAAAAACACTTAAAGTACTGTTTGTAACAACCTCAACAATAAACTGATGTTGGCCACAGGAAACCTGACTGATATTCATTTGTAGTAAATGCAGGATGCAGGTGCTCCAAGAAGACTGTCTTAGAGCCCACATTTTAGCAGGTGGCTCAGAACAAAGAGCAGTGCTGCTCAAAACAAAAGGGAAGGACTCCAGTTCATATTAGGGGAGCTCACAATGGGAGATTTATTGTACTAACTTGTGGCAAACTACATATCACTGTAGTATTGTATTTATTTATTTAGTTTTTGTTGACCGGAAAAGGAGAGCTAGGTAATTTTGCCTATTTTCACTCTCGTCTCAGAGGGAGGTGTGGGCCCTATAGGGTCATATATTTTCAGGTCAAGTTTGAACTTGAAGTATGGGCCTGGTTCACTGGTTTCTACCAGGAGGCGGTATAGCATAGTGGCTAAGGGCACTGAGCTGGAGACCTTGGTTTGAATCCCATTAGCCTCCACTTGCATACTGTGTGACCATGAGCAAGTCATTTAATTTCCTTGTGCTCCCAGGTTGCACCTGGAAACAAGCTCTGGCTTAGTGTGTCTTTCCTGGTTAAACAATTTCCTCTTTCCCTTTCCCTTCTACAAAAGCTAGGCTGTCATTTTTATAGGTTGGAAATACCTGTTTTGTTTTCTGCTAGCTTTTTCATATAATTTCTACTGCTCAAGGATGTAGATATGCTTATTTTCCCCTATGTCTACTGTAAAGTTTCACTGCCACTTCTAATCTTGTTTAGGAACGGACCAGATAAGTGGCGCTGAATATGTGTAAACAATTACATCATAAGTAATATCAGTTTTGCTCAGTGGAGGTTCTTGAAACACTAGTGCCCCCTAGCATTTCTTGTTACAAAACCAGTGTGTGTTGAAATGTAATGAATTAAGGTAAGGTTTAAACTGTTTTGTTGACTTAGGCAAAAACATGTTTATCAAATGTTCTAGCTGAAATGTAAGCAAAATTCAGTTTAGCCATCTCAGAGTCTAATGACATGGGATGAAAAATGTTTGCTCTGTAAAATGTACTGTATAAAAATATGACCATTTTCTGACAGAGTTATGGTTAGAGTTGCAGTGAAGTTTTACTCCACCAGCGAAGTTGCCTCAGAGTGGCCGAAATTCATATCCGTGGAGTTTCACTAAGTGTTCCCTGCCCTCAACAACTTTCACTATGCCCGAAATCATAAAGTTTTCAATCTGAATAGTGGAATGTCACCGCAAACAGTGGAATTTTGCTGTGAAAGGTGGAATTTCATTCTAAATTATGGTGAAATTTGCCCAAAATGGCAGAATTGCACCATCTGGGTGAAATCATTCATGGCATAATTCCACACTTTATGGATTGATCTGCACTCTACGAACTGTGCTAACTTTGTGAATTGGAGCAAATTTAACCAACTTTGCCCATCTCTGGTTATGGTATTGCGTTGCATCCAGCAATGCCATCAACAGTGGTATTGCTTAACATCCAAAAATGCCATCAAGAACTATGGTATCCTGAGCATCTCTTGCCATCAAGAGATGTGGTATGTCTGAACAGCAATACCATCAAGATGGTATTTCAATATCTAATGCCACCAGGTGATGTGGTAGTTCTCAACATGTAATGCCGTCATCATGTCACCTGTAAACAACAAGTTTTCTACAGCAACTCAAAGTTACGGGACACCAGGAGAAGACAACAACATGGAGAATCACTTGCTATCTACCATGCCTCAAAATCATTATGCGACAAGTCGTTCAGAAGTCAGACTCCCACCAGTTCCAAGCATCTACACTGGATCAGACCATCGAGGGAGAGAATACCAGTAAGCATCACCCCTACATTGAGCTGGGTAAAAATAAGTGTTTGTCAATGACTGTAAGCCCTTACCAAATAAACTCCTTCGCTAATGTGTCATCTTTGGCAAGAGACTAAAAGAGCTGGGAGTAAGATGTTTTTCTTGGGGGCTATAGGTTCATCGAGTGGCTAATGTGTGTGCATGCTTTCATAAGAACTGGGAAAAGTGTTATTATTTGGACTGGTTGTATACCATACTGAAACTGGGACTGTTGCACTGAAGGTACCAGCTAAAAAGGAACTGTTTTCGGCAACCTCATCCCTCTCCAGGGGAAAGCTAGACTACTGTTCACAATGTCATGTTCTTCTAACAAGAGTGCACTGGTACAAATGTATTTGAAAGAGACTGTTGCTTAATTACAGTGCAGTACTTACTAATTATTTATATGTCATATTTTTTAAATCTGTTTCTTAAAATTAAAATGTGACACAGGTCGGGAGAAGTGGGAAAGAAAATACCTGATCAAACAGAGAGCCAGGCAATAAAATTCAGGGGACAAATGTATGGAAGGCTATGTTCACTAACACTCAGAGCCTTACCAACAAGGTAGCAGATCTCTCAGCAATTATTGTGGAGGCAGACCTAGACTGGGTTGCAATCATTGAGACCTGGTACAATGAAAACCATGACTGGGAAACAACTATCCCCGGTTATAGCCTCTTCCAGAAGGACAGGGAGTGTAAAAAGGGGGCAGGAGTGGCTTTGTGTGTGAGGGAGGGGATCAATGCAACAATGATCCAAAATACTCAGAAGGAGTCTGAGGCACTTTGGGCCACACTCGAGGTGGGGTCCGGCATGGTGACTGGTGTCAGCATAATCTACAGACCTCTGGCACAGGGTCTGGAAGGTGACAAAGAGCTCACAGAATCCATACAAAAGATGGCAAACAAGGGAGAAGTAATACTGATGGGAGAGTTCAACGTGCTGGACATAACTTGGAGTTCCCAATCAGTATGCTCCTTGAAGAGCAAAAGCTTTCTCGATGCTCTAGGGGGTCAGAATTAAGATAGCTAGTTAGGGAACCAACTAGAGGGGAAGCGGTCCTTGATATACTGCTCACAAATATTGAAAACATCTCATAAGTAACAGCTGGTAGTCATCTTGGAACTAGCGACCACCACACAGTGTGGTTCCAGGTGAATACAAGTAGGGAAACAACCCACTCCAAAACTAAAGTCCTGGACTTTAAGAGGGCAGACTTTAACAAAATGAAGGAACATCTTAAACAGAACCTCCTAGGCACAGTAAGCAGGGGGAGGGGGGTAGAGGAACGCTGGAAAAAGCTCAAGATGACTATAACCAAGGCCTCAAGTCAATGCCTAAAAAGAGTGAGTAAAATGAAAAGGAGGAGAAAAACGCTTTGGTTTTCCAGGGAAGTGGCTGCTAAAATCTGAGAAAAAAGGCAGCTTTTAAAAGGTACAAACACATTAAAACTGATCAAGACAGGGATACATACAAGGAGAAGTTGAGGGAAGCAGAGAGGACAATCAGGATCACAAAGGCATCAACAGAGAAAAGGTTAGCTAAAGGGGTAAAAAGGGGGGGGGCAAAGCCTTTAGATATATCAGTGAAAGAAAAAGGAAGGGGGGTATAGTCAGAATAGCAAAGGAAACGGGGACACATGGTGGATGACAGGGAAAAAATGGAGATATTAAATGGCTACTTTTGCTCAATTTTTACTAAGGAAAGAGATGGTAGTGGATCCAAGCTAGGGGGGAACAGCACCTCTGATAAGAAGGTAGACTCAGGACCATTCACAAGGGAGAGAGTCCTAGAAGAACTAGGGAAACTCAAAGTAAACAAAGCAATAGGGCCTGATGAAATACACCCCAGGGTACTCAAGAAACTGAGGGAAGAGCTGGCAGAACCCCTGGCAAAACTCTTCAACCTATCTTTGGAACTGGGAGTTGTCCCTAAGGATTAGAGAAGAACCACTGTGGTCTCCCCCAGGAGGTGGTAGGGATCAGGATGGTCAGAAGTTTCAAACATGCATGGGATAAATACAAGGCATCATAGCACTCTGTAGTAAAGGGGGGGGGTTGTTACTTTAAAATGGACAGACTAGATGGATCGTAAGGTCCCCTTCTGCCGTCACCTTTCTATGTTTCTGTAAAGTAAAACAGGTTGCCTTCCAAGAGGACTGAAATTGACTCAGATTAAGCTGTTGGTGGTATTTTTAGTGAATCAGGGATATTTTGCCAGGGTATAAGGGAAATTCCCTTACTCTTTTCAACAAGTTCCGTGGGATCTTTAGCATCCACCTACTCAACCACCAGAACAGACAGATGGGACCTTGGTTTAATGTCTCATCTGAAATACGACAACTCAGGAGTGCAGTACCCCTTTATGCTGTGCTACAGTGTCAGTATTGGGATTTTACCCCAAGTTCCTGGTGTGGGGCTTAACCCACAACCTTCTGATCTTCCAGCCTCAGAGATGTGTGTGCAGCCTGCTGAGCCACTGATACTGCATGCTTAAACTGCAGGTAGCTACTGAATTAGAAGGATTTAAACAATTCTGTTTACAATAATGTCTGGGTTCAGTGTTCTCTTTTGTTTTTACTTTCTTCTGTTATTGGTCTACTTAGAAAAACTACTTGAGTTGAATCAGCTTAATCCTCTGAGTGACAGTCACTTCCTTATTGACTGGCTTTTCTCCTCCCACCTCCATTGCATCTTGGAAATAAGCATACTCACTGAGGTGCTTACCAACCACTGGATTATATACTGTGTGCACACAATTCCTCACCCCATGGTCCCCCACCTGTCTGTCCATCTAGGTGTTTTTTCCCAAAGCTGACTGATCCTTCATCTTGTTAGCATCTGATGTTGATGTTGCCCTCAACTCTTTCCAATGCTAATTTACTGACATCCATGACACCATGTCCCTTTATAGGCTCCAGGTTAAGGTCTTCCATCTCTCCTCAGTTTCTGCTGAGCTTATTGATTTCTTTAAAGTTTAGACTCTGGCACCTGCATAAGTCCCCAGGCTCCCTTGTGGGCTTTACCACTGTAGATACATACAGGTTTGGAGTACCTGCACCAAAGCATCCAGGCTAGCCATGTCTGAAAACTTTACTTCTAGCATTCATTCTTGTCCTAAATAGTCCATCTAAGTTGTTGAGGGCCATCCTCTCCCTATTCAATCCTTCCTCCCAGTGAGCCACCCCAGTTCTCCACTAAGGTAGTTCTACCATCTATGACCCCTTGGAACTAGTATCCAACTATAATGTATTCATGTCTACCTGTGCTCTTTTACATCTTTCTCTACACTGTTCCCTCCCACAGAGTCCTTCTTCCCCAAATTCTGCTAATCCTGTCTCTTCCTTACCCCAGTTTCTCCTTTTCTCCAGCCTCTTCTACTGTTGCTCTCTTGCTGCTGTTAGCCCTTATCCCAGGAGAGGGTAACATCACTGATGGGATTGACTCTAAATTTATACACCACTTAACTACTACTATAGTCTCCCCAATCTCTGACCTTAGCTTTTTTACTGTATCTGTACTCTCCCTTGAGCATGGGAGAGTACTAAAGTTCTCCATCTTCCTAAAGGTGGAGACCTCTCTCTCTACCTGGAAACTATTACTTCATCTCCCTTACTCTGCTGCTGCTAAACTACAGGAAGGGTTTGATCTTCCAGAACTCAGTCTTTACCACTGATTTCCAGTTATGGGTCTGGGGCCGGAAGTACTAGGACCCATGCGAGCAAATATTTTAAGGAAGGGAGCCAACAGCAGCTACTGAGCACAGTGCCTGTGCACCTCATGTTATATCACATGCCAGTCAATAACCATCACTGGCTCCCTCCTACACCTCAGTTCTGTTCTTCCCATCAGCATGTGCACATCATGGGAGAGACTGCACCTCAGTTAATTAGTCGTCATCGAATTTAAACTGCATCACCGCCTAGTTTTTCTTCATGGTGCCTTCTTAGTTTGCTATTTTGCATTTCTGCAATGCTGAAGTTCAAGAAAACTGGCATCAGTGCTGTGCAGCCTGCCTTAGACCCCAGCATGACATGGATGTGTGCAATGTCTGCTTCTCTGTGGACTGCTGTACCTTAAGAGAGCCATCCAATGAGGTGGTTTTGCCCAATCCCTACTTTTGGAGGTGGGCATTACACACATGCAGCCAAGGCAAAGTCAATAGGACTTTCCCCCAGTGCCTCTTCCTGGGACTTCTATTTCCAGGGAAGTACAGGGACCTCCTCGACTTCACCCTGCTAAGTCTCAGAGGCCCTGGTGGACAGCTGGCTCCTTCTCGGCAGCTGGCTGCACACTCCCCACAGTCTTCCTGCCCTGAGTTAAGGATGGCTCTGGGGTCGGTGTTGGGGCCAGTGCTGAGCCTGGCACCAAGGGCAGTGCTGGCCACAGCGATGTTGGTAAACCTGTCTCAAAGAACGTAATTCATCCTGAGCCTGGTACTGGAGGTGGCACCATGCCGGAGTCTGATGGCGGCCCAGAAAGGAATTCTCCCCTGGAGCCACTGGTCAACACTGCCACTGGTGAGGACTGGGGCCACCCTAGGGGACTACATGACTCCACTGTCCTCCACTGGAAAGAAACCCTCATGGGGGCACTAATCATGTCACTCCTCTGGTGGTGTAGGAGGACCCTTTTAAATAACTCTGCCAGGCCTTTCCCTCAGTGGAGGCCCGTTGTGCAGTTCTGCACCTCAGGTAAAGGTCCTTGAGATCCTGAGTCTTGTCTCCCCTCCATGGTGCCTCACTTCTTTTTAGAAAGGTTGCCTGCATTCATAGGCCCTGATGGGCCACTTACTTGGGAGCAACACAGAAAATTTGTTGGTGCCTTAAATAGTTCCCACAGGAACTCTGACAGGGCCAAATTCTGGCCCATCTCCCTGGCACCAACAATTGCTGGGGTCAGTGCCTCATCCCCATCAATGTCCTCCTCAGGAACAATGAATCCTTGTTTCACCTGCCCTTGCCTGCTAAGTACTCTATGTACCAACAATTTCTCTGAGAGATGCTCCAGGCACGCGACATTGGCTCGTACTCAGGCTGCAATCTGGTAGCTGTGCCATGAAGAGTCCTTGGAGTCCCCAGTGATGGCACTGTTGTAATCACTCCTAGACTTAGAGCTTTCATGGAGGCATTAGAACAGTATGGAGGTGTCCTGTCTTTTGCTTCCAGCACCCGGGGACCTCCTACTCTGGTATCGTGCATCCACAGGGTCTGCAGGTGCAGCATCAGGGGTAAATTGGGCAGGAGCTCACAGGAACTCAGTTCCACCGCCTCTTAAAAACTGTAGGACAGTTCCACCACGTCTGATATCTTTCTTCATGAATTACTATAGAAGTGTTCCAACACCTAGAAATAACAGTTTCACCACCTAGAAATCTAGATATAAGAGCCCCCACCTAAACATTTCCAGTTTAACCTCAGTACAGTACTCCATCCCTCTTCAGGGGTGGAAGTTCTGTGGACCCCAATGGGGCCTAGATGCCTCACGCATGATTGACCTTGGCAGGCAGATTCCGCTCAGATGGATGCCTTTGGGATGAAGGTTTTCACCTTGTCACGTGCCCTTATGTGCTAAAATATAAACAGTTTCAGAAAAAGTCAAAGTATTCTGAAAGATACTTGACTGAAGGTATTTTATTGTTTTTCCAAATCCATAATTTATGACATGAATGATGGTAAGACTGTGTACATACAGAGGTGTGACAGTGAAAGGTTACTTGTGTAAAAAGGTAGATAGGAGTAGCATAGAATAAGAGTTGTAAGAAAACAACATGGAAAGATGTATCTTGGGAGGGTAGACTGAAATTATGACTGTGGAGAGGGTCTAGGAAGAACAATACGGAAGATCAGCCAGGAAAGATGGGCATGGATGTAGCATAGTAGGATGTATGTATTTATTTTAACAATAAAAAAAAACAAAACAGAAAGAAACAGTGAGCCATAGTCAACAAGATACAAAAAGATAAATGATATACAGAGCAACATTTTAAGCAAGGCAGGTGCATGTAGTAATAATGAACACTGTAAACAATTAGCTTCATAGTTTGCACGTGTAGTGCAAAGTATTACTGAGTGTCTAGTAAATACAGGTTAATTCATATATAAGACTTAGGCCTAAAGTAAAAAAAAAAAAAAAAAAAAGATGGGATAGACACTGTACTAAGGGAGCATGCAGTATACATGGAAACAAGGGCCAAGTTGGAGACCAGAAGAAGGGCTGGTAGAGGGCATCCTGTACAGAGGTTATCAGTTACACCTGTGCAACATGTGGGGGTGCAGCAGACTTTTAATGGTAAAATGCAGCTGGATGGCTGGCCTGATGGTGCTGAGGGTTGAGGCACTGGACGCCTTACCTCGTGCCATGCCAGTGACCCAGAATTGGGAGCGACCTCGGGTCATTGGGGAGCCAGCATGGGGGTGGGGAGGGAGCAGGATTGAACCACCTAATGGCAGCTCTCCTTACCTGGGAAGGTGTTCACCCCTCCGTAGTTCTGCCGTCGCCGGGTGGAGGTCCGGTTGTGGCACAGGCGGGAGGGGGCAATGTGAAGAGAGGGTGTCTCGTAATGTGATATGCATATGTCTCCACACGCGAGTTCGTGCCAAGATGGGGGATGGGAACGGGAGAAAAAAAATTTAAGAAAATGGAACTGGAGAATCTGATGTGGTAGGAGGGGAGTTCTGGAAGGCAGAGAACCAGTTGTAGAATGCTGTTCAACCTGTGGCTCTGGTATGCCTTGGGTGTGGAGTAGGAAACGTACTGTGTTTTTATAAAAACGTAGAAACCTTACATGCAGAAAAAGACTATGGGTCCATGAGATCTGCCCTGGATGACCTTAAAACCACTCCAGCCTCTCACTGTGTAACCTTAGACTGAACCCCCTACCGAGAGCTGTCTGTTCTGAACATTTTTCCTTCCTCCCTGCCCAGTTCCAACAGCTATATGTTCCAAGAAAAAGAAACAGAAGCAGTAAGCAGTACATTGACAAGAGTAAAAGTACTCTTAAGTGCCATTTTAGTGTTTTTAAGTAGAAAAGATCAATACCATTAGGCATCAGAACCCTGACTCACTGTCACATTTATTATCGATTATACTTGAGAACCAATAATACAACAGTCTAAGGATACCCACCAGAATTACAGTGAATGACTAACAAGATAAAGAGATTATGGTTACACCTCAGAACATTTTATTTATTTATTTCGGATTGAACACCTTTGAGCCAAAGGCTCTTTTACATAGGTTCCACGTCAAAGACATATGAGGGGGATAGGGTACAGTACAGAAAGATAGGGATTAAACAAACATGCAGGTAGCAAAATTGTACAGTCATAAAAAAATTGTATATACAACAGCATGAGAGTAAAACACATTTTATTTTTTTTACATGTGAGTTGCACAAGACTGTACAATGGCGCAACCAGAGGCATTGTCAAGCAGGATGCTGTATCTAGGACCAGAGCCTGAATGCACTGGTTCACAACAGTGGTAGGAGTGGAAGACTGGAGGGGGACACCACCAGTAGGTTGATATAGAGCTGGGACTTGGACAGGATAGCATGACAGGGTAGATGGGGTTAAGAGAGAGCGGAGACAGTGGCTAAATTGCTATTAATTGCTAAAAAATAAACTCATTTGTAAGTTTATTTGGTGAGTGCATGGGCTACAACTTATTTCACATATAATAACAACCTGTGAGAGACCATATTTCTGTCAGATCATCTTATTTTTCCCTTTAGTGCTATCAGATTACTTTGGATTTCCTGTTTGTTTATATTTGAGTAGACATGGGCTGCAGAGGCTAGTACTGACTGTTAAGACCTACAGTACTCCAGCTTGTTTTTGGCTTTCTTCATTTAGGAAGTTCAATTGCTTTCTCTCAGAGTCCTTATTCTGAGTTATGCCATTGGGCAGGGTGGCTGATCGACTTAAGCTTTACAACACGGAGGGAGTTTATGTGTACAGTAGTTGACACCATATGCTGTTAAACCATGCTACACTTGAGGGTTTATATGCAACTGATGTGTCACAAAATTGCAACTGAATATTTTAGGGGAAAAAAAATAATTTTCCCTTTTGTTTGTTTATATTGATAAGATTTTCAAGCAGAATGACATTTAACATTTTTTAAATAATACCTTTTTGCTCTTTAAAACAAACAGTAATCCCATTTATCTCTGTTAACAAAATGTAAACTACTGACAAATAATGGTTTAATATGTAACTGACATTCCTTAACAGTTGCAATCACTGTTTTTCCTAAAAAAGTGAAGAAAATGTACAAAAATGACATGTAGTACCATATGATTCCACTTGATATCCTTTATCGAATGAATGTAAAAAACAAGAAGTGAAGTTGGTTGCTAAAGCTTTTCTATAAACTGTACTTTTTGTGACAGCTATTGAGTAAATATAAACTCTGTAGTGTAGCACAGTGTATCATAGTGTGCTATAAAATGGCACTGGAAAATTCATCAATATGATCAGCTTAAAAACTTCTTTATGACATCCTCAAAATGCTTTAATTCATGGTTGTGTAACACAGTAACACATAAGGTAAGATAAGGTAAGGTAACCTTTATTTATACAAGGCGCCCTTCCTGAGCTCAGGGCACCCTTACTATAATACATACAATAACAATAAATTTAAAATCCATGATCTTAATAATAAAAACAAACATAGCAGACATTAAGTTTCTGGGAATGCTTGATTGAACAAAAATGTTTTCAGGGATTTTTTAAATCCTTCTACAGTCAGGCTATCTCGTATCTGGTGAGGTAGAGAATTCCACAGGTTAGTCGCCATAAAGGTGAAAGATCCTCCTCCAGATGTTTTCAGAGTTACCTTGGGAATCTCTAGCAATCCCTCATCAGAGGATCAGAGTGAGCAGGAGGGACAGTAAGGGGGCAGGAGTTCCTTCAGGTAATGAGGTCCCAACTCATGTAGGGCCTTACAGATCAGCAATGTGACCTTGAAGGTGATCCGCCACTGTATAGGCAGCCAGCGCAGTTCACGCAGCACAGGTGTTATATGACTGGATCTAGAGATTTCAGTCAACAGCCTGGCCGCCACGTTCTGCACTAGCTGCAAGCGATGGATATCCACCCCTTCCCCCCCGGTAGCCCAAGATAGAGGGCACTGCAATAATCAAAACGACTGGTGACTAAGGCGTTGGCCAAGGTGGGAAGATCTTCAGGCAGAACCAGGTGCTTCACCCAGGCTGTTTCTTAGATGGAAAAAGGAAGGTTTGACTACAGCTGACACATGCGCCCTCAGGGTCAGGCCCTCATCAAATATAACACTTAGGTTACACACCTGGCCAGAGGCCATAAATGGGGTCCCTCCAGATATAAACCTGAGGGTTTCCCCACCCATAACCCTAACATCCTAACCCCAGGGTCCACCACAAATACCTCTGTTTTACTTGAGTTCAACCAAAGCCAACTAGTACTCATCCAGTTCTATATCTCCAGCAGGCAGTTGTTAAACACTGTGATTGAATCAGATCTTCACGCCAGGAAAGATCAAAATCAACTGTGGACTGCTCCCCTCAGTCCACAAGAAAACCACAGGCGGTTGAGCATCACTCCATGATCCATGGTGTCAAATGCTATTGAGAGATCAAGGAGAACCAAGATGGACCGAGTTCTCCAATCTCTCGCCATCAGGAAATCATTTAGTACCCACACCACGGCTGTATCAGTGCTATGCCGTTTCCTGAAGACAGACTGGAGAGGATCATAGATACTGTGGCTGGTTAAATGATCCTCCAGCTGCAAAGTGACTACCTTCTCGATAACTTTCCCTACAAAGGGTTGGTTCGAGACTGGCCTGTAGTTTGCTGGGCAGTTGGGATCAAGGGAGGGCTTTTTCAAAAGGAGGTGAACTACTGCCTCCTTTAAGGGATCTAGAAAGATCCCTCTCTCCAATGAAGCCGCCACTATCTCAATAAAGATCGGGCCAATAATCTCTACACACCCCACTAGTAGGCGAGTAGGACCCAGATCCAGACTACAGTAGGTAGGTCGCAAAGTTTGGACAATCCTCACTATATCTATGACTACCGGTTGGCTAAAGATGAACCAAGTCAACTGGGCATTAGTGCCACCCGATTGATCCATACAAGACCCAATGGGAAGGCACTGGCTGATCTCATCCCTGATGGTGGACACCTTATCAGCGAAAAATTGCACAAACTCCTCACACTGTAACTGTGACAATGCTTGACCGACATGAAGACAGGCTGGATTGCACAGTCTGTCTACAGTCCGGGCCAATCTAGTCTTCACTGTAGCAATTTCCCTGGACAGGAACTCTGCCTTCTTATGGGAAATTGCTGATTGGTAGATCTTATAATGATCCAACAATCTAAGTTTATCCACCTCCAGGCAAGTTTTCTGCCAGCGTCTTTCCAATCTTCGCCCCTGTCTCTTCAGCTCACGGATCTCTACGTTAAACCAGGGAGCACCCAGGTGAAGAGTAAAGGGGCGAACTCAAGTTGGAGCAATGACATCCAAGGCCCCCACAACAGCCCTATTATAAACCAGCACCAGGAACCCTGGGTCAGTGCTATCCATTGGCAATCCTGAGAAGTCCAGTTCCATCATCAGGCCTTCCGAGGTAACTCCTCACGAAGGACGGAACTGTACCAACTCCTTAGGGGTAGGTCTCTTTTGGGGGGCTGCGAAACTGAATCTCAGGGCATGATGGTCAGACCAACCGATTGGCTCCACCTCCACATCAGAGATATCCATCCTCAGAAGGAATACCAAGTCCAGTGAGTGCCCCCCCCCCCGTAAGTTGCAGAGGTAATAACCTGTGTCAGGCCCAATGAATCCATTAATTGCAGGAGGTTTGGTCCAAAAGGTGAGAGTTCATCATCGACCCAAGCATTGAAGTCCCCCAGAATTAACCATCTGGGGGACTCAATACCATCTTGGCAATGAAGTCCGCAACCTTCCTCAGGAATTCCCTCCCATCACCTGGTGGACAGTAAATGAGAAGGATCCTGTAGCCTGCACCTGCACCCACTCTACACTCAAAGGAGTTGGTACATCCAGCTAGAACCTCCCTGAGATCCAGTTCCTGTCTAAAACAGACTGCATCCCCCGCCCTTATGGTCCACTTTTGGGCGTGAATCACCATGTACCCAGCGGAACGCAGACTCCAAAGTAGGGCCCACATTCTCATCCAACCAGGTCTCGGTGATGTAAGCCAGGTCAACAGAAACAACAAGATCCGCAACCACTGCGGTCTTATTCCTGATAGACCTGGTATTGCTTAACACCACCCAAAAGGGACGAGAGTCCAGTGATGACTCCACTTTCTGCCTGACAAAGTCAGAGCCCTTGGATATGGGCACCAAGCAAGGATAACTTTGCTCCTGCATCCATTTCGCCCCAGGGTGTCTCCTGGTTCTCACTGTCCCTATCTGCCCACTCCTTTCCCATCCCCCCCAAGAGTTCCAGGATCTCCCATTCCTTACACTCCTCTGTCTCAAGATGCCGAAAACTTGGCATCTATTTTAAACTTCCAGAGTAAGTGAGGAATATTCAAAAGGGTGAAGATCCTTTAGTCTTGAGGGGGAGTACCACCTGACTGTATCCCTAATACCCCAACACATATTTCAAACACTCCTAACAGCCCAATGTCTAATTCACAACCCCACACAACCAACACTTCTTCCCCCCCTTTATTTAAAAACATATGATAATTAAACCCTTATCAATCCAACACTTTAAAATATTGAAACCCACCCCTTCTCATAATCTTTAATAATAACCTTCCCTCTCTCTCTCAGAGAGGGTAGGGTTTGAAACAAAAAAAACAAATAACAGTAAGCAAAAATACTAATATTAAAATAACACAACCCTTTCACTCCCACCACCAAGTCCTACAATACTCTTGTATACAAATAACTATAATACAACTGCAGGTAGTAATTTGAACGGATAAACTGAGGAGCCAGTCATCAAATGTCTTTTCATAGTTTATATACCATTCAGTTCAGGAAGTTTGCAACTCCATTAACAGAAAAAAGAACCATATGAAATGCAAATGCACCACCTCCTACGTGAAGGAAGAGGAAATCCATATAAAGTTCAAATGCACCACCTCTCACATATATTGATTAGATTTAACCAAGTTATTGAGTAGAGTATTAGAATGTTAGCCAGGCACTCTCACTGCATGAAATTTACAAGAAATTCATCAGGCACTTTCACTGCCTGAGAAATTTACAAGAAAACCATCAGATAAAAAATGAAAAAGAGGTCTGACCGTTTCTGGAGATTAAAATCCTAGGATGAGTTCTTGTTTATTTGTTCGTTTGAAAATCCAGGATCTGGTCAATTTCAGAATTAACAGAGGCCCAAGAAACTCTGTTAATGGAGACCACCGTCAGAAATACTATGTCGCTGCAACTTCGGCCTATGGATGGTATCCACCCACCAGCCGACTCCCCGGGGGCCTGGAGGAACAAGGAACCTGCTAGTTGGTTCTCTGGCTGCCTCAGAACTCAAACTCCCGTACAGCGTCAGATCTGGCGGCCAGCACTGGTTGAAATTAGGTCTTCTCACCACATCAACCATGGACCCCACAGATCTTACAGGCACTCAGTCACAAGATGACAACACCTTCTAGGTCCACACAAAGAAAATAGGCCGGATTCCAACAGTAATCCCAGCAGACATCAACCTAATCTTCGAACATCAGCTCAGACATCGGCACGGCAGGACAGGTTTCCTCCTACATAACACCACTTCAGCTCCACGACAGTGCCTCCTTCAAGTTCGTTCCCACACTAGGCATAAGGCACTTGGCTACTGCAACTCCAGAGGCATGAATTAAAATGCCTTATAACATTTTTTCTAAAATGGGTAGGGAAGTCCATGTGTCCTGACTGAAATACGCATTTCCATTGGTAAAAAAAACAGAAAGTCCTACCAACCAAGACACAGAATATCAGTGAAAAACCTTGTGCCAGGCTTTGTAATGTTCATTTCAAACTTGTAACCATTTCCCCCCAGATTGTTGCCCATGTAGAAAATATACCTTATAAAACATACCTGCAGAGCTGTTGCATCTGTTGGATCACTGTACTTCTGATCTCATGTTTATTTTGCGTTTATTTCTTTTGCAGTTTCATTTACTTTTTCCTTCTGACCACCCACTTGCTCACTCCCTGAACAATCTCCTGTCCTCCCCATCCCCTGGGAAGCACACTGGCTTTTTTGCCCTCTCAGTGTCTAGAAAATTATTTTTTTCTACTATTACCTTTATGCTCAAAGCTGCTCACCAGACATCCCATATTCTGTGCAGCTGGCTTGCTATCCCACTTGCTTGATCATTACTCACCTGACTCCCTCACCAGGTCTCATAAATTATTCTTTTTTTAGCACATACAAACACATGTTACTCCTACCTAGCCACTTGCTCCCTCTAGGCAGCTAAACTGCCACCTCTACAACACATAAAAGACAGACCACACCTATTAATCAATGGCTTTATTTTTTTAAAGGCAGGTCACTCACACTTCTTTGTTTGTCTGGCTAACACACAACACACACATACACAAACACCTCAGATCCTCTCTCAACTTGTTGTTGAGGCTTGTACTACCTATGCAGGCTCTTACACTGTTTCTTTTTTCCTCTATTGGACCTATCTTTCTTGTAAAACTGTTTAACATTTTAAAATAAAAATAAAAAAATGCTACAGCAATATTGTGTGTGGCTGGGGTTGGGATGCACCAAACAGCACATTACCAATAAAAATGCCAACAATGAAAGAACTGTAGCACAGACATGATGCAGTAGTGCACACACTATTGTACACACTACCTCCCCATCAGTGACATCCCACCAACAGAGGGTCTGTTTTCAGTTTTTGATTCATTTTTTATGTTTGGTAAAAAAAAGATTTTTTAATGTTTGAAAATTTTACAAACAAAAATCCATTTTATAAGTGCAATAAGAAACTCCAGCGCATTGGTTGTACTGGGTTTGTTGATCTCCCAGGAGATGGAGGCACTCTTCTGTGACATTGTGCCTTGCTGTGTCCTTTGGTATGTATACCCTGTAGTACAGTGGCCCCATTGTGTCTTATTGCTTGCTTAATACACACCATGAAGTGAGTTCTTGCTTATGGGTCACCTACAAATGATCGCCCTCTATACAAGCCTTAACTACTCAGTTAGGCCTCAGGCCTCTGCCTTTCTTTCCTTGATACTGACAAAACTAGTCCATCATGGTCTCTGGTACAAAGTCGGCTTTGGCAACGGTATAACTCGTATTAATGGTAGTGAAGCAGGCTTGAATGTACCTCCTGAGCATGCCCATATTCTAGGAAAATCCTGAACACCACTGCTGCCTGCTCTGCCCCTTCCTCCTGGCCAAGAACAGTCAGGCTGTTCAATAGCCAGCTCCAGTGGGGGGATGGGTAGTGATGCACCATGCCTCAAATGAATGGCCTCTAGCTGCTTAGCCTCATCTTCGTCCTACTGTCTGGAAACAACTACCTCAGTCCTATATTTCCTAGTTTGCCTGGGATGAAAAGATTGGGAGATCCAGTTCTCATCATTCCATCCAGTGCTTCCTGCCTGTACAGTTCATGCTGTAGTTCTTATTTTGTTTGTTGTCCATAGACAAATCAAACATGCTGGTATCAATAATATAGGGTGACTTGTATGGTGAAGAACTTTAAAAAGCATCTGCGAAATTCTTGGAATAGGGCAGGGAGAGTGGTGCCACAGGGCAACGGGGAGAGTGTGGAACTGGAGAGGGAGATGGTGCCACTGAACAACACTGAATGCAAGCCTAGGACTGTGAGAAGGATGCGTGCCACTGGACACCACCAAGGCATGCTTGCAGTTGGACAAGGAGGTGATTTGTTACTGTACACCAGGGAATGCTTGGAACTGGATGGGGCTAGGACATGGATGCTACTGGACATCATCTTTTTGGGTAACTTACTGTCCTGCTAGCTTTTTTTGGTTATCTTGTATAACTGACTTCAAAATATTTTGTGATGTGTACCAAATTCAAATATAAAACTGATTCACGTTTACTGTTATTTGTAATTTTGTACTCACTGCCTATTTAATTGCCAAGCTACTATTCTACTGCTTGTGTATATTCGCTGTATTGTTGTTATTGTATGGTTTTGTAATGCCTTGTAACTCTCCCAGGTCACACCTGAAAATAGGTACTATGTTTGTCTAGTGTACTTACCTGGGCAATAAAAGCTAAATAAATAATAAATAGTGTGCTTGGAATGGGATGGGGAAAAGAAGCAGATATTATTGCACACCAGTGAATTTTTGGACTGGAGCAGGGGAAGGGGGTGTCACAGGATGACAGGAAGTGTTTGAAGGAGGAATAGGAGGGGTGTCACTAGACACCACTGAGTGCTTGTTACAAAACTGAGAAGAGAGAGGGGGTTCCACTAGGCTCAAGAGAGTGTTCAGAATAGAATATGGAAGTGTGGGTACCACTGGATATTAGGAAGTGCTTGGAACAGGATGGGAAGGTTAATAGAGCTCTCACTACCTGTCACAGCCTGTTGGAAACCTCCAGCCCACCTAGACTGTCTGATTCTAGCTTCAGGTTATCAGGCGAGTGTATCTTTTATTTCCTTGATCAACTCTTCCTCAATTTATGGTAACCACAGACCTAAATAAAAAAAAATTAAAATGCAAAAGCAAACATTGTTGTCTTCAGTCAATTTTGTTCTTTCTGCATTTTCTTTGTCTTTCCCTACTGTCTTACTCCCACGTCCCTTGCTTCTCCCTTCTCACACAAACTGATGATTTAGCAGGTGCTGTGTACAGCAAAACTAACGCTGTGCAAATGTTTTTATTCCTCTTGAGAATGACAGATGTTCTCTTTTTCCTGGTTTGAAATTCAGGTGCAATATTATTACTGTATGCCTTCAGTTTTCACTAGATTGGGCTGCTGACAGAATTAGAACATATTGGAATCCTGGACTGATATATCAGTCTGTCGTGCAACAAGGGTTAAATACATTTTTTGTTTTTTTGCTTCTGTTCTCTGCATGACAAAAGTGAAAACAGTTTCAGTTCTGTAGCACTGCACTGACTCTGTCAGAACAAGGGCAGTGTAGCCAAGAAAGTCAAAATTGAAATCCACTTTTTTTTATTTGGTTAAGAATGTTATTCCAGGAAGAACATGCAGAGCTGAATTATCTTGTTTTCAGATGCATCTAGGGGAATTGCGGGGGGGGCACAAGATATTACAGACACAATCAATAATTCAGTTTTTGATGGAGTCAAATGAACTTTAGAACAACGATGTAGAAAAAGGGTTAATTTTTAAGCAGTGTACATGATGCAAGGATATAGGTGTTCAGTCACAGCAGCAGAAAGGGCTGGTAATGAAGTGACACTGTGCACATAGAGCATAACAAGAAATGGGAGAGTGCACAGCAGTGGGAATGTTGTTCCAGAGACTGGAGAGTCTTTAGGAGAACCCATCCTCTGTCCTTTGGCCTTGGAACATGCGAGGGCCAAGAATGAACTGTGATTCTAGTAATGTAGCATGTTTGACTTCAAGAGGATGGGTGCAGCGTGGTAGCTTATTTTACCAGTATTTAAATGGAAAAATAACAGCAGCAATGTGTGAATACCCTATTAAGGAAGGTGAATTAAGGATGCAGTATAGAGTGAACACCTTAAGAAAGCACAAAGTGTAGTGTGAAGGGCTTCTACGGTCGGGTGGGTGCTGCTGTCATGTAGTTCACCAGTTTTACTTTATTTATTAAAGAAGTACTACAGTGAGAATTTTCAAAAATATATATGTTGTGCAGAGTGTTTTGACTTGTGTGACAGTCCTACTGTGTCCTTCCCTCTGTCTGCTATTATGATTTTTTTAATTAACCTGCTAGTTTTGTGGCATCTGGGGATCACCATCTTAGCATAGTGTATTCCTCTTCATGTTCCTACAATGGCTTCTGTCCTTTTTGTGGCAGTGATGTATCTGGGACAATTGATTCAGCAAGTACTAGTTCAGAGTCAATTTTACAACAGCAGATCTGTGATATTAAGTAGCTTTTCCTTGCCGGCCCGGTGGCGCTGAGGGTTGAGGCACTGGACGCCACACCTTGTGCTATGCCCGCGACCCAGGTTCAGGAACAAGCCCAGTCCATGGGGGGTCAGCGGGGGAGAGAGAGGATTGAGAGTCTGTAGGACTGCTCTCCTGTCTTGGGGAGGGATCCAGGGGTTGCCCGGTGCGGCAGCAGCCCCCAGTGGAGACTGGCAGCACTGCTACACACATGGGCCTTGCACAAAGGGATAGACGTTGGGCGGCTGTCTTCAGGACATGGGTGGGAGCATCCATGTCTCGGGCTAGGACAGCATTGCATGTCCCACATCAGGGGCATAAACACTACAGAAAAACCCCTCTGGTCTGGATAGGCGACGGCCTTCCCTGAGCCACACCACCACATGTCCAATACTGGAGCCCTTCCACCGCCCCTTCTATGTCCTCAGGCCCTATGTCCCTGGGGAGCTCGGGGAGTAACGTAACGTCCTTGAGGATGGTGGGGCTCACAGAGGGTGGTAGAGTGGTACTGACCAGTGGTGAGGCCTGAGAGAGTTCTGGTACCAGGGGTGATAAAGAGAGTTAAAAAAAAAAAAGTAGCTTTTCCTACCCAGTGAGCACTAATGACTGCATTTACAGTTCAGTAAATACTTGAGGGGTAATTGAGTGGGTTATTCTGTATGAAAACAGCTAGAGTCTTCACTGAATATAGTATTAATGATCTGGGGTGATTTGTGTGCTTTTTATGGCTGTATCTAGTTTGATGAAAGGAAGAGTTTTAAAAGCAAAACATTTACTCCTGCTGGTCTGCTTGACACACACATAGAAGACAAAAATAAAATTAATTATAGCTATTTAGTGGAAGCCGGAACATCAGGCTCCAATCTGTAGTACTTACTGAATCAGTGGTCCCAGACACATCAATGTTACATGGGCAAGAGGCGTTGTAGGAAGCAGAAGAGCAATAAACCTTGCTAAGATGGAGATCTTCATGGGCCAAAAAACTGCTATAAAACTAGCAGGCTAATTTAGAAAAAAAACTCTTAATAGCAAATAAAGGGAAGGACAAACTAGGTCTACACACACACAATGCAAAACTCTCTGCACAACATATGCGTTTGCAAATTTGACTGTAATACTCCTTTAAAGAAAACAGTTTTTTTAACTTTGGTGTTTTCAGTAGAGTGTAGCCTGACTTTTTCTCATAAAAGCATAGGTGAGCTTAACTTGCAAGTTTGGTGTTGCCTTGCTGACTGTCTTTATATTATTATATAGCAGCCATTGCAGAGATGTGAGGGCTTTCCCCCTCCTACCCTTACAAAGTCCATTATAGTTGAAATGTGTAGATTATATGATATATATATTGAAGAAGTATGGACATTTTGTTGTAAGATCCTTCTCTGCTGTACATTATACCATGTATGTGTGTATAATACTGTCTTTTAAGCTGAAAAACTAATAAAATTATTAACTGAAAAAAATAAAAGCATAGGTGAGGTAATGGTGAGTGAACCGCAGGGTGCAAGCAATCACAGGACCATGTGGATGGAGGCCAAGCTTAAAGCCGAGAGGGTTTACTCCAGGGCTTCAGAAGGGGACATTTTGAGAGGATGGGGGAGGTATCTGGGGCTAAACTAAGGAGATTGGAGGAGACAGTAAGAGTAGCCAGAACATGTAATGCAGTTAAAAGGGGAGTAC
Organism: Neoceratodus forsteri; assembly: GCA_016271365.2. Lineage (NCBI taxonomy): Eukaryota > Metazoa > Chordata > Ceratodontiformes > Ceratodontidae > Neoceratodus > Neoceratodus forsteri. The sequence goes on from CM028131.1 coordinate 582,958,286, forward strand.
TGGAGGTGAAGGATCTCTTTGCAAAAATAGTGGGGAGTGGTAGGAGGGAAGAAACTCCTGTGATTCTCAAAGACCATTGTAGAGACAGTAAGGGGAAAATGGGAAGGCATTCTTGGGTATAAAAGGAGTCAATCAAAGGAAAGCAATGGGGCATACCAGGAAAAGTATGAGTGGCAAACAAGGCAAGGAGGCAGGCAATGGCATAGGCAAAACTAAGGCTAGTAGATGGAGTTAGGGAAGGTGGAAATGTTTTTGGTTTTTTTTTGCTACAGTTGCAGTGATTGACATGGTAAAATATTTCTTAACATTTCTGTGATATTTCTAGAACAAATTCCAGTCTGTCTGCAGTACCACTGTAGGGTCGCCAGAGAGAACCTTTTTTAGAAAATATTGTGAAATATCTGACCATATCAGTTGCTGCAACTGTATGTACTAGAGCAACACAAAACAAAAGGAGGCATGATCAGAGTGAAAAAGGTGAGGAATGTAGAAGATGAGAAGGGTAAGGTGAGACTACTGAATGATTATTCCTGTTCGGTATTCGTGGTGAAGAACAGTGGCCCTCTACAAGACTGCAGCATGGTAGACAGCAGGATATCACTAGCAGGTGTCACGGATGCACCCATAACAAAGGTTCAACAATTTGCTATGTATACCTGTCATTGTATTTTCTTTCTTTTTATTTGTATTCAGTCCTTACTGCAAGAGTATCAGTTGGAATGTAGCAGCCACAGGGAAAAAGCTCACATCCTTGGGAAAAAGTCAAGATTCTTATCAGAGTTGACCCACTGGCTCTGTGGGCAGTTTACTATCTGTGCTGTCCATCATCTTAGCAGGACCGCTGGACAATTTTTGGTAAGCTTAGAAAGCGTCTTTTGATGTCAGAAAGTGGCTAGCTAAACCAAACATTCCTGTTGGGCTCAGGTCTTGGGAGAAAAAAACAGATGCATTTGTTCAAAGTCCAGATCAAACCTGTTTTCCAGATCAGCTCACAAGACACAAAGAATGTTGACTCTATGATGTCAGAGTGACACACTGGCTGATGTATTATGGTGGGGCAGCTGGAGGGTCTTAAGGTCTGGCAGGGCAAAAAAGAGACCGTCTGGCTGGATTTTTAACAGTTAACATCAAAGGAATGAGTCTGCTGTGATTCACCAAGAGGTCCTGTATGGGTAAGCCTCTAGACTATGGGGAAACTGGAAAGTGTAGTAACATTTTGCTGTGTCTAACCTACTGTTTGAAACAATTTTAGTTTTATTTCTGTAAAATGACTGTTCTCCATAGTCATCGTGTGGGATTCTGTTTTAGATGTGTAAATAGCATGAAGTAGTAAAAATATTTTTATATACTTCATGTTTCTGTGCCTGAATGTTTTTATATACTTCATATTTCTGTGACTAAGTCCTTTAAGGTACAGCTAAATAATTTATTCTTGACAAAAACTATATTTTTGCCTCCACCAATAGAAGACTACAATTTGTCATATTCTGTTCTAAAGTAAGGAGTTCTCAGCTGTGACAGAGAGGGGTGGGTCAGTTACCCTTAAGCAAGGGATGCTGCTCTGTGTGAACAGTGTCTTAGGAGGGATTCAAACCAAGAGATACCCTGTGGAAGTGTCTGTTCTGGGTGGTGGCAGCTATGGATTACCTTTGCAGGCATCTGAATGGTTTGAGAAAGCTGGTAACAGTGATAGACTGAGAATGAGAAAGACCAGTTTGCCACAAGAGAAGAGAGTGCTGAAGTGACCTCAAACACTGAATATAAATAAATCAGTCAGAAAGAATGGGCTACACCAACATTTGCTAAGGGAGATGGGACAGATCCTGACAGTCCGCTAATGGATCTCTTCAGCTGCTGTTTAGAAACAGAAAAAGTGCCAGAGGATTGGAGGACCCTACACAAAAGTGGGAGTTGGGAGGAGCTAAGCAACTATAGACCAGTCAGTCTGACTTCTATAATGGGGAAACTACTGGAGACTGTAATTAAGGAAAGGGTAGTAGAGTTCATGGAGGCTAGTGACCTGCAGGATTCTACACAGCACAGATTTACTAGTGGGGGTTGTGCCAAATGAACCTAACTGAATTCTTCAATTGGGTGACAAAGTTCATAGATAGGGGTCAGGCAGTTAATTTGTTCTATCTAGATTTCAGCAAAGCCTTAGACTCTGTCCCGCATGGGAGATTGATAAAGGAGGTGGGTGGTTTGGGATAGGGAACAAGATTATGGGGTGCATGAAATATTTGCTGAATGGGAGTATCCAGAAGATGATCCTAAATAAAGAACCATCAGGGGAAAATGGAATTCGCCAGCAGGGTGCCCCAGGGATCAGTTCTAGGACTGTTTCTCTTAGCATATTTATTTGTGATATGGGGAAGAAAGTCAGGTAAAAATATGCTTATTCACAGATGGCACCAAGATCTATGGAAGAGTGGAAACCAGGTAGGGAATAAGGGCTATAAAGAAAAATGTTAGCAGTCTGGAGAGGTGACTGAGGATGTGGCAGCTGAAATTTAACATGAAAAGTGCAAGGTAATTCACATATGGGCCTAGAATCTAAAAATGAACTATAGGATGAAGTTGGTGGTATTGGCATGCACATTAAAGTAAAGGGTCCTGGTGGGTTAATAAAGGAGAACATGAGGGCATCAGCATAATGTGGTAGGGCTGTGGGCATGGCAGATTGGATACTTGGGTGTACAGGGAGAAGAATTACTAGCAGTAGGATGGAGATAATACAGCTCCTGTATAGATTCCAGGTTTGTCCTCATGTGGAGTACTCTGTGCAGTGTTGGAGCTCACACTTGAGGAAGGACAGGAAAAGATTAAAGGCATTGCAGAGATGAGCTACCAAATGATGCAGGGGCAACTGGGTAGGTTCAATGAAGAATGCTTGGATGATCTCAAAATTTACACACTGGAGAACAGGTAAAAGAGATGCAACATGATTAAGACATTTAAGTACCTCCCCGGAATAAACAAGATGGACAGCAGTGAGCTATTTAAAATGAGTGGTAACTTATATATAGTACTAGGGGTGACTCCATGAAACTTGTTGGGGGAGAGGTGTGAGAAGGATGTCAGATAGTACTTTTTTATAGAAAGAGCTACTGCATTTGTACCATCTGGAAACAGTTGTATGTTGTTTGTCTTATCTGATGATGGCTGTGGTTGGTTGTGTGGGCTTGTCCTTTTGCTGCTTGGGGGGGGGGGTTAGGGTTTCAAACCCTGACATCACATTTCCCTACTTTTGTGTTTTAAGCTGAACCTTAACTGGTGCATTAATGCAGTTTTTTGCAGTGACATTCCTTTCTTTTTGAGATAGTGGGATCATATCCTCATTGACACAGGTCCCTTCAGGACTGCATGAACACATCCATCTGGCTGTGGAAGTGCACGGCCCTTCTGTCATTTATAGATGCAGACACACACGGTCATTTGTGCTTTGTGCCAAATGTGGAGTCCACCAAGCTGCAGAAGTGTAGGACCCTCTGAGTCTTGTACTTCAGTATGGCTACAGATTTAGACATGCAGGGCCCTCTGGGCCACATGCCAATGGAGGAGTTCATGTGGGTGTCAAAGCACAGGACCTTTACAGGTCTTGCACTTCCATGTTGATGCTGATGCAGAAGTGCAGGAGGCCATCTGGATATAGATGGTCCTGCACTTCTGTGTGCCTACAGATACACCTTTTCAATCGTCTGTTGATTATGTTTCCACAATTGTTCATGAGGTAGGATCATAAAAAGCATATATTAAAAATTTGGCATTGAAATCTTTGAAAATGGCACAGGAGCAAATATCTTGATTTTTTTTCAATGTAAAGGAATTCTTCTTTTATGAGCCTATATTTCTGTTTCATGGGACAGCATTTTTGTTTTGTGAGCTAAGATTCTGAAAAATTAAACTAAGTCCTAAATCTTGTTTCATGAGCCCACCTTCTTGTTTCATGAGATTTTCATGAGCTGACAAAGCAAGAGTTCTGCTCATGAAACAAGATAAAAAAAAACAAAGTCCAGAATCTTGTTTCATAACACCCTGTTCCTGTTTCGTGAGCCTCAAGAAACAAGCCTTGCTAAGGATTTTAGTGATGTCCCAAAAAACATTTTGAGGTTTTATTTTTTTAAAACTGAGTCCATAATTGGGCTAAATGAGAAAGCTAGTTTCATGTGTTTGTGTCTCTGCAATGCATCATTTTTATGATTTTTCAAAAAGAAACAAGATGGCCACCATACAAAACAAGAATTTTATTTATTTATTTTTTTTTTTCATGAAACAGGAACTCCACCTGACGAAGCAGGAATCTTCTTTCGTGAGGTGGAATTCTTGTTTCGTATCAAACATCTGTTTAAAAGACCTACTGAGAATGCTCGGAACTGAAATTTCAGATCCCCATAACTTGGAAAATGAGTAGTATGCCTTCACCAAGCCAATGAAAGACATCATTCTTGGGCATGTCAGGGAAGTGAGTAGAACAGTAAGGGGGCAGCCAAGGCGATGAAACAACTGAGGCTGGCCCAGGGGCTCAAAGAAGGTGAAAAGGATTTCTTCAGGTATATAAGGGAGAACAGAAAGAGTAAGGTTCAGATTGTTAGGATCAAGAATGGCAGTGGGTGGGCAGAAAGGGGGCAGAGCAGGCAGAATTACTCAATGAGTACTTCTGTTCAGTATTCACCAAGGAGAGGGACAAGCCTGTACCTAAGGGCGGGGGTAGGGGGGAAGGAGGTCTTGGATGGAGAAATCTCAGAGAGAAGAGTGTTAGAGGGCCTTAAGTCCCTGAGGGTTGATTAGGCACCTGGGCCAGACAGAATTCATCACAGAGTACTGAGAGAGTTGGCAGTTGTCCCAGCAGGGCCGTTGGTGGACCTGTTCAACACCTCTCTGGAAATGGGATGCATACCCAGGGATTGGAGGGTGGTGCATGGGGTGCCCCTCTATAAGACTGTGCCCAAGGATGATCCAGGGAATTATGGACCGGCCAGCTTAACCTCAGTTGTGGAAGAGCTAATGGAGACTTCCCTCAAGGAAAGACTGGTAAAGTTTCTGGAGGATAATGATCTCCAGGATGGCCGACAGCATGGATTTGTCTCTGGCAGATCCTGCCAGATGAACCTGGTGGACTTTTTAGATTGGGTAATGCAGGGACTTTACAAGGGTCATGCGGTGGATATCCTATACCTGGACTTCGGCAAGGCCTTTGATTCAGTGCTACATGGTAGGCTGATCAGCAAACTGAGCAACCTGGGAGTGGGGAGGAAACTAGTTAGATGGGTCAGGAGCTGGTTTCAGGATAGACAGTAGAAGGTAGTAGTGGGGGGTGAGGTATCTGAACCCAGGGCAGTAACAAGTAGGGTTCCACAGGGCTCGATCCTGGGACTTGTGCTGTTGAACGTTTTCATTGCTGACATTGCAGAAGGGATAAAGAGTAAGATCAGTTTCTTTGCTGATGTCACCAAGGTCTGTGTGGAGGTTGATGGAGGGAAAAGAATACAGTACTCCAGGAGGATTTGGCAAAACTGGAGGAATGGTGTAACACATGGCAACTTGGGTTCAATAACAAGAAGTGCAAAGTCATTCACTTGGGAGCCAGGAACCCCGGAAATAGTTACTGGTTGGGGGGAGTGCAGTTATCCCAGTCAAAGGAGGAGAAGGATCTGGGTGTACTAGTGACAGAGGAAATGAACCACTCGGCCCACTGCAGGAAGGCAGCAGCAAAGGCCAACAGAATATTGATGTGCATCACAAGGGGAATTGCCTCTAGGAGAGGGGAAGTCACCCTGCCCCTGTATAGGTCCCTGGTGAGGCCACACTTGGAGTACTGCATGCCGTACTGGTGCCCCTACTTGAAAATGGACATCAAGCCATTGGAGGGGTTACAGCGCCAGCCAGTGAAAATGATCTTGGGATTGGGAGCTGAACCTTATGAAGAGAGATTGAGAGAGCACAACATGTATTCCCTGGAGGACAGAAGGGAGAGAGGAGATATGATTGAGACCTTCTAGTACCTGAAGGATATGAATAGAGTAAGCTCTGGAAGTATTTTCAAATTAAAAGGTGGAAGGGAAACCAGAGGGCACAGTCTGAAGTTAGAAAAAGGCAGATTCAGGAAGGAAATGAGGAGGTACGATTTCACCGAAAGGGTGGTGGCAGGGTGGAACACGCTGCCGGAGAAGGTGATATCACTGCAGACGGTGGGCAGCTTCAAAAGGGGGTGGGAGAGGTTCAGAGGGAGGGTTCAAACCGTGGGAGTGGGGCAGGGATGGGAGTGAAGGATACATGGGCAAAATCAAGGGGAGAGGCAAGGGAAGGGGGGCAGCTGTAGTTTGAAAGACACAAGTGCTGCACAGTCAAGCAGCCTAGATAGACCAGTAGGCCTGTATCTGGTGGCAGTTTTGTATGTTTGTAAACCCTTTCTACTCTTAAAATATCAGAACAACATTCCAAATTGTCTGGGCTGTAGGTGAGAGCAAAAAACCAGCAAAACCCCCTGATGTTTCCATTTTTTACACTATCTGGATCTCAAAATTCACACATCCTACCAGAACAAAACTTGCCACATTTAAAGATTATGCCCCAAAGACCTTGAATGCCAATTTACATACAATTTTATTGAATTGTGCTGAAGCTATTAAGGTGCAAAGTTAGGGGTACAGCATTAAACACCCTACTCAACCCTAACTATAGGGGTGCTACCACACCCTTATAATACATATAGATATATATAATGTCTCTATTTGTGATGCTTTTATTAGTGTTTTACCTTAAAACTGCCTTTCTTTGCTTTTTAAACTCTTATCTGGCACATGGTTTTCTGGTTTCTAGTTCCAGATTCTAAATAACATGTTCCACGTGAAAAATATTTATCGCAAAATAACATAATTTATTTACCCATTTTATTTACCACTAATGTGGTATATAAGTCTGTTGCACTTTAAACAGTGAAGTGTAGGTCTTTCACTCAACAAGCTTGTTTGGCATGTAGTAAGTGTAACACAGACACACCTTCCTTCCTTCCTTCCTTCCTTCCTCCCTCCCTTCCTGAATTAATATCCAATTGACAGGTTTGACACAGGCCATGTAGGCACAATATACAACAAATAACATTACCTACCATAGTGCAGTAAACAAATGCAGTTATATACTAATAAACAATTACCGTACACAGCAAGTGTAATATTGCTGTTTAAAGTAGCAGTACTTGTTAGTCACTATGTAGTTTTTTAGCAATAATGTTTTTCTAGCAAAAACATCAACATACCCGTTGTTCACTTCCAGTCAAACACTTGCAATATCATCAGGCTTGCAATGTATTGGCTGAATATCCAGTGAAATACTAGGAGCTCCCAGTTAGTGTTTAAAGAGTTAAACACTGGTACTAGTGGGACAGTGGGCACTCCCCGCAGCACAGGTGGGCTGATATTAACCTGTGCTGTGCATATGTGGTTTGGGGGCAGGCATGAGTTTAGGGCTGTGCCTGGGTGAGCAGTTAGTTTATAGCCTGAGAAGGCATTTAATTTGGCTGCGCCTGGCAGGGCATGCAAATATAGGCTGGGAAAATATTGAGTTGGCTGCACCTGGCAGGGCATTGCAGAGCTACCAGGAGTCATGTGGACTGGTCTTAGGAAGGCAAGGAAGACCAGCCACAGGAGACTATACTGCACTACCTTATTGCTGTTACCACCCCCTTTTGTCCCCCATTTACTGTAGGTCCCTGTCCCTAAATAAAGTTATTTTGTTGAAATCATCATCTGAATTTTCAGTTACAGTGCTAAGTGTATGCTTTGTGAGGATTATTGCACTGCATTGGTTTACTGGTAGGGTGTTATTGTGCTGAGGTACTGTATCCCAGTGGGTTCTACCATACTGACACCAGGCCCACTTAAACCTTTCTCTGTGTAGAGGCACCACATAATTAGTGTAAATTCTTGATAAGAACCTCCTCCCCCCCTTCCTGATAAGGAGTTTAATGACCCAGGCCCCTGGACCTTTTTTGAGACCACAAGGCAGGGGTAATAACCTCAACATCCACGGCAGCCCAGTAACACATGGAGATGTGTAGGATGATAGTAAAATATATTAACCTAATTAACCTAAAAAAATATGTTTTAAAATGTCCTTTACAATTTCACAAAACTACATATAGTCATATTTTTTGCAGAAAACTTTGTCAGTGTGCCAGTTAGGGTAACTTAACACCACAGAAGTAGGGAAATACAGCATTAGGGTTTCCAACCCTAATGCCCCGCCACCACCCCCCAAGCAGCAAAAGGAAAAATCATTAGGGTTTTGGATCTCCAGAGTCTTGGCGAATCAGTAGTGGGGGCTTTTTTGGGAGTTGTCAACCCTAATGCCCACCCCATTCCATGAGCAAACAGTGTCACATATGATCTCCTTTCTTCATGCAGGGACCACAGGGTTGGAAATCCTAATACCACTTTCCCTACTTTTGTGTCATTAAGTTACCCTAACTGGTGCATTATTGATGTCTTTTGAAAATAATTTATTTTCTTTTTGAGATAGTAGAATTGTGTCCTCATTCAGGCAGGTCCCTTTGGGACCTGTGTGAGCAGATGCAGATGCCCTGCATGAAGAGAAGACTTCATTTACCTACAGAAGTGCAGTGGGCCCTCCATTTCAGTGCAGTGACAGATGTGAAGAATTCATGGGGCTGTTTGGTGGGCTGTAGAAGTGCCGGGCCCTTATGGTCACAGCTCCAGAGGCACAGGACAAAGAGCGCATCTGTCAGCCAATGCACAGGGCCATCTGCCACCCAGTGGGGGGAGGTGCAGGGCCCTATGCCAAGAGGACAGTTGTCTTCACTATATGGTACCCAGGCCCATGTGGACAGCTCTGTACCTTTCCTTCCCTGGCTAGGGGGGGTTGCATAACAGCACCATCGCCCCACCCTCTCTCCATCCAGCTGGGTCATGAAGTTCACACTCAAACTCAGCTCACCAGCATGGGATCACAAAGTATACCATTTGGGGTCAAGATTGGTGCTACACATAAAGTTTAACAATTTTATATATATATATATATTTTCAATTTTGACCCCAAATTTTCAAGATACTCATTTTATGATTCGTCTTATGAACATGACATGTACCATTTATAATATACCTGTCAAAATGTAATTTCATACCTGAAGTGCAAAAATGCATCTGATCCAGGATTTTCAAAAAGGACACATCATGTTTATGAGGTGGTGTGGAAAAATGGCTATGTTGAAAGTGTGGAGTCAAATTAGTGAAAATTAGTGAAGTTATGAGTGAATGTTGAAGAACTGCAATGATCACTCTTAACCTGGGCATTTAACCTTATTTGTAGACCAAATTGTCAGCATAGCTTTCTTATTACCCCACCTCACCTCACGAACCCAATAGTGAAATCCCTGAAGAAACATCATTCTATGACATTGAAACATCATTCCGTGCCACAAGTACAGGTGCGAAAATGCATTTTGTTCAAGATTTGAAAAATGACAGTTGTCATGTTCATGAGGTGGTGTAAAAAAATGGCTATGTTAAAATTTAGGATCAAAATATTTAAAATTACTAAAGTTATGAGAGAGCATGGTAAAATTATGTATGAAGACATCGTCTTCTATTTTTACATATTTTGACCCAAAATTTTCAATATAGCCTTCTTGTGTCCCCATCTCATGAACAAGGGTTGTAAAAATGTTCAAATCCCACCTGAAAGGTGATTTTGCCAAGCAACCGAGAAATCACCTTTCTGTCCTGATTTGCATAATTTCACCACCATTTGTGATGAGGTGTGGTCCCAAAAAGGCCATGTTGAAAATTTAGTGTAAAAATATGCAAAAATGACAAAGTTATGCATCAAAGTTTAAAACCCCATTGAAATACATTGAACCACACTTACCTTAGTTTCTCATATTGCAGTCAGCGGTTCCAGCAGTTCCGGTAGCAAGACGTGTCTTCGATCAGAGAGTGGATCTTCACCCTGTGACCTGTTCAGGTGAGTGAGGGTGTGTGGGGGTGATCTGGGGTGTGTGGGGTGGTGGGTGCTGATTTGGAGGTGTGGGCATCAGATCGTCGAGGGACCATTTTCTTTTTGCAGGTTAAAAAAAACATTGGGGGACAGTTTTCTTTATTTCAGATAGGGACAGCAATCGGAAGGTGGGGGTGCCACTAGACACCAAGGAAAGGCAAAAGCTTAACAGGGACAGCAACTGGAGGGTGGTGGGTGCCATTAAACACCAGGCAAAGACAACAGAAATTATGGGGATGGTCATTAGAGGATGGGGGGTGCCACTAGACACAGAGAAATACAAAAACATTACAGGGACGGCAAATGGAGGGTGTGGGTGTCCCTAGACACCAGGGGAAGACTACCATGTTACGGGGATGTCAATCAGAGGGTGGAGGGTGTCCCTAGACAAAAGGGAAAGACTAAAACATCATGGGGACAGCAATCGTATAATGGGAAGTGCCACTAGACACCAGGGAAAGAGTAAAACATCACGGGGACAGTGATCAGAGGGTGGGGGATGCCACAAGATACCAGGGAAAGACTACAACATTATGAGGATGGTGATTGGGGGTGAGGGGGGTGCCACTAGACACCAGGGAAAGACTACAGCATTATGGGGACAGTGATCAGAGAGTGGGGGTGTCACTAGACAGCATGGAAAGACTAAAACATTACGGGACAGTGATCAGAGGGTGGGGTGCCACTAGATACTAGGGAAACAGTAAATAACATAGAAACATAGAAACATAGAAGTTGACAGCAGATAAGGACCGCAAGGCCCATCCAGTCTGCCCATTTCTTTTTATACCTTACAAATGTGCCATCGGCCTTTGCTCTGTCAGTGGCCTATCTATTCATAGTCATTTGTATTGCTCCCTTATGCCTATCCCATGCCTGTTCGAAGCCCTGCACTGTATTCATAGCCACCACTTTTGTGGTAAGCCATTCCATGCATCCACCACCCTTTCTGTGAAAAGAATTTCTCACATTCCCCTTAATCGGCCTCCTCTAATCTCATGCTGTGTCCTCTTGTCCTGCTATTTTCTTATATTTAAACATGTTAGACTCTTTCACCTTGTTTATGCCCTTAAGGTGTTTGAATGCTTGATCATATCACCTCTCTCCTCCTTTGCTCAAGGGTATACATATTGAGCTCCGTTAATCTGTCCTCATATGTCTTCTGATGCAGTCCTGCACCATCTTGGTTGCCCTTCTCTGGACTGCCTCAATTTGGTTAATGTCCTTGTGAAGGTGTGGCCTCCAATACTGCATGCAGTACTCCAGATGGGGCCTAACCAGTGTCTTGTACAGAGGTTATTACCTCCCTCTTACGACTTGTGATACCCTACTAATACAACCCTAACAACCCCTAGCCTTACCTACTGCTTTAGAGGTCTGCTTGGATGATTTTAGGTCATCAGTGATGATGATGCCCAAGTCTCTTTCTTCCTTTGGACTGTTAGCAACTCCCTCCCAGCCTATAGGTGGCTTCAGGGTTTCTCTTCCCTATGTGCATGATTTTGCACTTCTTGCATTAAATCCCAGTTTCCACTCTTCTGACCATTCTGCTAGTTTATCCAGATCTCTTCTCATTCTGCCCACCCCATCTGGATCATCTATCTGTTACAGATCTTGGTGTCATCTGCAAACAGACAAGCCTTACCCTCTAGTCCATCTGCAAGGTCACTAATGAAGATGTTGAAGAGGACTGGCGCCAGGACTGATCCCTGAGGTACCCCACTTGTGACTTGCATCTCTTCTGACTGTATACCATTTACCACCACTTCTGTTTTCTGCCCATAACCAGTTTGCCACCCAGTTGACCAACTTCTGACCCACCCCGAGCCTACCCAGCTTATTTATCAATCTTCTATGTGGAACAGTGTCAAAAGCTTTGCTGAAGTCAAGGTAGGCGACATCAACTGCTCCCCCTTGGTCCACCACTCTGGTTACCCAGTCAAAGAAATCTATGAGATTAGTTTGACAGGACCTTCCTTTTGTAAACCCATGCTGTCTTGGATCCTGTGCCCCTATGGATTCCAGGTGTTGCACTATCCTTTCCTTAAGGAGTGCCTCCATAATCTTGCCCACTACTGAGGTAAGACTGACGGTCTGTAGTTCCCCGCCTCCTCCTGCTACCACTCTTGTGGAGCGGGATCACATGAGCCCTCTCCAGTCTTCTGGGACCTCTCTTGTGCTCAGAGACTCACTAAACAATTCTGCTAATGGCTCTGCTAGTTCCTCCTTTAGCTCCTTAAGTACTCTGGGATGTATGCCAGGTCCCATTGCCTTATCCACCCTGAGCTTAGCAAGCTCTTGTAGGACCCTTTTTTGTGAAGGGAGTATGCTCACCTCCTCCCCGTGTCCATGATGTTGAGCTGTGGGCCCTGCCCTACCTTCTCTTCAGTAAATACTGAGCAAAAGTATCTATTTAGGATAGATGCCTTTACAGGGTCCTCCTCCTCACGTGCTCCCTTTTCTCCATTAAGCTTGCATACCCCTCTGGACTTTCTCCTTTCACTAATGTATCTATAGAAAGTCTTGTCACCTTCTTTTACTGTTCGTGCTAGTGTTTCCTCAGTTTGGGACTTTGCCTGCCTTACTACCTTACCTGCTTCCCTTAGGGCAGCTTGGTATGCCTCCCTATCTTCATCCCGCTGTGTTCCCTTATATTTCCTGAAGGCCAGCCTTTGGCTCTGACCTTTCTGCTACTGTATTTGAGAACCAAAGTGGTTTCCTTCTTCTTTGCACTTCCTTTTCTGTCTAACACAGTGGGATGTTGCTTCAAGTATTGCATCCTTAATGCTTGCCCACTTTGCCTGTACCCCTCACCTGTGTTTCTTTTGCCAGGGCTAGCTTAACTCTGTTGGCCATCTTATCAAAGTCAGCTCCTCTGAAGTCCCATATTTTTGCCTTGGAATGGGATGATTTAGATGTAGTAGCCAAATTGAACCATACCATGTGATGGTCACTGGCCCCCAGGTGACCTTCTACCTGCAGATTTGTGATCCCTTCTTTGTTAGTCAGTACTAGATCTAGGATATCCCTGTCTCTTGTGGGTTGCTGTACCAGTTGTTTGAGGCCCTCCCCCTGCAGGGAATCCACTATGAGTCTAGTTCTGGCAGATGTTCCTGCTGGTATTGACCAATCTGTATCCGGCATGTTGAAGTCTCCCATTATCAGAACCTCCCTTTAGCTGTCATGTTTTGTATATCTTCTAACAGTAATGTGTCTATGTCCTCCCTCTGGTCTGGGGGCCTGTAGACAACCCCAGTTCTTATGGCTGTCCCATTTCCTGTTTCCAGGGTGACCCACAGTTCTTCTGGCTCCTTATGTGTATTCTGAATTTCTGTAGCTTTGATATTTTCATTAACATACAGGGCCACTCCTCCCCCCCTTTTTGCACCTCGGTCTCTTCTGAACAATACATAGCCAGGTACTGAAGTCTCCCAAGTGGTGGTTACTGGTAAACCACGCCTCACTAATTGCTACTATGTCCAGTTTAGCCTCTGACATTATTGCCTGCAGGTCTGGGATCTTATTTCCCAGGCTGAGCATTTGTGTACATGATTTTCCATTGGCCAGATTTTGGTGTGTTAGTTGTTGGGTGAAGTTTGGCATTACCCCTATAGCCGTATGGGGAGACAAACCTTTTTCTTACCTGGTGATGCAAATGAACGCAAACATGCTGAATTCCTGTTTGACCACTAGCTGAGGGGAGGGTGTTCTTCCCATTCGATGTATGGGGTGCTGCACCCTCTCCCATTTGCTAGTTTAAATATTCTGCAAAGACGTCAAACTTCTGCCCCAATGCACTGACTCTCTTTAGTCAGATGCAGTCCATCAAATTTAAAGAAATTTCGCTCCCAGAACTGTTGCCAGTTCCCTACAAATCTGTGTCCTTTTCCTGGCACCAGTCCTTGAGCCACGTGTTTAGCTCCCCTATCTCCCTCTGACCTTCCGTCCATCTGCTCCCTCTCCCAGACTGGCAGGATCTCAGAGAAGGAGATGCCAGACGAAATAGATAATAGTTTGTCACCCAGCCTAGTCAGGTGTTCCTTGTCTCCACAACTGACTGGCTGGCGGATCATTAGTCCCTATGTGTACTAGGACATCAATGTTTTCTCCTGCTTTGTGAACAATTTTAGCAATGCGGTCAGTGTCTCTCCATGCTGATGTACCTGGAGACATTTGACCATCACCCTGGCTGGAGATGGGTATCAACTCCCGAATCATGGAGTCTCCTATGATCAGAAGTTTTTGATTTCCTTTGTGCTTGTTTTGTTTTGGTTCCTGATTTGGGTGAGTTTTGTTGTGCTAGCTCCTGTGCTGCAGTGTCCTGCTCTGCAGTGTCTTCTGCCTCTTTGTTTGATTTCAGAGATAGAGGCAGATACCTGTTTGTAGTGTTTATATGGTTTTTGGAGGTAATATGTTGGAGAGCAGAGAGTGATGGGGCACCTGATTTGCCCCTCCTAACCACCTGCCAACCTCCTGGACCAACTACCCTCTGCGGTCGAGGTTTTTCTGTTGGATGCTGGGGAAATGGCAGGTGGTTCTTATAAGGTATTTCCTCTTGAATATGAAATTTGAGGTGTGCAATCTCTGCCCATGCTGCCTGGAGCTAAGCCCTAAGATCTCCAAAGGCCCAGCATGTAGGACAGTGTCCTAAATCCTGTAAGACTGTCCTTCTGAAAATTGTTCCACAGTACCTGCAGTTAATGATAGCCATTCCAGATAAGTTGCTGGGTTTATAACCTAGTCAGAGTAATTAGAAGGAAAAAAAGGAAAAAAAAATGCAAGTAATGGTTTGATTGTGTTTTGTTTAACTTGTTATAACAAGTTAAATTACTAGTGCCTGTAAATGAGCTCACTTTGTGGAGGCCCCACTGATCCGCCTTCTTCCTGCTCTGCCACAGGAAATGTCACAACTGTGGTACTATAAAGGGGTATGGCATGGGGTGGTTGGGGATGGGGTGGGTGGCTGGGCCCTTCCCCTGCCTAAAAAGAACAACCACGGACGAAAGAACAAGGAGGTAAGAGCAGAAACAATCAGTCAACAACAAATGCAGTAACCCTGAAAGCTTATCCTAATGTTAGATAAAACTGTAAAACCTGTAAAGCACCACCTGTAATAATTTCAGAGAAGATATACGCTGTAAGAAACACTTTGCTCCAGAGAAAAATAAAGCAGTAACAGAAGATATACCTTGCAAAAGACAATTTGAATCAGAAGATTACAGGAGTTATCTGTTAGCACACACCTGTAGGCACACCTTGTAATAATGCAGAAGAAGGTATACCAGCAACAACAATTTGAATCAGAGAAAAAAAAAGCAATGAAATGTTAGCAACAAACAGTAGCAATCCCTGTGAGTAAAAAATAAAAACACCACCACACAGTAAATCTGCTTAGCCAAACTAAATCTTAATCCTTTTCCCTTGCTCTGGTAAGTTTCTCTACTCTGCCTTTCAAGCAGTCTTAGAAGGAAAGAGCGCAGGTGAAGCTAGGTGCCTGGCCAGCAAACCAAGTCTTCTACTCAAGATATCAACTAACCTGACTTTTTAACCCTTCTTTCTGTTGGAAATTACTGACAGTTTGCCAGCTCCACCCCCACATACACAATAATCCTTTGGAAGAGCTGTGGGAGAAAAGCAATTAGCTCCTTCAATGTGAGAAGGAGACTGAAACACCTCTGAGACAACAAACCTTTTCAACAAACAAGAATAAAATAAAACACAGTGTCAAACAGTAATTTTGCTTAGCCCAATGATAAAAAGTCACAAAAATGTAAGCTCCACCTGTAATACAGTAATTTCAGAGAAGATATACCCTGTAAGAAACACTTTGCTCCAGAGAAAAATAAAGCAGTAACAGAAGATATACCTTGCAAAAGACAATTTGAATCAGAAGATTACAGCAGTAATCTGTTAGCACACACCTGTAGGCACACCTTGTAATAATGCAGAAGAAGGTATACCAGCAACAACAATTTGAATCAGAGAAAAATAAAGCAATGAAATGTTAGCAACAAACAGTAGCAATCCCTGTGAGTAAAAAATAAAAACACCACCACACAGTAAATCTGTTTAGCCAAACTAAGTCTTAATCCTTTTCCCTTGCTCTGGTAAGTTTCTCTACTCTGCCTTTCAAGCAGTCTTAGAAGGAAAGAGCTCAGGTGAAGCTAGGTGCCTTGGCCAGCAAACCAAACGGAGATAGTGATTGGAGTTTGGGGGGTGTCATTAGACACCAGAGCAACCTTACACACACATACAGGGATGGCAAGAGGTGATGGGTGAAGACTAGTATGGGACATTGGACCGTGCCTTGGACCCTGGGGGGCTGTCTGGTGCAGGCTGTGATGGCACAACCTGCCACGGCAAGGGGACAGACTTTGTGACCATGATGCCTCCGGATAGCAGGTGGTCTGTCAGCCTTGCAAGGTGGTCGTTGATTCAATCCATGCTGCTGCACACCTCACCCCAAACCTCTGTGGTCAGGACCTCCAGGGCCTCTGTGTTCCTGTGCTGTGCCTGGAGCCACTCCTGTTCCAGTTGATGCACCTACTTATAGTAGGTGTGGAGTACTCCACATGTGGCTTCCTTCACATCCAGCTGATCATCCGGTTGGCGTATCCCTCATATCCATTGTCACAGGGTGGTTGTGTGGTGGTTGAACATGCATGTGTCACACCCGCATGTGGCTGCTGGGTGGTGGTGGTGTCTGTTGACTGCTGTCCACAGTGTGACTGTGGCAGGTGGTCATAACTGGTGATTTTGGGGGGATGGCTCTCTGTGGGGCTGGTATCCATGGCTACCCATGTGTCCTTCTGCACTGTTACTGTTTCCTTCAGTAGTGTCTCTGTGTCCGCCATGCACACCAAATCTTGCATTGTATAGCAAGGTGAGAGAAGAGACATGTGTAACATGCAGCAGCACTGCAGTTGGCATTACATGGGGAGCTGCTGGCCACCTTGGGGACATCTACCTGTGCTGTCCTCTAGTCTGCTGCTGCCTGTACAGGACACGAGTTGTGTGGGGGGGCTCCAAAGAAGATGCCATCTCCATGTGGAGGGTGTGCCCAGTTTATTGGGGTTGTAGGGTGCAACACAGGGAGTTTATCTGTTATGTGGCATCTAGGACATCCTGGCCCCTGGTCTTACATACTACTGCATCCTTTGCATTGTGTCCATGCCCTCCACTTCACCTTACAGGGCCATCTCAGTGATGATGTCTGCAGCCACCTCTCTATGTGGGATAGGCCAAGTCCCTGTGTGGGTGGTCCACTGCCCGTCCCTAACTTTGCCCATTTACCAGCTGCCAGCTTACATTTGGCAGCAAATTGGAGGTCATGCCATTTATGCTTAATGGACAATCGTGTCTGTGCCTGTGCTCCAGCTGCATTCACAGAGACTTGAATATCAAGCCACAGATGGGCATTCATCCTTAAGGAACTGTGCCCATTAAGAGTGGCATAATGGACATGCTGAGGCCATGGCTGCCATATAGCCACTGGTCAGGTTTGTGGACCATGACATCTTTGGAAGAACATAGACAGAGTAGAGGCAGTCCAGACAAGGGTAACACAAATGTTGCAGGGTCTGCATCAGAGACCATATGAGGAGACACTAAAGAACCTCAATATGTACACCCTGGAGGAAAGAAGGAAGGGGGGGGGAATATGCTAGAGACTTTCAAGTACCTCATTGGTATAAATAAGGTGCAAGAGGGAAGCAGTTTTCCAAAAAAAAACATGATCAAGAACAAGGAGACATGCCATGAAGCTTGCAGGGGTATGATAGACTCAGGGGAAACATAAGGAAGTACTTCTTCACAGAGAGAGCAGTGGATGCCTGAAACAGCCTTCCAGCATAGACAGTGGGGGCAACAGCTGTGGCAGAATTGATGAATGCATAGGATAGGCATAAGGGAACCTTAGTCATTAGGGAAGGGAGGGCTAAGCCGGAGATCAAGAAAGATCTGCAGTATTACAGTAGGTAGGAAAAATGGGCAGATGAGGTGGGCCAAGCAGTCTTTATCTGCCATCAAATTTTATGTTTCTATGACTGTCCACTGCCAAGGGACCAGTCACATCCACAGTACTCTTTGCCGCTCTGTCCAGCACCATCGTTCCCTGGTGATAGACCATGTAGCTTGGATGCAGCACTCCCATCCTCTGCCATTGCCTGCTCCCTCTCTTCCATCATGGTATTCACTTCCGCATTTTCGTGCAGGGCGGTGTCAATGCCCAAATATGGTGGGGGTGAAAGGGCGGGGCTGCATATGTTGGGACCGCCATGGTTGTGATCTGCGTGGGCCTGTGAGCATCCGTAGGCCACACCCCCACATCAGCATTACCCTGCATATATATTCTTGCATGGTGCATTGCTGGGATAGCATGCATGCTATGTAGCTATGCACCGGTGTTACATCACATAAGGGTGCAATTCCCATGCAATAATAGACAAAGTTTATTTTTTATGGCGCCCAATCCCAGAAGCTCTGGGCACCTTACATAGAAACAGGCAGGGTGTTAAATAAAAACATACATCATAAATAAGACTACAACAGATAAACTAGTAAAAACTTCAGATATAGCATTAATAATTAGACTGGCAGTTTCTTAGGACTGGTCATATAGATTCAGCAGGGAAAGCCATCAAAACCAAGTAGGCCTTCAAACCACTCTTAAATCGCTCAACTGACACAGCTTGAAGAGAGTTCCATATGACCGGTCCAGCGAAATTGAAAGCCCGGTCATTGGAAGTTCTTAGTCTGGTCCTAGAAACTTCAAGGAGGCACCTGGCTGAGGAGAGGAGGGAGTGGGCTGAGCAGACAGATGTCGGGAGATAAGCCAGGTAGCCAGGGCCGAGTCCATGTAGGGCTCATAAGTGAGTAAAGTCACCTTGAAGATAACCCTCCACCTAACCAGCAGCCAAAGCAGAGCATGCAGCACTGGGGTCACATGACTGGACCTAGAAAGGCCATTCAGCAACCTGGCAGCTGCATTCTGCACCAAATGCAACTGGTAAAGGGTACCTGCAGAGACCCTGAAGTAGAGAACATTACAATAATCCAGCCTGGATGTCATAAAGGCATATACCAGTGTGGGCAGGTCCTCAGGCGGAACTAGGGGTTTGATCCTGATACTGTTCCTCAAGTGGTAAAAAACACTTTGGACAAAAGCCGACACCTGTGCTTCAAGTATCAGTCTGTCATCCAGGACCATGCCAAGATCTTGCACCCTAGAGAAGGCCATCAATGATGAAGATCCCAGGAATAAACCAGTGACCATGTCAGAGGAACTCCCATCAGGCCCTCAACCCGGTTCAGTCACTAGGATCTTCATGTTATCTGGGGTTCAGTCGCAACCAGCTGGAGGACATCCAATCATTGATCTCAGTCAGGCAGCTATTAAGCACTTCAACAGCATTTGATGTGCCAGGGGCAAAGGACAAGTACAATTGGGTATCATCTCCATAACAGTGAAAACCCACATTGTGCTATCTGATGAGCTGACCCAGGGGCAGCATGTACACTGCAAATAATATTGGTGACAGGATTGACCCCTGAGGTACTCTACATGGCAGGAGCTTTGGGGAGGAGGAGAAGTTCCCCATCACCACCTGCTACTTCCTGCCAGATAGATAGGACTCAAACCAGCTGATGACAGTGCCAGTGAGTCCACAGTACTCTCTAAGGTGATCAAGAAGCACAATGTGATCTACAGTGTCAAAGGCTGATGCAAGATCGAGGAGAACAAGAACTGACCTGTCTCTTCTATCTCTAGACCTGAGGAGGTCATTATGCACCCAGACTAATGCCATCATTTGTACATAGGCCTCATTATTTGTATTGCTAAAGACAAGGTCATAGCTGATGTGCATCACCTTTCATTTTTGTTCCCCTAAGATTTGGTTTAGAAGCTTAGTACTCTAGAGACCTGTTCATAATATAGAGGATAATGTATGGTCTTTAGTTAATAACCACACTGTAAACATTTCGAGACTGAGAGGTTGCCATGACATCATTGTAAACCTCAAGAGCGCAGCTCAAGAGGTTTTCAGATGTCATGGCAACCTCAAGAAGTGTTTTCAGCATGCTTGTTAACTAAAGGCCATACATTATATTTTATAGTGTGTGGGCTACAAAGATTGTGTAATCATGGATTGAATTACTTTACTGAATTACTTTACAGAATATTGATTGTTGTGAGCATTCCGTTTTGTTAGAACATTGATTGTTGTAAGCATTCCATTTTGTTATACCCTTGATATGACATATTCAAGACGAGTTAACAGCAGAGTGATGACATAACAATGGCATAAAAAAGTTGTAAGCTGCTTGATTTCAGTTAATAATAAGGGCCCCCCATACATTTTTAGAAGCTTTTCTGCTTGGTGCTACTACTGTAGGTGTGATGTTTTGAACAGTGCTTCACATTTATTTATTTATTTCTGAAGTTTTCCGAGGAGTGACATACCTATCTAGATTTGTTCTCCTTCATGTCTCATCAGCATTATGACCTCAGTATAATGATTCTGACACCTCAGTTGACCGAGAAAAGTAGCTTACTTTGTGTCAGATTGGTAGTTTGTGGTGTCACGGTAACTGACGACACACTGCATACAGTATAAAATACAAGGGGGAATAAAACCATGCTCATTGCTATTCAATTGCAATGTGTCCAGCTCTTCCTAACCCTCACACTCCTGTTTCTCTGGTGATCAAGTGATTCACCCCTTCCTAACCAACCGAGTGGCTCTAGTGGCTCAGTAGAACCCCCACCCAATACCGAACAACTATATATTTTACAAATTAGGATAAAAAGGTATTTTACATGTACATACGTACATACATTCATAGTAGCCAGCAAATTAGGCCTAATGGTCTATCTTGTCTGTCCGTCGCAGCTCACTGGTAGTGCACAGTAGCTGTCCTACCTCCCCCCATTATTTCAGCATATTTCAAAATATTTTAAAATATGTATTGAGCATGTTTCAAAACTGGTGAATTTGGGGATATTTTAAGTATATATAATGGTGAAAAAATATATGATGGACAGTATAGATGGGCAATACATGAACAATATTATAGGGACACGGGTGCGTCCCTATAGTTAGGGTTGAGTAGGCTGTTTAATGTTAAACCCCAGATTTTGCACCTAAACAACTGTGGTGTCATTTGACGAAACAGCCCAAAAATTGGCATGCACGGTCAGGCTGTCAGAGTCTCAAGACATGGAAAGTTTCATGATGGCATCTTATGTACGGTTAGATACAGAGCACCAAAAATGGAAAAAATCACATTTGGTTTCCCTATACTTAATACTGGGTATTTTTGATCTCACCTACAGCCTAGACTGATTGGAATTTTTCATGAAATTTTCAGGGTTGAAGGGACCTATGCTAAGGGTGTGCCTTTGGAAAGTTTTGTGAAAAAATATTATACCATTTCAAAGTTATAATGATTTTTGAATTAATGATCCAGTTCGAATGGTAAAATGAAAAAGTATCGCATAAGGTTAAAAAACCTATCGTGAGTGGCTATGGGAATTTAAGTAACTTTATGCAATATTTGAATTGCATTTCCAACCCTAACCCCTCCCCCACCCCACGCAGCAAAAGGAAAATAACATTAGGGTTTTGGGTCTCCAGAGTCTTGGAGAATCAGTGGTGGGGTCTTCTTTGGGGTTGTCAGCCGTAATGCCCACCCTGTTCTCTGAGCAAACATCATCAAACATGATCTCCTTTGGGCCCTGCATGAAAAAAGCTACAACAAGCTGTGATGGCAACATGTGGCAAAAACATAAATCTCTACCTTTCAAGAGTGTATCACTATGAGGCATTGGCTTGGAGCTGTTCCTTGTGCCTTGGACTACAGTCTATGAACTGGGAGGGAGGAGGGACCATTAGGGTTGACAAGCTCAAGGAAGACCCCACCACAGATTCACCAAGACTCCAGAGACCCAAAATTGTAATGTTTTTTCCTGTTGCTGCTTGGGGGGTGGGGCTGGAAACCTTAATGCCACATTTCCCTACTTTTGTGGCATTAAGTTACCCTAACTGTTGCATTAACAAAGTTTTTTGCAAAGAATCAATGATATGCTTGTACCCTTTTCATATATAGGAGGAGGTCGTGGGGTCAAGAACAGTGGGGGACTTCAAGAATGCATGGGACACGCATAAGGCAGTCCTAGTGGGGGGAAGGAGGAAGTAAGCTGTTGGTTAACTAGGATCTGCAGCTTATCTGTTAGGTAGAAAAATGGGCAGACTAGGTGGGCCAAGCAGTCCTTATCTGCCGTCAAACTCTATGTTTCTATGTTTATGTGTGTGTGTGTGTGTGTGTGTGTGTGTGTGTGTATATATATATATATATATATATATATATGACAGAATATAGCATAGATGAGTTTCTGACAACTCAATTATTTGTATGAGTGGTTGAATGAACTCAGGTAACCTTACATTACCAAAGTCATGAGTGAGATCCATTCAGCCACATGTACAACTAAATGGGTTATTTGAAACCCATCTGTGCCATGTAAAATGTATGCCCTGTGTGTTTCAGTGTGCCACAATCATTTAAACTATTTTTGACTTTAAGGTGATATTGATTTTTAGTTATATCTAAACAGATGTTATTTGTCTATTTGTAGTATGCCACATTTTTGAGTCACATAATGCTCCCAAGTAAGTAAATATGTTTTTTTGTTATTGGATGAAGTGTTGGAGTATATAAAAGGTGATTTGGTGTAAGGGCATAAATGGGCGAGTGTTTTCACTGATCTATTGTGGTCTGGTTTATTGTGATTGGCTGGTGTCCCATTTGTGTCATGTGCACACACAATTTAATTGTGATAGAAGACATGGACCAGTTAGGGTGAAGCTGGATTGGTGATGAGGAGGCCTCATGGGAGCATCATTATTGGTAATCATTCGGCAGGGAGCAGAGGATCATTGAGTTACTGAAGCAAGAGTTGGACATCTGGAGGAAGCAGTATCCTTATCAGGTGGACTCAAGATATAGTTTAGTGAACTGATGGGGGCCAAGGAGGGGGTACAGTATTGAAATTGAGTCAGGAGTTTTTAGAGAGATGTACAGTGGTTGGAGGAAGTGTCAATGAAAGCAGTAAAGCTGAACTCTGGTGACTGGAGGAATTGTTACTGTCTAAGTAGATTCTGGTCAGTGTTCTGCGTTATGATGGGAGCTGTGGACCAAGCACATAATAATAATAATAATAATAATAAAACTTTATTTATTGAGTGCCTTTCTGATACCATGGCACTTTACAATCATAACAACAAATTCCATAAAAAGTTACAATTAAAAATAGACCATTAAATCATGTGAATTCATAAAAAGCTTGTCTCCACAGGAAGGTCTTATGTTCCTGCTTAAAGCTCCCCATGGTCATACATTCCTGAAGCTGATGGGGTAGAGACTGCCAGAGGGTTGGAGCCACAAACATAAAAACGCGGGCCCCAGAAGATTTTAATGTAACCCTCGGAACCTCCAGCAACCCCTTGCCAGCCGAACAGAGCTGTCGCACAGAGTTGTAGGGAATCAGAAGCTCTTTCAAGTAGTCAGGACTAAGTCCATGTAGGGCTTTGTAGGTCAATAAACCTACCTTAAAGGTGATCCGCCACTGAATCGGCAGCCAGTGCAGATCGCGCAACATAGGGGTGATATGTGACCTTCTAGACACCCCTGTCAGCAATCAAGCTGCAGCGTTCTGCACTAGTTGCAAGCGGTGGATATCAGCCCCAGGAAGCCCTAAGTAAAGGGAGTTGCAGTAGTCAAGGCGGGAGATCACAAAGACATGGACCAACACAGGCAGATCGCTAGATGGAACAAAGTGTTTGACCCTGGCAATGTTCCTAAGATGGTAAAAGGCTGACTTAACGACTGCCGACACCTGATAATGAAGGATCAGTCAATCATCAAGCACCACTCCCAGGTTGCGCACCCATTCTGAGGTAAGGATCTGAACGCCCCCCCCAGAGATAATCCTGAGGGCTGATCAATCCTCAACCCCTCTATCGTGTGGCCCAGGTCCACAACCATAACTTCAGTTCTGCTTTAACCAGCTCAAATTCATCCAGTCTTGAATTTCAGCAAGGCAGTTATTGAATACTGAGAGAGCACTATACTGGGAGCAAAAGACAGGTAGAGCTGGGTATCATCAGCATAACAGTGAATCCTTAGCCCATACCATCTTACAATGTCTCCGAGGGGTAGCATATACACTGCAAACAACATGGGAGACATCACAAGCCCTGAGTAACCCCACAAGACAGAGAGAGAAAGGGTCAGAAGTAAAAATTCCTGACTCAACTCTCTGTGTTCTACAAGAGGGGAAAGATGTAAACCATCTGAGCACTGTACTTGACAGGCCACAGATGGACCTCAGGCGCTCAAGCAGGACCCCATGGTCTACAGTGTCAAAAGCTGAAGAGAGATCAAGGAGTACCAGAATGTAACAGTTTCTCTGATCTCTCGCCATCAGGAGATCATTGAGCATACGAACCAGAGCAATCTCAGTACTATGCCTCTTAGAAAACCTGACTGGAGAGGTTCATAGATATTATGGATGGTCAAATGGTTCTCCAGCTGGATTGCCACTACTTTCTCAATAACCTTTCCTATAAAGGGAAGGTTTGAGATAGGTCTGTAGTTAGCAAAAATGTTTGGGTCCAATGAAACGTTCTTCAGAAGGGGTGTCACCACCACCTCCTTCAGGGAGCTTGGAAACTCACCCGATTCCAAGGAGCACCAGACAGTTTGAGCCAGAAATGGGCCGATGGTCTCATAAGAACCCCAAATCAGGGAAGTTGCACCTGGTTCTAAACTACAGCATGTAGGGTGCATCCCCTGGACAATCCACATAATATCCCCGAACTCCAGCAGGTCAGAGGTACTCCAGGAAGTATGAAGTATCGTTACCAAGCACTGACCAACCGCGTCCCCCATAGAGCGAGTCAAGCGGATCTCTGACCTGATGTCGGCCACCTTATTCGCAAAGAATTGAGCAAGCTCATCACTCTTTTTGTGAAAAAGTTTGACGGAGCTGCAGACAGGCTGGGTTGCACAACCTGTCCACAGTTCAGAAGAGTTGGGCTGTTCAGTTCTGAGTGACAGCTATCTCCCTTGATGGATAGGAACTCTGGCTTCTTACGGGAGATCACTGATTGGTAGGACTGGTAATGCTCCACCAAACCAAGGTGGTCAGCCTCAAGGGCAGATTTCCATCAGCGGCATTCTAATCTTCGTCCCACCCGCCGCGACTCCCTCAAGGGCCCATCAAACCAAGGGGCCCAAGAGCGGAGTGGGAGGGGACGAACATGAACACGAGCTATCAGGTCTAGGGCTGAGGAAGTGGCCTGATTATAGGCCAGAACCAACGACTCCAGGCTCAAGCTGACAACAGAACCTCCGAGAGGTCAGTCACCGCCACCAGGTCTTGAGGGCACACATCCCGTAAAGGGAAGTAACTGACCATCTCCACAGGGGCAGACCTACGAAGAGGGGCACAAAAGTTGAACCTCATGGTGTAATGATCGGACCAACTGACCGATTCCACCCCCAAATCAGAGGCCTTAATCCCCAGGAGGAAAACCAAATCCAGAGAATGACCATGATTATGGGTAGCTGAAGAAACAATCTGTGTGAAGTCCAGCGATGCCATCAGCTGGAGGAAGTGCCGCCCAAAAGGCGAGAGTTCGTTGTCAACCCAGGCATTGAAGTTGCCCAGAACCATCAGTCTGGGCAACTCCAATGCCATGTCGGCGGCAATGTCTGCCACTTTCTAGGGAAACTGCTTTTCATCCCCGGGTAGATGGTAGATGAGAGCTATCCTGCAGCCCACACCAGCTACCACAGTACATTCAAAGGATTCGGCTTCCACTACTGGTACACATAGTGTAGAAGGGCTGGGGGCATCTGGATGAAATTGGGAAGGGGGCTTTTGATAGAATTTGGTGATCTGGTTGTAGATCAGGGTCAGATAAAGACAGGACATAGAGCAGTTCTAAATAAATGTATTTCTTTAAGAGCACACTGTTTCTCTTTGCAGCTTATTACAAACTGCAGTTAGGCTGAGGACAGCATTAAAAGCAGGAGAAGCGATTAGACAAAAGTGGGGTAGTACTGCATACATGTCAGTAATAAACAGCATCAGTTCTTACACTTTAATAAGGGCATCAGTGAAAGGGAACTAATAGGTAGTGAAAGTGCTGCAGTTCCCCAGTGAATGTCTATTTTTAAAGTAAAGCGTTTCACTTACAGCGCAAGGCAGTATGTGGAGCACAGAACGTCTAATGGAAAGTGCTCCTCATGGCACTATCAGAACTGCCTACACTTGGTTTAAAAAGGCTTAATGTTATCATAAGGTTTTTACACTGTTCTAAGCAATACTGAGGACAGTCTATGTAGTTTGTCACAAAATTGCAACCACCGATGGTGCAAGCAGTGGGGAGCATGCTTTGGAAAACAACATGCTCTTCATAGATGGACATTTGTTTAAACTTTTATTTTTTAGCAGTAGTCATACTTCTATATAAAAGCATGTGTCTGTTCTTTACAATAGTATATTTGAAATGGAGGGAGGATTAACAGTACTGCCTATGGGAACTGAAGTAAATTTATATAAAGTAGGGGGCCTCGAGGATATGCTAATTAGCTGAATTGGGGAGAATCTAGAGCTGGCAGAAAGTTCAATTTTGTGATATATGCAAGTGACAAATAAATGCAGTTACTGGTTAAGTGCGAGAATAACTCATTTTAACTTGAGTTACCTTGGCTGTAAAATGTTACATTTATTTTAATCAAATACAAACAAATGGGCACTCATCAGCCATATAAAAATGATTCCAAACAGTGTTAAAGAGCATGAATATTTATTCAAACCCATACACAGGGTGTATCTTAGCTTTCAGATCCTCATGGATCCTTTCTCAAAGTAGCTTTTGAGAAAGGATCCATGAGATCTAAGCTGCGTTAAGCATTTACCCTGTGTGTTTTTTTTTTTAATAAATATTCTATTTTTTAACACTGGTTGAGTCATTTTATATGGCTGGTGAGTGCCCATTGTTTAGTTGATTGAGTTATTTTTTCCATGAGCACCACCACCAGTGTGCACTTTTTGATCTGTGTACATTTATTTTAACTTTAACTTTGAAACACACATTGTATATCTGTGTGTGTGTGTGTGTGTGTGTGTCTCTCTCTATGTGTATATATATATATATATATATATATATATATATATAGTATGGTAGCACGGTAGTGCTACCATAGTTAGGGTTGAGGAGCCATTTCTATGTTAAACCCCAAAACTTTGCACCTTAATAACTTTGCAGCCGTTTGACGGATTTGCCTGAAATTTGGAATACACGATCAAGAACCATAGGCCTTGGGATCCGCCAAGTTTCGTACCAGTTGGATGCACAGCTGCGGAGTTATTAAGCGTGATCTGCGCGCGCGTTTACGCTTTTTCTGGAATTCTACAGTCGCGTCTACAGGTCGCACGGTTTGCGCGACTGGCCCGAAATCTTCAGGAAATGTGCAGCTGTGACCCCCAATGTGCCTTTTGAAGATTTCGTGAAAAAATATAAAACTGTTCAAAAAGTTATGGCAGTCCGAACTTCTGTTTTTTTCCCCATAGGATAACATTACGGCGTTCGCCGCGCCTTTGAGGGCCTGTATCTCGAAAACGGAGCGAGATACGGAGTTTTTGTCGAACAATTTTAGCCCCTTTATGGGGTCTACGTATATAACTAGCCAGGAAAGTGATAATACATATGACTTTTACATTTTTTTTCTATGTCATAGGGTTACTGAGATATAAGCAATTTACTATTACAACTACTGATTTTTGTGTTCCGAGAGTCATTATTTTGCATACATTGTTTCTACTCACTGTCTTTCTCTATACAGCTTTTGGGGAAAACCAGCCTGTACGCTTACATTACTCTTACCATTACTGCTTCTTGTGGTTCCGTACCGTTTCACTTGCCGTTCGCATTTCGCCTACATATCATACGTTACCCTTTGTGTTTTCATTTGCAGTTGTGTTTCCATTGTTTTTAACATTTCTGTCTACAGTACTGTTCCTCTTTCTGTTTACGCTTTGCGTCATCATGCGCATTACGATTTGTGTTTGCGTGCACAATGTTACAATGCGACAAGACATCACCCCCGTGCTCCCGCCGCTGCATTACATTCACTATTTCTCATTATCATTCTCAAAAAGAAGACAAATTAGAGGCAAAAAACTCTGTTTAATGCATCAGTTAGTGTTGTTCCACAGCGACAAAAGCGAGGAAATTCGATGTTAAGGTTGAAACCCCTTTGCACCCTCAGCCCACCCCCAACTGGAATCAGGGTGTGCATTGGGGTCATCAGTCCTATCACCCCATTCTCCTATTCCTCAGCTTCTTTCCACATGAGATGGGTGACACTTAGGGCCGATGACCCCAATGCGCACCCCGATTCCAGTTGGGTGGGTGGGCTGGAGGGGTGCAAAGGGGGTTTCAACCCTAACATCGAATATATATATATTATGGTAGCACGGTAGTGCTACCATAGTTAGGGTTGAGGAGCCATTTCTATGTTAAACCCCAAAACTTTGCACCTTAATAACTTTGCAACCGTTTGATAGATTTGCCTGAAATTTGGAATACATGATCGAGAACCATAGGCCTTGGGATCTGCCAAGTTCACGTGCTAGTCAGATATCACGGCTAGTGGAGTTATTAAGAATGATCTGCAGCGTTTATGCTTTTCTGAATTCTCGGTCGCGCCTACAGGTCATACTGTTTGATAGTGATCGTCCAAATCTTCAGGGAATGAAGACCAGGGTCCCCATGTGTCTTTTGAAGATTTCATGAAAAAATATTAAGCAGTTCAAAGTTATTCAAAAACAGTTTCCATTATAAGTCAATGGGAAAAGTTAAAAGTTCGACAGTGTCAGAATGCACTTTTTACTGTCGCAATGGCCCTGTTACTGTCGCAAATCCGCCATCTTGTTTTCAGTTAGTGATCAGAAAAATGCTTGGCATTTAAAATTGAGACCCTTTAGCAACCTAATTCTTTTTGTGTTCACCTAGTCGGGCCCTGAGGATGCTAGCCATGTCTTTATTTTGGGGTAAAACACCCCAGAAATATGTTTTTCAAATTTCTGGAAAAAGTACTTTCACAAAGTAGTGTTGCACTCATGAAAGTGTTGCAAATTTTTTGCTAAAGCTTTCGCAAATTGCGACACTAGATTGCGACACTATGCACAAAATAACAGTAATTCTTTGGCACTCCGCTGCAAAAGAATGGTTGGGAGTTTTGGGCTGAAATTTGGAGGGAACGCAGATGACATCTCACAGATGTGCCTTTCAGTGTTGTATTGAAAAAAATATTACACGGCGGCAAAGTTACAGCACTCCAAAGTTGACGGTTTTTCCCATAGGATAACATTACGGCGCCAGACGCATTACAGGAATCTTGGCACCCTGCTGCAAAATAACGGTTTAGTCTTTTTCCTGAAATTTGGAGGAAGACAGCCAACAGCCCACAGATGTGCCTTTCAGTGGATTGGTGAAAAATATTACAGGGAGGCAAAGTTATGATTCGAACTTCTTTTTTCCCATAGGATAACATTACGGCATTCGCCACGCCTTTCAGGGCCCGTATTTCGGAAACGGTGCGAGATACGGACTTTTCGTTGGAAAAAGGCTAAGTACAGAATTAGCCAGGACAGTTGTAAATCATATGACTTTTAAATTTTTTTTCTACGTCGTACGGTTCCGGAGATATAACGTATCTAGTATTCCAAGTTCTCATTTTCTGCTCTGATACTCATTATTATGCATACATTATTTGTACCACTGTCTTTCTCTATGCAGGTTTTGGGGAAAACCAGCCATAACGTTACATTACTGTTACTGTTGCCCTTTCGCTTGACGGTTCCGTACCAGTTCACTTACCGTTGGCGTCTAAGCCACTATGTGCGTTAGCCTTTGCGTTTTCATTGCGCTAGCATTTCTGTTATTTTTGCCATTGTGTCTACAGTACTGTTTCTCTTTCTAGCTCACTTGCTTTACCATGCCCATTGACATTTCCGTTTGCAGGCACCATGTTACTATGTGACAACATCACGTGGCAGACCCGTTCCCGTCTATGCCACCATATCGTACCCTTTCTGTTCTCATTCGCTTGTGTATTTACCATTTTGCGCCACTGTTAGCGCTTCTATTTGCGTTGCTGTTCTGTACTATGCCACGGGGCCCCGTGCTCCCCACTGCTGATTACATTCACTGTTCTCGTTATCATTCTCAAAGAAGAAATTAGGCAAAAACTCCATTAATGCATTAGTTGAGGTTGTTCCACAGCGACAAAAAGTGAGGAAATCCGGGTGTTAAGTTGAAAACCCCCTTGGACCCCCCGCCCACCCCCAACTGGCATTGGGGTGCGCATTGGGATCATTGGTCCTAACTCTCACCCATTCTCCTATACTTCTGCTGCTTTACATGTCATGGGGTGAGGAAACTGGGCTGATGATCTCAGCACCCCAATGCTGTTGGGAGAGGTGAGCGGGGGTCCAAGGGGTTTTCAACCCTAACACCGAATTTCCTCACTTTTGTAGCTGTGGAACAACCCTAACTAATGCATTAAACAGAGTTTTTTGCCTCTAATTATATATATATATATATGTAGCTTTGCACTCAACGCTCCTACCCTCACTCATCGCTGTCGACTTTACCACACTTTGGCTTTACCATCTCTTGATAACAGTTGTCTCCTCCACTGTGTTAAATTTGTCTCCAAATTCTGGTTTGGCTCCCTTCCTACTTATCTCAACTCTTCCCTAACAATCCCCCCACCATCCACCCATTCACTTACGTCCTCAGTTTCCCATACTCTAGGTGTCCCATGCCATATGACTACTGTCAGCCAGGCAGCCTTCTCATACCACTTCCCTAAACTGTGGAATTCCCTCTGCCCCCAGATTCACCTTTCTTCTTCCTCTTCCTCTAGCTCCTCAGCCTTACACAGTTATCTATCTGTGAACTGCGACTGCAACTGAGCAGACCATATTGCATCTAAATGGGCTATAACAGTTATCCTATTACCGCACTTGTGGACCTTCTGTTCACTATGATGTAATGGAATATACATACTAATTGTAATTTATTGATGCCTGTTACTGCTTGTTCATTGTTCTCTACTTGGTAATGTACCCTATGCAAAATTGGCACTATTTGCTGTTTTGTTGTTTGCCTAGGACTTATTTGTATGTCTTCCAATTCTCATATATTGGCAATGTATACTGTTGTGTTGATTACATTTTATTGTATACCTTCCAACTCCCCAACCCCCAGGATGCACTGTGAGATGAGCAACTTGTTCAGTGTGCCCTTCCTGGTGAAACGCTTAAATATATATATCTATGGCAGACGTTTTCCCACTATTGCTTATATTTAAAATATTCCAAAAAACAATCCATTTGTGGGATATGCAATATAAAATATATCAATGTGGGTCCCTCTGGTGGTCCAACCATGCACCCCTTTATACTGGAGCCCAACTAGCTGCGATGTTCAGGTTGTTCCTTCCCCTTCAACATGGCCCATCTCCTGGACCACAAGGTACATGGTATACCTACCCTTAGTGCTGCTGTGTCAATGTTACTAAGCAGGCAGTACACATTGAAGGGTGCAGTGGGGTGCAAGCATCCATGTGAGGGTTGCCATAACTTTGCACATTAACCTGCTGACCATTTGCATCATGGATCACTACCCCTTTCCTGTGCATGCGCAATTACCTTTGCAGGTATCTGGGAAGAGTTTGCAACCCCTACCCTGTCAATTGAGTAGGATTCAGCAGGGGCACAATGGTTTCCACTGCCCAAGAATAAAGTGGTCTTTACTGCTTGTTGGCACTAGCTCTGTCAATACTGAATCTGATCCTGTTACATGCAAGTGAAGTCCTGCTTAATATATCATTCTTTTGTGCTTGGTCCCCACACTCTGACTGGATACCCACTGTGCACTGCAGACAATCTATGTTATGTTATATGCTATGCAAATATCCAATGATTACTAATAGTTAGGGTGTTGGTTCTTACTGTAGAAGCATAAGTAACCAGGGATACTTTGTGATTATATGCAGTATTGCTAAGAAACCTTATTGCAAGTACTGTGCCAAGAAACACTTATGTGCTGTTATCCTTCTGAGAAGTCACTGTATAGCTTACACTGCCATCATGCAGATTTATGTAACACCGCACTATATCCTGTATTTTGTATGTGTCCTTTGTTCTCAGTTTTAGCAGATTTTATGAATATTGTATATCTATAGGCAACATGTGGAGCCACACAACTTTTAGCCAATAAGGCCTATTTTATGTATCTAGTCTTTTAGTTGCCATAGTAATTATCAGGGATATATAACCTACTTTATTTTTGTATTCCCATCGAGACCATCTTCACTCCTAGGGATATTGGGGGAACTTTCAGCTCCCAGTGTCTATTGGTGAGACCTGTTTTAGGGCATCTGATTACTTTTGTGTAATAAACAAGTTTATTACCGAATATGGCACTTGTTCGTTGTCTCTTTTGCTGATTTATTACCAAAAAGAATCTATGCAGGGCTGAGCACCCTGACTTTATTGGTCACCATGTGCAGTTGTTCTAAATTAGCAAAGTTTCATGACTTGTTGGATTACCCTTCCCTTGTGGGTAGTAAGCATGTGTACACACCTGTATCATCTCACCCATACTTTTCACTCTGAAGCATCTTGTAAAGTATGGCTGCTTACTGGGCAAGGTTGATGCCATATCACCTTGCTCAATTGCAGTTTTGAATTGCAGGATTGCAAGAGTGCAGACGCCTGACCATCTGTTGGTTCATCCTCTGTGGATCGATACACAGCAGGGTAACCACTGACGGGTCCATTGTGTGTTTCCCAAAATTTTTCTAATATCTGCTCAGACCTGAGACTCGACGTCTCTAACTTTCTTACATCTCATGGAGGCTGGAATGATTTCGCGCTGGACACGAATCGGTCCAACAACCCCGTACTGGGGATTTAAACCCAGTGCTCTGAGGCAAGACAAACAGCCAAAGAGCGTGATGCTAAAGGGCTGTTGGTCATGGCTCTCTATGCTGTTTTGGAAACCTTTGAATTGAGGTTTCACTCCCTCAAACTGGAACTCTTGTCTCTTAAGAAAGAGATGGGATTGCAGGCATCTGAAAGTTTGAAAACTGAGCAGCGGCTTGAAGCAGAACTTCAGCCATTGCATAGAAAGAACAAGACTCTTTTACACTGTTCTGTACAGAATAATAATCGCAGGATAAGAAACAGGTGTTGCAGATGTATGAGCTGAGTGATACAAATGAGACTTTGCATGAGGAGATGAGAGAAGACCTGAAATGGGTATGTAACGAGTTGGATTGGAAACTTAGGGACAACTGCGAATTGAGCGCCATGTACAGAGTGTTACAGAAAGAGGTTGCAAAAGGTGTTGAGCAGAACATTACAAAAGTTAATCACAAAGGATGTAAATTTAAGATGGCGAAACGGCACCATCAGTAAGAAGTGTTGACTGATCACGTCAAGGTGATGGGCTGGTTTCATTACACACCCATTGACATTACATCATCTGGCAATGACTATTCCGGTGATGACAACTGCCAATATGGTGCCCAGCCATGCCCTCAATGTGGCCCAGTGTCCTCCCGCCACCCACAAGATGGCGGATCCCCATGCTGTAACAGCATAACCCTATGTCATCAGCGGAATGACGACTATCACGTGCGATGCCAAAATGGTGACCACCATGATGGGGGGGGGGTCGAGGAGCCCCTCTGATTGCTGCCCTGAATTAAGGGGACAAACAGGAGAGTGATCAAATGATCGAGGCTGCCCTCGCTCAAATGGAGATGACTGAGGAACAAAGGCAGGTCTTCAAAAAGCACTTAGATGCTGTGCTAAAGGAAGCCACTGCTCAGCCATCCCTTGTCCGCTCTGTGGCCAATGCCAGCGCAGAGGCCACCCTTTGTGGCGCACACAACCAAAATCCCTTCCCTGATACGTGTCCGATGATTCACAATAATCCTCTTCAGATGGCCTGTTCTGTGCAGGAGATCGCTGACAGCAAAGGCTGCATGAACTCCAGCAACAATCTCAGCTGCCATTTGGAAAAGGTTCATTCCAAATGTGAGATGCTCAATCTACTGACAAGCTACTAAGTACAGATCCTTTGGCAAACTGTCGACCCCGGCCTCTGGTCGAAACTCCCAGAGGCAGTTCGCCAAGCCACGGATGTGACCTTTGATGATGTTGCTGTGGAACTTATTGCCACACACACCCCAGGCGTGGTTGGCGTTATGCTGGCCTGCACCATGAAGCAAACTGCCAAAGAGAGTCCAGTGTCATACCACCAAAGGCTATGGCTGGCCTACTGTACTGGCAAAGCGCTTTCACAGGAGGATGCATACACCGACCAACTTGAGTATAAGAACTTGTTTATTCGGAACATGATTCCGTCCGTCCGTGACAAGGTCGAACCTGCATTTTTTCCCAGAACAGATGCATTTATAGATATCCTCAGGAAGACTGAGTGTTTTTACCAGCTCTACCTCTGAGATCTGAATTCCATCTCAAAAGTCAAGGTGGCCATGGTACAATCTGCCAGTGAGCCCACAACCCATTACATAGTGGAGGACAAGGCCCAAGACAAAAAGGCCACACCCTCAGATGATAAACAGAACTACAGGTCTTTGGGGGGGGCCACAATCAAAATAGGAATAGGTGGAATTGGAACAACCCTAATTTCGAACAGAATGACAATTGGAGCAATCAAAACTATCGACAAGGCCCTTCCTACCATGATATAGTGGAGGAGAACAACCTCCTCACTCTTCTTAGGAAGGCCCAATTAGTAGAGGACTCTATCCCAAAGTGAGCAATTGCAGCATTAGCTCCGGCAACCCAGGCCTCATTAGGCCAAGGAGACACTGGAGCCTCCCCAGATAAGGCCATACCAGGCCCAAATCCTGAGGCCTTGTCCACTACAGTGACCACCAGTAGTTGACCCTCCTTGTACCCTGTAGATGATCTGGAAGAGGCCAGGTGAGATCCAGTTGGCCTACATTTTCAGGAACAGCCTGAGAATGGCAGCAGTAGTTCAGATTGATAATTGTAGGCCCTGATCTATATTGTGAACAGGCTCACCATTGACACAAACAGAATGCCTTTCACCAAGGCCACGATTGGGGCCACCAACTGGTTAGCTTGTTAGATGCAGGTGCGGCTGTGTCTGTACTTCATGATGAGGATCCAGCTAATTCATCTTGGTCCACCAGATGGAAGACCAGTGCACAAGGTGTGGATGGCACTAAACTATCCATCTACCACTCTATTGTACTTTCCATGGTGACTGATAGGTAGCCTCAGTACAAATCACACTTTTGATCCTATGGTATTACGTAATCACCCCAGTATCCTGGGAATTGATTTTCTAGCACTACACAGCTGTGTGGTTTATTTGGCTAACATGCTCTTGATCCAAATCAAGGAACAATGCCATGCGGTCATGATTCCTGATTCCCACGTGGTTGCTTCCATTGCAACCAATGACAGGGAATATGACGTCATAGATCTATTCCAGACACATGAGTTTTTCAGAGAACTTTTACCCATTTTGCAGAAGCACATGGATGTGTTTGCAACACACAAACATAATTGTGGGAGAATGCAGACTGTCATTAAAATCCCAGGCCCAGCACATGACAAGCAAAGGCAGTACTCTTTTCCTGCTGAGGCTTTACCATCACTCAGAGAAACCATTCAGTCATTCCTTAGGTAAGGAG
Organism: Neoceratodus forsteri; assembly: GCA_016271365.2. Classification (NCBI taxonomy): domain Eukaryota; kingdom Metazoa; phylum Chordata; order Ceratodontiformes; family Ceratodontidae; genus Neoceratodus; species Neoceratodus forsteri. Next base: position 582,994,142 of record CM028131.1, read on the forward strand.
CAATCAGGCCTTGTTTCTCAACCACCAACTCACCCATTTGGCCTGTGAAAAAGCCCAATCCATCTTGGAGATTCACTATCGATTACAGGAGGCTTAATCAAGTCATCCTAGCTGTTCCCCTAATGTAGCATTATCACCAGATGTGCTCAATCTGCTAACACCAGATCACAGGTGGTTCATCACTCTTGACATCTGTAATGGTTTGTGATCACTGTCCCTAGTGCAGGAATGTCAATACAAGTTTGCCTTTACCTTTACCTTTGAGGGTCAACAGTACACTTGGACCTGCCTACCCCAGGGTTTTCACAACAGCCCTTCTCTTTTACATCTATACATGATGAATGCCTTGCAGGGTTTCTCTGCCCCACAATGCCTTCTGCAGTATCTGGATGATTTACTGTTGGCAACTGCCACCAAGGAGTGACATCTTGACCTCCTTGATGAACTACTGACTCTCGTACAGAGGGCAGGCCTCAAGTGCAATCCTGCAAAAGCACAACTGTGCCGGAAGTAAGTCATCTTTCTCTGCCTGCGCATCACAGAACAAGGCAGGAGTCCAGCCTGGAAAAGGATCCAAGGCCTACAAGACCTGCTACTCCCTACCAGTGTGGCAACACTCAGACATTTCCTGGGAATGGTCAACTACTCCAGGGATTTTATTTGTGAGTTTGCACAGAAACCCACCTCTCTGTAGGAGGTTTTGAAAAAAGATATCCCCTGGACTTTTTGTCCCAATCACAGTAATACTGTGACCCTTCTGAAACAGGCCTTGGCCTCTGCTCCAGCAATAGTTAACCCCAATCCAGCTCTACCTTTCCATCGGGAATCAAGTACTTCAGACATAGACATGTCTGCAGTGCTTGCTCAAAAAGTGAATGGTACTTTGAGACCCATTGCTTATGCATCTCAGATGCTGTCCCCTTTGGAGCAGAAGTACACTCTTTGTGAAAGAAACCTTGTGGCCACCTCTGGGCTGTCAAACTTACCCTGTATATCATTGGGTACTCACCTATCATTCTACACATCAACCACACTCCCACATATTTTCTACTATCAGACAGAGTGAAGAATTTTTATTGTATTTATTTTTTTTATTTATTAAACTCTAGGATTACAAGTACCTTTGAGCAGGATCTGCTCATTTACAAAGGTGCCATGTCAAAGGAGGGGGAAAACATACAAACAGAGGTTGGAAATGGTATGCAATCAAAACAATGGTATACAATCAAAGCAGTGGTATACAATCAAAACACAAGTATGGTTGACATAGTTTTATGGTTGTAGCACACTTAGTAAAAGATGTTACTAGAGACAGCTTAATATTGGCAGCTAGATGAGGTGACAAAGAAAGGAATTAAGAAGCAGATGGACTATCAGTGAGAGATAGTGAAGAAGGGGGAAAGAAAAAAATAGTCTGGCTGTGAGGCCATTGTCAAGGGGGGGTAGTCTAGGACAGTGGAATATGAGCATTAGTCAAAGGGAGGGAGAGAGGGAGGGGACTAGGAGGGAATGAAGTAATAGGTTTGTGGGTAGGCATAGGGGTGTGGGGGAGGGGGAGGGGGACAGATAAGGAAAAGGGTAACCAAGAGAAGCAGGAGTCATAGAGGATAATGTTCAGGATGGAGGCGGGTTACAAGTTTTGAGCAATTAGGCAGTGGTTGGATCAGGCCTTTAGAAGAAGCAATCACATTGAGTGGTAAAGGTGAGGTAGCTTCGGAGATTCCATTTAAAGGGTCCAGGCGTTGCAGAGGAGAGTGCTTCTTTGTTGAGGGAATTGAACCACTGTGGAGCCCTATGGGTGAAGGATCATTGACCCATGGAGGTACGACATCCGGGAACCAGAAAGGTTTGGTATTGGGCACTACATGTATGCTGTTTACCACTGAAGGCAGTAAGGAGCTTATTAACACCAGGAGGCATAAGTCCAAGGAGAACCTTTTTGGATGGTAGGCAGGTCTGGTATTGTATTCTGTTGAGGAGTGTAAGCCAGCCAGTCTGTGCGTAGAGGTCACAGGTATGTGTCAGTCAGGCAGCAACCATTAAGAGCCTGCAGGCCTTATTGAGTGAGATTGAGATCCTGCGTAGGGCAGTTGTAGAAGTGGAGCCATAAGTGGCCAAACCGTAGTCAATAATAGAGGTGATAGAACTGTAGATGGCCAGCCTAAGGACATTCTCAGTCACACAGTGCTTGTGCAACAGACCAATCTGAATGTTGGCGGCCTTGGCAACAGAGTCAATATGCCTAGTGTGAGAGAGGGTACTATCCAGTGTGATTCCAAGGTACTTGAACTCCAGAACATGTTCAAGCAAGTACCCGGTGTTGTTCTTGATAGTGAGAGACAGATTTGTGCCTGCTCCGTGGATTACAGAAGGTCATAACTTTGATTTTACTATAGTTCAGGATGAGCTTATGCATTCTGGACCAGTTTTCAACACGTTGGAAGTCAAACTGCAGTTGGGTTTCAAGGATTTTGGAGTCATGGTAGATAGAGAACAAGACAGCATCGTCCGTGTACAGTAGTATTTTTTGCTGGCAGACACTAGGGAGATTGTTGAGGAATAGGGAGAAGAGTAGTGGACCAAGAATGGACCCCTGGAGGACTCCAGAGAGGACTGGCTTTAGATCAGAGGTAGCACCTGCATTCCTGACGTGTTGGACCTGATTCCCAAGGTAACTATGAAACCATGGATAGACATCATTGGAGATCCCGATGGAGGATAGCTGCCTGAGAAGTAGAAGGTGGTTAAGGTGTCGAAGGCTTTCGTCAGGTCTATGAATACTGCTCCCCAACAGGATGGATCAGTATCCAATACCAGACTGACTCACTGGCCTCTTCTTCTCCAGGACCATGACACACAGGTTCACACTGCCAAAATGCCCTCAATTTTAGCCCATCATCTTCCATACTTAGGAGACCCACATGACTGCATACTCCAACCCCCTGATTTACCTGACCCAGGCCCTTTTCTTCCTGCTACTCCAAAACTCCTTGCTGACATATCCTTGTGTTGTGTCTTTACTGATGGCTCTGCCTCGTACTACCTAGGAGAACAGATAGCTGGATTTGGAGTGCTCATCATGCATCCCAAAAGTAACACTGTCCTTGTTTCCAAACATTGCAGTGCTGCATCCCCTCCATATGCAGAATTGGCAGCCGTGGCCTGTGCCCTTGAACAAATACATGTTACTGAGGATACCATATTTTTTACGGACTCCAACTGGGTCTGTTGTTCCCTAACTGAATTTTTACCATTCTGGGAGAAGAACTCCTTTGCATCTTCTGATGGCCCTCCTGTGAAGTACAAAGCATCCTGACTATCCACAAGGTGAAGGCTCATTCAAAATCTGACCCATACCATTCTTTCAATGATTGAGCAGACACTCTTGCTAAAGAGGGTGCTTGGGGGGGGAACATGGGAGATGGCTCACCCTGTGGCATTAGCAGCTGTACAAATAGCTGCCACAAAGAAGAAACCTGAACCTTTTGTGCCACTGGACATGCCCACAGCACAAAAATCTGACCATAAGCTGAAAGATGTGTTCAGATTCCTGGACAAAGGAATTGAACAAGAATTGCCTACCCACAGCCCTTATAAGAGACATGCAAACAATTTCATCTGTCACAAGACAGCAGACTTATATGGTATCAATCTGATTCAAACTACAAGTTGTGGGTAGTTCCTGAATCCTTGAGATCTGAGTTCATTCATCAGGTCCATGACACCCCAACTGGTGGACACCAGTGGGTAGAGAATATACTCCAGAGACTAAAATCTGTTGGCAGATGGCCTGGCATCACCATGGATGTCAAGCACTACATCGAAAACTGCCAAACTACTTCTCCAGAGACAGTCTGGCTCTTGGCATGCTATACAAATTGACTTTATTGGTCCTCTGTCCAATACCAGCAGGAATAACAGGTATGCACTTGTGGTTACTGATCTATTTTCAAAGAGGGTTGAGGCTTTCCCCACTTGGAAATGCACAGCAAAGCAAACTGCAGAAGTCCTGGTAGAACAATTGTTCTCCAGGTGGGGCCTGCCTCTTAAGGTAGAGTCTCACCAAGGAACCAGCTTTACAGGTGAGTTGATGCAAGAAACACTTGAGCTTCTTGGTGTACACCAGAAGTTCCACATTCCTTACTACCCTCAATCCTCAGGTCAGGTAGAAAGAGCCAACAGAAAGATTAAGCAAATGCTTTCCAAATTTATCGAGGACAATCCCAAGGATTGGAATTTCCCCTTAGCCTTTACTCCTTATGGCCATCACGGATACTCCTTCAGCCACTACCCAGTTAACACCTTTTGAGGTGATGACTGGCAGAATCATGAGATTATCTGAACACCTGTTGATTGACCTAAACACACCCACTGCAAACAGAGTGTCTGTAGACAAATATGTTGCAAAACTCAGAGATGATATTATCAAAACCCGCGTGTATGCTGCATACCATATGGGCAGAGCCAAACAACAGTCCAAAATTAATTTTGACAGATGTGGACAGCAGGTGAATTGGAAAGTTGGAGATCAGGTAAAGGTCCTCAGATTTGCTCACCCTACACTCCCCTTCTCTAATAAATGGGAAGGTCCCTACTCATTGTTAACAAACTCAGTCTCGCAGTCTACCAAGTTAGACTCCTTCAGCAGAAGAAACTTACTGAAAAGTGGTTACATACTAACCCCAATGTGCAGAATTGTACCTACTGAACTTTTCCTTTTCCTTACAGGTATTCCTGCAAGATGGTTATCTTGCATCTGGTCCTCCTTCTTCTAGGAGCACTCCCCTTTGTCCATGGTGAGGATATGAAAACTATATCTGAACATAATCGTCTAAGACAACTCCTTCAACTTCTTGATCACCCACAGGGAAAATACATGACCACTCAAAATAAACCTACCACCATCCCTGAAGGAGTCAGCATAGATGTTCCCAAAAAATTGATCACTGTCCAGGGAGGCAAGGACGCCTACCTGTCTGCTACAGTTGTGGCTTTTGACCAATCATCCCTCCAAATTGAATGGCAAACTGACAATGATGGACAGACACTTCCCATTGCCCCTCTCTCCAAAGGCACTTTCCTAGTTGACCCAGTGCTAAAATTGCCTCAAATGGTACTCTGTCCATTCTCCAAGCTAATCATAGACATTCTGGCTTATATAATCTCACTGCTTTGATTGATCCTGACTTTTGCAAGAAATTTCCAGAAGACTCTGCAAGAGACTTTTCTGGTCACAATTATATTGCTACAGCACCTATGTTTTTGTCTGTAGTACCCCCTACTTAAGCAAAACTTATTGAATGTCCCCCACAGGAACCTGGCCCACTCAGTGGTCTTACTGCTACCTCCCTTCCTGGCACAATTGATAACAATGTGCAATTTATGCACGTCCTAGTTATTTTTAATCTTACCTATTGGAATATGGCTGAGTTTGGTATGTGTCATAATACAAATACCTTTAAGTTTTTCAGTACTATGTTATTAGATAGTCTTGCAGCATACCAGACACATACAAGATCCAGTAGCTGGTATGCATACTATTGAACACCTAGGTTTATTTAGGCCTAGACCTAACCCTAATACTCAGAAGAATACCAAATTTTCCATATCTCGCAGGAAGCATGCCCCTGCTGATGTTACTGGTGCTACTGGCACTATATCTGGACTATTTGTATCTGGCATGTCCCTCTGGAACAGGGCAGATATCGTTTGTATCAAAAATCAAATGGCCTAATTCTAGGATGGCATGAAGAATAATATACTAGCATCCTTATTGCATGGTATACATGGGCTTAGTCAGGAAGAGCGCTTTACCGTTTATAGCATGCACGATATTGCTAGGAGTTTTAATGATACTGAGAATAAAATTAATGAACTCATTGCACAAAATAACAAGGAGGCAGACAAACAATATATTGCCAGGGAACTTTTGTGCTCTGCTTTAGGCTCTTATGTAATAACCGCTGTCAATAATCTTTTCCGTGATCTGGAATCTGGACATATTCCAGATATTATTCATGATAGAAGACTTGGTAAATGGTACTGTCCGGATTGTAGGTCCACAACTTGCAGTACAATGTGCATGTCCAGATCTATGTCTATACCAATGTCTACTGCTAGAAATCTGGATTATGTTACACATCACCCCAACAGTGCCAATCATTGCACCATCAGAGATAACATGCTTGTCACTTTCACTGTGTCTTTACCACACTTTGATCCAGAGACTGCTATTTTTGATCAGTTAGCCTCCCTTCATTCCACTGAGCATCTCAACAAAGACATCTACAGAGAATGCATTGAACTACAATCTCTTCTGGTCTTCCACCACACCCTAGAAGCATGGGTGGTGCCTCATACAGACTGTTGTGCCAAAAAGGGATATCACTACTTGTGTCCCTGTGACATATCCAGCGTCATCAAGCCAGTGTGTGTGGTTATTCACCAGACAGCATTGACTGGTCTTTTACTTTGAACTTATTCATTAATTCCAATGAAACTGATAACCCCCAGGGAACCATCAACAGCATCCTCACCAGTGGACAAGACTGGATGTCTTTACTAGAATTATGCAGAAAAGGTACATCGCCTGACTACAAGACTCACAAATCAATCTTTCACCTGCCCAGTTCAACTGCAGAAATGGAGGGTTACTACTGTTAAAAGGTCCTATAACTTTGAAGGTCAGGATTGCATAGTTACTAATCATTAATCATTTTCATATGGTCTTTAATCATGTAAAGTCAAGTTTCCTAATTTTTGTTTTATTCCTCATCAAACTACCATTATTGGTCACACTGTGATTACCCCATTCCCGTCATGGAACCAGATGTTATTGACAGTGACCCTGAATATATTCTTGCCCTGTCTCAGTATTTGCCTATGTTTAATGTCCATGTAGACCCTTTGACAATACCTTTGAAAACACTTCTAGATAGAAGGGATACCCATCTCATCTACATCTGCAATAATATCTCCAAAGCTGGAGATGACCTTAACACCCTTATTCATAATGGTGATTTAAGCACTGCACTTTCAAATACCTGGTTAGAATTAACTTTTAAAGGTTTTGTTATTATACAATTGTTTTTGATTATATGTTTGATACTAACACTTTGCTATCTACAGTGCACAGACAAATAACACCGTGAACAACTCAAGTTCCTTTTCAAGGCTTGTGTGTTGGGTCTATAAATGATGGACATTGTTCCCACTACTTTCCCATGGTGTTGTTGCCTTTTTGGTAAGGCAACAAGGAGGGGAATGTTATGCTTGGTCCCCACACTCTGATTGGATACCCACTGTGCACCGCGGACAGTCTATGTTATATGCCATGCAAATATCCAATGATTACTAATACTAAGGGTGTTGGTACTTACTGTATAAGCATAAGTAACCAGGGACACTTTATGATTATATGCAGTATTGCAAAGGAACCTTATTGCAAGTGCTGTGCCAAGATACACTTACGTGCTCTCTGTTATCCTTCTGAGAAGTCATTGTATAGCCTACACTGCCATCATGCAGATTTATGTAACACCACACTATATCCCATATTTTGTATGAGTCCTTTGTTCTCAGTTTTAGCTGACTTGATAGGTATTGTATATCTGTAGATAACACTATGGAGTCACATAACATTTAGCCAAAAAGGCCTGTTTTATGTATCTAGTCTTTTAGTTACCATAATAATTATCAGGGATATATATAACCTACTGTATTACATATTCCCACTGAGACCATCTTCACTCCTAGGGGTATAGGGGAAACATTTGGCTCCCAATGTCTATTGGTAAGACCTGTTTTAGAGCATCTGATTACTTTTGTGTAATAAACAAGTTTATTACTGAATATGCCACTTGTTTGTTGTTTCTTTTGCTGATTTACTACCAAAAAAAGTCTGTACAGGGCTGAGCACCCTGACAATTCTGACTCCCATATTGCTCACCCTCACTTTCAGCTGAAGGAAGGGTGCTGCTGTTGCAAGCCTGAATGTCATGGGTGTAGAAAAGGAAAAGTGGCGATACTCATACCATAACAGACTTCTCACAAAGTACATATAAACTTCTTCTAAATCACTCAGATTCTAGTGGTCTATAAAATAACTTTTATTTTTATTAAAAAAATAATGTAATCCCCCCCATTCCTGTGAAGGGGAATAGGTTAATGTTTTAATTTAATACCTGGGCATGAGATGATAACTATGCAGAATAAGATATTCTACAGTTCTAAAAGTGGATTAGCTGAAATTATGTAATGGCAATTAAGAGTATAACAATATACTGTGAACATATGTTGGTTTTTTTTTTAACCAGGAGAGAGACACTAAGCTGAAAGCTTGTTTACAGGTGTGACCCGGGAGCACAAGGATGTTAAGTGACTTTCTCAGGGTCACACAGTATACAAGTAGGGGCTGTGGGATTCAAACCCAGATCTCCAGGTTTGCAGCTCAGATCCTTAAACCACTGCGCTATACTGCCTCCATGTGTTGCATTGTGCAAGTAGTTTACTTAAATCATTGACATCTGTGCTGCTTTGAGGTACTTCCATTATGAAAGTTGAAGTACTACATTACATTTGTCAGGATATAGGGATGCAATGCTTGTCTAGTTAGCCCCCCACCCCAGTTGTCTCAATGGTTATACCCTCTAATACCCTTCAAATCCAGGTAACAACTAGACTCCTATTAAATTTTAAACCTGATTCTGCCTTCACTTCCTCACAAGGCAGACTGTTCCATAACCTGACATTTCTGAAAGTATTTCCTGAAATCCAGCCTAAACCCCTGTTGTCAGCTTCATCTCTTTTACACTTGTTCTACATAGATACAGTGCATAGATGTTTACAGAAAGAAGCAGGCTCATGGTCCATCCAGTCAGCCCAGTTGTTACAAAGGCCCTCAGCAGTTTAATATTGACTAGGTCTCTAGCAAATTAATTATTCCATAGTTTCACTTGAACTAACCATCCTTCCCATTTGCTTCAACTCCTCCCCTTGTTAGCCTCACCAGTACCATGTGTCTAGCCCAACCCCTACCCCCTTAAACTTTCCACCATTTTAACATTAGATATGGGTGATGTCAGGGAAATTCACTTCATGAAGAACTTTGCAAAGTTTCCCCAACTTTGCTTCACCCATGGCTGCACTTCACATAGTTTTCTTTTGGTGATGTGCTCACCTTCACCTGGCAAACATTGCAGACATTGGCACTTCACTAGCAACAGTGCTGACTAAATGCAACTACACATAGTTTTTGATGAGCAAAGTTACATTTTGCTGACAAAAAACTATTCAAAGTGTTTTTGGTTTAAAATAAAATGGTTTTTAAATTTGTAGCCCACTGCCACCCACTGTGACATATAGTTTCCACCCCTCCAGGCCTTTTAGATCACAGTACCCTTACCCTCAAACTTCCAAAATCCCTCCCTCCCTACAGTCCTGGCACATTTTTATTATAAGTAATAGATTCCTTCTCCCACCTGCACAACCTCAGTATACAGTTGCATCAACTGATATGGTCAGGCATTTCCTAAAATTTATGTTATCTCTCTAGAGAAATTCCCTGCCTGTCTGCAGTACCACTATAATGCCACAAGAGAGAGTCTCTTTAGAAATGTTGCAGAATATCTGGAAATATCTGACCAAGTCTGTTACTCTAACTGCCAGCTCCCTGTGTCTGTCCCCCAAGTCATGAGACTAGGAAGTGAACCCCCCCACCCCACTTCTCTTCTCCCCTGACCTAAATTAGGCAATGAATAATTAAAGGATATATCATCAACCTGTAACCAAAGAAAACCATCCAACATAGGAGCGAAACATCCTCACTGTTCAGTGTCCTGTTATAGAATAAATGAACAATGATGTTGTCACATGTAGCAAAACCTGGTTTGCTGCTTGTGAGCCATCGATGTAGTACTCGTGTAAAATTATAAAGTTCTCAATGTATAGTTTTCATATGACTAGAATAAGAAAAGGTTGTAATGTCTGATAAGAACTATGACCACTAACTGGTATAGAAGAATTGTTTGGGCAAGATTTTTTAAAACTCTGAGGCCTTGCAAGTCTTCTTGATGTCTGCAGCTGTAAGCCTGTGGTTTTGAGACCATTTTCAAACTTACCCGTGAACTTTTGGCTGTGAACAGTTCAACAGGCATACCTGTTGTAGACGTGTGCTACTCTAGTCTACTATTTGAACTGTTTACAATTGCTGCCAATGTTCTCTTGCATTGGAGACAAGGAGTCCTCCCAGTTCAAGATGACAAAAAGTACAAGTTATCTGTTTTTAATAAAAAGTTAAAAAATAACACATTCAAGAGGACACCTATCATTTGTGTGAAGACTGCCACCACAATGGGCAAAGTTTGGTGCAAGCTACTTATTTTTGCAGTTATGACATACGAACATATGAATGTGCCAGCAGAAACGGACCACCTGGTCTATTTAAGTCTGCTCGAGTGTGCAGCTAGTACCACTAGTTTGCAGCTGCCCCACCCCCCCCTTTGTCATCCCACCCCTCCCTTTTGTCATCCCACTGCCACCCCACCTCCCCCACACTCACTCTTCCCTGGTTCCCTGTCCCATGCCCTTTTGGAGCCGTTCACAGATTTACATGATACCACCCATTCTGGTAGGGTATTCCATTTTGCTAACACCCTCTCTCTGAAATAGTGTCTCCTCATTTTCTTCCTAAATCTTCCCCACTGTATTCTTAGCCCATGCTAACTTAAAGACCCCATCTGCCCCATCCTTATGATTACCCTCAGATACTTGAATGTCTCTATCATGTCACCCCTGTCCCTTCTATCCTCCAGGGTGTACATATTCATGTCTCCCAGCCTGCTGTCATAGTCTCTCCCCTCCATTCCACATATCATATTTGTTACCCTCCTCTGCACCCCCTCCAGTAGCCTGATATCACACTTTAGGTATGGCCTCCAAAACTGCACACAATACTCTAAGTGTGGCCTTACCGGCGACCTGAAGAGGGGCAAAATCACCTCTATTCACCTGGATGAAAACCCCCTCGCTATGCACCCCAGCATTTTGTTCACTTTTGCAGCTGCTCTACTGCACTGGGCAGTGTTGTTCATGGTCCCTGTTATCATTACCCCTAGGTCCTTCTCCTCCTCAGTGATCTCCAGCTTACCCCCCCACCAGTATTCTCTCCTTGGGTTCTTTACCCCAAAGTGCATAGCCTTACACTTCTTTGCATTGAACCCCAGCTTCCACCTCTCTGACCACTCCTTTAGCTTGCTTAGGTTCCCCTGCAGCTGCTTCCATTCCTCCTCTCCATCCATCACTGCTCTGATTTTGGTGTTGTCAGTGAACAGACTTACCTTACTCACCATCCCATGTGCAATGTCTGATATGAAGAGCCCAAACAATACTGACCTCAACACAGAGCCCTGTGGCACTCCACTCGGCACCAGCATTGGAGTGGAGAGCTCCTCTCTCACTACCACCAGTTGCAGCCTCCCACTCAGCCAGCCTGTAATCCAGTTCATCATTTTTGCTCCTACTCCTACACCAGTTAGCCTCCCCCAAGCCGCCCGTGAGGCACAGAATTGAAGGCCTTCTGAAGTCCAAGTAAAGAACATCCACCGCATGACCTTTATCCAGCTCACCTTTCACCCAGTCATAATATTGTATCAGGTTGGTTTGACAAGACTTCCCTGAAATGAACCTATGCTGCCTCACATTCTGGAGGCCATTGTCCTCCAGGTACACCACCAGTCTTTCCTTTACTATTGTTTCCATGCATTTACACACTATAGAGGTGAGACTTACTGGGCAGTAATTACCCGTTCATCACTTGGTCCACTCTTGTGTAATGGTACTACATCTGCCATCCTCCAGTCCAGTGGCACACATCCTGACTCCAGTGAGGAGCTGTACAGATCCACCAGTGGCTCTGCCAACACCTCCACCATCTCTCTCAGCACCCTGGGGTGGATACCATCCGGCCCTGGTGCCTTGTCTACCTTCAGTGCCCTCAGTCTCTCTAGGACTCTACTTGCTTCAATTCTTCCATCCATTGCCACCTCTCCCCTGTCCCCACCCTCCCAGCCCATGGTGGTAGCAGTCCCCCTTTTCTTCCATGAACACTAGGCAAAGTATTCATTCAGTGCTTCTGCCTGCTCCTCCCCTTTCTGTCCACCTCACTCCTTTTTATCCTTACTATTGTCTCCTTGCACTTCCTTTTCTCCCTGATGTATCTGAAAAAGTCTCTTTCCTTCCCCCCCATTAATTCCCTGTGCTAATCTTAGCTCCCTCTGGGCCTTGGCTTCTCTCACTTTTCTGGTCACCTTCCTGGACCATCTTGCACACTCCTCCCTGTCCACTTCCTTCCCCATCCTCCTATACCTCTGGTGCACCTCTCGTTTTGCTCTCACCACCTCTACTACCTTGCTGTTCAACCAGCATGGTTTTCTTGCTCTGTTTCTCTTACTCTGTGTCTTGATGCAGGCTTCTGTTGCCTCTGTAATCCCCCATTTAATAATATCCCATTTCTGCTCTGCATCCATCTCCTGCCTTATGCCCTCTAGTTTCCCTTTCAGTACTTCCTGCATCCTTCCAAAGTCTGCCCCCCTGTAGTTTACCACCTGAGTAACTGATTTCTCTGGCTCCCCACACATCGTGATGTTAAACCACACCATTTGGTGACTGTTGTTGGCTAGTGGGTCCTTCACCTTTATTTCCCTTACTGCCTCCCCATTCAACAACACCAGATCTAAAGTGTTCTTTAGCCTAGTAGATACACTAACCAACTGTGTCAGGAGACATTCCTGGATCGCGTCCAGGAGCACTTTCTCCCTAGCACTGGAGGTGACCAGAATGCTCCAGTCAACCCCCAGCAAATTGAAATCCCCCACGATGACCACCTTCCCTTTTCTACATACCTTTCTGATTTGTCCTGCTAATTCCCTGTCAAACTCCTCAAACTGAGACGGTGGCCTGTATACCACCCCAAACCTCAGTTTCCTACCCCTTGAATCTAGGAGCTGCAGCTAGATTGCCTCAGTTCTCCTTTCTTCCTCCTTGTCCCTTGTGCATTTGATTCCATCCCCCACATAGACTGCCACCCCACCACCCCTCCCTCCTTTTCTTACGGTCCTTCCCATATAATTTGTATCCTGGGATTGCCAGATCCCAGTCCTGGTGCTCAGTTGCCCATGTTTCTGTGACAGCTGCACTATGCGCCCTCCACACTGCTAAGAGTGCCTGTAGCTCAGCTGATTTGTTGCCTAAGCTTCTTGCATTCAGCGATACCACCCTCCATCCTGCCCCTTTCCCTTCATTGGCCTCCATTTCGTTCCTTCTACTCCCTCCTTTTTCAGCTGCCCTGAGTCCTTCCCTACTAGCCTGGGGGGTAGGCTGTGACTCCACTCTCTCGGATCCCTGCCTACCTGCTGTCACTTGCCAACCCCCCATCTAGTTTAAATCCACCTTTGTTGCAATATACCTCCCGAGTCTTTGCTTTAATACCTCCTTCCCCTCCACACTCAGATGCAGCCTATCCCTTGGAAACAGATTGTTATTATGTCAGGTACTGCCCCAGCCACCCACAACCCCATATCCCTTAGTTTGACACCATTCTAACAACCATGTGTTCAGCTCCCTAATCCTCACCTTTCTCACTGTGCTTGCGCAGGGTACTAGGAGCACCTCGGAGAATGCCACAGACTCCCCAGTCTCCCCACACAACCTTCTCACTTCCTCAGTCCTCTCCTTTGTTACCTCCACAGTTTCCCCAGCTAGGTCATTTGTCCCCACATGTACCACAATGTGTGGTTTCCTCCTACCCCTCCTTATGCACCTTAGGATTGCCTGTCCTACCTTGTATGCCTTTAATCCTGGTATGGACTCCACCCATATCTGACTGTGCCTCTCCCCTTGCCGCCCCATCTGATCCCCTTGAATATGGAGTCCCCCAACACCAGTACACTTCCCTCCTCTTTTCTTGTGCCCATCACCAACTCCCCCACCCAGCATCTCATTTCTGGGGCCAGAAGACAGTGATTTTATAGTGTGTTCCTGTGTCTTCCCCCCTGCCTTCTCAATTGAAACTCCTCCTCCCCCTCCTCCTGTTTGACTGCCAACCTTCCTTTCCCTCTGCACCTCTCCAAGTATTATCTCTCCCCCTGCCAAGCCATGCTAAATCTTTCCACTAGTAATGACCCTCGCTCCCTTCTCTTTGTGAGTACTACCCCTGTACAATCTCCTCCTGCATCCTCTTTCCCATGTGTTGCTAGTGCAGCAAACATGTCCCCCCCTTTGCCTTACTGTGTGTTTCCTTCTCCGTCCTGCCTACTAATGCTCCTCTTTTTCTAGGTCATACTAGAGTCCACCCTTCTTCAGCTGGCTTCCGGTCTACTTTGCCCCTCCCCCTGACTCCTTTTTTGCCCCACTGTTCCTTCTCTGTGGTGCCCCCACAATACTTTCAGATGTCAGCCCTCCTACTGATGCAATCCTCACCTTATCCCTCAACTTCCCCAGCTCCCTGCCAAGCCACTGAACCTCTTCCTCAAGGTTCCTTAGCCTGTGGCATATTGGGCACCCTCCCAGCTTCCATGGTATGTTCATCTGCATTGCTGCCCCACAACCATTGCACCCTACAATCCTACCCATGGTTCACCCTACCTATACAGCCTCTCCACACCAACTCTCCCTACAGCAAGTAGAATTAATTAATCCTAGCCCAGCCTCTAACAGAAATTGTTATCCTAAATGCCCTTGCATGCAGCATAAGACAGCCATAAATTAATGTGCTGATATGAGAGGAGGATTCTTCATGACAATATTTTGCATTAGAATCTTCAAGAAAAGATGGTGAAAATGCATTTTTGTGAAAGAGAAACATATTGTAGTAGTCCTTCTACAGACAGAATTTAATGCTGTTGTTTTTTTTTTGTTGTTGTTGCAATGCAGATTTCTCTTTCAATCTAGCCAACTTTATAGGATCAGATAGATACTGTATACAATACTTGTGAGTCCTGAAGAGAAATAGTCAAGTTAATACAATGTGAGTACTAAACAACACAGTGTTAGCTATGATAAATATCTGTACTGCATACAGAATGCATATGCATCTGTATTCACCTCACAGGCATTCCTTCAAAAGGAAGCAGCTAGCTACATTGCTAGGGTCTGTTTGGAAAACCTGGAACATGGAATAGCATTCAGCTGCATCACAATTTTGCATGGTCTGGGGCTGTTAAGGTCAAGCAGAAACATGGTAAATCAAGCAGTGATAACAGACCAACAAAGCTGAAAAACACATTTGCAGCAGTAAAAACTCAGAAGAATGTAATCTTCCTTTCACATTGAGACATATCAAAGTACCTTAGACCCTATTCAACAAAAATTCACTTGCCGTTTGAGTATCCATTTCCCTATGGAGTATAAGGAAATGGGTTCTTAAATAGCATATAAAGTATTGCTGACTAGGGTTCTCAGAATTTAATTCCATCAGTAACCAAGGCAGCACATACAGAATAGTGGATGGGAGACCATCCACAACAAGGCTGTGTTTCCGAGGGAGTTGATGACATCACAAAGACCTCGAGAGCGAAGCTCGAGAGGTCTGTATGATGTCATCAACTGCCGAGATAGAAACATTGCTTTCGTTATGGATGGTCACCCATCTACTATTTTATATAGTATATGGTTGCCCATTCAAAGATAGAGAAAACCCATTCTTTTTTTTTTTTTACCTTCAGCATTCTTCTGCTGATGCTCTCGCTCATGCTCACTCCCACTCCATCCTCTCCAGTCTATGCCTCTTGGTATGGCTTGCAGAGACTCCGACCGTGTCAGGGAGAAGAACTGTTGTGCAGCGGTTATGAACGCCTGTGACTGCTCTTTTCATTTTTTTATGACAAAAAAAAGTTTGCTTTATTTGTATGAATGCGAGGGTTCCCGACCATGTCTGAACTACAGCAGTGTGCAGCTCAGCACTCGCTAAATCGCATCGCTATGTTTTTTCCGTGAGAGCATAGATTGCACCAATCAAATTGCAGGACGTGTCTTAAAAGTTGTTGTACTGTCGATGTGACGTCAGAACGATAGTACAGCAACTTTTTTTGACCTTTGAACTGTCCTACAACAGGATTTGGAAAACCATCATTTTCCATCCACAACAAACCCTAACCATATACTACAAAAGCATATTGTTAAGTAAAGTATGAGCATACTTATGCTTCACGATATATGGAAGTTAGGGCTTGATTGATAATTCAAGTAAAATTGTTCATGAAATTAGAGTAGACTTAGGAGAAAAATAACTGTTTTGTAGTATTGCTGTCTGTAATGAAATAAAACTGATTGATATGTTAGCCAATTCACATACAAGACTGGAGATTATAGGTGCTTAGGAAATGACACTTTAAACTTATTCATTTAATAGGTACATATCAGTTAAGTGACAGTCGTTTGCCATGAAGAGTCTAAAAAGTATTGTGTGTTATTGTTGTGATTTTTGAAGTAACTAGTAGAATTTCTTGTTGACAGACATGCAAAATTCACAGCTTAAAATGAGGCAAAATAACTATAAAGCATTAATTTTAAATCTTTATTGGATGGGGGCAGTTTCATAATGCAAAAGCCTAGTTATTTTATGATAGTCTAAAGCTTTTACATTGACAACACTAGTGAAATGGATAAGCTAGACCTCATTAAAACTGGAATTACATACTCCCCAAAGGCAAGGAAAGTTATTCTGTTAGTAGTTGAAATAAAAGTTTCCAGGCACATTGTCCTTGTTCCAGTGTGTTGGGCCTCCAGTCAGGTTCTTGTAAGGCAGTCCTTGTACAAAAAGTCATGCTGTCCCAATAGCAGAATTCCTTTCTTCCACACAAAGGTTTGTGTCCTCCCTAGCAGACCTGGGTAGTTATCAGCCCTGTCCAGTGCTCAGCGACCGTTCCTTACCTCACTCGTAGTCTAAGAGATAGTTTACCCATGGATACCCTCCCCACAGCGGGATGGCAGTAGACGGGCTGTCCTCCCCCGACGCACACATCCAGATCACTCTTGGACTGAAGCAGTAGGGCAGATTGCTGAGACACGGGCAAGGCTTCATATAGCCCAGGCCCCTTGATTTTTATCCTGAGTTTTCCTCCCTCCTTATTGCTGGGGTGTGCACATTGACATGCGGGTGTAGAGGCACACCTGCACCGCAGACGTCCAGCAGTTCCCACCTGTCCTTGCTGCTCCTACCAATAGGGCTTCATCTGATGGCAGCCACATGGTGGAGATGGCAGCCTCCCCTCCCTGGGAGAGGAGAGGAGAGGAGAGCAATTCATTGGATGCTGTATCCTAACAGTCCATCGGACACTCTGTCATCTCCCCCCCCCCCACCGACCAGCCTCCAGTAACCTGAGACCACTCCTGATCCTATGTCACTGGTGTGGTGCGTGGTAGCACTACTGCTGAGCCACTGAGCCAGTCCAGCTGAAAAATTATTGCAGGCTCAGGAACTTAAAATGTTACAGATCCCACACAGATGATTGCATGCCTTGTACTTTATGAACATTTTCTTAGTGAACAAATAATTGCTTCATTTTAGCTATGAAAAACACAAATCAATTAGCCTGTACTTTAAAAACATTTGTTTCAATAGTTGTTTGGTTTGTAAATGATAATGTCATACCATTGATCTTTTGATATGAAAATGGTTCCTTCTTTGGAACCCATTCAGTTATCTCTCTTTTGTCAAGAGGTTAGTTCAGCAGGCTCCCGCGTGTTCTTTTTACAGCCTCTTGTGTAGTACTGTGTGTGAAGTAGGGTTACCACCTGTCCTGATTTTAGCAGGGCAGTCCTGATTTGGGCAGCTGTGTCCTGCAAAAAACATGAAAAATACTACATGTCCTGACTTTACAGTATTAAAAATATTTTCTAACTTTCCACTAAATGTTGCAGAAAACTATAATGCCTTAACTAAAATACCTTAAAATGATAAGAAACAATAGAAGCAACTAAGAAACTACAATACTTAGCCCTAATTCTGATTATATGGAGAAAACAAAACTACTGCATTGGTTGAGGTTACGCACTGTCCTACGAAAAAACATGTTTCAGTAAGAAATATCCCACTATGGGCTTCTTAAAAGGTGCTAACCCTACTGTGAAGTTTGTCTCAGGCAGTAGTGTCCGTATTTGTTTTGTCATTGAAAACACTGCTAATTGGATTACACTTAATACACTGTAACTATTTACTGTTTAGTGTATCTGTGCTTGAAACTATAGAAGTGGTTTGAGGTTCAAAGACCTTTTCAGTTATTTGATTCCCTGTGTCGGCTGCCTATAATACATTACCTTTAAGGGTGGACATCTTATTCACTGAAGAAATGTTTTGTGAATGTCTGAATACAAAGGTTAAAAAAAGTTGTTTTAAACATTTTTGTACCTAACATTGTATTTTGCTTTTTTCCCTGCTTTGTTCCCACTGGCCATCTCTGGTAACCCCAGTCACTAGTGCCACACAATGCAACTCCTACATGACTAGACTAGTTTTGGGAGTGAGTGATAGTTCCTGCAGTTGATTAGCTCTCATAAACTGCTTGCACCTAATCTGAATAGTGTAGTTCTAGACAACGCACTGTTGGGGTCTCCTCCCTATAACTGCTTAGATATAGAATTTAAACTCACAAAGCAGTAGTTATCATTGTACTAACGTTGTTTTTTTTTCCCCCAATCCTTTTTACCTGCCTGGTTCCCAGTCTCCCTGAGTCTTCTACGCATCTGACTCTCCGGCCATAATCTGGTACCACCTAGCCCCCTTTAGGGACCCTTGCCTGTTACCCCCGTAGCAGGGTGGCATAGAGACCCCACAATCTCTGCCCGGTCAGGATCCAGTGCTCATGGAAGACCCCCCAGAGCCGAGCGGCCCGTAGGATAGCCATCAAGCCGCCGCGGCTGGTTGCCAGATTTTCCCATGTTCTGTCCCTACATGAGTGGGATGTGCAATGGTGCCAAGGGAAGGAGCGTGCTAGTGTTTGCATGCGCTCCCTCCCAGTGCCGTGCCCCAACTCTGCTCCCATTGTGTGTGCCAGTGCACTACCCCCAGCCTTCACTAGGGGCCAAAAGTGCACCGACCACTGGGATTCTCCAACCCCAGAGAGGAGAGCAGTCACTCGGACACTCCATCCCTCTCCACCCCTGCCAACCCCCGCTACATGAATCCGCCACTTAACCCGGGTTGAAGTGAGGCAGCAAGGTGGCGGCCCAGCGCCACCCTCAGCACCACTGGGCCAACATTGTACTAACAATGTTAGAATTTTTTTTTTTAAATAGAGGTTTTAGATTACCATGGAGTACTGTAGAGTCATTTGCATAATGTAGATCTAATTTTATGAAGTACTGTAAACACTGAGGTAACATCTGACTAGTTTATATTTTTATGAATGAGCAAACTGGACCGTCTTTGTACAGTATCTTGTTATAATTGGCCTAAGATAATAGGATTAGATGCATAGGATGCTCTGGAGACCAAATAGTTTATCAATGTATGCCCCTCTCCTATTAATTGAAATCCTATGTCAGTTTTTCCACCTCAGTGAGAAAATAATTAGATCTTTTAAAGAAATAATTTTTCTATAAACCATTTATGCTGCTGGCTTCTGTTTTTGTCTCAGGTTGTGTCCTCTCATAGAGTGCATTGGGCTATTAAAGCAGGGTACTCCAGTTGCAAGTTACTTGTCTTTCCAAGAAATAGATTACAGTAGTGTATAACACTTTAAAAAATATTCAGTAATATGACTGCATACTCCAATTACTATTGAAGCACAAAACTAATCTGAATAAATTGTAGTTAATTTTTTCATTTGTTTATGACTGAGCAGAGCAATGTTATAATAAATGCCATAGCATGTCTTCGGCTTAACCTGATACAACAGTGTGTTTCTGGTCTACATGCTATAAAAATAATTGTTTTCTTTGTTTGCTCCTGGAATGGGTGGGGGGGTTTACCCCCCTTAATGCCCAGACCTTACACCTGATATCCCTCCCAGGCTGCTGGACTGAGGAGACCTGCAGCTTGCCCCCATTTTTGGTGCCCCCACCAGGGGGAGGACGGAGAAATCAAGATCAGCCAGAGGCCCCAGCTGAGGCTTGTGCCAGGGCATACCTCTCAACCTTCTGCCTCATAAATCAGGGACAAGGCTTAAAAAAATCAGGGATAAACGACCAAAATCAGGGCACATCTTTAGAATTAGAGATATCCACTCAGAAATCTGGTAGAATATGGGGCTTAGTGCAAAATGCATTTTCTAAAGAAAAAGAAGTCTGTAACTTTAATACTTGACATTATTTTGTGCTTACAACCCCCACTGTTTAGCCACAAAGACACAAATTTTAGGAGGGACAGAGTAAAATTTTGAGGCAAAATCAGGGACATCCCTGAAAATCAGGGACAGTTGAGAGGTATGTGCCAGGGTGTTATTTGAGTAGAGGTCAGGGGTCACAGTGCTGTTGGCACAGGGGTTTTCCCCATAAATTCCTCAGAGCGGCAGACATGCAGTGACATTCGCACAGGTCGGGTGCACTCCCACACCCAACCTACAGACATCCGTCATCACCTCCCCACTGAAGAGTGGCCATGGCTGTTACACACCCAGCCTCCACTAGGTGTTGCTAACTTGCCAGGGAACCACAACCCCCTCCCCCCACGGAGGAGGAGCGCTGTCTGTGGGATGCTCTTCCTACCTACCCCTGGCCAACCCTGTGACACATTGTGTTTGCTCACAAACACAGATCATCATCAGCACTGCAGGTGGTAGCACTACTGCTGTACCAGTAGGCTGACTTTGGCATGCACTTTGTGAAGTATAATGCAAGACTATGCAAAGTTCCAACTCATCCACTTTGTGACAAAGACTACGTGTAAAAAGCATTTTTTAACTTCAGTATGAGAACTATGTGAAGCATAGCAGATGGATTGTGCCCATCCATAGTTGCCTCCCCCACTGAGCTGCCCCATGTAGCAACTAAGAGTGGGACCCGTAGTCTTTCATGTCTTTCTGCATACTGTAAATCAGTCCTCTGAAGTCCTTTGGTCATTCAGGTTGCCCTCCACGTCACCCTTTCAGTCCGTACAGTATTTGTTACAGTTTGGTAAATATAATTAAGTACAGTGCTCCCAGTATGATTCTACTCATTCTTTGCAAAGATTGCACTGATTTCTATTTTATACCTTTTATATGAACATTTATTTATTTAGCATTCTTTAGGAATTACAACCTTTGAGTCAAGGACTCATTTACAAAGGCTCCGCATCAGAGTACAGAAACAAACATACAGTATACATAGTAACAGCATAGTGGACATACAAGGTTATAGACACAAATTATGGTTTCAATCAGGAATACAATATTACAGATATATACAGGTATATTACAATATACAGTTTGAACAGTTAAACAAGATTCAGCAGTTACTTTAATACATTTAGCACTGGTTTGTTTTAATACAGTTAGCATTGGCTTGCTAGTGTGGTTACTACTTTGAATATACAGAGAGGTGGAGAGGTGAACTTGAGCAAGCAACCAACAGAGGCATTGTCAGGAGGATGCTATAGAGATAGTAAGCACGATGGAGCCTATCTAGATGGTACATTGACAGCACAGTGAGGCGAGTATATATTCTTTGAGTGCTACTTTGAAGGGACCTAAGTTGGAGATGGAGGAGATATCAGAGGGGAGTTCGTTATACCATGCTGGTGCACTGTAGGAGGAGGACCTTTGGGCTAGTGAGGTCCTGACCCTCGGTATATACCACACCTGTTTGGTGTTGGTGTGGGTGTTCGCTGAGGTGTGGGAGAATTGGAGTGAGGCAGATATGCCCAGGGGGAGAGCCCCAGGTGTATTTTTTTTGTTAGGAGGCATGTTTGATAACATTTTCTCTCATCCAGGGTTAGGAGGTTTGTCAGTGAATACAGGGTGCAGGTATGGGTATGATTCCGGGAGATGTTCTGGAGGATGCGGTATTGTCCCATCTGCAGGCACCTCTCTGGGCTGAGGGAGGAGGTTGCTCATCTCCAGGCTGAGTTGGCCAGGATTTGTGGGACCTCCTCTTCCATCCAGGAACCACCTGTGCCACTGCCATTGCCTCAGAGGTTGCCAAGAAAGAGGAGCAGTTGGACCACAGTGGGCTCAGGGAGGGTGAGGGTGGTGGAACAGAGGCCTCCAGTTGTACCTCTCCACAATTCCTATGCCATTCTGGCAAAGTGTGGTTCCTCTATGGAGGCACCTACAGTGGAGACCAAGGAGGATGTTGGAACCTCCACAAAGGAGACCCACAGGAGGGTGGCAGGGGACCCTGCAGGAAGGAAACAACTTCTGGTGGGGACTCCATTGTTAGGAAGGTAGAACTGGGCAAGGAAGGGAGAGGAGGTAAGGTGCCTGCCTGGTGCCATGGCTTGGAGGGACAGGGAGCGAATTCTCAGGATTGCCGGAGCAGCTGCACAGGGGAGGGAGCTGTATGTCATTGTCCACCTAGGGACAAATGACACCAGCTAAGAAAGGATTGAGAAGTGCAGGAAGAGTTTGTGGAATTGGGGAGGGTCTTAGTCAAGTAGCATGCAGGTAACCTTCTCGGAGGTGCTACCCATCTATGGCATAGGAGGGCTAGGGTGTTCCGTGCCATGGGATTCAATCAGTGGTTGAAAAACTGGTGTGGAGCTCAGGGATTTGGCTTCATTGGGGACTGGGGTCCACCTGGAGTGATGCAAGCCTATACTGGCATGATGGGCTGCATCTGTCTGGAGAGGAACCAGGATCCTAGGTGATAGGTTTAAATGCTTCATTGGCAAGCTTTTAAACTAGCCAAGGGGGGAGGCACTGGAAAGGAGCAGGAAAATCCTAGCCCCCCCAAACAATCACGGTAGTAAGTGTGGCAAACACCAACAGGGAGGTGTCGATAGGGAGAAGGGCAGTGGTAAATGGAGAAAGTGACAAAGGCAAGAAGGACAGGGATGGGGCAAAAGGGGGTAAGGCCATCAGGAAATAGAGGGTAATGAGTACCAATGCCCGTAGTCTGGGCAACAAGCTCCCTGAGCTGGTGGCCTTAATGGAAGAGGGATGCCTGGATATGCATAGCAGTCACAGAAACATGGTACACAGAGAACCATGACTGGGATGTTAACATGCCAGGGTACATAACCTACAGGAAAGACAGGCAGGGAGAAGGGGAGGAGTAGCTCTATGTAAAGGAAGGGATAAAAGCAACTGAACAAAAGAGTAAACAGGAGGAGAGGAGGCACTGTGGGTCACCTTGGAGACTGGAAAGGGCACCACAATCCGCTGAGGGTTGTGTACAGACCCCATGTCAGGGGGAAGGAATGGACAAGGATATGATGGAAGGCATTCTTAGAATGGCAGAGAAAGGGAGATACTGTTGATGGAGACCTGAATATGCCAGATGTTAACTGGAGCACATTTTCTGCAGCCACATCCAAGAGCAGGGCCATTCTTGGCGCCCTACAGGTGGCAGGCATTAGACAATAGGTTCAGAACCCACTCGTGAGGGAGCAATCTTAGACCTCGTGCTCTCAAGCGGGGGCAGTGAGAGGATTCAGATCTAGAAGTGGGTTGCCATCTGGGGACAAGTGACCATCAAACAGTGTGGTTCATGTTAAACTCAGCTACAGAGTCAAGCCATACAAAAGTGAGGGTACTGGACTTTAGGAGGGCTGACTTTGGCAAGATGGGAGAGTGCCTCAGAAAAGCAGTAGCAAACAGGCTAGAAGGAGGTGTGGAGCAACAATGGGGAATTATCAAAACTGCCATCACAGAGGCAACAAGCCTTTGTGTGAAGCAAATAAACAAATCAAAATGAAAGAAAAAGCCACTATGGTTCTCAAAAGAGGTGGCTGTGAAAGTCAGGAAGAAAATATAGCATTCCGGAAGTATAAGGAAACACAGAAGGAGCAGGACAGAGAGCTGTACCAGTTAAGGCAGAAGGAAGCAGGGAGGGAAGTCAGAATAGCAAAGGCCCAAACTGGAGGAAAAGATAAGCCAACTCAGTTAAGAAGGATAAAACCTTTTATAGGTACATCAGCGAGCGAGAAAGACAAAGGGAGGGAATAGTGAGGCTGAATAGAATGACGGTGGGTGGGCAGAGGGGACAGTGAAAAAGCAGGAATACTGAGAATATTTCTGCTCAGTATTCTAAAAAGAGGAGGGGAAGTGCCTAATCCAATTAACAGAAGCACCTTGATAGGGGGGTTTCCATCCCAGTCCTTTCACAGAAGAAAGGGCTCTGCAAGAACTCCTAAAACTGAAGGTGGATAAAGCAATGGGTCCTGATGGAATTACCCCAGAATTCTAAAAGGTTAAGGAAGGAACTAGTGAAACCACTGGCTACTCTTTTTAATAAATCATGGGAGGATGGTGTGGTACCCGAGGACTGGAGGAAGGCGGATGTGTTTCCCCTTCACAAAAGTGGGACCAAGACAGAGGCAGGAAACTACAGACCTGTCAGTCTGACCTCTGTGGTAGGGAAAGTGATGGGTCACTTCTGAAGGAAAGAATAGTTGAGTACCTAGGGTCAGTGGAGCACAGGACCCAAGGCAGCATGGGTTCACAGTGGGAAGGTCATGTCAGGCAGAATCTAATAGATTTCTTTGACTGGGTGACCAAATTAGTAGACCAGGGAGGGCTGTGGACATGGCCTACCTAGACTTTAGCAAGGCATTTGACACAGTCCAACACAAAAGATTATTAGTCAAATTAACCAGCCTGGGTGGGTCCCAGGGTGGTGGCCTGTAAAAACATTGGCTGGACAACAGGACACAGAAGGTAATTGTAAATGGGTCCACTCTGAAGAAAGGGCAGTTACTAGTGGGGTACCGCAGAGGTTCAGTATGGGTCCAGTCCTTTTAATGTCTTCATCAGTGACATTGCAGAGGGACTGGAAGGAAAAGTATGCCTTTTGCAGATGACACAAAGATCTGCAACAGGGTTGTTGATACAAGGAGGCGTGAAGGATGAAAAGGGACTGGCAAGGTTGGAGGAATGGTCAGGCGATGGCAGCTAGGATTCAATGCAAAAAAGTGCAAAATAATGCACCTGGGAAACAAGAACCCAGGGGAAGAATACACAATGGGTGGGGAGGTAGTAACAACAACAAAACAGGAAAGGGACCTGGGGGGTAATCATATCAGATGACCTTAAGGTTATCAAGCAATGTGAGAAGGCAGTAGGGAGGGCCGGGGGTATACTGGGATGTATAGGGAGAGGCATCAGCAGCAGAAAACAGGAAGTTGTTATCCCTCTGTACAGACAGTTGGTGAGACCCCATCTGGAATACTGTGTCCAGTTCTGGGAGCCCCATCTCCACAAGGACATAGACAGGATAGAGGCAGTCAGAGGAGGCAACTAAAATGGTGCAGGGTCTGCAAGAGAAGCCATATGAGGAGAGACTAAAGGAGCTTAATATGTATACCCTTGAGGAAAGAAGGGAGAGGGGGACATGATAGAAACTTTCAAATACCTCAAGGAATCAACAAAGTCCAAGAGGGTAGCATCTTTCAGAAAAAGAGACTTGCAAGAACAAGGGGACACAATTTAAAGATAGAAGGAGGGGGTTCCAGGGGCAATGTGAGGAAGTATTATTTCACAAAGAGGGTAGGATGCATGGAACAGCCTTCCTGAGGAAGCTGTGGGGTCTAAAACTGTGGGAGAATTCAAGAATGCATGGGACAGACATAAGGCAATTCTTGTGGGGGGCAGGAAGATATAGGCTGTTGGTTAACTAGGATCTGCGGCCTATCCTGTAGGTAGGGAAATGGGCAGACTAGATGGGCCTAGCGGTCCTTATCTGCCGTCAAAGTCTATGTTTCTATGTTTCTATGTCTGCCCCTGATAGGAGCTTGCACGCTTTGTTTATGGCCAGATGGATTTTACTTAGTGCTATGTGATCGGTGGCTGAGTAGACGATAAGCCCGTAATCGACAAGAGAGAGGACCGAGGCAGTGACGGCCAGGTTAAGGGCTTCCGGAGGGAAGTAATTTTGTGCCTATATGGTAGTCCTATGCGGGCATTTATGGCTAAGAACAAGTTGTTAATGTATCAGTGGAAAGAGAGGCAGGAGTCAAAAGTTACACCCAGGTATTTATAAGTGTATACCTGTTCTAGTGGAAAGAGAGAGTGAGAGAGAGAGAGAGAGAATTGATAGCTGCATATTCTTGTTCTTATTTTGATGGTGAGCAAAGAGCATAACCTTTGTCTTTTTCACATTGTCTGTGAGTCTTTGGTCTATGAACCAGTTCTCAGTCTGCTTAAACACGTGCTGGAAGGAGGGTTGCAGAGAACTGGGATCTTGGTGCAAGGCAAAGAGAACTGCATCATCTGCATACAGCAGTAGATAACCGGAACAGGACATGAGCAGGGCATTCAGGTAGATTCTGAATAGCAGAGGGCCAAGAATGGAGCCCTGAGGGACCCGGAGCAGACAGACAAGGTGGTGGACTGGATGGTGTGTAGTTTGACGCATTACAATTCTCCTGTGAGGTAGCTGGTGAACCAAGAGATAGGTCCTTTGGGTAGGCCTATGTGTTAGAGTGTGCTTAGGAGTAAGGGGTGGGAAACTGTGTCAAAGGCCTTTGACAGATCAATGAAGATAGCTCCCACAAGGTGTTTTCTATCCAGGGCAGAATGAGTGTAATTAGAGTGCTGTGCTCAGATCTGAAGCCATGGTGTTCCCTGCACAGTACATTGTTAATGAGAAGACATTCAGTGAGTTGGGTGGCTATAATCTTTTCAAGAGCTTTTGAGAGTGGAGGGAGGATGGAGATGGACTGGTAATTATTGCGGAGTGTATTGTCACCACTCTTTAGTCTAGGGGTGATTATGGCAGTCTTCCAGGTTGATGGGAACTGCCTCAGACAACAGGAGTGGTTTATGAGGTCAGTCAATGGGGAGAGAACAGTATCAAGTACTAGCCAAAGAATTCTCATATCAAACAAGTCCTTACAGTAGCAGGAGCCACTGAGGGCATTGATGATAATGGCTTGGCCTCATTCATGGTAACTGCTCTGAAGTGGAAGGGGGGGATACTGTAAGTTAGGGGGCTGGGTTACCGGAGTAGGGTCAAAAAAATTGATTGGGAGTACTGCACTGAGGTCAGAGAAAGACACATTAAGACAGTCGGCTATGTCCTGTGGGTCGGTAGTGGGGACATTGTTAATGGTTAGAAGGGAAGGGGGGGAGCCAAGATTTGCTGTTAAGTTCCTTGATGTCCCAAAACAACCAAGAATTCCCCCAGGAGAAGGCTATGGTTGCTTTGTAGTATTCCAATTTAGCCTGCTTTCTTGCCCAGGTGCATTTGTTGCGGGCTGCTTTATAGATCTGCCTGTCCTCCTACAAACCAGAGGAAACTGCTTTACTCCAGAGATCATCTCTGTGCTTGAGCTGATGGAGCAGTTCAGTAGAGACCCAGGCAGCATTGTGCTTCTTGGTCTGTATATTAGAGAAAGGGGTGTAGATATTGCAAGCTTTATTAAAAGAGCAGGTAAAATAATCAAGGGTTTCGTCTATGGTGGGTGCCCGAGAGATCAGGGACCAGTCCCAGCAGGTTAGGTACCTCCTATGTTTGGCGAGGTCGCCAGGCCGGGGACAACACCAAGTTATTTTGTGGGGTTTGGGTTTCTGCTGAAAGCATGACCAAGAGAATAGTATGGGGGAGTGATAATTTAGGGTGTCCGGAAGGACCACAAGATAAGAGATTTTGCTGGGATGGTTGATGAGTAGGAGGTCGATAAGGGTGCTTGAGACATTAGAGGAATTCACCCTGGTGGGATGGTTGACCAGTTGGGTAAGGTCCAGAGCAGCGAAAGTGTCTTTGATCTGGGTGGTCATGCTGGAAATCCAGTTCACATTCAGGTCACTGACTATGATGTGCTCTGTTTTGGGTGGAAAACTGGAGATGAAGTTAGTAATGGACTGTATTGCCTGAGCTTGGTTTCTCGGGGGGACATATGCTACAGTCAAAGTTAGAGGGGCTCTGGAGGGGTCCGGAGTAAGTTTTAATGATAGGGCTTGGGCATCATGATCTAGCAAGGGTGTTGGAAGTGCCTGACATATTATAGAGTCATGGATGTACACCACATATCCCCCACCACGCTTACCTACCCTATCAGTTCTGTGGAGGGTGAAGCCTGGGAAGGCAACCATTGAGTCGGGTATTTTTTTGGCAAGCCAGGTTTCAGTGAGGGCTAGGATATCTGGCTGATGTTGCAGCAACCAGCAGTGAAAGCCTGTGTTTTTGTTTTGGGTTGGCTGCAGATATTCATTGCCGTACTTTAAGCCTATGGTGAGAAAAGCTTGGGCTGGGTGAGACGGGGCCTGGGTTGGGATGAACATTCCCCGAGATGAGCAGGAGAAAGGCAGTGACTCTGAGTATGGTGAAGGATTGCTGCCTATGTGCCTGGGAGGACTGTCACCTGTTTATCATGTAGCTAGTACAAGCGATGGCCATTGTGATGAGTGAGGGATAGGATAGGAATGAGATCCGGCATGGTGGTAGGTGTTGACATGAGACAGTGAGATGTGTGGGGGGAGCGAGGGGTGTATGGCCAGCATCAGTAGGGCTGGTGGCATCCGAAATTGGCTGGGGGTTGGGAGGTGTGGGAGGGGTCCTTTGAGAGTATGGGCTGAGGGGACCAAGAAGCAGGAAGAGTGTGATCAGGAAGAGCCCAGGCCAAACACATACGGGGGGGGGGATTGAAGGGCAGCACCAATGAGGCAAAAGCTCAGTTGTGGTATAAGAGGGGCATATCAACATTCAAAATTGTGGTGTTCTCCATGGCTCAGTGGTAGGGGGATGGCCTGCAGTGCAGAAGGTACCAGGTTTGAATTCTGGGGTCACTGCTCAGAGACCCTTGTGACGCCCTATGGCTGGAGGTGCAAGGCTATCCTGAGATGGGTAGAAACAGACAAAAGCAAGAAGTGCAGCAGTGACTCCTAGAGGTGGCTGGAGGAAATGACACTATGGGGGGGCAGTGGGTCTGGGAACCAGGGAGGAGGAGGATAGGTGGGAGGTCCGAGTGGGGGAGACTTAAGCATGCGTAGAAGTAAGAAAAGCACAGGGGTAGTAGAGAGGAAAGGTAATCAAGAGAGGCAGTGAGATAGAGGGGATAGGAGAGCTAGATGGGTCAAGGAGTCTGGAGGATGGAAGGCCCTCTGGTGGCCAGTTTGTGTAACCTGCAATTGGAAAACTTAGGACTTAGAAAGATGACTGACAAGAAATCCGATGACCAGGGAGATGCTTAAATTAAGGGTCGAACTTAGTTGGGAGGGTGGCTGGGGTGGGCTGGGCAGTCGATGCACAGCATCAACGGGCTAACACCCCACACAAAGATGTGCTGGGAGGAGGTCAGTCATTACCTCTTGCGCCCCTTTGTAGTTGATCTCTCACTGGTTTGTTGGTGCTTGAGGCAGCTGTTGGCAATACTGGGTGGGGGGGGGATCCAGGGAGGCCTATATGGGAAGAAGCACAACAAAAGGCTGATTAGTATGCATCGGGAGGCCTTGTCCCCTACTGTGCATGTGTAGGCTATTGTACTGTGATCTGCTGCCCAGCTCCCTACTGTGCATGTGCCAACACCATTCCTACTGTCAGGATAGGGAGACCAAGATGGCGATTCCCAGGACCCAGCAAGACTACAGACTGGGCACAGACTGGCTATCCAAACACAGGTACTGTAAACAGTTGTAAAACAGCAGATTGTCAGGCAATTACATCCTAAGATTATATTTCCTTTTTTAACATTTTACATATGGCTTTAGAGTTAAATATTGGATACATACAAAAGTATAAATGACAAAAATGATAATGATATTTTCATATGTCATACAATAAAACACATTTTAATGTACCTGATTAACATACTAACATATTAACAACCATCAAATTACTAACACTGAAATTGCAAACAATAAAAATTGCACTACAAAAGAGTAAAGGTAAAAGCAATAGTAGTGAAGTATCTATACTCCTTTTTGCCAATAAACCCTGACTGGCAGTATTACAATTTAACCCAAAGAAGGATACAGATGTAGCCATAGTAACTGAAAGCCAATACAAGTGGCAAACAACAAGCATAATGCCTATATTTAATCAAAGTTGCCATGGCACTGAACTATACCCAAAATGATCAAGTGTTTTTTGGTTGTTCTGTTTCAGAAATGCTATAAATTATTCTCTTTAAAGAATGCATTGTTGGGTAGTGCTGGCATGAGAAACCCTATACTGTGATTAGTGGAATTCAGTCACATGATGATGATGTGTGTTTTTCAGCATAACTGCTCAGGTCTGCTCAGCAAGGAATAATGCATGACAGGGTGTAGGATAAGTAAGCATTAAGCCGAGAAAGGAGGCATTTACTAGGAATTAATGCATGGTTGTGTGTGTTGGGGGGGGGGGTTGGTGCACGGGGCTGAAGGCCGAGTGGTCCAACCACCCAATCATGCATTAATTCCTAAGTAAATGCCTCCTTTTGAGTGGCTTAATGCACTTGTAACATGGCAAGTGCTGGCCACAATTATTGCAAGGAAAGACAAACACTGGAGAAAAGGTTGACATCTTTTATATGAATATTGCCATGTAACAATAACAATAACACGAAAATAAGAATCATGTGCACTTATATTGTGACTGCAACAACAATCACTTGTAACCAAATACTACTAATACATTACTCATGCTTCAACATTACTATGCTACTGCCTTAAAGTTTTAGAAAAATAATGTGCAACTCAAAATGGCACTTGGTAACTATTGCGAGAGGAATGCAAAGAATTCTGGGCTCCAAACAAATGAATTGCATACTTTACTAACACTCGCTTCAATAGTCACCTTTAAGAAAATACTGCTGTTACATTACTTATGGTTTAACACTTCTATTCTATTGTCTTAATGTTTTACAAAGGTAGGGCCAGATATTCAAAACTTTTCCCCGGGGCTAAATTAGCACTGCCCGGTGGGCAAAATTTGCCCGGAGCAAAATCATAGCTATATTCAAAGGGAAATAGCCCGGTGCAAAACCAGCTGAATATAGCAAGCTAAGGAAGCCGGGCAAATAGGCTGAGGAGTGCAGGGCAAAAATTGCCTGGGATTAAGACAGCACTGAATATAGCAGATAAGACAGCACTGAAAATAGCAATCAAACAGAGGCAGTGCAAACACCCACAGAAACAAAGTGCTAGAGGTATAAGCAGTGAACACAGAAAAGCAAATCAGCCCTACTAGACATAACTGTAGTACTAGTGAAAGGCATGGAATAACCTGGACCCACAAGTGAAACCAGAATACCACAGAACACTGTCAAATCCCGACTCCCCCCCAAAAAGACACAGGACACAGGAATGTCAAGCATAACATAGTATAATTAAAAAAGGCAACAGGTAAGGCACAAAGGCAACAAGAACAAATACACAGTAAAACAAAGCAAACACAGCAGAATACAGTATGCAAAAGTAGGGTACAAAGAAAAACACAACGAAAGGGAAAAGGGCAGGCCTAACAAAGGGACTGAAAACAATGGGGAAATTAGGAACAGTAGAAAAAGGTTATCGCGAAACTTATGTACAATGCAATGGGGAGAGGGATGTGGACATAGGAAGGAAGGAAGGAATGGAGGGAAACAGGATGGCAGACATAGGGCTAGGGACAGTGGGCCTGGGACAGGAAGGAGGATAACAGTAGGAGGTAGGACTTGGGGGCGGGCAGGTGCTGGCAGACGTTCATCTAGGATGGCTGCCACCCATCTTATTTCTGCTATCATAACAGCCTGCTGTTCTATTAGTGTCCGCTGTTGTCACACCACCCTCCTCAGCAGCTGATCCAGCTCTCATCCTCTCTGGACGGGTGGCCCAGTGGCCTTGACGGGGACCTACAGGAGACAGAGGGACCATATCAGGACATGATGATGACACAAAGGCACCATGTACCACCACATGGTGGACAGCATGCCCCAACAACCATGCCCATGTGCCAGTACAGAACAAACCACAACACACACTAACATGTGCCTGCAGGACAAGGCAGTATGTAACAGGCAGCATGCAACACCCCAATGTACATGGATGTGCATAGATGGATGCTGAGAAGGCTAACACAGTGAAATCCAGCCAGCACAGCGGTGTGCAGACTGTAACAGTGCAAACAGACAGCCACCCCCTGAGATGCAAACGACAAGTGGACACTGAATTACATGCACATGGGATGACACATGGTGGGACATGCTGCCCATAGTCAAACTGCTATGATACACAACACAGATTACACCCCCTGGAGAAGGTGCCACAGCCCCACCCAGCTGTGTAAACAGACATGCCCATCCCATACCCCCCCAACAGTGGCCCACCCTCACTGGTGCCCCCCCAACAACTGTGGAGACCCAGCCAAAATGCCTCCCACAATGCTATAACACAGCAGCTGTACAAATGATGACAGGAAGCCCTGAACAGGTGGGTGACTGACATAAGTGCAGAACAGTGGCAAGTGACACAGACAGAGACTCGACATGGACCACAGAGAGCAAATGACCACAGAGGACAACTACACTGGCAACAGTACAGTAGGGGCTGTAGGACAGGTAAGCAAGCAGTGCATAGACAGGGAAAGTGCCAATGCCCACCCACACCCATGGCCACAACAGAAGGATGATGAGCTCACACTGGTGAAGAGCATGGCACGGGGCTATGCCACCACCCAAAGTGGTAGCACCTTAAAGGTGCACATGCAAGAAGACATACACATGTGAAACAGGGACACAGGCCATGGTCCACCAGTGGCAGGGCAGTGGTAGACCAATGATATGCACAGGACAGTGTCACCCTGGTGGCCAAGGCATGGCGAGGCACACACCCACACTTGTGGGAGCAGCTTCTGCCATAGGGTCTGACACCCAGCATACCATGCTACCACAGAACAACCCGTGCAGCACACCTGCATAACCTACACACAAATACCATGCACTGCAGGGACTGAGGGACAGCACCCTGTAGGGGACAATGGCCCCCACAACAGAGCTGGAGCCAACAAGCAGGGGTGTAGCCAGGGTGGTCACAGCTGCACACCATGTGGACACACTGCTATCTCACTCACCATCGTTAGGGTGAGCTACCCCACCATGGAGTGTCGCCAGATACTATACAAACGTACATCAGGACTGTGTATGTTGCCACCAGTGGCATAAGAAATACAACCCATGAAACACATGACAATGGGCACTGCCCTGCATGGGTAATTACAAAGCCATGCATAGCACCCCAAGACACTCACAGACCAGCCCACAACCTGTACAGTTGTATTGTCCATGGGAGACAAAGACAGTCATAGTGACCGGTACCCCTAGCATAGACCCCAATGAATGAAACCACAGAAAGGTACAACAGTGTCTTTGTTAGGCATCATGGAAAAACGAAGCAGGTCAGTGCCTATTTGCTACCCCCCAGAAATAAAATAGCGCACCACAACAGGCACAGCATGACATGCACAGCCACACAGGCCTGTGGCACCATAGGCCCAGAGGCTCCCCCACCAACAGCCCCTGTGCATCTACGCCACGGAGGTCAGACAAGGGCACACAGTAACATACCAGTGTCCGCACTACAATGGCATTACACTGGTTGGGAGATACAGGCACCACATGACACTATGGCCCCCTGTTCGCCATAGTGTGAATAGCCCTGGCAGGCACTAACAACATGTACTGCATAGATACTGACACACTATACATGGTACTGCGAATGAGACATGCCATGAGAAGTGGAGAACTGTGTTGCCATGGCAGACAGGACAACAGCAGCAGCAGAAACAGCTAGCACAACAGGCTGACTCCAGTAATCCCCCACCCCCAGGCATGATGATTGGCCTACGGCCATGCTCAGACCTACTGCATCCTGCCACAATGGTGGACATGAGAGCAACATGTTGCACATGACAGTACAAGGCAGATAGCAGTGCATATGGCAGTAATGGCAACAATACATCAGACATAGAGCCAGTCATGTCACAGGCTTCGCAGCAGAAGGCAAGGCACTTGAGGCACGGAAGACAACACAAATGCACGCAGCCAGCATAGCAGGCCCCACTGATGTAACGGTCATGGGTGCACTGCATGGTGCCACTGGTGTCAAGCATCCAGTGCCCCCCCAGCACAAAGTTAAGTGTGAACACTGTAGCCCCAGGTGGATGTACATATTGTAGCCACAATAACTAAGGGGTCCCTCCAAGTGAGCACTCTGGAATCCAAATGCAACACAGCTAAACCACATCAGGCCTGGATTACCCAGCCAACTGTGCCACAACACCAGACACAGCACTCCAATGCCTGCAGTGGCAATTCAGACACATAGTAGAAAGCACAATGGCACGGTACTCATGCAACACACTCCCGGTCCCATCACTGCTTTCCGCTGCGCGCTGCGCCATTGGAGGCACCCTGCGCCTGCCTGTGGATGGCCTCTGGTTGACCTGCAGCTCGACTCTCGCGTCTCTGGTGTGGTCCCTGTGCTCTGCAGTGGGAAGATGGTACAGCAGCATTACTACAATGTCAGCCACCACGGTACGCTAAAACCACCCTGGACCCTGGTGACGTAGCACAACACCTGCATAACTGGCACACAGGCCCAGTGCACCACCAAAGCCATGCCAAGCATGACACGGGTCAGTGCAGACTGCACAGTGCATGGGCAATGTGTGCCTGACAATGCTATCCTGTACACACAATCTGCAACAGCTCCCCCTACAGCACATGTACACAGCCCCTCTGGATGGTACACCTTCACACACAAGGCAGACTGTAAGCAGAGGAGTCCCCAACCCGTAATGGGGGAACACAAGTATTGAATCCTTCAACAAGATATGTGGACTCACAGAAACAACCCAGTGGCATGCAACATCCCAAAGGCTACAGATAGAATGACAATGATGACAGGAAGGCATATGGCATGTGACATGCACACAGCATTACTGCACCAACCGGTACAGTGCGTGTGAGTCTGCAGCAGAGCAGGGCACCAATGCCAGGACCTGTTTCCCGAGCCACTGGCCAGTGACATGGCACAGACACAGTAGTGATGGTGGAGTGAACCACACCCCAGACATACCCCTCAAAGTACCACATTCTGAGGAATGCTCCTCAGTGTACGTCACAGAAGCACCCTGTACCACATTGTGCGGACTCGACTCATATGCAGTGGACACATACGAAAGCACAGAGCCATAGTAAATGGTGCAAACCATATACCATACAATGGAACAACAGACCCCGGGAACATAAGTGCAAACATGGTGACAGTGTTTGGAGCAGTGTAGGTGTAGCTATGTGTCAGTGATCCACAGTTGTCCCACATCTGCCGCATAGTGAGAGCCAATGTAGCACAAATGGGTGTGATATGGTTGGGATGTTGGCCCAGACAACACACCCAACCACACACTGTGGATGTACAGAGTAGGCACAGCTGCATGCTGCCCCCTGGCAGCATGGCAGAACACATTGGATGTGACAGGGGGCCAGGTGTCGTGTGTCCATGCCACCACAATAGGTGGTAAGGGGCAGTGTGCCACCACAGTGCAGGACATTGCAGACAACACTCCCAAGATGCTTTGTCCCCCTGGCCCACACAGTACACACACACACACACACACACACACACACAAACAACTGATTGGAGGTCCTCATGGCATAAGACCAACACAGTACTATTTAAAGTGTACTCTTGAACAGGTAGCGACTGGTAACACGGCAGTGGGATTTGAACCCATGTCCAAGAGTGACCTGAGTCACATATTATTACACAAGGTGCACAACAGTTGATGCATGGTAGATTGTAGCTGGACCCCACCAGCACAGCAACACAGTTCCCTCGATGGTATGTTAATGGGGCATCACACACACACACACACACACACACACACAAGCACACCACCCAACACATATCCCCACCACCCATTACAACACCGTGGTGAGAATCATCACTTACCTGGCACAGGCACAGTCCCTTCCCGAACCATCGTCCTGCATCGTTCCAGCAGTGGGCGCTGCCTGCGCCTGATGTCCACATATCGGTGGCGGCACTTCTCGCCATCACGGGGTATACCCGTGATTGCTGTGAGGCAACGGGCAATTGAAGCCCAGACCTGGCTACGGGGATGGTCACCCTCCTGGACTGGTCCAAATAGGCACCGATGGCGCTGTTCAGTTAGCTGAACTAGGTTGGCCATCTCTACCTCATCCCAACGCCTGTCACGTCCCACCACTGCCCTTTGCCTCGTCTCCCAGACATGGCTAGTATGGGGGAGATACTGCTCACACTGGTGACTGACTGGCCACACACCCTGACCTCCCAAGCACTTGCAGTCTAGCGCGCACAGAAGTATGCCGTGGCGCCCATAACAGAGAAGTGTTCGTAATGCGCATGGGCGCAACCCTGCCATGCCCCGTGCAGACGCCCAGGCGCAGTGTCAGCATACTAACATGGTTAGCGCAGCGCTAAGACACAATAGCTGGACCAGTTAGCATGACTGCCCCACCTGCACGCATGCACCATATCTGCGCTAAGTCACAGTAGTGCGGCGCTATCGCTACAGTGCAGCGCTAAGCATAGCCGAGATAGCCGGGCGCTATATGGTTTGCCCTGCACTAAACACTTTGCCCGGCGCTATCATCTGCCATATTCAAACAGAATATGCAAATGATGGTCATTGTGTATGCATGGTGCTACCAAGGACATTATCATATAATTTTCGGCCCATTAGCATGCTTAACAGGCTTGTTTGCCTGGCTTTGCTATATAAGGGCTAATTGAGCCCCCCTGTGTTGCTAATCGGTAATACATGTTGTTGTGTGAGTACTGCTGCAGCACAGGATGTCAGTGGAACACTCAGAGAGTCAGCCAGGTATGTACTGCATGTGGGAGGGCAGAGGTAATATTCAAGGGACACATCAGTAGGATTGTGATGTGGTTTATGCTGACTGGGTGCATATCTCTCAACCTCTTGCCTCGTGAATCAGGGACAAGGCTTTAAAAAATCAGGGATACAGACCCCAAACAGTGACACGTCTTAAAAACTGGTACTATTCAGTCAGAAAGCTGACAGAGTAAAGGGATTTGTGTTAAGATGCATTTACTGAAGAAGAAGAAGTCTGTTACTTTACTGTTTGACATTATTTTGTGCTTTTAATCCCCACTGTTCTGTCACAAATATACAAATATTACGCGGGACAGAGGAAAAGTTTGAGGCTAAATCAGGGACATCCCTGAAAATCAGGGACAGTTGAGAGGTATGACTGGGTGCCTGGTGCCAAGCACAACCTGGCATACCTCCCAACCTATATCCCTCAAATGTGGAACACCTGCATCTCAATATGTGAAACACATAAGCAAAATGTGGAACACGCTTACAAATCTGCACCTCAGAGGCCCAGAACACTGTAAACAATTTGCAATCCTAACAGGAGGTCAGCTAATAACTGAGCAATATATGTTCTGCAGCACTCACTGTGGAATAGTGCCTTACAGTGATACCACTGAATGTGGGACAACCCCTCACAATGTTGAACAGCGTGCTGTTGTGCGTATCATGTGGGCTATTCCTCGTGTTGTGGTACTGCAGAGGTATGGACCAGGGAGGGATACAGAGGACTGCTAACTGACTGTGTCCTGGATAAGGCTGCTGTTCATGAATTTCCTGTGTAGTCACCATGCTGATAACAGTTGGCGTCCCCATGTCATGTGTGCATGGCTGGATACCACTGGCATGGCAGACATCCAGGTCAGGGGCTGTTACACATGTCCACTCTGTCTGTTGGATGGTCCGACTGCTCAAGCATATGCACTGCCACAGAGGGTTGCAGTCCCTGTGACCTTGGGAGCACACATGCCCGAGGTGACAGAACACAGGTTGTGTACAACTGTGGCATCATGTATGTAATGTTTTGCATAGCTGTCGTATGTCACATGTGTGCACTGTGTTACTCTGCACTGTGTTCCATACTGACACCGACATGTGATGTTTCAAGCGGTTTGAGACTACTGACACCACTGCAGTACTGTGAGGACAGTAACACTGTGCCAGCAAGCCATGCGCTCATGCAGCAGTGGTGACATCAGTACTGCAGCAGAACATCATCATGACAGCACTACTGCAGCAGCACACAGGGGATACTGGATGGGCAACTCTGCAGTACCAGTGTGTTCTGCCACAGCAGGAGTCTGAGGCCCAATGACACCGAGAGCATAGCTTGTGAGGGCCATGGGAATCAAAACACAGACCCGACAGGGGACTCTGGTTGCGCATAGCGCTGCTCTGCCTGTCATGTGAATTGCTTATTGTAGTGTGTGCTGACAGGGTATGTGCTGTAGACAAATCCTGCCTCTGTAAGACACAACCCAGGGGAAGGGGAAACAGGTGAATGCCAAATGTCTTTGAAACAGATCATACTGCTTGTGGTATTCTTGTGGATAGGGGATACATGGCTATGGCACCGTAGATCTTCACCTACACATGTTGGTATGTGCCATGGGGTCATTAACGCCCACCTGACCTACCTCCAGAGCAGGTAGATGGCACTGATTGTAACATCTCATCGAATGATGGCACCTCAAGTGCAGCACCCCTCATGCTGCACTGTAGTGTCACTTATGGGATGTTAACCCGGAAGCCTTGGGTGGGACTAGAACCCACAGCCAGAAGATCTTCCAGCCGCATGGCATCTGTGCTACCTGCTGATCCACTGTCATCACCTGTGTATTGTACTGTGTGCGATCTGAGTGTAATACAGGAGACTGGCTGGTGTCAGGTGGATTATCATGTTGTAAGCGCCTCGATTGGTTGCTAGGACATCTGCAAACCTCAATGCGCAGCTCGGGAGCTTACAGTGCCTAGCAACAACAAGTGCGTACACCATGGTTATCACCTGTACGTCAGGCATTATCAGGTATAGTGGATGGGACTAGACATGGGAATCCCCCACCTTGCGTGTCAGTGGGCCTTACCCCAGTATTGACTCTGCGGTACAGCCAAATGTATGTGTAGGTACTGTGTACACACACTATTGGGATACATGGAACACATGACTGTGGGCCCAGCATAGTACCAGTGTTAACCTCTATCAGCCATGGAGATCGTTAGCCTCAGTGACAGTACACTGTGACAACTGGAATGTTATAGGACTACTGTACTGAGGCTTTCCACACATCCCAGGTGTGTATAATACCACTAACAGTGGCAGTCTGTCTAGTTGACCACTGCTAAGACATAGCTGAGGTGACTTCATATGATCCTGACATCACACCACTGGGATGCCAGGCCTGTAATCTGTTGGATATCAGTGGGTAATCAGGTCTCACATACTTAAAGACCTGTTCTGCATGGATAGGTTGACCCAGACGATGCCAGCCACCTGCCTGTCTGGTAGGAAAGGACCCGATTCCAGGGGTAGCACTACCACATGTGTGGCTGTATCATCCCTGCCACACACACATTGCTCCTGTATTGTTTGTATGTGGCAGGCTATGGTATCTGTGAACCATCTAACAGTGCAGTACTGTAAATGGGCTTGGGACTGCAGCTGATGCTTGACCGGTGCAGTGTGGCTGGGCGTGTATGCAGTGGTGCTGGTGGGAGCTGGGTGGCCCTTTGACCCCGCTGACTGCCCCTGTGTGGGTAGTGTTGCCCCACCAGTGCCATGCACTGTCCATTGCCCATTGCGCAGGCCATGCTTGACTGACTGCATGCTGTGGTGCTGCAGATGGCAGTGGGATGTGATCAGCAGTGTGGAGGATGCACTCTGGAGTGGATCATTAGTCCAATGTGACTGTGGGGTGCATGTACTCCAGTGTGACAAGTGCCACAGGTACCCGTGCTGTCACCCGTGTCACTGACTGGCATCTGCATCACAGACAGCCAACACCCCACCCCTGTGTTGTGCTGTGTGATGTGTGCATGTGTGCACGGCAGACAGTACTCATGCAGTTGATAGTGTTTGTACACTGTGGTCCTGGTTGCTGACTGTGCACAGCGCTGTGCAGTCAGGGGCAGGGGCATTACCAACGTTGCTGTGGTCTACGGTGTCTACCCCCAAGACAGGCAGGTCCATCTACAGTGTGCACATCCAGGCCATTGTGTGACAGGCATTGACACACATGCTGGGAGTGCAGTATCCCAGTTTTATTGTTGTGCAGTACACACAACTGCAACACATGGTGGATCACACACAGGCCTTGTGCACAGCTGTGCCAGGATCACCCATACACACACCACGCCTGTATGTGTGTACAATGTGGCAGCACTGATACATACTCTGGCACATGCAATGGTGCCTAGGCCACATCCCTAGTGGAGCGTGTGTCCTGGTCAGCCATCTAGCCCTGTTTTTGGGAGACCCTTGCTTCCCACATCATGTGTTCCATGGTGCTGGTGTGCAGAGGCCCAGCATGGCACTGGATGTGCCAGTGGGGCACCATGAGTCAGCCATTCACAGCCACATGGCTGCACAGTCCCACACATGTGCACATTAGGCACCGTCTGTGG
Organism: Neoceratodus forsteri; assembly: GCA_016271365.2. Taxonomy (NCBI): domain Eukaryota; kingdom Metazoa; phylum Chordata; order Ceratodontiformes; family Ceratodontidae; genus Neoceratodus; species Neoceratodus forsteri. Next base: position 583,034,678 of record CM028131.1, read on the forward strand.
CTGTAGGCCTTGTGATTGCCTTGCAGTGCACCCATGTCCATGCCACCATGTTAAGCCAGGCCACCTCTCACATGCCACAGGCAGCAACATGGCCAGCACAACTGTGTGCTGCACACACACACACACACACACACACACACACACACACACACACACACACACTGGCTTCCACATGTCCTGACCTGCAGGACTCCACAGCACTGAGGTGCATCATGCATGCCCTGTTGCCATTCCTTAGTGGGTGGGGGCATGTATAGTGGCTGTGTATTGCATCATGACCATATGTTACTGTTACAGCCATGCAATGTTTGTTCACAAGTCTGTTTAACCCTTTCCCTTCCTTCTGTCCCACACAGGTGCAGCTGCAGGACAGGAGCGGCTCAGGGCCCACAAATATTCTGGTGATGAGCTGCGTGCCCTGGAACATGCAGTGAAGGACAGGGAGATGGTCCTACACAGGAACAAGTCGATGGACGCCACTGTTCATCTGATGTGGGAGGAGATTGCCACAGCAGTAAACGCCGTAGGTGGTTGTGGCCGTAGCACTGATGCTGTCCGGAAAAGGTGGAATGACCTGCTGCGCAGGGCGAAGGAGGAGGAGGAGGCACAGCGGATCCGGAACAGGCTGTGGACTGGTGGGGGACCACAACTACTTGAACAGCGGGACTGGGACCCATTGATGGCCATAGTAGCCTCTACTCTGTGGCCAGTGGCAGTTGGTGGGGTCGAAGGCAGTGGGTGTGAGACACCGCTTACACCACCCAGAGCAGGTATGTTTGTGGCATGTATCCACCACTCATTAGACAGCAACACCTTGGGGACAGAGTCACACATTCACACATCACTACTGTCATTGTGCACGCATAGGGCCCACATGGGTATGTTCCATTGCAAGGGTGGTGTTGGGGCTGCACAGTGGTGGACATCTGCCAGCAGGCACATGCAAGTGCATGTGTGCCATGGTGCAGGGGCTCATAGGGCACAGGCTGCAATTGCATGGGATGCACACTGGTGTCTGCATGGGCATGCTGGAGGGCACACATTGCTGGGGGTGCATGTGGCATTGTTGGGAGTGGTGTGGGGTGAGTGAGCTGGTCACTGTAGCAGCGACTGACATATGTCTCTTCCATTACAGCATTACATGCGCAGCAGATGATGTCCCAGGTTGGGCCAGGCACAGTTGTACAGGAGGTGGAGGATTCGTACGCAGCAGAGGTGTGCCCTACCACATCAGGCATGGCAGCCACATCTAGAGAGGCAGTGGCCATGCCAGTCAGCACTATGTCCACTCACAGACGTCATGAGGCACTGACATATGCTGGATCATCAGATGATGATGAGGATGCAGCCTTCCTGGAGTCCCTGAATCCACCTCAGTATGCCCAGGTGAAGGATCTTAGTGGGGAGCAGGTGGTGATCCTGATGGTCACAAGTGACCATGGCTCGGATGATGCAACGGAGGGGCCCGACATGCCAGTTATGTGTGCAGCTAGTGACACCAGAGGTTTTGGTGCAGTGGGGGATGGCACCATGCCTGACTTGGGGACAAAGGGTACTCAGGCACATGACACCTATCTGCCCACAGCTGCTGTTCCCCTGCCAGAAGAGTCTTGACCACTGGACATGTCCCACAGGGCATGGACTGCAGGGCTGGTCCAGCAGCATGCTCAGTCACCTGTGAGGCCACATTTGCAACAGCCAATGCCCCGCCAGCCACCATCACAGGTCCGTTCACATCCCCAACACACTGCCCAGTGCCATCCACAACCCCTGCCACAGGTGCAGGATGCACGGCCCATGCTCCAGGAGGCCTTGGCCTCGCAGCATGCAGCCCAGCAGGACCTGCATGATCTCCGTAGGGAGCTGCAGTATGAGTTGTCACAGCTGTGGGAGACAGTGAGCACTGGTCTTGCCTGTGCTGAACAGAGGTCGGAGGAGAGGATGACCCGTGTTATCAGCACCATTGGGCATGGCTTTGGTGACCTAACTGCTGCTGTGCAGGCCCATGCTGTGGTGCTGTGGGACACTATCACCACAGTACTGCAGGGTGCACCCAGACATCAGCGCAGCCATGCCTCACATGGGCAGCAGCGTGGCAGAGGTTTGCGCAGGGTGGGTGCAACCTCCTCAACCCCTACTTCCCGTTCATCCACAGGACATGGACGGCATCGTGGCCACCCTCCTTTCACTCCTGTGCAGGCCTCAAGGCATGGCCTTGGATGGGCTGCCCTCACAGCCTCACCACATTCCACTCCAACAATGTCCTCGACCACGCTTACGCCCTGGTTGCCCGTCACAGGGTGTGCATCGTGTGCGTGGTGGCAGGCTTAGCTGATGTGCTCCACCACATGCGTGCTGTGGCCCAGTCTTCCTCACCTGCATGCCTGTGCACACTGCCACTTCCCATGTCCCCTGCACAGACACAGTCCTCCATGGCCCTTGTTCAGTCCTATGCCACAGCCCCTGCCATCTCATATATACAGCGCTGTTTCTTGTGCGCACCTGGGTGGTGACCATACCCCTCACCCTTGTGTCCCCCAACCATACAACAGTGCCTCTCAGGATGTGATACTACTGAACAGGATGTGGACCTCATTCTCAGTGCAGTCCCTGAGCAACTGACTGACCTGTTACATTGTTGGCTTATCTGTTCAGGCCGCTTTTTCTTAATTGCCTGTTATTGTTTGCATCGTCTACAATGGGGATTTCTTTACAGTTGTGCCACTGAGTGTGGGACAGGTCCTCACACTGTGGACTAGGTAGCTGCAGTGATGTAACTGTAGTACTGTTCCTCGTACCATGTTACAGTTGAGGGGTATGGTGGTGGGCCACACACATCACATGCACTGCACCACTGGCAACATGTACAGCATCTATCTATCACACAGATTTCACTGTACTGTATATACACTACCATTAAATGTACTGTTCACAACATTTCATTTGTCTGTGTTTTCTGTACTCACCGTACATCCTGGTTCAGTGTCTGAATGATGCGCTCCTGTGCTCTATGGCCCAGCGGGCCATGCGTGGATCCCGCCGCTCGAGTTGCTCTACTATCCCCCTTACCCCTGGCTCTGGCTCACTGTCAGAATGTACCTCGGGTTCAGGTGCACGTATCCCACGGTTCAGGGCCATGTTGTGTAGCATACAACAGGCCAGGAAGATTCGGCATACCTTCTGAGGGCTGTACTGTAAGGCACCGCCTGACTGGTCTATGCAATGGTACCGTATCTTGAGCATCCCAAAGACCCTCTCTATGATGTTCCTTGTAGCATCATGTGCCTCATTGTACAGTTCCTCAGCCCATGTTGCTGGCCGAGGTACTGGTGTCAGCAGCCAGGGTCGTAGGGGATAGGCACTGTCCCCTGTGGAGATAAATCAGGTGTTACTATTGGTGTCCTGCACAGTGCCCGCTGCTGCTCTGAACCATTGCTCCCTGCCCCTCCCACAGCTACCCTGGCCTATCCCCTCTCCCCTCTACTATCACCCTGTTTTAGCTGCCCATACTCACCAACTAGATGCCCACATGGAATCCTGCCCTCCTTAAATGCCCGACACAGTCGGGACTGGTGCCAGATGAAGGCATCGTGGGCACTGCCAGGGTACTGTGCAAAGACATTGCTAATGCGCCCTGTCGCATCACACACCACCTGGCAATTAATAGAGTGGAAGCGCTTCCTGTTCACATATAGGTCACTAACATCACCAGGTGGTGCACGGATGGGGACATGGGTGCAGTCAATGGCACCAAGTACAGTGGGTAGGTGCACAACTCGATGGAATTGCTGCATGGCTGCTGTGCGCTCTGCTGCCGTGCTGGGGAATACAATGAACTCGCCAGCATGTGGCAGGAGAGCATCAAAGGAACTGGGTCAGGAGGCGCGATGTGGCAGACTGTGGTATCCCAATGGTGTCCCCCGTTGGGCGCTGAAATGTCCCCGTGGCTAGGATGCACATCGCTGCCGTCATCTTTTCCTCAACTGACATGGAGTGGCTGCGCCTGGTGTTCAGCTGCAGCTCCTCATGCAGGAGTTTGCATAGCTGCCTCAACATTCCCCTGTCCAACCTGTACCAGCCAACGATGTGTTCATCAGGCAGGGTCTCAAAGGAGACTCTGGGCGGTACCATCTGTGTGCAGCATATCTTCTCCTTCGTCTCAGTAATGGGCCTTGTTGAGCCTGCTGTCTTTCATCCTCCTCCACAGCCTGCTCCGTCAGGTGCAGCACTATAGCATTGCTGAAGAAAGACATTGTGATGCACTTCCTGTTCTGGCCACTCCCTCCTCAGTGGATTGCCCTGTGTTTAGACCTCCCTTTTATAGGCGGTATGTAGCGCTGCGCTGTGTGCCGTGCAATGGTGCATAGCGCAGTGCTAGATCTCTGAATATCCTTTTGCGACCATATGCAGGTTCACACCCTCCACTTTGCCCCTTGCATTATATTTAGCCCGAAGGGCTATTGCACGAAATGTTCGCTTAATCCTGCTACAGGACGGTTAGCGCCTGCACTGGGTTTTGAATATCTGGCCCATAGTGTGCAACTGAAAATGACACTCTGTAATTATTGGGAGAGGAATGCAAAGAATTCTGAGAGCAAAAGAGATGATTTGTATACTTTAGTAACTCTAGCTTGCCGGAATTCTGCTTGTAGTTAACGTGAATAATACTACTATTTTTATACCATTTTAAGAAGAAAACCAACTTTCTACCTGTTTTGCTTACTCTGCACATATAATACTACAATAAAGTGGCATACAGGATCTGTTTGCAGCTCTGCAATGACACTGCCCTGCCACATAGAGAAAACATTGTGCAGAAATGATTCATTTTAGCTGTTAGAAAATGGCGATGAGAGCGACAGTGTCAACCAGGTGGGTGGGTAGTACAAGACGCTGTTTCTCTATGTGGCTGTCACCTGTATTACACAGCAGGATATTTCTAAGGAATTAATGCACGGTGGCTGTCTGGTCAGGTGTTGTATTTTGTCCAGTAAGTAACTCATATTATAGGTAGCAGTAATTGCCATGTTACATTAGTAAATCAATTTCACACCCAGGGTGATGAGGCATGGAGCATTAGGGATTGAGTGCCTTTCACATCAGGGAAGTACATCAGTAAAGTATTGTAAAGCGGGCTGTAAAAATTCTGCAACCTCATTGGTCAGAACATGTCACATGACTGTTATTTTCTGATACTCTCACGCCTCCCCTGAAATACATATTTTTTTAAACAAATTAAAGCCCATTTTTGTCAGTGGGATAACAAACTCCGGGGTTTCTGGTCATAAACAAATAATATGCTTCTCAGGAAGCTGTGGCACTTAGTTACCAGAGGTATGCATTATTCCCTTATAACCATACATCCTGCCATATGTTATCCCTTACTGCACACCCTAGAGTGGGTATTTCCACTTACAGTCATGGCCAAAAATATTGGCACCCTTGCACTTTTTCAAATAACTCATAATTTCCTCTAAACATAAGTTGAAATTAACAACAGTACAGTATTTGGTCTCCACAGTTCTTTATTTCTCTGTTAATATTATAGAACCTTTGTTTTTGATTCAGAATTTAATACATCCTTTTAAATCAGAAAATGAAAAGAAATGGCATTGACAAAATTATTGACACCCTAGACTTAATATTTGGTAGCTATAGCCTTTGGTTAAAATAACTGCAATCAACCGCTTCCTATAGCCATGGATGAGCTTCCTGCGTCTCTACTGGCAGTTTGGCCACTGTTCTTGTGCAAACTGCTCCAGTTCTCCCAGATTTGAAGGTGCCTTCTCCCAACTGCTGTTTAAGATCTCTCACAGGTTTTCAATGGGATTTAGACCTGAACTCATTGCTGGCCACTTCAGAACAGTCCAGCGTCTTGTCTTGAACCATTCCTGGGTGCTTTTGAAGTGTGTTTGGGGTCATTGTCCTGCTGGAAGACCCATGACCTTCGACAGAGACCCAGCTTTCTGACACTGGGTTCAACATTGTGCTCCAAAATGGCCTGGTAATCTCCAGATTTCATGATGCCATGCATACGTTCAAGGCACCCAGTGCCAGAGGCAGCACAGCAACCCCAAAACATCACTGAACCTCCTCCATGTTTGACTGTAGGGAAGGTGTTCTTTTCTTTGAAGGCTTCATTTTGCTTTCTGTAAACACAGAGATGATGTGCTTTACCAAAAAGCTCTAATTTGGTCTCATCTGTCCACAGGACATTCTCCCAGAAGGATTTTGGCTTGTTCAGGTGTGTTTTGGCAAACCTCAGTCGGGCTTTCTTATGTCTCTCTCTCTCAGCAGTGAGGTCCTCCGGGGCCTCCTACCATATAACCCCCTTTCACTGAGTTGGTGACAGATGGTGTGAGTTGAAACTGTCGTACCTTGTGTCTGAAGGTCAGCTTGAATCTGTTCGGCAGTTGATCGAGGTGCTTTCTCCACCATTTGAACAATCCTGCGCTGCAATCTTCGATCAAGTTTTCTCTTGCGGCCACGTCCAGGGAGGTTGGCTACAGTGCCATGGGCCTTAAACATCCTGATAATATTACATACGGTGGAAACAGGAACATCAAGGTCTCTGGAGATTGATTTGTAGCCTTGAGATTGTCCATGCTTGGCTACAATCTTCTGTCTGACCTCCTCAGACAATTCTCTGGCTGTCTTTCTTTTCTCCATGCTCATTGCAGTACACACAGTGACACAAAACAGGAGAATGAGTCCTTTTCTCTATTCAAACTGGTTGAATGAGTGATTTTTATATTGCAGGCACCTGCAACTCCTAAGTGAGTTCAATTCCAAAGTGAAGGAGAATCACCTGCTTGAAATCTAATTATTTCTAACTACTTCTAAAAGGTGCCAATAATTTTGTCTGGGCCATTTAAGGATTTCTGTGTGGAATAAGCTAAGACTTAGTACATTTTTCTGCTTTTTGTGTTTTATTCCACTGCAAACCAAAGAAATACATATGTGGATACCAAAATATTTTTTTATTTCAACAATTTTCTTGAAGGAATGGTGCATTATTAGAAAAAACTGCAAGGGCGCCAATATTTTTGGCCACGACTGTATAAAATGACTTACTTTTGTTTAATAAGCATGCTTTTTGTTTTGAAAAGGAGATCTGAAATGTGACTATGCATTAATGTGAAATAAATACATTATCATAACTGGTCTCAGCAAATCAGGAGTATTTATATTTCAGTGCCATTTTATAAAATGTCTTGTTATTTGAGCTTTTGGGGCATTTTCTTATCACCATTTTTTATGCGTGATAACACACTCCAGGGTATGCAGTTATGATATAACTACTACATTTTCTGGGTGGTTGAAGGCACAAGCTGCAACAAATATAGGGTTTAAAATTCTCACAGCACACCTGCACACCCTCTCAGATATATCACTTTCTTACCAAGAGAACCCATTCCTTTTTTTAACTTTATTTGTAAGAATTTCTGTTTATTGTACGGTACATTACTGAAGGCAGAGAGGAAAGAAAAGAAACATTGTAACAAAAGTAATAAATTCAGTCACTATAGATGTTCCAGGGCATGAAATTGGGAGGCGCATATGGTTCAGACAAAAACTAAGATGATTTATTTATTCATTCTCGGATTACAACTACCTTTGAGCACATGACTGCTCATTTACAAAGGTTCCATGTCAATGATGGCGAGGGATAAACAAAGACAGACAGAGGATAATACAATAACTTTTTACAGATATCAGTGGAACATCATTATAGATTATTGATAGGAGATTCTCAGTTGCATTACACTACAATACTGGTGGTATTAGCGAGTTGAAATAAGCAGGGGTAGAAGTTGAGGAAAGGTCAGAGATTAGGTGGGAAAAGTGGCGGCCTAGTGGCCTTGTCATGAGGAGTAGTAAGGAAGGCAGAGATGGGGGAAAGTCAAGAAGAGTAGAGGAGGGATAGGACGTGATACGGGACATAAGGAGTGGAAAAGAAAGGGGCAAGAAGAGGGGAAAGAGAGTGCAGAAGGGTCTGTAGGTGCCCAAGGGCTATAGGTGGCTCTATAATGATTGGTTGGTTAACTGGGGAGCAAGGTAGAGAGGTGGGTGTGAGGGGAGGAAAACAGGGGGGAGGTCAGAGTTGAGGGGCCCAGACAAGCTGTAGAGGCAGAGGCAAGTTCCCTGGAGGGCAAAATGTTGATATTAGTTGGGACAATCGCAGGTGCTTTCATTCATGATGCGCTGGTGTAGGAGGTGTTTAAACTGGATCATATAAGTTAGGCTAGTAAGATCACAGCCAAGGCCATTGAGCCAGCTTGGGGCTTTGTAGAGGAAGAACCGCTGGCACTATGTAGTGCAGAACCTTGGTGCGAGAAGAAGGTCAGTATCAGTGGTCCAAGTGTGGTGAGTCTTGAGGGATCTGGGCAGAAGGCAGGAGATTGCAGTTGGTAGAGCTCCAAGGAGCACTTTTTTCACTATAATGAAACATAGAAACATAGAATTTGATGGCAAATAAGGGCTGCTTGGCCCACCTAGTCTGGCCATTTCCCTACTTAATGAATAAGCTGCAGATCCTAGTTAACCAACAGCTTAGATCCTCCTACCCCCCACTAGAATTGCCTTATGTCTGTCCCATGCATTCTTGAATTCCCCCACTGTTTTTGACTCCACAACCTCCTCAGGAAGGCTGTTCCATGTATCCACAACCCTCTCTGTGAAGAAATACTTTCTCACATTACCTCTGAGCCGCCCCCCCATCTTCAAATTGTACCCCGTTGTTCTTGCACATCTCTTTTTCTGAAAGATGCTACCCTCTTGGACTTTGTTGATTCCCTTGAGGTATTTGAACATTTTTATTATGTCCCCCATCTCCCTCCTTTCCTCGAGGCTATACATCTTAAGCTCCTTTAGTCTTTCTTCATATGTCTTCTGGTGCAGACCCTGCACCATTTTGGTTGCCCTCCTCTGGACAGCCTCCACCCTGTCTATGTCTTTGCGGAGTTGGGGTCTCCAGAACTGTACACAGTACTCCAGATGTGGTCTTACCAACTGTCTGTACAGTACAACACCTTCCTGTTTTCTACTGGTGACGCCTCTCCCTACCCCCCCAGCCCTTCTTACTCCCTTCTGACATTGCCGGCCCACCTTTAGGTCATCTGATATGACTACCCCCTGGTCCCTTTTCATTTTTGTTGTTGTCAGTATCTCACCCTCCATTGTGTACTCGTCCCTTGGGTTTTTGTCTCCCAGGTGCATTACTTTGCATTGAATCTAAGCTGCCATACATTTGACCATTCCTCCAACCTTGCCAAGTCCCTTTTCATCCTTTCCTCCCCACCCTGCGTATCAATCCTGTTGTAGATCTTTGTGTCATCTGCAAAGAGACATACTTTCCCTTCCAGTCCCTCTGCAATGTCACTTATAAAGACATTAAAAAGGACCGGCCTCAGTACTGAACCCTGCGGTAACCCACTAGTAATCCCCCTTTCTTCACTCTGGACTCCATTTACTATTACCCGCTGTGTCCTGTTGTCCTGCCAGTGTCTTACCCAGGCTGCCACCCTGGGACCCACTCCCAGGCTGGCTAATTTGTTTATTAATCATTTGTGCGGGACTGTGTCAAATGCCTTGCTAATGTCCAGGTAGGCCATGTCCACAGCCCCTCCCTGGTCTACAACTTTGGTCACCCAGTCAAGGAAATCAATTAGATTTGTCTGGCATGACTTTCCCGCTGTGAATCCATGCTGCCTTGGGTCCTGTGCCCCACTGGCCTCTAGGTACTCAACAATTCTTTCCTTCAGAAGTGATTCCATCATTTTCCCTAGCACTGAGGTCAAGCTGACAGGTCTGTAGTTTCCTGCCTCTGTCTTGCTCCCACTTTTGTGAAGGGGAATCACATCTGCCCTCCTCCAGTCCTCAGGTACCACACCATCCTCCCATGATTGGTACTTGATCCATCCTTGGAGATTTAGCCAGCCCATTTGTGCATACAGATCACATGTGAGAGTAAGGCAGTCCGAATCCATGATGAGCCGACATGCTTTGTTTAGGGTTATGTTAAGCCTTTTTAGGGACATAGTGGAGGCAGCTCTATAGATTACCAAGCCATAATCGATGGTGGATAGTGCCAAATGGTAGACAGCGAGTTTAAGTGCTTCCGAGGTCAGATTCCTTCAATGCCTAAATAACAAGCCTAATTTTGCATTCAGAGACTTGGCAATGATCTCAGTGTGAGGCATGTAGGTGAGATAGCAGTCCAATGTTGCACCAAGATATTTGAATTGTTGAACTTGGTCTGGGGGGCTCCAAGGTAATTTGTTACTGACAGAGCATGCAACCTATACTTGTGGCGGGAGGAAGAGAACAATGGGAGCTTTGTTTTTTTTGTAGTTTAGGACAAGTTTGTGTGATTGGAACCATTTTTCAACTTCAAAGAAACCAAGTTGGAGGTTGTTCTCAAGCGCAGTGGGATCAGAATTACTTCTAAAGATGGCAGCATTGTCAGCGTACAGGAACATTCTTAGGTGATAGGTGTGTGGTAAGTTGTTTAAGAAGATACTAAACAGAAGAGGATCAAGAATAGACCCTTGTGGGACACCACATCAGATGTTTTGTAGCTCGGAGACAACATTGGAAATCTTTACCCATTGTGTCCTACTCGCAAGGTAGCTTCCGAACCATTTCAGCGTATTTGGTGAGAGACCGATTTTTGTGAGTTGATCGAGGAGCAGTCTGTGATTCATGGTGTTGAAAGCCTTCGTAAGGTCGATAAAAGTCACACCAACTATCATGTTTTTGTTGAAGGACTGATAGATGAAGCTGGTAAATTCTAACAGGGCAGTGGTAGTACTGTGCTTTTTTTCTGAAGCCATGTTGCTGAGGACATTGTAAGGCGTACTTTTCAAGGTAGTGTACCAGTTGGTTGGTAGCTATACATTCTAAGACTTTTGATAGTGGGGGAAGGATTGATAGTGGCCTGTAGTTGCAGTGCTGTGTGTGATCACTGGATTTATGCACAGAGGTGACCAGCACGGTTTTCCATACTTCGGGGAACTGTGACAGCGTGAGAGATAGATTTAGTATCTTGGTTATTGGCAGGAGAACTTATTCAAGTGTAAGTGCAATGAGTTTAAGATTGAGTGTGTCTCCACTGTGCCTGGATTTGCCCAAGACTTTTGTTATGAGCTTTCTGACTTGGATTGTGAAAACCCGCTTGAAATAGAAAGGTGGGTGATTTGGACTATCGGTTTCCACGTACCCAGCTGATAAAGTAGAGTCATCATCGAAGAAGTCTTTTGGAAGGACACACAACAGTTTGGTGAAAGCTGCATTGAAAGTATTTGTGATTTGAAGAGGGTCAGTGATGGGACTGTTATCCTCAATTAGAACTGTTGGAGAGGTCTTCTGCACTTTGCCAGTTATGTCTTTTATGTTAGACCAAAAATTCCTACCGTCACCCCAGGTGTTTGATAGCAGCTCTCTGTGGTGCCTACTTTTTGCCTGACAAATTTCCCTGGATCAGGCATTTCTAGCAGCTTTATATATGCCCGGAGATCATAGAAACATAGACTTTGATGGCAGATAAGGACCGCTTGGCCCACCTAGTCTGCCCATTTTCCTACCTATAGGATAAGCTGCAGATCCTATTTAACCAACAGCCTATTTCTTCCTACCCCCCACAAAAATTGCCTTATGTCTGTCCCATGCATCCTTGAATTCTCCCACAGCTTTAGACCCCACAACCCCCTCAGGAAGGCTGTTCCATCATGTTGCTTCATTGAGGACTTAGCCAGTTGCCATACATGGTCCCGTTGTTTTCATACTATTTACTAGTTTAAAGGTGATCCAGAAGTCAACAAGGAGATAAATGTTGATATAAGATGCAATCAAAATTTCAGTAATATTCTGCCCATTATACCAAATCAAATGGATAATCTCCTGAAATAATGTTAAAATAAAAAAATACATAAAATATTAATCTGGTTATATTATACATATCTCATTGAGCAAAACAAATATGAATGCTATGTGGATTGACGAAAACAACATCAGAAAATTAATTCCTATTAAAGTTGTCAAAAATATTACTATCAGAAATAGAAAAGCACCGTCGAACGGTGCAAAAAAAATGTAAAAAAAATATATATATTTCATTCAAACCATAGTAGATCAGGGACAGTCTTATATAATGCTTGCAGACACTATGTGCAGAAGATGACATTAAAGTCCTGTAGAACAAAAAAATGAAATGTGAAATGTTAACATAATAATCAACTAAGAAGAACTGTATCTTATTTTCAGTTATGGCGCATGGCCTGGCTTCTTCAGTGAGGTCCATTAAGTAATTTTATAAAATTGGTAGGTTAAATCCTAGAAGCTGATTGGTTGAAGCAGACTGTCACCCCTACCCTAATCTCATCATAGATCACACGGGGGGGGGGAAACATTACTGTTGTTAGCAAATGTCTGGACCAGACAGATCCCTGTGCCTTTAGAATTTTCACATCCCCAACCCCCACCAAAGCACAGTTGAAAAAATAAATGAAGTCTTGCTTATCGTATGGTTGCTCAGATTGTTATGCCCTTCCTACTCTCTCTGCAACGTCTATGTAATAAAAAGGATGACTGTAATAAAAAGTAAAACTGTGAAGAAAATAAAAAAAACAAATGCAAACCAGCAATGACACACCAAAGAAGGTACCCCACAACACAGGAAATAGAACATTTTCATGTAGCACCCTCTAGTGACTGTCTTCTAGCAGAAGAACAAATTTAGCTAAGTAAAATTAAAAAAATAGATATTTTTAAAATGTTTCTATTCATTTTTTAACAGTGTGACCTAGTATCCATTGTATAAGTGCAATAAGAAGCTCCAGGTTGTCTTTATGCTAAGATTACTGCATTTCCAGTGGCTGTAAGGCAGTTTCCCTGTGGCATCAGATCATCAGCAGACCTCTGGGAGTGTGGTAATTTCAGCATGAATCCCACCATGTTGTGTCTTATTGCTTACAACTTTTGGCATAGTATGAGAGGATATAGGCAGCAGATTTGATCTTGAAAGCAATATGTATTTTTCCTTACCTAATGAGCTTCACTTTCACCAGTACAAGAGCAGCACTGGTCTCCAGCATTGCCTGCTGATAAGTAAGGACTCAACTTCTCCATTGATGTGTTTGGTAACAATCTAGGTACATACCGTATGAAAAAAGTTATTCTGAAATTTTAGAAGTCCTTTCAGTCATGCTAATTTAAACAACAGCTCTTGGTCCAGATCAAAAGTCAAGTTGTTGATTTCATTGTGGGCTTTGAGTGGGAATGTCTTGAGATGGCAACAGGCACCCAATTAGATCCTGTGGAGGAGGTTTGGAAAGCTTTAAGAAGTAAAGGAGTAGTATCAACTGGTAAGTCAAAAGTACTGCAGTGAGCAACACCTTCTTCACCATTACAGCAGGGGCGTTTTTAATAAGTGTCAGATAAATCAGTGCTACAGTTATTTATGCAGTGAAGTAGATTTTTTTAACATCTTAATTTTCTGATTTTGAGCACAGTATATAGATAATAATGGCTATGCAACTGTGTTTTTAGATTGTTTTGACACACCCAGGTGTTTGTTGACCCATAAACCTCGAGAGTGAAACTCGAGAGGTTTATATGGTCATCTAAACAGAGGGTGTCAAAAATAAATCCATAAAACACAGTTGCATAGGATTTTATTTTTATGTTTGTTTGCATGCATGTGCAAGAAACATAGTGCCATCATCCGAGTTTTCGGAGGTGTGGCAGCCCTCTCCCAATTCAGTCAGTGTGTTTGCAGGCATGGCCGCAGTTCTCCAATGCCTGCTGGAGCTGTCTATGACAGCAGTCCAAAATGCAGTGGCGTACAGTTGAAAGGGGGAGCTACGCTTCAGTGAGCAGTGATAAGATATCGCCTGCTCATGCGTGCTCTGCCTACACACACACACACGCATGCATGCTGCGTGCTCGCCCCCCCACGCACACACTGTATAGTCGACGGGGGTGCCCAATCCCCCGTCGGCTGTGCTGCGCTACCCCCCCCAAACAGAGTTCCACAAGTCACTCTGGGTGCCCACCCCAGCGTGGCTACACATGTATAGCCGACGGGGGTGCCCAGTCCCCTGTCGGCTCCACTGTCTCCCCCTCCAGTACAGGGTGCCATGCTGGGAGCCCACCCCAGTGTGGCAACAGATGCTGTCACCGACGAGGGTGCCCAATCCCCCGTCGGCTCCACGCCCCCCCAAACAGCTGTCCTTGTGCCATGCTGGGAGCCCACCCCAGCATGGCAACAGATGCTGTCTCCGATGGGGGTGACCAATCCCCCGTTGGCTCCACGCCATCCTTGTTCCATGCCGGGAGCCCACCCCAGCATGGCAAACGTCCCGTGTCGTCTCCCCTGTTGTTAAAAAACAAAACCCTGAAATAGAAAAACGGGTCCGCTCTCTGACTCTGCCCCCACCCACGCCCACCACTGCACACCCTGCCTCCCCACCCCACCCATACTTACCTCCAGACTCCGGCCTTAGCGATCTTGGTGGACCGGGAGCACGTCTGCACTCTTCAAAGCCGACCGCAAACTGAGGAAATGCTGGTAAGCTGTATAATGGGATAGATAGGGTTTTTTCAACTTTGCTGCATATCTCAGGCATTTTTTGGAATTTTTGCCCCAATTTTCAACATGGGGTTTTTGGGACCCCTTCACATGAATGCTCTCATTGTCATGGCGTTAATTGGGCCCGAAGGGTGATTTCTCACTCACTGCGCCAAATCACCTTTCGGGACCAAGTAATGAAATGACACTGCTACTGTTCATAAGGTGGGCTCTCAAAAAGCCTATGTTGAAATTTTGGTGGAAAAATTCCTAAAAATGACTGTTTTACGGCTGTGCGTTGCGCAGTTCCTACACACGCTCGTAAGTTCGCAAATTTTCAATATTTTCACTCCAGACTTTCAACTTTGCCATTTTACCACACCTTGTTATGAGCAGTATAGCTGTCATTTTTCACATCTTGTCCAAAACGTGTTTCCGCCCATGTAGCACACAGTGGCTCAGTCAGTGTGCGAAATCAATGTATGAGACACATTAAGAAAATCACAGTGACACTGTTAATGAGCAGAGGTCTTAAAATGGCTATGTTGAAAATTTGGTGAAAAAATTCCTAAAAATGACTGTTTTACGAGCATGCGTTGCGCAGTTCCTACGCACGCTCGTAAGTTTGTGAATTTTCAATATTTTCAATCCAGATTTTCAACATTGCCATTTTATCACACTTCCTTATGAGCAGTACAGCTGTCATTTGTCACATCTTGCCTCAAACGGTTTCCGCCCATGTAGCGACAATGGCGCAGTCGGTGTGTGAAATCAATGTGTGGGACACATTAAGAAAATTACAGTGACACTGTCCATGAGCAGAGGTCTTAAAATGCCTAAGTTGAAAATTTGCTGAAAATATTCCTAAAAATGACTGTTTTACGAGTGTGCGTTGTGCAGTTCTTACGCACACTCGTAAGTTTTCGAATTTTCACTCCAGATTTTCAACATTGCCATTTCATTACACTCCCTTATGAACAGTACAGCTGCCATTTTTCACATGTCGCCCAAAATGTGTTTCCGCACATGTAGTGCACAATGGTGCAGTCGGTGTGCGAAAGCAATGTTTGGGACAGATTAAGAACATCTCAGTTACACAGTTCATGAACAGAGGTCTTAAAATGGCTATGTTGAAAATTTGGTGACAAAAGTCCATAAAATGACTGTGCTATGAGTGAGCATTGCGCGGTTTCCAGGCACCCTCATAAGTTCATGACTTGTAATATTTTCAGTCCAGATTTTCACCAGTGGCATTTTTCCACACTTCCTTATGAACAGTACTGCTGTAATTTTTCACAACATGGCCAAAATGTGTTTTCACACTTTCAGCGCAGAGATGTGTGGTTGCTGTGGGAAATTATTGTTCAGGACAGATAAAGAAAATCACAGTGACACTGTTCATGATCGGAGGTCCCAAAATGCCTGTGTTGACAATCTGCTGTAAAAAATCCCCAAACTAATTACATTACGGGTGTGCGTTGCACAGTTTCTGTGCACGCCGTGACTTCACCAGTTTTTAATATTTTTACTGCAGATTTGCAACATTGACATTTTTTACACCTCCCCATGAACAGTACAGCTGTCATTTGTCACATCCTGTTCGGAATGTGTTTTTGCACCTGTGGTGTGCAATGCCGTAGTCATTGTGCATAAGCAGCTTTCGGCTAACAAACTGATATTGCCACTGTCCATGAGGTGGGGGTCACAAAAAAACCATGTTGAAAATTTGGAGTGAAAATACCAACGAATGCCTGAGGTGTTAGGGTTTCCAACCATAAAGCCCCACCCTGTAGAGAATGGCAGGCGTCAGGGGTGTGACTTGGGATTCTGTGTTTCAATGGTATATTGTGATTCAGTATATGCAGCTGGATTTATTTATTTATTTTATTTATTTATTTGCTTTTGTTAACTGGGTAAGTCACACTAGACAGCCAAGTGCCTATTTTCAGGTGAAACCCCGGGAGGGTTACAGAGAGTTTACGTACAATCATGAATGAGGTTTACATCTAGATGCAGGACGAGCATAACAGAGTAAGGAAAGTTGAGTAAACAAACAGTCAAGTCAAAAACCTAGGTTTACATCAAGACACATGACAGCTTAACAGGGCTAGAGTAGGACGCTAACAACAAGTTGAGACAATATAGTACAGGATATGTACAGTGCTAACAACAGAAGATACGGTTTACTGAAGGGTAAGTACACCAGGGGATACAATGTAAAATATACCCCAGAGTAGTTCGGTGCATAGAGGTGAGAATACCTTTATGCCATCAAAAAATCATAAACAGAATACAAGTGCCAGCAGGTACCGGGGGGGGGGACATGACCATCCGGGGGGTAGAACTGGCTCTGGTGAGACATGTGACAGTTACAGGGCCAGGTACCAGGGGTTAAATAACAATAAAAGTAGTCCCTATGAAGGCAGGGACTGTCCCATCATGTCAGAGCGGGAGTATTGCGGGATGCATGAGCAAGTGGGAGGGACCCTTCAGGTAATTCCATTGGGAGGATTTAAAGCCCAGATGAGAGGAGGAGGACTGAGTACAGGCAAGGAGCGAATTCCAAATTTTTGGGGCATAGGTGGCGAATGCCCGGTCACCCGCCTGGGTGTGGGTTCTAGGAACCAGGTGGTCAGGTGTAGCTTTCGACCAGAGGAGGTAGGAGGAGGTGTCAGGGGTAGGGGGAAGGGCAAGGGATGCAGGAGTACCGGATCTGACGACGTTGTCAATGAAGTTCCCAACTATAAAGGTGCGGTGTTTCTCAGGGGGTAGCCACTCTAGACGTGAGTAGAGATCGCAGCGGTGTGAGTTGGGGGGGGGGCCGCAAGCGCAAAGCAGCAGATATTATTGTAAGCTGTGTCCCACTTTGAGAGGCTAGATTTGGGCATAGCAGAGAGACGGAAGAAGGACCCCCCCCGGCTAGGGCAACTCGAGCAGCCGGGGTTAAGCAGCTTTTGGCTCTATAGGCAAGGCCCAGCTTGCCATTCATAGCCTTACAGACATTTCGGATGTGCAGAGTGAGATCCAGTTGTGGGTCAAGAGTAACACCCAGGTATTTGACAGCAGCCACTGTCTGCAAGGGAGAGCCATCAGCCCCGAGGATTCTGAGCGGAGCAGGGCAAGATTTTAATTTGCGCTGGGACCCAAAAAGCATTGCTTGGGTTTTTTTGAGGTTGATAGTAAGCCTATGTTCCACCAACCAGGATTGGATCCACTCGAAGTCGGAGTTAAGTTGTAAGTTAATGGTGGCAGTGTCTCGGGCGCTTGTCAGAACAACCAGGTCATCCGCATACAGAGTGGTGTGCCCATGGGAAGTGATGGATGGTGGCTCATTGTTAAAGAGGGGGAAGAGAGTAGGGCCGAGGACCGACCCCTGAGGAACCCCGCACAGGACATCCATGAGGTGGGAGGGGGTATGGTTAAAGTTGGTATACTGCTTCCAACCAGAGAGGTAGTGGAGGAACCAGTTGTGAGCAGGGGGGGGAGAGACCAAGTGAGAGAACGGTGGAGCTAAGGAGAGCATGGTCAACCCTGTCGAAGGCTTTGGAGAGGTCCACAAAGATGGCACCAGTGAGGTTGCCCTGATCAGTGGCAGTTCTAATCATCGAGGAGACAACTGCAAGGGCGGTAGCCATGCTGTGCCCTTTCCTGAACCCATGTTGAGCTGGGGAGAGGAGGTTGTGTTCGTGTATGTACTCGGAGAGCTGAGTGGCCTCGACCTTCTCCAGGATCTTCGAGGCAGCTGACAGGATGGCGAAGGGTCGATAGTTGAGTGGATCTTTGGGGTTACCTTGCTTTAGAACTGGTGTTGCCTTGGCAACTTTCCTAAGGTTAGGGAGGAGTTGAAGATGTGCGTTATTGGTCGGGCTAGGAGGGAGGCCCCAAGCCTGAGTAGTCTTGGTTCTAGGCAGTCGTGCCCCGCCTCACTATGTGGGGAGAGGCGGCAAGGTGCCTCTGGATCTCGGTAGCCGCACATGATGAAGGAGGAAGGGGGGGGACTTGGGGCCGGGGGATGAGGGACACACGAGCAGTGGGTGGGGGGACAGGTAGTTGAGTGAACACGGCATTAAACGTGTTAGAGATTGTAAGAGGGTTATTGCAGCTGACCCCATCTATGAGCAGATCTGTGGGTTGCACTTTGGCCAAGACCCCAACAGCATTTCTGATGTTCTGCCAGAAACTCCTCGGGTTACTGGCAGAGGAGAGCAGGGCCAACCGGCAAGCCTCGCTTTTTGCTGCCCGGATGGCTTTTTTACAGGAGTTTCTGAGCCTTCTGTATGCGAGAAGGTCGTTGTTACTTAGGGAGGCCTTGTAGGTCACCCAGCTTTTATCCCTTTGTTTCATTAGGGAGAATAAGCCCCTGTGAAGCCATTTGGTGATGGCGCCCCTTACCCTCCTTTTAGTGAGGGGGGCATGCTTGTTCTGAACAGGGATAAACTTTGATAGGAAAACATCCAGAGCTAGAGCTGGGTCCGCTGACACAGTGACCCCCGACCAGTCAATTAGAGGAGGTCACCAAGGAAGTCAGATGGGGAGAATTTCGAGTAATCCCTCAACTGGATCACTTTGCTGGGCACTTTGGCCTGGGAGATGCCCCAGGTGCAGAAGGTTGGCGAGTGGTTGGAGATAGCATCAGGTAGAATGCCTGAGGCGGTAATCCTATCGGGCCTGTTGGTAAGGATCCAGTCAAGTAGTGACCCTTCAGCCCCCCGGAGAGAGGGCCTTGTGGGCTCGGAGATTATTTGGCTAAGTGCAAGGCCCGAGAGCAGTGGCTCGTATAGTTTACAGTTGGAGCCCAACCAATTAAGGTTGAAATCACCTATGATGAGGACTTCACTGGGACCCGTTTTCTCGCCAAGGTGGAAGAGTAGCGAGGAGAGTCCAGGCAGACCACCCTTGGGGGGTTGTAGCAACAAATGAGGTGAATTTTCTTTGTGAGACCCAGGAGGAGAAGGGCATGTAGGAACTCACAGGGGGAGGCATCAGATGGTGAGTCACCAGTGGTGGACACATTGAGGTGAGCTCTATAGTAGAGTAGCACACCACCCTCTCGTTTGTTCCCCTGCCGATCACGTCTGATGAGGCCATATCTGGGTAGGGTGCATGCCGCGTCAGGGATGTGAGGTTTGAGCCATGTTTCTGAGATACCCATGGTATCGGGCTTGTAGTGAGCGACCCAGGCGGTAAGCTCCGCAAGGTTGCGTAAGAGACTCCGAACATTAAGGTGGACAATTTTTAGTCCCTTGGGGGAGAACCACGCAGGTGGGGACTTGAGGGAGGGAAGGGGGACAGTCTGGCTGGGGCAGGTGGCGGCGCCAGACACACTTGCAGAGGGGTTGGGGGTAACTGCCATGACAAGCTGGTGGTGTTAGATGTATCAAAGCAGGGGAAAATACAGAGCCAGGGTGAGGAGGAGGAGACACCAGGGGAGAGACAGTGGCAGGGAGGTGCGAACGCACCTCAGTTGGGGTAGAAGGGGTAGAGGAGGTGAGGTGAACGGCCAGAGGAGTGACTGGGTATCTGCAGAGCAGAGTGTCCAAGCCAGTGGGAGGAAACAGGCAGGGCTCAGGCAGAGAAGACTTGTAGTAGCAGGGAAGTAGGGGAGGCCACTAGTGACAGGTTAATATAACCTGCAAATGGAAAACTAGGCTGATAGGATAAAATCAGCCCATGTGACCTCAATCAGCCTATATAGGGGAAAGCCGACCAAGGGTGGTGGTGGTGGGGGTGGCGGGGCGAGAACAGCTGCGCTGACGGAAAAAGCAGGGCAGGTCCTTCCCAGGTAAGGTAGGCTGTGGATCTTTACAGAGGGCCGTTGCAAGGAGTCTAGTTAACCCGATTCTAAAAAGGCGCCAATTTTCCACCGGAGGATTCTCTGCAAGGCAGGCTGTGTTACCTGTACGTTTGGGGTCTGGCTATGGGGGAGGGCAGAACGAGCCCTCGTGACCTCCGCTCCTCGGGGGTCTCGGCCTGAGGAGAAAGGAAAGGAAAGAACAGGGGTTAATATAGGAGGAGGACTGGGGGAGGTAAGGCTAACAGACAAAGGGGGGAAGTTGTGATTGGCAGCTGGCAGCCCACGAAGAGAGCTCAGTTCCAACGGTACTATGCAGCGTAACTACATGGTGCACTAGAGCATTTACGATCAGCCTGCAATCTCTTAACAATTAAACCAGCTGAGTTCTCTAACATGAGCAGCCAGGCAATAGCAACAGGAATTGGGCAGAACAAGTCGGAAAAGTAAGATATAGTAAAACTGCTAACAGAACTCAAACAGTAATAACTGGCTGGATTTTTTTTTTTTTTAAAGGGGAGTAATACTTTAAGGAAGCATCCCTTCAGACGCTGCAGTGTGAGCACCAAATTAGTTACATAAAATTAGCAAGAGGCTGCAATATTAGTCCCAAGTCAAGTATAGCAAGGCTTTCTCCACAGCTGCACCGACGGAAAAAGCAGGGCAGGTCCTTCCCAGGTAAGGCAGGCTGTGGATCTTTACAGAGTGCCGTTGCAAGGAGTCTAGTTAACCCGATTCAAAAAAGGTGCCAATTTTCCACTGGAGGATTCTCTGCAAGGCAGGCTGTATTACCTGTACATTTGGGGTGTGGCTGTGGGGGAGGGCAGAACGAGCCCTCGCGACCTCCGCTCCTCGGGGGTCTCGGCCTGTACGTTTGGGGTCTGGCTGTGGGGAAGGGCAGAACGAGCCCTCGCTACCTCCGCTCCTCGGGGGTCTCAGCCTGTACGTTTGGGGTCTGGCTATGGGGGAGGGCAGAACGAGCCCTCGCAACCTCTGCTCCTCGGGGGTCTCGGCCTGTATGTTTGGGGTCTGGCTGTGGGAGAGGGAAGAACGAGCCCTCGCGACCTCCACTCCTCGGGGTCTCGGCCTGAGGAGAAAGAAAGAACAGAAGTTAATATAGGAGGACTACAGGAGTAAGGCTAACAGACGAGGGGAAGTTGTGATCATGCTGGCAGCCCACGAAGAGAGCTCAGTCCCAACGGGTACTATGCAGCGCAACTACCGTGCACTAGAGCATTTACGATCAGCCTGCAGTTTCTTAACAATTAAACCAGCCGAGTTCTCTAACATGAGCAGCCAGGCAATAACAAGAGGAATCGGGCAGAATAAGTCGGAAAAGTAAAATATACTAATGTTGTAGCCATTAGTGAACTAACTACAGACTCTGTGGACCTCCCTAAACCAAGCAAGCTCCACTTGTACTGCTAATATTTTATTTAAGAGTAAAGGTGACCTGATTCCAATCTTTGAGTGAGCAGCTGTGTGAGAAACATTGTATCTTCTGTCGGGGGGAGGGGGCAGTGAGAATCCATTCCATTTATGAACTGGAAACCCATAAAATGAAATTATTCGTAGGCACTTTCTGTACCATTTCACATTTACTAATGCTGGGTAATCAATCTAAAATTGTCGGTGGTGGTTGTCTGATATGTGCCCCTACTGTGCCATATTCTAGAGGCATTCTCCTTCTACCTCAATAACACAGCAGCAGTGCTCAGTGCTGCTTTGCACATGATATGGGTTTAGGAATAAACTCAGTGGCATTATGTTGGGAGTCAGGCCAGGCCAAGACAGCTGCCACCTGGCAGTATGCCTCAGCCAGGGAGGGCTGGTGACAGGCTTCATAGAAACATAGAATTTGATGGCAGATAATGACCACTGGGGCCACATAGTCTGCCCATTTCCCTACCTACTGTATAAACTCCAGATCCTACTTGATCTGCAGCCTACCTCCTCCTTCCCACCCCAGATGTTGCCTTCTACCTATCCCATGCATTCTTGAATTTACCTACCATTGTTGCCCCCATAACCTCCTCAGGGAGGCTGTTCCATGCATCCACCACCCTTTCTGTGAAAAAAATACTTCCTCACGTTGCCCCATAGTCTTTGCCCCTCCAGCCTCATATTGTGACCCTTTGTTCTTGCACATCTTCTTTTCTGAAATATGCTGCCCTCTTGAACTCAATTGATCCCCTTGAGGTATTTGAATGTCTGTATTATATCCCTATCTTCCTTCCAGTGTATACATATTGAGTTCCCTCAATCTTTCCTCGTATGGTTTTTGGTGTAGCCCTGGCACCATTTTCATTGCCCTTCTCTGGACTGCCTCTACCTTGTCAATGCCCTTTTGGAGATGAGGACTCCAGAACTGTACACAGTACTTCAGATAAGGCCTCACCAACTGCCTGTACAGAGGCATCAATACCTCCTTTTTTCTACTGGTGATACCTCTCCCTGTGCACCCCAGCATCCCCCAACTTTCCTCAATACTTTCTCACATTGTTTGGCTACTTTTAGATAATCTGTTATGACTACTGTTAGGTCCCTTTCCAGTTTGGTTGTTATTAGTACCTCCACCCCCCATCGTGTATTCCTCCCCTAGGTTTTGGTTCCCCAAGTGTATGATTTTGCACTTCTTGGCATTGAATCCAAGCTGCCACACTTTTGACCACTCCTCCAACTTGGCTAAGTCTCTCCTCATCCCCCTCCCCCCCCCCAGAGTGTCAACCCTATTGCAGATCTTGGTGTCATCTGCAAAGAGGCATACCTTTCCTTCGAGTCCCTCCACAGTGTCACTAATAAAGACCTTAAAGAGGACTGGCCCCAGTAGTGAACCCTGTGGCACCCTGCTGGTTACTCTCCTTTCTTCAGATTGAACTCTGTTTACTACCAACCTCTGTGTCCTGTTGCTAAGCCAATTACTGACCCAGTTTACCACCTTGTGACCCATTCCCAGACTGCCCAACTTGTTTACAAACCTCTTGTGCAGGACTGTGTCAACTGCCTTGCTAAAATCTAGGTAGACCATGTCCACTGCCCCTCCCTGATCTACTACCCTTGTCACCCAGTCAAAAAAGTCTTATCAGATTAATTTGACAAGACCTTCCTGTTGTAAATCCATGTTGCCTTGGGTCCAGTGCTCCGCTGGCTTCTAGTTAGTATGCAATCCTTTCCTTTAACAGTGACTCTATCATCTTTCCCACCATTGAGGTCAAACTGACCGGTTTATAGTTTTACCACTTCTACCTTGCTTCCACTTTTGTGAAGGGGTAACATGTTCACAGTCCTCTGGTACTACTCCATCCGCCAACAGTTTGTTGGGCAGGGCTGTCTGTAGCACCTCTCTGAGTTCTTTTAGTATTCTGGGATGTTTTCCATCTGGCCCCATTGCCTTGTCCACCTTAAATTTCAAGAGTTCCTTCTGAACTCTCTCTTCTGTGAATGGTCTGGTGTCCACCCCTCTTCCCTGTGTGTGTGTCTTCTGAATAATTCAGGTTCCTCTCCCTCTTTCATGAATACTGAGCAAAAATATTCATTCAATATCTCAGTTTTTTCCAGGTCTCCCTCAGTCCACTCCCCCCTTCTTTACTTAGCCTCACTATCCCTCCCTTAGTCTTTCGTCTTTTCCTTATGTAGCTGAAGTAGGATTTGTCCCCCTCCTTCACTGTCTTGGCTATCCTTCCCTCTGTTTGTGCCTATGCACATCTGACTGCTATTCCTGCCTCCCTCTGCTTAGTCTGATACAGTTCCCTGTCTTCCTCCCTCTGCGTTTTATTGTATTTTCTGAATGCCATTTTTTTCTCTCTCTCTCTCTAACCATCCCTGCCACTACTTTTGAAAACCATAATGGTTTTCTTCATTTTCTTGCTATGTTAACTTGCGTCACTCAAAGGCTTGTTGCCTCTGTTATGGCTCTCTTGAGGTTCTCCCACCGTACCTCGACTCCGCCACCGCAGCAACCCTTGCGGCCGAACCACAGAGCTTGCTTCTGCAACAGAGGAAGATGTGTGTGTGTGCTAGACCAACAAAGGCATTTCTTACACCAGGGGGAAGGGTGAGAAGAACTTGGAGAGAAAAACCCAGTAGCCATCTATATGATGGCTGGGGACTCCTTGACCTGAGCAGAGTATATCTCTGCAAACAGGGTACATCCATATAGGAGATGAGCTACTGGGAGAAAATGTACACGTGGAAAGAAGAGGCATTCGACTTCACTGTTTCTCATAGTTGCCTTCCTGTTGCATTTTCCAATCATAATTGCTAAGGAAGCTGCTAAAAAATAAACAGCACACTGAGTCAAGAGCTTAAACCTTAGAATTGAGTGGTTGGGGCCATGTGTGTAGCATATACGTCAAATTCATACAACATGTATGCAGCATTTATTTATTTATTTTATGTATTTAAGTTAGCAACTGGAAGGATTTGCCAAATAGTCCTTTTAGGGAACTTTAGTAAAGAGGTACATACTACAGACATATCAATAATTTTTTCCTAGGGAAGATTCATGATGCAATCTCTAAGCTGTAGGTAGTGATAGAACTCTGATCCCCTCAGGTTATACTGAGTGTGCAAGGTTGGAGAGGGTTGGACTGCACTACCCTCCTGAAAAAAAAAAAAAGGTAGATGTCCTGGAGAGAATATCTCTCCCATGTGCGATAGCCACGTCTAGGAAGAGTGGAGTGAAGTCCTCCAGGAGGAAGGGAGAGTCAAGTGCAATTTCCATCTGATAGTGTGCCAAGTCTTCACCTGGAATCCAGCCAGGAGTTCAGGGAAGAAATTCATGCTGAGTGCACTGTCCTGTAATACTTGACCTGTACGAACTGAGAGTTGGGGAACTGGTCTTGTTCCATATCGAACCATGTTATGTGTGTGTCCCTAGGTGACAGTATAAGCTGAACTGCAGATGAACTGCCCAGAAATAGAATGGCACTTGTAGGAGTGCCAGACATCTTAATGCCAGGGGAGAGAGAGTTATTGTAGCTTGATGCGAAACCTGTGCCCGGCCCAAATAAATCTGAAAATCTCCCGATTCCAGGCTCTTCATGTTAATGTTGTCAGTACTAAAGGGAGGTTTTTAATGAAGTACAGGGCCTTAGGTAGGGTAACCATGCTTGCAGCCTTTGGGTCTCTGTTAACACAGTGTGGCTAGAACTACACGGGAGAAAAGCACGCCATTGAAATAGCACCAGGAACAAAACATTAGTAAAGTGTTGTTATGTGGGGGGATTCACCCCCAGCACCCCCATGCAAATATATAACCAACTCCCTGGGGATGGCATGTGGGGAAAGGGGTGACATTCAGGTAGGTGGGTAGCACAACAGTAGGACCTCTGTGGTGGCCACAAGGGGCAGGGAGGATGGGGGATAAGCTGTTGGGGAGCAATACCTTGGGGATGGGAAGGCAAAGGTGGGGCAGCTACAGAGCAAGGTGAAAAAAAAATGGCAAAAACAGAATTGCGGCAACTGGGACCTGAACCCAGGATGGCCACAGGCACTGCTGCCCTTCTCAGCCTGTGGCTCTACCCACTGAGCCACAGTGATGGCACACTGGTAACCAGACACACTGAGTGTCAAAATAGCAACAAGATTAGTGCTGATCTGTCCGTGCTATACTTTCCCCATGGCTCTTTTCACTTGCACTACAATGACTGCACGGTTTTGTCTAACATATAAAAATCCATGCTGTATAAACCAGATGACACAACCTTTATGCGTCTGGACAGGGAGAGTGGCAGAGTCCCCTAGCGGGTGAAATCTTGTATCATCTGCTGAGTGAACAGGGTGTAGCCATCATCATATTCCGGTGTCGCAGTGTGGGCTGCATTTACCCCTAGATACTTCAACTTCTAAGGTCCCATTCGAAAGGAAATGCCTCACAGAAGTGTTGAGAGGGGAAGAAATGAAAGATTAACGTTTTAGTTTTAGTAGTATATAGGCAGTACCCCAAGACCTCTCCAAACTGATACAGTAGGACAAATACTTTAGGAAGGGCTTCCTCCAGATCCCTCAAATACAGCAGAATGCCATCTGCATAGAGGGTATATGGTGCTTCACTCCCTCCACCTCTACTCCAGAGAAGGTTGTGGCCTCCCTAATATCCTGTGCCAGAGGTTCAGTGTACACAGTAAACAATAGATGAGACATGGGGCAACCCTGCTCGGTCCCCCTGTACAGGGTAAAATCAGGAGAATGATGCCCACTCACCTTCATGCAGGCCTTAAGGGCAGAGTAGATCCTTTGTATCAGTTGGATGAAAGAGATCAGGAAACCCAGCCACCCCAGCACTGTGTACAGAAATGGCCAGGAGACCTGGTCGAAGGCCTTCTCCACATCGAGGCTTGACAGGAGGGTGAGAGAAGCTGATTGCTGCATGTAGTGGAGAATGTGGAGGGCACAACATATGTTATCAGTAGTAGTGCAGGAACAGACAAAACCAGTCTGATTCCCGTGGATGAGGGACAGCAGGAGCCGGTCAGTCATTTGGCCATTATGGACATAAAAAATTTATAGTTGGTGTTGCACACTGAGATGGGTCTATATGATGAGCAATGTGTTTTTGTCAGGTTTCAGGAGTATGGTTATCATTGCATAAGACTCGGGGTGGGAGTGGGGATTGCCACTCTCCAGGATTTCATTATAAGAGGTCAGCTAGGGCACTATCAAAATTTATTTGCTGAGCTTATAAATCTCTCTGCTATACCCATCTGGTCCCAGGGCTTTCATGGTTTTGGGGAGTTTGACTACTCCTTCCAGCTCTTCTGCTGTGATGGGAGCAATTAGCTGGTGCCCCTGGTCCAGGGGGAGATTAGGCAGTTGCAGGTGGTGCAAAAAGGAGTCCATCTGCCCCTGATGTGGAGCCATCTTGGGGCTGTATAATACTGCTGGAAGGCCTGTGCAATGTCTTGGTATTGAGTGAGTTGGATCACCATATTGAGGTTTAATATGGCTGAAATTTTAGCCTTCCTGTGCTTCTGGAGCTGGTATACCAGTAACTGGGTAGATCTGACACTTTCTTCATGGAAACGCTGCTGCAGAAAGGTTAGTGCAATCTCAGTCTGTTCCAGACATACTTTATCAAGGTCTGCCTTCACATTCATTATCTGCAAAGTAACAGAACAGTCACCTTATTGGTGAGCCTGTTGTAGAAAGTGAAGGGTGTCCTCTAGGATTTTCCTGCATTCCTGTCTCTGTTTTTTTTTGTTGTGAGGAAAATGTTATGAGGTAATCACTCATAACTGCCTTCACTGCATCCCTTCTAATGTAGTGGGAGGTATTAATTTTAGGGTTGTCTCTGAAGATTTCTCCCAGTTTCTCACTAACATCAGTGTAAAAGGCAGTGGACTGCAGGAGGAATGTATTACGGCACCATCTTGTGGAGTGTCTTTCGAGACCAGTGTCCCAGAACACACTGACTGGAGTGTAGTCTGAGAGGCAGATGTCTCCAAAAGAGCACCAAGTAACCCTATTCATATTCTCCACCTGGGTAAAGCCATAATCTCTTTGAGAGTATGTGTAGTGTACTGAGGAATAGTGAGTATACAGGTAGCTAGGTTGCCTAGGATATAGGGCACACCAAATGTCAACCCAGCCTATCTCCTGGGTCAGTTTTTTTAGAGAGCTTGTGGGAAGAGGGTTGCCGATGTGGGTTTGGGTTTTAGGCATTCAAGCTGTGGTGCAGGGCTAATAAGAGGATCCTTTTCGTAAAGGAAATAATCTTGTCCATTATCATTCTAATCATAGGAGTGTTAGCACCTTGTTGTAGATAGAGATCTGTTAGCATTACCTCTTGGCTGTGTAATGTACCCTGGACCAAGACAAGTAAGCCCTCTGGGTCCTTCCACACTTGGTGTTCCTCAAATGGAATATATCTAGGAATGAGGATGGCCTCCATTATAGGAGGAGGAGTATTCCATTGCAAAGCCCATTTTAGGGAGTTTAGCATGCTTGACAGGGTTTAGATGTGTCCCTTGGAGGAAGAAGAAGATGAGGTCAGATTTGAGTTTTTTTGGTACAGGAGATCATTTTTGCCCTTTTAACCAGGCTAGTGAGCCCATTTGCATTCCATTAGCAAAGGTGGAATTGAGGATACCCATTGGATTGCCATCTTGTGCATTCAGGAAAAAAAACATTGCCTCCAGAGTTCCCCGTCACCTCCCCAACCACGCATCCCAGCGCAAAATATTTCCACCATGATGACCAATGAAATAGCATATTGCAGTGAGAACTTTTGGGAACCTGGAGTGAAGGGCAAATTTCACCCTTGAATGGGAACAACTGTGGGAGCACAGCAACAACAGCAGGGCTGAGGGCAACTGCTTCAACCTGGGAACAACTAAATTGTAGAAAACTAGATTGCAGTGTTTGTTCTTCTGGGGTAACAACTTCCCAATGTAGTGAAGTCAACCATTGTGAGCCATCGAAGGCCTCTAGGGGTTTGGGCTTCCAAGGTAGGGGCAATGGTGGGGCCCTGTGGCAGAACATGTCTGCCTAGAGGATATTCCTCTCTTGGAGAAGCTTCCAGCTGAAATTCAGCTAAGGAGTGGGGTGATGGGATCTGATGTCTCATCCCCAGATGGTGATATTTACTAAGAGGTCCTATTTGCAAGAGTGAGAGTCTCTTCATGGCACAGTCTGTCATAAGCTGAAAGCTGCTAGTATAGTAGAATCCCACCCCCATAAAGGAGGGGTCCAAGTGGTGAGCCCCATTCCTTGATCATGAGGCAAAAGTTTGTGACTTGCTAGATTATCTTAAAGATCAACTGCAGCTATATTATACACCCATTACAAACGTTACTCCTTTTCCATAACATAAGGACAACCAGACCTTATTTATTACATGGGAAATGAAGAAATTGCCATTTGTCATGCTCAGATACTATTTTACTGCTCTCGTATTTGTTGACTTCACAGAAAATCTCCCAGACATTTTTTGACCAGCCAGCGGAACCTTTTGAGGAGCTCTCATCAGTTCTTATTGTTGTGGCAGAACGTCCATCTGTGGGTTTTTTCCAAGGCAGCCAGCACGTCCCTGTGGGGTCAGGGTCCTGTGTAAGACCTATGGGGATGTCTGAAGGCTCAAGCACCCCACAACCCTTATCCACCCCTTTCCCCTCCACTCCCATCTCCCGGTAGGCCTTCTCCAACATTTCAAGTAATAGAGATACCGGATCGGGCACTGCTGTCCCCCTGAAGCCCATAGATGGTAATATGGCCTCTCTCGCTCTTCTGGCTGCTCAAACCTCATAGATGGTCTTACACATCCACTGCCTGCTCTCTTTAAATTTTACAAGTTCAGAGCATATATCCCAGTGGTCAACTGCTCCACACATGTGATTGGTTGAGGGAGATGGGGTGCATGGGGCATCAATAATGGATGGTGTCCGCTAAAATGTTCCAATAAATCTCCTCAATACAGCCACTGTGTTGTACAAAAGGAGTTAGGACTACCATGATTGAGCCAGTTAATGGAGCAGGGAGGTGAGAGAGGCTTGGCTGCTATGACCACAGTGCATGCTAGGGTGTCTGGAGGACCCATCAATTCAGGCTTGTAAATAGGAAATCTGAGTAGCCTGTGATTTACTGGCAGTGATTAAATGAAGATATTTGTTTTGTGATCAACTGGAGGAGACCCATCAAGCACAAGGGAAGGGGATCAGTGACTGGATGGCCAGCAACAGGTTTGGACCCCAGTCATCCCCAGTGCATAACTGTGGTTGTTCAAATGGATCACTGTACTGAGTCCAGGATTGGTAGAAGATGTCACAGCATCCTTCCAGGGTCTGTAGGCAGGTCAATGAACCATCCTGCCCTCCCCAGAGCCGACGCCAAAGTACAGAAGTGCAGGGTCTGAAGGCAGGTTAATGAACCTTCCTGCCCTCCCCAGAGCTGATGCCAAATTACAGAAGTGCAGGGTCTGAAGGCAGGTCAATGAACCTTCCTGCCCTCCCCAGAGCCAACACCGAATTACAGAAGTGCAGGGTCTGAAGGCAGGTCAATGAACCTTCCTGCCCTCCTCAGAGCCGACGCCGAATTACAGAAGTGCAGGGTCTGAAGGCAGGTCAAGCAACCTTCCTGCCCTCCCCAGTGCCGACGCTGAATTACAGAAGTGCAGGTACTATTCCCCAAGCAAGTCACTCGGCCAGATCTTGAACTTGGTATGATTCCTGTGCAGCCTGCTCCCAGCTCCCTGTGTGTGCTGCTGCTGCTTGAGCATTTTTTTTTCATTTGGCTGTGATTTTAGTTGCTTTTTAAGTTCAGAATTTTTTTCACTTAGCCCTAGCCTAGCAAATTGTGTAATGTGTTTTTTACATTGTTTGGCTGGCCTAAATTTAATTGCTGGTGCCATACAATATTGTTACCTGCTAGCTGAAATTTTCTATTAACTTGTTTCTACTCAAACCCCTCCAATCCCCCGTCTCCTCTCTGTCTGCATGTCTCTTTCTCTCTCCTGCACTCAGTCTTCCTTACTTCCATCCCCCACCTTTCATTTTACAGCCATTCCTGATCAGTTCCCATGGTCCGGCAGTCACGAGGGCCTGAGTGCAGATGCCCCCCCCCAAAAGCCAAAGTAGAACAGCCACTCCTGATCGGATCCCATGGTCCCGCGGTCGTGAGGGCCTGAGTGCACACCCCTCCCAAAGCCGAAGTAGAGCAGCCATTCCTGATCGGATCCCACAATCTGGCGGTCGCGAGGGACTGAGTAGAGATGCCCTCCCACCCCCGGCAGTAGAGCAGCCATTCCTGATCGGATCCCACGGTCCGGTGGTCGCGAGGGCCTGAGTGCAGATGCCCCCCCCCAAAGCCAAAATAAAGCAGGTACGGAACGCGGGCACAGCAAAAGAAACACAGGACTGTGGCGCAGTTGGAACCAGTGTGTGCTTTGGCACCTTTTTCTCTCTGTAACATTTTGTGTCGGCCTAGCAGTGGAGATAGTTTTATTTCAGTGGAATCTCCACTGCCTTTGCATATATGGCCCTACTTTGTGCCTTAAGGAGTTCAGGAACTGTTCAAGCTTGTGTTATTTAAAAAAAAAGAAAAAAAGTAACACTGTAGTCACTACAGCCAGCTCAGGTTTAACATTAATTACTGCAGCCAGGTTTAGCTTATTATACTCACTACAGCCATTTCTGGTTTAGCTTTAATTTACTGCAGCCAAGTTTAGCTTAATTACTGTTTGTTCGAATTCCTACAGCTTATTATACTCACTACAGTCATTTTTATGTTGCTTACACACATGTGCAAGAAACATAGTGCCATCATTCGAGTTTTCGGAGGTGTGGCACCCCATCTTCCAATTCAGTCAGTGAGTTTGTAGGCGCGGCCGCAGTTCTCCAATGACTGCTGCAGCTGTCTGTGACAGCAGTCGAAAATGCAGTGGCATACAGTTGAAAGGGAGAGCTCCGCTTCAGTGAGCAGAGCTCTCCCCACACACACGCACGCAAGCACGCATATTGTGTGCTGATGTGCTTCCTCCCCACGCACACACTGTATGGCCGATGGGGGTGCCCAATCCCCATCGCTCCGCTCCCCACAAAGCTGTCCGAGTGCCATGAGCCCACCCCAGCATGGCAAAAATGTTATAATAGCAGTGCCCAAACCCCGTTGGCTCCGCAACTACATGCCCCCAAAAAAAAACCTTTCCAGGTGCCATGCTGGGAACTCACCCCAGCGTGGCAAATCTTGTTATAGCTGATGGGGGTGCCCAATCCCCCGTCAGCTCCAGCCCTCCCAAACAGCCTTTCCAGCTGCCACGCTGGGAGCCCACCCCAGCGTGGCAAACATCCTGTGTCATCTTAATTAAAAAAAAAAAACCTTAAATAAAAAAAACGGTATCTCGCAGTCTCACTGCCCCCACCCGCACCCACTCACTGCGCACCCTGCTTCCCCACACCCCCCTCACCCCATACTTGCCTCCGGAGCTCGGCGCAACGATCATCGGTGGACCGGGAACACGTCTGCACTCTTCAAAGCCGACCGCGAACTGAGGAAATGCCGGTAAGCTGTATAATGGAATAAATAGGGTTTTTCAACTTTGTTTGCATATCTCAGGCATTTTGGGAATTTGGAGCTAAATTTTTCAACATGGGGTTTTTGTGACCTCCTCATGAATTCTTGCACTGTCATGTGGCGTTAATTGGGCCGAAGGGTAGTTGCGCCATCACTGTTTCAAAATCACCTTTCAGGGCTGATTAATGAAATGACACTGCCAGTGTTCATAAGGTGGGCTCTCAAAAAGCCCTATGTTGAAAATTTGGTGAAAAATTCTAACAATGACTGTTTTGTGTTGCGTATAATTCCTATGCACGCCGTAAGTTTGCAAATTTTCAATATTGTCACTCCAGATTTTCAACATTGCCATTTTACCACACCTCCTTATGAGCAGTACAGCTGTCATTTTTCACATCCTACCCAAAACATGTTTCCGCCCATGTAGCATACAATGGCGCAGTCGTGTGCAAAATCAATGTATGGGACACATTAGGAAAATCACAGTGACACTGTTCATGAGCAGAGGTCTTAAAATGGCTATGTTGAAAATTTGGTGAAAAAATTCCTATAAATGACTGTTTTATGAGCGTGTGTT
The DNA here is from genome assembly GCA_016271365.2 of Neoceratodus forsteri. Classification (NCBI taxonomy): domain Eukaryota; kingdom Metazoa; phylum Chordata; order Ceratodontiformes; family Ceratodontidae; genus Neoceratodus; species Neoceratodus forsteri. Next base: position 583,067,621 of record CM028131.1, read on the forward strand.
GCGCAGTTCCTATGCACGCTCGTAAGTTCTCGAATTTTCAATATTTGCACTCCAATGACTTCCAAATACCTAAACAGCTCATACAAGCAAGCAGCATTCTGCATTAACAAATATTTGTTGGTTTAGCTTTAATTTACTGCAGCCAGGTGTATCTTAATTACTGTTTGTTCGAATTCCTACAGGCATTTCCTGTGCATGTCCCAACAGAACTTTTCTGCCTCTGCATAGTAATAAAGTCTCCTCCCCCGTTTCCACAGCATAAATAACGCTTACCTGCTTCCTCTCCATAGCCATTCCTGATCTGATCCCACGGTCCGGCAGTCGCAAGGGCCTGTGTGCAGATGCCCTCCCCGCCCCGAAGCCAAAGAAGAGCAGGTACGGAACGCAGGCACAGCAAAAGAAACACAGGACTGTGGCGCAGTTGGAACCAGTGTGTTGCCCCGCCGCCCCCACCACCACCCTTGGTCGGCCCTGATTTATATAGGGTGGATAAGAACCAATAGGAGCGTGGCTGTGTTTTAACCAATCAGCCCACTTCTCCACTTGCAGATTATATGCGTTGACCACTAAGGGGATTCAGCCTGCAACCACTTATCTCTCACTGGTCCTTCTTTGGTCTTCCTCACATCTCATACTCCAGCATGTCCCTGGTAGTGAACTCTACACTCACTCTGCTCTTCCCTGTGCTGACCCCCCCCCCACTATCCCTCTGGTGAATCTCTCCAGCTGTGTTGAAAACATACATCTGCCTGACTGTCAGCCTCCACTTACCAATCCTCCCATTGCACCTAGTATCCCCATCTGTATACCACTTGTGCTGTACTGCACTGGTAACCTCTTCACTACATGCAGTGGGCATATGTTCCCCCTCACCTCCTTACCATCAAACTTCCACCCCCCATCCTGCATAGCCCACCTGCCACACGATTCCCTAACCTGGGTCCCACACATATAATTACCCTCCCCACCCACACCCTAGCAAGCGACAGAGGGTCACATGCATACTACTCTAAAAAGATGTCCTGGTATCCCATCACTACATCCCCTCCCCTCCTTCTATGCATGTTTTTTAATATGCACACAACCCATGGACCCTCTGCTGCTCAACATCCTGCCCATAGGCTACATATTGTCAATGTCAACACTTGCACCCTCCTAAAAAAATGGGACTCTTACCAGGGATGGATACAGGAACCTCAACCTGTTATCACTTCTACCCCCACCCTTTATCCCACTTTCCTCTTTCCCACCACTGACTCACCTCGCACACTGGACCACCTTATCACCCCACCGCACCCACCACCAACACTCGCTCCCCCGCCCATTGTCCCCGGAGAAGGGTGGGCTTACTTCATCCTAGCCACAGCTGCCCTTAGCTCCCTACCCATCCCCTGACCCCCCCCCCCAGATCCTCGCATCTGCCCAAGCACATCAACCCCAACTGCTGTAGTCCACTTACGACTTCATCACCTTACTCCTTCTGCTGTCTGGGAACATCCACCAACCCCGGACCTGGACATTCTACCTACCCGCCCCCTACTGGGCGTGGCCTCCGCATTGCCTTTATGAATATCTGCAGTCTCCCGAAGAAAACTGCTGCACTCCAGTTCTGGGTCACCCAACAGAGGCCCGACATCCTTGCCATAGTGGAGACCTGGCTCTCTGCATTAACCCCTGACTCTGCTGTCTCCCTACCCGGTTTCACCCTCTTCAGAGAAGATCATGTGGGTAAGCATGGTGGTGGATGTGCAGTCTACCTGCGTGACTCCCTCTTGGGCCACGCACTCACTCCTTACCCCCAAGCTCGATCATGGTGCTCAAGCCATCACCTTAAAAATCTCACCTGACCCAGGCAGGGGTCCTCTCTATCTTACAACCACGTACATACCTCCACAGACCCAAAGTCCAGCTATCCACTCCCTCACTGACTATCTCTCTACCCTGCCCCACAAAGCTAAACAGCTCATCCTAGATGACCCCAATATCAACTGGCTTGGCTCCACTGCAGCACACATAAAGGACTCCTTCACTGCCCTTGACTTAACTCAGCTAGTCACCCATCCTACCAGATTTAACCAGTCAAGTGGATCCATCTCCTTCCTTGACATAATACTCTCCAATCGCCCCCTCAAAATCAAGTCTGTTGGCATCCTAGCCAACTCCCTTAGTGACCACTCCCCTATCCTCAGTTTCTGGTCCTCCCCTACACTCAATCCCACATGCAAAATCATCTCCCACCGCCGCTTTCACCCCGAGGGCCTTAATAAGCTAAAGCAGTACCTAGCCCAGCTTGACTGGTCCCCGATCTCCCTGCAAGGCCTGTGACATGTTTGCCCCTGTCACCAACACTCACTCCAGAAGACACAATGCTGCCTGGATTTCTCCGTCCCTGATCCAGCAACTGAAACAGCGAGACAACCTATGGCAGATCGCGGTCGAGTCAGGCAGGACAATAGATAGATAAGCCTATAATGCCACTCGCGACTAATGCACCTGGGCCATAAGGCAAGCCAAGGCCAGATACTACCATACTACCCTGGCCTCATCCTAGGGCTCTGCATGAGCTTTCTGGGATAATATTAAGGAGCTTAATGGGAAATGGGAAAACTCGCTCCCCCCTTCTCAGATGCTTGTTAACTGTGCTATTACCACTGACCCCCCACTTGTTGCGGACTGCCTAAACACGGCCTTTTCTGACCTAAGTGCAGTCCTTCCTGTCCACTTCTTTGACCCTATCCATGCCTCCAAGCCCCCTGCCATGAATCGCCCCCCCATTTCTCCTCCACACCATATCTCCCCATGACGCCAAACCAATCCTATTAAAGCCTCTCCAGCCACAACCCCAGTTGTGACCCCCTTGATTCCAGGATTCTCCGCTTAACTCTTGATGTCATGCTAGCTCCTCTCACTGACCTTTTTAACTGGTCTCTATGCCTCCGCCAATTCCCGAGCACATGGAAATCAGCTGAAATTACCCCAATTCATAAAAATGGAGACCGCACATTACCAAACAACTTCAGATTGATCTCCATCCTCCCCCCACTCTCCAAAGCCTTGGAAATAATAGTATCCACCCAACTCATGGATTATCTATCCAAATACAACATATTATGCCCAGAACAGCATGGCTTCCATCCTGGACACAGCACCAGTTCAGCCCTATTGGAGTTCTCTCTCAGCAAATACACTCTGCACTTGACTCTGGGGATATCGCTGGGGCAGTGTTCATTGACCTATCTAAGGCCTTTGACACTGTGTGTCACCCTCTATTGCTTGACTCCCTCCATCAACTTGGTTTCTCATCTGGTCCCCTGGCCTGGTTCTCTAGCTACCTCCATGCCAGATCCCATCAGGTCAAAATCAACGGTACTCTATCAACTGCTCTACCTGTATGCTCTGGTGTCCCTCAGGGTTCCATCCTGGGCCCCACATTGTTCAGTCTCTTTCTAAACACCCTCCCCAGCTCCTGCTTGGGCAGAATGCTCTTATATGCCAACAATGCGGTCCTCGTCACCTCCCACCCCGACCCACTCACCCACCAGAGCTCTCTGCAACTCACCTTCAGCCAAGCTGAAAAATGGTTCCTCGACCATCGTCTGGTTCTGAACCACAAGAAGACAAAATCTATGATTTTTGCACACCGCCAAAGTACTCCAGAAACGGCCCCCTTCTCATCCTCCCCCACACCCTACACCCCCTTGAACAGGTATCAGCATACAAATACTTGGGCATCACCTTCAACTCGGTTCTCTCCTTCCACGCCCATCTTAACTCCATGTCCTCTACCATGAATGCCCTGATTGAACTCCTCTACCGCCATAAAGACTGCCTTCCAGAGTATGCCCTCCAGCTGGCTATCACCTCCTCCATCCTGTCTTTGGTTGATTATGGGCTCCCTCTCTATGCAGCTGCTGACCCCACTGCCCTCTCCAAAGTCCAGACCTCAATCAACAAGACCTACAGGCTCCTGACTGGTGACCCCAGCAGAAGGCACACATGCCAGCTTTACTCCACCTCAAACCTACTCACCTTTGAAGAGCGCCTGCGATACCACACCTGTATACTGGCCAAAAAAACACTACTGGGGCTCTCCCCACCATGGGTTACTACATACCTAAAATGGGCCACCCACTCGGTCACCACCCGAAATGCAACCAAAGCCACCTTCCAGGTGCCGAGAGCCAGGACCTCGCTCGCCCAAAGATCTTTCCACTCCAGAGCCCTGTCCTGGTATAATTCCCTCCCCACTCATATCACAAACATCTCCAAAATTGGCCCCTTCAAAATCGCCCAATGTAACACCTCACTGATACCCAGAGCTACAAATGCCCATGACTGGGCCATACCTAGAGCTGTGCCTAACCCAATCCACAGACAAAGTCTTCCGGTCCACCACTTTCCCCAGCAACTACCCCTCGCAACCCCCCGGTATCCACTACTCAGTATCTCTAGGGATCTCATAATATTTAATGTTTACTAGTTTAGATTAGCTTAATTGAAGCCTGTACACCATGCATTGAAACCTGTGTGCTCCACTGTATCACTGGAATTGTTTTGATTGTCCTGTTGCATTGCTTTGTATGCTCTTTTTATTGTATCTCACCTGTAATGTTCTCCATTGTTGTACTCCACCAAAATGTTGTCTACCCTCCCTGTGACTAGGTGCCTTTGTAAATCTGAATTGTGAATAAATACATTTCAGACCAGCCCCCTGCTTTCCCTTATAAAATACATCCCAAGTTTAAAATCCCCTCTCCTTCCTTCCAGGGTCTGAAGGCAGGTCAATGAACCTTCCTGCCCTCCCTAGAGCCAACGCCGAATTATAGAACTGCAGGTACGATTTCCCAAGCAAGTCACTCAACCAGATCTTGAACTTGGTGTGATTCCAGTGCAGCCTGCTCCCAGCTCCCTGTGTGTGCGCTGCTGTTGCTTGAGCATTTTTTCGCCCCGTCCCCTTCTCGCACCCCCCACCTTCTCCCACCTTAATTACTGTTAAACCCCACCTCTGGTCTTACCTAACTTGCCCCAGAAGTGTGGAGGCATGTCTGCACTCCAGAAAGCTTAGAGATCCCACCTCCTGCATTTCAAGCCACCCCCTTCTCCCAGTAGGCACGCCTAGCCTGCTGTGAGAATATCCTTGACCCCAAACTTAAACTAATTTCTACATTCTTTCAAATTCTTCTGCAGGCACCCACACTGATTTTCCAACCTAATAAACCATCCTACCAGAAGATGTATTGCCTTGGTCTTCTAATATGGCTCTGGAGAACTTTTCCTCCAACCATGGCACCCCTTGCTTTAAGTCACGATGAATCAGTAACCCACTTGCCTCTCTCCTAAATAGGGGCATACGCCTGGCCCTTCTTTACATACTGTCCCTCCACAGGGTGGACATGTGCATAGGGCATGGACACTTCAACCCCACAAGGCAAAATCTCAACAACCCCAAGTCTTGTTGTCATTATTACTGTATCCCTTCACAACAAAGAATGATTTTCTCATAGCACATGAGTTGGTAAAGAGGGGCACCTACTACGTGTCGCTCCATGAAGCATGCAGGAGGCTCCATAACCTCTCAAAAACCCCAGTCAAACAAGTGTTGGTATGGCTACTTGCTCTTCTACTGCTCTGTGCAGGTGATGTTCAGCCAAAACCAAGGGCCCCCATTAGCCAATATCCTTGTCTCCACCCCCCAGAATCTTCACTGGGCATCATCGAAAGGCTTAAGGGTAGCGCACATGAACATCTGCAGCCTTAGAACTAAAATTCCTTGCTATCTCAGAGACCTGGCTCAAGGCCCACATCCTAGACCATGAGATCATGATCCTAGGGTACAAAACCTTCAGACAAGACAGGGCAAAAAAGAGAGGGGAAGGGGTTCTAATCTATATGAAAGAAACTCTAAATGTGGCACTGAAGCCCAACCTTGGGGATTGCCAGGACGGGAAGTCTATTTTCATCCATCTAACCCTCGGTCAAGCTAAGCATCTCACCATCGGCTGTGTCTATAACCCCCCTACAACTGCCAAACTTGCTCTTCAGAGCATCACCAAATTGGTTGGTAGTGAATTAACCAATGAACTCCTAATTATGGGAGACTTCAACCTGAACTGGACCTCTGACCCCAGCATAGTCCTCAAGGCAATGATTCATGACGCAAACCTGAAACAGGTTATCTATCTACCCACCAGGCTGAGCTATAAAACTGGGAACCACACTACTCTTGACTGGGCTCTGGTATCCAATCCCCTCATCATACAGAAAGCAGGCATATTGGCAGATGCTATCAGTGACCACTCCCCAGTTTTCTGTATTTGGAACAACAGTGCACCAAAGGTGCTCCCAGGATACTCACGGTATGTGAGTTCTCCAATTTTACGTCCGCAAAATTTAGTGACTACCTAAGTAACCTGGACTGGAGCCCACTTAGGCTCCTCATGACCTTGGATGAGGCCCTGGTCTACTTCCAAGACTCACTACTCAGAGCGGCCTCATTATTTGCCCCCCTTAAAAAACTTAGAACAAAGGGAGGCTGCTACAAGTAGATCTCCCCCTCAGTGAAATCTCAGATGAAAAGCAGGGTCAAGGCCTGGAAGAAGTTCCAGCTCTCCCTTCTCCCTGCGGATCTGGTTACTTATAAAACCATAAGAAATAAATGTAAGCTAGCGGTCAAACTTGCGAAAATGGAGTATGTATCCCACCTCCAACAGTCCAACCTGGGGAACCCCAAGCTTTTCTGGTCACACATCAATGAACTGCTTAAGGTCAATTCCAAGGAGGCACTAGGTCCAATAGAGGTACAAGGACAGCGTGTCAGCAACTGCCACCAAATAGCCTCAGCAACCAACCACCACTTCACCAACCTCGATGATTACAAGTTAGGGCTGCCCCTATCTATGCCTTTACAGATCTCTGACATATCCCCCAGTCTGAAAAGACCCCAATTTCACCTAAGATTAGTCAAGGTGAGTGAGGTCCTTAAGCTACTTAAAGCCCTCAAAAACAAAGGCTCTGGAGGCCCTGATGGAATTAGCCCAAGCTTACTCAAGGAAGGTCCCCAGTCCCTTGCCAAACCTCTGACCTGGATCATCAACAGGTCTGTACCTGAAGGTTATGTTCCACACCAGTGGAAGGGGGCCAATGTGGTCCCCATTCACAAGGGTGGCTCGTGCAAACAAATTGGCAATTATAGGTCCATCTCTCTGCTATGTACCCTTGCTAAACTGCAAGAAAGGTTAGTGTACGGGCAACTGAGAGACTACCTTGAGGTCCGTCAGCTCCTAGCCCCCTCACAGTATGGCTTTCAGGCAAACCATGGGACAGATACGGCACTCATCAATCTCACAGTGGACATATTCAGGGCACTGGATGTAGGCATGTCGACTGGTGCAATCTTTATAGATCTGCTCAAGGCATTTGACCTTGTGGACCACAACCTTCTTCTAACTAAGCTTCACAGCATAGGTCTTGATGCCCAGGCCCTAAACTGGTTCAAGAGCTACCTATCAGGCTAGTCCCAGAGGGTCATTTGGAAGGGAGAGCTATCTGACCATCTTCCCATCAAGGAGGGGTGCCTCAGAGCTCAATTCTTGGCCCCCTCCTGTTCTTTCTGTTAACAAATGACCTCAACCATCACTGCAGGGATAGCACAGTTGTTCAATACGCTAATGACACAGTCGTCTACTGATCCATGTCTACCCTCCAGGACCTGGGCCCTCTCCTCCAAGGAGACCTAAATACACTTGAGGCCTGGCTTACATCTAACAGAATGGTCCTCAACGCAGCAAAAATAAAAGCCTTGCTGTTTGGCCCTAGATCCCTCAGCCAGGACAGGACCAATTCCTTAAAACTAACTTCCCTTGCTGGAAAGAGTATAGACATTGTAGACATCATTAAATACCTTGGGCTAACTATTGAACAAGGTCTCACCTTTAAGTCCCACATAGACCAGGTAACTAGATCTATCCATGGCAAACATGGCACCTTGTACCGGCTAAAAAAACAACTTATTCCAGAGGCAAGGCGAGCAATTGCCTCCAATGTCCTCCTTCCTACATTACTGTATGCTGCCCCTGTAATTCAGGGTATGTCAAAGCATGAGGTCGACAGGCTTCAGGTCCTGTACAACAAGGTGGTGAGGTTTACGACACTGAGTCACTCAAGAAGCCACCCCGTATCTCGCTGGCCCAGGTTCAATGGCCTTCCTTTGAGGCTCATCTTCAGTACCCCCTGCTCTGCCTTGCTTACAAACTGCAGCACCTGGCTGCCCCACCTAGCCTTACAAGAATAATCATTCCTATGTCTAACCCTCGTATACTCAGGACCACCGGTCGGTCCCTACTAGCAATTCCCAGAGTCAAGACTAACATGGGAGGCAAATCTTTCGCTCACACTGCCCCAAAGCTGTGGAACACTCTCCTACCTTTAGTACAGGAAGCCCCGTCACTGTTAAACTTTCACACAAGGCTCAAGTCCCACCTGCTTAGGGCAAGCTTGTGCCATTGTCAGGGTATTGGATAGTGACCCCCAGTCCCACATCCTACACCAATCCCTCTCCTTTTCTCACCCAAAATTACTCCAAAAGCATGCCTCAACTCCCTCAATTATTGCACTGATGTTCAATATATTGAAATATTGCCTTTATTGTAACCTTGAATTTCATGTCTACTTTCCCTGAACCCTGTACTACCTGACTGTATTGTACTGTTTCTGTCTCCCAGGTCACCCCTGAAAAAGGGACCTTCAGGGCTCAGTGGGCCTACCCGGTCATCAAAATTCAATAAATAAATAAATAAACTGTGGGCACATCAGTGAATGCTACTTTCAAATGCTCAATGATGTCCTGTGTCTCACCTATGGCTTGCTGTCTTCTCTGGGCTTTCTGGGCCAATCTTCCTGCTTCCTGCATGCACGCTGTGATAATTTTGCTGCTAGATGTTTAGGTTGAGGTTGTGAGGCTTGCATTGTTGCCGAAATGCCTTTCTTGTGCAAGTCAGCAGCTGCTGTTTCTGCTGTGTTGTAGATGTTGGCCGCTTTTGCAAAAATATAGTCATCTTTGTTGGATAGGGTGCTCTGAAGCAGATGCCATTGGTTTTTAGTTCCCGCATAATAGGTATATATTTCCAACAGTTGGACATGACAGTGGCTGAGTAGTCATTGTCTATGTAGATTGGTTTCCCTTGGTAGAGGACTTTTTTTTGCTTCCATTCAAGGTGAAGGACTGTCTCTTTTTCTGTATATCTCAAAAACTTAAGGATGACCAAGTAGGGCCTCACTTCAGGGCTAGTCGGTTTTGGCCCAAAGGTGCAATGAGCCCAATCAAACTCCATGGTAATCTCTGTCGGCATTGGCAAGATTGATTGGAGCATAGTAGGCAAAAATATCATAATATGAGTTCCTTCTTCCCCCCTCCAGCAGGTTGTATATGCACAAATTGCTGCACAAGGCTCAACATTCAGCATCCTCTGTCCAGTCTTGTAGTGTTTGTGTGGCAGTGTGTAGATGGAGGACAGCCCACTGGGCAGTAAATATCTGGTCCAGCATCTTGGTAGAAGACTTGATCTTCTAGACCATCGATCCATTTATCTTTTGTGCTGACATCTGTACAGAAAGCCTTTGTAGTGGATTTCATTTCTTGTTGAAATCCATGGATTTCTGCTATCATAACATCCATTTGTTGTTCTAGGACCAGCATGGTTGGGGCCCCAGTTGCCTTTTGATTTTGGTGGGTTGATCTCAGTGGCTAGGAGCTTTCACTGTCTGATCCCCCTCGGCTGCATCGATTCTCATCTTGTGTGCCCATGGGAAAGGGGGCTCTACTGGAATGTCATATGTTGAAGTGTGCTTCTGGGGAGTAAATTAGTAGTTGGATATAACGATATTAGTAGTTTAGGAGGTTTTAGCAGATCCCTGTCAGAGCACCATGAAAGAGATGCTTATTGCTGCATGACATCACCAGAAGTCTCATTCTACCACCAGCCCCTTTTGGAGTTATATTGAAGCAGACAGCCTAACTGAGGCATACCAATAGAGGAACTGCCTTACTTAATGTGTGGGTTATGGAGGAGAAACATAGTGGGAAAACATTTTCCAGTTCATCCACACACTGTTAGATGTCCGGATATAGCCTAATGATTTGAGGGTGGCAGTTTTCTTGATGGACAGTGCCAGTAACATGTTGAAGGCGATGCAGCTTATTTTGTACATGCCCAAAATTCGGTGGTGAGTCACATGCCTGACAAACATGCACAGTTAAAAGAAATACAGTACTTGACACTTCATGGGACATCCCAAATAATTTCTGTTATTCCTTCAAACAAGCTGAGCTTCAACATCATTACCAGCAGATGCACAGTGTTCCTCAGCGTTGCTTAATTAAAGATGTTTCCACAAAGTGGAACTGCCTTTAATGTGCACCAGCAAGGATGCAGCACAATAATTCTGCGGTCTATCACAGAGTGCTGCAGTATGTTGTGGGGGACAGTGTAATTTAATGGCAATTAAGCCCTTTTTTTACTGTAGTATTTTGTGACGTGTCATTTACTGCAGGTTACTGCATTTCTTCTTAGCTGGCTGCACTGTAGTGGAGAGACTCAGGCTGGCCCACCTGCATGGAGGTTTGGGGTGCTATTGCCTTACCAGCCACCATGCTGGTGATGCGAGTTTGGTAATGAACCTGGAGCATTGGGTGTCTGCCAGGGAGAGGAGGATTGAGCATCCCACAGGACGCTCTCCTCCTCCTCCTCCTTTGGGGAGAGGGTGGTCTGTTCTGCTGTGAGACTGACACCTAGGAGAACAGGCTGGAATGCATTGTGGAAGAGAGATGCCAGTTGACTGGGATGAATGCTGATGCCTTGTGTCACTCTACTTTCAGCTAGCATCAAGGTGAGGATGAATACAGGGGAAAAAAAACTGTGCAGAATGATGGCCACCGCCCTGCATGCAGGCCCCACACCCACTGAACTAGGCATCCTCCCAGTGCCAAGTGGCTCTGAAGTTTAAGGCAGGGAACTGGTCCACCCCCACCATCCTCCACCATGGGGAGGGGATACCACAAGCAACTGCTGGGAGGTAATTAAGCCCTGGGAGAAGAGTCACATGGCTGGTACTGGGGCAGTGGACCTAAATGTGAGCCTGGTGGCAGGTTGGCAATCCAGGAGATAAAATATAAGTAAAAAAAAAAACAGTGGAGAGACTTGTGCAATAGAAAACTGCTGTTTTTGGCAATGGAATTTGATGATGTGACCTGTTGGGGAACTTTGTCAAGGGTGCAATGTTCTACAAAAGCTTGTTCCACTTCTGCAACACTGTGAACAGGGGTTCCATGTGATAGTGGCAACCTCTAAAAAGCGACTGCCGTCACAGCAAGTGTACATCATTAGAAATGAAAATGGCGATGTACACTTCCTAGCAAATACTAACACAGCAACAACTTACACTGTCAATATAAGGGAACAACTTTACTCAACTTTCTATGCAGGGTGCTCTGCCCCCCCCCCCCACACCTCCCTAAATTTTTAGAACTAACTCCAGGGGGCACATGTCAGGGAGGGAATGGAACTCAAGGGGTTGGGGTGCACAACTCAGGGAGGGCAAGTCGGGAGGGAGAACATGGGGGGAATGGGAGGTCAGACACAGAAAATTAAAAACTAACACCCACCTAGAAAAACTACACAAAAAAAACACTCCATGCCCAGACCCAAACCCAGGTCCACTAGCATCACAGACCAGGACTCTAACCACTATACTATGCAAGCAGCTCAACACTGCCCCCTCCAACATCTCTTTATAAGTTAATATGCCTAACGCTGCCTTGCTCCTTACTGCCTCGCTGCCTACTCACTATTCTGTTGCTGTACCATCGCTATTCCCTACATGCGCTATTCTATACAGATTGCTGTCCTGACTGGTACTCAAATTGAGTTGCTCAAAAGTGAGTTGCTCAATTTCAGTCGCTCACATCACTGGATACCTTGAAGAGGCCACTTAAGATTTAAATGCTGAATCTGCAACTCTTAGCATGGTCATTTATGTGGTAAGTCTACTTGAATGCCACATATGACATTATACAGTATATAATCTTCTACAGCACTTAGCAAAGCAAGGCTGGTAGTGGCAGTAGTCATGGTGGCACTGCTGGCAGCATCAAGAATGAGAGTAAGATGGAGGTGAAAGAGCTGGTGGTGACACCACTAGTTCATCTATGTCCAAGCAACAGCAGGATACAATACTCATTAAAGTGGCAGAGATGCTTCTGGCAAAACATGCAGATAATTTTGACAGCATTAGATTGCACATGTTATGTTGCATGCAACACTACAGGATTCAAAATATAAAGATGTGTTCATTGCTCCTGTTTGCATAGCATATATCAAATAGAAAGTGCTGAGGGCTTATCCTGGAGTAGCAAAAACTGCTTGAAGATACTGTCAAGAATGTGCATACACAGTTTTGTGGTCCAACTGTTCCTCCTGTGTTGACTTCACATGTGCCAGTACCATGTATCAGCATGACATAGAAGAAAACTTGGCTAGTTATGATCCTGAGACAACCAAGGATATCTGAGTGCTTGCACCATTCAGGCATTTTGGAGAAAGGCTCAGAGCTGTGAAAACAGTACATGATGCAAGCTTATCTACTAGATCCACTGATTAGCAGAAATAGGGATACAGTCACAGTTCTGACAAGACAAGTAAGTCATTTGACCTGCACTGGCTAAAGTGGCTTTGTATTTTGTTTTGTTTTTTATTTAGATTTTTATGTGCTTTTTCCCTGGTTTTCGCCCCCACCCAGGACCCTGGCAGACACACGTGTGCATGGAGGCGCACATGCACACTGGGTACCGGCTTGGCCCATTCCACCCCACCCCTGGCAATCACCGCTGCCCCATCCCACCTATGTATCCAATTGGACCTCCACCTGATGGGAGTGGAACTACGGGAAGGGCGGACAACCACCCCGGGAGGGGAGAGCTGCCTTTCAGCTGCTCAATCCCACTCCCTCCCTCCCCTTCCCCCCACGCCGGCTCCCTAATGACCCACGGTCATTCCCGAACATGGGTTGCTGAGGTAAGGCATCCAGCATCTCAAACCTCTGCGCCACCTGGTCGGCTGGCTTTGTATTTTCTTGAATGCGCTCCTGCTACAGCTTACACATTCTCCTCACCAGCAAGCTCAATGGGATCTATTGTGCCACTGAACACACAGAGTCGGTATCAGTTAAATGAGATCTGTCACCCCACCCACCAAGAATGAAATGGCAGTGGATGAGTGACGTGACCAGCCATGCACAAGTTTGCACAATTCTCCTGTTTGACTTCCAATCAGTAGTTACCTACTACAGTTTTTGTCTGTCTCTGTGTTCAAACTAAGTGTAAGTAATGTAAAAAACAAAACATGTAAATATTAAAAAGAAAAACCAAAACATTATCCATCCATGGATAGAATATATTGTGAAGGGTGATGTCAATCCCTCCATTTAATGTCTTTTTATTTATTTCTTTTTATTTTGTATTTTCTGATGCATAATTTGTTTTTCTTGGTGGTGGTGGGTGGGTGGGATTATTATTGTTTCATTTGAAAATCAGTAGAGCCAGAGAGAGTATACTAATTGGTTTGAAGATGAAGTAGAGACGAAAAGGGGTTTATGCTACAAGATCAGCAATGAATAGTAACTATTAATGTAGCTCACACTGGGCCATGGGATTTTAGTGGGTTTTGTAGGCATTGTCACACCACTACAAACATTAATCCACAGCAGATGCATACCAACAGCACCTGCCACAAGTAATTCATATTTGATGCTTACCTCAGCACTTTTTTACTACCACTCCCATGTGTCATCACTCATTGAGTAAGGTACAGAGCTTTGAGATTGCTTCACTACTGAGGGGTAGTGAAATGAGCAGCCAGAGTAGGCTTTGTCAGGGGTGGGTCCATAGAGGGGAGGAGAGTGAAGTAACTGGCCAGAGTAAGCTTTATCAGGGGTGGGTTCAAGGAGAGGTAGGCAGTGGGAAGAGCATAGAGACAGGGAAGGGAGAAGGGGCTTGGGCTGTTGTGAAGTGGTAGGAGCAGCAAAGATAGGCTTTGTTAAGGGTGTTGGGGAGGAGTGTGTGGAGTAGGGACTGGGAAGAGGGGGAAAAGGGGTACAAGGGGGTGCGGATGGACAGGAGTGGAGGGAGAGAGGGTCAAGTTGATGCAGGTGGGTTAGCATTAGGAGAAGCAGGCACAGACATTTTTGTGGTCTCGGTGGGAGCGGAGCCCAGCTTTGAACCGGTAGAGCTTGTTACACTCAATTAGGGTGGTCGGATTTGCGGTGGGGAGATTATATAAGACCAAACTAGTGGTATTTTTTGATTTGATCACAAGGATCATTGATAGAGGCAGCTGGTAGATTTACTCTTCTTAGATTTCAGCAAAGCCTTTCTCGGTGCCACACAGGAGGCTGCTGAGGAAGCTGAAGACCTGGGAGTAGGGAGGAAGTTAGATTGTTGGGTAGGGAGTTGGTTTGGGGGAGAAAACAAAGGGGGGGTAATGAATGGGGTCAAGCCAGAGGATGGAGCCTGAGCATGGTGTAGCAGGGACCAGTCCTGGAACCAGTCCCTTTCAATATTTTCATCAGTGACATAGGGGAAGGCATCCAGGGCAAGATGTGTTTCTTTACACAAAACTATATGGCAGGAAAGACAACTAGGAGGGTGTGAATGAGTTAAAGAGGGCTCTGGAGAGGCTGGAATCGTGGTCAGAAATATGACAGTTGAAATTCAGTGCCTAAAAGTGCAAAGTGATGCACATAGGGAAGGTGAACCCATGTAGAGCGTACTGGATGTTGCAGGAGGGGTTAGGTTGACCACAACATTGGAGGAAAGGGACCTGGGTGTCATCATTAGTGACTCTGTCAAACAGTCCGGCCAGTGCAGTAAAGCATACAGCAAGGCAGCTAGGATGCTGGAATGTATTGGGAGACCGATTGGACAGTAGGAAGAAGGAGCTGATGCTGCCCCAGTATAGGTCATGGGTGAGGCCTCACTTAGAGGAATGTGCCCAGTTCTGGAGTCTGCACATAAGGACAGAGATAAGCTAGAGTCTATGCACCAGAGTGTCACCAAGAAGATCCAGGGCCAACAGGGTAGATCCTAAGTGAAAAAGCTTGGGTTGATTAACATATACTCAGTGGAGACTACAGGTTAGAGGGGCACATGAATAGTGACATACAAGTTTCTGTGTGGACTTAATAAAGTGAACTACAAAGACCTATTCAACAAAAACAGAAGTACAGTCACAAGAGGACATGAATGGAGGCTAGTCACTGGAAACTCCAGCGGGGATATGAGAAAGTTTTACTTCATCAAGAGGGTGGAGGAGCTGTGGAGCAGACTACTGGCAAAATTGGGGAAGGTAGGGACTATAAATGGGTTCAGACACAGCTGGAAAGGTTTAAGGAGCTAATTATTTCAGGAGGAAGAGAAGATAGGGAGATGGGGGGATTGGGGGAGAGAGGGAGGGTTTGGGGTAGAAAAACCCTTTGAGATACTTAGGGGGATAGGTAGGAAACTCATTATGGGCCGACTGAATGGACCCTTGGTCTTTTTCTGCTGGCAATGTTTATGTTTCTTGTGGGGATGCTGCTTTCATTCAGCCCTTGTTGTGCTGAGTTTAAAATGTGAGATTTCTGTTTGTTTAGGTAAAGTATCTTGTCTCTCCATGTACAAAATTGTACAAACTGTCTGTTGCTGCTGCTGCATTAAAGCTGTAACTGCTTTTGGATGCCCTTTTCTTACTTTCCCTTATTAACACCAGTTTATCATTGCTTGCCACAATGCTACCAAGTAGCTATGAAAGCTTATTGGCTCTTGCTTGCTGCACCCTTGTTAAAAAAAATCTAAGCCAAAAGCTGCCTTATCTTCTTCACCACATCTGTGAGAATTCATTAGGTGAATCCCATTTGGAACTGAAGCATTGTAAGACCCTAACAACTCAATTTCCTGATCATCTTGTCAAGTGGGATCCCAAATCCCCTCAGTATTTCTCTTTCTTCTCCAGGAAATGTATCTTTGTTTCTGGCATCCATCCACAGCTTCTCTCATGTATTGGGAGGCAGATGCTTTGTTCAGGTTTTCATTGAAACCAGCCCCATTTGTCATTTCTGACTCCCTAGCTAACTTCATGTTTCTTCTATGCAGTGTTTAAAAAAATTTCTAATGGCCAGTCTGTACTTCCTGAGCTTTTTTGGATTTATTATCTAAGTTTGCTTTTCTTAGCATTTTTACTGTAGACTTATTTCATTTTGTAACCTTTCCCATCCTTTTCTACAACATAATGTTTTTTCTTTGTTATTGTTTAATTATTTCTGGACTGCCCCAAAGTTAACATTGCTCCAAATGTATTTATTCATTGAAGCACAAAAAACCCGTATGCATACAGAAATTTCTCACACATTCCATTTCTGTCTCTTACCAGTGCTTTAGTCCACTCTATTTCAATCAATCAATCAATCAATCAAAGTCTTTATTTAACCAGGCAATCACCGTTGAGCAAGCTCATTTTCGAGGTGGACCTGGGTTTGTGAACAAGGGACAATATACATGGGATGCAACACACAAGAAAATAGTAATAATACAAATAAAGTGAGATACAATAATACAGTATATACAAAGTATCAGCAGGTAGCATTGACAGTAGTATATGTTTGGAACAGAAGATACAGCTAGTTTTGGGTAGGACACATATTTTCATAAAAGTAAAGAAATATATGTATCAGGTGCACTGAACACAAATAAAACCTAATATAAAAATACATATAGTGATACAGTATGGAGAATTTAGAGCTGGAACCAGGGTCAAAGGAATGTGGAAGGGACAGATATGGGGTAGAAAAAGGGGAGAGGGAAGAGTCGATTATAGATGTGATCAGTCTTTTAACAGTAGTAATTAGAGTGTGCTTGGACTTATAGGAGTCACTATTTAGGGTAGACAGGCACAGGACTCCTTATTATGATGTAGATATAGAGATTTAAAAGCTGATGGGGTGAGTTATTTTCAAAGTTTTTTGCAGCTTGTTCCACAGTTTAAGGAGCACAAAGCTGATGGCTGCTCTGCCAATGCGAGATTTTGCTTTGTAAACATAAAGGTAGATATATGAGGTGCTTCTCAGGGCATACTTCCCCAGAGTGCACAAAGGTAAACAGACAGAGATATACTAGAGTAGTTTATTTGAGATAGCTTTGTATGTCCAAACCGCAGCATTTTTTTGCTGTCTATAAGAAAGGGATGACCATTCCACTGCCGTGTACAATGCACAGTGGTGGGTTGAGTATGGAAGACCCATGATAAATCTTATGGCTCTGTGATAAAGCATATCGAGTTTGGCTAGGGTACCTGCAGGTCCCTGACTATATAGAAAGTCTGCATAATCCAATAGGGAAAGAAAGGTAGTTTGAACCAGTTTCAGTTTAGCGTCTCTTGTGAGGAGATTATTAATCCTAAAGAACAGACCAAGTCTTTGTCTAAGTTTCTTTGCCAGTTCTTCTAAGTAATCTGTGAAAGTAAGTCTATGGTCTAACCAGACCCCCAGGTACTTGAACTTTGGTATGTAGTCCAGCCGCTCACCTAGAATGGTAGTGATCTGCGGGAGTGTCTCCGCAATTGTCGGATTTATTGCATTTTGAAGGGGCGAGAAGAACATTGCTTTGGTTTTTTTTACATTTAAGAGCAGTTTCTGGTTTATAGGCTGATGTTGCAGCACATTAAATTCATTTCAAAGGGCTTTACAGGCCGCTTCAGGTGTGCGGCTACTAGCACAGAGTACCGTATCATCCGCGAATAGGTGTATTTGTGCTTCTTTGATGGGGGCATCTATGTTGTTGATATAAATGGTGAAGAGCAAGAGACCAAGAATGGAACCTTGCGGTACACCCCTCAATAGGGGTTTTGGTGGAGAAACTTTCCCTTCTGCCTTTACTTGTTGAAGTCATCCTGAGAGGTAGTTGGAGAACCATTTAAAGGATAGGGAATCTAAATCAATGTTCCGGAGGGACGACAGAAGCAGTCTGTGATCAACGGTATCAAAAGCCTTGCTTAAGTCCAAGAAAACTGTGCAGACAAAGTTTTTTTTGTCCAATTCAAGCTGCCAGTCGTTTGTCACCTTGGCTAGAGCAGAGATTGTACTGTGCTGTGCTCTAAAACCGGATTGTAACGGGTTGAGCAATTTTTCTGATTCCAGGTACTTCCGAAGCTGGGAGTTCACTATTTTCTCCAGTATCTTTGACAGGATTGTAAGTAGGGAGATTGGCCTGTAGTTATTGAGGTCACTAGGATCTTCTGACTTAAACAAAGGGACCACAAGTACATTTTTCCAAATGGGTGGTAGGTCACCCTGGGACAAGGATAAGTTGAAGAGATGAGTAATTGGGACTGTGAGGACACGGTAGCCAACCTTTAAGAAGTACGGGTCAATGAGGTCGGCCCCAGCACTTTTCCTAGTATCCAGCTGAAAGAGAAGATCTTTGACTTCTTTCAGGGAGGTAGGCTGCAGAGAGAAGGATGGACTGGGGATGGGTTTTTCTTGTGTATCCAATCTAAGTTGTTGGCGGAGGATATTCACAGGAGAGGAGTCAAAGGCTAGCCCTGCAGTGGCAAAATGATTATTGAGAGCATTGAGGATAGATGGTTGGTCAGAGATAACAGTATTGTTGATCAATAATTTACTAGGTAGGGAATTTACAGTGGTGTGACCTTCAATGTCTTTGATAGTCTTCCAGAATTTGGAGGCATTTCTTGAGGAGCTCTCCAGCTGAGAGCAGTAGAAATTAGCTTTGGCTTCTCTGACCATTTTGGTTCAGAGGTTCCTCGCCTTCCGGAAAGAATTCCAGTAATTTATTAAATTAGTTTTCCTAGCAGTTCTCCAGAGTACATCCCTACTCCACAAAGCATCTTTCAGGTCTTCTGTAAACCACCAACAGGATTTGTTTCTGGCACAAACTTTTACTATGAGAGGATACTTGTTGAGAGCACCTAGCACAATTTCTGAGAAAATATCATAAGCCGTAATCAGGGACTTGGCTAGATAGAAGTCATGCGATCGCATGGAATCTCTTAGGTCTGATATATACCCATGGAGATCAAAGTTGTGTATGCACCTTTTAAAGGAGAATTTTGGTGCAGTTGTGGATTTAAGATTGGATCTTACACACGCGATGAAGCAGTGGTCACTAATATCAAAGGAAAAGACGCCAGCATGGGAGAATAAATGGGGCTCGTTAACTAAAATGATATCCAAGAGAGTACTGTTATTAGGGTTGAGCTTGTTAAGACGAGTAGATTAGTTTATTAGCTGTGACAACCCAAGGGAATCACTGAACATTTTAAGTGGGGTGGATGCACTGGAGAGCCAGTCTAAGTTAAAGTCCCCTAGTATGATACACTCTGAAGATGCCGAACCCTGGATGTTTCCGAGATGTTTTAACAACTGTAATCCAGTTGGTGGGAGTCTGTAGCACCTATTATACATAATGAGACACCGGTGGCAATTTCAATCTTTAATGACAAGCTTTCAAATTCTTTTGGACAAAGGTTGAGTCAATTCTGGAGGCAGGGAATTTATCCTTGATGTAAATAGCTACCCCACCACCTCTGGTTTGCCTGTCGGCTCTGAACAAAGAGTAGGAGGGGATGTTAACTTCGTTGTTACTAGTTGCCAGTTGGAGCCAGGACTCCGTGATCACCAGAACATCTGGAGCAGTATGACATACCCAGGCCTGAACAGAAGTGATTTTTTTAATAGGCTACATACATTAACATGCAAGAATGTAAGCCCCTTGAGGCTTTCTAGCTCTGCTGGGGATTCCATGGGTGCCAGAGGGCCTGGATTAAGCTCAGCATTTCCTGAGCATAGTAAAAGCAGGAACAAGAGTTTCCTGCAGAGTCCTAGGAGAAGTGTGGGTGGCTGAGTCTTCTTCCGGTTACGTGATTTGTTTGCGGCAGTATAGGGAGTTCTGAGGCTAGTTCCCAGTTTTCCTGATGCTGCATACAATATTACCCTGACTGAGCGAGTCAGTGGGAGTAGGAGGGAGTATGCACAAGGTGGTGTAGCCCTATGGGCAGGCTCTAGGAGAGTTCCTGTATGCCGGTGCAGGTGAAGGACCAGCAGCAGGCTAGGGGAAGTTAGAGCACATACAAGTTCTTCTACTTGATAGGAAAAGTACTGGTCGGACAATGTAAAAAGAGAGCCATTCTCCACTCTAGGAGTTATTTTTTGATTCACGTTCGGGTCCAATACATGTAAGATGAGCAGAGACAAGCATAGAAGCAGGTAATATGCCCTCATTATGAGACTATCACCAAATGGGCACTACAAGTGCAGGCAAGAGAAGGGATTCTCAATGGAGGAGAATTTCTTAATCTCTGCAGAATACTACTATAGACAGTGGAGC
The DNA here is from genome assembly GCA_016271365.2 of Neoceratodus forsteri. Taxonomy (NCBI): domain Eukaryota; kingdom Metazoa; phylum Chordata; order Ceratodontiformes; family Ceratodontidae; genus Neoceratodus; species Neoceratodus forsteri. Next base: position 583,088,049 of record CM028131.1, read on the forward strand.
CTGAAGCAGTAATCCTTAGGCATGCTCCTAGTCAGGCTAATAAGAAAAGAGTTCACCTGACTATAGAGGCAGTACTAGGGCGAGAGGCTTTGAAGCAAATTTTTAGCTACTACTTTGGAGCAGACTAAGTACTAGAGAGATCACCTGACCTAAATCAACTGCCTTAGCAAGACAGGATATGCTAGTGAGCAATAAGCAGACCTAAAGTACCAAAATGATATGCCTCAGCAAGACAGAATGAGATAATGCTGCTAGAAGGCTTAGTTGCAAAAAGGGGATGGGAGGAATTGCAGTTGTTGACAGTAAGTAACCAATAAATTGAAACATCAGATATGAGTGGGCGGAGACTGTGTGCATTTAAAGGAGGCCTGGGAGGGGGGGGGGGTAGGACGAAAAATCAAGGGGAAGTTTGCATAGCTAGCACTGAATCAGTGTACATACAGTTGGAGAGAAACTGCAGCACGGGGGAATGGTTAGTTACTTTACACAGGCCGAGCAGAACAGGCTAAATTAAAATATATAAATTAGGAGCCAAGTACAGGGATGCAGGCTTACATTAAGCCACACGCCTTGGGTGCTCCTGTCTCAGGTGAGTGAGACCAGCCAATCAGGGAGCTCTACACAGGCGTGCAGCCAATAGCACTACCCTGAGAAGGCGCCAAAATTGAAAACAGCAAATAGCAAGTGATTGTCTGGTTCAGCATTCAGACAGCCCAGAGAAATCGTGGCAATTTTTCAAGCATCATACCTTATCTATTTCTTTGGGGGGGTGGGTGGATCAGGCTTCTTGCACCATAGAGGTGCTATGACTGGATCATGACTGCTGCCCGTTGGGGAAAGTGGCACCTTATCTATCTCTTTGGGGGGTGGGTTGATCAGGCTTCTTGCACCGTAGAGGTGTTATGGCTGGATCGTGACCGCTGCCCGTGGGGGCAAGTGGCACCTTATCTATCTCTTTGGGGGTTGGGTGGATCAGGTTCCTTTCACCACAGAGGTGCTATGGCTGGATTGTGACCGCTGCCCGTGGGGGCAAGTGGCACCTTATCTATCTCTTTGGGGGGTGGGTGGATCAGGTTCCTTTCACCATAGAGGTACCATGGCTGGATCGTGACCACTGCCTGTGGGGGCAAGTGGCACCTTATCTATCTCTTTGGGGGGGGTGGGTGGATCTGGCTCCTTGCACCGTAGAGGTGCTACGGCTGGATCTTTCACTGTAGTCCTTATTCATTTCAAAATGTGCCTTGTTGAAGTTCAAAGTCTTTGCTGCCCGAACTGTTTCAACCTAATCTTAATTAAAAAACTTTATTGGTTTATTGTCACCATTACCCAGATGCTCCCTCACCTTTACATCTTCAATCATGTCATCAATAATGTTGAAAAACAGGTTAAGAATTGTCCCTGACTTGTTCATCTAGTTCATATTGCGTAAGAAAGCAGTTTTGTATCCACAAAAGTACTGCTGCCTACAGTGGAATTGTTTTCATTGTAAAGCATGTTCCACATCAGTGTCTGGGCAGTAAATATCCTCAATTACTGTAACTTTGGCCTTTAAATAAGCTCATTTAATGTTTGCTTGTCAAAAACAAGAAAAGCATACAATAATGGTATGAGTAGTATAGTGGCTTTTTTGGTGTGTGTGTGGGGGGGGGGTTGGCATCCTCTCAGCCACTCAGAGAGCAAAATAACTGAAGCTCCTACTTCATGATTTTCAGCAACTAATAGTCAGGAGATGTTTGAGGGCTTTGTTTAAAGATCAGAGCTGCATTTCTGTAGCTACTATACTATAGGTAGTAAGCTTGCCAGCATGTCACACTAGGTAGTTCATGCTGCATCACGTGTGTAGGAAAGCATTTGTCTAGTAAGCCATAACTTACAAGTTGATTTGAGGGTGGAGCTTTGTAGGCCCTGACCACTGATTCTGGTTTCTACTATTGTTTGATATCTACCTCTACTGGTGTTATTATATAAATGTAGTGCTCTGTTCTAAATGAACAGACTGTTAAATGTATAAAACTAAGTACAGCTGTATTTATTTGCTCTTATTATGCAGTTCCTGAAGTACAATATGGGGTTACAGTATTATGTACAAGGCACCTATGCAACAAATTTAGGCATGTCCACAAGGGAGGGGGGAGGCTGCAAAGTGACACCAAAGGGTTCTGACTTAGAAATTTTGTTTTCCTAGTTACAGCACTCTGCTGTATGTCATCTAATTGTGTTCCACTGTTTCTCATCTAAATGCAATAACTCAATAGTTCTTAGACTTTGTCACAGTGAGCCTCCCCAAATCCATGGAAAAGATTTTGAGCCTCCCCCAAAAACTGAAATAATCTTGGGCCTCCCCAAAGAAAAATAACATATTGTACTTTGTGCAGTACACCATGAATAAATTGAAACCCCTTTGGGTACTTGGCTCACACTCAGTTCTTTGTCTTATACTGATGAGGAACCTTTGAAAAAGAGCTCCTGTGCTCAAAGGCATTATCTGAATAACAAATAAACTAAACACATATTATTATTTAGCTTATTATAACCCTCTCCCCCAACAGACCAGCCTACTTGCTCTGCTATTTTCATTCTTGAACCATTGTTACCCCTTGTTGCAGTACCTTCATAGATCAGGCTACTTTCTAAGTTTCCTGTCTATATGAAATAACCTTCCTACATACTTTGCTTCTCCCCCTCTTTCCCTGCTCCTAAGCAACTTCTCTGGGATTGCATTGCTCCTTCCTGCTATTGCTCTTAGCACTTCTGTGCTCAACCCTTGTATTTGGGTTGTTCTGCCATCAGTCTACAAACTGATCAATTACCACCCCTCATTATTAGTTTATTGTTCATATTTGTTTGCACTATTCATTGTGTATTTCTTGATTGTTTTGCAGTTATCTTTTGAAATGTATTCACTCCCTACCCTTCCCTGGGTACACCTGAAATGAGCCTTGGCTCATTCACCTTCCCTTGTCACCTATTAGTAAATAAATACATAAAATTCACCTACTATTATTCTCTTTCAGTTTGCTTCCTCTCTTCACACAAAATATATAAAAATCAAAATTTAAATATAGTACTTTTTCAGACTTGCTTGAGCTTCCCCTGGAACAGGTTGGGGCCTCCCAAGGGAGGCTGGCCTCACCATTTGAGAGCCCTTGCAATAACTAATAAGTTGCTTTACAGCGCATGTATGCATTTTACTGACTTTTGGCTCTCACTGCTAGTATGTGTCCCTTCTAAACTGTTGAAACAATATGTAGTGATGTCAAATAATGAGAGCATGTGGCTAAGGTAGTCCCATCATTCTACTTCAGCCAGTAGTGTACTCCATATTCACTGGTCTATGTGGCTGTCAGTTACTCTTGCTGCAGCCTAACATCCCAGTGAAAGGGATCCCCCCAACAACCACCCCACTTACTGACAGTGCCAGATATCAAACTCCCTTTGCTGACTGGCACATTCACATAATAGTCCTTTCCATTGGAGCAGAACTGTGTGGTTTAGTTTTTCATGTGTTTTCAGTACCTGTCTTTAGCATAGCATGAACTTAAAACCTTTTGAACAGCTGCCAGTTGATCAGTTGTTAGATAGACTTTGAAGTGACTAGCAGGAAGTGAAAGTTCCTCAAACATTCTCCCAAAACAGCATTAGGAGCATCAGCCTGAAAGACTTCACAGGGAAATACTTTTTTTTTAATTGAATATATTTAGGGCTGATACATACTTTGCAGACCTGTTCCTATTGTGTACAGAAATGAGGAAGTAGGCAATAACCTGTGCCATTGTAAAACACTGGGGGTAGGGCATGTTAAAGTTAAAGGAGTAAGTGGTGCATTAATAATAATGTTGGTTTTCACAAAGGCTGTGTGAGTACCTTTTTCCAAATATTGAGCTGAATACTCAGTATTCGGGCCCCAGGTATTTGGTAGTCGACCAAAAGTTTGGTATTCGTGTTATTAAAAAAAAGGAAAAAAGAAACCGCTCCCAACCTTCCTCCCTAGCCCAGACCCTTTAAATGCACAAGCCTCCCTTACCACCCCTCTCATTTAGTACCTAAATCACACACACCCCCAGCACCCACGTTTTTGATAACATTAAACTCCAGTGATGGGGACCGTTACACCCCACCCCCCACCTTTCATGGCCAGCAGCCGATTTTCATCAGCACTTTGCTGCACACTGTAAGCTAGTATTCTTCAATGATTGTCTCCCCACCCTGGTAGCAGGACCCTCATAGCAGCAGGACCCTCATAGCAACATTGCCCCCCTCACTACTGCACCCTCACAGAGTACAGAAGGTTAGAATGTGACCTACACAGCCCGCCTTCCTACACGGCTGGCCACCTTCTTCTGAATGAAGACACTCGTGTGCTTGCTCGTCTAGTAAAACCAGCTGATCATGGGATCAGATGATTTTACTATGCAAGCATGCATGCGAATGGCTTCATTCAGAAGAAGGTGGCTGGCTGTGGAGAGGGTGGGCTGTGTCAATTGCCTTCTAAGCTTCTGGATTGCATATGGGTGCTGTAGGGGATGCTGCTATGAGGGACCTGTTACCCGGGTTGAGAGTCAATCAGTGAAGAATATTAGTTCTTAGTGTACGCTGCAAAGCACTGATGAATGTCGGCAGCCAGCCATGGAGGCGGGAGGGTTGTGTTGGTCACCCATGCAGTTTAATTTTATCAAAATGTGGGAGCTGGGGGGATGGGGAGATTTGGGTGCTAACTGAGGGTGGGGGATTGGGGGCTCCTATATTTGAAGGATCTGGTGTAGGAAGGATGATGGGAGGCTATTGGCTTTCCCTTTTTAAGATATTATTTCCTGAATAGGGACAAACTGTGCTACTATTTGTTATTTGTGATCCAAATAGTGAATAGTGCATTATTCATTGAATTCAGGAAATAATATTTGTTGCTTGCACACCCCTAGTTTTTATGGCTGTTAGAGGCAGTTAAACACTGATTGGTTGTGAAGGTGTCTGTAGAGCGGAGAGTGGAGAAGCTGTGCATGTGCATGAGCCTGGTTTATTACTTTTTGTTTAGGTTTCCTTTGCCCCCCCCCCCCCTTTACTAATGAGCACAGAGAGAGGGGTATTTTAACCCTTAAGCTACCAGTAGAGTTACAGTATATTGGAATTCAAGCCATGTATAGAAATTAAGCCACGTGATTCATTTAATGAAAGGTATGGTACACCTGCATTACACAGTCTATCAGACATATAGTGTCTTAAATAGACAAGTCATTTGTTTTCCCCAGGGTGATTCACAGTGCAGGCTTTCCCATGCTGTGATTCACGGTATATGGACTTGTCCACACTAAACATAATCTAAGTGTGACATTTATGTGGTCCAAAATAATATCCAACTCACTACTGATTAACTTGATTTATTTTTCACTGGCAACATTTGTTTGCTTGAAACAAAGTTATTTACAGACAGAAAAACTATTGTCATTTATTTGTAGACCAGTTATAGCATGAGCAGGTACAGCACAGGCTTCCCCTGCACTGTGTTGTATTCAGTGCTTATGACAGGTGAACAAAAACAGCACTGGAAAACTAAAGCCCTTTGTTTATTTACATGGCCAGAAACCATCTGAAGAGCAGTGACATCAGTAAAACAGGAAAGGTACCTTGGGGTTATCAGATCTGATGACCACAAGATGGCAGGGCAGTGTGTCAAAGCAGTGGGTAGGGCTACTGGGATGTCGGTATGCTTAGGAAGGTGTATATCCAGCAAGAGAAGAGAAGTGTGGAGGCAGTCCAGAGGACAGCATCCAAAAGAGTGCTGGGGTTGCACAAGGTGCCCTACGATGAAAGATTGAGAGATCTCAGCATGTACCCCCGAAAGAGTGGAGAGCCAGAGGGGACATGATAGCGACCTGCAAGTACCTCACAGAGGGTGAACAGGGTGCAGGAGGGAAGTCTCTTTGAAATGAGAAGGAACACCAGGGCCCAGCGGCATTGGATGGACCCGGGGGGGGGGGGCAGTTTAAGCGATATGAGGAAATATTTCTTCACTTCAGTGGTGGAAGACACTTGGAACAGACTGCCAGCAGAAGTGATGGAGGCAAAAACAGTGGGGGGTTTCAAGCATGCATGGGACATACATAGGGGTATATTAGAAAAGAGGTGGGGGAAGAGGGAGGATCACCAGAGACCTATTAGGATCTCTGGAGACAAATTAGGCAGGGAACATCTGGCAGGCTGGGTGGGCCAAGTGGTCCTTTTCTGCCAACAGATTCTGCTTCAGTGTTTCTACCAGTATGATTCTTGATCCTTACCTATTTTATGGGACTCACATTGATAGTGTTGCCAGAGTGGTAAACTCATGCATTGGAATTCTCTACTGAAATAAACAGCATCTTACTGAGGCAGCACTGAATATTGCTATCCAGAGCTCTGTGGTCTCCATCATAGACTACACCCTCATAGTATATGGCTCTGCCTCTACTACTGCCCTCAGGCACATAATGACCTCTCTAAACAAGGCCTATCAACTGTTTACTGGATCCCACCGACTCACATACATGTGAGCTTTACACTCAAATGGGACGGCTTCAACTCGCTAACCACATAAAGTATCTTACCTGCTTGATGGTGAAAAAAACTACTTTGGGCCTTATTCCACCTAGTGTCCAAGCCCTCCTGCACCCAAACACTAATCCTCATAACACCAGAGGGTCTGAACGTCAGCTTCTACAGGTCCCCCGATGCCACACCACTCTGAGCCAAAGATCCTTTGCACACCGTGCGCCCAGCTGGATGAATGCCCTCAGCACTCACATCAGCTCCACCTCCTCACTGGGCATATTCAAATCAAGCCTCCATCATCATCTCATGGCCTCCAGCTTATGTGACTGCCACCCCTAACTTCCCCCTTCCCCATTGAGATCAACCACCTCTCCTGATGTTCTTTGACAGTGCCGTGAGCTGCTCTAGTCTCTCTTTTAGCTGCCACCCCCCTATCCTCTCACCCTTCCTCCCTGATTTCTTCTGGGTTTCTGAGATGATTCCTTGTATGTGTTATTCATGTATCCTATTTACCGTGATGCCGTACCTGAACTGATGAATGTGGTTGTATGCTCTCTTTAATGTTGTATGCCCTTGTTTACCAAGTTTAACTTGTATGTACTCTCCTGAAGTGGAACCTTTGTAAAAGAGCCTTGGCTCAAAGGTAATTGTAATCCTAGATCTAAATAAACAAAATAAACACTAGCCAGCATTGACAGGTATGGGGTAACTGCACAAACCCAGCACAGTTTGCACTATTACCTAGATTATTAAATTAATGTTACAATCAGTTCCTGGATTAAGAGTTTTGTCACAAGAATTCAGCCCAAACTAACATACAATATACCTAAACACCCAGCACATTTCTTATTACTGTGATTTCCTATATAGCACTCAGTCACACAAGAGAAATTTAATTTTTCAGGAGTGTCTTGAAATACAAAATGGGTGCTACATTTCAGTGACAATGATTATAACAGTGATGTACCCCGTATCATAATGATGAGAATATTGCTCCTCCCCACACAATATGTAATGTATATTGCAACCTCTCACCTGGCACCAAATCCCATGGTCTTTATTCCAGCCCCTACCCAACCCTCCAGCTGCCACCAACTCCTACATTGCTATGTCACTCCCTACTTTGAACTCCAGCTATCAGCAACTCCCACCCAAAGTATGCCTTCCCTTTACCCAGCACACAGGCTACTGACTGTAACAGTTTTACTGAACCTGCAGCTTTATAACCTTGGAGCCAGACCCCATCAGAAATCAGAATATAAAGAGGGTCATGCCTGCTCAGTAGTACAGTTGGAGACTTGCAGTGGACACCGGGTGCTGCAGGAAATGATATTGGTAGCTCAGAAGGGGCACTCTCCCCTTGGTTAAAAGTAACCATACCATTGCAGCAGCATTGTGCTTGGGGCGACTGTGCTGTCAGAGACACTGCCTTTCAGATGAGATATCAAACTGAGGTCCTGCCTGGCTGTTCTGTTTATTGCTCAAGTGGACACTAAGGATTTCATAGCTCTTCTCAAAAAGAGTTTGAGAATTTCTCTTGTGTACTTAACAAATTTCCTCATTTCACTAAAAAGCCACCAACAGCTTAACCTGGTTTGGTAGCTGTTGGTTTGCATCAGTATTGTCCTCCCCTGAGATGATTTTAAAAACAATAAATATTTCCTAGCCCTGCTTTCCTGAACAACAAAACTAAATAAATCTATAGAGGCACAGATGCAAAAATTAACATTGGACAATGTTCGTTTATTTCTGTTATTTCTCAATCCAGTAATAAATTAGCATCATCCATTGACATTTGACAATGCTTTTATTTATGTTATTTCTCAGTCCAGTTGCTCTTTCTGGTCTGGAGGCTTTAAGCAAATTCCCACCATCAGTTTGTTTCCTCCACCATTCCCATCTGTAAACTGTATGATTTTACCCTGTTCATGATTCCTCCTACTCAGACTAAACCAGTCATTTTCATCTCTAAACAAGCATCCAGTATCCAGTCTATATTATGTTTTTATATTTTTGCTTTTATCTATTTTCAGTTATTTGCCAACGCCATCCATCTCCCCCTGCAGCTTGGGAGTCCAGTGCATGCCTCCCTTTCTCACCCTAATACTGCTGATGCATACATGTGACCTTTGCTGCCGGGACTACCACAATTTGGGGGTGCTGTAAAGACACAGGATCCCTCTTGAGGAGGATTCCACCCCTTAATATGTTGCAGAGATGAGGCACCCATAGACATCATCCAGGGGTGGTGTGTTGCAGGTGCTCTCAGCCTGGTGCTCAGTCAGATTTCCTTAAAAACGTGCGTGACATCCCTGGTGGCCTAGATATGAGTATTAACACCAGGTCTCCTGCATAGTAGCATACCGTGAGTTGTGCCACAAGGCCAGCTGATCCTGAGTTGTAATACATAAGTCATTATCCTACTGAGGCAAACTCTCAACCAGTTCAGAAGAACAGTGTATCCAAATGTCAAATCTGTGTACCTGATATCATTGATCCTTAATAATTGTAGTCTTAAGGATGTTAATATTTCAGAGGTGGTGAAAGATTCCCCTAAAAGTCAGTGGGCTAAGTAAGTTGCATGCTTGCTTCTGAGGATGGAAGATCAAATGATCATGGATTCTAGCCCCACACCAGGTACTTGGGATAATACCCATTACTGACATTGTAGTACAGCACAGGGTGGTACTGCACTGTTGAGGTGCCATCCTTCTAATGAGACATTGAACCGAGATCCCTTCTGCCCATCTCCGGTCACTTTACAGGTGGAAATAAAATATCCCATGGCACTTATTGATGAAGAGTTCAGGGCTTTTTATTGAAACACAAATCAAACACAAGGAAAAACATGCAATACATGGGAATCATAAATGTAATCAATAAAGGAAAGGTAGGAAAACATTCAAAAGAATGAAAAAACAGACATAACAAAGGACAATCATTACAGCAAGAAACCTTTATAGTCATTTCTTAATAATGTCTTAAGAAGTGAAATTACAAAAGCAGCTTGCTCTGTGCTTCAAGACAAACCTAACTTTGAAGCCACATTTCTCACATTTTTTGAAACTGTTTCTTTACACTTGACTGAAGTTCATAGAGATAGCAAGTTTGCATTGCTTGAACAATCATTTGATGCAAATATCTTGTGAGAACAGTTTCTGCTGGAGTACCAACTCATACTGAATCTGCCAAATGTTATATTTAATACAAGAAAATAACATTAGCAAAGTGCCCGGGGGATAATTTTTACGAGCTGGTGCAAAAAGATCCGAAACCCAAATCTGGTATGTGATATGAAAGAACAGGATCTTCCTCCACTTTCTGGCTATCATATCCCAAACAGCCAAAATAAAAGGGCCCTCTAAGAATAAATGGGATACTCTTTGCACCTGCTGAGCACAGCTGTCTCATGGACAATACCATTCCTCCTGTGATCTAACATACTAACATACTATTTGCCAGCAGATTAGGCCTTATGGTCTATCGAGTCTGCTCGAGCCTCAGATCCCTAGTTGGGTGCCGAGGCCCTCCCCTCCCTTGTGTTCCAGAAACCCCTATCATCCATCCCCACCCCCCTGGGACAGGCCATCATCTGATACATCCACTTTCTGTGTCTGTCCCACCCTCTCTTGAAGCCCTCCACTGTGGATCTCTGAACCAGCTTGCCAGGCAGTGCATTCCAAGGGTCCACCACCCTCTCAGTGAAAAACCTCCTTCTCTTTTTCCCTTTAACCCTTCCACCTTCCAGCTTCAAACCATGCCCTCTGATGATACCTCCCTGCTTTAGTCTAAAGATCCCCTCCATGTTTACCCTATTTATTCCCTTGAGGTACTTGAAGACCTCAATCATGTCCCCCCTGTCTCTCCTCTCCTCCAATGAAAACAGGCAGAGCTCCTGAAGTCTGTCCTCATACGTCAAATCCCCTAGCCCTCGTATCATCTTAGTTGCCCTCCTCTGTACCCTCTCCAGGAGCTGTATGTCCCTCTTCAAGTGTGGTCTCCAGTACTGTACACAGTACTCAAGGTGTGGTCTTACCAGTCCATTGTACCGGCAGAATCACTTCCTTGATCCTAGAGGTGATCCCCCTTACGATGCATCCCAACATCCTGTTTGCCCTGCTAGCCGCTCTCCTGCACTGCTCAGAGTTATTCATACATGCATCCACCATGACCCCTAGGTCTTTTTCCCCTATTGAGGCCTCCAGCGCCTCCCCTCCCAGGGTGTACCTGTGTTTAGGGTTTCCCCGACCAAGATGCAACACCTTGACTTGGTGACATTGAAATTTAATTTCCATGTGTGAGCCCAGCTTTCCAGGGTGTCCAGGTCCCCTTGCAGGGCCAGCCTCCCCTCTTCTCCCTCAATTACTGCTCTCATCTTGGAGTCATCAGCGAAGAGACTCATTTCACACCCTATACCCTCCCTGATGTCCGATATGTATGCATTAAACAGGATTGGACCCAGGACCGAGCCCTGCGGTACCCCACTACCAACCTCTCTAGGGTTCGAGAACTCCCCACAGACCACTACTCTCTGGGTGCATCCAGCTAGCCAGTTTTCAATCCATCTGACCATCAAGGGCCTACTCTAACCCCATCAGTTTCTCCACCAGACCATTGTGGGGACAGAGTCAAACACCTTGCCAGTCCAAGAATAATACATCCACAGGCTTTCCCTGTCCAGTTCTGATGTTACCCATTCAGTAGAACTCCACAAGATTGGTTTGACATGATCTACCTGGCACAAACCCATGTTGCCGACTATCCAGACCTCCCACCTCCTCCAAGTACACCCCCAATTGTTCCTGTAGTATACTCTCCATTAATTTTCCCACCACCAAGGTCAGACTGATGGGTCTGTAGTTACCTGTTACTTCCCTCGACCCCCCTTTATGGATTGGCACCACATGTGCCCCTCGCCAATCCCTAGGTACCCTCCCTGTCTCAAGTGACCTGTCGAAGAGCTCTGCCAGGGGTGCAGCCAGTATGTCCACCAATTCCCATAGTACTCTCAGATGAATGCCATTCGGCCCAGGAGATTTGTCTTTCTTTAGGGCCTTGAGCACTAACCACACCCTTTTGGTGGAGAGAGCATCATCCGTCCCCTCCACCTTACTGGTCTTTTTATCCTTATCCAGATGTGACACCCCGGGGGTACCTCTCCCTCCATCTTGCTCCATTTCTGTTGCTCCCCTGATCCCACTCACTGCGCTTCTATCCCCATCGTGCCTTGCTTTGTAGATATCCATCTCCTCCCTAGTGAACACAGAGGCAAGTACTCGTTAAATATCTCTGCCTGGTCCCTTGCCTCTTCCACCCACCTCCTTCTGATCTCAATCTGCTGAGATGGCCTCTGTTTTTCTCCACTCCCCAATGTGCCGGAAGAACCCTTTTCCCTCCATGTATCCCTGTGCCAGCCGCTGTTTTACTGGACTTTGCTCCCTCACCATCCGGGTGACTTTTCTAGATGCAAGATGGTACATTTCCTTATCCCTATCCCCTCTTGTTGTTTTATATTTTTTGTAGGCCACCTTCTTTTCTCTGACCGCTACCTGTACCTCACTGGCCCACCAATATGGTTTATGTGACCTTGCTCCCCTACGTTTCAACTTAGCGCAGATCCTGACTGCCTCATGAAGTCCCCGTTTTATGACCTCTCATCTCCTTTCCACACTTGTCATTGATGTAATCCCCTTCAAGTGATCCTTGAGATATTTCCCATGCCCACAAAGTCTGCCCACCTGAAGTCCACTGCCAGTGTCCTAGATCTCACCCCCCCATGCTTATTTGAAACCAGACAGTGTTGTGGTCAGCTCCCAGTCAGGGGTCCCCACAACCAGGTCCCTTACCAGATCCCCATCTGCCAGAACCACGTCCAGGACATGCCCCTCCTTTTGTGGCTCCATCACATGCTGTGTTAAGAACACATCCTGGAAGCCATCCAGCAGCCTCTGCTCCTTGGCCACCTTAGAGACATGGTTCCCCAGTTTGTACCTGGCATATTGGTCCCCATCAACACCACTCCTTCCCTTTTGGTCCACACTGGGCAATGATGTTGTCCAGCAAACCATCCTCTTAGAACATCACTCATCCCGTGGGGCCTATACTACACCCAGCTTGACCTTATCTCCTGCTGGGGATCGTAGGTGACCCATAAGACCTCCATTTCCTCTGCCTCTTCTACCCTAGCAATTTCTATGCCATCTCTAATGAACATAGCCACTCCCACGCCCTCTGCCCTCCTTTCTAGCCTTCCTAGCATAGTGTAGCCTCTTGACGTTTAGGTCCCAGTCATGGTTTTTGTGGGCCCACATCTCCGTGACTGCCGCCACATCCACCCCCCTCAAACAGCATGGCCTGGAACTCTGGCAACTTGTTTCCCAAGCTCCTGGCATTTACTAACACCAACTCCCACCCCTTATCCCTGATCCCCTTTGTCGAACCCCACCCAGGTTCCTTATACTTCCATCCTCCCTCTGCTCCTCCTGAAACCTCCACCCCAGTCTGTTTCCCCCTCCCCCCCTTGTGTTTGAAGGCTACTCCCCTCATCTGGAGGAGAGGGCTTCTGGTCAGCCCCTCCCTTATCCCTTCCCCCCCTCACAAGTTTAAACCACACCTTTCTTGAATGTAGTCAGCCATCCCCTGTTTAAGGACTTCCTTCCCTAATGGGGCAAGATGAAGCTTTCCTTGGCATACAGTCCCTTATCCTCCCAAACTCCTTTCCAGTTCCCTAACACCCCCAACCCACTCTCTTCATCCCACTTCCTGAGCCAGTCATTAACCTCTGTGATCTTCATTTTTTTCTCCACTGAGGCCTTTGGCACTGGCAATATCTCTGAAAAGGAAATGTTGCATCCATTATCCCGACAGACTCTGGCAAGTTCTTGGAACCTTGCTTGGATTTCCAAAATGCTATTTCCCTCTAGATCGTTAGTTCCCAAATGCACCAGGAAATCCGGTTTCCTTCCACAATCCCTAACCAGTTCATACACCATGAACTTTGCTCTGTGCACTGTCAGCCCAGAGATACTCACTACCTTCACCTGGCTATGGCATCCACCCCCCTGTCCCTCCCACTGGATACCCCTAATCATTGAGTCTCCCAATGACAGAACCTTAACACCGCCATCATCCTTATGGTTACCTCCACTATGCACTCTCAGCCCCCCATCCCCCCCTTTATTCAGTGATCTCAATTCCATGGGAGTCTTCCTGCCTTATTAGAGACCCCCTTGTCACCCTCCCCTTTCTGCCTCCCTTGTTATTTTGCCCACTTAACTCAGACCCCTCTGAATAGGTGTCCCCTTTAACCCTCTCTTATCTGAACCATTTATCCTGGCCCTGGTGGTTTCCCCTTCCCCCACACCGCCATCCTCCCCCCTTGTAATAGTACCCCTACCTCCAGAGGCTCTCTGTGGGTCCCCTTTAGCTAGGGCCCCATCCTTGGTACTGACCCCCTGCTGAAGGGGGGCTCCTCCCACACCTCCTTGTCTCCCAGTTTTTCTCCAGTCGTGCTCTCCTCCCTCATGTCTGCAATATGTTGCATCTCCCCCATCTGCTTAACATTTATGTTTCCCCTTCTCCCCTTGGGACTATTTCTGTCCTTTCCATTGCCGGTCTGTGATGCCCTATGGGTATCTGACTCCCTTCCCCCCCGTATCAGTTTCCTCATTTCCACCACCCCTTTCCTCCCCCTCTAGGTTGCTTAGTAGCTCAAATTTATTGTGGCACTCTGTCAGCCTCCATCAAGTAACCCGAGTTTCCCCTGACTGCACCTCTAAACTGCCCCTCTTCTTCCCCTCTTGCTCTGTTCTCCTTAGGAGCTCCCTTCCCACAGTAAGCTGTTTTAGGCTTCCCCACAACAGCCCCTCCTTCTCAATGTCTGCTCTACTAGACTTCCCCACAACAGCCCCTCCTGACTCTTCCCCCTCCACTATCTTAGTATTCGGAATGCTCACCCCATATGCTTTCCCCTTAGCGTCAACTTCCCTATCTAAGGGTCCTATGTCCCTAATATCTCCCCTCCTGCTTGCTGTAACATAATGTCCTGTAATTTCGGAGCGTTGCCCCAGCCTCCCCTCAGCCCCACCCTTCTGCTGCCCATATCCACACCCCTTATCCTTGGACCCCCCCCCAGCTTACTCCTTAACCAATGTACCTCACTCCTCATACAAGATAGCTGTCTACAGAGTGGGCAGCCTCCCTCTCTCCAGGCCCAATTGAGAATTATTGCCATCCCACAGCCTGTGCAGCCTACAACCCTTCCGAAGATGCCTGTCATGGTGGAATATGGCCACCCTGTTTGTCCCCCTCTGTTTATAATGGCACACCCCCTTTTCTCAGTCCCTTCCCCTTGGAATACAGTTTCTCTCTATACTAACTGCAGTTATTTACAAACCCAATTTAAAGCCCACCAATAAAGTTCCCAAGTCTCACAAACACATACAGTCCAGTGTGTGTCCAGTCCCACTAACAGTGTGTGTATGCAGACATCAGATACCGGATGATGTCACAGGCCCACCAGTTCCCATTGCTTCGAATTTCAGTCCCAAACAGAAATACACAGCCCTTCAATCCCAACCCCCAGTGGCTTTTCAGTATTTAAGAAAGCCTGTGATCTGTGATTGCTGTTTCCACATACTCCAAGAGGGTCATGGCTACTAAGCCTTACTGTGTCACACATTTTAGCTGGGATTCAAGGATCTTCCAGATGTTTGCATGCTTCCTTACTATCTGCATCTGGACATGGAGGGAATTGTGGACCCAAAGAGAGGGTGAGCTGTAAGATTTTACCGTACAAACCTTTCCTGGTTTCCACAATCAACATAGGTGCACCCACCCCCCATTTGTGCAGTTTCCTAATTGTATTTATCAGATATTTGGGAGCAGATCAGGTATGAGCTGATCATACCAATAACCTAATGGCATTTTAAAAGGGGAGTCAGCGTTTAGTGTCCTTGATAACCAAGGTGCCCACAGTGCATTGTTCATAGATAGCACCGGCCAGAAATTAACAACAGTGAACATTCTATAAAAAATTCTAAAAGCTGAATCATGTTTAAAACTCTTTGTGAAATAGGCAGTTAAGTTATATCCCGCTTAATGAGATTCTGCCTGCACCCTTCCAAATCATTTGAAAATAAAAAGGCTCAGTGTGGTAGTTTGCAATTGAAATTGGGCATGGCAAACAACAAAGGCAGGCACGTTTTTAACCATGTAGACCCTCTTTATTTTATTTGTTTGTTTTTGGACACTAAGCAATTTTCCAGTGATCCACTTTATTCTACAGTTGTCAACACTTGCTATTTACAGGACTCACAATTTACAAACTGCACAATATCTCATCATAAAAGTCACTTCTGACTTATTTCTAATGCTACCAGTTCTCAAAAGTTCTTTCTACTAAATTCGCTATTTGTATTTTAAAAAATATTTACAGTTTACCTTATATGCTACTGCAGGTTTGCTCACCACAGCCCTTTGTATCACGTAAATAGTGAGTCCTGTAATAATGAGTCTTGACAGCAAATGCCAAGATGTTTCACACAAAAGGAAAGTTCATTGTTATAAGGATAACTTATTTATTATAAGAACTGCACAGCAAGGGCAGCTTGATGGACTATGTAAACAGAAGAAAGATTATACAATAATGTATAAAAAGAACCATACTGTACTAATATTCATTTAATAGTAGAATGCCATTTTTTAGCCTTATGAAATGTGATGATATGGTAAACAAGGTTGTGGCATCAGGAAGCATGTACCTCATTAAAGAAGCTAGAGCACTTTGTTTAAATTCTACAAATACCATAGAAGCTCTTTCTGACAGAAGTTCCCTATTAATATCTATTTAAGAGTTACTTAGGAATTGTACCTGCTTACAGTTCAACAGGTAGAAAACAAAGATATGGTATAACCTAAATGCACTTAACTGTAGCAGAGTAGTTGCTTGTGCTCACTTTAGTCTCTTTTTCTCTTTACTATTTGTATAATTATTCCAAGACCACACAGTAAGAAGCTTGGCCGTGCATTCCCTGGGGGATTCAACTAATTATGCACAATTTGTTTTGCTCTCACTCCCCCAAAAAACCTATTGGGAGGCACTGCACCTTCAAAATAAACTACAGCTGCACCAATGATTGTTTGGATACTGACTTTCCTTTACTTGTTCCAATAGCAGAAAACTACACCCAGGAGTGCGACAGAACTGAACAGAACTTAATTCAGAAAAACTTGTTAGCAGTTTTGTTAATTTAACAGTCTCACCAACTGCAGGAACCTTAATTCAAAAAAATATTTTCAGCAGTTTGTGTGAATTTATTCATTTATTCATTACAAATCGGGTTTACAACCTTTGAGTCAGAGACTCATTTACAAAGGCACCTCGTCACGGGGTGGGGGGGGCATACATCAAGACTGTTATTACAGTGCAGATTAAAACAGACGATAACATTACTAGTGCAGTAAAAGAAACATTTAACATAGATACACTTAGGTTACATAATGTAGTAGTTTGTACGTTACTTAGGTTACATAATGTTACAAAATTGTGAGTTACATTCGTGGATATAGTAGGTCCTCAGAGAAGACAGTGGGTTACATCCCTGTTTGGACCTAGTAGGGAAGTGGTAGGTCTGGGGGAGGGAGAGGCTGTCCAGTGGACGTTGTCGAGCTAGGGGGCAAGGTGGGCAGGAATACTACAGTCTCACCCATCCCTTCAAACAGTCCAATTTACTGCTTGATGCATTCCTTGGCTCAGTTGCCTAAATCCTCACTCTTTCTTTTAGGGAGGGTACACCTTTATTTTTCCCATTCAACAGGCCGTTAGGGGTTTTGTTAAATAAGGATTGTACATTTGACAAATTACCATGGTACCCACCATGTAATGGCCACAGACCAGGAATTAGAGAAGATGGTGTGCGAGTAAACTACGAACGCATAATCCTTATTTAAACAAAACTCCAAACTGAATTGAATTAAGGTTCCCGCAGTTGGTGAGACTGTTAAATTAACAAAACTGCTAAAGAAGGTTTTCTGAATTAAGTTCTGTGCAGTTCTGTTGAGCTCCTGGGTGTAGTTCCCTGCTATTGGAACGAGTAAAAGCAAAACAAATTGTGCATATATGGTATAACCTATTGTGACTTTAATATTTAGCAGAATTTGTTTCTGTTTTACAACAAGGCATTTGAAACTAAGTGAATGAATTGCACTAGCCAGTTCATAGGCATGTTGCTAACCACTCATACAAATGACAGTGGTACTAGTATCTTTTTCCAGGGGAATGTCATGCTATTTAAAACAATACATAACTATAATATTTTGAAGTTAAATATTAACATTATATGAAATATACAGAGGATAATAATATCAGAAATATGCACTTGTGTTAACAGCACTAATATGGGCACTGAGGGTCTTTGTTGTTTAGCTCATTTTTTTGAGGGCTCACCATGACCCAAACCCATAAGACCAACTTAGGGGCTGGTTCATTTCCCCTGGGGTGTGATGCAGATGAGGCACACTGATGAGTCCTGGGTAGGATGAAACATGTGTCAGTGTCTTCTGTTTGTACCCTTTGTAGATTGTGTGAGAGGCCCTTTGACACCATACATTCTTGCTTAAAGCTGAACCAGCCTAAAATTCCATGGTGACTTGCATATGCATCCCATGATGCTTTGCAATATGGGGGTATGTGAGATTTTGTATTTCTTTGAAATTTAGCTTTATTGCCAGTGCCTTTTGGGGAAACCCTTGCCTCAGTGCTTCTGTATTGAGGTTCTTTGTCTAATATGGTTACATTTGTTGAAGGGTTTAATAGTGCATATGCTGTATAGAAGGTTATTTTCACTGTCTATTTTCACTATATTTACTATTGCTGACAATCAGTGAAAATAAACAGATAGTGAAAAAATAAGGGACAGCAGATTGTCATCAGTACTGTATTGAAGAGTAAGCTGTCCACGCTAATTGTATCAGTGATGAATATACAGTATATGTAGAAGGTTGACTCCCACTAAATATAATGGACACTAATTCAACCTGCCATATAATAATACTGAAAATACAGTTATTGTTTTATGTTCAACATAACAGATAAACACCGATCCTTGAAAAGGTGTTTTTTTCTATGAAACATCGGTGACTGATGTATGGCTGAGGTGGCAATACCAAAAATGAAAAATTGGCAACTAAAACTAGGAGTAATAGCCTCTATCTAGAAATAAGCAGTTTTTTTCATGCAGTATTTTGTGACATGTCATTTGCTGCCAGGCACAGTGTTAAATCCTGGCTGACTCCATTGTAATTGTGACAGGACTGGAATCTCTGTTTCCTAGAAAACAATACATTATACAAAACAGTGTATGGGTCTAGTCTGCATATTGTGATATTGTATTTTATCTGTTCTGACTTTTCATTTACAGAGAAAGTAAATGTGTGAAATACTATATATATTTTAGAAAACAAACATCCCTTTCAAAAAATGTTCTCTTTCACAATTCCTGAAATTGACCTAATAACTGTACATCAGTAAATGGGACTATGAGAATATTGCCATTGATTAAACATCCTGGACACAGTACTACAGTATTTACCAAAAATACAGCAAATGAATAATCAATACAGGAGTAATCAATATAGCAGCAGTACCTTAGTTACCTGTACTGTCACGTTTCCACATGGGAAAGGCCGCACATGACCTATAAAATATTTAAATGTTTTAGGGAAATAACAGAAGAGATTCACACAGAAAGGTCATTTATAGTGACATTGAGAACTCCAGGATGTCAGATTAGGTCAAATGGAATTTATAGTCTGCTAGCTGGAGACTAGTGTTTTCATGGACAGATTATTTAGCTGGCTTGTTTGAAGCTTACTGCAGATTTAAAACTGAACCCTGCCTTTCAAGTCTGACATTTGTCTGAGCTCTGCATTCTAAAATCGTTATTCCTGATCTTGCTGATTACACAACACTGTTACTCTGAAATGGAACTGGTTTGACCAATTACTGTGGCATGTAACCCTGATGATGAAGAGCTGAGCTGATATGAACACAGCTTTTGTACAAAATAAATCCATTCCATTTTATGTGTATAGCACCCTTACTGAAAGGCTGAAAACACTGTACAAAAACACATGTAAAAGCAAAGGCAAAAAACTAGATAATAGTTATAAACTATGAAGAACAAAACAATCATGAAATTTGCCTCAAAGTAAGTGGCTTCAGTCTACAACA
Organism: Neoceratodus forsteri; assembly: GCA_016271365.2. NCBI lineage: Eukaryota > Metazoa > Chordata > Ceratodontiformes > Ceratodontidae > Neoceratodus > Neoceratodus forsteri. Next base: position 583,107,802 of record CM028131.1, read on the forward strand.
AAAAAGGCACTTCAACTTCCAGAACCATAACATACTTTATCTTAATGAAATGTGTATGCATTTCCCAAAATACCGATTATTTTTATTTTATCCTCCTTTTCCCCACTGTCCCCCATCCTTCACACACATGATTTGGGCCACCACAACTGATTGGAGGGACAGATGAGCAGCTGCCTTCACACCAGTAGGGGATGCATGAATGCTAGATTGCCCATGCCTTCTTTCTCTATGATCCAAGTTCCTCACCTCCACTTTGCATCAAGGTCCCAGACAGCCTCAGCATGGGATTCTGGGATTTACACAGGAACTGCAGTCAGTCTCCTGGATGACAGTGTAATGTGCTACCATTATACCACGGGGCTGGCCCCCATACAGTCACATTCTCCATTACATAGTGCTGGAATCTCACAAGCAGCAATCTACAGAAATTGTGGCATAACTGGAGAATTGCCGGCAAGGTAGTAACTGATCAGGCTCACAATCTGTGAGCTATCGCATACATTGTTGATTCAGTTTGCCAACCTCCCATTATTTTTAACAATGGGGAAAGGTGTGGGGGGCAGTAACCAGCATAAAAAAATGTAATAATGGTTAAAAAGATCAGTTGTATTCCCCTGCATACTGTATACAGAATAATGCATGGGCAACCATGCACAACAAGGCTGTGCTTCCACTTAGGGCTTCTGATGACACAGAAACATAGAAATATAGAATCTGAGGGCAGATAAGGGCCCCTTGGCCCTCCCAATCTGCCCATTTTTTTACCTTCATATTTGCTACACACCCTACTTGATCTACAGCACTGTCTCTTCCCTCCCTTGACTTCTACTATTCCCTTGTGCCTGTCCCAGGCACTTTTGAACCCCACCACTGTTTTCACCCCCACTACCTCTGCTGGAAAGCTGTTCTAAGAATCCACCACTCTTACTGTGAAGAAGTACTACCTCACATCTCTCCTGAACCAAAGGTCTCCATCCCATCCCCCCCCTTTCTACCAGCGTGTATTTATTGAGCTCCTATAGCCTGTCCTGATAGGGCTCTTGGTGCAGACCCTGTACCATTTTGGTTGCCTTCCTCTGAACCATCTCCACTCTCTCTATGTCCTTCCTAAGATGTAGTCTCCAGAAGTGGACACAGTACTCTAGGTGGGGTATTACCAGTGATCTACCACCTCCCGCTTTCTGCTGCTGGTACCCTTTCCTACATACCCCAACATCCTACTAGCCCCACAACTGCCTTGTCACATTGCCTGGCCACCTTTAGGTCATCCAATATGATTATCCCCCAGGTCTGTGTCCTGCTTGGTCATTGCCGGTAACACTTCACTCATTTTGTACTGTGCTCCTGGGTTTCTGTGCTCCAAGTGTATTATTGTGCACTTCTTTGCATTAAAACCCAGCTGCTGTACCCTTGATCACTCATCCATTTTTTTCATATCTCTGCCCATCCATTCCAACCCCCCACCCCCGGAGTGCCCACCCTGTTCCAGATATTGGTGTCATCCATAAAGAGACAGATTTTCCCTTCCATGTCCTCTGTTATGTCACTTATAAAAACATTAAAGAGGACTGGGCCCAGTAGTGAACCCTGAGGTACCCCACTGGTCACACTTCCTTCTTTGGAGTGAACTCCGTCTACTACTACCCTCTGTCTCCTATCCCCTAATCAGTTTCTTACCCAGGTTACAACCTTTTTGCCCACCCCAAGCTACCTAGCTTGCTTACCAGTCTCCTATGTGGAACAGTGTTGAAAGCCTTACTGAAATCCAGGTGAGCCATATCTACCACTCCTCCTTGACCTAATTCCGTAGTCACCCAGTCAAAGAAATCTATAAGATTTGTTTGGAATTACCTCACCCAACCCTATGAATCTATGCTGCCTTGGATCCTGTAACCAGTTGGATTCAGAAAATCCTTTCCTCTAGTAGTGTTTCATTAACTTACCCACCACCGATTCAGGCTGACAGGATTATAATTGCCTGCCTCTTCCATGCTACTACTTTTGAGAAGTGGAGACTACATCTGCCCTTTTCCTGTCATCCAGGACCACTCCAGTCTCCAGTGATCTGTTAAAAAGGAGTGTCAGAAGTGCAGCTAGTACCTCCCTGAGCTCCTGCAAAACCCTTATATGCACCCCATTTGGCCTCATAGCTTTGTCCACTTTTAGGTTAACGAGTGCTTTCAGGACTCTTCTCCTGAAAAAGTACTAGTGTCCAGTTCCCTCCTATCAAAGCTCCTGATGCTTTTTTGCAGTCCCTCCCCTTCCTCTGTGATCACTGAACAGAAGTATTTGCTTAAGGTGTCTACCTTCTCATGGTCTCCCTCTGTACTCCTCCCTTCTTTTTAGAACTGCAGTGGGCATAGCCCTATAGACCTCTTGCTATTAGAAAAGGACTCAGCGCATTCCTTCTGGCTGAACAACATGTTGGAGCTACAACACAGTCACCTCCACATCTGTGAAGCCCTCTGCTTGTTGTCTCCATTGGAAGGCACACTGAAGTCCCACTGCACTTTTTTTTTTTACTGGTGAAACATGGCACACTCCACTGTGTCCAAGATAGCCACCGCTCACTACTGCACATGCGCTAGTAGTTGTGCATGCATAGTAGTGAGCAGCAGCGATCTTGGACACAGCAGAGCGTGCCATGTTCTGCCATGACTGCTGATTGATTTTTTTTGTTTGTTTAAAATTGTGAATATACCACCTGACCCTCCCCCTCAGCACCCAGCACCCCCTCCAAGCATAGCAATGATACTGGGGATGCCAATCCCCCAGTGTCATGATTATGTTCCGTTGGATCTTTTTTTCTTTTTTTTTCATTTATTTTTTTGGGGTATTCATAAAATCAATTTACAAACATTTCCATGCAGTGAACATACTCTTGAAAAGTTTTAGCAGGAAAAACATACTGAGCTGTTAGTTCCTTTCCATTTATGCTGAACAGATTTGAACGTGAAGGTAATCCTAACATGTAAAGAGGTACTAAACATGTAAGGTAAGGGTGTGTCTGAGGGGGGGAGTGGATGAGTTGAAGTGGGTATTGTAGGAGATAATCAGCAAAAGTGTAGAGCATGGAGACGGGAAGACATCTGTTCCAAACAGATCTCTGTTTTGGTCTCTGATGTGGGCATGTTCTCTGCAGTCACCATAAACCCAGGGGCATACTGCAATTCATCAGGAAAGGGTGCCCACTTTTTCCTATACCCTGATATAGTGCAGTAGTTATGACAAGCGAAGACTGGGGCAAGCTATGCCACATTTAGTCATGGAAACAAGTGGCACAAGAAATAATTTTATATATATTTTTTTTTTCATCCCCCACTTCGACCTTCCCTGTCAGCACCCTCCCCCCGAACATAACAGTGACACAGGGGGTGCCCAGTCCCTCAGTGTCGTGATCGGGAATCCTCAGTCGTGTTTTTTTTTGTTTTGTTTTTTGTCACCTGTAAAAATAAAACCATCCATCAATGTCTTTTGCGGCTGTTTTCACCTGTAAAAGGAAAAACATCCATCGATGTCTTTTGCAGCTGTTTCTTACCCACCATCCAACCTCCCACTCAGCACCCACCCTCCAATGCCCTTACTTTACCCATCAGAGGGCCAACGTTGTAATCCTCTCTGGACTGCAGACACATCTTTACTCTTCAAAGCTGGCCCACAAACTGAAGAAACAGGCATGCAGTTCAATGTATTTCAATGGTGCTTTTAACTTAGTGGCATAACTTGGGCATTTTTGCATATTTTTGGCCCGAATTTTGAACATGCCTTTTTTGGGACCCAACCTCATGAACAATAGCACTGACATTAGGCAAAGCTGTCCCAAAAGATGATGTTGCGATCCCTGTGTGAAATCACCTTTCAGGCAGGAGTTGAACATTTTCTCTGCCCTTGTTCATGAGGTTGGGTTATAAGAAGGCTGTGCTGAAAATTTGGTGTAAAAATATTAAAAAAAAAAAAAATTACAAGCCTGCATCAAATTTTATGAACACAGGCTTGTAACTTTGGTAATTTTCAATATTTTTACCCAGATTTACAACATAGGCATATCTGTACAGCACCTCATGAATGTGACAGCTGTCATTTTTTAAATCTTGGTCACAATATTTTTTTTAACATCCTGAAAGGGGATTTTGCGGTCCCTGCATGAAATCACCTTTCAGACAGCAGTTAAAAATTGTCTCTGACCTTATTGATGAGGCAGGGTCATAACAAGGTTATGTTGAAAATGTGGTGTAAAAATATTAAAAAAAATGTTCAATATTTTTACCCCAGATTCCTCTCCTGCAGTTCTATCGGCTCTGGTCAGAACTTGTTTAACTTTACAATCACTCCCTCTGTCTTCCTTTTTTCACTTACACATCTAAAAAAAATCTTGTCCCTTTTTGATACTGCCTGAGCTATTCTTTCTTCCGTTTTCGCCTTTGTGCCCCTACTGCTTTCCCTGCTTCCCTGATACACCTCCCTATCCTCCTCCCTCTGCATCTCCTTTTACCTTCTTAATGCAACCTTGGTAGCCGTTACCTTTTCCACCACCTCTTTTGAGAACCATAGGGGTGTCCTCTTCCTTTTGCTTTTGCTCATTTGCTTGGCGCAGAGGTTTGTTGCCTTCACTATGCTCTCTTTTAGTTTGGCCCACTGTTCCTCTACCCCCCAGTCATCCCCTCCACCAAGTCATCCCTGAGGCATTCACCCATCTTTAAAAAAAATCTGCCCTTCTGAAGTCCAGGACTCTTGCCATTGCATGGTTTGTTTCCGCTGCCATCCTTATGTTGAACCACACTGTACAATGATCTTTGGTCCCCAGGTGACTTCCCACCTTGATATCTGCAACACTGTCCATGTTTGTGAGAACCAGGGCCAGTATTATTTATTTATTTATTGAATTTTGATGACCGGGTAGGCCCACTGGGCCCGAAGAGGTCCCTTTTTCAGGGGCGACCCGGGTGCAACAACAACATACAGGTAACAGTTCAGTACAGTCTGGAGAATGGATAGTTTTTAAAAATAAGAGTACATATCTTTACAGGCGCCAGGAAGTGGAAGACATATAGGCTATATGGACAAGAAGGTTACAAATAATGCGTACATTAAACAATTAGGCATCACTAGTAGTAGATTAGATACCAGGTCCTCAGGAATAGTAAGCAGCGCCTGTAGACCTAGGGTTAGCTGCTGTGTCTGCAGGATTGGAAGGAGGATAAGTTAGGGACCTAAGTGCACCCCTTCTGCAAGAAGAGGACCATTATACTGCCTAGATGGCTGTTGGGAGGACAAGTGAGCTGCCAAGAGGCTGAGCTAGGTCAGGTACTGTGACATTGACATATGCTCCTATTGAGCAGGTGTCCTTCAGCAAAGTCCGAAGCTAGAGACAGTCTCAGTCTCCCGACCTCCAAGGGAGGTTGTTCCAGGTGGAAGGGGCGGTGTACACAAAGGACCTAGACCCGGCTTTAGTCCTCATCTTAGGAACCTCGAGGAGAGATTGGCCTGATGAGCGCAGGCGTCGTGGGTTGGGTTTCTCCCTGACGAGCCCAACCAGGCTGGGGGGAGGTGAGGGGCCCAGTATCTTGAATGTAAGGCAAAGGGAAGGGAAGGCTAGATGAGCATCAATCGACGGCCACCTGAGCCTGGATTGGGCCTCACAGTGGTGAGTCCTCGGGTGAGACAGGGTGGCAAAGTGGACTATCTTATTGTACAGAGTCTGCAGCCTTCCTAATTCCATCGCGGCCACACCCTGGAGGATCGGAGCCCCGAATGTGAGCTTTGGGAGGAGTACACTTGTGGCAATGGCTACACTGGCTTCAGGAATGATTTGGTCCTTTAGTCTATAAAGGATGCCTAATTTCCCATGGATGGCTTTTGTGATTTGATCTACATGATTCTTTAGTGTAAAACCTTGGTCCAGGGTAAGGCCAAGGTATTTGGTGCAGGAGACCACTAAGTTTTACACCCCACCTGGACTGGAGTTGTAGGTGGTGTGACCTCTGTTCCCAGGGATCTAGGGCCAAAGAGCATTACCTTCATTTGCTAGTGTTAGAACCATTTTGTTCAGAGAGAGCCAGTCCTCCATCAAGTGGATGTCTTCTTGGAGGGCTGTCTGCAACCTCGGGTAAATTAGGGAGGTTTCTATAAATGACTGCATCATCCTCTGCATCGAATGGCACTGCTACTACTGCAGTTTTGTGCAGATCATTAATGAACAGAGTAAAGAGAAGGGGGACGAGGATTGACCCTTGGGGTACTCTCTTAAGTGGAGCTAGCTTAGAGACTTTATCCTCCCACTTAACCCTCTGGGTGCTCTGAGAGATAACTCTTGAACCATCCCAGTGAGTGAGTATCAAGGCCAAGAGAACACATTTTTTGTAGAAGGAGGTTGTGGTTTACCAGGTGGAAAGCTTTGGATAGGTCAATGAAGACCGCCCCTGTGCTGACCCCTCCATCATTATTGCTCAGTACTTCAGCTGAGAATTTAGTTAGCGCAGTGTCTGTCCCATGGTTAGCCCTGAACCCGTGCTGAGGTTACCCGGTGAGTTTCTAGGTGGTCCCGGAGTTGAGAGTAAACAAGCTTCTCCTGTACTTTAGCTATGGAACACAACAAGGAGATAGGCCTGTAGTTCTCAATGGGCTCTGCTGCTCCTCCCTTGTGTATGGTAATCACTAGTGCTTGTTTCCAGAGCTTGGGTACTGATCCCTCCGTTATGGACCGATTGATCAGCCAGGTTAGGGGTTTAGCTAAGGCTGGGGCTCCCTCTTTTAGGATTCTTGTTTGGATCCCATCAGGGCCCCCAGATCCTCTTGGGTGTAGGGATTTAAGGGTGGTAAAGACCTCTTTTTCCCTGACCAGCCTCAGGTGAAACAAGGGGCGATCAAGGTCCTGAGGCCATTGTGAAACCGGCTACTATTTGTGTCAGGAGGTCCCCGCTATATGCCTCCAGGTTTGTGAAGTAAGTGTTATGGTCTCAGCAATGTGAGATCCCTCATAGATTAGCTGCCCATTAGCCAGGATTGGGCTGGGTACGCTTTAATGATCCCTTGAGGAGTTCATTAATGTGCGTCCAGAAAAGCCTTGGATTGCCAAGGTTAGTTTTTTGGAGGTTGGTGATATAGGCTTTCTTCGCTAGTTTAATGGCCTTTTTACAATGGTTTCTATGGGCCCTGTAGGCCGCTAGGTCCCCCGGTTGCCTTGAATTCAGGTACTTTTTCCAGGCCTGGTCCCGGGTGGACATCATGGCTTTTAGAGGAGGCAAGATCCATTTGTAGCAGCTTCTCTTTACTCTGTAGGTTTTTAAAGGGGTTAAAAGGTCCATAATTCTCATGAGGGATGTCTGGAAGAATTTGACGGCATCCTCCAGACTGGGGAGATGTCTTATATTGCTCCAGTCGATACCATTTAAGTAGCGCATGAATTGGTCAGGGCGGAAGTTAGAGTAGTCCCTAGAGGTAAAAATCCCATGGACTTTTATTCGCATAATTCTTCCAGATGGCTAATACAGGCGAAGTGGTCACTCAATGCATCTGCCAAGGTCCCTGCCATTTTTACATTGTTAGGGTAGAGGTCAGGACCCAATCAATTGTAGTATGCCTTCCTGTGGCATGGTTCATTCTGGTTGGCAAGGTGATGACTTGGGTGAGGTGGGGAGTCATTTAGTTTAGCATTGATGGCAGATTTCCTCAAGGGCCCAGTTTAGGTTGAAGTCACCCAGTAGGATGATTTCTGAAGCAAATTCTACTGCTGGGTTCTGCAGGAGGGCAACAAGAGAGCCGAAGATTTGTGGGTGGCTGTAAGTGCAGCCTATTGTGAGGTGCTTAGCCCCACCTAGAGTGAGCCGAATGAATAATGCTTCAGCGTCCGGGGTCTGGCCTAGTGGCATACTAACAAGGGAGGACGTAATTGTGTCCCTTACATATATCAGGACCCCACCCCCTCTTCTAGAGGGTCTGTCCTTTCTGTAGAAGGCATATCCAGCAGCAGCTACCTCGTGATCCAGAATGTGGGGCTTTAACCAGGTCTCCGAGACTGCTAGTATGTCTGGATTGTAGGCCGCTAGCTGCTTGACTGTGGGATCTTAGGTCTCAGGCTGCAGATGTTCATATGAACCAGCCTCAGGCCCTTGGCTGCATCCCAGGCCTTATCTGTTGGAGAAGAAATAGAGACATTAGGTGCCCCAGGACCAGGGTTAGGCTGGATGTCTCCTGCCAGTAGCATCAGTGCTGCAAGCAATCGCCGAAGAGAGAGGGTTAGAGGGGGTAAGACCGCTGCAGATGGACATAGGGTTGAACCCCAAGTAAGGAGAAGGGATCGATACAGGATCCTTTTCCTAGTGAGTTCATACGCCACTAAGAGAAGGACATTGCACCTGGTAGAGGGGCATCTGTAGTGACCTGCCACATGTACTCCCGATCCCACCCTGGCATGAGGGGGGGCAGGTGGCACTGCTAATGAGCCAGTCCGTCCCAAGTGGGGCCAGTATATAGATTGAAGCCCAGAGGATCCCCTTATTCCAATACCACGGGTACATCCTAAAACTTATAAGGGCCACCCTCAAAGATCACAGGAGCGTTTCCTCGTGGGTCAGGGAACTTGGAACTGGCCACTTTCTCAGCGATTATAGGTCTGTACGGCAGCGCCAGCTGAGGGTCTTAAAACAGGTCAGCACCAGCCTGGATAAGGTTGACAAGCTCAGCTGACAACCTATAGGATTGAGGAACCAGGCAATCCACAATCAACTGGCATAGTTAACTATGAGAGAGGACAACAAAACAGTTAAGCAGAGAATCAGTAGGAATACGCTACTAAGACAAGTAGTCATGCAAGGATCCCTACCATAGACTCAGAGTGCAAGGCTGATTTTTAGCTAGTTAGTAATTAACAGTTATCAGAGCAAATACATTACATAGTAGATCTGAACGAGCCCAAAACTTATTAATAATAACTATCAAGTCACTATACCTATGGTCAAATATAGGCTAGCCTTGACCCTTTGTCTTAGAGAACTGTAAGGCTTCACAACACCCTTTTTTTTTTGAAGTTACGGAAGTCTAACGCATAGTGCCAGTTGAAGTTCGGTGTTGTTGGCAGAGGTCTCAGAGACTAACTGGTAGCAGCTGATGACAATAATAAATAAGTTCAGAGTCAAAGGCAAGTGCCAGTGTAACAGTCAAACTCAAGATTAAGGCAACAAGTAAATTGATGGAATCTCCCACAGGGAAGGGAGGGGCTCAGAGGTGAGAGCGGCAGGAACGGATTAAAGAGGGAGGCTGGCACCCTGAGGCAGTGGCTAATTCCGCTGGTCGCAGTTACGGGGCAAGCCAGGCTGCAGCAGCCACCAGGGAGCTCTACCTAAGAAGGTATGCCTTTAGCTGATGATTGGAGGATGTCATACGAGTGGGCAGGGCTTAGCACAGATCAGCGACAAAGCTCCACACTGACACAGGGCGGGTGGGCGGGAAATTCAAAAAGTGACAACGGACCCTGTGGCTCTCCCGCCTGAAGAGCTGGATCCACACACCGATGGTCCACGGGAGGTCCGCCCGGCTGGGACAGCTGCTGGCGCCTCGACCCGGGAGACGAAAACACTGCGTTGCTTTGTGGGGGGGGGGTCCGAGTGAGCAAGTCCCCTCCCGCCCCAGTCCGTCATTCAGGTGCGGCTCAGTAGTGTGGAGGAAGTATTTTAAAGGCTCAGCAGAGTCGCAGCATCCAATCCCCTTTGTCCTGCGGTGAGCACCAGATTCAAAAAGCGACAACGGACCCCTGTGGCTCTCCGCCTGAAGAGCTGGATCCGCACTCGATGGTCCGCTGGAGGTCCGCCTGCTGGACAGCTGCTGGCACCCCCGACCGGAGACCTAAAACACCTGCTGTTTGTGGGGGGGTCCGAAAGAGAAACCCCTCCCGCCCCAGTCCGCCGCTCAGGTGCGGCTCAGTAGTGTGGAAGAAGCCTTTTAAAGGCTCAGCAGAGTTGCAGCGTCCAATCCCCTTTGTCCTGCGGCGAGCCCCAGATTCAAAAAGCGACAATGGACCCCTGTGGCTCTCCGCCTGAAGAGCTGGATCCGCACACCGATGGTCCGCGGGAGGTCTGCCTGGCTGGGGCAGCTGCTGGCGCCTCAACCCGGGAGACGAAAACACTCTGTTGCTTTGTGGGGGGGGTCCGAGGAGCAAGTCCCTCCCGCCCAGTCCGCTGCTCAGGTGCGGCTCAGTAGTGTGGAGGAAGCCTTAAAGGCTCAGCAGAATTGCAGCGCTCAATCCCTTTGTCCTGCGGCGCGCACCAGATTCAAAAAGCGACAACGGACCCCTGTGGCTCTCCGCCTGAAGAGCTGGATCCGCACACCGATGGTCCGCGGGAGGTCCGCCCGGCTGGGACAGCTGCTGGCGCCTCAACCCGGGAGACGAAAACACTCCGTTGCTTTGTGGGGGGGGGGGTCCGAGTGAGCAAGTCCCCTCCCGCCCCAGTCCGTCGTTCAGGTGCCATTGGCATCATCATGAATGGGTTCACTGACTAGTTGCCTGAGACATCATATAGATCTCGAGAATGAAGCTGGAAAGATCGCAGATGTCATCAGAACCCCAAGCTGGAAACAGCCAAGTTGTGCATGGTTTCCCATGATTCATTTTGTGTATTATATGGTTTGAGATATACCCTTAAAAATGTTGTGTGTTTTCTTCCTAAGAAATCTTTGATTTGATCCTCACCCGGCAGCTGAAAATCTACCTGGCTGGGGCGGGGTTGGGGGGAGGTTCTGTTTTTAAAATGAGGAAAGAACAGAAGATGTGTTGGGCAAGGGTCTAGGCTTCAGATATAGAGGTTCTTTGTCTTTCAGATATGTGTGTGTGTGTGTGTGTGTGTGTGTGTAAAATGAAAGTAAAACAGCAAGTGTCACAAGTTTCAATTCTAATAAAAGAAAAGAATATGTCCTTTAAACTGTGATACAGTGGCTGTTTAGTGACAATGGAAATCAGTGCACAACAAAGGGTAACCATATGCTCTATGTATTTTGCAGGGAAGTGCAAGTCCAAGATTTCTATACTTCTGGGCCCCTACAGTAGTAATAGTTCTGCCATTATACTAAGGCCCATGAGATGTGTTCAAACTATCCTATTCCCCTCACTATGAATTACTGTTATGATATTGCATCTCAGCTGGGTATATAAATTGTAATATCAAGTAAATAAATAAAAAATAACTATAATTACGTTACAACTGACATGTAAAATAACGTGTCTTCACTGTCTCATGTTCAGGTGAGATAAGGTACATCTCTAATTTACTGTCCTGGTAATAATGTATGTTTCATAGAATCATAGAAACTGTTGGCAGGAAAGGACCCCATGGCCCATCCAGCCTGCTGTTAACCCACTCCTGAGAAGACCCCCCCCTCTCCATTGCCAGCCTGACCCTGCCCATTAGGCCCATGTATCTATCCCAGGCTCTTTTGAAGCTATCTACTGTATCCATCCCCACCACCCATTCTGGCAGACTGTTCCGTGGCCTTACCACCCTCTTGGTGAAGAACCTGCCCCTGATGTCCCCTATGAATCTTATCCCCTCCAGTTTGTAGGTATATCCTCTAGTGGATTTGTTCTTACTCAGTCTGAGGATGCTGTCAACCCTCACCTTGTTTATGCCCTTCAAATACCTGAATGTCTCCACCATATCTGCCTTCTCCCTCCAGTGTGTACACACCCAGCTATTCCAGCCTCTCCTCATAAGACTTCCCCCGCAGCCCCCTCACTATCTTGCTTGCTCTTCTCTGGAGCCTTTCCAGTCTGTCCTTGTCCCCTTGCCAGTACGGCCTCCAGAACTGGGCCCCATATTCCATGTGTGGTCTGACCATGATTTTGTATAGTGACAGGATCACCTCCCTCCTACTGCTCGTGAATTCCCTCCCTATGCATGCCAGCATTCTGAGTGCCTTTCCTGCAGCTCTGTCACACTGACTCCAGACTTTCAGGTTGTCTGAAATAGCGATCGCAGGTCTCTTTCCTGTTCTGTTACATCCAGCTCCTCCCTGAAGCTAGTACTTTGCCTTTGGATTATGTTACCTTATGTGCATAATTTTGCACTTTTTTTATATTGAACTGCAGCTGCCACCTTTCTAACCACTCCTCCAGCCTAACCAAATCATCCCCCATATCCTCCACCCCCTTTCCACTGTATCAACCCTATTGCCTCATATCTTCATGTTGTCCGCAAACAGACAAACTTTCCCCTGAAGACCCTCTGTGATGTCCCCAATGTATGTGTTGAAGAGTATGGGTCCCAACACAGACCCTGGGGAACCCCACTCAACACCCTTTCTTCCTTTGAGTGCACCCCATTCAGCACAACCCTCTGCATCCTCACCTCCAACCAGTGTTTTAACCAGTTTGTGAGCTTGCTTCCTACTCCTAAGCTATCTACCTTGCCTGTCAGCCTCCTGTGGGGGACAGTGTCAAATGCCTGCCTGAAGTCCAAGTAGGCCACGTCCACTGAGCCCCAGTCCCATATCTCTGTTACTCTATCAAATAATTCATTCAGGTTGGTTTGGCAAGACCTGCCACCTGTGAATCCATGTTGATTGACATTTCGGAGTCCCTCCTTCTCTAGATAGTTTGTCAGCCTTTCCTTAATAAACACCTCCATTAGTTTTCCAACCACGGAAGTTAAGCTAACTGGGCGGTAGTTTCCCCACTGCTCCCTTCCTTCTGTCTTCTGTAGGGGTACTACCTCAGCCCACTTTTAGTCCCCAGGAACCCTTCCCTTGTGTAGCGACAGGTTGAAGAACCTCATGAGTGGTGCTGCTAATTCCTGCCTTAATTCTTTGAGTATCCTCGGGTGAATCCTGTCTGGACCCATCACCTTGTCTGTCTGTAGCTTTTATAATTCTTCCAGTACCCTAGCCTCCCTGGAGGGACTTGAGTCCATCTCACTACCCATTCTTACCCTACCTTCCAACTTTGGCCCCTTCCCCTCCTCCACCGTGAAGACCGATGCAAAGTAACTATTCAGGACCTTGACATTTTCTATATCTCCTTCCACCATTGCCCCCTTGAGCTTCATAATCCTGCGCTTTCCTTCCTTCTGTTGCTCAAGTATCTAAAACCTCTTGTCCCCCTTTGCCTCCCTTGCTATATGTTTTTTGTTTCTGACTTTGCCCATCTGATCACCTTCCCCACTTCTCGCAGTTTTTCCTTGTATACCTCCCTGTCAGACTTCCTCTGTGGTGCTTTATATACCTTGAACGTCCTCCTTTTCTCCCTAACTGCACTCCTCACTTCAGTTGTGAACCAAAGTGGTTTCTTCCCCCTCCTTTTTTTGCTAACTATCCTAATGCACAGTTCTGTTGCCTTCAGTATTCCTCTCTATTTCCACCCAGAGCTCCTCCACGTCTTCCAAGTCTTCCTTTCCCTCTAGTTCCTCCTGAACCATTGTCCTCATTTTCCTAAAGTCTGCTTTTCTAAAGTCTAACACTGTAGTGTTGAAACTGCTCTTATCCTGACCGTTTCTGATTCTGAAGTTTACTGTTCTATGGTCACTGTTGCCCCAATTTTCCCCAACCTCCACCCCCCCGACACTGTCCCCATTTGTCATTACCAGGTCGAGTATGGCACTCCCTCTGGTTGGTTCCATAACCAGTTGGTGGATGAACACTTCTTGCAAGGTTTCCAGCAACTCCCTACTCCTTTCTGTGGATGCTGCTTGGATGTTCCAAGCCACACCCAGTAGATTTAGATCTCCCACCACCTTGACTTCCCCCTTGCTGGCCATCTCCTGAATCTCCCTTGCCACCTGACTTTCTGTTTCCTTCCCCTGATTTGGTGGTCTGTAGACCACTCCTACCTTCATTGCCTTCTCCCCTATTTTGCTTAAAATAACCCATAGGGTCTCTGCTGGCCCTTCCCTTCCCTGCACATCATTGCCCTAATCTCGTCTTTTACATAAAGGGCACTCCCCCCTTTTTCCTATCCTGTCCCTTCTGTAGGGTATGTACCCAGGTTTTTCCACCTCCCAACTGTGGTTTTCAGTCCACCAGGTCTCCGTAACTGCAATTAGGTCCATGTCATCCTGTGCCACCACCACCAGTAGATCTCCCATCATATTACCTAGACTCCTGGCGTTGGTTAGAAAGCCCCTCCACCAGCCCTGTTTCTCTCCCTTCCCCCCCCTTTCAGCTTCTGTTGCCCCCAACTGTGGGGGACAGCGAGTTAGGTGAGATCCTCCTGCCATTCCCACTGGACTACACCTAGCTTTGCCCTCCCACTCTCCTAGTTTAAAGCCCTCCCTAGTATTTTATATATGTATCCCAGCAGTTTACCCCTTAAAGACCTAGCCCCCTCATCATTTATATGCAACCTGTCCCTCGCATGCAGATGCTGGTCCACCCATGTGTCCCCCAAATCTCCTATATACATAGCCTTCCCTCCTACACCACTGCCTTAGCCTGTGGTTAAAGTCTTTGATTCTCAGTTATTTATCTGTACTGGCAGAACTTCTGAAAAAACTATAAAATCCACCATCCCTTTGCACCCTCTAGCTAGTTCCATAAATCTCTTCTGCACCTCCCCTAACCCCTCCCCGGCCAGGTCGTTAGTTCCTAGGTGGAGAACCAGGTTAAGTTCCCCTCAATCAGCCTAATGCACTCCTTAATTTTTGGGAGTGCCCTGCTTGCCTTCATCCCTGACTCACAAAAAACTGACCTCCCCTTGAAGGCTACTCCATTTTCTAGACAGTAGATCCCTTTAATAATAGAGTCCCCATACACTGTTACCGAATTTTCTGTGCTAACCCTAAGGATGCCTCTGCTGCCCTTACCTGGCTTTCTCCTGCATTCCTCTTGACCTCCTCTTGGTCGCCCTCCTCCTCCATCCCTACCCCCACTATCCTTTTATCCCCTGCCCCTCCAGATGGTCCCCAGTCTTTCCCTTCCCCCCGTGCCGCCTGCATCCTCCACCTATTCCATTCCTGTTACTCTCTATCCTTGTCAGTTATTCCCCTGACAATTCCCTTTGTAGCCATGCTAGCTTAACCGCCAGTCTCCCCAGCCTTAGGCAAACTGGGCATGTCTCCAGTCTCCACAGTGTGTTCATGAACAATGCTGCACCACAGTTATTACACCCCACAATTCTCCCTCCCCTGTGCCCACTTTTCCCCTCCTTACACTGGTCGTCCCTCCCCTTATGTCACTGGTCCAAACCCTGTTGTGCCCCTCCATACCGCTCTATCACCTGAGGCTGCCACTGATCCTCCTCTAGGTGTGCCCTCACATACTGCTCCATCCTCCAGCCCGCAAACTTCTTCCCACAAGGCTATCCCCTCCTCTCCCTTTTGCCACCCTGGTGATCATCCCCCTGCCTGTCCCAAACTCAACATAATTTAACAAATTAACCCTTAACACTGACCTATTAGCTAAGCCTTAAGACTGTCAGCTTTCAACCCCTCACCTATTAGCTAAGCCTTGAGCCTGCCAGCTTTCAATCTGAACAATTTGACCTTTTAACAATCCTTAATCCAGACCTATTAGTTGACCCTTAACTCAGCCTGCCAACTTTAACTCAAACAACTTATCATTACCCAAGGTCATATAACTTTAAACCTTAGCCAGTAACCTCAACATACAATTTCAACCCTTGATGCAAGTGGCTTACTCCCCAAGCTCCTCCACCTGGACCCTATGTCTAATCTGTTCAGTTTCAGGTTACAACTGAAGTCCTTCCCCACAGACATCAGGCCCTACCCCCATGCCTGTTTGAGTATTTAACAACGGTCGGGGGAGTGGTGGGGGTCCTTTCTTTCAGCCCCAACAGAAGAGATAACAGATTCCTTCATTTGTCTTTTGTAGCTGGGTGCTTTTGCTAAATCACAGCCGCACAGATTGAGCCCTCCTGTCTCTGTCCTCTAGGTGTTAATCTGGTCCATCTCCACCGCCAATGCGACCTCTCTCCCCACCACTGATCCCTCTGCTGGCCGCCGATGCGGTGATCACAAGTCCCCGGCGGTCCCTTGCTGAACAGTACTGGTGGCTAGCCTATTTAAGCCCAGCTGTGAATCCAAACATTGGCATCTTGGCCCCTGATTGGCTGCAGAGCCTCCATCATCAGCCACAGATGCAGCCGCTCCAGCTTTCAGCCCCAACATAAGAGATAACAGCTCCCTGCATTTTGTGTTTTGTGGCTGGGCACTGTTGCTAAATCCCAGCCACACAGATTGAGCCTGCCTCTCTCTGTCCTCTTGGCATCGATCCAGTCCTCCTCCACTGCCGATGTAACCTCTCTCCCCGCTGCCAATACAGTGATCGCCGGTCCCTCTGCTGGCCATCGATGCAGTGATCAGAAGTCCCTGGTGTTACCTCGCTGAACAATACTAGTGGCCAGGCTATTTAAGCTTGATCTCGACTTCAAAGGTTGGCACACTGGCCCCTGATTGGCTGCAGAGCTTCCGTCATCAGCTGCCGATGCAGCCACTCCAGCTTTCTGCCCCAACAGAAGAGATAACAGCTCCCTGCATTTGTCTTTTGTGGCTGGGCACTGTTGCTAAATCCCAGCCACACAATTTGAGCCCTCCTGTCTCTGTCCTCTTGACATCGATCCGGTCCTCCCCACCGCTGATGCGGCAATCTCCGGTCACACGTTTCTGTGGCTTATGTCAGGAAGCTGGTGTGCAGTCCTTTTTTAAGTAAGCATCCTGAAACAATAGTTAAATATTTAGCTTTCTCCAATTAAATTTCATTTTTTAATCTAGAAAATAAAGATAAATATTTACATACCAATAATCTATAAAGCTACCCTTAGAAAAAAACAGTTCAGAGGTTCAGAACCTATTGTTTTCTAAAATTAACAAAAACATTGTGTAAATAGTTAAAATTCTGTTTGAAAACTCCCCTCTTCAAAAATCCACGGCGATGTTTTTAAAATACATATTCTATTAGTGGGTAATTTCAACAATCTCATGCTTGTGACAAAGTATCTGGTTAATCATCTTAAAGAGCTGCTGACACCTCAAAGAAAACTTTGAAAACCAGTAACTAAGTAAAATTCAGCTTGCATTCCAAATATATTCTATAGATTTCACCTCCCCATCTTTTATTACTGAGGAACTTTGCATGAATACATGATCCTTATCTGTTAGCGTTCATCTGCCTCTGTAGCTTGCTCCCTACTTCAAGTCATAATCCTCTGTTGTGACATCACAAACTGTTGCCATGGGAGTAACTGTGATGTCACAAGCAGTGTATTATGTTCTCAGGTAGGGTGAAGGTAACAGGAATAGATGAACTCTCCAGGACCAAATATCCTGTTTTCATGTAAATGGCCTCAGTAATAAATAATGGGGAGGAAACATTTAGAACTAATGTGAAATATAAACTAAGCTGGGTCTAAATATTAGTTTTGTTTAAGTTATCCTGATAGCATCAGCTGCTCTTTAATGGACTGTTGTTATCTATAAAAGTGTAAGCAAGATCTCACTCCTGGATGGCAGTCTGCCACTAGTTGATCATGTTTTCTGTTGGGGATCTTGGACTGGGGCCCCTGGGAAGCCATACAATATAAAATTACAGCTTTCTGAATGTGACACATAGTAGAATGAAAATAATTACTGGTGACCCCCTTTATCACATGATACACAAGGCTCTGTCAAATGCCGTAATAACCTGAAAACCAGTTATTACAACATTTTCAAAACTTTATTTCAGTAGTGTGTCCTCAGGCATCAGTCATTTCAAGCACAACACTTCATTGGGTCTTCATCTGTGCGTGGACAGGCCAAATGCCTGAAGATACATGGCAGCTCGATTTCTGCATTCCAGAGGACTCACACTGAACTTTGCCTCTCACTTTTCCAGTAACTTTTAATTTTTTTTCACAATTCATCTGGTTGATCCTGCCTTTACAAGTAAAAAAAAAAAAAGCTATCTGGTTGATCCTGGTGTTGCAGCACATCAGTTAGCACTTCAGTAGACAGTGAGTCAGATTAGGAACAGACTGTATATAACTGACTCCTGTCTACCTATTGCGCTTCCCATACCGGTTCCACAGTACTTCTTTAAAAAAAAAAAAAAAAAAGAACACCAAAAAAAGTCTCTAGAAAGAGATAGAGTGTATGTGTGTGCGGTGTGCGTGTGTGTCTCTTTTCACAGAATTACTTCATATTCTTTCCCTGTCTCTCTCTGTCATTCAAAGTGTTGACAGAAAAACACCGTGCATCAGCAATTATGAAAAATAAAGGTTATGCAACTGTGATGTTATGGAATTTTGTACACACCCTCAGTGTGTAATTACCTCCTAAACCTCCTCGGGTGTGTAAAAAGAAATCCATAACACACAGTTGCATAGCCATTTATTCTCTATATAACATACTGAAATGTGCAAGATACCTGTTGCAATAAATATTACACATTATGTTTTGAATATGATTGTGGAAGGGTTGTGGGATAACATATGGACCAGACACCGAACTTCAGTCTCAACACACAATCTCTGTGTGATGTTTATTCAAAATACAAAAGATAACCTTCAGCAATGGCATATTCCTTTTTCAATACATCAGTTTGCAGCAATAGACTATGTATGTCCTTCCTCTGCATTTGTCATCACCTGCTGACTCACTGATCTATCGATCTAAACTTTTCAGTGAAAACCCTTCATCCCTATGGTTGCCTTGTTTGCTTGGGTGGTGGGGTGCAAAAAAAAAAACAACCAAAACAAGCTACAGACAAAGAACCTCAGTGCAGAAGCACTGAAGCAAGGGTTACCCCAAAGGGCATCGACAATAAGCCAAGTTTCAAAGAAACACAACATGACACATGCTCCTAAAATGCAAAGCATCAAGGGATATTTGCAGATCACCATGACTGCCTCTGTTTACAGCAATTTACATGCATTTTAAATAGCACAACTAACTTAATTTCTATACTATATTGTCACCTAGTCAAAAACATCTAGTGCCACGGTATTTTCAACATATTCCAGGTTTCATACACATAGGGCATATACATCAGTGTATTTTATGACATGGTGCCATTGCATACTAAATCCAACAACGGGGAACACAACCTGTTGTTTTATATCAGCTCGGAGGTCACCACAATAAACTCTGTACGAAGAGCAGAGAGGGAAAAGGAAAATTTAAACAGGACACTATAGCATAGTCAAGAAAGAGAAGGGGTGCCCATTGGTGGCCAACCTTATGGACTAGAAATTGTGAAGAATAGATTATGCTAAGCAATAGAAGAACTGATGCAACAGATTTAAGAAAAGGTTGTTCCTCAAGAGTGGCAGGAGCTCACTGTCACATATCCCCCACCTTAAGAGGGAAGCAGTTATTGCAGACTGCTTGCCACCTTCCTGTCCCAGGAAGGGATGGAACTTCCACTCATCCATCTTCAGAAGCTCTGTCTCAGGGTCCCTATTAACGATAAACATTTTATTGTAAACATAGTGGATATCATCATTCTTAACCCTGAGGCATTAATGCATTTCTCAACAGAGACTAACGGTACCTTCCCTGAACTATCTCCTTTTAGGGAAAGTATGTCATATTTCATTGACATCAGTTCCTGCACCATATCTAGACATGAAATCAACATTTACATGTTGTCCGTCATGTTTCATAACTGAAAAGTTGGATGACTGTAAAGTCTAGTACTACAGAAATCATTTTTCTGGGGTGAGTAATTACCTGCTCCAACCCCACCAGACAGGTGAGTTTTAAGCAGGGCCCAGTCCTAGGTTCAACCCCTCTACATAAACTCACTATGTCTCTTGATTCATTCATTTTACTTGCTACTGATACAGACATCTGAGGGTAGACACTCTTGGTGTTACTTCAACACAGGTTCCAATACATTTTCCACCCACCACCTCCTTTGTAGGTTTCCTTAAAAAATTAAAAAAAATTAAAACACATGTACCACCTCCTTGATCTTAATATATTGTAACATTTTGGGAACATTAGCATCTTTAGCCTACAGTATACCCCAGTCAATACTGTTAATAGATTTAACTGTATCAATACAAGAAAAAGTCCCTTCAGCCTCATAGGCTTCTTCTTGCTTGCTTGGAGTCTTCAACTCCAGCAAAATATCACTAGGCACAGTCTTACCTAGGGTCTCACATTTAAGTTCCATACTTGCATCTCTGACGTCCAACAGGTAACATCCTGGGAACACAGGCAACAAAGGAATATCCTGCTCAGTCAAGGGGTCCTCCTCCAGCTGAGCCCATGATAAATTCTCCTCCAATTCTTTTTCCAAACTCTCTGGCAGGGACCTCTTGAACACCTGGCACCGGTGTTCTGCCTCTCTGCATAGTTGATCTGATTCAACCCCACAGTAGTTCCTCATCCCATTGCATCTCTTCATTGTCTTCAGGCTTGGCCTTCCTCTAAGCTCCCAGGTCCAGTCCAGGCAGCAGCTTCTCTGTGTCAGCCATGGTTCTGGTCAGAACTCCATGGACTTTCTTCTCTGGGTTCTCCTCTGGTAACTCCTGGTGCATCAGTCCACCTCTTAGGCCAGTCCAGATGTTTCCAGCAAGTTATCCCACTTCCAACACCAAGTCCAGGGATGTTGGATTACTGGGATTGAGAAAAGGCAAATTCCATTTTGCACAATGTGAAAAACGGTATTGTCACCAGTGTCTGCTAAGCCAAAATCCGTTTTAACCGGTGTTTGTTTTGTGTACTTTATTTAGCAATTTTTAACTCTGCTAACATGCATTTTAGCAATTTTGACCTCCACTATTGTACATCCATCCATCCTTGTACCAATTTAAAGTTATTTTAGGTACAAGATGTGATGGCAGTAGTACTACAGCCCCCATCCCTAAGGTGTGATGGAAGCAGCCCAAGGCTCCATCCCTCAGGTGCGATGGTAGCACCAATAGCACTATGGCCCCATCCCTCTGGTGTGATGAAAGCAGCAGCAGCACTGCGGACCCATCTCTCAGGTGTGATGACAGCAGGACGACATGCCCCATCCCTCAGCTGTGATGGCAGTATCAACACTATGGCTCCCATCCCTCAGGTGGGACAGCAGCAGTACTGCATTCCCCATCCACCAGTGGTGATGACAGAAGCACTGTGGCCCCTGCTCCTCAGGTGTGACAGCAGTAGCAACAATGCAGTCCACATCCATCAGGGGTGATGGCAGTAGTGACAGCACTATGATCCCCTTCCTTTAATAGCCATACCCCATATGTACAAGTTACAAATGACTGGGTCTCTCTGCTTGTTAGAACTCAGATGTGAATTAATCTGAACAACCACCAATAAGGTGGACCACCTTTGTTTCTTCCTATTTGTCATTCAACTGCCTGAACTGAATTTCTGTCTACGATACCACTGACTGAAGTTCGGGAACAGACTAAGGTGTTGGAGGGCCGGCCAGGGGGAGAAGGTTTGAGTGTCGAATGACAACTCACCTTCTCCTGGGTGGTAGGGTGGGTTCACAGCTTGGCATTTGCTGACCTCTGGCACAGGCCAGAGGCACAGTAACATGTCAGCCCTCACTGCTGGAGGGAGCATGATGGACGTTGGCTTGTGCCTTGACATGATGTGGCATGTCATGCTCAAAAAAAAAATGGGAAAACATCCACCTGGCCAACTGGATGACAGTTTCCGGTCCCTCTATATGCCCAAAGCCCCAGACACACATGTCCGTGCTGATCCCTGCTATGCCCAGGATTCACAGGAAGCTCTTCAGGGTGATTCTTCTCCACTGGTAGCCTTCTACATGTGGAGGGGCCCATTCAATGAAGGGTTATGTTGGGTTACCTGGTAACACAGCAATAAGGGGTGGTGCATGGCAGTCAGGACTCTGCAGCGGTGGTAAGGGGCCTTGGCAGGCCTGAAGGAGTGGATGGCCTGGGGATGGAGGAGCAAAAAATAAAACTGCCTAAATTTGCTCCTTTGAAATAAAGTGTCTTCACTTAAAAAATCCACACATGATTAGTGAAGGACCTTCTAATGGAAAATCATGCATCTCCCAAACATGTGGATGCTTTTTTTTTTTTCAACTTGGTCTCCATGAACAGGGCATCTGTTAGTTTTCATGTCTGAGCTCAGATGTGAATTGAGCAACATTCTGCCTCCAGCATCATACAGCCCATGGGGTCTTGACTTCTGTGTGTCCTTGAGTACACTTTCTGGCTTGGGTGTGTTTGCAGCAACCCACTCACGCCTAACAGCATTATACAATGGCGAATAGAGTGTCAACAGCAGTTGGGCCATACAACAAATTCAAGGCCGTATAGGTGCTTTTTTATTTATTTAATTTATTTATTAATTACTAGGATTGCAAATATCTTCGAACCAAGGGTTCTTTTACAAAGATTCCGCGTCAGCAATGGGTGCAGGCAAAACAGTGGTAAGATATAATACAAGGTCAGGAGGTCAACATAAAAGCGAACAGTGGTAAGATACAATACAGGTCAGGAGGTTAACTTAGTAGCAAAATACAGTATATGTGCATAGACTAGCACGGTAACAAACAATCAGTGGCAAACAACAATGTGCAATTAACAATATGGGTATATATATAGCAAGACACAGATACAAATAAAAGCCATCCTGGGATGACAAAAGTGGAGCAAGGGTTGGGGGATAAGAGGGGGAGGGGGTGGGGATAAGGGGAGGTAGGCAGTCAAGAATTTGATATTGTTGTAAGTGCAAGAACAGAAAGATAAGTGCTAGGTGGTTTGGGGTGGAACAACAAGAGATGGAGTGATATGGAGGAGACAGGAGGAGAGAAGTGAGAGTGGGTGGAATGGTATGTGGAAAGGTGAGAGGGTAGATTGGTAGGTGGGGGTGGGAGAGGGACAGGAGTAGGAGGATAGAGGGGCAGAGAGAGGTGGGAGGTAGCAAGGAGGAGAGAAGGGGAGGGAGAGGAAACAAAGCTGCAAGCCTATGAGAACAGTCACAACTGAGGAAGGTCAGTGAGGTGCCGGCAGAGTTACGTTGAATGGGCCAGCTTGTTTTCAGCTGCAGTTTCAGGGGAAAGGTTGTTTAGCAGTGGGGGGGGGGGGACCTGGTGTGGAAAGCACGTTGAGCCTGGTTGGTACGGTAGAATGGAACGATAAATGTTGGTTTGAGGGAACTGTGTGTAAAATGTGCAGTGACTGCGGGCAACGTTAAGGCATGAGTTGCAGGGGGTGTGAGGTTAAGACAGATTTTCTTAGCCTGTCGGCAGGTCTGGTAGGCAAGTCTATGATTTACAATGAGCCAGTTGGATTGCTTGTAGAGAACACAGGTATGCGTATGCTTCCCTGCAGCAGTGAGAGGTCTACAGCATTTGTTAAGGGCTGTCCTGACCCATTTTAGGGTGGTATCAACAGTAACCCTGTAGAAGACAAGCCCGTAATCAATGACGGGTAGGACTGAGGTGGTTATGGCTGCATGCATAGCTTCATTGGTAAGACAGCGATGGTGGTGGTAGAGGACCCCATTTCTTGAGTTGACTGATTTTAAGACATGTTGAACATGCGAGCTGAAAGGCGTTGTGCAATCAAGAGTAATACCAAGGTATTTAAACTCCTGCACTTGCTCAAGTGGCTGTTGAAGCTCATTCTGTATGGTGAAGTTTATTGATCTGTATTTGCTGTGAGAGCTATGGAACAGCATGGACTTTGTTTTTTTGTAATTCATCAACAGCTTATGTTGGAGAAGCCAGGTTTCAACTAGGATGAAGTTCGTCTGTAGGACCTTGGAGAGTGAGATGGGGTCAGTATGGGAGGAAATGAGGACTGCATCATCAGCATAGGGTATTAAGTTATGATGGCAATCTGCAGGAAGAGTATTGATGAAAAGGTTGAAAAGTAGAGGGTCAAGGATGGAACCCTGGGGTACACCAGAGCAGACAGGAAGGGCACTTGAGAGAGAGTCTACGATTCTGACTTTTTGACTCCTTGGCGAGAGGTAGCTTTCAAACCATTTGGCTACATCATTAGATAGTCCAAGGGAGGAGAGTGAGTGAAGTAGGAGCTGGTGATTCACGGTGTCAAAGGCCTCAGTCAAATCAATGAACACCACACCCAGTAGGTGGCCAGTGTCAGTTGCCTTATGAATATGGCTGGTGAACTCAAGCAGGGTGGTGGTAGTACTGTGGGCATTTCTAAAGCCATGTTGTTGTTGGCCGAGTAAGTTATATTTGTTGAGGTGTTCAGACAACTAGTCAGCTACAATTCATTCCAACGTCTTGGAGAGTGGTGGTAGGATCAAGATGGGGTGGTAGTTACAGAGAAGAAACCTGTCACTGCTTATATGAATGGGTGTGACCACTGCTGATTTCCAGAGATGGGGGAATTGTTTATGAGAGAGTGAGAGATTCAGAAGTTTATTGAGAGGCTGTAGGACAACATCAAGGGGGGAGAGAGAGAGAGAGAAGAGTTTGAGGTCAAGGGTATCGCTGCTGAAACTGGCTTTGCTTAGCAGTTTGTTAAGGTATCTTTTAGCTTCAGACATGGATACCTTCTTAAAGTAGAATGGGGGGTATTATTGTGGAGATTGGTTTTATTATTGAGGCAGTGCTGGGCTGAGTTGTCAAAAAAGTTGGGGGAAGGATGCTGCTAAGATCAGTGAAAGTGAGATTAAAGGAGTCTGCTATTTCTTTGGGGTCCTGTAAAGTGGAGCCGTTAACCTCAATCATAGTGGGGGAGGATTTGCTCGGTTTACCTGAGAGGCTCTTGATGTTCTCCCAGAAGGGTTTGCTAGTTCTCCAGGAGTTAGTAAATTCTTAGTTGTAGAAGGCTTGCTTGGCTCTGTGTATAGCTATTGTGCACTGGATCCTAGCCGCCTTATAGAGCTGCCTATCATGCGATTTCCCTGAGTCCATGGCTCGGTGCCAGAGGTTATCTTGGTTTCACATCATGGAGATGAGTTCAGAGTTAATCCAGTGATTAGTGGTGGACTGAGTTTTGCATTTACATGGGGGGGGCAAAACTGTTATCCATTTTGTTAAACTGGGCAATGAAGAAGTCAAGTGCTTGGTCAACACTGCTCAAGGAGTCAAGGGGTGTCCAGTCAACCGTTGACAGGGCAGCAAGGAATTGTGGAAGCTTTCCTTTTATTAAGATTCTTTTATAGGAGAAAGAGGACTTAGGTTTGGGCGCCTTGTTTGACCAGTGTCAGATAACTGGGGAGTGATCACTGAGGGCATCTGGGAGGACGTCCATATTAGTGATTCTGCTGGGATGAGAGATGAGTATCAGGTCAAGTAAGGAGCTACTACCAAACTTATAATTAAACCTAGTGGGAGAGGGGACCATTTGAGTAATGTCTAGGGCAGTAATGGCATCCTTATATGGGTCAGCTTCTGGAGCTAGCCAGTTAACATTTAGGTCACCCATTACAATTTTCTTGCCATGGGAGGTGCTGTCATCCATGAAGTCTGCAATCATTTGGAGGCCTGTAACATGTTCATGTGGGGGGATGTATACCGATGCAACTGTGAGTGATTTTTCCTGCTGTCCAAGGATTATTTTAACTATTAGGATTTGAGAGTTGTTTGCAGAGGGACATAATGGGATGGCTAGCCCTTTGAGTGTCTCTCCATTAAATGGTGCAGCAACCCCCTCACTTGGCAATTCTGTTGAGTCAGAACAGGGCATAGTCTGGAATGGATACAGCATTGTCTGGGACCTTAGGAGAGAGCCAGGTTTCGTTGAGGGCTATAATGTCTGGCCTGTATTGTAACACCCAGACTTGGAGTGCATTGAGTTAAGCTGGCAGGCTGCAGATGTTAAGAGTCATCAGCTTGATGGAGCTTTGTTTCTTGTGTCGTTCATATGCTGAGGTACGTGGACAGGGATTTGGGTATACGTTCCCAGCTAGGAGCCGGAGGAAAAGTGCAATCCTAGCAAGATAGTGAGCAAGGAGCTTGTGAGCTAAATGCTGTCTACTTCTGATGGACTTTTTAGCAGGTGTGTTACTGCAGAGCATGAGAAATTGAAGGAGAAGGGTGTACTCAGGGATGGGGATGAGATTATCTCACTTATTAATGAGGGAGGCTAGCAAGAGAGTGCCGTAGTGTGTTTTGAAAGGTGGCAGGGTACACCAAGGGATATATTCCAACATAGAGTGGGGATGCTGGTAAATGAGGGGGATACAAGTGCTAGTGGAGTCAAGGGATATGAAACACAGAAGTAGAGGCAGTGTTAGAAAGGTGTTTATGGACATACCGAAAAGGGGTACAGGTGTCCAAAGCAGAGGGTAAGGAGAGAGTGCAGAGCTTATAAAGTTAGGGTGGTGGAGGGGAGTAGAACAGGGCTGAGTGTTTGGCAACAGGGGGCGAATCTAAAAGTGCAGCCCTTGACAGAAGTAGAAGGGAGGGGGCAAAGACTGATTGAATACTGATTGACCACACAATAAGTGAAATGAGACAGGAATTGGATTGGATTGGGTATGTGTGCTTACAACTTGGCCCTCTAGTGGCTAGAAGATATAATCTGCTAATGGAAAAATCCAAAAATGCTATAGTTTCCTGCTCTTAACAATTCAAAAATGGTTGTAGTTCCCTACACTAACAATTCAAATTCAGCAGTGGGCACTTAGGCACATTACAGATTCAGTTGCAGAGGTTAGGACAAGAAAATTAATTTAGGCAGCAGAGAGATGAGCTCCAGGGGAAGGTGCCAGGCAGATTCAAATCTCCAGGAGCTGAAGCCAGTCAGGGAGAGATGGAGTGCTGAATCTGCCTGTAGTAGACCCAATTTCAAGCACTATCCACCAACTGAGTTCACGGCTAGCAAGCTGGACTGGAGCTGCTTTCCCAAAGCGTTCCTGGAATCTTGCTCTTGAGGGAAGGCTGGGGAGCACCCTGCAGCTGGCTGCATTCAGCACCAGACCACTAGTGCAGAAGATGGAATCCCCCTCAGGGAATCCTGAGAAGAGAAGGGAGAAGTCAGCTTCTATGCACCAACAGAACAAATGCTTCAGAGTTTGGGAGGCAGGGGAAGTAAGGAGACAAAATAATTTAGTAACAAGGTGAGGATTTAAGGGTGCTTGGATTAGCCAAATGCTAAGGCCCCCAACATGTTCAGGGAAAACAAGAAGCTAACAGTAGCAGCTCCACTCTGCCCACGGGCATCACACAGTATCTGGCATCTTAACGTGCTCTGCTCCTCTGGGTGTACAGTTGGGCCTGGGTGCTGTTGCAGCACCTCACCCTCCCACACTGGTATAAGGCTGGCAGTATAGCCTAGAGGTTAGAGTAATGAGCTGTGAATGAGCTTGGTACATCCAGCAGACCAGACCTGAGTTTGATTCTCACAACCACCGCTTGCATACTGTGCGACTCTGAGCAAGTCACTTAACCGCCCAGTGCTCCCAGGTCACCCCTGAAAACAGGCACATGTTCCTGGTGGGCCTTACCCAGTTACCAAAGACTAAAATAAAAAAAATAAAAACAAAAAGCTCTGTCAGGTAGAGTAACAACATCGCCCAGTCATGCAGCAGTTCGGGGTAGTCAGAACCTAAGCCCCTCTTACGCAGGGGCACACAACTAACAACAACAGCATGGAGAACTGCCAGCTCTTACACAGTCAGCAGCCCAGCTCGCCCATTCAGCTTAAAAAGAACACTCCCAAAATTAAAAACAAAATAGTGGTGAAGGCTTGTCATTTGCAGCACTAGCAAGTGGGTTTGTGAGCTGAACTGATCCAGACTCCCCTGCTCTGGACTGGTGGAGTTTAGAGTGTGATGCAGAGTCACTGCGTGCTGACCTGTGGGGGGCATATTTCAGCAGGTTGTGGGAGCTGCTTTGATAATGTGGGTGACCACACAGTGTTGTAAGCCCCCACCAGAATGGTTGATCCCACACAAAGACACCCAGATCAGCAAGCATCCCTTGAGACTCCTAGGTCAGCAAGACTAACAGTTCAACTTCCTGATGCACACATTTAAATAAAAGTAGAAGTTGGACACCCGACTGAAGCCCCAACACACACACTAATTCTCCAAGTGTGCTGATACTAAGCTTTTGGGGGGTTTTAATCATGCAGTGAGAGAGCAGTTGCATCAGCTGATCAAAGGATTAGATGGACAGCAGTTAAACTTTAAACCTGACACTCCTGCTCATACTGCCCAGCCAAATTGGACTTAGCTTTTAATGTTGTTTTAAATCATCTAGTGTGAAAAATGTTTAGGCATATACCTTTTCTACACAAAAATATAATACTTTCAGGTTGGTGAGCAGTTACATCAACTCAGGGAATGAAGGGTTAGATGCAGGAGCTGTTAAACTGTAAATCCAACACCACCACCCCTGCTGCCTAGTCTGATTCTCCATGTACAGGGCCAGTGAAAAACTGTACATGCAGATTTTTACTTTGAACTGTGTAAAAAGTGTTAACATCATCAATGCAATACTCTCAGATATATTGACAATGTTGCATGCAGACTTGGATTCTTTGGCTGAAACATTGCAGTGCAAGGTGGGGGGATGGTTTTATGTTACCTGGCTTTGACTTTCTTTTGAATCCTTGTCTTGTTTGGTTTCAAAAACCACTGGCCAAGCATAAGTACACTTAAAACACTTGACATTTGATTTGTGTTAAAGCAGCCTATCAGAACACTTTCTGTTGCCACAGAGACTGAAAGAGTAGGTGGGAGAAAAGGTGTCAATTATTCCATTCACCTAAATGGGGTGCTAACTGTGAAGCTTTTTTGTAAGTGGCAAGGCAGTTTTTTCCTTGTGAACATACTTACATTCAGACTAGCTTTCATTCAAACAACTGAGGATTTTGGATGGCCCTGCTTATTATAAACTTGAATAAGCTAGTTGGTAACAGTGATCCTGTGCTTACAACCTAGAAGCTCACATGCAAAGAATACAATAAAACATGAATTAAGTCTAAAAACAAGCTTATAAAACCCATAAAATGTATCTGAATATTTACCTAAACAAATCATTGCAGCCAGAGTAAAACTCAGGTAAATTACAAGGTACCTTAACTACTATATGATGTAGTACACATATATTGGTCTCTTTTTTTTTATTCTTTGTAAACCAGGTAAAACCCACTAGGCACAAGTGCCTGCTTTCAGGGGTGACCCAGAAGCGCTGGGGAGTTTAAGTGACTTGCTCGGAGTTGCATAGTATGCAAGTAGAGGTTGTGGGAATCAAAGCCAAGTCTGCTGGATGTACCCAATTCATTTGTTGGGCCCTATTCACTATGGGATGGGTAATATGCACCAGAGGCACGTAACCTGCCCGTGGAGGTCTGCACCTGTGGATAGGTGCACGCCGGTGGTATTCACCACCAGCCACCCCATGTCCGTGGCCCTTCCTCCCCCCTGGCATGCAGGACTCCACAGGGGTCTGGGGACAGAGTTGCAGACCCAGCCAGGTTTACAATCTGATGCCTGGACCAGGACCCACAGTGTGTCCCATACACGGCAGGGCGCGCATTGGCAGTGTGCCCCGTGGATGTCCAAGGGTCGGCGGCTGTGGTGGTGTGAGGAGGGCAATGCCACTGGCCCTCTGATGGCACCAGAGAGGTGCACAGGGATGGGGTAGGAGGATGGCAGTTGGCAGTGTGGTGGGAGGCACTGTACCACACCATTAGCAGGGGTGGGCAGGTGCTGCCTTTTGGGGGACAGAGGCAGCATCCATGATTTGCACCCCTGTGTGGGTGGTGTGCCGGGGGGCTGATGTGTGTTGTGGCGGGTGGGAGGCACCGGGTAGCCATATGCAGTGGCCCCGAAGTGTGGGTGGGCAACTCGCCCTGTTGACAGGCAACTCCCATTGTGTCCGTGGGGCACATGGGGGCTTATGACAAGCTTCTCCCCAGTGTAACCTGCACCCCCTGTGCACCCCTGTGGCCAGCACTATGTATCTTGGTGCATGGCACGTAGTACTGGCATGCCCCCCACCCGCCCACAGCGTGTTGCAGTCCATGCGGCCAGGGGAGTGAGTGCATTGCAGCTGCATGCCCTCCTTGGTGCATTCTTGGCTGCGTGGGGGGGCGCAATGGGTGTGGAGTGGCTATGTGCCCCAGTTATGCGTGCATAGCTACTCCATTCCATTTGTGCATAGGGCCCACTGTTTGTTACTCTAACCATACTGCCAGCCACAATAACCCCAAGATATACCAGTGGCCAGGGAGCAGAGGCTGCTGGATGTCTTCCAGGATTCATTCCAGACCCAGCAGGTGAGTGAGCCAACTAGGGAGGCCCAGACACTGGACATGGTCCTGGCGGACATTGATCAGATTATGGGCCTAGATGTGAGGGACCCATTGGTGGGGAGTGATCACGCCACAGTCTGGTTCTTCCTGGACCTGGTGGGAAGGAAAGCTGAACAAGGATGGTAGTAACTGACTTTAGGGGTGCAGACTTCAGGGAGATGGGAAAGATCCTTAAAGTTCGTTTGGTCAGGATAAGGCTGGATATGGATGCTGATAGCTGGTGGGAAAACATTGGGGGGGGGGAATACAAGAGGTTACCAGATCCTGTGCAAGGGAAAAGTGTAAGTTTGGTAAGGCCAGAAAACCCTGTTGGTGGACCCGAGGGGTTCAGGAGGTGGTGAGGGACAAGGAGGCAGCCTATACATGCTTTAAGTGCTCAAGGAGTGAGGGGAATTGGGGGGGGGAGTATGAGTTGACAGCCAAGAGAGTTACTAGGGTGGTGAGACCAGCTAAGGCAAAAAAGGAGAAGTCCTTGGCCACAGGGATCCAGAGGGGGGGACAAGGGGTTCTTTAGATATATAGGGGAAAAAAGAATGTAAGGGGGCAGATCAGCAGGATAAGAATAGGGGAGAGTTGGTCACAGGAGGTGGGGGAACAGGCAGAGGTCCTGAATGAGTACTTTGCATCAGTATTTGCCAGGGAGGATGGAGGGGCTATGTCTTGCAGGGGGACTGTGGGAAAACCGGAGGAAGGGGGGAAGGGACCGGTAGGGATTAGGGGCCCTGATTGGTCTGGGAAAGGGGAGTGGCCACCACAGACAGGTGGGGGGCCAGCAGTATAGGGTGCAAAGGGGGGGAGGTAGAGGCTGATATCCTAGTAGAGAGAGTAAGGGAAGCCCTCAGGCTCAGGTCCTTCCAGATGGAGAAAGCACCTGGGCCAGATGAACTACATCCCAGGGTGCTGAGAGAACTGGCGGATGTCCTGGCAGTCCCCCTGGTGGAGCTCTTCAACATCTTCCTGAGGACTGGATGGGTGCTCCAAGACTGGAGGGTGGCCCATGCTGTGCCAATCCACAAGGGGGGGGTCAAGGGAGGAGGTGGGAAATTACAGACCCATTAGCCTGACGTCAGTGGTCAGCAAGGTGATGGAAGGTATCATCAAGGAAAGGCTAGAGGGGTTACTGGAGCAAACTGGGTAACTATTTGGATGATAGGCATCATGGCTTTGTCTGGGGAAGATCATGTCAGATGAACCTTGTGGAGTTCTATGACTGGGTGATGAGGGCACTTGGACCAGGGTAGGCCGGTGGACATCCTCTTTCTGGACTTCAGCAAGGCATTTAATTCAGTACCCCACAATGGCTTGCTGGCTAAACTGAATGAAATGGGGGTAGGGAGACAGTTGTTAAGATGGATAGGAAAGTAGCTCTCTGAACGTACTCAGAGGGTGGTGGTTGGGGGTTAGTCTTATCCCCAAGGTGGGTTACTAGTGGGGTGCTCCAGGAGTCAGTGCTGGGGCCACTCCTATTCAACGCCTATGTCTCAGACATAAGGAAGGGGATCAGGAGTGAAATGAGTCTCTTTGCAGATGACTCGAAGCTGGGCGCAGTGGAGGATGAGGAGGAGGGGAGGGTGGCCTTGCAGGAGGATCTGAAGGCTGTGGAAAGGTGGTCAAGAAAATGAAAACTAAAATTCAGTGTGGTCAAGTGCAAGGTTCTGCACCTGGGAGTCAGAAATCCAGGCCAGGGGTATACCCTGGGAGGAGAAAAAATTCAAATCACGGAGGATGAGAGGGACCTGGGGTAGTGGTAGGTGTCAAAATGAACAACTCAGAGACCTGCAGCTGGGATGCATCGCCAGGGGGATTACCTCCAGAAAGGCAGAAGTGATCCTTCTCCTGTATAACTAACTGCTTGGTTAGACCACACCTCAAGTATTGTGTGCAGTTTTGGAGACCGCATTTAAAGAGGGATGTTACACTCCTAGAGAGGGTCCAAAGGAGGGCAACCAAAATGATCTAGGGCCTGGGGAAGAAAACTTATGAGGAGAGGCTCAGGGAGCTTGGCATGTACACCCTGGAGGATAGGAGGGACGGGGGAACATGATGGAGGTCTTTAAGTAAATAAAAGGGATCAGTAAGAGGGCCCAGTCAGGGTTCTGCAAAGGAAGGAGGAGGGGGCAATGAGAGGGAATGGGTGTATGTTTGATGGGGGCAGGCTCAGAGGGCAGAGGAGGAGTGTTATTTCACTGAAAGGGTAGTGAAGCCATGACATGCACTGCCCAGAGAGCTAGTAGAGGTAGAGACTGTGGACGGCTTTAAGAGGGGATGGGAAAGGTACAGGGGGAGAGTAAATCTGACCAGATCCAATGCAGGTGGTACATCTGGGACTGGGGATAGTATAACCCTAGGGGAAGGGGAGAACACCAAAATCGGCCCTCAGTGCAGTTGCTGAAAATCAAGCAGACTCGAAAGACCATTAGGCCTATTCTGCTGCCATTTTAGTATGTTAGTATATAATGTTTTAATATGTGATTTCAGTAATAGTGTACAGTACCTACAGTGCAAATTACAAACACTAAACACTTTACAACATTTTACTAAAACTGAATTATTCGCCATTCCATCTGCTTATTTATTTTTACACCAAAGTGGGTGAATAGTTCACAGAGCACTGTAACCAGCTGTTGATCAGGGTTCATTGTTCTACATCTGGAAACAGGTAAGATTTGTTTATTCTGGATTTATTTAATATTGATTTTCTGTAGTCACGAAATAGAATCTATTTAGTACTGTATGAAACCGATGTTTTTAAATTTTGGAAGAGGCAACACATCTTACCGGTTTTTGATTAATTTTAGGAACATAAGCTTTTCTTCTTGTTTAAAACATATTCAAGTGGCAGTGTATGCATTTAGCAGCTTATGCTGACTAATATATGCTGCAGAAAACAGTAAAGGATTTATTATGAAGCACTCAGGGTTTATATTATAACTCCTGCAATTTCTCCTAAAGTTTTGCAAGAAATAAATCTCTGCAATTTCAGGTTATTTTTTCTGCAATTTTCCAGTGGCCCTTTCCATGTGTGCTGATAATTGTATTTTTGTGTATCGTCCAGTGTAATATAAATAATAAAAGATGTTTAGGCACATACTAAATGAAAATGGTGTTTTTAGGAAGGAAAGCAGTCCTCAGCAGATGAAGAGGTTGGTGGAAAGCATGGATGGTTAAAATGAAGTATGGCTGGTTACAACAAAGTAGTGTGGGTGGTTTCCTTACTAATTCTATAAGCAACAAAGCAGAAAGAATGTGCAGCAGAGCAGCATTCATTTTAAGATGCTAAAATCTGGGCCAGCCCACAGGCACTGCTGTAGCGCTACTGCTTGCAATGCCAGTGACCTGGGGTTGGAAGCAAACTCAAGTTGCTGAAAGGCTGACTGTGGGAGTAGGGTCAAATGCCCAGGGGTTGCTCTCCTCCTCTGGGGAAGGTGGGCTGTGGATCCATCAGCTTTACTGCCACCTGGGTGACCACGAGTGGTGGTGCAGTGGGGCTGCAGAGTGATCAGGAGGGGAGGATGCTGACCAGGATCTGGACTGGTGGCATGTCTCTATATGCCCTGCCTCCTTGAATCTCTCAAGTGCTGGTGCCCTCAGGGACAGAGACCAGAAAATCAGGAACAAACACCCCTCTTCAGCCACTGGTGGAAGGGACCCTGCTTCACCCAGACTTCATAACCAGGATCCATGGAGGACCGACTGGGTTGCCCAGTGCACACTAATGGACTGTGGAGGTGATGACTCGGGGTCCCTTCCCTTCCCAGATGGGGAGAACAACCGAGGCAGGATGAGTTTAGGCCCACAGAAGCCCCTGAGCATTACCTGGGGTGAAGCTAGGGGATCCCTGAAAAGTGGAGACTGATACTGTGAGAAGAAGGAATAGAAAGAGAAAATAAAAAAGATGCTGAAATCTTAGGGATTCTGTGCTGTGACATGCAATTTCCGTGAGGCACTGGTACAAGAGTTCAAAATCTGCAAACCAAGCAGGATTCCATGATTTGTACCAGTGTTACCGGTAAAAACGGAAAACCAAGGTACTTGACCAAGTCTGTGGAGGGGTTGTGGGATTACAGATGGACCAGATACCGAACTTCAGTTTCAACACACAATCTCTATGTGATATTTATTCAAAATACAGTAGATAACCTTCAGCAATGGTATGTTCGTTTTTCAATACATCAGTTTGCAGCAGTAGACTATGTATGTCCTTCCTCTGCACTTGCAAGCACCTACTGACTCACTGATCTACTGATCTAAACTTTTCAGTGAAAACCTTTCATCCCCATGGTTGCATTGTTTGCTTTAGTGGTGGGGGCTCATAAAGAAAAAAAAAAAAAAAAGCTACAGACAAAGAACCTCAGTGCAGAAGCACTGAAGCAAGGGTTACCCCAAAGGGCATTCACAATAAGCCGAGTTCCAAAAAAACACAACATGACACATACTCCCAAAATGAAAAGCATCATGGGATATTTGCAAATCACCATGACATTTTAGACTGGCTCAGTTTACAGCAATTTACATGCATTTTAAATAGCATAACTAACTTAATTTCTGTAATATACAGTCAACTAGTACTTTTTACCTTTATCAAAAACATCTACTGTAGTGCCATGGTATTTTCAACATTTCCAGGTTTCATACACATAAGGTATATATAGCAATATATTTTATGACACAGTGCCATTGCACACTAAATTCAACACAGCAAAGAACACAGCCTGTTGTTTTATATCAGCTCAGAGGTCACCACAATAGCCTCTCTGTATGAAGAGCTGAGAGGGAAAAAGAAAATGTAAAGAGGACACTGTAGCATAGTCAAGAAAGGGAAAGGGATGGCCAACCTTATGGATCACAATTTTTAAAGGATAGATTAGGCTAAGAAATAGAAGAACTGTTGCAACAGATTTAAGAAAAGGTCAGTCCTCAAGAGTGGCAGGAGCTTCCTGTCACAATGATACTGTATATACTAATTTATAAAATGGGTATATAAAAGTCACAGAAATGCAAAAACTGCATCAGCTGAAATGCATCACCTGACCATTGATTTATGCAACATCTCCATACACTACCCTGCAGAACTATAGTCAGTCTTAAAAAAAAAAGGCCTTTGTACTGTACTTATAGGGGAAAAGTCAGCACTATGAGCCCCATACCCAAGTATGGAGCTGGTCCCAATTTGCACTTTATGTGCAAAAACATTTTTTACTTACTGTTTACTGCAGTATATTAGATTGTATCAGACTGACACTGTTGACTTCCAAGTTGACATTTTCTGTACTATAAATCATAGAATCTTCTACAGCTGACATCAGAGCAGAAGGGAGGTGGGTCCTGGTGCAACAGAGCTGAAGGTGAAAGCTGCAGTTTAAAACCAAACATGCTAGAACACCAAAACAACCACATTAAAATAAAAAAGCTGGCACAAATGGCTATGTAAATGAAACAGCAAGTTTATTGGGAACCATAAAGGAAACCATGGTAAAAATACCCTGGCACTTCAAATCTCTTGGTTCTTCCTCAGAGGCTGGGGCTGCACTGAACATACAGCCCTTAAATATGGTGAAATTAAAGGTGCAGTGATCCCTTGTAAAACACCCACCAAACTCATAATAAAAAATACAGAGTTAATTAACTATATGAAGATGCCCCAAATAGTGAAAAAGTAAAAACAATAAATACAACTAATAGGAGCTTGATGGATACAAAACCTGGGTGTCAGAACTTAATAATACTGTTAACATTTCCAGTATAGGCTTTGGTTACAAACCCCACCAATATCCAGGAGGCTGGGTTCATGGCCGATGCTTTGAGCAATCATTCCCCAAAATTCTGTATCTGGAAGAATAATGCGCCCAAAGTCCAACCCAGAATATTGACCGCCCGTGAGTATTCTAAATTCTTGGAGGTCCAATTCAATAACTACCTCATGAGCCTGGACTGGAGTCCCATCAGGCTCCTCCCATCCATGGATGTGGCACTTGAATACTTCCAAAGCTCTTTGACTACCGCAGCCAACCTCTTTGCCCTGCTAAAGAAGCTAAGAGTAAAGGGAAGCTGCTACAAGTGGATCTCCCCAACTTTGAAAGCTCTAATGGTCAGCCAGGACAAGGCCTGGAAGAGGTTCAAGAAGTCATCTCTCCCGACAGACCTGGCAGCATATAAAGCCCTGCGGAATAGATGCAAGAGCTCAATAAAAAGGTCTAAAAGGGACTATGTCACCAACCTTCAAAAAAATTGCCTAGGAACCCCTAAATTATTCTGGTCCCATATCAATGAGCTAATCAAAGGGAGCTCCAAGGCTAAACCAGGCCCTATGGAAGCCAATGGTAAGCCAGTGTATGATGGCCCACAAATTGCCGCAGCCCTCAATTGTCACTTCACCAATCTTGAAGCATATAGGGCTGGACTACCCCCTCTTCACATGGTGCCCAATGACTCCAAACTCCCATTACTACAATGTCCACTCTTTCACTTCAGGTTGGTCATGCTAAGAGAGGTACTAACCTTACCAAAGGCCACGTAAATCAAAGGCACAGGCGGACCTGATGGAATCAGCCCCAGGCTGCTCAAGGATTGTGTCTATTCCCTCGCCAGAACTCTGACCCAGCTCATAAACAGATCTGTGCAGGAAGGCACCATTCCATCCCACTGGAAACAGGCTAATGTGGTTCCCATCCACAAGAGTGGCTCCAGGGAGCACACGAGCAACTACAGGTCAATTTCCCTGCTCTGTCTGCTTGCCAAACTGCAGGAAAGACTAATTTATAGTCAACTCTGAGACTACCTAGAGACTCACCAGCTTCTGGCCTCATCTCAACATGGTTTTCAAACAGACCATGGCACGGACACTGCCCTCACGAACCTCATGACTGAAGTACTCAGTGGCATGGACAAAAGGACCCCCACTGGTGCGGTATTCATTGACCTATCCATGGCCTTCGACCTTGTTAATCACAATCTCCTGCTAGTAAAACTTAAAAAGATAGGCCTAGACCCCCTGCCTCTTAAGTGGATTGAGAACTATCTATCCAGCTGCACCCATAGAGTTATCTGGAAGGGGGGGCAATCTGCCCCATTACCCCTAAATGAGGGAGTATCACAGGGCTCGATCCTTGTTCCCTTACTCTTCTCATTGTATACCAATGATCTCTCCCTATACTACGGGGGAAGCATGGTAGTATAATGCGCAGATGACACAGTGATCTACTGCTCCTCTGATAACCTAGAGGCGCTCAGCCCACTACTCCAATCTGACCTTATGTCACTGGAGAACTGGCTAAAAACTAATAGAGTGGTCTTCAATGCAGGCAAAACAAAAGCCATGCTGTTCGGGACCAGATCCCTTGGGTAAGATAGGACCAGCTCACTACAGCTTAAGTCACTGGCTGGAACCAGCATTGAAGTTGTGTCCTCTTTAAAATACCTAGGGCTAATGCTTGACCAAGGTCTCACTTTCAAGAACCATGTTGATCAAGTGACCAAGACCATCCACAAGAAACTCAGCATTTTGTATCGGATCAAGGATCAGCTAATACCTGAAGCCAGGCTTGCCATAGCTTCTAGCATCCTACTCCCCACTCACACCTATGCAGCCCCTATAATACAGGGAATAGCCAAGATTGAGTTCCAATGGATGCGGATCTTATATAACAAGGTTGTGCGGTTCGCGGCCCAGGATCACTCCAGAAGCCACCACTGTAACACACTTGCCAAACTACAGTGGCCTTCTTTTGTAGCACGTCTCCAATTCCCTCTCCTCTGCTTAGCATTCAGATTACTCAGCCCTACAGCCCCACCTAGACTATCATCAACCTTAACCTCCAAAAAAAACACCCGGACTCTGAGGTCCACAGGTAGGACTCTACTAGAAATCCCTAGCATCAGGTACAGCGCAGGCTAGAAATCGTTTGCCTCCACAGCCCCCCAGATGTGGAACAAACTTCCACCAGAGATGCAGGAAGCCCCCTCACTCATGAACTTTCGCACCAGGCTCAAGTCACATTTACTCGAGGCCAGCACTTGCTTCTGTCATGGCACCTGTTAGCCCCCCATCTTAGAATCATGCATATCACCTTACCTACAAGATTTGTGATAATCCATTACGATAGCTTGCCTCTGTTATGGATCAGTGTCATATTCTGTAACTATTGAACCTGTATATCATTTAATTACCTGTTTATAAGCTGTTTCTCACCACATATGCCATGTAATTACATGTAATGCCACTTAATGTATCTCTGGGTTGCCCCTGAAAAAGGGACCTTCGGGGCCCAGCGGGCCTACCGACTCATCAAAATTCAATAAATAAATAAATAAGTATAGTCTGATATAATTCAAATAAGAAATAAACAATGATACAGCCCAGGAAATGTAACAAAGAATGCCAAAGAGGACTGGAGAGCAGAATGGTGGTGGTGGTGGTGGTGGTTGGGGGGGGTAAAAAGAGGGAGGGGAAGGAGGTGGGGAGAGGAAAAAAGGAGGGGGGAACACTGACACTAAAATCACAGCACTGTCCAGGAAGAGAAACAGTGTGAAATACAAAATCATAACTACATAACTTACTTTAAAAATAGGGTAATGACCCAATCATCATTTAAACCAATTGGTGCTAAAGCTTCTGTTTGGGGGTGTTTTCACACAGTTTATTAACTCTGTATTTTTATTATGCATTTGATGGGTGTTTTATAGGGAATCACTGCACCTTTAATTTCACCAAATTTAATTGATGTATGGTTGGTGCAACCCCACCCCCTGAGGAAGAACCAGGAGGTTCAAAGCAGTGAGGTGTTTTTACTGTGGTTTCCTTTATGGTCCCCAGTAAATGTACTGTTCCATTTACTTAGCCATTT
Organism: Neoceratodus forsteri; assembly: GCA_016271365.2. NCBI lineage: Eukaryota > Metazoa > Chordata > Ceratodontiformes > Ceratodontidae > Neoceratodus > Neoceratodus forsteri. The sequence goes on from CM028131.1 coordinate 583,146,790, forward strand.
GTGCCAGCTTTTTATATTTTAGCATGGTTGTTTTGGTGTCCTGACATCAGAATAAGACGGTAGCAATGGGAAGATTCAATAGCCTGTAGTTAGGACCAGCCCTACAGTTGGGTCTGGGGTACATAGTGCTGACTGTTCCCTATCCCCAAACTAAAACAATAGACATTGTCTGTAATGACTTCTAAGAAGCAGAGCAGAAATAGTTTCAGCAAGCCATCAAAATGAGTGATATACCAAAACCCAATTTCACAATGTTTGAAAATTTCACAGTTAGTCACTGGGTTGATTATTGTTTTGATGATAGCATTGACACGAGAGAAAAAAAACGAAACAAAACATGAAAACAAAAGCTAAAGCATCCTGGAACTGATAAAGCTCATCAAAGTGAAAGTCAGAAACTGCAGTTTATTATTTAAAGCAACAGTAACAATAATTATTACTTTTCACTACAGTTACTTTACTTTATTCAACATATTCATGTACAGAAAAAGTAGTTGCCAGTGTCTACTATAATGAACTACTTTACCAAACTATTAAAGTGGAAAGACACAACAAATATTTTTTTCAGCATAAAAAGTCATAAGATTTTTTTTAGTTTTTTTTTTGGTTAACATTTATCCATTTTGTAAGTGCATTGACCCTTAACAGTACATGGGTCTATCAGGCATCAATGCATGCTCTTCTGGTTGTAGGGGCACTCAGCCTTTGGCCTTATGCTTCACAACTAATTGGGAGTGTATTACTGCCTGATACACCCACGCCCTGGCATGGGTTAAAGCATAGATAAGTATAACACATCGGGTGCATGTAACACATACCAAAGGTGGCATCATACGTACAACACTGCACCAAGAGTAAGGCATATTGAAATAATGCATATCAAATTAAGTATGGCATATACTAAAATTGTTTTTACATTTAATGAAATGGGTCTAAAACCAAAATGATTTACACATATACAGAAATTAGTTGACACATAACAAAATGAGTATAACTACATTGTTGTATTGTTCTCTGAAGAAAGAGATCAACCACCTTTTGGTGGCATGCTATAACTGTAGTACTTGGACAAGTTTTATGCACATTAGTTGAGTTCATTCTTTTTAGTTAATTAACAAAAATACTTAGTGTTAGATGTACAGTAGAATTCTGCTTTTTTGGTTTAAGATAGCAATTTATTCTTTTAGCTAACCCTTCTGACAAATTAATTTTTGGAACTAAGATCTAATTATCACTCATGACTATTGGGAAGGATTTTTATACTGAGGCATTGGGACTCAGATTGTAGCAGCTCCCTGATTATAGCACACCTTTGGAAATATGGGACTAATGTTCAAATTTTTATTTGTCATTTGGTTGCTTAATGAACTCTCAATGTTACGTCTTCCCACCTGTAAAAATGTACAATAGCCAGACTCCACTGAATTAGTAATGTTTTATCTGGTTTATAACATAGCTATTCTTTGTAAATACTTATGTACTAAAAAGAAGAGAAAGAGGCTCAATGGTACAGAGCAGTAAGGAACTGCTTTGCCATGCTGGTGTTTTCAGTTTGCACCAGAAGCCCTGGGTGACAATTGCAGAGATTGACAGAGAGGGTTCAGAGCATCACCATAGATGCTGTCCTTCCAGGGGTGGACTGAGTAACACACTACTTCCAGAATTGCTCCTGGTAGTGGCATGCTTGTGCTTGGTGGCATGCAGAGGCCCACACTGCTGCATCCCCCCCCCCCCGACTCTGCACTTTGCATATTCCTGTGAAGGGAGCGGGAATGGAAACATAAATAAGTGAAAAAGGAGTGATAACCAGATATGGCAGATGGTAGCTTCCACATTCATTCCACACAACCAACCCCCAGCAAACCACAATCCACACAATCTCCAGCCAAAGTCCTTCTAGACAGCCACATGGGAGACCCCTAGCAGGGAATATGTCAAATCCTGGATAAGTCAGACCACCTGGGAATCCTAGGGTATGGGTCTGGCAGTCTGAGGTGAGTCCAATGGGCACTGAGAGGCCAAAAGGAGTAGGGTGCTGACAGGGCAGGCAAAGCAACCTAATTCATTCTTTTAGTTCAATAAATTAATGGTCCTAATGATGAGCAAGCTTTTTGTTTCTCTACCTTCAGTATGTTAGACTGTCGTTTTCCCAAATTAGACCGGTGACCTCCCAGCCCCATCACCACAGATCTCCTGGGGGACCTCTCAGAATGATGTGGGGCCTAAGAGTACTGGCTGTTGTTCTGATAGGCTCAAATGTTTTTATCTTCCTGGGTTTTAGTGGGGCCCCTTTCATCACTCTAAAAAATGTGTGTGACCCACTAGGTACATCTGATGTGGCATGGAGTTTGGTATTGTAATGTAGGACTGTTACTGGCACACATAGACAGCACCTGTATACAAAAAACAGCTAAGTGGTCCTGTATCAAAATCTCATGAAGTTACAGAATTAAATTATTTAGACAAACATTATCACACATAATGTGATCACACTCAGTGTAAAAATACAATTAGAAAGCCACTTGCAATCAAAATAAACAATTAACATACAGCAATTCAACCAGTGTACAATACAGTTTTTCCCCCAATTGTTTAACCAGAAGAGACACACTAAGCTGAAAGCTTGTTTACAGGTGCAACCTGAGAGCATGGGGAAGTTAAGTGACTTGCTCAGAGTCACACAGTATACAAGTGGGGGCTGTGGGATTCAAACCTAGGTCACCAGATTTGCAACTCAGAGCCTTAAACCACTGCGCTATACTGTCTCCCTAAACATTATTATTATTATGGTACAGTGTACACTACTTACCCTTCTGCCTTGTAACTCTCCATCCTTACCCCTCATAGAGAGCCTGGCTGAGCTGGACACACACCTCCTGTCTCCAGAGGGGGGGGTGTACAGAGGTAGGAGAACCTCGAGTGAAGAGGGTGGCTAGTGAAGTGTGGCGAGGTTTGAGCATGCCAAGCATCATCCCCAAGTGCACCATGTGGAACTTGGCCAGTATCCAGCCACCCTCTGTTCTTCCCTACTGCACTGCCACTTGTAACCCAGGTGGCAGTATAGCAGCAGAGACTTACATCCCTCCCTCCACAGTGGAGGACAGTGATGCTCAATCCTCCTTCCCCCAGTGGTTCCCATAAACTCAAACTCTTTCGCCAACTTCAGTTGCTGGTGTCATGAGAGGTAGTGCTACTGTTGCACCAATCGGATGGCCTCTTTGTTGCTTTCTGACATTAGACCCACAGATGCTAGCATCAGCAATGACTGCTCATCTCCCTTCCCCCAAATTAAAGAAGCAAGCCATATTTGGGGGTTCATGTGTGATCCTGGAATCCTACACTGACTTCAACTGGGAGCCAGGTGTATTGCAAAGGTAAAGTAATCAGCTTCCAGGGTTGGTGGGTGCAGGTAATCTGTCATTTGTGCACCCCCTGCTGGTGACCTCAAACAGCATTGACAATGACTTTGAAGTTAGCAGCTCACCCACCCTCTTAGCTTATAGAATGTTGCAGCTGTTCCAACCCTGTTTGTTGAGGTGGGAGGACTCAAAAAGAGGAAACGTGGTGACAATAAAATACACACATGGCCTTCCAACTCCACATGTGGCTTGTTTCCTCTGTGAAAGAAATGGCAGGAGAAAGAACACATTGTTGACCCCTTCAGGGCTTATGGTTAACAGGGAAGTAGTTTTTTTTTTCAGATTTCTCAAAAATATGACCTGGAGAGGATTAAGAACCTTACTTTTAATTTAAAAACGGTATCTTCCCCAGTAATATTAACCATTCTGTTATTCAGTCTTGCAGCCCATGTTTTAGGTCCCTAGTCTTAGAATCAGACTCCCTCAATATAGTTATAAGTGCTAATTAGACTTTCTTAGAATTCCAAAAGTGAATCATTCAGAAAGGTTGGATAGAAGAAAGAAATGCTACTATAAACAAAAAAATGCAGAACTCTGCTAACATGTTTTACAAAAGAAGGCTTGAACATAACTAATGTAAATAAAACACTTGTTCAAAAGCTGCAGTTACAGCATACCACCAAAATGTAGTTATTGCTCCTCCTTTGATCACTGTAGTGTAGCACTTTGTGTTTTATATAGGTTATGCGATATTTATCCAACATACATTGTTCTATAAAATCTGAGCAAGTAATAAACCAGTCTAATCCCATGTAGTATTTCCAAAATAATTTAATCACATGCTTTTAGCTAAACATGAAATACCGTATTTCATCTTGTAGCCACAGCTTCTGAAGGAGGCAGTTTTGAAACAGTGAAATAATCAGCCACTCTACACTCAGATAGCCTACTATAACTCCCTTTGATACTATTTGTACTCATATTATGTGGCATTATGTGGCAGTGTTCTATCTTGTAGTAGGAGACTGTCAGAATATAGTGACCAATAAAAGTAGTCATCTTTCTCCGGTCAGCATTTCCTAGTCGGCACGAATGTGGAGAATGATAGTACATACCGTAATACCAGTATTTTTTCCCTGCCTTCTGTCTGTACTGGGGAAAATGTAAAGGTTGTACCAGGGAAAGTGGAAAGAGCACAGTTAAGTGTCCAGTGAAGGAGGAGACTTTCTCCAGTCTGCATTCTCCTGTTGTCATTTCCTAGTCAGAGTGGACCACTTGGTAGTGGCAACAACAGCACTGTATTATTTATTTATTTAGTTTTTGTTTACCAGGTGAGTACACTAGACAAATCATATGCCTATTTTCAGGTATGACCCGGGAGAGTACAGGAAGAAAAAGAACATACAGAGCACAACCTGACACTAGTAAGGCAGATACACTAAAACAAGAGGAAACGTAGGAGATAACTCAGTTTACAACAGTGGTACAGTCAAATATAATTCAATACTGAGTCATTACGGACGTATATCAAAGCAGTATTTACAGAATGAAAGCAAGAAATTTACACATATACAGTTTTGACACAGGGCAAGTCCATTCAAATCAGCACTGTTCATGGCATTATTTTATTTTACCCTTCCCTGCTCATTAAGTCACAGTACCTTGCTCATTCGCAAAGTTGTCCGACTCATGAGAATATCTAATTTTTTGTTTGGTTTACCTGATGCACCCTAAGTGAGCTGAGAGCACAAAATGGCAAAGGCAACAGAACACAGCCAGAGAATCAAGGAACTGGGGAATTGGGGGAGAGAGCACAGAATGACACAGTATGGAGGATGGCACTCCAATCATTGTTAATTAAAGCCCCCCCCCTCCCCATTTAGAAACCCCAGCAAACTGAAAAATGTAATAGAAGCCATGGCTTCTTAATGGTGAGATACAATATGTGTACAACTGAAAATGTGTACTCTGTAGCCGAAAGGAACACACAATTTTAGGGAGATTTATCATGCAGTTTTCTAACTCCTTTGTAATTGTACCCAAACTGTATGTGCACCTTGGTATGTGTAAGACTCATAGAAACATAGAATTTGATGACAAATAAGGACTGCTTGGCCCATCTAGTCTGCCCATTTCCCTACCTAACGGATAAGCTGCAGATCCTAGTTAACCAACAGCCTACTTCCTCCTACCCACCACTAGAATTGCCTTATGTCTGTCCCATGCATTCTTGAATTCCCCCACTGTTTTTGACTCTATGACCTCCTCAGGAAGGCTGTTCCATGCATCTACAACCCTCTCTGTGAAGAAATACTTCCTCACATTACCTCTGAGCCATCCCTCCCTCTATCTTCAAATTGTGTCTACTTGTTCTTGCACCTCTCTTTTTTGAAAGATGCTACGCTCTTGGACTTTGTTGATTCCCTTGAGGTATTTGAAAGTTTCTATCATGTCCCCCTCTCCCTCCTTTTTTTAAGACAATACATCTTAAGCTCCTTTAGTCTTTCTTCATATGTCTTCTGGTGCAGACCCTGCACCCTTTTGGTTGCCCTCCTCAGGACAGCCTCCACCTAATCTATGTCTTTGTGGAGATGGGGTCCCCCAGCCCTCCTTACTGCCTTCTCACAATGCTGGCCCACCTTTAGGTAGTCTGATATGACTACCCCCAGGTCCCTTTCCATTTTTGTTGTTGTCATTATCTCACCCCCCATTGTGTACTCTTGCCCTGGGTTTTTGTTTTCCAGGTGCATTACTTTGCACTTCTTTGCATTGAATCTAAGCTGCCATGCATTTGACCATTCCTCCAACCTTGCCAAGTCCCTTTTCATCCTTTCCACCCCACCTTGCATATTAACCCTGTTGCAGATCTTTGTGTCATCTGCAAAGAGATGTATTATCCTCATTTCAGTAAGAGCTTTAGCCATTTAAAGTACTGGTATACCCACTACTCATTTCAGTATGTTATTCTATGTGTTGTACCTAATTTGGTAGACAATACCATTTTGTTATGTGTTGTACTCATTTCAGTATGTTTCATGCACTTTTCATCATGTGTTATACACACTCTGCTATGTGTTGTATGCATTTTATATGTATCGTACTCAAAATATAATGTGCAAAACTTATTTTGATGTGTCTTTACCCATTTCAACGTATCATATTAATTTTACCATGTGTTATATACAGAAGGCTGTAATTTTGAAATGAATGGCCTCTCATACTGGATTCAGCTAATATTGCCTGGCATTGTGACAGGGTAGAATAGGACCCTGTCCCATTTGTTTTGGAGAAAGTGTTTAAATGCAAGGATCTGTATTTTTTCCTTTTCTATCTCTTCTGTCTGGTTGCGCAACCAAATTTTCCTGTGAGACCTCGGACTTGATTAACCCAACCAGTCTTGCAATCCTTTGCCTCTCACTGTCTCTCAGTTTTCTCTTGCTGTCTTTCTTCCTTGCATATCTATATCTGCTAATATAAAATATATGAGAATCAATGTATGGAAATGTAGCTAATATTGGGATCACTTTTTCTTTAAGAAAATTGTGTGTTACTGTTGAAATGTATATATTTACAGTATATGGTTAGGGCTTATTATGACTAGAAAGCCGTGGCTTTCAATATCTTGTTGTAGGACAGTTCAAAGGTCAAAAAAGCTGTTGTACTATCGGTCTGACATCACATCGATAGTACAAAACCTTTTTTACCTTGCCCTGCCACTTGATTGGCTCACTCAACACTCTGAGGAGGAAAAAAATTGTGTAGCATGGCAGCCCGATTAAGCGAGTGCCGGTCAGGGGACCCTCTTCGTTTTGACACGGAGAGTCTCATAAGGCTCCATGTCACAAAACTGAATCGCGATTATTTTATTTGTAAACAAAATAGTGATGAGCTAGCAGTATGGGGTGATGCAGAAGTGAGTCGGAGCAGGACAAGCATGAGGGAGCCAGAACAGGAGCAGCACGAGTCGACATAACCAAGGTAACTCTAAACTTGGTGGGAAAAAAATGAAAAAAAGACAAGCCAGGAACCATGTACTATATAAAATAGTGAATGGGTGACCATCCACAACTGTGGCTGTGTTTCTATCTCAGTTGTTGAAGACATCATGGAGACTTCTCAAGCTTCACTCTCGAGGTCTCCATGATGTCATCAACAACTTCGCTGGAAACACAGCCTTGTTGTGGATGGTCACCCATCCTCTATTCTATATATAATTTGAGATAACTGTAAAAAGCTAGAGGATACTTGGGTGCAAATGCCTGAGCCTTTTGCAGTTGCTGTGGGGACCTCAGGAAGTTCTCAATGTTCTAGCAGCTCCTGAAATTTACAAACAAAAGGATGCTTGCAAAGGATGGAGGTTGAAAAGCCTTATAAAACAGCTGAGCTGAGATGAGCTGCAACTAGAGGGATTACAAGAGATGTTATTTTACTTCTGTATATAGTTATTTTGAACAGGTTTATTTTATTTTATGTTACTGCAACTGCAAATAAACACTTTTGTGGAATTTTACAACTGCTCCTGTGTTTTCTCTATACTTCCTGACCTGTGCCTCGACGACAGATAGTGTCAGCCTAAATGGGATTTAAGGCATGCATACCCTAAGATAGGAGATTTATGCGTGGTTACTGAACCCAGTACTAGGGAAGCACAGAGGAAGGTATGGATTCTGCAGCTGAAGTCCAGTCTGAGATTGTAAAGCCAGCACAAGTCATGGAAAAAGAACAGGCAGTGACAGAACCTGAAAGCCTGATGGACTTTTTGAAATGGTGGGCTATACAACAAAAAGAGACTGAGACACAGAAAGGAAAAGAAATTCAGCATTTAGAAGTGCAAAGGAGAGAAGAAATGCAGTGACAGAAGCAACATATGAGAGAAGAGATGCAATGACAGGAACAGTGATGGCTGGATGTCTTACAAGCTATCGAAAGCAGAGGATCCGGCACAGACCCAGAGGAGCAACAAAATGCAAGCAACTTGAAAGCTATTAAACTTACAAAGTTGTGTCCCTCTGATGAAATTGAGGCATACCTGATAACCTTTGAAAGAGTTGCCACAGCCTGCCAGTGGCCAAAGCAGCAATGAGCAATCAGACTGGTACCCTACCTGACAGGGAAAGCCCAGCTTGCCTACAGCAGTATGGCCATTGCACAGTCAGAAAACTATGACCTGGTGAAAAGCAAAATCCTGAAAAGGTACGACATCTCCAGAGAGACCTACAGGCAGAGATTTCAATCTCTGAGGTACAACATGGTTGACAATCCTTGAGAAGTCTTCACCCGACTTCCGAGAACTCCTGATGAAGTGGATCCAACCAGAGAGCAAAACAGTCTCTCAGATCGACACATTTGCCATGGAGCAATTTATCAACATCTTGTCTACAGATGTGCAGCTGTGGGTAAAGGAACACCAACCAGAGAATGGGGAAAAAAACTGTTTCTTTGGCTGAGGACTACCAAATGGCCAGACAGATGCCACAGCAGCGAGGTAACAGCCAAGCACCAGTAAGAAACTCTTTTTTCCCATTTAAATTCCAAGCCTGCTAATAACTCTGGTAGGGTAACAAATCTGTGCCAAAAGATGTTATCTGCTATAACTGTAATAAGCCAGGCCATTTGCAAGAAATTGCCGTAATAAAGAGAGTGGCACTGGAGTAGATTTGTCCATGGCAAACTGGGGCAAGTACCTAACAGATGTGAAGGTGGGGAATAAGACTGTAAAGGGACTCCTTGATTCGGGAAGCAGACAAACCCTAGTGCATGTTAAAGTGCTGGGAAAACACTGTGCAAAGGTACTGGTGTCATCTGCATCCAAGGGGACACTTGATACTTTCCCGCCACCCAAGTGACTCTGACCGTTAAGGGTGTGTCACACCAAATGAAAGTGGGGGTTGTACCAAAGTTACCTGTACCTGTGATTTTTGGAAATGACTTTCCAGGATTTACTGAGTTGATCAAAGAGGGAGTAAGTCCTGGGGTGGGATATTCAGACTGCACCAAAAAGATGTGCAATAGAGGGAGCAGGCACAAGTCTAGTGCACCATGGTGCACCATGGTGCAGTGGGCACGATATTCAAACCATGTGCAGGACAAGGTTCGCCTGCAGAACATGGCTGAATATCGTGCCCGATGTGCCATAGCACAATGAGGGATGTGCAATGGAGCAGGGTTGATGCACAGTAGCACCCCAAGGGATGCGCAGGGACAAAGACAGGAAGCAGCTGAGCAGCAGCCATGGATGTGCCGTGCGCCGAGGGGCATGCACCAGGACAGACAGCTCCCCCCAGGGCAAGGCCCCCATGAGCTTCAGAACCAGATGGGTGCAGGACGGACCACCGGCCCATGTCCCCAAGTACTGAACCAACAGCAGATGTGACCCAGTGGTCCCCACCCACTGGGCAAGGCGCTCCTGCACCGTCCCCCAGCCAACAGAGACCAGAACACAAGGATGGCCAGGCCCCACGCATGCCATGGCACCACACCAATGCCAACCACCCCCAGTACGGTGAGCCCGAGACACCAAGCCCAGAAGCATGACCAAACAGTGCATGACACTGAAGGCATACCCCACCACTGTGCCAAGGCAACCAGTCACCCCAGGGCGCAATGCATATGTACCACATCCCCACCGTGACCGCCCACCGCATGCAGTGACACCGTCCACTGACACCACCACAACCCACACAAGGCCCTCCAGCATTGTCCCCACAGAGGCACAGCAAGGTGGGTAACCCAGCACCAGTACCCGAGGAACCCCGCGTGTGAGAAGGGCCTCCCTGGATGTCACCACCAGTAGGAAGGCACTCCGAACACAGGATCTGAGCACGGTCCGCCACCTATGCACACACCCCATCCCTGCACTGGCCCCACAAAGATACCACAGCACCCTCCTGTGGTGCATGGAGGCATGCACCACACAGGAGACAACACAGAGCACACACAGTGCCCCCCATCCCAGTCCCATGGGTACCCCGTCAAACTGCCACAAAAAGCAGTGCAACGGATGCTGCCATCGCGAAGCCCATGGTGCCGTGTACCTGTGGCCTGCCCATCACCATGGTGCCAGTGAGCCTGCCATCTGGCTGTTGACCCATGTGTCTGGCCACCCTGATGGCAGGCACAGGGGCCTATGACCAGGCCACCGCCTGCATGCAGCCAGACCCCGTGTGACAGCCACCAGACCACAGGCACTACCCCAGTCACCATGGTTTGCATGGAGGGGGCAGACAAAAGCACCGCCCACAGTGGCAACAGGGACAGACATGCAGTAATCCATGGCCAGGATGTCCGCTGCAAGTGCACCATGCCTGGCAGGTGGCAGGTGTGGACTGCCCCTGAAGGCATGCCAGCAGTCAAGCATGTGATGGTGGGGTTGGCACAACTGTGTGTACCACAGTCGCGCATAGCGGTGGTGTAGCTGCAATGGTCACAGCCACACAGGCACGGCACACACTGACAGGGGCAGCTGGGACATGGCACATGCACCCCAGCATGCTGCACACAGGCAAACAGTGCACAGGGCACATCACACAGTCCCCAGATAGAGCCCATTGCCCACACCCACACCCACACCCACACCAGTGGAAGAGCCCCACCAAACACACCCATGGCCAGGCCAGCACCACCCCACAGTAGACATGCACACCACTGCAGCAAGGCTTCATGCGCCCGCTGCAAATCAGAGACCGACATGGACATAGGTATAAAAGTTTATATTATTAAACAACACAACAGCAACAAAAACTATGTACAGATATTTACAGTGGGTGACGGGATGTGTAAGACGCAACATGGGGGAAGGGGAAGGGCAGGGGACAATGGGAAAGACAAAGGTGGGGGACATGGGGTTGTGGGGTACAGTCTGGGGACGGATGGCTTGTAATCAAGCACTGCAGGCCCTACCGGCAGCCCCGGTCCTCTATCTCCTCCCTGTGGTGCCTGTGGTGCCGCCGACGGTCACCCTGTCCATCCTCTCCAGCAGCTCCAGTGTGGCTCAGGTGACCTGCCGGATCTCCTGGAGGGTCCGCTCCATGGCCGCCCAGCGCGGTCCACCTAGGACAAGGGAGCAGAAACAGTATGACTGATTGGCCTGACCAATGCAGCCCACCCAATGTGCACAGCGTGCATCAGTGGCCTGTGCCCCTGGGATGGCATGCAACCACCCACAGTGAGTGCGCCCACATGATCCACCTACCCAGGCACCCACAGTCATGCAAACTGCTGCACACCATCACTGCCCATACACTGCACAGCACCATCCTGGCCGTCCGGCACTGTGGCAATGCAGTGGGAAGGCAGTGGCACAGCCAGGCACCGAGTGCACCCACGGCCCACCTGCGACACCCACCCACATGTGCAGTCCCACAGGACGGTGCGGAGGGCACCGTGGGATGTGCACGGCTGGAGTAGCCATGTGCAAAGGGTTCATGCCTCACCACCACGCATGCAACCCACCATGCACAGGTGTAGAGGGAATCACCGTACTCACCTACATCCCAGTCAGCAGGGCGCTGCTCACCCATGGCACCACCACTGTGCCCTGCCTGCATGGCCACACCTCCGGCATTGTCCTGCCTATGATGCTCCTGGGCCATCTGGGACTTATGGCGGTCCTCCGGGCCTAGGGGGGAAACATGGATAGAGGCACATCAGTACACGGCTGACCCATAGGCCCTCCCACCAGTGCGTGTGCCTGCACAGCTTGTCTGGGCCACGGTGGTTCAGGGTGGTCACGATGCACCCCCACTACTGACAACACAGGTGCTGGCCCCTCCGGTGGCATGGCCTGCCGAACCCTGTGCCCCGAGGACAGTCAGATATGACTAGTGATGGTGAAGGAGCACCTACCTGGCCATGGCATGGCTCCCCGCCGGGTACGTACCTGCAGTCGTCCCAGGCGGTCGGGGTCTCACTGCTGGAGGTCCCTGTAGCAGTGCCAACATTGCTTCCTGGTTCTATGCTCCCAGTGGCCTCCTCAAGACCTTCGTTGACCTCCTGCCACACCTCGGTGTGAGGCCTCAGGAGGGGCACCTGCCCAAACAGGGCACCCACATGGGGCTCCACAAGAGCCACCAGGTTCACCAGCTCAATCGCACTTCACACAGGAGCTCTGGTGCATGGCATCATACAGTCCCTGCTGAGCTCAAAATGGCACCCGATAGTGCACATGTCCCATGTGCTGAGGTAGCACAGTACTGCACTACCCATCGCAATCATGCTGGCACCAGACTGTGCAATAGGGGGAGCAGTCATGCAGCTGCATGGCACCTAGAGGGCAAAGGGCAGCCAAAGCATCAAGGGTCTGTCTGCGCACGGAGCGCTACTGCGCTATTGGGAGGCCCCTGTATGGTGCGTGATAGGGTGCATGTGTGTACCAACATGCAGTGGCCTACTGCACAGAGGTGTCATGGCGCCCACAGCGCACCATGGCATGTGTGCCCATCGGACATACTGTGCATGAGTGCCACAGGCACAGTATTGGCTGTGCGTTGTACTGCCTCCCGCTCACGGGACATGTGCTGCGCTGCTAGCATATGTGTCAGCACCGCGTGCATGCGTGGTGTGGGGCTGATTGCGCAAGTCACAGTGGTGTGCCACAGCCTGAGCATGCTCAACACTATTGCGCAAGGCGCAGTTGAGCGATATTCAGCCCAGGATATGCAAATCAGCTCATGAGCCATTCTACAGTGCATCCACTGCATTTGCATCCCATTACAGTTTCGCATGCCCTCATTTGCATGCGATGCACTATAAAAGCGACATGGAAATGCACAGGCCATGGATCAGTATTGCAGCCTTTGGAGGTAGGTGCCATGCTGTGGAGATGTGGGGACAGTGGTCTGGGAGGGCTGTATGGGTTGGCACAGTCCTTTGTAACACCTGTCCATCTCCCCAGGCACAAGCGTGACCGAACGTGAGGAGGATGAGGAGCAGGGGAGGGTGCGGAAGTGGAGGCCCAACTTCAAAAGGGCAGAATCAGATACCCTGTTTGAGGCCTACCTCGAGAGGGAGCCACTGCTCAGTGGACAGAGGGGCACACCACAGGCCCATGCTGCGGCGTGGGGCATGGTGGGACGTGCGGTCAACCAGCACGGCAGCCACCAGGGTTCCGTACAGGAGTGCAAGAAATAGGTTGGGACGGACAGGAGGAGAATTAAGGACAAGGTGGCTGCCATCAGGGCAGAGCGTACAGCCACTGGTGGGGGCCAGCAGGACGTGCCTCGCCTGGCTCCACTGGAGGAGCAGCTGGCTGGCAGCATGCGGTGTTGTGCCATAGAGGATGTTCCCGGTGGAGCCTTCCAGATGGGCAGCAGCCCATCACTACATGGTAGGACCAGTGCTGGCAGTGTGTGGGAGGCGGGGGGGGCCGGGCTCCTGGACCAGGCAGAGCAACTAACGGTACTGTGATCCTTTATAGCTCCTGAGCATGTGCATGAGTCAGCGGTGGTGGGTGTGTCCACCGAGGGGGCGGCCCTGGAACCGGTGGAGTGCCCATCCACCTCCAAAGGTGTCCAAGGGACCAACTGCCTGCAGTCCTGCACTGCTGTCTGGACTGACGCCTATGGTGTGGGTGCAGATGAGGCCCTGGCTGTGTTCCAGTGTGACGCCAGTCATGGTGTCCTGTGTGTTGAGACACAGATCGGGGCCAACTCCAGCATCGATGATGATGTGACGCACATCCCAGACAGTGATGTTAATGGGTCACAGGGGGATCCCATGAATGGCAGCCACCTAGGCAGCAGTGCGGGCAGTGCTGGCATAGTTGCCTGCCCAACAGCCTTTGTCCTGGCTGTGTCTGCAGCATCCAGTGGGGCAGCACTGGTGTGCGGACATGGTAGTAGTGTTGGTGGTGCCGCTGCAGCCACGCTGGTAGCGCCCAGCTGTCGGTGGCCAGAGGGGCAGCAGCAGCAGCTGGACTATGTTGACGTGGAGATGGGGGCAGGGGGCAGCAGCAGTGCACCACATGATGATTTACCCCAGGATGGCACTGTCGTTCAGTGCCCACCGTCATGGGGCGCTGTGCCGCAGGGCCAGGAACATCTAGGGGGCCAGCATGCTGGCCATGCGGACAACCCCTTGGATGACCGCAGCCATCTACTGCAGGCCTCTGTGGATCAGCAGGTGTGGCTCGTGGATGCGGTGGATGCATTCCATGCGGAGCTGCGCCAGGCAGAGGAACAGTGCAGCAGGGACCATGCCCTCCTCCTGGCAGAGTTGGCCCAGCAGCGGGTAGATGTGACTGTGGCTATCGACAGGCACACCACTGCGGTGGTGACTGCCATGGCTACACTGGCTGACCGGCTGTGTACCCAGCCGCTGCACACCCCGCAGAGTGCAATGTCCACCCCCCATTCTCAGCATCGGGCGACCACTGCCATGTCGATACCGGGTTCAGCTGTGTGCATACCAAGCACGCCTGAAGACACCTGCACAGACATGGTTGCGTTCACACAGCATCACCTCTGGGGGACCATCAGTGCCACCCATGAGGCCACTGGTCAGCCTGTTATGGCTGGCAGCTGTTGGCGGGGCCGCCCATGCATCCGTGGTGACCGTGCTACTGTGCTGCATGACTTACCCTTCCCCCTCCATGATCGCTGTCTGACACAGCCCAGTGTGCACTGTGGTGTTCTGTGTGTACACATGGGTGTGGTGCCCTGTCCTGCTCTCGCATGGTCCCTGTGCACACCCTCCCAGCTGCTGGCCACTGTGGCATGTGCATGATGATGCCAGCATAACACCGACCACCACTGTGCAACGGTGCTCAGCGTCTGAGGCATGCACAGTGCCAGCCACTGGGTGTGGTTGTGTTGGGTCCTGTGTGGGTGTGGGGGGGGCCTGTGGAGCTGTCGGGGGGGGCCTGTGGGGGTGGATGTGCATGTGGCCCTGTGGGCATGGGTTGGGGTATGTGTGCCTGTGTGTGCATGCTGCGTGCTGCTCTGCTGTTCCCTGCCTTGGTGTGCAGGCCCCCGCCCATTCCGATGCCCCTGCTGCTGACTATCCCTGGTGTCCACCCCTGCCTAGCTGTTGGCTGTGCCCTTGCCCTTGGTGCCTGCATGTGGCCCTGTTGACCTACCTGTGCGGTCCAAAGTGCTCCTCTGCAATGGTGTCCTGGTGCTACTGGGCCATCCTAGCCAGCTGGGGATCCCTTCACCCAGGGGGTGGCTGCCCAACACCAGCTGACGCAGTGTCCTCATTGTCCCCACTGCCGTCCCTCTCCTTGACCTCAGCGGCTATCCCACAGTCAGTGGCAATATTGTGCAGGATACAGCAGGCCAGGAATAGCCCATGGGCCTTTGAGGGGCTGTACTGTAGGGCACTGCCTGATGTGTGCAGGCAACGGAACCATGCCTTCAGCAGCCCGAACATCTGCTCGATGATATTCCATGTTGTGGCATGTGCCTCATTGTACTGTTGCTGCGCTGGGGTCATGGGGTGCCAGTATGGTGTGAGCAGACAGGGCCGCAGCGGGTACCCACTGTCACCTGCGTGGAGAGAGTTATTAGCATGGTGGTCTGTGACACTGTGCCACTGGCCTTCTAGGCCATTCCACATGGCACCCCTGCCTGTGCCCCACAACCCCCCCATCTGCACCCTTCGTCAGGTGTGCACTGCGTACCACTCGCTAGACAGTATAGTGGGGATGTCCCAACTCTCGAACCTATGGCACAGGGTAGACTGGTGCCAGATGGAGGCATTGGGTTCTCCCCCAGGGTGCCATGGCACAGACATTGATTATGCACCCCCTGGCATCGCACACCATCTGGCAGTTGACACTCGGGTATCCCTTGCAGCTAATGCATGCCACCCCTTCCAGGCCAGGTGGCATGCAGATGTCAACATGGGTGCAGTCTATGGCCCCAAGCCTGCCAGGCAACCATGCTACCCTGTGGAACTCCTGCATGTTTGCTGTGCACTCCGCCTGTGTGCTGAGAAAATGGATGTACTCCACAGCATGTGGCAGCAGTGCACTGAGGAATTGTGTGAGTAGGTGTGACGCGGCTGACTGGGTTATGCCTGTTAGTGTCCCCTGTTCGTCTCTGGAAGGTGCCTGTGGCAAACAGGCACATGACAGCTGTAATCTTTGTCTCCACGGACAGCACATGGCTCCATCATGTGGGTGCCTGCATCTCCTCACTGCACAGCTCACAGAGCCACCTCAGAATAGCCCAGTTCAGTTGGTACCGACCCACGATCTCAATGTCACTGTACAGCTCGAAGCTGACACGGGCACGGTACAGCCTGTTCTGGTCATACCACTGACAGGACCTTCCACGGCCGTGCCTCCCTTCTGTCTGCCTCCTCACACCCCTCATTACCACCTCCATCTGGAAGGTGGCACTGGCCATGTCTCTAGTTGGTGATCCCCCCCCCCACTTCGGGTGGTTGTCCACCTGGTCCCCCCGGCTGTGTGGTGCTGGTACTGCCCCTGCACTGGGTGCACCCCTGGCATGTCACCACTGTGTGCCATGCCTCTTCCCCACTGCTCTCCTTCCTCTGTGGCATGCTCAGGCCCTCACGCACACACACACTCACACTCACTCACTCACTCACACACACACACACACACACACTCACTCGCACACACCTCCAGTGACCCCCCCTCCACCTCTTGGCCACACCTGCCCCCTGCTTCTTTGTATTAGCTTCCTGCCACTCTGTCTCCACACTCCCCTGCTATGGATCCTCTGTAGCGCAATTATCCTCCCCTCACTTGCTCCCTTTCATATTCGCTCATATCTGCTTTTGTGCAGCTTCCACTTGCTCTGCTATTGCGCACGTCACCTGCTGTTGAATATCGCACTGAGCACATTATTCCTGGTGCCACCCCCTGCACTTGTGCATGCATCCATTACTGTTGCACAGTGGTGCATTAGGTTTTGTACTGCACATCCGATGCCGCTGAATATCACACTTTGGCACATGTCCGCTCTTGCGCGGGTGCATCCCTATTGCGCATGGCACACCTGCTCTGAATATCTCACCCCTGATGTTTCAGCAGCTGTGATAACAATAGTTCAGGCACAGAAACTTTCAGACAGTGGGGACACTTTTCCTTTCAGTGATTTTGATTCGGACTTGTTTGAGCATAGCTCCAAGATCTGGAAATCCAGGAAAGAAAAACAAAGTCTGAAGAAACTATGGCAACAAATGAGTGATGGACATGAAGGGTTAAAATATGAAAATGCTGAAAATAAATTGATAACTGATTGTGATTTTCTTTCAGAGCAAGCTAACGATGTTTCTCTCCAGGGTATTTCATGCAGCTAGGGGTAAAACCAAAACAGGGTCGACCAATGTTTAAAAAATGGAATGGATTACTGTACAGAGTTTGGGTTAAACCTCATACACAGGAACAGACAGAACAATTGGTTATACCACAGAAGTATAGAACAGAATTGTTACAGATAGCACATGATAATCCTATGGCTGGTCACTCAGGGAGGAGATCGCACTCTTGCCAGATTGCTGTATAGATTTTACTGCCTGAGAATTCATGAAGATGTTGCTACATTTTATAATTCTTGTCCTATGTGTCAGAAAATAGCCCCAGTCAGTAGAAAAGACAAGATGCCCATGGTACCCCTACCCTTAATAGATGTGCCTTTTGAGAGAATTGCAATGGGTGTGGTTGGTCCTTTAGACAAAAGTAAAAAGGGTAATAGATGTATATCAGGGTAGTAATGTTGGTGCTACACTGCTTAAAGAGCTGTACAGACAGCTGGGTATCACTGCCATAAGAACCTCCCCCATCACCCTAAGACAGATGGTCTTGTTGAGCATTTTAATCAAACATTAAAACGCATGTTAAAAAGGTTTGAAAAAGGGGAACGGAAAGATTGGGACCATTACATGCCTTACCTACTTTTTGCTTACAGAGACGTGCCACAGGCATCAACAGGGTTTTCGCCATTTGAAATGCTGTATGGTAGGCAGCCAAGAGGGCCACTGGATGTGATAAAAGAAACATGGGAAGATAACCCCACTCAGAAACAATCTATATCTTCTTATATGTGTGCCCTAAGAAAGAAACTGGCAAAATATGTTGACATTGCCCATAGTAATCAGGAAGAGGCTCAAAAGGCAAGGCAAGGCAAAATTTATTTAAAAGACGCCCAATCCCGGAGGCTCTGGGCGCCATACAAGCATTTAAACAAACATATTTAACATAAAAAGAATATAAATTCACATATAAATACAAATCAATACAAAATTTTTTAAAACCTAACAATAAATCCATCTTTAAATGTTAAATGCCTTAGAGTAGAAGAAAGTCTTAAGCTGGGCCTTAAAAACATCCACCGATGAAGCCTCTCTGACCATAGTCGGTAAAATTCCACAGAACTGGGCTGCGGCACTGAGCTCTCTCGCGGCTGTTTTCAGCCTAGTTCTGGGAATGGTCAGTAGGCATTCATTGGATGAACGAACAGAGCGCGAGGAGAGGGCAGGTGACAGAAGGTCTAACAGGTAGCCAGGGCCCTGTCCATGTAGGGCCTTATAGGTGAGAAGATCCACCTTAAAGAGGACATTCCACCTGACCGGCAGCCAGTGCAATTCACGCAGAACTGGTGTAATGTGACAAAACTTTTGCTGCCCTGTCAACAGTCGGGCAGCTGCATTTTGCACCAGCTGTAATCTTCGTAGAGATCCTCCCGTGACCCCGAGATAGAGCGCATTACAGTAATCAAGCCTAGATGTGACTAAGGCATGTATCAAAGTAGAGAGGTCCAGAGACGGAACAAGGGGTTTAATTCTGGCAATGTTTCTGAGATGGTAAAAACAGGTACGAACCACAGAGGATATTTGATCCTCCATGGTTAAATCTCTGTCTAGAATCACGCCAAGATCACGCGCCGAGAGGAGGCCTTCAATGGCACAGACCCTAGGACAAGCCCGGTTTCTGTGTCAGAGGCCATCCTATCACGAACTCTGTTCGACTCCACTACTAATACCTCCGTCTTATCAGGGTTCAGCCCCGCCAACCAGCTGGAGGCCATCCAGTGATTAAACTCGGCCAGACAGATGTGAAATCGTCCACTGCATTGGATGTTCCTGGGGCAAAGGAAAATATAGCTGAGTATCATCGGCATAGCAATGAAAACCAGCCATACTTCCTAATGATCCCGCCTGAGGCAGCATATACACTGCGAACAACATTGGAGCCAATACTGATCCCTGAGGAACTCCACAGAAAGCAAACTGGGTATAGATGAGAAATTCCCATCATAACCTGCTGTCTCCTGTTAGTAAGAAAGGACTCAAACCATTTGATAACATTACCGGTGAGTCCACATAGATCCCAAGGTGAGCAAGCAGCACACAATGGTCCACAGTGTCAAAAGCTGATGAGAGATCAAGGAGAACAAGAATTGTCTTGTCTCCTCGATCTCTAACCCTGATAGGTCATTCTGCACCGAACAAGTGCAGTTTCAGTACTGTGTCTGGCACGAAAAGCCGACTGGAAAGGTTCATACAACTCGTGAGAACTGAGGTGTTCTTCCAATTGAGCGCTACCACTTTCTCAATAACCTTCCTAAAATGGAAGGTTAGAGATTGGACGTAATTTGCCATGATCTCCGGGTCCAAAGATGGCTTCTTTAAGAGGGGTCTTACCAGAGCATCCTTCAAGGCATCCGAAAAACACCCTCAGACAGGGAACACCAGACACCGGTAAAACACTGGTTAACAGAGCCAACGATCTCATTAAGAAACGCGTTGGCACTGGGTCCAGTTCACAAAAGGTGTGCCTCACATTGGTTACCACCTCAATAACCTCACTATCCTCCACTGGTCAAAACCAGCAGAAGGTATAATATAACCATGGGGTAAAAGAAAAGGTTTTTGAACCAGGTGAAAAGGTTTTGCAACTGTTACCCACAACAGAAAACAAGCAGTTAATGAAGTGGCAAGGACCTTATAAGGTTCTTAGATGTACTGGCACTGTTAACTATGAGACTGAGACCCCTGACAAGAAAAATCCTTCTAAGATATACCATGCTGACTTCCTCAAGAAATGGGTTGAAAAAATGCTGAAAGCTGCCTTGCTAGTTTTACCAGAAACTGATAAGGAAGATATTGAAGTAGTTTATGATAGACTAGAACAAACTGTAAATGTTGATGCTGTAAAGGTGACTTTTTCCTTAACCTCAGAACAAACTGTAGATATTTGTAATGTGCTAAAGACATTTAACAGTACTTTTACCATGGTACCAGTCCGAGCAAAAGGGGTTGAGCACATAATAGTGACAAAGAATGCTCGTCCTGTTAGGCAACAGTCATACAGGTTGCCAGAGAGGTTAAAAGCTGATGTGGTTAAGGAAATACAAAAAAATGAAGGAACTGGGTATCATACAGGAGTCGAGGAGTGCTTGGTCATCTCCCATGGTAATTGTAAACAAAAAAGAAGTGGGTGTTAGAATCTGCCTTGATTTCGAGAAACTTAATCAAGTGTTAGAATTGACAGTTGTCCTATGCCCAGAATAGATGATTTGGTGGATAGGCTGGGGAGTGCAAATTATATCAGTACCCTCGATCTCACCAAGGGTTACTGGCAAATACCTTTACCTAAAGAATCCAGAGCTAAAACAGCTTTTGCCCCCTATAGGATTCTATCAGTTCATGCCCTTTGGTTTACATGGTGCGCCAGCTACATTCCAGCGGTACATGTATTGTATCTCCCCACACTGGTTATTGTGCTGTGTACTTGGATGATGTCATGGTGTACAGTCCTGACTGGAAAAGCCACCTGGAACACCTACGAGCAGTTATCCATGCTATCAGAAATGCAGGTCTGACAATTAATCCTACTAAATGTGCATTGGGCATGCAGAAAACCAGATATTTGGGCTATGTGTTGGGAAATACAGAAGTAAAACCAGAGATTTCTAAAATAGAAGCTGTAGCTAACAGCCCTGTACCTAAAACAAACAAACATGTCAGGTCATGTTTAGGGCGGGCTGGTTATTATTGGAGATCTGTTCCCAACTTTGCTGAGTTAGCCACTCCCCTCACTGAACTCACAAAGAAACGGTGCCCAAATAATGTGAAATGGACCCCAGCGTGTGACAAAGCTTTTCAAGCCATAAAGGCTGCATTATGTTCAGCACCTGTTTTAAGAAGCCCAGACTTTGAGAAACCATTTCTGCTACAAACAGATGCATCCAAGGTAGGCCTAGGTGCAGTTCTATGCCAAGATATAGATGGGAAAGAACATCCTATTCTGTATATAAGTAGGAAAATGCACGACAGAGAAAGAAGGTACTCCACTTTCAAAAAGCAGCAAAGTGGTCAATGGAGTCCCTGAAATTTTATTTACTAGGAACTGGTTTTGTTCTTGTAACTGATCACAGTCCTTTATATTGGCTTAACCAGATGAAAGATAAAAATTCCATAATCACATGGTGGTACCTGGCACTGCAGCCATTTAAATTCTTTGTGATTCACAAATCTGGTAAAGAGAATAATAATGCTGATTTTCTGTCAAGGCGTGGATCAGGAATTGAGGGTTCTGATGGTTGAAAAAAACAACTAATGTATTGGTTTGAACTGTACTTTTTGCTGTACTGTTAAAAAAAAAAATGGCTGCAAATGTGCTTAATGTCTGAATGCAACAAATGTTATTAGAAAATAAAGAGTTTTGGAAACCTATATAATAAAACAGGTTCCCACCTAAAGAGGGGGTATATGTGATAGGGTAGAATATGACCCTGTCCCATTTGTTTTGGAGAAAGTGTTTAAATGCAAGGATCTGTATTCTTTCCTTTTCTGTCTCTTCTGTTGGCTGCGCAACCAAATTTTCCTGAGAGACCTCGGACTTGATCAACCCGACCAGTCTCACAATCCTTTGCCTCTCACTGACTCTCAGTTTTCTCTTGCTGTCTTTCTTCCTTGTATATATATATATCTGCTAATATAAGATATGTGAGAATTAATGTATGGAAATATAGCTGATATTGGGATCACTTTTCTTTAGAAAATTGTGTTACTGTTGAAATGTATATATTTATAATTTGAGATAACTGTAAAAAGCTAGAGGTTACTTGGGAGCAAATGCCTGATTCTTTTGCAGTTGCTGTGGGGCTTCAGGAAGTTCTCAATGTTCTAGCAGCTCCTGAAGTTTACAAAGGACCGGTTGCTTGCAAAGGATGGGGGTTGACAAGCCTTATAAAACAGCTGAGCTGAGCTGCAGCTAGAGGGATTACAAGAGATTTTATTTTGTTTCTGTATATAGTTATTTTGAACAGGTTTATTTTATTTTATGTTACTGCCACTACAAATAAACACTTTTATGGAATTTTACAACTGTTCCTGGGTTTCCTCTATGCTTCCTGACCTGTGCCTCGATGACAGGCATCAATATAAGCATTTTATGTCTGTCAGTATAAGCCATTGATTTATTTTCAGCTTCAGTGTTTTATCACTAATGTTCTTTATTAGAATGTATGATGTGATACGATAGTTACAATTTTACAGAGTGTTTTTTCTCAGATTCCAAATCTATCATGCCTAAATCAGGAAACAGAATCTCTGTCCCAGCCCAGATACTTTATACATACGTGTTTCCTTTACAGCTGCATATATCCTGAGCCTTCTTCTGTATATCAAGGTATTTCCTTAATGAGCAAAGTTCTTTCCCATTGGGAAGATAACTATCAGTGTTCATTATATCCACTTATTGTTAAAAATCTGCAGTGTCACCATGTGTGTTGGCTTCCCTATTTGGTTTATCTCAGTCACCATGCCCCACTATGTCTCCATGGTTGAAGACAATTTTTAACTACTTTCTAATAATATAGTCATTTGCTGTAGTGACCAGGATAAACA
Organism: Neoceratodus forsteri; assembly: GCA_016271365.2. NCBI lineage: Eukaryota > Metazoa > Chordata > Ceratodontiformes > Ceratodontidae > Neoceratodus > Neoceratodus forsteri. The sequence continues at coordinate 583,169,970 of CM028131.1, forward strand.
GTAGATATCTAAAAAGACAAAGAACTTCTGCATAAAAGCAACAAGGCATGTTTACCTGAAAAAGACATTGGCAACAAAGTCAGATTTCAAAGAAAAACAGAATCACACATACCCCAATAGTGCAAAGCTTCATGGGTTGCATGTGCAAATCACTATGAAAATTTAGACTGATTTTGCTTTAAGCAGGATTTAGGAGTGCATGGTGTTAAGTGGCCTCTCACAGTTTCTCACAATTTGCGGAGGCTGAGAAAAGAAGACATAGGCGTGGTTTGTCCGTCTTAAGACTCATTGGTGTGCTGCATCTGTATCTCAGTCCAGGGGAACATGAACCAGCCCTTATATGGTCTTACGGGTTTGGGTTATGGTGAGCCTAAAATAAGAAAGCAATCTATGGTTCATTTTCCCTTGGGTTGAGATACAGATGAGGCACACTGCTAAGTCCCAAGAAGAGTGAAACGCATGTCTGTACCTTCTGTTTTCAGCCTTTGCAGATTGTGTGAGAGGCCCTTTGGCACCAGGAATTCCTGCATAAAGCAGAACCAATCTAAATTTTCATGGTGACTTGCATCCCATGGTGCTTTGCATTATTGGTGCATGTGTGATTCTGTAGAAAATAGATCAATACTGAACAATATTTATGTTGTGTAGAGACTACCGACAAGATTCTGTAGGAACAAGTTTATTTTATTTCCTAAAATCTCTAGCACATTTTCCACCAGTTTCTCCCAGTACTTTCTGAGCTTACTACATGCACATAATATGCATATATCATCAACATTCTCCATGTCACAGTTTCTCCTGCATTTTGCAGAATACATCATATTATACTTTCTCAATATAATTGGTATTTAAAAAAAATCTGGTGACAGCTTTTCAAGAAAAATCTGTACACACTTGATTTTCTGGTACGGTGAACATTAGTCCAAATCAGTCTTCCACTGTTTAACATAAAATGATTTTTCAAAGAGCTAATACACACTTGAGAACTAACTTTGTAAAGCAATTAGCTGTTATTTTTTTATCTTTTTGCATCTGAATTATATTGTTTTCTTTTTTTTTTTTTTTGCTCATTGGAAGATTTTCTACCAGACAGAATTAGGTGTGTATGTGTGGAGTAGCACTCTGCCTGGAGGAGGATGTGTCTAGTTCTGCTCCACTTAATACCATATCAGCAGTGTGACCACACTTTCTGTGACATCACAAATGATCAAGAAGAGTCACCGTAGGGATCATAATAGAACACTGAACTGCTAACTCTGACAACTCTGTGTATGAACTGCAGCCGTTTTTGAAAATGCAGAGGAATGAACATTTCCATAGGCACATTTCGGGGGGGGGGGATGTGGCCATGGGAATTCTTAGTCATTGCCCTTATGTAGGATGTCTGCCAGTTCATACAGTATATTAATTGGATCAGAAAGTTGCATGACCAGCACTCTGGTGTTCTCCAGATCTTTGTGAGAGCTGCTCAGCTTCTGCCAGATGGGTCACAAGTGATTTCACAATGACTGAGGTCACAATTCTGATGATATATGAAGGGAAGTAGCACTAGATATGTCAGCTACCAGGGAAAGTGGTGTTCTGTGTATCACACTTGATGCTACTTGGTAGATAACCTTCTAATTTACAAAAGAAAATGCACTTCAGAAATGAAACAACTGGCTACTCAAACAAATAATACCATTTCTTGTCTGTTGTTTTTGTTGATACTAGCTCTCCATTGCTCCTTCAGATAGATGCATATCACTTGAGGTTTTGGATAATTTGTGTGCTGTTTCTTTTTTTTTTTTTTTTTGCACTTTCTTTTTATCCCACCTTACTACCCATTCACCCCACTCCTTCAGACTTGATCACCCTGACAATTCTACCACAGAGTCTGCCCCTAGAGTGTTGGCCTTCCTCCCCTTACCTTCCTCCTTCTGAAGCTCCTGCACACATTGGAGTCTGCCCGTGGTAGTTAGTCCAGGATTAGGTCAGTCATCATCGTGGGGTAGAGCAGGATTTTTTCCTCATTTTTCTCCCTCTTGGGTCCCACTACCCCTGAGGGCATCGGCACGCAGGACTAACATCCAGGCAGATGACATGCTGATGCATGTCATTGCCAAGTGCCCAGAACGTCCTCCCCTGCCCGGTTCTGAAGAACCGCCTGTGCTCCAATACCCGTGCTTCCACAGTCACCGTTGCATCAGGTGCTCAAGGCACCCCAGAAACCCACCCCTGGAGGATGAGAGCATCCGTTGGGACACTCGATTCTCCTCCACCCCTCTGACCCCCGACAGCCTGAGTCCGTTCCCAAACCCAGGTTGCTGGCGTGGCACCCAGCGCCTCAACCCTCAGTGCCATTGGGACAGTCGTCTACTGTTTCTTTAAGTCTAATTGTTAGATGCCTTGTAGAGTTCTATTTTATCAGTTTTATGAATACTAAGGGTTGCAAAATAATTATTGCTTTACTCTTTTTTTCCAGTGTTGCTGTGTTAATAATTGGCCTCGTATGTAGAAACATCCTGTCTTCCCAGTCTAAATTAAGTGTTTGTTAAGTCTGAGATTTAATATTTAATAAAAGTCAAAAAAATCTGATATGAAAGCTCAGGTATTCTAAAGTTACAGATTCAGAAACATACAAAATCAAGAGCAGAGTAAGCAACCTCCTCAAATGAACAAAATTCATAGGTATTCTCATTTTAGAACAAGCCTACTCTTATTAAATCTGGACCGTTATTCATTTTCACCAGCAGTATCATCTTCCCCTAAGGGTTTTTAAATTGGAAAATAACTTGTTGGCACCTCTGGTATCCATTACTAAAGAGTTTAATGTACTCTGTAAAACCTGTTTTAATTCTGGTGCCATTAACAATTTTACTCTCTGCATGTGTCTTCCTGATTCAGCACTAACAGAACCTATGTTTCTCAGCAAGTTCAAGTGATATTATATTATTCAGATATAAATTCTGCTGGTGTTCCAGATGGCATTTCAGCTCAGATGTTAAAAGGCAGTTACATTCATAGCTCCCTGTTTTGCGTGTATTTTAATATATCCCAAATGCATGGCTGTGTTATAGCTACTATACATGGAAACATAGATTGCACTATATGTAAATCAGTTAAAATATATCCTGTCTCTAACTACTGCATCTGATCATTGCTAGTCTACTCAGGTGTGTAGTTTGAGTGGAACTTTTTGTATGTTTAATTAAGTTCAGTCATTTCCCCTAAGCACTAACAGAAGTGCATAGGATGTTTTATTTTCAGATCCTCATACCTGCTGCAAAACAACCCAGAGGCGATGGCTCTGCCCAGCGGCTGGATCAGCTTCTGCCTGACTCCTTGCCAGAGCCCCCTCTTCCTGTTCTTGATGAAGAGGTGGTGGTTGGAGGTCATGCTCCCTCCATCTCAATCAATGGAGAACCATCACTTTAGATGCTTGGATTCTTCAGATTATACAAAGGGGTCACACTCTTCACGCTTCTGGAACAGCCCCCATAGACTCCTCCGATACCCTCCACCTACCTGTCAGCCATGCCATGGTTCTTCAGGAGGAGGTACAGTCCCTTCTGTGCAAGAGGGCCATCAAGCCAGTGCCCAGGTGGCAGAGGAACAGGATATTCTACTCCAGGTTTTTCCTGGCCCTCAAAAGAACTGGAGATCTGAGGCCTGCTTTGGATCTCAAAGACCCCATCCTTTGTATCTAGTACAAAAAATTCTGCATAGTCACTTTTCCAGGTCTACTGCCCCTGCTCAGGCAGGGTGACTGACTGTGCTCCCTAGATATGCAGGACGCTTACCTGCATATTTTGGTTTGTCTTCCACACAGGCGGTTTCTCCGGTTTCTTTTTCAGGGCGAACATTACCAATTTAGAGTCTTGCCCTTTGGCTTATCTTCTGCGCCATGGGTTTTTCAAAATGTATCTATTCATTATTTATTTATATTCACATCGGAATTACAACCCTTTGAGTCATGGACTAATTTCCAAAGGCTCCACGTCATTTAGCAGAGTATACAGAGGACAGACAGAAAATTCGGTAACAGACAATACATGAAATAGAGGCTTGGTTACAGACTTCATGTAATGTATAGGAAGATTCGACAATATAAGATTAATTGAAGACATTATCTTACACAGTGGATTAAAACAAATGTATGGTGCGCAAATAAGAAAACAGGCAGCAGATAGTCATATATTAATCACCAATGTGTACATTTACTGTTATGCCATAAAAAAACAGTTGTCACAGGCAATACCAAGTGAGCCTGCTGACAACTATTTCTCTTTATAAGATTACATTGGTGTTTAATATATGATTGTCTGCTGCCTGTTTTCTTATTTGCATACCATACATTTTTTAATTTGCTAATTGCGGGGGCTGTCCACCCTCATTATGGTGCAGCAAATGGCCAAGTCTGCTGAAGCGCCTTGAAAAGCTTTTTTGTTTTCTTACACAGTGAAAACTGCGGTCCTATGCAAGTAGTAGCTAGGCAGTTAACATTGTGCAGGTACAGAATTCTGGCAATCTACAGGGATGCTGTCTCGCAAGAGACATTGTCAAGGTGGAGATTAGCTTCAAACTTTATAGGAAGTAGGGTACCCAGGGGACTAGGATCTTGCCAATTGAGTGCACGCTCATCTGCGAGTGGAGAGAATGTGATTCCTAAGTGTGACCTTGAAAGGGCCTATTTTAGAGAGGGCGGAGATTGAGGAGGGAAGGGCGTTGTACCAGGAAGGGGCCCTGTAACAGAAGGATCTTTGGGCAAGTGACATCCTAACCCTGGGAACCTGTGTAGCAGTCTTGTAGGCACTGTGAGTGGAGACAGAGGGGGTAGCAGGGAGAAGTGATGTGGACACCCTGGGGGGGAAGAGACCAAGGAGTATTTTTTTTGCCAGGAAGCAGGACTGATAGTGTAGTCTCTCCTCAAAAGTGAGTACATTGGCTAAGGAGTATAGAGTACATGTATGGGTCTGCTTATTGGCACCAGACAGGAGCTGACAGGGCTTGTTAATGGACATTTGGATTGTTGAGAGCGGTGGCATTAAGAACCTTACCTGACAGGTGCTGGGCAGGGCATTTAGATAAGGACTAAAGAGAAGTGGGCCCAGAATAGAGCCCTGGGGGACTCCAGAGAGGACTGGACAGGTGCTGGAGAGGGTGCACATATTTTAACTCATTGGGACCTTGAAGAGAGGTAGCAGGAGAACCAGGAGAGGGGTCCTTGAGAGAAACTAAGTTGTAGCACTGAATCCAGTAGGAGGGAGTGGCTGACCATATCAAAGGCCTTGGAGAGGTCAATGAAGATGGCTTCAGCTAGATGGCGCTTGTCTAGGGCTGAGTGAAGGAAGTTGGAGAATTCCATGAGGGCTGTGATGGTACTATGGCCTGATTGGAAGCCATACTGCTCCCTGCATAGTAGGCCATGGGTGGCCAGGTACTCTGTGAGTTGGTTGGCAACTATTTTTTCCAAGGCTTTGGAGAGCGGAGGGAGGATGGAGACCGGCCGATAGTTACTAGGAGAGAAGCTATCCCCTCCTTTGAGTATGGGTGTGATGACCACCATTTTTCAGGTGGTTGGGAACTGTTCAAGACACAGAGAGTGGTTGAGTAGGTCTGTGAGCAGGACGAGCACCGAGTCGAGGACCAGTCGAAGAAGCCTCTTGTTTAGAGAGTCGTTACAGGGGCTGGTGCCACTGAGGGCTTTAGTCAGGTAAGGCTTGGCTTCCTGTAGAGTAATGGCATGCAGGTAGAATGGTGGGCGATGGAGTGTCTGTGATGGGAAGGGGGGAATTGAGTTGCAGACGTTGCTGGGGAGGACTGCACTGAGGTCAGAAAAGGCAGTGTTTAGGCAGTCAGCGATGCTTTGGGGGGGTCAGAGGAGATGATGCCATTAATGTTAAGTTGGGACAGGGGTGGAGAGCGCAATTTCCCATTTAGTTCTTTTATATTGTCCCAGAACTTATGGGCTGTCCCCCAGGAGGAGGCCAGGGTGGATCTATAGTATTCAGTCTTGGCCTTTCGAATGGCCCAGGTACATCTGTTTCACTCAGCATTATAGGCCTGTCTATCCGCTGGCTTACCAGAGGCAGTGGCTCTGTGCCAGAGGTTATTACTTAGCCGTAGTTGTTGAAGAAGTGAAGGAGTGACCCAAGGCACATTACGTTTCTTGGTATGGGTTTAGACAAATGGGGCAAAGATGTCTCAGGCCTTGTTAATGAGCAGGAGAAGTAGTTGAGGGCCACATCAACATTTGGGACCAAGTTTATAGGGGACCAATCCCAATGGGCTAGGTAGTGTTTGAGTTTACTGAGATTACCAGGGCATAGGTGCCAGTTGGAAACTACACTGGGCACTGGTTTGGGTAGCTGACATCACCAGGTGAAGAGTATTGGCGAGTGGTCACTCAGAGAGTTAGGGTGGACCACAGTGTCCACAGTTCTGTGGGGGCAGTTGGTGAGAAGAATGTCCAGTAGGGTGTGTGTGCCATTGGAAGGGTTTGACCTGGTGGGCTGGGTTACCAATTGGGTGAGGTCCAAGGTTGGGAAAGTGTCCTTGGCAGAAGCTGCCAAGTTGGAGAGCCAGTTAACATTGAGATCACACACCATTATCTGGTCAACCTTGTGTGGGAGGTTGGAGAGGTATTCAGAGAGTGAGAGGATCACAGGAGTTTGATTCTGCGGTGGGAGATAGGCCACAGTGATAATAAGAGGAGTCCTGGACGGGTCAGGAGTGATTTTAAGTGAGAGGGCATGGGCGCCTTGGTCTAGCTTAGGGGTGGGAAGGGCATGGCCCAGCAAGGCGTCATGCACGTAGAAGGCACACCCACCACCATGCTTACCCACTCTATCCTCCCTGAAGAGGGAGTAGCCAGGGAAGGTAACATAGGAGTCAGGAGTCAATTTAGAAAGCCAGATTTCCACCAGAGCCAGCACGTCTGGTTGATGCAGCACTAACCAGCACTGAAGGGCTGCGGCTTTCTTCAGGAGGTTACAGATGTTCATGGAAGCGATGCTTAACCCCGAGGTTGGGGTGGTCTGTGGCTGATTGGTGATAGTGGGGCCTGGGTTGGGATGGATTTTACCAGACAGCATGAGAAGTAATTAGATTATCCTGAAAAGAGCGGTGAAGTGTCTATTGTTTGCTGAGTGACTAAGTCTCTGTCACTAAGCCTACCAAAATTGGTCCCTTTAAAGTCACTCTCTGTAACCACATCTTTGGCACCCGAAGCTGTAGTTGCCCTTAATCAACCTAACGTTGGGGTCCCTCCCAGTTTCTTACCCATAGCCTTGACAATGTCCGTTGGACTGCCTCCCCCCCCTTTCTTTTTTCTTTTTTTTATACGATTGCTATTTACTGCATTTAACTTTATCCCATAAACCATTGTTATATTGTGTTCTTTTTGTTATCTGTATTGCACCTGTATGTTACCACTGTTGTATCTCACACTGTAACCATGTCTACCCTCCCTGCGATGAGGTGCCTTTGTAAATGAGTCCCTGACTCAAAGGTTGTAAATCCGACTTTCAAAAAAAAGAAAAAAGTACGTGGACTTCTTAGGTAGTGAGCAAGGAATAGGCAGAGAATGGAGGGCTGAAATGGTGAGATAGAGTGAGGTGCAAGGGAGGTGGAGGGAGAGCAGTTCTAGGGGGAGGTGAGCTGGGGGTGTAGGGGGCAGAGGGGTAGTCAGGGTGGGGGAGTCGGGGGTTCATCAGACATGTTAAAAATGGGGGATGTTGGTGGGCACATGTGGGGAATAAGAATTGACAGTAGCAACAGTAGAGCCAGACTGGATGGGCAAATAGAGGTGACCACGGTTGGTAGTGGGCGTTGGTCTTGCGACAAGTATAGGGCTGAGAGGATCCCTACCAGAAATGAAGCAGCCATGATGATACAGCGGTAGGGCTGCGGACTTTGGCACAGATGGTACAAGGTTCAAATCCTGGGGTGGGATGCTTGAGATGCCTAATCCAGGGGCCTGGGAGGTAGCGAAAGAGCCTGGTAAATCAAGGGTGCGGAAGGCAAAAAAAGGGTCACAACAGTGACTCCTAGTGGCCACTTAGGGAGTGGGGCTAGTGGCTGAGTGGTGGTACAGGAGGGGGTGAAGGAGATGGGAGGTGGGAGGTAGAGAACGTGAGTGGAGGGAGCAGTGAAAGAGGAGTGGGAATCAGAGAGAGTGGGCCTAGTATAGAGAGTCTGGCAGTGTAGTGGAGGAGAGGCAGGTAGACAGGAGGCCGGTGAGCAGTAGCTGCTGCCCTTCAGTGAGAAGTCCTGTACATCTTCCCCTTTCTGGATTACTGGCTTCTCAAAGCTCCATCCCGAGCTCAGCTCCTCCAGACCCTGGTGAGGACCCTCTGGCTCTGTCACTTCCTGAGCATCACTGTCAACCTGCCCTGGTCCATCTTTACTCTGTCCCAGAGGCTGCAGTATATAGGGACAGTCCAGGACTCAGCTAAGGGGAAAAGCCTTCCTGCCTCAGGGCCAGGTGGAGTGCCTCATTTCCCAGGCTTAGGAGGTGGCCCAGAGCTGTTATGCTTTGTTGAGGGTGTAGTTGAGGCTTCTAGGTCTCATGACTGCAGCCATTGCCGTGGTTCCAGAGCGCACATGTGGGTGCTCCAGTGGACCCTTCAAGTGCAGTGGGACCAATGCCTGGATGAGCTGGAGCAGCTGCTGGTGATCTCCTCTCTGGTCCACAGGGTTTTCCAGTGGTAGATGGATCCCCAAAACCTATTAAGTTTAAGAGGGGTCCCATTCCTGATCTCCTCTCCCCAGCAGATTCCCATCATGGATGCCTCCAGGTTGGGATGCTCACCTGGGTTTCTTCCAGACTCAGGGGATGTAGTCCCAGATCGAGACATTCGTCCACATAAACACCTCAAGATGTGGGTGGTCCTGTATGCCATACAGGCTTTCCACAACCACCTCTTTCTGAGTCAGTTGTTGATCCAGTCAGACAATCTCAGTGTTGTCTACTACATCAGCAAATGGGGGATTGCATTCATACCCCTTGAGCAATGAGGCCATAAGAGTCTGGTACTGGGCACTGAACCACAGCCTGGACCTCTCAGGAGTCCATGTTTCAGGTATGCTGAACACCCTGGTGGATAGTCTCAGCAGGTCTCAGTCCAGGATGCATATGAACATATGAAATTTGCCAGCAGAAAAACGCCATTTGGTCTATTGAGTCTGCTTGATTTTGCAGCTAGCAGCCCTATTCTGCAGCTGCCCCTCCCTTCTCACCCCTCTCCCTTTATCCTCCCTCTTGCACCCCCTTTTGAAGCAGCCCACTGTTTTATAGGCTACCTCCTCTTCTGGTAACACGTTCCACCCTGCCACTACAATCTCTGTAAAAAAGTGTCTCCTCATTTCCCTCCTGAACCTTGCCCCCCTCCAATCTCATGTCATGGCCTTGAGTGTCCTTCCCCACCCTTACCCTGAATAGCCCCTCTGTACCAGTCTTGTTTATCCCAATCGTGTACTTAAATGTCTCGGTCATATCCCCTCTGTCCCTCCTCTCCTCCAGAAAGTACATGTTCAACTCCTTTAGCCTACTCTCATACAGTAAGTTCCCCAGTCCCTGGATCATCTTAGTTGCTCTGCGCTGCACCTCTTCCAGTAATTTAATGTCCCTTTTCAGGTGCAGGCACCAGTACTACACGCAGTATTCAAGATGAGGTCTAACTAATGATCTATACAATGGCAGAATCACCTCCCCCCTCCTGGACATTATTCCCCTTGCGATGCAACCCAGCATTTTGTTGTCCCTTGCTGCTGCCTTCCCACACTGTGCCGAGTTGTTCATTGATCCCATGATGACCCCCCCCCCAGATCTTTCTCCTCCTCATTCTCCGTCAGCTGCACTCCCCCCAGTTGGTAGTTTGTCCTTGGATTTTTTTCCCCAAAATGCAGTACCTTACACTTTTTGGCATTGAACCTCAGCTGTGAAGTGTCTGATCAAGACTCCAGCTTTTTCAGATCTTCCTGCAAACTCTGCCACCCTTCTATGTCATCCACCACTGCCCCTATCTTGGTGTCATTGGCAAGCAGGCTGATCCTGCTCTTGATGCCCATGGAAATGTCTGCAATAAATATCCCAAATAACATTGGCCCCAGCATCGAGCCCTGTGGAACCCCACTCGTTACTGCCCTTCGGGATGAGAGTTCCCCTTCCACCACCACCCTCTGCTGTGCCTTCCCTGCAGTCAGTTTGTCACCCATCCCACCATTTTTGCTCCCGCCTGTGCCTTCAAGTTTTATTCCAAATCTCCCATGTGGCACCAAATTGAATGCCTTGCTGAAGTCCAGGCACAGGATATCCACTGCATGACCTTTGTCCATCTGCCTATTTACCCAATCATTGTAATCTACCAGGTTGGTTTGGCAAGATCTGTCTGCCTGCATGAATGGGAGCTTCTCTCATCTGTCACAGAAGAGCTGTTCAACAGATGGGGTCATCCAAAGTTGGACCTTTTTGCATCCCCACTCAATGCAAAACTGCCTAGTTTCTGCTTGCTAGATCCAGGGCCTGGAGTTTTCTGGGGAGCTATGTTGTGCCTCTTCTGGAATGGGAAGTTCCTTTATGCCTTCCCTCTGATTCAGAGAGTTCTACTCAAATTACAAATGGAGTATGCCAGCATGATCCTGGTCACAGCTTACTGACCATGGCAGATATCAGGGTTTTAAATAATTGATTAGCAGTTTTTTTCTTGGGACAATGCTAACTGTACAGAAAGTATTTATATAGATTTTCTAGAAGTGTTATGTTTGTTAAACACAGTGAGGCAAGTGCTATGCATTTTCACAATGTTTTAGCACTTTTGTGAGCAAAACGCTAATCAATTTTTGGAGTTAAATAAAACCCTGGATATGGTTTCCATTTCTGCAGCAATTAGCAGAGGAACATCTGGTGTCTTTACCCTTTTGCAGGGATCAGCTGACACAGGCTCAGGGGACCCTGGTCCATCCCAATCTCAAGTCCCTGCATCTGCATGCCTGGCTCCTGAGGACATAGCAATCACCCAGTTTGCAGTATCTCAGAGGTTTGCGGGAGTCCTTGTGGTGGCTTGGAAGCCCTTCACTAGAGCCACATATGCCATGAATGGAAGAGGTTTGCTATCTGGGCTGCCAAACATCATCTGGACCCTTTTACCTATAGTAACACAAGAGAAAAGCACCCATCGACTGGTCTGCACATAGACACAGGAACACTGCATGTGTCAGTATATGTTTAAAGGGGGCAGGAAATGTGTGCTAATCGGCAGCAGTTAGTAATGTTCCTAGTAAGAGAAGTGATAAACTTTCCTCCAAATGAGCCATATTTACCTGTACCTTAATAAACACTGATGTGAAAAACTGTATTTTCAATTGCTTTCTTTTTATGGACTACATTCTACACAGTTCTCTTCATGGAACTAGCAATTTGGAGTGTTTACTATATATAGGATAGTGCATGGAGAACAGTTAACAACAGGGCTATTCTTTCACCGAGTTGGCACTGTGACGACAGATTACCTCGAGAGCACAGCTCGAGAGGTAATCCGTCGTCATAGTGCCAATGAGGTGAAAGATTAGCCCTGTTGTTAACTGTTCCCCATGCACTTTCCTTTATAGTGTATAGTGGAATGTCATTTTCTGGAAAAAAAAAGTCACTACAGCATCTTTCTGTTTAAAATCATTTTACTGAGGTTGTAGAAGTAAAAAGAACTTAACATGTTTAACGTTTTAACGTTTAGCATTTTTAGTGTTTAAAAAGTCACATACAGCAGCACCCGGAACAGCAATTCATGGTTTGCGGGGAACAGAAAAGAAAAGGGGTCAGTAGTGAGGATCACAATTTATTTGAGACCCTCCCACCCAGAACAACAAACCCTGTTAGTCCAATTGAATTTTACCTTATTCAGAAACGGAGGATGTGTTGTGAATTACTGCAACTCGTTTCCGTTTCGGTGGTGCTGCTGGATGTATTTTCGGATAGTGGCTTAGACAGTACTGCCGCCGACATTGCTACTTCGAGTGTGTGTCCTGTCTGTGGAGTGAGCCCTAACTGTCAGATGCTGCTTGAGGACACAGTGTGTGATGTATGCAGTGCAGCAAAACAACATTTCGAAAGTGATGGATTTCGATGGAGAACGACGTTCCACTACACACTGTATCACGGTTTGAGTACAGAATGCTAAATGTGAGCTATTGTCCTATCAGAACCATGTTTAGAGTTCTTTGCTCAAACTGTGACATAGTTAAAGCTGCAGATCACTGGTTCCATGAAGAGAACTGTAACAGAATGCTGCCCATAAAATCAAAATAATGCAAAATACTGTTTATCGTATTGCTTTTTATTTAGGTACAGTCGCCTATGGATCATTCAGGCTTATGGATATTATTTCTGTTAGTGGTGACATTATATACAGCTGCATATTAGAACTCATTTCCTGTCCTCTTTAATAAATAGAGGCATGAAACAAACAATGGTTGGAGGTGAACAGCCAGAGCTTAAGTGGACAAAGACTTACATTTCACCCAGCTAACTGCTGGGCTTCTTCAGAGTAAATCTGATAGCCTTAGTCATGTGCTTTTATACATACACACCATGTGTTCAAATAGTTAATCAATTAATTATACAATCACCCACCACACGTTTTTACTTAAAAAACACTTCAGTGATATCATTAAACAATTTGTGTTAAAAAGTACACACATGTAATACATAATTTCTTGGAACCTGGCATAAAACAAGGACCAAGTAATAAAATCACATATTGGTCCTTGCCATCAAATGCATCTCAATTATATTTATATTTAAGATGTATTTACGTTTATAATATGTCATTATGACAACTGATGCATATATATATACATATATATATATATATATATACTCACATGCCAGCCCCAGGCATCGATTACTTAAGGCAAAACAGATTAATTATCATGCTGGATAAGAGACACCATTTGTTCAATGCTGATATTTTTCTGAAAAGGGCTCTTATGTATTCTGCTCTTAACAACTGTATGTAAACATATCAGTGGGTAGCCATCAGTTGTTATATTTAATTATACAATGGCAAGAAAGAATCCTGGCTTCTGATTGGTCAGTTGGCTGTCACAGCAGGGATGTTATCCTGGCATAACATCCCTGCTGATAGTTTGGATGATATGGATGACCACCATGATGATCTCCTCTTTCTCTTAAGAAACAAAAATATGTTTACACACTAACAAAAACATTCTTTAAAATTATTTTTTTATTATAAAACAACAAGCCATTGTATAATAGGAATAATGCCCTCCAGGGTGGGAGTTATGCTGGGATAACATCCCTTCTCGGGTGTTGGACGCCCTCGGCCAGTGGCCTCGGGCCCAACCACCTGAGGTGGGATGTTATCCCAGCATAACTCCCACCCTGTCAGGCATTATTCCTTTAACATATTGATGGTCAGCCACTGATTACCACTGTAAACCATCCACGACATAACCAATATCAACATATACATGTACTGGTATACATATAAAATAGGCTAAAAAGAAAGAAGGACAGAGGTGATCAAAGTTATTTTGTGTTATAAACCTCATGATTTAGCACCTAAATTTCTTTAGGAAGGCTGATAAATCTACATAATTGAGTCCTTGCTGTTTCCTGGCTCCCAATTCGAAAATCCAAAAACTCTCCCTCTGTCCAGTTAGTTTTTTAATGTCACCACCTCTTTGTCCAGTCTTGACCAGTTCAATCTCTATAAATTGAAAACTGTGTTTGCCATGTGGATTTGTTTTAATGTGTTTAACAATTGCATAGCTCTCATCTCTTTTCTGAACAGCTCGTACATGCTTCCCTATCCTGATCTTGAATAACCTAGCGGTTCTCCACACATAATAAGCTCCACAATCACACTGTAGCATATATACTACCCCACTACTACATGTTATAAAGCTCTTAATTTCAGTCTCTTTTGCTGTAACGGTGGGCAAATACTTGCATGTGTACAAATTCACAATAAATACATTTGCCACATCCGTGGGTGCCAATGGGTGGGGGCAAAGGGCAAGTACTAACTGTTTCAATGGTTCTGGACCTGGTATAATGTTTTAAACAACCATATCCTTGATATTCCAATTGCGTCTGAAAACCACTTTTGGTCCTTCTTTAGCTACTTCTGCCAACCTCATTTCAAGTTCCAAGTTTCGATATGGACCAATTGCTCACTATAATCTCTCTTAGGTTTTGTGCTGTGCTGGAATAAGTGGTGAGAAAGGGACAGCTTCAGTGCAGTTCCATAGTGTACGCACCAATTGGCCCTTAGGTATATTAAAATGGACATGATGAGGGTGGCAGCTTTCATATTTTAGTAGACTATTTCTATTAGTAATTTTCTGAAATAAAGTCATACACATGTCCCCCTCCTCATTCCGATATATACTAAGGTCCAGATAGTTAATCTGTGTCCTATCAAGTTCATGCTTATATCTAAGACATGAGCTAGTGCTCTCCATTAATGCAATAAAAGCTTCAGATTCTGATGCAGTACCCTTCCAAATAACACTGTTACTACTTTATTTCAGAAAAATACTGATAGAAATAGAACAGAAATAGAGCAGTACAAACAGAAGCAGCCATACAGGTTAAAAGATTCATAGAGCGTGTCTACAGTACACACAGTATAGCCACAGCAGTTCATAAAGTAAATGACATGGACAGAAATAGGACCCTTAAATACACTGCACCAGTGGGTGACAAGAACCAGGGACTGAACTGGTCAAGATTGGACCAGGAGATGGTGACATTAAAAAAACTAATTGGACAGAGGGAGAGCTTTTGGATTTTCGAGTTGGGAACCAGGAAACAGCAAGGCCTCAATGACAGTATAGATTTATTTGCCTTCCTAAAGAAATTTAGGTGTTAAATCATGAGGTTTATAACACAGAATAACTTTGATCACCTCTGTCCTTCTTTCTTTTTAGCCATAAAAGCCTTTTTTCAGAAAAATATAAGCTTTGAACAAATGGTGTCTTTTATCCGGCATGATAATTCATTTGTTTTGCCTTAAGTAATAGATGCTTGAGGCTGGCATGTGGAGATATATATATATATATATACTGTATATATATGCATCAGTTGTCATAATGACATATTATAAATGTAAATACATCTTAAATATAAATACAATTGAGATGCGTTTGATGGCAAGGACCAATATGTGATTTTATTTCTTGGTCCTTGTTTTATGCCAGGTCCCAAGAAAGTATGTATTACAAGTGTGTACTTTTTAACACAAATTGTGTGATGATATCACTAAGTGTTTTTAAGTAAAAACGTGAGGTGAGTGATTGTATAATTAATTGATTGATTGTTTGAACACATGGTGTGTGTATAAAGGCACATGACTAAGGCTGTCAAATTTACTCTGAGGAAGTCCAACAGTTAGCTGGGTGAAACATAAGTCTTTGTCTGCTTAAGCTTTGGCTGTTCACCTCTAGCCATTGTTGGTTTTATGCCACTATTTATTAAATATATACTGACACATACAGTGTTCCTGTGTTTATGTGCAATCCGATCGATGGGTGCTTTTCTCTTGTGTTACTATTGACTTACTATATCATAGCACCATCGTTCAACTTCCCAGTGCTTCACTTTCTGTTCTACGTTGTACACCCTTTTACCTGTCCAGTTAGCCAGATCCTGGACTACCTGATTTCCCTATTGGACTCAGGCCTCCAGTATTCCTCCCTCAAGGTGCACCTTTTTGGCTATTTTAGCCTTTCACGAGCCCGTGGGTGGCCAAGCTGTGGTTCAGTTAGGTGTGTCCCATACTTTTCTCAGGGGCATTCTGCACTGAAAACCTTCAGTCTGTACCCCTGTCCCATCCAGGGATTTAAATTTTGTTTCAGAGAAATTGACCGTGTCTCCGTTTGAGTCTGCCACAACTTGTGAGCTATGCTTTCTTTCTTGGAAAGAGTTATTTTTGGTTGCTATTGCTTCTGCTCAAAGGATTTCCGAGCTCCAGGCTCTCTGGTGTGAAGACCCTCATTTGACTTTTCACAAAGATAGGGTGTCTTTGCACAAGAATATTAAGTTTCTCCCTAAGGTGGTATCTGAGTTTACCCTGAACCAATCTATTCATCTCGCTGTTTATTTTCCAGAGCATGCTAATCCAGGGGAAGCATTGCTTCATACGTTAGATGTGCACAGAATTTTGAAATATCCGCTCCAAAGTAAGTACTGTAGAAAGACAAAGTAGCTTTTTATTTCTTTCACCCCGGGAAGACAGGGCATTCAGGCTTCTAAACAATGTTTGTCCAGATGGTTGGCACACTGTATTGTATTTTTCTACAACAAGCATGGCAAGGAGTTGCCAGAGATGGTGAAAGCCCACTTCTCAAGGGGGATGGCTATCTTTGTGACCTTTTTCAAGGGGGTTTCAGCCACTGATATTTGTGCTGCTACCACCTGGAGTACTGCTCATACTTTCACCAAGCACTACAGTCTAGACATTGCTTCTGGAGCCTGAGCAGGCTTCGGCCATGCTGTTTTGCAGGGCCTCCGGCCTAGGTTTTGGTTGCCCTTCCTGCCATACTGTTCTGCTGTACCTGTAATTGCTTGGGACTCATTTCTATGGTGTGATCTAATGACTGGGATACCCCGAAAGAAGACAGAACAGTTACATAAGAACTTACTGAAACAGTAGATCTTCGAGAGAATCTCAGTCATCAGGTCTGCCTTCCCTCCCAACATCCCCCTGTTTGGAGTTCTTGTCTCAGACTGGCTATCTGGTGTAGCCAGCCTTTTATTGAGGCCTGGGCACCTCTCCCTCCCTTTGGTCCCCCATGGCAAATATATGCTCCCTTAGTCTCTGAGGGAAAGAACTGAGGAGGGATTAGGGTCACTCACGCCTTTATAGGGTTGATGGCATCAGCAGGGATGGGGATGGGCGGTGTCAGTTGTACTGCTGGAAATTCTTCCATGTGGATACTGCTTCAATGACAGTGAAGTTCCTATGATGTGACCTGATGACTGAGATCCCCTCGAAGATCTACTGTTTCAGTAAGTTCTTATGTAACTGTGTTCTTATGTAAGATCTACTTTTACGGTAAGTTCTTTTGTAACTGTTCTTTATCACCGCATCTGTGCACTTTGACCTGTTAAAGGCTTTTGATGCAGTATGTTGCTGCCCATTTCTAGTCAGACTGAGAAATGCAAGCATTACTGGTTCTTCAGAGAATTGGTTTTCTGACTATCTGTATTTGAGATCTCAAAATGTTATTGTCAGTGGTGTGTTTTCATGGAAAGGTTCCCTTCTTTCTTATGTTCAAGGTTCTAAAGATGGTTGTTGCTGTTCCTTTCTATACTAATACTTTAATTTGACTAACTTCTTATCTGCAGTAGTTATAGGTATACACCTAGTGCTAATGCTAGTGTAACCACTTTTGGTTGTCACACCTTGGTATTTAGCCCACACTTTTTGGCTACCTGGGTGCTAACTAGGGTTGGGAATGGTCTGAGGAGACCCTCCGTGTCTATAGGTAAGATGGATTACTTCCTACAACATGGTGCCCCTACAGCCACACCCACAGTCACTAAACACATCTTGGATCCCAAGCCAGGACAGGTACAGCTCAGACCTCTGTTCTGACAGGAATAAATCACTCTACAAGGTGTTGATGCAGTCACACTTTACTGGCAAGTCAGCAGTACAGGTGAGAATACCAGTCCCTGGTCACTCTCCATATTAGCACTGTACAGAAAGGTTCTGTCGAGAACCTGGATACGAGTCAGATGTTGGGATCCCTTTTTAAAGGTTATACCCCCCCCTCGCACTCACAACATGAGCCATATGACGCCTTCTTCTAGTTTTTTTTTTTACACACAGGTGGGTGAAAGTATATCTTGAGTCAGAGCCTGTTTCTACTCTGTACAAATTAATTAGCTTTCCAACTATGCTATAAGCATTAGGATTTTTGTAGGTTTTATACTTCTATGGCACCTTGTCACTTAATGATGCTGGAGTCAACCCCTGATGTAAGGACAAAACTTGTCAGACTTTTTTATCGTTGGTGGGCATCCATGGGTCCCCTGGTCCTGAGGCGTGCCTATCTGTGCTGGGCCAGTCTCTCTCCTCTGGAGCCTTGAGGTCACTCCCCTCTCCTTGGGTGCCTTGTCCTAATTACAAGCTGGTGTGTGGGGCACAGCACATTAGCACTTACTCTAACGTGCTGACTGGTAGTGGCTGCCAGTCACCCCTTCCCATCTTACAGTGGCAGCAGTTCCAATACCCATCGCAGCCTGGGACCTCCTGTCACTTGGTGTAGGCATATCTCCTACCTTCATCAGCAGTCTTGTATCTGTCACTGTATTTTTCTTCAGCAGCTCAGTGGCCAGTATTGTTCCAGCATAGGAATGCAGATGACCTGAAAAGGTGCCACCCTCTCTTCTGAGAGATCCGTTTTGTGCCACAAGGTATCGGGGAATGCCCTTTTAAGGGATCTCCCTTAGGGTCCCCACACCCTCCCTTTGTGTACCTTATGTGCTCCCCACAGTTAAAAAGATCTACACTACACACCCTCAGATCCTTTCCATGAGATCTACACTGTCATCTTGGACTATTCCCTAGAGGCTACCAGGTGACTGGACATCAAGGTTATCTAGTCACAAAGTCTGAATCCATTGACAGCGGTGAGGTGTGAGGGCCTTGCCATGTCAGGGCAAACATTCCTTTAGGGAACCCCATCATCTTCCCTTCTGCCACTAAGTTCTTCCCACTGGACTATCTTAAGTGTGAGTCTCTCCACTGTAGAGTAGGTTCTAGGTCTGGCAGTTTGATAATCAACTCCCTACCACCTACTTCCTAGTAATTATATGCATTAAATATCACAAAGTGTTATAAATATGAATAATATCACAAGGTGTAATAAATATGAATAATCAACCATAGATTATGGATTAATACTTTATTAATAATTGCAAGGTAGTAGTGCAAATGTTTTTGTATTAGTATTTAACACTTATAAATAGATACAAATGTATGTATGTATTGAAAATATGCATAAGCAACTGTGTGTTATGTAATGTTTTACACACCCGAGGTGTGTGATGACCCATAAATCTCATGAGTGAAGCTTGAGACATGTATGTGATCATCACACACCAAGACTGTGTTGAAAAACTTCATAAGCACACAGTCACTTGTGTATTATATTTTTAATAACTGATGCAGGGACATGAGCACAAAAATCAAGTTTATCAACAGGGAAAGTGAAGCATGAGCACTCTAAAAGCTGTAATAAATGGGTATGATATCATACCTGGTTATTATGGAGTTTGATCATACTGATAATCAGTATTATAAAGAGGTCACCGATTATTATATAAAAATACTGTATCTACTTTGTGTACATAATGCATTGCTAATACTTAATTGCATGGTACTTCAGCAAAAATGTATTATTAATAAATGTCCTAATCAGGAAAGTGCATTGCAGCTAAAGATTTTTTTACAAGCATATCCTGAACCATTGCTGCTACTCCTGCTAATAACAGGCAACGTTCACCCCAACCCTGGACCACCCCTAGCTACCCCTAGGGAGCAATGCAGAGCATAGAAACATAGAAGTTGACGGCAGATAAGGACCGCAAGGCCCATCCAGTCTGCTCATTATTTCTACCTTATGAATGTGCCATAGGCCTGTACTCTGCCAATGGCATATCTATTCATACTCATCTTTATTGCTCCCTTATGCCTGTCCCATGCCTGTTTGAAGCCCTGCACTGTATTCATATCCACCACTTCCTGAGGTAGGCCACTCCATGCATCCACCATCCTTTCTGTGAAAAACAACTTCCTCACATTACCCCTTAATTGGCCTCCCTCTAATCTCATTCTGTGTCCTCTTGTCCTGCTATTTTTCTTATATTGTAACGTTAGACTCTTTCACCTTGTTAATGCCCTTAAGATGTTGAATGTTTCGATCATATCACCTCTCTCCCTCCTGTGCTCTAGAGTATACATGTTGAGCTCCATTAATCTGTCCTCATATGTTTTCTGATGCAGTCCCTGCACCATTTTGGTTGCCATTCTCTGGACTGCCTCCATTTTGTTAGTGTCCTTGTGAAGGTGTGGCTTCCAATACTGCATGCAGTACTCCAGATGGGGCCTAACCAGTGTCATGTAAAGAGGGATTGTTACCTCCCTCTTACGACTTGTGATACCCCTACTAATACACCCTAACATCCCCCTAGCCTTGCCTACTGCTTTAGTGGTCTGCTTGGATGATTTCAGGTCATCTGTGATGATGATGCCCAAGTCTCTTTCTTCCTTTGTGATTGCCAGCAACTCTCCTCCCAACCTATAAGTGGCTTCAGGGTTTCTCTTCCCTATGTGCATGATCTTGCACTTCTTTGTGTTAAACCCAGTTGCCACTCTTCCAACCATTTTGCCAGTTTATCCAGATCTCTTCTCATTCTGCCCACCTCACCTGGATCATCTACTGTGTTGCAGATCTTGGTGTCATCTGCAAACAGACAAACCTTACCCTCCAGTCCATCTGCAGTGTCACTGATGAAGATATTGAAGAGGACGGGTCCCAGGACTGATCCCTGAGGTAACCCACTTGTGACTTGCATCTCTTCTGATTGTATACCGTTTACCACCACTCTCTGTTTTCTGCCTGCCAACCAGTTGACCAACTTCTGACCCAGCCTGAGCCTACCCAGCTTATTAATCAATCTTCTCTGTGGAACAGTATCAAAAGCTTTGCTGAAGTTAAGCTAGGCGACATCAACTGCCCCCACTTGGTCCACAACTCTGGTTACCCAGTCAAAGAAATCTATGAGATTAGTTTGACAGGACCTTCCTGTTGTGAACCCATGCTGTCTTGGATCCTGTGCTCCTATGGATTCCAGGTGTTGCACTATCCTTTCCTTAAGGAGTGCCTCCATAATCTTGCCCACTACTGAGGTAAGACTGCCTGGTCTGTAGTTCCCTGTCTCCTCCCTGCTATCACTCTTGTGGAGCAGGATCACTAAACAGTTCTGATAATGGCTCTGCTAGTTCCACCCTTAGCTCATTTAGTACTCTGGGATGTATGCCATCAGGTCCCATTGCCTTGACCACCCTGAGCTTATCGAGCTCTTGTAGGACCCTTTCTTTTGTGAAGGGACTAGTGCACACCTCCCTCCCCCTTGTGTCCATGGTGCTGAGCTATGGGTCCTGCCCTACCTTTTCCTCAGTAAATACTGGGCAGAAGTATCTATTTAGGATACATGTTTTTCCTTGGTCCTCCTCCTCACACTCCCGCCTTATCCCCTTTAATCTGAGCAATACCCCCTTTGGACTTTCTCCTCTCATTAAAGTATCTATAAAAAGTCTTATCACCTTCCTTTACTGTTTGTGCTAGTGCTTCCTCGGTTTGGGCCTTTGCCTGCCTTACTGCCTTCCCTGCTACCCTTAGGGAAGTTTGGTATGCCTCCCTATCTTCGTCCCACTGCGTTTCTTTATATTTCCTGAAGGCCAGCCTTCTTCTTTTCCTCTTGCTTTTCTCTCTAACACAATGGGATGCTGCTTCAAGTATTGTACCCTTAATGCTTGCCCACTTTGCCTGTACCCCTCACCTGTATTTCTTCTGGCCAGGGCTAGCTTAACTCTGTTGGCCATCTTATCAAAATCAGCTCCTCTGAAGTCCCATATTTTTGCCTTGGAATGGGATGATTTAGTTCTAGTGGCCAAATTGAACCATATCATGTGATGGTCACTGGCCCCCAGGTGACCTTCTACCTGGAGATCTGTGATCCTTTCCCCGTTAGTCAGTACTAGATCTAGGATAGCTTTGTCTCTTGTGGGTTGTTCTACAAGTTGTTTGAGGCCCTCCCCCTGCTGGGAATCCATTATGTGCCTAGTTCTGGCAGATGCACTTGCTGGTATTGACCAGTCTGTATCTGACATGTTGAAGTCTTTCATTATCAGAACCTCCCCTTTAGCAGTCATGCTTTGTATATCTTCTAACAGTAATGTGTCTATGTCCTCCCCCTTGTCTGGAGGCCTGTAGACAACCCCAGTTTGTATGGTAGTCCCATTTCCTGTTTCCAGGGTGACCCACAGTTCTTCTGGCTCCTTATGTGTATCCTGAATTTCTGTAGCTTTGATATTTTCATTGACATAAAGGGTCACCCCCCCCCCCCTTTTTGAACCTCGGTCTCTGCTGAACAGTACATAGCCGGGTACTGAAGTCTCCCAAGTGTGGTTACTGGTGAACCATGTCTCGCTAATGGCTACTTTGTCGAGTTTAGCCTCTGTCATTGTTGCCTGCAGGTCTGGGATCTTCATTCCCAGACTGTGAGCATTTATGTACATGATTTTTCATTTGCCAGATTTCATTTTGTTAGTTGTTGGGCGATGTCCAGCATTTCCCCCTATGTGTCGTATGGGGAGCTAGACCTTTTTCCTTACCTGGTGATTCAAATGACATACAAACATGCTGAACTCCTGTTTGATCACTAGCTGAGGAAAGAGGGATGTTCTTCCCAATTAACATATCGGGTGCTGCACCCCTCTCCCCATTTGCTAGTTTAAATATTCTTCAAAGATGTCAAACTTCTGCACAATGCACTGACTCCCTCCTTAGTCAGATGCTGTCCATTGAATTTAAAGAACTTTCGCTCCCAAAACTGTTGCCAGTTACCTGCAAATTTGTGTCCTTTTTCCTGGCAACAGCTCTTGAGCCACATGTTTAGCTCCGCTATCTCCCCTTCTCTGACCTCCAGTCCATCTGCCCCCCTCACCCAGATTGGCAGGACCTCAGAGAAGGAGATGTAGGATAAAATGGATGACAGTTTGTCACCCAGCCTGGTCAGGTGTTCCTTGGTCTCCACAACTGACAGGCTGGTGAGATCGTTAGTCCCTATGTGTACCAGGACATCAATGTTTTCTCCTGCTTCCTGCATGATTTTAGCAAAGCAGTCAGTGTCTCTTCACGCTGATGTACCTGGGAGACATCTGACCATTACCCCCGGCTGGAGGTAGGTATCAATTCCCCAAATAATGGAGTTTCCTATGATCAGAAGTGTTTTGGATTTCCTTTTTTTTTTTGTTTTGGTCCTTGTTTTGGGCGAGTTTTGTTGTGCTAGCTGCTGTGCTGCAGTGTCCTGCTCTGCAATGTCCTCTGCCCCTTTGTTTGATTTCAGAGACAGAGGCAGATATCTGTTTGTAGTTTTTATATGGTTTGTGGAGGTGATACATTGGAGAGCACTGAGTGATGGGGCACCCAGTTTGCCCCACCTAACCCCCTGCCAACCTCCCAGACCAACTACCCTCTGCGATCTAGGTACTCCTGTTGGATGTTGGGGAAATGGCAGGTGGTTCTTATAATATATTTCCTCCTCAATATGTGATTTGAGGCACACAGTCTCTGCCCATGTTGCCTGGAGCTGAGCCCTTAGATCTCCAATTGTCCAGCATGTATGACAGTGTCCTAAATTCTGTATAACTGCCCTTTTGAAAAGTGTCCCGCAGTACCTGCAGTCAATAATATCCATTCCAGATTTGTTGCTGGGTTTATAACTTGGTCAGAGTAATGAGAAGGAGGAAAATGAAAGCAAAAATGTAATTTTGTGTTTTGTTTGTTTTTGTATAACTTGTTATAATACGTTAAATTACTTGTGCTGCTGTAAATGAGGTCACTGTGTGGATACTATTCTGATCCTCCCTTTCCTGCTTTGCTACAGGAAATGTCATGATTGTGCTACCTTATAAAAGGAGTGTAGTGTGGGGTGGTTGGGAAGGGGGGTGAGTGGCTGGGCCCTTCCCCTGCCTAAAAGAAGAACCACGGATGAAAGAAACAAGGAGGTAAGAGCAAGAACAATCAACCAACAACAAATGCAGGGTCCCTCTCACTAGTTTGCGTCAACATCTGCAGCCTTACCAAAAAATTAGATGCTTTCACTGCCTGGACAGCACAGCACAGCCCAGATACTCTAGATGTAGTTGAAACCTGGTTGTCTCCAATTATCCGTGACACTGCTGTGGCATTACCTGGGTATACTATCTTTCGGCAGAATCAACTATCCAAAAAAGGGGGCAGCTGTGCCCTTTACATAAAAGATTCTCTGACAGGGCACACCCTGACCCTACCCATTAATGGTGACAAGCTTCAGGTCTTTGCTATTAAAGTCATTCTTGGGGCCCATAACAAAGCTCTGATGATAACCTCTGTATATATCCCACCCAAACTGACAACAAGCCTGAACCCATTCCTTACCTGCATCAGTAGTCTAAAGCTTAACTCAGAATTTATATTGCTAGGGGAATTTAATGTCAACTGTCTTGCACCCAGTGCAAACAACTACAAGGATGCCTTGTCAGCTGCAAATTTTGCACAGGTAGTTACCTCACCCACTTGGATCAACTATAGAACAGGGACCAGTACCTTACTGGACTGGGTATTCTCAAATCGCCCTGACCATATTAGCCACAC
Organism: Neoceratodus forsteri; assembly: GCA_016271365.2. Lineage (NCBI taxonomy): Eukaryota > Metazoa > Chordata > Ceratodontiformes > Ceratodontidae > Neoceratodus > Neoceratodus forsteri. Next base: position 583,194,405 of record CM028131.1, read on the forward strand.
TACAGTTCTCCCTGATGCCATTAGTGACCATTCCCCAGCCCAGTGTATATGGTGAAATAAATTCAATAAACCCCCTGCTAAAACTATCAACAGTCGGATGCTAATTAGGGGACACTTTGCACCACTTACAGTAAGGCACTCCTGCGGCAACAAGACTGGTCCCCGATTGACACAACTCCGGATGTTGATGCTGCATTTCAATACTTTATCTCAAAGTTCAATGCAGCATGTGATATCCATGCCCCCTTTAAGAAATGCAAAATTAAAGGTCTTAACAACCCTTGGATCTCAGGCAAACTCATAGACCAACTAAAAGCTCAGGAACTTCTATGGGCTTGTGCTACAGCCTCTGGCAACCAGGCAGACGTTAAGGCATACAGGGCTGCCAGGAATGCCTGTACCAGAGCTATTCGCACTGAAAAAGCCAGTCACTACAGGAGCACCCTATTAAACTCATGGTTGGATGGAAGGAAATTCTGGCAAAGCTTCTCTGAAGTTATAGGGAAGGAGTCAGAGCATCTCCTAATATACTAAAAGTTGATCGCAGCAACACCCTGGACCCCACCACAATTGTCAGTACTTTCAATCTGGCATTCACCGACCTCAGCCATGTGCTTCCCTCTGACTTCTTTGACACCAACCAAATCACTGCCTCAGGATACAAATCATCCACATTTCTATTTCAAGGCAGTTACCGAAAGGGATGTCAAAAAATACCTCCTCATGGTGCTCAGAAAATCTAGATCAAGTGGGGACAGTCTTGACTTGAAGCTCATCGCCCTCACCCTTGACGATATCCTGAACCCTCTTACCAAGATTATTAACTGGTCCCTCATGCTCTCCCAGTTCCTGCTGAAGTGGAAGTCTGCCCTGGTGAACCCAGTACACACGTCTGGGGATAGGGCCTTACAGTGTAACGACAGGCCCATCTCCATCCAACCCCCTTTATCCAAAGTTCTTGAAAAAATCATCACAGACCAATTGATGGAGTACTTGGAGAAATACAACTTGCAATGCCCACATCAACATGGCTTTTGCAAAGGACATAGCACCACCTCCGCCCTCCTTGAATTTATGGGCCATATTCATCTAGCATTAGACCAAGGACAACTTGCTGGTGCCACCTTTATTGACCTCTCGAACGGCTTCAGTACAGTCAACCATCCATTACTACTGGAACAACTTGGCAACTTAGGGCTCTCCCATGACACTCTACAATGGTTCAACAGTTATCTGTCCAACTGGTCACAACAAGTTAAGATTGGTGACTCCCTCTCCTCCAAACTACCTGTCTGGGCTGGTGTTTTCCAAGGGTCAATATTGGGACCCCTTCTTTTCAACATCTTCCTGAACAATCTCCCTTCTGCCTGTGATAAAAACATTATTCTGTATGCTGACAATGCAATGATTTTCTCTAACAATTCTGACCCCTCCCTCTTGGAGAAACAACTGCAGGAAGGTTTCATGCAAGTTGAGGCATGGTTCGTCTCACAGAAACTAGTGCTAAATTATGGAAAAAGAACAAAGACTATGCTATTATACAGCACACATAACAAACATAAACACCAACAGCTGGCTATTAAAAACAGCTCAGGTGTGACCCTGGACCAGACGCAGACTTTCAGATACCTTTGTGTAACCCTGGACCCTACTCTGTCCTTCTCCAGCCATATCAGTTCAGTTGCGAAATCCATAAATATCTGTATAGGCCTTCTCTATAGACATAGACACTGCCTGACACCTGACACCCTTAAACTAGCAATCCACAGCTCTATTGTCTCCATGTCTCCATCATTGATTATGGGCTTGTTATCTGCCGAGCAGCCATAGCTACAGCACTAAGGCAAATCATTACAACACTGAATAGGGTCTGCAGACTCCTAACCGGTGCTGCCCACTGCACACATGCCTGCAATCTCTACAAACAGTCAAATTGGCTACAACTTCAGGGAAGGATTTCTTTCCAAACCTGCCTACTAGCAAAAAAGTCACTGATGGGACTCATGCCCCTTGGGGTTCAATGTCTCTTAAGCCCAGCCAGCTGCTCCCATTACACAAGAAGCTCTGACAACTATTCTTTATCTGTTCCCCACTGTTGCACCACCCAAGGCTAGTGGTGTTTAGCAGGTAGAGCTCCTAAGATGTTTAACTCCCTGGGCAGTGAACTCACCAACTTAGGCACCCTCTGCTTGTTCAAACACAAGCTACATCAAACACTGTGTCCAGATCCACCTGTGACTGCTTCTCCTAACCTCCCTGGCAGTCGCTCCTGTTCTTTGCACCTCTCTACTATCCTCACCTCTGCCTGCCACCACTGCTGTCCTATGGGCTACTACCCCTGCCTGTATGACTATGCACAGATTGAGGGGCCTGAGCTCTGTGAATGGGTGCCTCCACCCGGAGGAATGGTATTGGGGTAGCTTAACTGCTCTGGTACAGCCCTCTGGGACACTATAACCACTCACCAACCCTTCTAGTGTCTTAAAAAGTAACACAATGATATATTCACATTCACTAGATAGCAGTAATAATGTACTCACACCACTTTCACTTACCACCAGGGCTGAATCTGCTACAATTGCCCTGGAGACGCCATGGAAAATAAGAACAGCACTGCAACAATACAATGTTACCACTGTAACCCAGCTAATACTATGCACACTAACCAGGCTGAATGTGAAAACAGACAATCAAATTTATTTAGGGGCAGTGAACAAGGAAGGGGTGTGAATCTAGTAGAATGATTAGTAAGGCTGTAAGTTTTTCACGATAGAAAATTACATTTTTCGTGGCTTCTTCACAGCCTAAAATGCTAATTTCATGAAAAACACATCCGCAGATATAGAAGTAACACATTTTTTATTTCATTTAAAATCAGGTGAACCACTAAATGCAAAACGTTCATCGGATACTGCATTAACTGTCAACTATTTGAATAAACAAAGTAGTTTAAAATGTCATTTTTGTTGAAGCATAGAATACATACACAAGTTAGACGGTTTGATGCTGCATCTGTTGTCTTGGAGCATCACACTGTAGCGAGAGAAACATCTCTCCACACTGGCACTATGTACCGGAACACTGAGGCAAGACAGTGCAATATTAGACAGGTTCGGGAATCGATCCCTGCAATCTAGCCAGTACTTTAAAACATCTCTCTGTCTGTCATTTGCGTTTGTCTGTGTTTCATTTATGTATGCTCTCAGTTCTGCTTTTGCAGTTAAATTGTCCTCAAACCAGGGAATGCAATTTGAGATGTCAGTTTCGGTCACAGCAACCGTTGCCAGTCTGGACGGATTTAGATAGCGTACTGCAGCAAAGAATTCTTCTTCTTTAATTTCAGTATGAATACTTTCAGATGCTGACATTGACACCACCTCCTCACAAGCTGTGCTGTCATCCTTAAAAAATTCTCCATACTCCTCCAGGTGAGAAACATGGTAAAACACAAGGAGGTAAAGCATTTGAGAGTCCTTTGGCTGCTAAATATTGCTTAAACCGGGCTTTTCTAGCAGGACATGCAGTGAATGATTTTTTAACAGAAACCACTAAATTGTTAACTGCTGGGAAGTTCTTGCGCCAAATTTCATCAAGCAAATTCACCAAGTGAGCAGTGCAGGTAATATGCACACCATTTAAAAGGACATGTTTAAGACTTTGTTCCCAACACTTATTCATATACATTGCGTTGTCCGACACAAATGCTGAAACATTTGTATATGGAATTTCATACTTCTGCAGACAATGTAACACAGCCGGGGATACTGTTTTGAAGTTAGTCGCATCTAGTACAGTGTAGTCCAACAAGACAGGTTCTAATTTTGTAATATTTGTGGATAGTACGGCACAATTGTGAATTGAAGGAATCTCCACAATATTAAGAATGTATTGATCTTCCACATCTGTTGTCTTGTCACACACAATTGAGACAGACACTGCATCTAACATTTTTTTTTCACTTCTGCCACATGGAATGCATAAACCTTAGGCAAATATTCGGTCCTTAGCCACTGAGATAATGGTATGACACCGACTGATTTTAAATTCTCCTCTAAGAAGCAGTGTAGGACACGGCTAACGAGAGCATTGAGAGGAATGTTTGCTGCAGTAAAAGCCTCTACAAGATTAAAGATACCTTTCTGCTTTGTTGGTGTGCGGCTTTCGCAGTGAACAACTCTCTTACTGTGACTTGCTTCTCCACCACTGAGGTTGATTTCTCCTCGAGTTTTCTTTTTTCTTTATGTGTATAGATGACTCTAAGTGTCTGTCACAGGTGGCTTTGCGTTTGTGGTCTATTGCAACATCGCAGCAGGTGAAGAACATCACATCACCAGAAACATGAAATACCCCATTTTCATATTGCTTGCAGCGTTGTCTGGGAAACACATTGCCGGTTTTGGATGCTGAAAGTGGTTTCGGTAGCACTGACATTGCAGTTTGCCCGGCATCTTACACATAAGTGGTCTCAAGCAGAATGAAAAGCAGCAGTTACTGCAGCTCACATTCAATGAGACAATTTGTAACACTTGACTGTAATTGACTGATTAGCAGATGATAGTGGTCAGGTAATTTGTTTCATTGATCTTTCATTGATCTTGTAATGCAACCTTGTAATGTGATACCCCACATCAGTCACAACAACAAGATGAATTACAAATTGAACAGAATACCTGGCAACTATGTTTCTTTTAAATTTTATTAAAATATGATTTTTTGCTGCAAAAAACATATTATTTTACATTATTGCAAATTTCACGTTCCGTTTCTGTTGTCGCGGGATTTGTGAAATCTTCGTAGTCTGTGAAAAACTTACTGCCTTAATGATTAGTGATCTGATTAGAGGCAGGACTATTCAGCATGCACTGTAAGTCCCAATTATGTAGTTCAACAACCCTGGGTACCCAGTCTGTCATGCAGGCTAGCCTGAAGCATTGCCGTGGGTGGCCAGTGTTGCAGCTGTTGTTGGGGCCCTTAGGACAGAAAACACTTAACATGCACAAATCCCTAATATTTGTAATCCCAAGCCAGATGGCTTAGTCCTTTGTAATGACCCAGAACAAACAATTAAATGGTACACAATGATTACAGCTGTTGTTGCAGGATGCTACCCTGAATTGTACTCACGCTATCCAGAGCAGGATGTAGGACAGGCGAGATGAAGACCTTGTGGTGATGATCTGGAAGGCCAAGGGAAGCAGAGCCTACACGACTCATCTCTGGGTGGTCACTACCTGTTTGATGGTGTTGACCAGGGGGCCAAATCCCCAAGCGGGTCTTTCACAGAGATGATTTCTGACATGGGAGTAGCGGCCTAGGCCAAGATTGCAGAGCCCAGGCGAGATGAACGATTTGGAAAATGTCCATGATCTTCTGCTGGTGATGCCTCCAGCTGGTGTAACAGATTTGCCTGTGGGGAACCAAATCGCAACCCACAAAGCACCTTCAGCACATTTACAACACTAACTTTGCTGAGTAAAAGTTCGGATAAAGTCCTGTTGCAAATTACAGCTTCACTGCGTAAACCTTCCAAGCCAAGCAAAATTCTCTCTCAAGCTGGGCTGATTGCTTCAGTAGCAAACCTCTGTCCAAATCACAAGCTGCACTAATGAACAACTTCTTTCTTCTGTTGTAGGTTTCCAACATGGAAACTCTGAACCAATTCCCAACTTCTGCAAAGAACAGTTAACTGGACAGAAGAATGTGGCATGCAGGCCAGCAGAGCCTTCCCGCCAATTCCCCTATGCTCCTTCTAGGAGCAGCTACTCGAAAGCTTGAGCTGTTCAAGCTTCAGCCTCCAACTCTAACTCATCCACTGCTTCAGGCAGTTCTGACTATATCCTCTGAGATCTAAAGGGTTGGGTTGGCTGAGGGAACTGTCTGTCACAGTAAGGGCTCCACCTCCAGGTCCATTTAGGCACCAACACTCAAAACTACAAAAACTACAGAATTTCTTCCCACAAGACCCCTGGGGACGTCTCCATTTTTAGGTCCTCAGTGGTTTGATTGATCCAAATGCTGGAAGTCCAGAACCTAACATGGTGTCTCCCATCCAAATGTTCGAGCTGTAATAAAATCAGGTTATTCCATCTTCTCTATCTTCACTATAATAACAGATAAACAGTAAATAATCACAGTTGTTATGAAGGCTCCCTCTGTGCATGTAGCAACTGCAGAATGGAGCAATAGAACACACTGTTTGGCAGGTTGCAAGTCTTAATTACTCAGACCCAGCCCAGACTAACTTCTAAACACAGATTAGGCATTCTCTTAAAGAGACAGGTGCGGAAGCTCGCTAGGGCACTCACGCACAAATAGATAGCACTGCTTCAGACAGGACACCTGCCTGACAGTGGGCATTAGGGGGCCCAGAAAGACATTATAGTAAACCCCAATTTGAAGGGGGGTTACACATGTAATTTGCAATACGTATTTTTATGTAAACTTAGGTAAGTGCAGTTCAGTTTATTTCTGTGGGGTTTGGGACTTTGATTCATAACTTTGTTACTTTTGCATATGTTGATCCCACATTTTCAACATGGCCTTTTTTTAACACCACCTCATGACCAATGGTGATAGAATTATGAAAATTAGGCCTGAAAGGTGATTTTGCATACATTTAGTGAAAATGCCTTTTCGGCAGGATTTCAAAATTTTAATTGCCCTTCTTTATGAGGTGAGGTCATAAGAAGGCTACAATGAAAATTTGGGGTCAAAATATATAAAAATTAGTTATGAGCATATGTTTCAATTTTTATATTCTTGTTTGTAACTTTGGTAATTTTAATTTGCTTTTCCTGGTGGGGGAGAATGTGCCAGGCTCTAAACTTCTTATTTTTTCTTAATTTTATTCTTTATTTTGTCCCTGATCCCCCCACAGGGGCTCAGCTCCCACCACCTCCCCATGTCCAGGCTTACCCCCCTGGGCAGGGCTGTGGGACACGTGCCCCTTCCTTAAGGTCAGCAGTAGCTTGCCCTGGCATACCCCCCCAAGGTAGGGCCATGAGAGCGGGGCCCTACCCGGCAGGCAGTGGAGCAGAGCTTCACACTTTCTGGCTGGCATTTTTGTATGCTGTATTGAGGGTGGGGACGTGCAATAATGACCAGCATCCGCCCTGCCCCCCACTGATACAGCACTGGCACTGCAGCTCCCCTGGCCTCTGCTAGGGGTCCATAGCATGCTGGACACACAACCCCCCCACCCCCTGGAGAAGGAGAGCAGTTCCTAAGATGCTCAGTCCTTCTCCCCTGGCTAGCTCTCCGACGTCCCGATTCTGTTCTTGAACCCGGGTCATCGGCATCGCCGATGGACACCCTGCCTCTGTGCCAACAGGCCAGCTGGCCCAGAACTTCTGTAGGCAGACAGAGTCTTCTCATGGCACAGGGCCCAAAGAGCCCTATACATATGCACCTTTTCATGCAGGTTCTAAGGGGACCTATGTGAATTGAGGATATGATTCCACAGTCTCAAAAAGAAAGGAAATTCTTTGCAAAAAAACTTCATTAATGCACCAGTTGGGGCAACTTAATGCCACAAACATAGGGGAATGTGATGTTAAGGTTTTCAACTCTAACTCCCCACCCCCACCCCTAGCAGTTAAGACAAAAACATTAGAGTTTTAGGTCTCTGGAGTCTTCGGGAATCAGTGGTGGGGTCTTTCTTGGGGTTGTCAACCCTATTGCCCACCCCTTTCTCTGAGCAAATAATGTCACCCATGATCTCCTGTGGGCCTGTGTGAAGAAAGCTACACCAAATTGTGTTGGCAACATGTGGTGAGACATCCTTCTCTGCCTTTGAAGAGTGCGTCACTATGAGGCACTGGCTTCCAGCTCTGCCTTGTGCTTCAGACTGGATGCTACAGGCTATGGAAAGGGGTAAACATTAGGGTTGACAATCCCAAGAAAGACTCCGCCACTGATTCATGAAGACTTCAGAGACCAAAAACCCTAATGTTCTTTTCCTTTTTCTGCTTGGGGGTGGGGTGGGGAGTTAGGGTTTGAAACCCTAATGTCGCATTTCCCTACTTTTGTGGCATCAACTTACCATAACTGGTGCATTAACTAAGTTTTTTGCAAAGAATACTGTATATACATACTGTACATCAGGTATCCGAGGCCTGGTCCTCAGCTTTGCCTCACATATTACAATGTAGTAGAAGCAAGTGTGCGGTATGTTTTCACTTGGATTTTACTTGGAATTTTAGAGACAGTAGAAGGCAACAACACCCATATATGGTGTCCCCTCATTCAGCAAATAGTACTCTTCGAGTCCCTTATCAGCCAAATATCTATCTAATCGATTTGTAAAAAGTTTAAAAGTTGTAGTTGTAGAAAGTTGTAGTATGAACTCCTACCTGTTATATGTTGCTGCCTATATATGTAGGAACTCAACGAGCTAGTACACAGTCAAAAATAAATATTCTTTTAAAAGTGCAGTAGTTAACTTCTTTTTATCTGAAATGCTATATACTGTAATTGTCCTTTTGCTATTTTTATCAATACAACTTTAAAGTTCTAGGCATAATATGTGGAACAGCAGTTACACCTACAGTTTGACATATTTGTCCCCCAATATCACATCAGCATTGTGAGCTCAGTGGTCGTGAGATCACAACTCACCAGGAAGGGACAATCACCCTCTGCCATATTGGTCACTAATGCTGTCACAATAAGTGAGGCTACAATGCTAAGAGGTATGAAGGGGAATTATACTAGGTACACCAGCTGCCAGGTAAAGTACTGCTCTTCACATCACAACTTGTATTATCATGAATAAACTCTTTAGCTGGCAAAAAGGAAACAAAAATACTTCTGAAAGAAAAAGTGACAACTTGCTGCTTTTAAAAAATAATATAATTTACTGTCTCCTGCTTTGGCACTGCTAACACTTTAATGTTTAGAATAATTTATTTATTTACAAGCTTTGTCCAGGAAAGCACGCGTGGAGGAGGAGCTAATTTTTAGGTGTGATCTGGGGGAGAGGGGTGATTAAATAAGGTTAGTGGACTATTACATGTAGGGTAACATTGCATCTAAATATACAGTGTAAATACTGCATGTGCTGGCAACATGCATAATACAGTGTACTGAATAATAAATACATGAGTATATCTACTGAAATGTGCAGATGGAACTATAGAAAAGTATACTAACATAATTAACATTACTGGTAATATTTGTATATGTACAGTATGAACAACATACCATTAAGTGTAATGTGTTGATGCTTTATTAATATTTTATGTTATTACAGTATGTAATAAAACCATAATATGCCACAAAAGGTAGGTTATTCATATTTATACACTGTTTATAGATTAATTATTCAGTGATGACATTTATTTGAAAATTGTTTTGTGCTGCTATCAAATAACTGTTTATACAGTATTTATGCAGTATTAATATGGGGAAATACAATGTTACAGCCCACTGACTTCACTGACTGCCTTAAAGCAGCAGTCCACATGCAACAGCTATTGTTTTATGCAAAGAAGATGTTTAGTGACCTTATCTGAGGTGAACAGTCATGAAATATCTCTTTTTAGCCTAGCAGCTAAGCTTTGGAACTTTCTGCTATGCTGCATTTCCCTCTTGGATAAGTTTCGAAAATTCAAATCAGCTTTAAACAGGTGCTAAGTCCCCCTCTTAAATCAAGCATTCACTTTCCCTTTGTCACAGCACATTAACTGTATTATTCCTTTCTAACAGTCAATATTCTCTATCTAATGTGAGCAGTATTTATTGATTTTCAACAAATAGTTTACATGTAAGATTTTCCTTTTTTTTAATAACAGGCTGTAATTTTCTAAATGGATTGTCATAAAATTTAAACTAGATTTTGGAGTGTAATTAATACATGTGGGCAATAAAACACAGAAAAGTAGCAGGGAAGAGACTGGCAACTGTCTTATGGCATATCTCTATTGCTCTGAACAAGGCACGCCAACTACTTACTCGAGCTGCTCACCGCATGCACACCTGTGACCTCTATGAGCAGGTAAACTGGCTCCAGCTGCTGTGAAGGATCTCTTACCAAACCTGCCTATTAGCAAAAAAGGTCTCCCTTGGTCTCATGCCCCCTGGGGCACAGAAGCTCTTCTGTCTGTCCAGCAGCACCCACCACACCAGAAGCTCTGATAACACAACCCTCCAAGTCCCCCGCTGTCGCACTTCACAAGGCCAGCGGTCATTTGCAGTCAGAGCCCCAAAGCTGTTTAACTCACTGCACTGTGAGATTGCAAACACAGCCATTCTCAGCCCATTCAAACACCCCTTTTTTACCTTTGCACCTCGTCCTTCTCACATTTTTCTTCTAGTGTCTCCTTGACTTAAGTCCCCATCCCTCCCATTCACCAACACTGGTTCCGCTTCCTCTTCCTCCCTCTCTACTCCATCCCTCTCTCACCCAATCCCCTCCTATTCTGTAACCCTTCCCAACTCACCATGACAATGCCTCTTGGAAGCTTTCCTTTCCCTCACTCTTAGGTTAGAACTTTTACCTTACTGCTACTTTTCCTCCTCTCTAATTAGGACTATCTTTCTAGTCTCTAGTCCTGGCATACATTGTTCAGTGCCGGTGTACAGTTTGCCTAGCCTAGTGTTCAGTGTATTTTTGACAAGGCCTATTGGCTGCACTCATCCCATGTATAACATGAGTTCTGTAATTCTCCATTGTTGTAATTTGTTCTATTTTTGCTCTAGTTTTACTCTAGTTCTAATGTCTTTTAATACCTGTGTATATATTAAGTTTCCTTTTTTTACCTGCCTAATGTAGCCATGCCTTAATGTCCATTTGTCCTAACCTGTCTACTTTATGTACTTTGACGTGGAACCTTTGTAAAAGAGCCTCTGGTTCAAAGGTGTTAATCTGAAATTTAAATAAATAAATCAAATAAATAAACTGTAGGCCAGTTAGTCTGACATCAGTGGAGGGGAAGTTAATGGAGGAACTTTTCAAAACAAGGCTGGTGGAGTATCTTGAATCCAACAAGTTACAGGACCCGAGGCAGTACAGATTCACCAGGAGTGCACCAAGGACAACCCAGAGGTGGTGTAAAGTGGGGGCGGAGGTATTGACAGTCACTAAACAGGAAAACTACCTTGGGGATATCATATCTGATGACCTCAAGGTGGCAAGGCAGTGCAACAAGGCAGTAGGCAGGGCCAGCAGGATGCTGGGGTGAGTAGAGAGGGGCATTGGCAGCGGAGGGAGAAAGGTGGTGTTACCACTTTATCTATGGTTAATGAGACCCCACTTGGAATGCTGTGTCCCGTTCTGGAGACCATATCTCAGGAAAGACATAGACAGGGTAGATAATGTCAAGGGGAAGGCAACTAAAATGGTGTGAGGACTGCATCATAAGCCCTATGAGGAGAGACTGATGGATCTCAATATGTACATCCTTGGAGTAGAGATGGAGAGGGGGACATGATAGAGACAGATAAATACCTTGCAGGTGTGAACAAGGTACAGGAGGGGAGCATTTTTCAGAAGAGAAGGTGCTGAAGAACAGGAGGGCATGCATTGAAGCTGGAAGGGGAGAATCTAGGAGAGATGTGAGGAAGTACTTCACTGATAGAGTGGTGGATGCCTGGAATATGTCTTCCACTGGAAGTGGTGGGGGCAAAAACAGTAGTGGGTTTCAAGTATGCATGGGACAGTCAGCAGATGATTCTTGGTAAGAAAGCAGGTGGAGTAGCTGGAGAGCAGGTAATTTCTGTGGTAACAGTAATAATAATAATAATAAATGTATTTGCTATAGCGCCTTTCACACATCAAGGCGCTGCACATTCAACTAAAAAAAACACAATAGATACAGATAAAATCAAATGAATTCAGGATAAGGTTTTCTCCACAAGAAGGTCTTCAGTGCCCGCTTGAAACACCCCACTGTCTTGCATTCCCAAAGCTGACGGGGCAGAGAATTCCAGAGGGTATGTGCCGCAAACCCGAAGGCACATGCACCAGATGACTTTAACTTACCCTCGGAATCTCCAGCAACCCCTCGTCAGCCAAGCGGAGCTGTTGCAGAGGGGTGTAAGGAGCCAGGAGCTCTTTCAAGTAGTCAAGACCTTGTCCATGTAGGGCTTTGTAAGTCACTAGACCTACATTAAAGGTGATCTGCCACCGAATAGGCAGCCAGTGCAGCTCACGCAGCACAGGGGTAATATGAGTTCTCCTGGAAACCCCAGTCAACAAATGTGCTGCAGCATTCTGCACTAGCTGTAAGCAGCTGATATCGACCCCAGGAAGCCCTAGGTAAAGGGAGTTGCAGTAGTCAAGGTGCGATGTCATAAATGTGTGGACCAAGATGGGCAGGTCGCTGGACAGAACAAGGTGCTTGATCCTAGCAATGTTCCTAAGATGGTAAAAGGCCAGCTTAATGACTGCCGACACCTGATGATGAAGGGTCAGGCCATCATCAAGCACCACTCCTAGGTCACGCACCCGTTCAGAGGTGAGAACCTGTGCCACCCCAGAACTAAACCGGATGGGAGCCCAGACCTCAACTCCTCTGTCCTATGACCCAGGTCCACTACCAAGACCTCAGTCTTTCCTGGGTTCAACTTTAAACCACTGGCATTCATGCAGTCTTGGATTTCTATGAGGCAGCTGTTCAGTACTGAGATAGCATTAACCTGGTCAGGGGCAAAAGACAGGTAGAGCTGGGTGTCATCAGCATAACAGTGAAACCTCAGCCCATACCATCTTACAATGTCTCTGAGGGGCAGCATATACACTGCAAATAACATGGGAGACAGCACCGAGCCCTGAAGTACCCCAGAAGGCAGAGAGAAAGCCTCAGAGGAAAAAAATGCCCAAGACAACTCTCAGCATTCTACCAGTGAGGAAGGATGTAAACCACCTGAGAACTGACCCCGACAGCCCACAGATGAACCTCAAATGCTCGAGCAGAACCCCATGATCCACAGTGTCCAAGGCTGATGATAAATCAAGGAGAACCAGAATGGAGCGGTGTCTCTGATCTCTCGCCATCAGGAGATCATTGAGCACCCAAATCAGAGCAGTCTCAGTACTATGTCTCTTACGAAAACCTCATTGGAGAGGTTCGTATAAATTATGAATGGTTAAATGGTTTTCCAGTTGAGCTGCCACAACTTTCTCAATAACCTTCCCCACAAAAGGAAGGTTAGAGATAGGCCTGTAGTTTGCTAGGTTCTCTGGGTCTAAAGAAGCTTTCTTCAGAAGGGGTGTCACCACCCCCACCTTCAGGGAGCTAGGAAACTCACCCAAGTCCAAAGAGCACCAGACGATCTGAGCTAAGACCGGACCTAAGATGTCACTACAGCCCAAAATCAGGGAGGTAGGGCCCGGGTCTAAACTACAGCAAGTGGGATGCATCCCCTGGATAATCCTCATAATATCCACGAACTCCAGCAGATCAAAGGTACTCCAGGAAACTCCAGGCCCTGCGACAAGGCACTGACCAACAGCATCCCCCATAGAGTGAAGTTGGCAGCACTCCTGCCTGATGTCAGCTACCTTATTCCCAAAGAAACGAGCGATCTCATCACACTCATTTTGTGAAAAGACTGGACAGAACTGCTGACAGGCTGGGTTGCACAGCCTGTCAACTGTTCTGAAGAGTTGAGCCAGTCGGTTCCGCGAGACAGCAATTTCCTTGGACAGGAATTCTGCCTTCTTTCGGGAAATTTCTGTTTGATAGAGTTTATAATGTTCTAAACAAAATAAGGTGGTTGGCATCTAAGGCTGTCCTCCACCAGTGACGCTCTAACCTATGCTCCTGTCTCCGCAACTCCCTTGGAGTCCCATCAAACCATGGGGCCCCAGGACAACATGGGAAGGGGCGAACATGGACAGGAGCAATCAGATTGAGAGCTGAAGAAACGGTCCTATTACAGGCCGTAACTAACTGCTCAGGATCTGTGCTGGTCTCACCCAGCAGCGAGAGGTCAATTACCACCATCAGATCTTCAGGGACCACATCCCGCAAAGGGCGATAACTGACCATTTCCACAGGGGCAGACCTACCCAGGGGGGCTGAAAAATTGAACCCAACGGTGTAGTGGTCGGACCAACCGACAGGTTCCACCACCAAGTCAGAGGCCTTGATCCCCCAGGAGGAAGACCAAATCAAGAAAGTGACCACCATTGTGAGTAGCTGAAGAAACAACCTGTGTGAAGCCCAGAGTTGTCATCACCTGGAGGAAGTGTTGGCCAAAAAGTGAAGATTCGTTGTCGACCAAGGCATTGAAGTTGCCCAGAACCAATAGTCTGGGCAACTCCAATGCGATGTCAGCGGCAAAGTCCGCTACCTCCTGCAGGAACAGCTTCTCATCACCTGGTGGATGGTAGATGAGAGCTATCCTGCACCCCACACCAGCTACCACAGTGCACTCAAATGATCTGGCCTTCTCAACTGGTACACCAGTTAGGCCCAATTCGGTCTTGAAACAGACTGCGATCCCCCTGTGGTCCAATCTCGGGCAATGTATGACCAAGTACGCGGTGGGGATAGCTGCCTCCAAAATAGGGGCAGCTTTCCCATCTAACCAGGTCTCAGTAATGCAGACCAGATCTGCTGTACCATCAAAATCTGCAATGAGAGCAGTCTTGTTGCAAACAGATCTGGCATTGCATAACAGCGCCCGAGTTGGATGAGGTTGGCGAGCCGTCCCAACTACTTGACCTCCCAAAACGGAGGTGCCCTTAGGTATGGGAACCAGAACAGGATCACCACATTCCAGACACCATTTTGCCCCAGGGTGTCTTCTGGTCCTAACCACCCCAATGGGAGAGCGCCACTCTTTCGGGCTCCGCTGTCCACGACCCCCCACCCACCACCGATTCCCACCCTTGTGAGCAATCCCCAGTGCTTGACAGTGCTGATAAATAGAAGCAGACAGGGGAGGAGAAGAGAATGGGCAGAGGGTGCAGAGAGTGGAGGCTGGATAACACAGGACAAGAGGGGCAAGCAGGCACATTCAACCAATAATTATACCCAAACAATAGAGAAAGCACACAAAACTCCAAATTCCTAAAACAGAGCTGCAGAGAATTAAAAATCCTAAAAAACCCAAAATAATTATAAGTTAGACAATAATCCCAACCCAACGAAACATATAGAACTACCCTACTCCCACAACCGGATGGTTTTCAAACCCTGAAAAAAGTAAAAATAATACAATCCCCTCTCACAGGATATAAAATGCACACACAAATATAAATTCACGCCCTCTCTCACAGCTGAAGCAAAGGGAGAATTCTAGGCACTTCCACTGCCCAGAATAAACAAAATAATCAAACACGTAACATGAACATAAACATCAAAATAAAAAATAAAATAAAATAAAAATGGACACCCTGGTCCTCTCACCACCAGGAGACCGTAAAGACAATTAAAAGGAATCCGGGATAGAAGTCATCCAACAGTAGGAGAAGTCATAAAGTAAATCCAAATCAATATAGTTCCAAATGGAAGCTTCCAGTAATCCAACGTAGATTTTAAATCCGAATATAGATATTAAGTCCAAATGTCTTAGTCAAAAAAGGGTCGAACAATAAGGATCCAATAAGTAGAAAGCTGCAAAACTTTATAAGACCTGAAAGAAAGCTCTGCAACCTAAAGGACCCCCCACCAGAGAATACTACTGTGTCACCATGACCCCTGGAACTGGCCAAACAAATAACCAGACCCAGGAATCTAGGGGTTCTCTGGGATACCCAGCCAGCTTCCTGGTTGCCGATCCCCCTTGCCCCCATGAGACCGGAGACTCAGGCGGAGAGACCCCCTGCGGAGTCAGAATGGAACAATAATTACTAGTCCTAGGCCCCACGCAGCAGAATCCAGGCTGACCCACAGTTCAGGAATCCAAACTCCTAATGTGTCCTAATTACAACGAGCTTCCCAGTATTGGCAGTCTGGCCCTCACAGTTCTTGCTTTCCAGGCTTGACCAGCAGGACCCCACTGATTCCTCCAAAAAAGAAACCACCCTTAGTACACACTGAGTCCCTCCAAGACCTCTGAGCTTAAAAAGGAGTCCAGTCTCATGAAAAACTTCACCCAGGACTGTAGAAGTGACTGTAAAACTGTAGAAGTGCCAAATTTGATATTTATCGACTGTAGACTGAACAAATGTCCCAAGGCAACATAAAAATCTGGTGCTTGCATGAAGTTAGAGCGAGCACTTTCCACATACTAGTAGAGGCGCCTGAATGAACCACTGCCACAGCAGATGGCAGCCAACAGTAAGCTCTGGGACAAAATGAGCTGAACATGTGGCCAAGCAGTCCTTATCTGCTGACAAATTATATGTTTCTATGTTTGTTGGAAGACTATAGGCATCTCTCTGGTGTGCACAAGCTGAGTTCTCCTCTGCACATACCAGAGGAGTGCCTTTATCACCAAATGAATGTGATACCCATGATTATGGTATTGCAGTTATAAAATGACCGGGTATTAACATTGTAGCCCTGAAAATGCAGAACCTGTGTCAAGTATGTATAGGCACAACAGGTGGCCTGATTTGTCCAGTTGGACAGCAGTGTTTGTGGCAGCCATCTTGACCCATTAAATGTACTGTATATGAGATATGTAATAGACATATATGCATTTGTCTTCACATGTGAGTGGGCAGAGCAGTATCTCACGAGTAGCAGAGCCTGAGTGAGTTATGTACATCCTGCCCCCTCACAAGTGATGATAAACAACTTAGTCTGAGTCAGGCCATTGTTTGTTCAAGTTGTAGTACTATATGTATTCTAAACTGTAAAGTGTTTCGTTTTATGAAGATTTGACTGTTTATGTTTGATTTCCCTCTCTGTTTTGACTGCATCAGAAGCCATTGTGATGTCATCAGGCATTGTTCAAGCTCTCTCCCATTGGTTTAGATTCATTTGTGACCTGTCTAAAGTGATGATTAGCAGTCAAAGTGAGGATAAATGTTTTATCATCATCATTCAGAAAGCTTCAGTGGGGAAAAACTATCTTTTACCTGTAAGGTTTAATGTGTGTGTGTGTGTGTGTGTGTGTGATTCAAATCAAAAAAATGTGTGTCTGTGTATGTATGCTTTGCTCCTTGGCATTCAAGTGAAAAATAAACATATATTCTTCACTTGGGTGCATCATAATCCATTTGTTTTACACTTGGATTTGTCATACTGATTGACCTTCCAATCTCACCAATATTCTGATAAATACTGTCTTCTTATGATCCAGTCATGACACTTGAAATACTCCAAAAGCTAGAGCTGCCATCTTGTTCCACTGCATCTGTCACTTCTGATGCCCATTTCAACAGTTAAGTACTACAGTTTCTCCCCCAAACTCATTTTCTGTGTATGTTGCCTTTTGTAATATTTGTCATGCTTCAGTTCAGTGTCTCACAATATTTTCTTCTTGCTGATAATAAACCCACCCACTAGTCTCATACGTGCACATACACTGATTGTGATCTGATGCAAACTCCCACTCTTCTTCAAGTCCTGAGAGAGGTAGCCCCGCTGCGTGGAAAACACTTCCTTTTATGTTAAATTCCTCTGCTCCATCTGATGTTCACAGATTTCCTGTGGGTCCTTCCCTCCTGAAATGTACAAACTGGCTTCCAAGTCCTGACTCTTTCACATTTATGGAACTTTACAATCACATCACTGAATTTCCCTGTCTTCTTCTTCCTCTCTTGAGAAGCAAACTGCATACACATCAAGGTAATTAATTAAGTCTGCCCATGTCTCTTTCTTGATCTCAGCTACACTTAAACAAACTATGGTCAGAGCTGATAGGGTTGCAGGTGAGGAATTTGGGGTACAGATATTGAAAACATTTTTTTTTTAAATATTTTTACACCAAATTTTTAACATATCCTTGTTATGACCCTGCCTCATGAAGAAGGGCAGAAATAATGTTAACTACTGGCATAAGGATGATGATAAGCAGGGATTGCAAAATCAACTTTTGGGACACAAAAACACATTTTGGGCAGGAGTTGAAAAATGACAGAGGTCACATACATTAGGTGCTGTAACAAAATGGCTGTGTTGAAATTTTGGGGTAAAAACATTGACTATTATAAAAGTTACGAGCCTGCATTTGCAAAATTCAACATAGACTCGTAACTTTTTTTTTAAAAATATTTTTAAACCAAATGTATAACATAGCCTTCTTATGATCCTGCCTCATGAATAAGGGCAGAAAATATTTTCAATTCTTGTCCAAAAAGTGATTTTGTGCAAGGACCATAAAATCACCTTTCAGGATGTTAAAAAAAAACATTTTAGCCAGGATTTGAAAAATGACAGCTGTCACATTCATGAGGTGCTGTAAAGATATGACTGTTGTAAATTTGGGGTAAAAATATTGAAAATGACCAAAGTTACTAGCAAGCATTCACAAAATTCAACTTAGACTAATAACTGTATCATTTTTTAATATTTTTATGCCAGATTTTCAACATAGCCTTCTTATTAAACCACATCATGAACAAGGGCAGAGAACATTGTTTTCTCCTCTCTGAAAGATGATTTCATGCAAGGACTGCAAAATCACCTTGCAGAATGTAAAAAAAACATTTGGCCAGGATTTGAAATATGACAGCTGTCACATTCATGAGGTATTGTAAAGATATGGCTGTGTTGTAAATCTGGGGTAACATATTGAAAATTACAAAAGTTAAGAGCCCGCATTTGCAAAATTCAATGTAGGCTTATAACTTTTTTTCATATTTTTACACCAAATTTTCAACATAGCCTTCTTATGACCCCACCTCATGAACAAGGGCAGATAAAATTTTCACATCCGGCATGAAAGGTGATTTTGTGCAGTGACATCAACATTGTCTTTTGGGACAGATTTACCTAATGACAGTGCCACTGTTCATGAGGCGGGGTCCCAAAAAAGGCATGTCAAAAATTTGGGCCAAAATATGCAAAAATGCCCACGTTATGACAGTAAGTTAAAAACACCATTGAAGTACATTGAACCGCACACTTGTTTTTTAGTTCGCAGCCCAGCTTTGAATAGTGGAGACGTGTCTGCAGTCCAGAGAGGATTACGGCATTGGACCCCTGATGGGTAAGTAAGGGCTTGGGGGGCTGCGGGTTGGTGAGTGCTGAGTGGGAGGGTCAGGTGGGGGGTCAAGAACAGCTGCAAAATACAACGATGGACAGTTTTCTTTTTACAGGTAAAAAGAAAAATCACAATGGAGGATTCCTGATTGCAACACTGGGGGATTGGGCACCCCTTGTGTCACTGTTATCTTTCTGTGGTGGGGGTGGGTACTGAGATGGTTCAGCGGGGGGAGGAAAAAATATATAAAAAGGTCACCGCGGAACACGATTGCAACACTGGGGGATTGGGCACCCCCAGTATCACTATTTTTCTGGGGTGTGTGGGGTGGTGGGTGCTGAGAGGGAGGGTCGGAGAGAGAAAATATGTACTTAAAGAAAAAAAGGTCACGTCGGAACATGGCATTGTCTGCCATGTCCAAGATGGCTGCCGGTGCATGCACAATACAATGCTGTGTTCCACCGTGACCTCTACAAAATTGTGCTTGTCACTTTTAATGGACAGTGTGGAGTGCTTCACAGACGCATAGGCGACTGCGATGGAACTCCACACTGTTGTTTGGTTGGAAAAGTCTCCCTTTTCTGATGCTTCACAGGAGGTTAGCCAGGCTTCTCCCACTGCAGCCCTAAAACCAGGCTTCCTCTGTGACATTTTAAAACCTCACTGTGACTCTGTGTTGGTGTACAGTTTGGGGGGGGTGTAGACAGGTTAACAGCAGACTAGAATACAGCAAACAGTGCAAAACTACACCCCACTGTGGTATAATTTAAACACAAATAAATATTAACATCTGTTGTATAAACTGAACATGTAATGGCCTGGCCTAATATGCTGTTTATTCCCATTTGTGGGGGGGGGGGGGCAGGAGATCTATAACTCACTCATGGAAATAAATATATTTTTGGTCAGGCCGTTGCATATCTTTTTGATATACAATGAAAATGAGAGTCAAAACATACAGATAAATTATTTATTTTAGTCACTGAAGCATTCTAAATGAAAATGCTGTGAATCATTCATCTCAACAGCTGGGTGGATCATCAGCATTTATCTTCACTTTTGGTGGGTCAGAAAGGAACTGTTAACCATTGTGAGAACTGCTTGCACAATGCCTAATGTATCACACTGTCTTCTGCTGCACTCAGAACATAGCACTGAAATCAAAGAAAACTACAGTAGTTAAATATTTATAGCAAGAACGCATTTAAAAACTTTACCATTTAGAATACATTATATAAATTGCACTCACAATTCTCAGAGCCCTGGAAATGGTGCAAGGTGCCTGCATCAAACTTAAATGGCGCAAGTGGCACCTTACGCCAGAAACTGCCAGCAGAGCTATTCTCAAAGGTAGCCTGTGTCAACCACAGGCTGCCTGCCCCAAATGGGGCTTGTGCCTCCCTTGCACCCAACAATGGGCTGCAACCTGGCATTAGGGGGCATGTGGCAGATGCAAGCTGCCACATCCCTAAAAACCGTATTCACAGAACTCGCGCAGAGGGAAAAATTCTAAGTACCCTTAGACCAGCCAGGGCTGGTCTAAGGGTAC
The DNA here is from genome assembly GCA_016271365.2 of Neoceratodus forsteri. Lineage (NCBI taxonomy): Eukaryota > Metazoa > Chordata > Ceratodontiformes > Ceratodontidae > Neoceratodus > Neoceratodus forsteri. Next base: position 583,214,998 of record CM028131.1, read on the forward strand.
TTAGAAAATTCTTTCTGGGAGAGTAGCAATGTGCTGTGGTCCCCCTCCCTCATCCCTGATGTCCCAGGTATAGGTACTGGTACGGTGACCTCCCTTCCTGAATCCGATCTCGCCCATGTTTGACATAAACCTGTAAATCCCCAAACCCTGGTGGTACAGTGACCCCCCCTCCCCAAACTCAATCTTGCCAGCATGTTAAATAAAAGATTAAATCCCTGCACCCTAGTGTTACAGTGCCATCCCCTCCCCAAATCTGATCTCACCCATATGTTAAATAACAGTTTAAATCCCCATCCCTGGTGGTACAGTGCCCCCTCCCCAAACCCCAATGTCCCTGGTAATAATACTATACAGCATTCCCCATTCATTGGTGGTCCAGTGCCCCCTCACTCCAGCAGGTTGTGCCTACCACACCATTCCCCCCATTCCATGACAGAGTTGGGGACTGGTACAGCTCTCCTCATGCTTCCACGGCTGGCCCCCGACTGAACTGTCACTGACCGCCTACTGTTTCAGGAAACACTCTGTTAGAGTTCAGTCGGGGGCTGGCCATGGAGGTATGCGGAGAGATGTGCCAGTCCCTGGCTCTGTCATAGAATGGGGGGGAGCGGGGTGGTAGGCACAACCTGCGAGGGTGGGGGGCACTGGACCACCAATGAATGGGGAATGCTGTATAGTATTATTACTGTGGACATCAAGGTTCGGGAAGGGGGGTCACTATACCACTAGGGACTGGGGATTTATACTTTTATTTACCATATGAGTGAGATCGAGTTCGGGAAGGGGGTTACTATATCACCAGGGTTCAGGGATTTACACTTTTATTTAAAATACGGGTGACAGCGAGTTTGGGGAGGGGGTCACTGTAACTCCAGGGATTGGAGCTTTTACTATTTCTTTATAATCGAGCACAATTGGGGACAGGGGTGAGAGGGCACTAGCCCACCAGGGACTAGAGTGGTACACGGCTGCCCTGGGCTTGTGGCCAACCCTCTGTTTGGCACACTGCCATAGTTGTCGCAAGCTATGGGACTTTGCTGCTGGGACCCTGCCAGTTAAAGAATGGGGCACAGGGTTCCTGGCACACTCAGCTTCAGCACAAGCTGCAGTTTCCTGCAGCCTGTGCTGCTCCAAGCTGGCTTTGAGAATCGAGCCCAATGGTTTTACTCAGAATATGACATTTATCATCTTTAGTGAAGGGGCAGGACTTTCATGACTTAATTGTGACACTGTATGTACAGTATGTATTGGAAACCTGGCTGGTGTGTATGTCTTGGAAACCTGGCTTTGCTGGCAATGCTCTTTTTGGGTAACCCTAGCCTCGTTGCTTTTGTGCCAAGATTCTTTGTCTTTTTAGTTTTCTTTCTTATTTTGGGTCCACCATGACCCAAACCTGTAAGACCATATTAGGGCTGGATCATTTTCCCCTATAGTGAGATACAAACAAGGCATACTGTTGAATCCTGTAGAACAAGACAAATGTCTGTGTTTTCTGTTCTCACCCTTTGCAGATTGTATGAGAAACCCTTTGGCATCATGTTTTCCTGCTTAAAGCAGAACCAGTCTAAATGCTCATGGTGATTTGCATATACTGTATATCCCATGATGTTTTGCATTATGGGGGTATGTGAGTTTTTGTATTTCTTGTATATATGTATGTATGTTTGTGTGTGTATATATATATATATATATATACATATATATGTGTGTGCATTATTTACAAAAAAACTATGTATGCATCAGCTGCGGATGATATCAAACCATAAAAAGGAGAGAAATACAATGTTAGGGTCTCCAACCCTATTGCCCCACCCCTTCCCTGCACACACCAGCAGGCATTTAGGGTGTGCTTTGGGGTCATCAGCCATAATGCTCACCCCATTCCATAAGTAAATAAGCTGAGATGGGTACAGTATAGGATAATGGGGTGAGTGTTATGGCTGACATCGTTTCGGTGTGTTGCACCAAGTGGTTTTAGAGATATTAAAAGAGAACTGCGTTGGCTATGACTAAACCTGCACAGTCCTGATGGCAGCAGCTTCAGTACAGTCCTCCCTCTCAGATGCAGTGGAGCTAGTTAAACAGATCAACACTTTCAAATCAGCTGTTGCTGCCCTTGAAGATAAAGTACAGACCCTGATTATGAAGACACAGGACGCCAAAATCTTTTTGTCCTATATAGATGTAAAGGACAGTCACCATGAAAGCTGAATACAGGAACTAGAGAGAATGGTCACCATCCTATGGAATTGAGCTGAAGATTCTGAAAGTAGGACCTGGATAAATAATTTTCATTTTATTTGGTACCCAGAAGGAGCTGAGCAAAGAGATGTTTCCTCCTTCCTTCAAAATGAACTGCGGAGGCTTCTATGGCATAACTGGTGACCCTTCTTGGAAATAAAAAGGGCACACAGGTACCTTGCCCCCCCCCAAACAAGGGGGCTGCTTCACCCAATTATAGCCAGTTTCCTGTCCTTTCCTTTTTTTATCATATTTCTGTTTTTGTCCTCCTTACCAGTGGAGTGGATCTCCACGATCCCCGGCCGCCAACATCCACAATCCCCGGGCCCGGTCTGGCAACCCCACAGAGCCAGCCATTATCACTCATGCACTCTGTGGCAGGATCCTCCCAGGAACCAAGGTGCTCCAGGCACAGCCATCAGCCACCAAGATCGCAACCCCTCTATTTTCTATTTTTTCCCCTGGAGAGCCAGACGTGCAATGGCATCTAAGCACATTCGTGCTGATACCCACCGCGATCTCTCCCCCTACACTTATGCCCACTACTGTAGTGCAGCTTGCCTCCGCTAATTGCCGCTACAGTATGCTGCAGGGCCCCAACCCTCCCCAGAGTAAGGAGAGCAGTCGTGGGATGCTCAAATCTTCCTATCCCCTGGCAACCCCCGACAGCTCGGGTCCGTTCCCTAACCTGGGTCGTCGGTGTGGTGCAAGGTGTGTTGTCCAGCACCTCAACCCTCAACACCACTGGGCTGGCTCTTCCTGTACTTTCCTGACGAGGAAAATCCTGGCATTGGCTGGAGAACAGGGACCCCTTTCATGGCATGACCACAAGATCTACAATATTCAATTATTTCTCCACCAAACTGGCAAGCGCAAAAAGCAGATCACAGAAGTCAGAAAGCAATTCCTAATACTTATGATACCCTATCAACTTCAATACCCAGCTACTCTATGGATTGTAAGGAGTGGAATCCCTAGTGACTTCACATTTCCTGAAGAAGTGACCAGTTATATACAAAGCAACTGGCCAGAGAAAAGGAAGGAACTTACAATAAACTCATGCCCTGATCCAGCCCAGCCCAGCACAGTGGAACTCACATCAGCAGGCAGCCAATGGCAGAATCTAAGAATCTGGACAAGTGGCTGTACCACAAAACTTGCAAAATCCTAAAAACATTGAACCCTGAATGTGCATCAAAGAAGCCATGCAAGTTGTTTCAAATGGCACCAAAAGTTATTAAGATGCAACAATCAGGGCTTGACATTAAAGTGTCTGCTCAAGTGATGCTCAGAAAACAAATTGTTAGAACCTTCTAACTTGAGAACCAATTAATATTTGTTCACAGCAGCTTTGAAAGGCACCTCCTTGCACCACGCTACTTCTGCCCTGAAATGTCAGGACAATATTCTAAACCAGTTTTGCTCTAGATGTGAGCCAAACAATGGCCAAAAAGAACATTCTTTCTTATTTTTCACTCCCTGTATCTCATTATCCAGGCAGGCGCCATTCACCAAACTATCGGAATCATAAGAAGTTAGTATCCAGACCACACATGCAAAATTTTATGTGATTGCCTCAAATGGCACCAAAGTTAAGGCTCAGATTCACACCCATAATATTTTTCTCTCAAATATAAAAATCTAAAAGTTATCGCTAAGCAAAAATTGACTCTCAAGAATAATAATTTCTGTGTTCCCACCAGACTGTTGTCCTGAAAACCCTAGTGAGCATGCTCCAATGCCAAATGTGAAAACCTTATAACTAAAGAACCTACTAATATTGTTTCAAGAACTTTCAAAAGGCACACCCTTGAGCCAAGCCACTTCTACACTGAAAATGTCAGAATGAAATTCCAAAACATTTTTGCTCTACAGGCAAGCAAAAACAACAACAACAAAAAAAAACAACAACTGAAAAACTGCATTTTTAAGGCTTTTTAAATTTCTGGATCTTAGAATTTAGATGGGCCTGCTGTCATTAACTTTGCGAAGTCTTAAGAACTTGCCACCCGGTGCACACATCGAAAATCTTATATAATTTCATTGAACGGCACCAAAATTATTAAGGTGCAAAAATTGGGGTTAACATTACACAAGACCCCCATTGCGTATTCTATTTATGCAATAGACAAGTAATTTTGTGTGCAATTTATGAGCAGGATTTATAATGTGGCTTGTTTATAAAAGGGAAATTTCAAGGAATTTAAGAAAATTGTGTGATGTGTTGTATGGATTCACATTACACAACAGGTTGCTAGTAGGTATGCCTCCCATGTTGCTAGGTACACACTCTCCCTATGTTTTCAGCGTGTCAGCATGTCTTGCACATTTAAGTATGACCCAAGAATTCTATTTTTTGGTATGCACTAAAAATTCGTGTCACTAATTCTTGTGTTGCACTTAAATATGAGACACAAGAATTCCTGACTTGTAACTCAAGAATCAGCCATCTCAGTAAGCTGACAACCAAAGAACTTAACAAAGTGGAAAAAAAGATATTGCTGGCCTGTGTTGTGAAAACCAAAAGCCAGAAATGAAACATGCTCATGAAAGAAGATTTTTTGTGTCATATTAGAGGGTTATCCTGAAATCCCTACTGAGCATACTAGGAAGCTAAATTTCAAGGCCTCATAACTCTGAAACTGATTAAATGTTTTGGAGCAAAATGTTATTCTATCTTGGCTATATATATAAATATATATTCTTATCAAAAAAACTGCATTAATGTAACAGCTAGTGTTCAGATTAAACCAACAAAAGTAGGGAAATGTGATGTTAGGATTTCAAACCTTAACACCCCTGCCTCATCCCTGAAGTGAATGAGGGGTGGAGGTGCTGTCAACCCTAATGCTTGCCACATTGTAGTAACAAAAAACCTGAGATGTGATGCAGACAGGTGTGCATGTTTCATGAGTGTATAGAATGGAGTGAGCATTAGAATTGTATTACAATGCCAAGTAAGACTTCACCATTCACTTGCTTCAGGGGTGGGGTATGGGTGTTAGGGTTTGAAACCCTAACATCATATTTCTCTACTTTTGTGGGTTTAATCTGAACCTTAACTGTTGCATTAATGCAGTTTTTGTGCAAAGAATTTCCTTACTTTTTTAGATAGTATAATCATATCCTCATTTGCCTGTGGGAGTGCAGGGACCTCCAGACCCTGCACTCCCATCCCGCCATACATATGTACATGTATGTTTCTGTGGAAACGCAGGGCCCTGAGGGCTCTGCTCTTGCATTTCTGCCAAAACAGCAACTAGATTGTCAGTATAGCCTTCTTTTTACCCCTCCACATGAACCCAGTACTAAAAATGTTTAAATCCCCACCAAAACATCATTCCACGGCATTGAAACATCATTCCATGCCACAGGTGTGAAAACACATTTTGGCCAGGATCTGCAAAATGGCAGCTGTCACATTCATGAAGTGGTGTACAAAACTGGCTTTGTTGAGAATTTGGGATCAGAATATTTAAAATTAAGAAAGTTACATGCAAGTGTAGTAAAATTTCAACTTATGTGCATAACTTTGCAATTTTTACATATATTTAGCCAAACTTTTCAACATAGCCTTTTTATGACCCCACTTCATGAACAAGAGTGGTGAAATTTTTCAAATCCTGGCCAAAAGGCGATTTCGCCAAGCGACTGCAAAATGACCATTCATGGTTAATTTGCATAATTCCACCACCAGTGGCCATGATGTAAAGGCCCAAAAAGGCCATTTTGAAAATCTGGAGTCAATATTTGCTAAAATTAAAATGTTATGCATCAGAGTTAAAAACCTTATTGAAATATACTGAACCACACTTATCTTAGTATCTCATATTGCAGTCAGTGGTTCCAGCAGAAAGACATGTTTTCGATCAGAGAGTGGATCTTTGTACAGGTACTTGTTTAGGTGAGTGGGAGGTGTGGTGGGAAGGATGGTGATCTGAGAATGGGTTGTGCCACTAGGTACCAGGGAAAGCTTAATAAATAGAGGGATGATGAATTTTGTATGTTGGGGGTATCACTAGACACCAGGGAAACATTAATAAATTCGAAGACGGTGATCATAGGGATGGTGGGTACCTGTTCAGGTGAGTGGGAGGTGTGGGGGTGTGTAAGGTGGTGGGTACTCAGTAGGATGTCAGGGTGGGGGGTTGGATCGACAAGGGACTGTTTTATTTTTTATAGGTGTAAAAAAAAGACAAACAATATCGAGTGTTGTTTTTCTTTATTACAGGTGACTTAAATATGAGGATGGCAGTGGAAGGGTATAGAGGTGCCACTAGACCACAGGGAAAGCTGAATAAATACAGGGATGGTGATCAGAGGGTGAGTGGTGCCACTAGGTACCTGAGAAAGCTTAATAACTATAAGGACAATGATTGGAGATTGGGGGGGTACCAGCATTTTGGGGGGTGCCACTAGACACCTGGGAAACAATTAGAAATATGGTGATGGTGACTGGATGGGTGGGGATATCACCAGACACCAGGGACAGATTAAGAAATATGGGGACAGCGATCAGACGGTGGGGGTGCCACTGGACACCAGAGAAAGCTTAATAACTAAGGGGATGGCAATCAGAGGGTGGGGGTGCCACTAGACACCAGGGAAACATTAAGAAATTTGGGGACAGTGATCAGAGTGGTGGGGGGTACCATTAGATGTCAGGGAAACATTAAGAAATGTGGGGACAGTAATTGGAGGGTTGGGGGCACTAGACACCATGGAAAGCTTAATAAATATGGGCATGGTGATTGGAGGTTGGGGGGCACCACTAGACATCAGGGAAGTCTTAACAAATATGGAGATGGTGATCGGAGGGTGAGGTATGCCACTAGACACCTGGGAAACATTAAGAAATATGGAGATGGTGATTGGAGTAGTGGGGATGTCACTGGGCACTAGGGAAAGATTAAGAAATATGGGAACAGCGATCGGAGGGTGGGGGTGCTACTAGACATCAGAGAAAGCTTAATAACTAAGGGGATGGCAATCAGAGGGTGATGGTGCCACTAGACACCAGAGAAACTTTAAAAAATTCAGCGACAGTGATCAGAGGGGTGGGAAGTGCCACTAGACACCAGTGAAACATTAAGAAATATGGGGATGGTGATCAGAGGGTGGGGGTACCACTAGACACCAGGTAAAGCTTAATAGATATGGGGATAGCAATTGGAGGGTGGGGGTGCCACTAGACACATTAAGAAATACAGGGACAACAGTCAGAGGGTGGGGACCACCACTAGACACCAGGGAAAAAGAGGGAGTTATGGCTTCTTAAACTCCCTATGTTATCCTGTGGGAATTCACAAATGTTAATGTTTTTAATTTTTTATATAGCACTTAGATATTTTTAGGGAGAATTATGTATTATTGCAGCAGTACTCATTAAGACCTTTAATATATACATTTTCCATAAAATCCACATTTTGAGGGAGTTATGGCTTCTTGAACTTGAAATCAGGGGAAAAAAAACCTAAGTGCAAAATCCTTTTTTGTATGAAACAAAAAAGCATACAGAAAAGAATCCAAATGAAAAAAGAATAAATGAAGTTCAAAATTTGTTTTTCATTTGAAGGAATTATTTTTTGTATGAATGAAAAAAGCATACAAAAACAGATCCCTTCAAATGAAAAAAGAACTGGAAAAAAAAAACCTAAGTCCAAAATCTTTTTTTTTTTGTTTAAAGGGACCCTTTTTTGTATGAACAAAAAAAAAACTTACAGAAAAGGATCCATTCAAATGAAAAAAGAATTAAAAAAAAAACAAGTCCAAAATCTTTTTACGTATGAAGGGATCCTTTTTTGTATGGCGAATTCCTTTTTTGTATGGCCATACAAAAAAGGTGGAAGCAAGTCACGAAAAGGGATGCAATAGTGAAAACAAAGAAACATATTTAGGGGGTAATTTTAAGAAAAGTGAAGTGCAGAATCCACTCAACGGGGTCCTGATGGGCAAGACACATGTGTTAGTCTCTCTCAAAGATGTAATTTTTGTGGGTTTTGAAATTTTATTTAAAAAAAAAACAAGATTAGGGCAATACGAATCAGGATTTTTTCATAAGAAAAAGTATTAGCCCCCATACAGACAAGAATGTTTGTTCATACGGCCAAATGTTTTTTCATTCCAAACATCTATCCTGAACTGTCTACTGAACATGATCAGAACTGAAATTTTAAAAATTAATAACTCTGGAACAGATTAATATTTTTTCACCAAACCAGCGAAAGGTTCTACTGTGGGCCAGGCCCTTTCTACACTGAACATTTCAGACCAAAGTTCCAAACTGCCTGGGTGCTAGGGACTGACAAAAAAGCAGCAAAAAACACAGAAATAAATCACCTTTTTCGCTATCCAGATCTCGAAATCTGCACATCCAATCAGAATGAAACTTGGTATATCAAGGGACCTTGGGTTTCTGACAGCACCTGTAATCTTACATGTAAATCCGTTGAACAGTTGCCTAGTTATTAAAGTGTAAAAATTGGGGTTTAACATTAAACAGCCTACTCGGCCCCAACTATAGCACTCAACTGCACCACTATAATATATTTATATATCTTTATCTATCTATTTATCTTACAGTGGCAAGGTAATGCCACTAAAGTTACGGTTGCATTCGCAATTTAATGTTAAACCCCAATTTTTGTACTTTAATAACTTAACAACCGTTCATGGATTTGCATGAAAGTTTGCATGCATGGTGTCATGTGGTACATTTGTGGATGTGCCAAGTTTTGTTCTGGTCAGATGTGCTGATTCTGAGGTCTGGATAGTGCAAAATGTGAATTTTTGGGTGTTTTTCCTATTGTTTTTGCTATATTTCTTTGAACTTGGCTAGCCCCTAGATGGTTTGGATATATGTTCTGAAATTTTCAGGGTGCAAAGAGGCTGGCCCCCAGACGTGTCTTTTGCTTGTTTGGTGAAACAATTTTAATCCATTCCAAAGTTAGTTAGTTTTGAAATTTTTAAAAATGGGTTCTAAGCATGCTCAGTAAGCACTTCCAAGATAGCTGTATGAAACGAAAAAGGAGTCCTTCTTCGTATGGGGCCAATCCTTTTTCGTGATGAAAAAATCCTTTTTCATTTTCCGCCATCTTGTTTCCGTTTTTCTCAAAAAACAAAATAAGTTCAAAAGCCACAAAAGTGACATCCTGAAAGGAGACCAACATATCTCTCTGGCTCATCAGGACCCTGTTAGGTGGATTCTGCACTTATCTGTTGGAAAAATTACCCCCAGATGTGTTTTCTGTTTCATTTTAACTCCTTTTTTCATGACTCACTTTCGCTTTGTTCATTTGGACATTGAATCCTTTTTCTTTTGGCACTAATTCTTTTTCATGAGAGGACAAATCCTATTTTCCTAGAGTCTAGTGATGCTCACCACCCCTCCAATCCCCATCCTCATATTGTTTATTATTTCCCTGGTGTCTGTTAGTGCCCCCACCCTCCGATCGCCATCCCCATAATTATTTTTTCCCTGGTGTCTAGTGGCAACCCCCCACCCTCCACTCACCATCCTGCCAGTAATAAGGAAAACAGTCCCTCAATGTCTTTTTTTTTCCAAACCTGTAAAAATGTAAAAAGGTTCTTTACTGATCCAACCTTCCCACCCTGACCACCCACTCAGCACCCACCACCCCATACACCACATACACCTTCACTCACTGGAACAGATCCAAGGGTGAATGTCCACTCTCTGATTGAAGACGCTTCTTGCTGCTGGAAATGCCGAATGCTATATGAGAAGGTAAGGTAAGTGTGGGTCAATGTATTTCAATGGGGCTTTCAACTTTGTGGCATAACTTTGCCATTTTTGCACATTTTGACACCAAACTTTCAACATGGCCTTTTTGACACCCCACCTCTTCAATAATGAAGATGAAAGTATGCAGAACTGCCCAGAAATGTGATTTCATGGTCACTTGGCATAATCACCTTTCAGGTGGGATTTGAAAACATTCACCACCCTTGTTCATGAGCCAGGGTCATAAGAAGGCTATGTTGAAAATTTGGGGTTGAAATATATAAACATGGCAAAGTTATGCACATGCATTGACATTTTACTATGTTCCCTAGTAACTTGTTAATTTTAAATATTTTGACCCCACATTTTCAATATAGCCAGTTTTTTTACACCACCTCATGAATGTGACAGCTGTCATTTTTCAGATCATGGCCAAAATATGTTTTCACACCTGTTGCGCAGAATGACGTTTCCATTCCGAGGAATGATGTTTCGGCAGGGAATTTGAAAATTCTCAGTAAGGGTTTCTTGAAGTGGGGTAATAAGAAGGTTATGCTGACAATTTGGTTGCTGTTTTGCTACAAATGCAAGCACAGGGTCTGGAGGGCCCTGTGCTTCCACATCAACATACATGTCCACATCTATGGAGGGATGGGAGTGCAGGACCTGGAGGTACCTGTGCTCCCACAGGCAAATGTGGATACAATTACACTATCTCAAAAAGTAAGGAAAATGCACCATATAGGGTTAAAACTATAGTGACAAAAGTAGGGAAATGTGATTTTAGAATTGCTGACCCTAACTCCCCCAACACACACACACACACCCCTGAAACAAATCAGAGGTGGAGTCTTCCTTGGGGTTGTCAACCCTAACGCTCACCCCATTGGGTGTGTTTCAGGACTGTATACAATGGAGTGAGCTGTACGGTTGACAACCCCGAGGAAGACTTCACCCCTGATTTGCTTCAGGTGTTTGTGGGTGGGGGGTTAGGGTTGGAAACACTAAAATCACATTTTCCTACTTTTGTCACTGTAGTCTTAACCGTAAATGGTGCATTAACAGAGTTTTTTGCAAAGTTTTACAAAAAACTGCATTAATGCACCAGTCAGGGTAACTTAATGGCATAAAAGAAGGAAAATGTGGCATTAGGGTTTCTCACCCAAATGCACCTCCACCCCCAAGCAGAAAATGGAAAAAAACAATAGCTTTGGGTCTCCAGAGGCTTGGCAAATCAGTACTGGGGTCTTCCTTGGAGGTTGTCAACCCTAATAACCACCATATTCTGTGAGCAAATAATGTCATGCATGATCTACTTTCTTCATGCTTGGCCCTCAGGGGGGAGGGGTGAGCATTAGAGTTGACATCCCCTCAAGGAAGACACCACCACTGATTTGCCAAGACTCTGGAGACTCAAAACCCTAATGTTTTTTCCTTGTGCTGCTTGGGGGTTGGGGGGGTGAGCGGACGTTAGCATGAGAAACCCTAATGCCACATTTTCCTACTTTTGTGGTGTTAAGTTACCCTAACTGGTGCATTAATGCAGTTTTTGCAAATTATTTACTCATTTTTTTAGCTAGTATAATATGAGCCCTGCTCTCCCATCCCTCCATAGATGGGGACGTGAATGTTGCGGTATGGATGTGGACATACTTCACACTTGCTATTTCTCAGTTATAACAATTTTCCCCAGTTACGACACAAAGAATACTGGACCAATTAAAAACGTAACATGAAGAAAGGCAGTTTTATGGTAAAAACCTAATAAAAAAGCTTTCAGCAGTAGTGCTTATACAAAATACACAATGGTTTGTAGAGGGATTACACATTTGTTCACCTGTCTGAATATAAGGCCTTTATTACTCCTGATTTTGCCACTCTGAGTAATATTATGAATAAATATATTACTCCACTGTAACCTATGATCAAGCAATCTAAGTTCATCTAAACTGGTTTTGGTATTCAATGATTAAATAACTCCCCAAAGCATTTGGTTTCGAGTATTATTTATTTATTTGTTTTAGATAACCAGATAGGCCACTAGACATAGTAAATGCCTATTTTCAGGCATGACCTGGGAGAGTACAAAACAGGTACAGTCAGTACAGAGAAAGCAGTACAATAAAATACATGAATCAGCATATCATGAGATACACAGGAACATTGAAGACAATAAAATACATCAGTAAGGTACAGTACATTGGGATAAGTACTAAACAGCAGTAACATGCAGTATACAACAATAACTATGTTGGGACTAACTACATGACAACAAATACAATAGAGGGAGTTTATAAAATGCATTTGGGAGAGCTCAAGTGCAAGCTGTAGTCAGCTAATGCCCCAAGGGGGGGAGGGTAATAGGTTATGAAATAGTGGATGGGAGAGAAGCAAGTAGAAGGGGTGGGGGAGAGAGGTGAAGGAGTAGGGTAGAGCAAGATATAGGCTAGGACAGCAAGCAGTAAGTGGTAGTGGGAAGGACATGGCCTGAAACAGAGAAGTTATAGCATCGGGGAAAAGAAGTGGAGTTCAGGGAGGAATGAAACAGGAGCAGGGGTCAGGTTGGAGGAGGTGACTTTTTAGCTGTTGACTAAAACTGGTTTGGGTAGGAATAAGTCAGATAATAGTAGGTAGGGATCTCCAGAGAGCTGGGGCAATGTGTGAGAAGGCCTGAGCACCCATAGCTGTTTTACATTTGGGTATATGAGTTCTATGTTTGCTTGTATTTGAACAAAAAGGCCCACATGTATACAGTACTACACTGGGCTTTTTAAAACACTTTGTTCATTTTGGTGAAGTTTACTGTTGGGACAGCCAGTATATGAAATATGCACTGTACATATAGTCTCAAAAAATCAAGTTGTTCACATCCAGTTCAAAAAATACCCCTACAAAGTGTAATGATTACCCCACCCCTGCTGTGAAAGATGAATTAGTCAGGCACACATACCACTGCATAATATATACACTAAAGTAAAAATAAAGCAATCCCTACCTCTCAATCTCCTGTCAAGCAAATCAGGGACAATTTTTATTAAAATCATGAACAAATGATCAACTTCAGTGACATATGGCACCAAATGGTAAGATAACTGAAAAATATTTGCAACCACAATGTCTAGATTTGTGTCTAAAGCATGTCCTGAAGCAGGACTAACCTGTAACTTGAATTCATGCCACTACCGTAATACTTAAAATCCCTACTCTTTAGAGAAAGAAATCCTAAATTTATGAGGGACCTAAAAAAGTTTTGAGGTGAAATCAGGAACAGTTAAGAGGTATGACTCTTCAAAAATGTACCTTAGGACTACCAAACAACCACTGTGCCCCTCTAGCTAAAAGTACAGAGAACGGGATCAAACCTTTATAGACAAGATGCATTACTCCTCAAGTTCTGGTGCCTTACAAACCAAAGCTGGCAAAAGGAAGTCAACAGGAGCACATCTTCATCATAACTTAGAATTGAACACATTTCCTCCTCCAAATTTTAAAGGCAGCAAAGGATGAAGGCAATGTTAGTACCTATGCAACAACATTTAGCAAGGGTCACTACAACTGGACAGGCCCAAAGGGGAACTGAACCAAATGCAGAACAGTAGCCTGAAATAAAAGTTAGCATTTTCTCTCTTGTAATCAGAGACTTGGCACATCCAGGGTGCAAGGGTCCCGTAACTACTGTACAGAGTACACAGAAACACATGCACTTATATGGCCATCAGAACTGGTGGTGAGCCATGAGAGCGGCCAAGGCAGTACTTATTTGGTAATCTTCCTCACCAGCTCAATGCACATGATGGAGGAGCTTACGGAGGACACCTGGTAACCGATTCTGGACACTTTTATCCTAGTCAGTTGGGATCAGAGCTTCGGATGGGGTAAGAGGGGAGAACTTCAGACAAAAAAGACACATGTGTTGAAAGTGGCGTGCCTGGAATTGAGAAGAGAGCATCAATCTGAGAGTCAGAAACAATCCTAAAGCATTTAGTGCCAAGATGGATTTTTAAGTCCACACGAAGAACCCCAGGGCTCCTACTTTAGGACAAGCAGGCAACACTGTTTTCTTCCTGCTAATCACTTGCAGTGGTCTTAGTGATTCCGGTCAGGGTACCAGGAGGATGAGGCGATATTCCTCCTGGATTGGGATCTACATTCTTAAGCCCACCTTACTTACGTTGTCCAATAACCATGTTACTTGAATTCGGCTGACTACTGGCTGTCAATAACTGCTGGGGCACCTGTATAATAGACTTCAGGGATTCAACTCAGGGAACTTCATATCAGTAATCTGATAACACTATAGCTATGTGCATACCAAAATTGCAAGTGAAATGGGAATTCTTCTGCTTATAATAGCCACTGTTTAGAAAGTAATAATATTTTTATTTGTGGGTAGAATAATTTGATCTGTTATTGATCTTTACTGTTCAAAGTCTTTTCAGATCGAATAGGAAAGTTAGAACTGTTAAAATGTTTGAATGGTTATTTACCATTTGAAGTATCCTTACATTAGTGAGGGATAGGCGAATTGATTCTCCCCACAAAAACAAAACGTTTCCCTGTACATTACAACATGATAAGACAAAAAATTAACAAAGTATGTAAGGGAGACCTTAATACAGGTCTTGTTCATTAACTGCAAAGCACTACTTGTGTGGAAAAACTATTTTAAAACTGAGAAAAAAACAAGATGGCTGACAGCACGAACAGTATCTTTTTGAGCAAATCCTTCAGTGATAATAGTTTGGTTTTCATTTACCTGCCTGTCTAGCCACTATCACAAAAACCGTTAAAACTTAAAAATGGTAAGATACCTTTTCACCAAACTATCCAGAGGCACACCCTTGGCACAGACCCCAACATCCCTGAATATTTCAAAATAAAATTTAATTTCCTCTGGGCGGTAGGTGACAGCAAAAAATCCCATGTTATGTATAGGAAAAAAATGACAGTTTCATATTTTTTCACTACTCCATATCTCAAAAATCATACAAAATGCCATTACAAAACTTTTCAGGTTCTGAGACACTTGGAGAATGATTCTGTGCATGCCAAATTGTGAGCTATTTTGTCAAGGACTAGCAAAGTTATTGAGGTGCAAATATTGAATTTTAATATTAAGTATATAACTATAGGGGTGCTGCAGTACCCCAATAATACAGATACATGGTTTCTCCTAATGTTTTTGTTTATTTGAACTTTTAATCAAACATACTATATGTCCAGGTGTGAATGTGAGATGAACTATCTAATTTTAGTAGGGTATCTCTTGGCATCTATTCACCATTCACATATTGGGACTGTGTAGTATAGTACGGTCTGTACACCCATTGGCCCACGCAGGGGACCAATGGGCATAAAGCCATACTGTACACTGTCAGTCGGCAGGTGGACAGGTGACTTGCGGGTGGGGAGCTGCCACCCGCTGATTGGGGGGGAGCGGGGTGGTGGGGAGGAGGGTACCACTGGCCCAAAAAGGGATTATAGTTACAACTAAAGCCCATCATCGGGCTGGGGATCGGGTCCACTGGACCATCAGGGAATGTGATCTGAACTACAGCACATGATTGGGCAGGGGAGCAGGTCCACTGGACCACCAGGGTTTTATTAATTATATGCCGGCGATGGAGTAGGGTCCACTTGACCACCGGAGAAATTAACCCCCTCACACCTGAATTTTTTTCAGTTAGAATATTAATAAATTTTGTATGTTGCATAAAAAAATAATTTTCTCATCAGTGCCACAAGATAGAGACAAAAGGTTTTTTATATTTGATACAGTATGACCAGGCCTACTAAAACACATACTGCATGGACTGATCTGAAACCCCAAAGTCACACCACAAGTGCACAAAGAACACAACTTTGATCATAAAATGGTGTCAAAATCTAGTTCTGGTGCCCCCTGTTGGTCAGTAAAATACCAAATGTAGGTCTGGGTACTTCAGGCATGTGTTTGGATGACATCCCCACACCGTATTATATGAAGAATTATGATCTGGGTTGGTATCACATGGTTTGTGACACATTGTCATGTGTTTTTGTTAGTCTACATCCCTCAACACAACTCTCAGAAATCATAGAATTCAGTCCTTTCTATACCTAAAACCCATTTTCTCAGCAATGCAACATGGTAGAGGCAAAAGGTTTTCTGTTTTGGTTGCTGGATTGACTGGGGTATAACAGCATGCCCTGTATTGACCAATATGAGACCCTAACGTCACAATACAGGTGCACAAACAACATACCTTTGATCATAAAATGGTGTCAAAATCAAGTTCTGGTGCCCCCTGTTGGTCGGCAAAATACCAAATGTAGGTCTGGGTACTTCAGGCCCTGAGTAAAACTCAAATGGACACAACAAACGTGAATAAAATTTTTTTAACATTATATTTCTAATTTTTCATAACATGAAACAGTAACATTATTAATACTGTACAACTATAACTGGATATGGACACGAAGTATTCTGATATTTTGTTATTTTTTATCTACACTCTCTGGTGATGCACCAGCCAGTACAAACTATGTATGAATTGACACATTCCTTCATCAGGATTGAAGTGTGATGAAAATGGACTGTTCTTTGTCATTATACTTCCATGGGGAATGTGAATTGATAGACTGTAAAAGAATTGAAAAGTAGTACAATTAGAAAAACATATGAAACATATTCAGCTGAGAAATTCACATCAATATACCTGTGAATCTGTGCTGAATGGGATTGGAAGGGGCCGAAAAGTCACTAAAAAAAAAAAAAAATGAATATCTACTTGCTTTGTCATTGCCAGTAGTTTATCACAGTGTGGTATTTCTGAAAGCAGTTTCTTTCTGCTGAAAGGCACAGATGTACACCACATTGTTTACAGGCAACACGGAACCTGTGTCTTTCCTCACGATGGTCCTTTCCCTCTCTTTTCTGTGTCTCGCTGAAGACGAAACACTGCTGGGTTGTCTCACTGATTACTGGCATGTGTGTTGCATTAGTCATACGATCCGGATGTGGTGTAACTGATGGTCTTCCAGGCATTTTTCTGGAACTAAACACTCCAATGAGTTCTTGTGCCATAGCGAGTCTAAACAACAAATAGTCTCTGCTTCTGGACGATGTATTGGGTGCCATTGCATCTGTGTCCATATTACTTTCTCTGCAATGCGACTTATAAATGATATAAGCATTCAGAAGGCAGCATTCAATAATGTAACCGAACAGTCACTTCCACCATTTCTTTGCCCAGCAGTAGATATTGTATAATGAGATCATCACAGGTAGCAGTCAGAGAAAAGAAGGCGGCCTACAAAAAATATAAAACAACAAGAGGGGATAGGGATAAGGAAATGTACCATCTTGCATCTAGAAAAGTCACCCAGATGGTGAGGGGAGCAAAGTCCAGTAAAGAGCAGTGGCTGGCACAGGGGATACATGGAGGGGAAAAGGGGTTCTTCCGGTACATTGGGGAGCAGAGAAAATCTAAGGGCCATCTCAGCAGATTGAGATCAGAAGGAGGGTGGGTGGAAGAGGCGAGGACCAGGCAGAGGTATTTAAGCAGTACTTTGCCTCTGTGTTCACTAGGGAGGGGATGGGATATCTACAAAGCAAGGCACGATGGGGATAGAAGCGGCAGTGAGTGGGATCAGGGAGCAACAGAAATGGGCGAGAGGAGGAGAGGTACCCAGGGTGTCACATCTGGATAGGATAAAAGGCCAGTAAGGTGGAGGGGCGGATGATGCTATCTCCACCAAAGGGTGTGGTTAGCCCTCAAGGCCCTAAAGAAAGACAAATCTCCTGGGCCAGATGGCATTCATCCGAGAGTACTATGGGAATTGGCGGACATACTGGCTGCACCCCTGGCGGAGCTCTTCAACAGGTCACTTGAGACAGGGAGGGTACCTAGGGATTGGCGAGAGGCACATGTGGTGCCAATCCATAGAGGGGGTCGAGGGAAGTACCAGGTAACTATAGACCCATCAGTTTGACCTCGGTGGTGGGAAAATTAATGGAGAGTATACTAAAGGAACGATTGGGGGTGTACTTGGAGGAGGTGGGAGGTCTGGATAGTCGGCAACATGGGTTTGTGCCAGGTAGATCATGTCAAACCAATCTTGTGGAGTTCTACGAATGGGTAACATCAGAACTGGACAGGGAAAGCCTGTGGATGTATTATTCTTGGACTTCAGCAAGGCGTTTGACTCTGTCCCTACAATGGTCTGGTGGAGAAACTGATGGGGTTGAGGTAGGCCCTTTGATGGTCAGATGGATTGAAAACTGGCTAGCTGGATGCACCCAGAGAGTAGTGGTCTGTGGGAGCTCTCGAACCCTAGAGGTTGGTAGTGGGTACCGAAAGGGGTTCGGTCCTGGGTCCGATCCTGTTTAATGCATACATATCGGACATCAGGGAGGGTATAGGGTGTGAAATGAGTCTCTTCACGGATGACTCCAAGATGGGAGCAGTAGTTGAGGGAGAAGAGGGAGGTTGGCCTGCAAGGGACCTGGACACCCTGGAAGCTGGGCTCACACACGGAAGTGGGAATTTCAATATCACGAAGTGCAAGGTGCTGCATCTTGATTGGGGAAACCCTAAACACAGGTACACCCTGGGAGGGGAGGCGCTGGAAGCCTCAATAGGGGAAAAAGACCTAGGGGTCATGGTAGATGCATGTATGAATAACTCTGAGCAGTGCAGGAGAGTGGCTAGCAAGGCAAACAGGATGTTGGGATGCATCATAAGGGGGATCACCTCTAGGAGCAAGGAAGTGATTCTGCCGCTGTACAATGGACTGGTTAGACCACACCTTGAGTACTGTGTACAGTACTGGAGACCATACTTGAAGAGGACATACAGCTCCTGGAGAGGTACAGAGGAGGGCAACTAAGATGATACGAGGGCTAGGGAATTTGACTTATGAGGACAGACTTGAGGAGCTCTGCCTGTTTTCATTGGAGGAGAGGAGAGAGGGGACATGATTGAGGTCTTCAAGTACCTCAAGGGAATAAATAGGGTAAACATGGAGGGAATCTTTAGACTAAAGCAGGGAGGTATCACCAGAGGGCATGGTTTGAAGGTGGAAGGGTGAGGAGGGAAAAGAGGAGGAGGTTTTTCACTGAGAGGGTGGTGGACCCTTGGAATGCACTGCCAGGCAAGCTGGTTCAGAGATCCACAGTGGAGGGCTTCAAGAGAGGGTGGGACAGACACAGAAAGTGGATGTATCAGATGATGGCCTGTCCCAGGGGGGTGGGGATGGATGATAGGGGTTTCTGGAGCACAAGGGAGGGGAGGGCCTCGGCACCCAGCTAAGGATCTGAGGTTCGAGCAGACTCGATAGACCGTAAGGCCTAATCTGCTGGCAAATAGTATGTTAGTATGATCTCCTCTATCAACTCCCCTCATATAATCCACAAGTGGTGAAGGACAAGGTAGAGCCACAGTAATACTGTCTTTCTGCACCTGGTCTACAGTTGACAGTGGCTTTCTGCCATCATGTGGATTGTGGATCGATGACAAGCAATATACTGCCCTCTTATTTATTTTTATTTTTTTTATGTATTTCATAGATCGGATTTACAAACCTTTGAGTCAGAGACTCATTTACAAAGGTACCTCGTCACAGGGAGGGGGGGACAAACATATTTGTGTGGCAAGACATTGGTTAACAATACAGGTAAGATACAAAGGAGTATACAGCAAGGCATTGCAGTGACCAAAACAGGTGAAATACAGCAGAGCAAAACAACAAACAAAAATAAAACAAACCAAAAATATAAAACTGTTTAGTGTCCCTGTGCGCACGCAGGGTACTGTGCGTGGCGTGCAGACTACAACAACCAATTCTAAGTAGGCTGGGATGTATGTAGTACTAACGGGACAGATGGTTTCAGAGGGTGCTCTAGGAAAGCACTATAATGGACAAGTACAGCTCCGATTGTCAGTGAGGTATTTGCATAGGGCTATTTTGAAGGGGCCAATTTTGGGGATGTTTGTGATGTGCGTGGGGAGGGAATTATACCAGGAGGGTGCTCTGTGGTGAAAGGACCTTTGGGCGAGTGAGGTCCTAGCTCTAGGCACCTGGAAGGTGGCTTTGGTTGTATTGCAGGTGATGACCAAGTGGGAGGCCCGTTGAAGGGGTGTAGTGACACCTGGAGGCCAAAGCCCAGGTAGAGACTTTTTTGCCAATATACAGGTGTGGTATTGCAGGCGTTCTTCAAAGGTGAGTATGTTAGAGGCGGAGTAGAGTAGGCATGTGTGAGTTCTGCTGTGGGCACCGGTCAGGAACCTACAGGCTTTGTTGATAGAGGTCTGGACTTTGGTAAGGGCAGTGGGGTCGGCAGCTGCATATGTAGGGAGTCCATAATCCACCAAAGACAGAATGGACAAAGTGATAGCAAGCCTCAGGGCAAACTCAGGAAGGCAGTCTTTGTGGCGGTAGAGGAGACCAATCCGGGCATTCATGGCTGATGACAAAGTGTTAAGATGGGTATGGAAGGAGAACGCAGAGTCGAAGGTGATGCCCAGGTATTTGTGTGTTGATACCTGTTCAAGGGGGTGGAGTGTGCTGGGGATGATATGAAGGGGAGCATTTCTGGAGTTACTTTGGCTGTGTGCAAAAATCATAGATTTCATCTTCTTAAGGTTCAGAACCAGACAGTGGTCGAGGAACCATTTTTCAGCTTAGTTGAATGTGAGTTGCAGGGAGCTTTGGAGTGTGAGTGGGTCAGTGTGTGAGGTGACGAGAACTGCATCATCGGGGTATAGAAGCATTTTGCCTGGAGCTCGGGAGGGTGTTCAGAAAGAGACTAAACAAGGTGGGGCCCAGGATGGAGCCTTGAGGGACCCCGGAGCATACTGGTAGGGCTGTTGATAGGATACCATTTAATTTGACCCATTGGGATCTATCCTGGAGGTAGCTGGAGTACCAGTCCAGGGGGCCCGATGAGAGTCCCAGCAGACGAAGGGAGTCAAGCATTAGTGGGTGACACACAGTGTTAAAGGCCTTAGATAGGTCGAAGAACACTGCCCCGGCGATCTCCCCAGCATCAAGTGCAGAGTGTATTTGGTGGGAGAACTCCAAAAGGGCTGTGGAGGTGCTGTGACCAGAGTGGAAGCCATGTTGCTCTGGGCATAGTATGTTGTATTTAGATAGGTAATCCGTGAGTTGGGTGGATACTATCTTCTCCAGGGTTTTAGAGAGGGGGGGAGGATGGAGATGGGTCTGTAATTGTTTGGTAATGTTCGGTCTCCATTTTTATGGATGGGGTAATTTCAGCCAATTTCAATGCACTTGGGAATTGGCCAAGGCATAGGGATTGGTTAAGGAGATCCGTGAGGGGGGCTAACATGACATCAAGTGTTAGGCGGAGTATCCTGGAGTCAAGGGGGTCTCCACTCGGGTTGTGGGAGGAGAGGTCTTTTAGGAGGAGAGGTTTGGTGTCATGGGGGAGATGTTCCTGAAGAGAAATGGGGGTTGAGAGGTAGCTAGGTGGTTGGATGTAAGGATAGGGTCAAAAAAGTGGTCAGGAAGAACCGCACTTAGGTCAGAAAACGTTGTGTTGAGGCAGTTCGCAATACGTGATTGGACAGTATTAATTGTGCCGTTAATAACCATCTGGGGGGAGGGAAAAGTGGGTCTTCCCATTAAGCTCCTTTATGTTATCCCAGAAAGCTCAGGCAGAGCCCCAGGATGAGGTCAAGGCAGTTTGATAGTAGCTGGCCTTGGCTTGTCTAATGGCCCATGTGCATCGGTTGCAAGCAGCTTATAGGCTTGCCTGTCCGCTGTCCTGCCGGACTCAACTGCAGTGTGCCATAGGTTATCCCACTGCTTCAGTTGCTGGACCAGAGAGGGGGAAATCCAGGCAACATTTTGCCTCTTGGGGCGAGTTTTGGTGATGAGGGCAAATATGTCACAGGCCTTGCAGAAGGCACTGGTGAGGAAGGCTAGAGCAGTATCTATATGTGTTGCGAGGGAGATTGGGGACCAGTCGAGCTGGGCAAGGTGCCACTTTAGCTTATTAAGGCCCCCAGGGTGGAAGCGGCGATGGGGGGTGTCATTGTACGCATGACTGAGTGTGAGGGAGGACCAGAAACAGAGAATTGGTGAGTGGTCACGAAGAGAGTCTGCTAGGATGTTAACAGACTTGATTTTGTGTGGTTGGTTAGAGAGTTCTATATCCAGGAGGGAGCTGGTCCCTCTAGATTGGTTAAATCTGGTGGGCCGAGTGACCAATTGGGATAGGTCAAGGGCTGTGAAGTTGGCCTTAATGTGTGCTGAAGTGGAGCCAAGCCAGCTGATATTGAGGTCTCCTAGTACGAGCTGTTCAGCCTTGTGTGGCAGGGTGGAGAGATAGTCTGTGAGAGAGTGGATAGCTAAGCTTTGTGCCCACGGGGGTATGTAGGTGGTTGTGAGGTGAAGCGGGCCACGACCAGGGTGCGGGGTGATTTTCAGGGTGATGGCTTGGGCCCTGTGGCCGAGCTCGGGGGTAGGTAATGCGTGACCCAGGAGGGAGTCACACAGGTAGACTGCACACCCGCCACCATGCTTGCCCACCCAATCTTCTCTGAATAGAGTGAAGCCGGGGTGGGAGACAGCAGAGTATGGAGTAGATTGGGAAAGCCAAGTCTCTACTATCGCAAGAATGTCGGGCGTGTGCTGTGAGACCCAACACTGGAGCGCTGCAGTCTTCCTTGGGAGACTGCAGATATTCATAGAGGCAATGCGGAGGCCATGTCCAGTAGGAGGCGATGATGACGTAGCAGGTCCCGGCCCAGGGTTACCATCATACCACCGTGCAGCCAGCAATGGTCCATTAGTTCTCCAATCCATTTTGCCATGTTCCATTTTGTTAACATCTCATTTGGATGGTACGATGTCCTTTGGGAAGTCTTTCCTATTTGAACGGATAGTGCCACATCCATAAAGTCCCTTTGTCAAAAGTATCCTCAGTAGCTCTGGACTTGTATAATAATTGTCCATGTACAGGTGTTAGTTTTTCTGTCAGCGTTAAGACTACTCTTGTAGGTAACGTTGTGTCTGTTGCCTCTGTATTTTCAATCACCTGTTTCCCAGTGTACACTTGTAAGTTCGAAATGTACCCAGATTTCGCCTCAGAAAGTACCATACTTTCAATCCCCATTTCTGGGGCTTGGCTTTCATATACTGCACAAATGAAAGCCATCCTTTGTGTGGAACCTTTGCCTCATCAATAGTCCGCTCCTTGTCACATGCATATTCAGTCGAAAACTTGGGTACTATCATTTCAAGGAAATTCCTTATTTTCCTAAGTTTGTCATTAGGAACTGAGCCACAAATACCTACATCACTCATGTCCTGTTCTACATGCAAGTATCTTCCAAGCATACAGAAGCGGTCTCTTGTCATGATCTGACTGACATCTGGTTGTTTAATAAATTTCTCAGAGCACCAATACATCTATAATCTTGGCAGGTGTACAATGCCCATGATTATGCATAATCCAATGTATGCTTTCATCTCTTCTGCATTTGTTGGCTCCCAAGGCAGTTTATGTTTCTCAGGTTTTGTACTTCTCACAGTAGCAGCATACGAATTTGTTCGCTGCGCAATTTTCTCGTATATGTCTTCAGAAAAAAAATCTTGACATGCATGCAGCTTCAGTAAATTTCACCTGAGAAGCGGTGAACCACACCGATAGGAAGACAGAACGGAATGATACATGTATCTGTCAATGTGCATGACCATTCAGTTTCAGAAGAGTCACTAAAATCATTTTTTGGTGGTACTGGTTTGGTTTTTCTGTTACTGCTTCCTTTTTGGGCAACATGTTTGCTTTGTTTTGCTGATGGACTATAATCTTCATCACTCACATTTTCTTGCTCATGTGCTGATTGTAAGTGAGTATGAGCCTGGCGTTTTTTGCTCTTATTCTGCCTTGAAAGGTTGACATTTGTTTTACTCTTGATTTTCCTGATTGGTATTATTTATTTGTGTTTCATCAATTTTATCAATACTAGCACTTGCTCCACAAATATTTTTTCTTCTTCTGTGTGTTATGACATTACTGCTACACAAAGGTGTTGCCACAGACAATGAAGGTGTTGTACATTTGGATGGCATTTTCCTATTTCCCATCCTTGTATGTGTAGCACCAGGAATATGATCATCAGTTGGCACTGAAGACACCACCAAACCTTTTGTTCTGTCATTCTTTTTCCTGTGTCCTGTATTTTTACATTAGTGAGTGATGGCCACATTACCTCAGTATCTGAATCCAAACTACTGCTGCTGTCACTTGATGCTGAATCATTACTGTCATTTAAAATATCCTCCAATGCCTCATTAGCCATCTTTAGTGACTTTCTTGTCATTTTTGTATTTTCACAAACAATTATTCAAAATCTCTCTGAGGTGCTATTGTCTGAGAGACTACAAATTGTTTACCAAATACTGTAAATCAATGGAAAAATAAAACTGTTTCCTGGGGTTACATTGAATGTCACTGAAATGTAGGTATGAAAAAATATATACCACATAAAACCATTGTCATTCTCTTAATTATTATGAAAACTCCTTAAAAAACAAACCGTTTATCTGTGCTGCATCACAGTCAAATCAGCAGAGGGAGAGAGAGAGGCAGACACAGACAGTGAGAGAGAGAGAGAGAGAGAGAGCAGATGAGTTTAGGGGAAGGGGGATAATCAGGAAGCAATTCTAGACGCTTACTGGAAAAATGTTTGCAGCCAATTCCAATGGCTAAATGATGGGAAAGCAAGAAGAAAAGTTAACCACTGTGAGTTTCATAAAGCTGGAAAGTACTGAGGTATGGACCATTTATCATGGCTAACATGTATTTGTACAAGTGCAGAACAGTTGATGAGAAAATGAGCGTTTGCTATGGCAAGTCACAAGCTAGTGATTTTACAGAATTGTATTGTAAGGAGCCAAATAACAGACAATACTATAGTGACTATATGTTGTGGCATGGCTGAGAAAATTGGTGTCTGTGCCTAGATTTTGTATTTCTGGAGGTCCACATGGGTGACCAGGCATGAATTTCAGGCCATTTTTGCATCACAGCTGTGATGCTTGTGTACCTCCGGTATGACTTTGGGGTCTCAATTCGGTCCATGCAGGGCCAGTGGAGTAGCCCAGGTCCCACTGCACCCAAAACAGAAAACCTTACGTCTCTATGTAGTGGCATGGCTGAGAAAACGGGTTTTAGGTAAAATAAGGTCTCAATTCAATGTTTCTCCTGAATTGCGATTGGAGGTATGGACCGACAAAAAACACAACAATGATCCACAAGCAATGTGATAACAACACAGATCAGACTTTTTTATCCAGCCTAGTGCCTGTGCATTGCCAAACGACATGCATGGCTTGCAAAAACCTAGATTTTGTATTTCTGGAGGTCTGCACTAGCAATGTGATACCAACCCAGATCAGACTTTTTTATGTTGCATTTTGCAGGGGTATATTCACATGACATGCCTGAGGTACACAGTACTATTATTTTCCTTTTTTTGAGGTCGACATGGGTTTACCTTAGGTGTACTTTAGGGGTTCTTTTTTGATCGGTGCGGCTCTGGGGTAGTTCCTCAGGTCCCACTTCATCATCATGAAAAACCTTTTGTTATGGCTGCAAAAATGATTTTTAGTGAAAGTCACACCATGTTATATTCACGTATGTGTGACTGAGGTGTGCCTGTCGGGTTTGGTTTCGGTCCCTAATGGATCTGATACAGTGGTTCAATTCCTAACCCTCCCAATACAGAAAACCTGATGTCTAAATGTCAAACCTCAACAATGTGCAACAAACTAATTACTGCAATATAACGTGCTTAGCTAGGTCACATACACCAATTATAGTGGACTTATCTGCCACAGGATGCCGGGTCATGGCCGAAGGGGTGTAGCCAATGTACCTGTAAAAGAAAAATAGAACAGATGTCACAAAGGGTCCGCAGCTCTTATGAGGTCCAGAGTGGCACAAGGAACATGATAAAATAAAGTATACTTACCTGAAATGGTAGAAGCCCTCCTCTGATCAGACCTGCAAAAATAAAAGAGACAGACATTTAGATGTAATACGGTTTTGGGGTGTTGTCACATTACTGCTTGAGTTTAAACATCATATTTGTTTTTACATATAATGACTTTCCAGTTCTGTAGCTAAGAATTTCTGTAGAGCTGGTTATCGTTTTCTAGTAACTGGGGCTTGATAAACCGGATTACAAGCTTTTGAACCCTTCCCCCAAAACAAAAAAAAACTGAAAACAAAATTCCCTAATTGCCATGAAACCAGCAATAGATAAAAGCAGGAGTTATACAGCCAAAAAATGTGTCCCAAATTTTAGAATGCATAGAGTAATCATTCTTGGCAGTGAAACATTACTATCTGAGTGTAAGCTACACTCCACCTTTAGAACACTAAAACCCTGCTTATTTTTTTCATGCCATAAGTAACCGCACATAACAGCACAGATGGAGGTTGAAGTGGAGGTGCTGTAACATTTTTTAGACGATTGCTATAACATTTTGCAGCACTGAAAACATATTGCCACAGAAACCGCATCTATCATGAATCAGAGTCACAGTCACAGTCACAGGCAGCAGATTCTAGAGCTTGCCTGTGTATTATGACGTGCTGTATGCCAGGATTCATTACACAAGTATAACAGTTGTTATTTTTTGCATTTTACCGCTCGGAGCCTGTAAGCTGCTGAAGATGCATGGTAAACAGATTTGGCACAACATCTCCTTATACAGGACATCTACTCAGGGAAATACATAGTTGTCCAGCTCCATGACAGAGAGAGCAGCTCCCAGTCTCATCAAACTAAAAAGGTTAGCGTTTCCTTCATTTTGAGCTGTAATTTACTTTTTTCGAATAAAAATGAACGTTTCTTACATAGGATCTTTCTCAATTTTGAGACAGCTAAAAAATATGCAGGATAACATTACAAATAACCATTTCAGACCGCAATCAGTCGGCAGGCACTTCTGGTTTTGAAATTTCTTATAAACCTTACTTTACTGCTCCAAACTAGTATTTTCTGCATGAAAATCATATCAGAAACTCTGTTTTTATTAGTGTAAAACTAGCACATTGATGTTTTCTTTATAAGGGGACAAAAAAAGTGTTTATACCTCTTTGAGAACAGCTGATATCAATATAAATAGTGTCACAACATTACTAAAACCCACGATCGGGTGAGTGGGGGGCATGACGCCCAGACTGTGTTCCAGGAGGTCGGGTGGCCACCCACAGCAGGCGGCTGCCATGTTGCACACAGCAATATGGCAGCTCACCTGTGAGTGTCCCACCGGCTTGCTCCTGCTTTTTATGGGTGGATCTTTGTGCCCCCCTGTGCAGTGCAAGGTGGGTTTGTGCCACACATATGCACCGTACATCCCGGGATGAATATCGGGATGTGCCGCTGTCGTAAACGCATCGCCACTGCTTCGCTGCATACATTGCTGGTACACTCCAGTGCATGGGGTGCGTCGTGCACCATCCCCCTTTGAATATCGTGCTGGGGCACATCAGTGGGTTGCGCATGGCTTAACACTGTTGTGCCATGTGCAACCCCTTTGAATATCCCACCCAAGGCCTCTGCTGAGAGATGAAAGGAAGATGAATACTATTATTTCATAAATATTGGTAAATATAGTATTGTGGGATAAGACTGTAGATTCAGTTCAGTGGCTATCTACATTGATCTTTCAGCTGTTCAAGCAGCAGCCTTCAAAATGTGGGTAGGCTGGTGTGTTGTCATATGGGGTAGGCTTTTCCATTCTGCTTGGCCTTAGATGATGGCCTGTCTGGTGAGGTATTTTTTGGAATTTTAGTGCTGTCAAGCTAGCTGCCTTTGTCAATATTAGAGAATACAGTATGTGCTAGTGACAGTGATGAAGAGTGATGTGAATTATGTTCGGAGTGGATGCCCTTGTGAAGGAATGTGTACCAGTAGTAGTCCTTTCTGGCAGTGGAAATCAGCCAGACAAGTTGTATGTTTAATGAGCAGCAGTTGATCCTGGGTTTACTGTCAAGGAGGAAGCTGCAGAGTCTGTTGTACAGGATGTTATATGACGCTAACGGCTGAGTAGTACACCGCATCTCCATAATTCAGATAGGAGATTAATAATTATCTCATTACCTGCATTCTCATAAGAGAGATGAGGAAGTTCCTGGCCATGTAGAAGGCTTCAGATCTGGGACTCAATGAAGCAGTGATGTGAACTGCATGTTTCTGGTAGGTATGTTGGGAATCCAGCCATATACTTAGGGTTTTTGAAGGACAGGACCTTTTAGAGTGCAAGGTTGTCCTTAGTGTCATACATGGAGAGGAAGATATCTTGTTACTGTTGTTTTAAGGTGCCAAAGACTGTGATGTTGGCCTTTTTGGCATTGAAAATGGGATTGTTTTGGTAAGTCAGCCTTCCACTACTGAAATATTGGTCTGGAATAGATTAACTGCACAGGCCAGTGCAGGGCTGGTGCAATAGAGAATCATGTCATCAGCATACAAGTAAACCTTGTTGTGGACACATTTGTTGGGTAGGTTATTAATGAAAAATAAAAAACAAATCATGTTTCTATAATAGAATCCTGAGGGGAATGTCTTGCTTTAGGGACTCAAATCCATAGAGAGTTGGGACAAAAGCAACCTTCGGCAGTGCTTTGCAATGCCAGATCGATTAGAAATAAGATGGCAATTATTGCTGCCTTGATTTCTTTGGTCGATCTGGCTTGCATCATGGAGACCTGGGTGGGAGATGATGCGGGCCCTATTTTTGAGGCCGCAGTCCCTCCTGGGTATACCGTGGTGCACTGCCCCAGAGTGAAATGTAGGGGTGGCAGTGTAGCTATCTGTTTTAGATCCAGCCTGACCTTCACCATGCACCCAGTGAGAACTCCAGGTTCTTTTGAACATGTGGCTATTCGTGGAGGACCTGATGCAGGCTACAGGATCTTTCTCATCTATCGCCCTTCTGGGCGATGGGGACTTCCTGCAGGAGATCACAGGGTCGTCCTGTGGCGGTTGGGATCCCCAGATGTGTTTTCTGGGGATTTCAATGTTTGGTCAACGACGGGAATCACAGATGTAGCTGTGATTTTTTGAGATTATGTCCTCCTTAGGATTGATGCAGGCTGTTACCGCAGCAACTCATCAGGATGGCCACATGTTGGACCTGGTGTTCTCACTGGGGCTTGAGATCAGTGATCTCAGGATTGATCGAGTACTTTGGTCCGATCATTGCATGGTGCAGTTCATGCTTAGGGCTCCCGCCATAAGCCCTTCCCCTGCTGAGATGATTAGCTGTCACCCTTTACGGGGTTTGACCTCTGAGGTTTTTTTGGTGGCAGCTAAATTGTCTAGTGTGGGTGCTGCATGTGTCGGAGGTGTTGATGTTGGGGTTGACACCTATAATAGGGTGTTATCTGACACCATCAACTTCCTCGCACCTGTCCGTGTACGACCCAGAACTTCATACCTGAGGTCCCCATGGTTTGATGGGGAGCTCAGGGAGATGAAGAAGATGGGTCAGAGATTAGAGCGCTGCTGGAGAAGGTCCTGCCTGGAGGCGGACAAACTGGTCCTGCGTACGTAGTATAGTGCATACCAGGAGGCAATCAACCATAAGAAGGCAGCGTTCCTGTCTAGTGAGATTGCTGCCAGGAAAAACCGACCAGTTTTACTCTTCTGGACTGTGGACAGGCTTCTCCATCCTGCCTGTCTGCAGCCCGGGAGGGTTTTTTCTAATATAGATTGTGAGGAGTTTGCTCAGTTTTTTTCAGACAGGGTGTTCTCGATCCGGCAGGTGGCTTCTTCAGCCAGCAATGTTATAGCTGACAGTGGTTGCCTGATGTGTTCTGAGTGCACTCCGCCTAGTTGGGGAGAGTTTAGACCAGTGGAGGTTAGTGAGGTTATCAAGATGGCAGCCAACATGAAGCATACCTTTTGTGAACGGGACCCAGTGCCAACGCGTTTTTAATGAGATGCATTGACTCTGTTGGCCGGTGTTTGCCTTGATTGTACGGTGTTCCCTTTCTGAGTGGGTCTTTCCGGATGCCTTGAAGGAGGCTCTGGTGAGACCACGCTTAAAGAAATCATCTCTGGACCCGGAGATCAAGGCGAATTACCTTCCTATATCCAACCTTCCATTTCTGGGGAAGGTGGTGGAGAAGGTGGTAGCACTTCAGTTGGAAGAGCACCTCGTGACTCACGAGTTATACGAACCCTTCCAGTCGGCATTTTGGGCTAGACATAGCACAGAAACTGTGCTTGTTCGGGTACAGAATGATCTCCTCAGGGCAAGAGATCGGGGGGACAAGACAATTCTTGTTCTCCTTGATCTCTCTTCAGCATTTGACACTGTGGACCATTGTGTGTTGCTTGTCCGCCTTAGGGAGTTATGTGGACTCACCGATACTGTCATCAACTGGCTCGAGTCCTTTCTTACCAACAGGAGGCAACAGGTTATGATGGGGAATTCTTCATCTACACCCAGTCTCCTATTTTGTGGAGTCCCTCAAGGATCGGTATTGGCCCCAATGTTGTTCGCAGTGTACGTGCTGCCCCTGGGAGGGATCATTAGGAAGTATGGTCTGAGTTTTCATTGTTATGCTGATGATACTCAGCTATATCTGTCCTTTGCCCCAGGAACATCCAACACAGTGGATGTGCTTAGTATCTGTCTGGCCGAGATTAACGACTGGATGGCCTCCAGCTGGTTGCGACTGAACCCTGACAAGACGGAGGTATTGGTAGTGGAGTCGAACAGAGTTTGTGATAGGATGTCCTCTGACTCAGAAACTGGACTTGTTCTTGGAGCTGTGTCATTGAAGGCCTCCTCTTGGGTGCGAAATCTGGGAGTGATTCTGGACAGGAACCTAACCTTGGAGGCTCAAATATCCTCCACGGTTCGTACCTGTTTTTTCCATCTCAGAAATATTGCCAGGATTAAGCGCCTTGTTCCGCCTCTGGACCTCCCTACCTTGATACATGCCTTAGTCACATCTAGGCTTGACAACTGTAATGCGCTCTATCTCGGGGTCACAGGAGGATCTCTCCACAGACTGCAGCTGGTGCAAGCAGCTGCCCGGTTGTTGACTGGGCAGCAAAGTTCTGCCATATTACATGGTATTATGCTAATTGCACTGGCTGCCAGTCAGGTGGAGAGTCTCTTTAAGGTGGGTCTTCAACTATAAGGCCCTACACAGGCAGGGCCCTAGTTATCTGTCAGACCTTCTGTTACCTGCCCTCCCTACCCGCCCTCTTGATCTTCTAGTGATGGCTTCCTGACCATTCCCAGAACGAGGCTTAAATCAGCTGGCGATAGAGCCTTTAGTGTTGCGGCTCCCGTTCTGTGGAATTCTTTGCCAGCTCAGGTCAGGGAAGCCCCCATGGTGGATGTTTTTAAGGCCCATCTGAAGACATTTATTTTTTCTCAAGCCTTTGATGCTTAGATTAGTATATATAGTAAAGTTTGTGATTTTATTAGATTTATTTATTTTTATTTTGTATAAAATTCTGTGCTGTTTTTGCATTTGTGTTTTTAAATCTTGTTTAAAATTTGTGCGGCGCCCAGAGCCTCCGGGATTGGGCGTCTTTTAAATAAATTTTGCCTTGCCTTGCCTGATGTTAATTCACATGCCATAATATTGTAAGGCAGTCTAATCCTAGCCTTCTCAGTTTCCTAAAGAGGAGCTGGTGATCGACCAGATTGAATGGTTGGGTTAAGTCAGGGTAATGTATCGCTATCTAGTGATGTGACCTGTCCCTCTTTAGGCTTGTGAATATCACTTGTCACATTACGGAGTGGTGCAGTAGTTAATTGCTTGGGGTGGTTTGCGGGTAATGGTCTAAAAAATGTGCATGAACAAATCTCAAGTACAGCATTTGGATAGCAAAAACTGGATGGCCACAAACCAGCTGTTGTTTTCCTTTGTGTCTCTACCTGTACAGTTGTATGACATTAGTGCTCTCCCAGATCACTGGCAGCCAACCTGTGGAGAGGGAAAGAATAAGAAGGTGATGATAGCTATAGAAATGTCTGGGGCAACAAGCCTAAGGAGTTTTGGTTACAAGTTGTTTGACCTCACACTTATGAGGGTTGAGGCTGAGAAGAGCCTTGAGCAGTCATGCATGATGTAGGAGCCAAAAGTACAAGCTCAAGGGGAATATAGGGGAATGACATTAGGTGCCCTTGTCCAATGGCTTGCAGTTTGGGGAAGGGGTTGGCTTGTCCATTTGAGTTTACTAAAGTGCTGGTTGAAGGCAGCAGAACTGTATTCTGAGCAGACATGGAAATTATTGTGTCACAAGTGTTTTGACCTTCTCTTTGTTTTATACCTTTTCTGTGGTGTGCGTGCCTGAAAATGGGCATTCATTGAGTTGTTCACCTACCTGGTTAATAGATCTCAGACAGGGCACTTATTCTCACTTGTATTTTGCTCAGATTTAGGGCATTGTCTAAATCAGAGGGGTCATTATGGGGCTGGCCTAGAGAGGGCAGGATGCTGGTGATGGCTTAATTATTGTATACTTGTAAAGTCTGATGGCTTTAGAAATATACTTAAATGATACACTATTTTCTGTGCATGTATTGTACACTGTTAACTTCATCCTGTGTAACAACCTGTCTTCATTCCAAATAGGAGTGAAAATACCTTATTTTCTCTGCTTACATTAAGATGCAAGTAATCAAGAGATTGCCACAGTAGTCTTCCCTGTTTCAGAAAGATTATTTGCGTAAGCCCATTAGCGCAGTGCTGCTCAGTTAAACTAAAAATAATGTAATCTATTTTGCAGACATATATTTCTTTCCAGAATTGAGCTTATTCCTGTTAGACATTTACTACAGCCAGCATTTTTATCTTGCCTCTTACACTTGTAGGTTAACAAGTGGAGACATTCTTATTTTAGACTTTCTGAAATATGGGATAAAATCCCAGCAGGTTCAGCGCTATGGGGAATACAAATTAATTTTCTAGGTGCCGCCTGTCAAAATATACTGTCAGTTTTTTGTAACTACAAAGCCCTTTTGGCCTTTAAGGAGTTGGTTGGTTAGTAGTGATGGTATTCTATTTATAAAATTAAAGTGATGGATGGCATCAGAAAGCATTTGCATTTTTCGACTAGTTTAAATGAGAATGTGGGCTAATTGACAGATTCTCGACTGGGACCTTACAGAACTTACAAATGAGATGGAATAAATTGTTGTGTAATGCCTGCAAACACACACCATTTACAAACACATTGATAATTTAGTAACGCTGCATCAATGTCTCTTTTTGTTGCTGTTATATATTTCTTGCAACAATTGAGAGGCAAAATACTTTATCCAAATAAAGCCTTTTAAATATGACATAGCACCCTGATTCATTATCTTTCTAAATAGTGAGACACAAATTAGCACTGTGAACAGGCATTGAAAAGTGTATTAAAACCAATTAACCTGGGTACTTTATTTATACACACATTTAAATGACTTATTTATCTCTATTTATTGTGGAAGGTAAGATTATTAATCTTAAATAAATTAGTTTATTTTACCTCAGTCACTTTTAATTTACTATTTCTTGCTGCCACATTGATTGCAAACCTCTGCATCAGATGGCCTTTTTTTAGTCATTTATTTTAGGTATTAATAAGGCTTGTTTAGTAGATGTTTTGATGCTTATTAAAAGTGCTCTCCAAAATCAAAGAGCATCTGCTTTCAATGCATTAGGCTTGGAATCTATTCAGGATCTTTGATGTTACTGTAATGTAATCTAAAAGTCAAATAATCTACTGTAATATAGTATCTTCTTTGAGGATATTATACTACTGTAATATAGTATCTTTGAGGATATTATACTACTGTAATATAGTATCTTCATTGTGGATATCTCTTATATTTGGCTACACCTGTGAAACTAGAAGCCATCAGCATTGGGCTCATTCTGAAACTTTTTGCTAGCCAGGGGCTGCCAAAAGTGATGTGCAGTGTCTACACATATATAACATGAGCGGCTCCATCACTACTCAATTCTTTCTTCCACTGTCAATCATTCTTGTTGGACCTGCTGAAGGAAACACCATCAACTTAGCTATTGCCATTTGTTATTTTACTATTCTTAGTGTTTATTCATAATCTCTGTATGCCTCCGAAACATAGATATTGTTGGCAGATAAGTACCGCTAGGCCCATCCAGTCTGCCCACAAACCCTACAGTCGAAAGAGCCTTCATTTCAATATTGTAAGTGCAGATATAAAATTTAAAGACACACATAGTTTATGTGTGTTGTTTGGGCTTGTCTAACAACAGATTTGCCAGAGCTTCAACCAGTCTGTGAGGCAACACCATAAGAAAGTAGTAGAACATTTCCGTGTATTAAAAGCATTGACAGCCATGGCGGGGGTTCAAAATCTGCTTGTCTCTCACTGTTGGCTGACAAGCAGCTGTCGACACCTGAAGACAAGGACAATGAATTGTCAACTTTGTGCACCTCCTCCTCGTCTAGCCACAGACACAGGGAAAAGGACTAGTCTGCTTTGCTGTCAAGGTCCTGGTCACAATTAAGAAAAGGTATGTCCTCATCAGTGCTTGCTCCAGCAGGCCTCCTCCTTATCTGGCCACAAGCACAAGCACAGGAAAAAAGACAAGTCTGATTCACCACCGGGGCCCTGGTCACCATTAAGAAGAGGTATGTCTTTGTCAACACACACTCCAGTGGCATCCATTACAGCCCACCCAACCATCGTTGAGACACCAAGGTCAGTGCTTGCTTAGGTACTGCCATACCTACTATGGACAGTATGAAGCCATCATCATTGGGACAAGACACATCAACATAGCTAGTCCAGCCCCTTTTCAGGGCACTATCGGCTCCCAAGCTGCACTAGCATAGTTTTCTGAAATGATTCGACATATTCGGTCAGGGTTGCCAGTGCAGGCAGTTATTCTGCTGACAGGGATTTCTGGTACTCATCCCCCATCGACAGGTTCCAACAGCATGCCACAGATTCCTGACTCTCAGCCACTGCCTGTGACACTGGTACATTCTGTGGCTCCCATTACTGCTCATGCTGACAATGACAAAAATGGAATATAATCCTGACCTCACTGACTTTTAGGAGGAGTATGAGGGAGAATCATTTCTGTAGGGTCCCCCTTGCTCTAGTTCTGCCCTCTCATCCTGTAGTGAGGACTTGGTGGTTTATGCCCCTAAGATCTCCTCCTGAGGACCCATCATTCCAAGCCACGATGCAGCAAATGCAGTCCACCATTGACTTTGTTGTGAAAGAGGAAGATTCCACTAAAAAGACTCTCATGAAATTCTTGGAGGTGCCCCTGCTTCCCCTCCATTGTTATTTCAGATATATATCCTACATTAGAGGATGCAACGTTTGCTGCATGGTACAGACCAAATCTAATGCCCGCAGTTCCTAGAAAGGCTGGTAAGCAGTATCCTGTTCCATCCTCTAAGCAAACTGACTGTGTGTTCATTATGGCTACTCATGATAGGGCTAGAGACCCTAAACATATGAGTACTTTGCCTCCTGATAAGGAATCTAGGAAGCTGGATGTGATGGTCAAACATACTTAGGCCTTTGCATCATTTAACCTCAGGACTGCACACTGCCAGGTCCACATGATCAGATATTAGAATAGTTTGTGGAATGCTACTGCAGCTCAGGCTTTGCCTGATGGCTCTGCCAAAACTGATCGGCTTAAAACATTGTCTGCTGGTGCTGAGGTTGGCAAACATTTGATGCACTCAGCTTATGATGTCTCTAATGCTTCTTCCAGGGCTGCATCTTCTGGCATTTACATGAGGAGATATTCTTGGCTTAGAGTTGCTGGCTTTGCCAATGATGTGCATCAGGCAGTTTGGAAAGCTCTCTTTAAAGAGTCAAAAACATTTTGATTATGATGTTGAAAAGACCCCACATGGACTTAAAACTTAAAAAAATTACACCAAGGTCTGTGAAGTCCTTGTATCCCACCACTGCTAGAGGCCATGGTTGGGCTCCTTCCATCCACCTGCTGTCCAAGGTAGTCATGCCTGCCATCAGCAAGACCATGGTAGAGGAGGTAGCCTCCTTCTGGGTACACTCCTCCCAGTACCCATGCAAAAGCACCCAAAGGAATTGGCTCCAGTGACCCTGCTGCCCCTGGTTCTGCTTGATTCTCTTCAGTTTCTCCCCCCACCTCAGCTGTTACCTCCAGGGGTGAAAGTGGGAGGGCAGGATCTCCCTGCATCTGAAACAACGTCTGGAGATCACTGTGGACAAGTGGGCTCTTTAGATAATTGCATAGGGGCATGCTCTGGAGCTGTTAAAAATACCTTTAGATCATCCTCTTCCTCTTTCCTTTTATCCTCCAGGCCATTTGTCCCTTCTGAAGGAAGTTCAGTCTTCATTCCAAAAATGTGTTATAGAACTGGTTCCTTATTAGGAGAGAAACAAAGGGTTCTGTTCCACATACTTCCTAGTACCGAAATGGACAGGGCATCTGCATCCTGTATTAGAGCTCAGGGATCTCAGCTTATATACTGGATACAAAATGTTCCGAGTGGTATCCCTGTATCCCTGCAGGCTCTGATTCTCCTTCTGCAAGCGG
This sequence comes from Neoceratodus forsteri, assembly GCA_016271365.2. NCBI lineage: Eukaryota > Metazoa > Chordata > Ceratodontiformes > Ceratodontidae > Neoceratodus > Neoceratodus forsteri. The sequence continues at coordinate 583,251,564 of CM028131.1, forward strand.
GGGACTGACTCTGTTCTCTGGACATGAAGTACACATACCTTCATGTAAAGATCAGGCAATCCCACAGACAATACCTCCACTTTATGCTGTAGGCAAACACTATCAGTTCAAGGTATTGCCCTTTGACATGTCTTCTGCACCATGGGTCTTTTCCCAGTGCTTGGTAGTAGTTGTAGCAGCCCTTTGCAGGGAAGGCCTATATATTTTCCTCTATCTGGACGACTTGCTTCTGAAGGCCATCTCCAGGGAAGCTCTGCTTAATACCCTGTCTCAGTCACAGCACTTGTTCAAAGACCTGGGGGTCACAGTGAATATGCGAAAGTCTGTGTTGACTCTGTGCCAAAGACTGCAATACATGACAGAAGCGGTCTTGGACACAGAGAAGGGATCTGCTGCCCTGCCACAGGACAGAGCAGCCATTTTGATTGCTCAGGCACACTTGGTATACAGGAGCCACTATGTCTGTGTGAGAACAAAGTTACGTTTCCTGGGTCTCATGACTGCAGCCATAGTGACTGTGCCACTGGCACATCTTCATATGAGGATGCCTCAGTGGACACTTGGGATCCAGTGGGAACAGTTGACAAATGAGCTTGACCAAATTGTTCTTGTCATGTGTCCTCTTTGCAAAGAGTTGTTGTGATGTATGGATTGCAACAACCTGCTGAAATGTATTCCATTCCTTGTACCAGCTCCAGTATAGCTCCTCATCACAAATGCCTTGTGCTCTGACTGGGATGCTCATCTCGACCCTTACCAGACATAGGTGTCATGGACCAAGGTGGAGGCTGAGTTACATGTAAATGTCCTGGAAATGTGAGCTGCCTGTATTGCCTCCAAGCTTTTCAGAATCATCTCTGCTGCAGTCTTTTGCTAATCCAGATGGACAGCATCAGTGGAATGCAGTACATCAGCAAACAAGAGGGTACTCACTCCTATCCTCTATGCAAAGAAGCAGTGAGGGTATGGTACAGGGCTCTGTTTCACAGCCTTCAGCTATCAGCCGTGTCTTTCCCAGGTCTCCAAAACATCTTGGCAGGTAGATTAAGCAGGTCCCAATTGATGACTCATGAATGGGAACTGCTGTTCTCCATGATAAATTATCTCTTTGCAAGATAACATCATCCAGAGCTGGACTTTTTGTCATCCCCACACAACACAGAACTGCTGTGTTTCTGCTCACTCACTCCAGGCCTGAAGTTTTTTGATGAGCCAAATTGTCTCTGTCCTGGAAATGGAAATTCCTATACACATTTCCCCACATTCCTCGGATACAGTGGGTTTTGCTCAAGCTGAAAGTGGAGAGTTCCACTCTCATCCTCACTGCTCCATTCTGGCCTTGCTAAATATGGTTTCTACTCCTTCAACATCTGGCAGTGGAGTCTCCTGTTGTCTTATCTCTATGTCAGGATCTGTTGTCACAGGACCTGCAATCCCTGGTCCATGTGGACCTAAAGTTCCTACATCTGCATGCATGGCTCCAGAAGACATAGCCACTGCACATTTTAGGGTATCCTCTAATGTTGATAATGTCCTGCTTGCAGTTAGGAAGCCTTCTACCAGACATACGTATTCCCTGAAATGGAGCAACTTCACTTTGGGGCTGCTTCCCGGAATATGGATGTTATGCCCTGTTGATGGTCATACAGTTGCCCAATTAGATGTGTCCCATATGTTTGTGAGAGGTATTCTTCATATGAAACCACCTATCCTTAATCCAGTCCCACCTCAGGACTTGAATTTCATTCTTGAGAAATTGATGTTGGCTCCTTTTGAGCCTGCTGTGAGCTGTGGCATGTGTTTCCATAGAAACATAACATTACATACATAGAAATATAGAATTTGTCGGCAGATAAAGACCATTTTGCCCACCCAGTCTGCCCATTTTGTCCTACTTACAGTATCACCGTAGACCCTACTTGATCTACCGCTCTTGTTCCCACCATCATTCCTTTCCGCTAAGATCTCCTTATGCTTATCTCATGCGTCTTTGAACCCCATCACTGTTTTCCCCACCATGGTGGCTGGTAGGCTGTTCCATTAATCCACCACCCTTTCTGTGAAGAAGTACTTTCTCACATCCCTTCTGAATCTACCCCCTCCAGCTATATAGCATATCCCCTTGTCTCATGCAACCTTTTTTCTGAAAAATACTTCCTGTACCTTATTTACTCCAGTGAGGTATTTCATGGTTTCGAATATATCATCCCTCTCCCATCTCACTTCCAAAGTGTACATGTTGAGTTCCTTTAGTCTCTCTTAGAAGAGTTTTTGATACAGACATCACACCATTTTTAGTTACTCTCTTCTGGACTTCCTCTTCTCTGTCTATATCCTTCCAGAGATGTGGCCTCCAGAACTTTACCCAGTATTCTGAGTGAGGTCTTAGTATGATCTATGCACAGGCAGCACTACCTCCCTCATTCTGCTGGTGATACCTCTCCCTTTGCACTCCAGCATTCCACTAACCCTCCCAACTGCTTGGCTGTATTGTTTGGCCACCTTTGGGTCATTAGAGATTATTACCCCAGATCTCTGTCCTGCTTGGTGGTTATAAATAACCCTCCCCCATTTTGTACTCTGTCCCTGGGTTTCTGTGCTCCAAGTGCATTATTTAGCACTTTTTTGCATTAAAACACAGCTGCCATACTCATGACCTCAAGTATTCTCAGGTCTCTGATCATCATTTTCTTTCCATCTGGAGTATTTACCCTATTGCAGAATTTGGTGTCATCCGAAAATAGGCAGACGTTCCCTTCCAGATCCTCAGCAGTGTCACTGATAAAGATGTTAGAGGACCAGTCCCAGAACCGATCTCTAGGGCACTCCACTGGTCACCCTCCCCTTCCCTCCTCTGAGTGAACTCTATTTACAACCACCCTCTGCTGCCTGTCCCCTAACCAATTTTTTAACTAGTTTACAACCTTTTGACCCACTCCTAAGCTACTTAGCTTGTTTAGTAGTCTTCTGTGTGGAACTGTGTCAAATGCCTTACTGAAGTCTAGGTAGGCTACAGCCACCGCTCCACCCTGGTCTAATTCCTTGATCACCTAATCAGATAAATCTATCAGAATCATTATTCGTGGCATTCCACCCATGAATCTATGCTGCCTTGGGTCATGTAACCCATTAGATTCAAGATGTTCCTCTGTCCTCTCCATCATCAGTGAGTCCATTAACTTCTCCATCACTGGATGTGAGGCTGACTGGTATGTACTTGCCAGCCTCCTCCCTGCTACCACTTTTATGAAGTGGTACTACATTTGCCCTCCAGCAGTCCTCTGGAAGCACACCTGTTTCCAGTGAGCTGCTGAATAGTACTGTCAGAGATGCAGCCCCAAGACCCTAGGATGTACCCCATCTGGTCCTATTGCTTTGTTCACTTTCAGATTAGCCAGTCTCTTTAGGACTCTACTCTGAAAAAGGACTAGTGTCTGTCACAGCTGGTTCTGATCCCTGTATCATTTTTTGTAAATATAAAAAAATGTGTGATGGACTGTGTCAAGAGAAAGTGCTGCCTTGCTGGAACTGACACAACACCGCCCCCCCCCCCCCAGGGATAAGTTCAAAGGACAGAAGGTAGCTTAAACTACAGAGATCTGAAGTGCAATTAGCTTGTTAAATTTGCTTTGAAGCCCTAGAAATAGAATATCCATTCATGACACCCTCAGGAAAATCCTTTGATTTGCACTAGGTGTTATGAGAAAAGGGACATAGACCAGTGTTTTGGGTATCCTCCTAGAGATCCAGCTCATTTCATCAAAGAGACATTTGATGTCTGGGAAGCAGGTCCCAGACTAAATTAGGAAAGTCCAATATACATTTGCTTTGAATATACAGTGACTTACATCAAAGAGATTTTTGATGTCTAGGATAAAGCAGATCACAGACCGGTTTGGACCAGTCACATAAAGAGAGACGATTTATTATGCCATCTATTATCTTTTTAAATATCTTAGTAGGACAGCCTGTGTTATAAAATATTCATTTTTATACACCAAAGTATAAGAGAGAAGGCCAGCACAAGACTATTTTTTTAAATTAGTGAGCAGACCTTAGAGGGGACACATTCATATTTCTGACTGAGAGAAGAGAGACCACGAAGCACTGAAAGATTAAGAAGTAAGGACCTTAGATAAAACCAGTCTGAGTGTTATTATTTGTAAGAATCTGCACTTTTAAACCTGTTTCTTTTAAGGCTGTATGTGTTGGGATATTTTGTTCTGTAATTTTACTGTTTTCCTGTTTTAAAGTACAGATATATGTTTTAAAAACAGAAACTGCCTGGTGTGCCTTGAAATTTCTTTTTATATAAGTGAAGCTTTGAAGGTTATAGTTGACACTATGTATGAGCTTATTGTGATACCAAACTGGGAAACAGATAGAGTTCTCTAGGTCTTGCATAGAGTTCTAAGGGTTCATTTTGTAATACCTGATTAGGTGCCCATAGGCAAAGATATCTGGCCCTCCGAAGACAGAATTATCTGAGCCAGATAATTGGATGCGCTAACAAGAGGTTATCATTTTGAATCCCTACAGAACTTGAGACTAAGGTGACTCGAACCCACAAAACAGACAAGAGGGTTACGTTGTACTGTTCACTGATCACAATTCTACTCTCAGAGGTTGGCACTTTGGGAGTAAAGGGCTGACTGGCTGAGCGAATCTGTGACAGTGTCTACCTCCCTTCCTTCAGAGATCCTTTTACTTTTTTTGGCCCTTCCCCTTCAACTTCTCCTTCCACTTTCACTGAACAAAAGTATTTGTTTAGGCTGTCTGCCTTTTCCTAGTCTTGCTCTGCACTAACCTCCTCATCCCTTTCTAACCTTACAATCCATGCCCTGGTCTTCCTCTTTTCGTTTTGTTGTCACTTGGGCTATTTTCTATTCAGTTTGTGACTTTTAAGTTCTCTAACACTTTCCCTGCTTCACACTGTTTTTCCTGACACACCTCCTTATCTTTGTCCCTGTGCATTTCCTTAAATCTTCTGAATGCCATCCTTTTAGCTTTAACCTTTTCAGCTACCTCTTTCAAGAACCATAGCTGTCTCTTTTTACGCTTACTTTTACTCATTTGCTTGATGCAGAAGTTTGATTCCTGGTTAGGAAAACAATTTTAGTTGCAATGACCTCTACTCAGGGATTTCCATGCTTCAGGCTGTAATATATTAGCCTCCTTTATTTGATTTTTCACAAAGACAGGGCTCCCGATTTAAGAAGGGTGACGCAGGGCTTGCACCAAGCCCTGCATTATCTGGATTGTTTGGTGCAACTGCACCACAGCCACTTTGCATCTCACAGCCTGATTCACGAAGGGCTGGTGCAGCTGCGACTGTTGCCCCACTTTATGACAGCTTGCGCCAAAGCTGTGGTGCAAGCCCCGTACTAAGGGTCCCTCAGTGGGAGTGGGTCTAACATGTTGCTGTTGGCACAAGGGACATGCAAGTGGGGGTTGTCATCAATCATCCTTGCCAAATCGCACTTGCAGCAATGTTTGATGCAAGTCACTCCTTGTGTCAAACCCTCTGCAAGAAGTCCCTTGCACTGATCCAAATCACTTTGTGAACTGGGCCCCGAGTCTCTTTGCTTATGAGTCCTGCATTTCTAGCAAAAGATGGTATCTGGATTTACACCAAATCAAGCAATACACCTTCCTGAAAGTTACCCCAAGCATGCCAGCCAGAGTGAGGTGCTGCTCCATACTTTGGATGTACCTAGAATACTAAGATACTACATTGCTCACACTAAGGACTTCAGAATGTCCTCTCAATTTATTCTTCATTCTCCTGTGGGAAGAGGGCACTCCTATGTCCCAACAATGCCTGTCCAAATGGCTTGCACATTGTATTTCATTCTGTTGTAGGAAGTATGCTAAGGAATGTTCTTGTGTTGCTCGTGTTCACTCCACAAGGGGAATGGCACCTTCATTTGCTTATCTCAAAAATGTTCCTGCTGCTAACATGTGCTGCAACCATGTGGAGCACTGTTCATAGTTTCACTAAGCATTATAGTCTGGATGTTATCTCTTGTGGACATGCTGACTTTGGGCTTCCTGTACTGCAAGGCTGTCTGTCTTGATTACATATCAAACTGTGCCATCCTCCCAGTTTACTTTGTACTGCTTAGAAGTCATTCCAAAGGTGTGGCCTAATGGAGGCGATATCCTCAAAGAAGGTAGACTGGTTATGTAAGAACTTACCATAACCATAGATCTTCAAAAGGATTAGGCCATGCTGTACCCTCCCTCCTTCCCCCCTTTTGCTTTCAGTGAGGGTCATATCAGATGTGCCTAAAACCTTACTGCATCCTGTCTTCAGCCCTGTGCCTCTCCTTGTATTTATTTATTTATTTATACATAAGTTTACAACCTTTGAGCCAGAGGCTCGTTTCCAAAGGTACCTCATCACAAAGAGGACAATACAAAGCACAACATTTCATTACATCATTGTAGGTAACATTTTTTTTTTTTTTTTTTACATCTTAGCAGTCAACAGTATGGCAGATATATACTGTACATGACTTTGTTTACAGTAACAGTGTAACAGGTTAGGTATTGACAGGTATAACAGTTATTCGGATAAGATTGAGAGGAAAGCAAGCTTTGGTTGAGCAGACAAATTAGTCTTGAGCTGGGACTGCTAGGTTAGTAAGAACAGGTGGCTTTGGGACAGGGCAGGTGATAGATTGGGGGGGGCAAGCCACTCTAGGAGTTTTGTCAGTTGTTGATTGAGAAGCTACTCAGAGAGTTGTATGCCTGGTTCCTCATGGCCAAAGGTCCTCTGAGGTGGGGAACTGAGGAGTGATGGGGTTGCCATGCTATATATGTATACGTGCTGCATGTCATTGGGGGTGGCACCTGGTTTCTGTGTGGTCCTGACACTGATGGCTTATAGTTCCAAATATGTGGCCTAATGGAGGAGAATCTCTCAAAAATCTACTGTTATATTAAGTTTCTACATAACTGTTCTGTGTGTTTCCATTTTGTGTATAAAAGAGATTCTAGTCTGCCTATTTTATATGTAAGACAAATATAATAAATATCACATAAACAAATGCCAATTTAAATTAACACTAAGGCTATGTTTTTCTAAATGATTATATTTGTTTTTACAGAAGGCATGTGTGCCTTGGAGTTGTCAGCCTTAACACGCACCCAACTCCATCAGTAAATAAGCTGAGATGTGTACAGTATGAGAAAGGGGTGAGTGTTAGGGTTGACAACCCTAAGGCATACGCCATTCCTGATTTGCTGCCTGAGAGGTCAAAGCATAATGTTTTTTCCTGTTGCTGTCTGCAGAGTGGGGGTGGTGTGTTATGGTTGGCAACCCTAACATCACATTTCCTTACTTTTGTCAGTTTAACTATAACTAGTGCATTAGCAAAGTTTTTTGCAATGAATTTCCTTACTTTTTGAGATAGTATAATCATATCTTCATTTGCCTGTGGTAGAGCAGGGCCCTCTGGGCCCTACACTTCCATCCCTCCTTAGATGCATACATCTATGTTGCTGTGGAAGTGACTTCCATTTCTACCAAAACAGCAGTGTTTTTTCCTTTATTGTATGGCTTGCTAAAATTCCAATATTATCCTATGTAATTTCCGTTTTTTACTTTTTATGATTTTTTTTTATATTGCCACTAAATGTTTAAGGGGATATGTATTATTCTTGTAGTATTCATTAGGACCTTTGCTGTGATGTATACATTGTCCCGTAAGTCCAAGCATTGAAGGAGTTATGGTTTGTTGAAGTTCCAGTGTTATCCTGTGGGAATTTTTTTTTTATATATTGTCCCTACATGCTTGGGGGGATCCCATGTGTTGTCCTTGTAGTACTGATTAAGAACTTTGTTTTTATATATAGATTGTCCCTAAAGTGCAAATATTGAGGGTGTTATGGCTTGTTGACGTTCCAATGTTATGCTATGGGAATTTTCTTTTTTTTTTTTTATATTACTCCTAAATGTTTAAGGGGTAATATGTGTTATTCTTGTACTCATTAAGACCTTTGCTTTGATATATCCCCTGAGTCCAAGTATTTAGGGAGTTATGGCTTGTTAAAGTTCCAATGTTATCCTGTGAGAATTTTCATTCTTTAATTTTTATATTTGTTTATGTGGGCCTAAACGTTTTTAGGGGGATTATGCATTATTCCTGTAGTACTTATTAAGGCCTTTGTTTTGTTATATAGATTGTCCATTAAGTCCAAATATTGAGGTAGTTATGGCTTGTTGAAGTTCAAATGTGGGGAAAAAAAAAACAAAGTCCAAAATCTTCTTCCATATGAGGGCATTTTTTTTTCATATGAATGAAAAAAGCATATGAAAAAGATACTTTCCTATGAAAAAATAATGGGAAAAAAACTAAGTCCAAATTATTTTTTTCATAAGAGGGCATTATTTTTTTGTATGAACAAAAAAAAGCATACAAAAAAGGATTCCTCCAAATGAAAATAGAATCTGGAAAAAAACTAAGTCCAGAATCTTTTTTTTCATATGAGGGCATCCTTTTTTTGTATGAATGAAAAAAGCCTGCGAAAAAGGATATGTTCTAGGACTGTGGGAATCCCATTTCCCAAATATTTGTCCGAGTATTCGGTATTCGGGTCCCAGTTATTCAGTATTCATTATTCAGGTAGATAAGTTGCCTCAATGGAGAATTGTTATAGAACTCCTTAAAATGGCTTTGGGAGGAGAAGGATGAGAGGTAATGGCACTTTGGCATGTATACTGGTGCCAGAGGCTGTCTTGTGTTGCTGGTACTTCAGGAGGAGGAGGAGGATGAAGAGGTCACATCACTTATTCTTGTACACTGGTGCCAGTGTGGCACAGCTGGGTAGCACATCCACCTCTGGACCAGAAGGTCTTGGGTTCTCGTCCCACACTGGGATTAGTCTCATACCTAAAACGGTGTCATCCAAGTGCAGTATTAGGGGGTGCTGTGCTGCTGTGGTGTGCTGTCTTTTGGATGAGACATTAAACCGAGGTCTCTTCTAACCATCCTGGTGCTGTCCTGGTGGGCTTCCAGGTAGAAGTAAAAGAATCCAGGGCACTCTTTGCAAAGAGTGGGGGACATTCCCAGTGTCCAGGCCAACATTCCCCCTTCCCATAAAAAAAAAAAAAAACAGATCATGCAATTGTCCAGACTGTGTGTGGGTGTTGATGTGTGATATAGCCACCACTACAGATTCAGTCACTTCACTGCCAGTCTAGCATTGCTTGGAAAGTGCTTTGGGATACACAGTGTATGAAAAGTGCTATATAAATGCTGATTCTTCTTCTTCTTCTGCCGCTGGTGCTTCAGGTGGAGGATGAAGAGGTCACGGCATTTGACTCATACACTAGTGCCAGAGGCTGTCTTGTGCTGCTGGTGCTTCAAATACTGAGACTGGTGATGCCACACTTGTAGCTGCCATATTTCAGGCATGGGAAATACTGAGACTGGAGATGCCACACTGTTAACTGCCATATTTTATGCACACAAAATACTTGAGACTGGTGATGCCACACTTGTAACTGCCATATTTTAGGCATGGGAAATACTGAGACTTGTGATGCCACACTGGTAACTGCCATATTTCAGGCATGGGAAACACTTGAGACTGGAGATACTACACTGTTAAGTGCCGTATTTTATGCACGGAAAATACTTGAGACTGGTGATGCCACACTTGTTACTACCATATTTCAGGCATGGGAAATACTGAGACTGGTGATGCCACACTGGTAACTGCCATATTTTATGCACGTGAAATACTTGAGACTGGTGATACCCCACTGGTAACTGACATCTGGAAAGCTGTTAAAAGGATGGATGGAATATGGGCACCAGCAACTCAGGGAATGAGAGATGTAGCAATACCAGTGGAGATGTTTTTATTAGGAACAGCAATCAATAGGTGGGTGGCAGTTTTAGTCACTGGGAACTGCAGGGCATGCACTTTCAAAAGAATATACCATGACAGTGCAAGTAATAAAGAAAAGGGTGCTGGCCACAGATTTGTGTTAGTATGACTATGAATATGATGAACATGTTTGACTAAATGCTCAGTCTACCCTAGACATCTTTTTGACCAAATTCCTAGCACTACAAGAAAACCACAGTCATCTTGTGACCAGACGTGTAAGAAATAGGCAGACCTTACTGGCTGAAATCTGACCTTTTCTCTAAATTATGATTGAGGGACAAATGCTGGTATCGGTACAAGAAATCTGGTCTACTAGAAGATTTTCATACCTACAGAGTACTGAGAAATGCCTGTAAGAAAGAAATCAAGCAAGCAAAAAGCTCCTATTGCAAGGACCTATTAACAGACTCCCAGGGGGACCTGAAAAAATGTTGGTCCCATATTGAGTTCTTCCTGGGTTCAAACCAGTCCTCTACTCCTAATAACATGTCTCTAAATGGCATCCACTGTAACAATCCCCTCACTATCACTAACTTCTTTAACACGACATTTGCTGACCTTACTCAATACCCCTCCACTTTCCTTACCCCATCAAATCCTGCCATACAAGCAAACTCCACCGGGCCCACTTTCCACTTCAAGTCCATCCAAAGAAATGAGGTTCTCAGACTTCTATGAAACATCTCAGAGCATGCAGCCATGGAGTCTGATAACTTGGGACCCAAGCTCCTAAAATTAGCTGCCCCACACATAGCTGCTCCCCTAGCTAAGATTCTTACTCTCTCACTGTGCCAAAGCTCTGTCCCTGATATCTGGAAGATGGCCAGAGTTACCCATGTACTTAAAAAAGGCGACCCGCTTGACCCAACAAATTACAGACCCATTGCCATCCTATCTGCACTCAGCAACATTCTTGAGAAACTAGTTGCCATCCAAACAACTGACTTTCTTCTGAAACATGACCTCTTAACTGATGCTCAACATGGCTTCCACAAGGGACACAGTACCACAACTACCCTGCTCAAACTCACGTCCGACACCCTAGTGGCCATGGACTCTGGCTGGCTCACAGGGGCCATTTTCATTGACATGACCAAGGTGTTTGATCTTGCAGACCACTCCATCCTTGCTGCCACTCTCGACACTCTAGGCTTCTCACCAAAAGTTGTGAGCTGGTTTAATAGCTATCTGACTGATAGGTTTCAATACGTGAATTTTAACTCCACCCTCTCTGACAAGGTTACTATCAATATTGGTGTACCTCAAGGGTCTATCTTAGGTCCTCTACTTTTCTCGATTTTTATCAATAGCATCACCTCTAATCTCCTTAAAACTTCCTCACTACTATATGCAGATGACATTGTACTGTATACCAGCTCCAACAGTATTGAGGATAGTAACTCTCGACTCTCTTGTGACTTTCAGCTTATCATTCAGTCAATCAGTCAATCATTCAATCAATCAAAATCTTTATTGAACCAGGCAGGCACAGTTGAGCAGAACTCATTTTTGAGGTGACCTGGGATAAGGTACAACTACAGGTACAATAACTTGCAAATCACAAACTTACTCTAAATAAATTTAAGACCCAAGCTATGTTATTTGGCTCCAGTCTCAAACTCAAACACTCCCAGACACACTTTAACATATCCTCCCCTGATGGCACATCTGTAGGGGTGGTAAACTCCTTCAAATATGTAGGGGTCACTCTTGACCCATCATTGAGTTTCGACCTCCACATGCAATCTACCTGTAAGCAGGTAAACTACAAACTTGGTATCTGCCTACCGTACTAGCTATGTGCTCACCCCCTCAGCCAGGCTTGCTATTGCCCATGGGATATTACTTCCCTCTCTCAACTATGGGGTTGCCACATATGCTTCTGCCTGCAACTCAAGTCTACGAAAGTGGGATGTTGCCTATAATAACATTTGTCGCTTCACATCCTGCTCCCCCTGGCTGAAACATCACTGTCTTCTCTTCACAGATCTAGGATGGCTTCTTCCCCAGGAACTAAGGCCTTATACACTTGGATCCATTACTGATAACATCATCAGATCTTGTTCACCTAAACCCCTGGCCAGTCTACTTTCTTACCAGAAAACAAACTGTGCTTTGCACTCTGCGGACAATGTACCTGTTCTTATTCCAAGACATCGCACTTCAAAAGTTGGTCGTGTCTTTGCCTGTCATGCACCCCATTTCAGAAACACACTCCCTTTAACCCTACATCAAACTGCATCCCACATCTCTTTTAAGAGAGAACTATGCCACTATCTCTTCTCCTCCTGCGTATGCTCCTGTTTCAAACCACCCTATCCCTAACTCTCTAATCCCACCCCTCTCTCTGTTGTCCCCTGTGAGTCTGGGGTCCACTTCAACAGGGAACACTTCCTTTCAGTCTCACTTCCTAACTTCTTTCATTTTATTCTTCCATTTTACATTTCCCTTTCTGGGTACATTTTTGTGTGCTTTCTCTTCTCAAACTGTACAGCCTTCCTCTTTCATCGCTAGCTGAACCTTACTGGGTAACCTGTACTTTACTAAACCACATCTGTCTCCCCCCCCATCTATTGCCTTCCTCCTCTCTTCAGCTTCTCTCTAGCTCCCCTTTCACCTAACTGTGCCTGGCTACTGTTTGCTCTCACAGCACTTAATTCCTCATTGTTTGTGTAACCCCAGGCTGGTATGCCATTTGTATCTGACAGCAATACCAGATGGGATGGGTTCAGGGAGGTAATGCAGATTAAGAGACCTGAGCACATCCTCATCACTTTAGCCCTCAGGCTCTACAATACACTGGGCACACAGCCCAGACTTGTACACTGCTTTGGGTTACACAGCCCAAACTTGTACACTGGTCTGGGTTTTCCCTGGCTCGGCTTCTTTGCCAGCTACTTGGACACCTTCCATACTTCATGGAAACATTTTCTGGTGGCTCCCTAAACCACCTAAGAGCACCTCAGCTCCATCAGGGAATCTTCCTATCAATCCCACATCTGTGTACTTTCCTCAGGCACTGGCCAAGTACCTGAGAAAAAGCAAAAGGGGTCTCAGAGCAAATCCACAGAGGTGAATTTGGTTACTACGGATGGGGGGGCCTCCCATCTCTCACTCCCACAATTCATACCCGGCCATTTCTCTGGACTGTAAACACCTCATCCTTTAACACCTTGCTGTATAGATTCTGGCAAAATGTATTTCACATTCAGTCTACTTGTCTTGCTTCCCATTTGTGCTGGACTTGAACATACTTAAAATAAATGGCATTGTCCATTACTGTAGAACCCCACAAAGATAAGCAGTCCAATCCCCACATGTTCCAACTGTACTTGGCTGTCTTTTCCTGACCCCACAGTAACAGTCCCTTTAGTTTCCTTCTGTTCAGGTGAAAACACTTGACCCTTTTTCAGCGTGAACTCACCCTTTGGTTGCAGGTGCCCCACAGGCGTTTCCTCCTCAAGGAATCTCTAACAGAGCTTCTGGCACCTCAGCACAACTCAAACAGGCAGCTTCTTTCCCTTATCCAGACCCAGGGGGTTTTCCCCTGGAAAACAGGCAGACGCCTTCCCCCCATCCCCTCAGGGATGGGGCTCTGAACCATTGAGAGCGGTCTCCACCACTTCAGTTATCAGTTCATGTGTTCTTCTTCAGGTGGAAACACACACCAAAAACAAAAGTAGCTCTGTAACAGAGCTTAAAGCTCTGAGAGCCTGCACACACTCAGCTGCACTACAGTCTCTCTCTCAGACTGCACACAGACTGGCTTCAAATTTCCCAATGTTCTACTCTAACCTCCAACTGCAACATTCCAGTGTGGCTTATGCAGCTGCGACAGTTCTAAAATGAAGTCATCCCTCAGTCTCAGCTGAGACTGAGAACAGAGTGAGACAGTGTGAAATCCATTTAACTGGAGTTTCACAAGCTGCCTTCCCTGCCTACCACTAGGTCTTACTGGGATTCTAGTAACCCCAGGTAACGGGGTTACATTTGTATACTGCTCAGTAACCTTAAAAATTACCTGATTGTATTTGTCACATGTAATCTTAAATGCTGTATTGTTTTTTGTCATATATACCACTGTTAATGCTCAAACATCTACATGTATGTTGTATCATGTACAAAAATGTTCTCTTGAAGTTTGTTTCTGTACCATCCCAGGTTGTGCCTGAAAATAGTCTTTTGGCTAGTGCACCTACTCGGTCAACAAAAACTAAATAAATAAAATAAATGTTAACATGTTGTGCTTATTTGCTAACAGAACAGTGATGGTTAACACAGAATGGATTGTGTATAGGTCCATGCTACAACACACAAATGTATCCAGTACAAGATGATTAATGCATTTTTTGGTGGCCATACATGTACCCAAGGTGAGGTAGATTTATTTTTATAAACACAAGTTGGTCCACATGTGCAGGGTCAAGTGAGGATCGGTTAGGTTCCACCACATCCCCAGCAGTGCTGAACATTTTCTCAGACAGTATGCTGGTAGTGGGGCAACAGATATATTTAAGGGCCAACTGTGCCAAGTGTGGAGATGCTTTCATCCTTTTGATCCAGTACACCACTGGATTTATGGAGAATGACTCCAGAGGCTCATTGAAATAGCTGTTCAGCAGATTGGGTGCCAACTATGGCTGCTGTTCTATTCTCTTCCACTGCTCAGCCTGTAGTGATGAGCTGAGTTCAACCCCAGCAGTCACCCTCCTTCTCAAGGTTTTCCATACTGCTTTCAGTTTGTGATTCTGACACTGGCTTATTGATAGGGTTATCTGCTGGTCTCATTGATCCAAGCATGCAGAAACTAAGTTCTGAGCACATCTGCGTCTGAAACTCTATAACCCTGTGAGTGGGCATTATAAGGTGTAATACCGCGCACCTGAAAGGTGGATCCAACATAGTGGCAAATATGTGCTTTTTTATTGGAACAGAGATCAGAAAATCTAACTTCTAGTTCTGTGGTGTAATTTTTCACAAGGGATATCACTGTTCATGGTCTCTGGTTTGGATCTTTCTCAGCATTTTCACTGAATCTCCTCATGGCTTTTCTTAGGATCTATACAGCAGGAATTACCTGACATAGCAGTGCAGAATCAGAGCTAAGTTCACGAGTTCTCCTTCCAGATGGGGCTAAAACCTTTACCAAGCCCTTAATCACAGCCCAGTCCTGATGTCCAAGGACTCCCCCATGTCAGTTCCCATGCCCATCTCATGAAGGGCCCACTTCTGCTCCAGAAGCCTTTGCAGCATGTAGTAGGTGAAATTCCACTGGGTCTGTACATCCTAGATAAGATGATTCTGTGGCATTTGAAGATGCTCTTGTAGCTCATGCAGACAGTTTATGGCTTTCACAGAGTGATGGAAGTGACTACATATGCTTCTGACTACTTTGTGTGATCTGCCTCTGCTGTGTTTGCCAAAGCCTTTGTCATCACCAAATTCAATGTATGAGCAAAGCAGCATATCCTCTCAACATTGCCATCTCTAAGTGCTTTTATCATATTTATGGCATTGTCTGTGACCACAAACCCTACCTGCAAATTGTTGTCATCAGTCCATGAGTGCAACATCTCTTGCAGGATTGACAGTATGTTTACAGTCCAGTGATCCTTTTCCATAACACTGATATTTAGCAAAGCAGACCTGCAGAGAGAGGGGGAAGAGACAGAACCAGCTCCAGTACCACCATCACCACCAGTGACTACTACATCTGCAACACACCAGTGTGCTGTCAGTGACATATATGCATGATTTGAATTCATGCTGGTCCATATGTCAGTTGTGCAGTGGAAAACTCCACCAACAGCCTGTGCTAGTAGTTTGGCAACTTCTTTTCTCAAATTATGGTAATTGTTGGGTACTATTTTACGTGAAAATGTGGTTTGTGATGCTATATTATACCTGATGTGCAAATACTGCAGTAGCCTATGGAAACCTGTTTTCTCCACAATGGAAAATAGCTGCAGATCCAATTAAATTGGTGATATGCTGTGCTGTTGGGTGTGATGCCTGGTATTTGGTGCAGGCACGATGGGTGTAGTCAAAGCGGTACCACATTGCATTGATTTTGACATTGAACCCATGGTGGAGGGTGTTACTATAATATATGATTGAGCAGAAGAAAGCAGAATTTATTTTGAACTTTTGTTTACTAGGTAAACACAATGAGACAAAGGCCCTTTTTCATGTGTGACTTGGGACCAGGATCAGACAGATAGTACCTAACAATAACAAGACACATTACTTAACAATCAATAAATAAATTAAAATACTTGCAATTTAAGAATAAAATACACATTGTAATTGATCAAAAAGGTACTTTCTTAAGAGCTTTTTAAAAAGATTATGACTACAGCCACTCTGGATGGCCACAGGAAGATCATTCCAGGACTTCTGCTGCCTGAATTGAAAAGGCATAGTTACCCACCTTGGTTTTTGTTTTAGGGATGACAGAAATTCTTGTTTCACTGGAGTGGAGGTCTCTACTTGAATTATTGAAATGGAACAATGAGAATAATGGAGAATTGTTTTTTTGCCTCAGGACATTGTCCATAAGACAGTTTAAATTATAAAGAGAGTTCTGACTGGGTGGCAGCCAACCAGTAGTATGATAAAGAAGACAGTGATGTGTATGATAAGGTAATGTATAGGCAAATCTACAGATATTGCAAAATGTGGTGGTCAAAGTAAGTAAGTGCTGCTTTAACAAATCTGTACATAAAAATGAATTGTAATTCAAAGTTAATAATAAAATGCTTTGTGCAATTACTATCCTAGCTTGAGTGGTTGAAGAATGTTGTAACTTAAATAACAGATCCAATTTTTGATTTATTTGTCTAGTTATGACTCCTTCATGATTAGAAAAGCATACATTGAGATCCAAGTGGATTCCCAGATATTTAAATTGGGCCACCTGTTCAAGTATACTACCAGAAATATCTGTAATTATTAACTCACCTGCATTTTAAGTCTATTTTTTGATCCAAAAAGCATACTTTTTGTTTTTTACAATTCTAAGATAAGTGAGATTTTTTTAACCAAGATTCCAATTCATAAAAATCACTATTCAATGCTGAATTAATGGTTGCCACTGAGTCAGAACTCTTAAACAAAATATCATCTGCATAAATTATAACATTAGAATTTGAAAGTTTAGAGGGAATAAAATCAATTAACAAAGTGAACAATAATGGCCCAAGTATCGACCCTTGCATTACTCCTTGTTCCAATTCCATAGCTCTTGAATATCCACCTCCATATGCCACCTTAACAAGTCTACTGGACAGATAACTTTCAATCCATTCCACGGATGGATTTTTCAGACCAAAATCCCTAAGTCTACCGAGCAGCAGGTGATGACTAACCAGATCAAATGCCTTGGACAGGTCCACGAACACAGAACCAGTAAGCTGCCCTCCATCCATTGCTACCATGGTGTGGTTCATGAACCTGGCCAAGGCTGTGCCAGTTCCATGGCACTTTCTGAGGCCATGCTGCTCAGGAGACCTGAGGCCAACCATCTGAAGATAATCCGTCATCTGGTCATTAACAAGTTTTTCTAATATTTTCTCCAAGAGTGGGAGTAAAGATATTGGGTGATAATTGCCCATATCTTTTGAATCTCCACCCTGGAAGATGGGCCTAACTAATGTTTGCTTCCATTGATGGGGCAATATTCTAGTTATCAAAGATGAATTAAAAATGTTCATTATTGGCAGACTGATATTAGCTACAATCAGCTTTAGGAACCTAAGCTCCAGTAGACAAACTCCTGAACTTTTATTAGGAATTTTTTTCAATAGTTTAAAAACCTGAGTTGTTTTTATAATCTTAAAATAAAAAGAAGGACCATTATCAGTTTTTCTTGGAATACTGCTATCTTCAAAGTCCCCTATATTAGACTGTTTATATTTTCTTAAATCCCAAAACATGTCCATAAATGCATTACTAATTTCCTGCTTATTTGTAATGTTGTTACCCTCCTTTTAAGAAGACCTCTGTCTGATTCTTTTCTATTGGATTTACTATCAATTTTATTGCGGTCCAAAATTTTGGGAGTTCTTAAGCTCTGACCTCTGTTGTTCTTGATAATAATGGGAATTTACCCTGTCTTAGGTTAATTTTACATTCATTTCTCATCCTACGGTAGATATTAAAATCAGCAGCCAAGCCACTGAGTTTAAAACAGTTCCACGCTGCATCCCTCATTTACATTAATTTAAATAGTTTGGAAGTTAAGCATTTATTTACCATTCTCCTTACCCTTCTAATGGTTTTTGGAAAATGTTTTTCTTGGAGGTTCAGTAGAGTACAAGCCCATTGCATCCAGATAAGTCCAATCAGTTGACTGGAGATCTTGATGTAAACCAGTTCTCATTTCATTTGGAATTTTTCTATAAGATATAATACGAGGAGGTAATTTAGGCCATTTATTTTTTCCAAGTATAATAGGTCGCCATGTGGTCACTGACTACATCTGGCAAAGTGCCTATATTTTTTACATTTTTCTGATTATTAGTAAGAATCCAGTCTTATATGGAGTGTTTATTACTCCTCAGGTTAAGTCTTGTGATAGATGACTTAAACCAGCATTTGAAAGCTAAGGTTGTGTACAAGGATCAGTTGTGGGGTCCCAATGGATGTTAAAATCTCCCTGTGCCAAGAAATCCCCCCCAGTTAGGAGAGAAGTAGCAAAAGTGAGAAAATCAGTAAGTCTGTTTTTGGTGAATTATAAACAGTACAGTATTTTAACTTATGACACCCTCCCTGCTTTACTTCTACTAGAAGCCACTCAGCATCAGTGTTGATTTCTTTAGTGGTTACAATTTCTTTTACTTCTAGGCCTGATTTAAAATATACAAGAAGCCCATCGCCCTTCTTCTTCTCCACCTTATCCTTTCTTATAAGTTTATATTCCTCTATCACTACTAGATTATCAGGGATTGAAGGTTTCAACCAAGTTTCAGTCAAGCTGAAAATATCTGGGTCATATTTAACAGCCCAGGCCTCAATCACATGCTTTTTTGGGAGAAGACTTCACATGTTTAGGTGGGCAAATCTGAGCCCACCAGTGTGCCAGATAGATTGATCTAGATGTTCATCAGGTGTGTGAGGCCCAGGGTTAGTTTCTACAGCCCCCCATAATAACAGAAAAAAGACCAGGCAGAATATGTAGCCAACGAAATCAGAAATAGGTTGGTGTTAATCACCAGAGCAGTATATTCCCCAGTAATCCATAAAGCTTCTTTCTTCATTTTTCCTAAGACTCTTATACTGTCAGGAATTTTTTGAATAGAATTCAGCAATACATTTGAACAAATAAATTAATTAGCTTGCCCATCCCATTTAGTTGGGCAATCTCTGCAACAAGGTATTAGGAATAACCCCTGATCAACTAGTACTAGAGGCAAAATTAGACATATGACTTGGACATTAGATAACCCTATTTTAAGCATTTGAATAAGTAAAACATCAGATCTTCTAGGAGTTTTGTAGACAAACACTTTATCTCTGATGAATAGTGTAGCCACTCACGCTCACACCCGAGTGCTTGTGCCTTGGCCTGGCACAGGCTTTTGAGTGTATCAGCCCTGCCCCTTCTTGTAGCTGATTGGTCGCTAGCTCACTGCCGAGCTCCCTATTCCTAAAACAGCCAAAATCAGTGCACAAGGGACCAGTTCATATAGTAGGCAGTTTATGGTAATACTGCTGTTGTTGGTTTGCAGTCCCACAACAGAAGCAGGCAGGGAGAGTAGCTGAGTCCACAAGTACAGGAGAGCTCTGGTAGGGATGAAAAAGCTGCAAATTCCTTTCAGGCTGGTGTGGGCTTTTGAGAGTATCAGCCCCACCCTTTCTTGCAGCTGATTGGCTGCTAGTTCACCGCCGAGCTCCCTATTCCTGAAACAGCCAAAATCGGTGCACAGGGGACCAGTTTGTATAGTAAAGAGTTCATGGTAATACTGCTGTTGTTAGTTTGCAGTCCCACAACAGAAGCAGGCAGGGAGAGTAGCTGAGCCCACAAGTACAGGAGAGTTCTGGTAGGGATGAAGACATTACCAAAATGGGTGATGCTCCTGTACGGGGATGCACTACAATTGGTGTAGGGGAAGTTGAGGGCACACTGTCTGTCTCAGTAATAGAATCACTTCCAATACTTTGTGCATCTACTGGACCAGTACCGGAAGATGGGTTGACAGGCACATGTTGTGTAGGGGGAGGAACCACTGTGAATCTTTGAAGCACATGGGGATGTTTCATTCAGAGATGGTTCATCACTGATGTTGAGAGATTTGAAAGGTTTTTACCATGGTCTACAGTACAGTCGCACACAGAATGTACTGCCTTTGTTGCATCATCTTTCACAACACTAAAGTACAGCCACACCACACTTTTTCCCCACTGACAGTGGAAGTACTGGTCCCTATAGGGTGACCATGGCCATGTTTTGCCCCTTTCCCCTTATCAGACCTTGGTGCAGTGGATGTAGTTGTTCTGCCCCTTTCTTTCTCCACAACAGATGTAGTTGTAGAACTACTTTGTGTATCAGATGGAGTTGAACTTGACACAACTCTTTGAAAGGACAGGGTGGACTTTTTTTTTTTTTAGGAGGAGGGTGACCCTGACTGACCTGCTTGCTATGATGAGCAGCACTGCATTTTTTGGCAGCTGCACGTTCATGCTTCTCACACAGACATGCCACATATTCAGCCTTATCACCAAATTTGCTTAGGTGGGTGTCACCTTCAGATGATGTACTAAGCAAGTCTTGTGGCTCTGGTAAATATTCAGAACCAGATACATGCTCTTCTTCGGAATCCTCCACATCAGCAAAAGAAAATGTGGTGAGAAGAAACTTACGAGGCTGAGCAACAGTACATTTTGGCAACACAATTGGTGCGGTCATTGTAACAGTCTCGTGGTCAGTACTAGTCACAGTGCCTATGGTCATGGGCACAGTTGGCAAGGTAGTAGCACTGTCAACAGTAGTCCTGGTGCCAGAATTACTATCAGGAGTTGCAGCCGAAGAAATTGGCACCATATTACATCTAGTTGTAATACTGGAAGCAGTAGTCATGGTGACAGCAGAACACTCAGGACTACCAATGGAGGCAAAGGTTGTGGTGACAGTGGCTGTGCAAGGAGCACAAATAACAGTGCACACTGTTATGGCAGTGGTGGTGTCAATAGTACACAAAGGATCTGCTCTGGTTGCTGAAATCATGGCACTGGTGGTGGTGGTGGGGAGGAGCACACTGATAGCCGTTGTTGCCTCTATGGAGGCGGTTGTGTGAATAGCACTACCACTGGTAGTGGGGGTGGGTTCTTGTTCTTGTATGTCTGAAGGTGTCAGCTGTAAAGCCCTCCTATTTTTATAAAATGATGGTGCTGCAAATGCAGTACTAGTAGTGGTAGCAGTTGTTATAGTAGCACTAGTACTACCCCCAGTCCTACTGACACCAGAACCTGAAGGCTTATCAGGGGAGAAAACTATTTTAGAGCGGCAAGTATGAACAGATCTTCTCTCACCCTGTTCCTTACCGCATACGACTGGTGGTGAAGAAGGCTTGTTTGGGCTGGACCATACACGTTTATAGGATTGATGAGACATGGTCTGTAACTTACTGTGTATTTTATTTGTGATTAGTGTTTTTGTTTATGTTGGTGCTTCTTGCAGAAAACAACAATATCAACACCACTCTAGTAGCAGCTAATAAAGACAGGCTGATACTAGAGAGAGATGGAGTCAGCAGACATCTCCTTACTAGTACGGTGCCAGTTGTGCAGTCATACAGTACAATAATTCAAGCTTTGAAGGTGCACCACACAACTTACAATGCACAGAATCCAATGAGTCATGCTGAGACAGAGAGAGAGAAAGCAGACAAAGCTTTCTTAAATCAAGGAGGTTATTTTCTAGACTACCGTGAACTGAATTATTACTTTTTGGACCTGTGTAAGTAACTAGTATTGATTCTGTTTTTGTGGTTGACTTTTCTTAATTTGCCAGGGAGGAACTGTAGCTGGGAGATATTTACAGTCATTTGTGACTAGACCTGTTACTTAACATCTGTGAAATAGGTGTCTGAAAGGAAGGAAGGCACTCCCCAGGGTGGAGGGTCATAGTTGTAGTTGATTGTTTCTGGAGGACACAGGTTTACTCCCACCCACCCTGCCCCTCACACCACCCACCCCAAGTGCATAACTTCCTTTATAGCAGGGGTTCTGACATCACTTCCCCAAAACTGCTAACAACATACACCTGTTTATATCCTTAAAGGCAGAGCACATTGAATAAGGGGTAGAGACACTCACAAGCTTGCACACACTAAAACAAGAAAGAAAAAAAGTAAAGCATCTGTAACAGGAAGGGACACAGACATGTGGGGAGTGGTGCAATGCACTGGCTGTGGAGCAGCAGTCTTCCGGGAGACATTCTGGAGACTGCATTGCTGCCCTATTTGCAAGCACCTCACTGGTCTGAGGGAGGAGGTTGTTCGTCTCCATGCTGACCTGGCAAGGATTCGGGAAACCTGCTCCCCCACCTAGGCCACCACCAGTACCTCAGAGGTTGCCAAGAAAGAGGAGTTGTTGGACCATGGTGGGCTCAGGGAGGGTGAGGGTAATGGAACAGAGGCACATCCCTCCAGTTGTGCCTCTCCACAATTCATTCACCACTCTGGTGAAGCATGGTTCCTCTATGGAGGCACCCACAATGCAGACCATGGAGGATGCTGGGAACCTCCACAATGGAGAACCACAGGAGGGTGGCACAGGACCCACAGGGGGGAAACAACTCCTGGTGGGGGACTCAGTTGTTGGGGGGTAGAACTGGGGGAGGGAGGGGAAAGGAAGGTAAGGTGCCTGTCCGGCACCATGGCTTGGAGGGACAGGAAATGAATCCTCAAGATCATGGAAGCAGCTGCAAGGGGGAGTGAGCTGGATGTCATTATGCACCTAGGGACAAATGATCTGGCTGACAATGGGATCAGAGCACTGCAACAAAAGTGTGTGGAGTTGGGGAGGGGCCATAGACAAGTAGCACACACAGTAACTTTTTTGGAAGTGCAACCTGTTTATGGCATGGATGAGGCTAGGGTACCCCACACCATGGGATTCAATGACTGGTTGAAAAACTGGTGCAGAGCTCAGGGATTTGGCTTCATTGGGGACTGCAGCTCCACCTGGAGAGATGCAGGCATATACAAGCGTGAAGGTCTGCATCTATCCAGGAGGCCAACCAGGATCCTAGGTGATAGGTTTAAATGCTTCATTGGCAAGCATTTAAACTAGCCAAGGGGGGAGGCACTGAAAGGGAGAAGGGAAATCCTAGCCCCCCAAGAAAATCAGGGTAGTTAGTGAGGTAAACACCAAGATAGAACAGTTGATATGGAGAAGGGCAGGGGTAAATGGAGAAAAAGACAAAGGCAGTAAGAACAGGGATGAGGCAAAAAGAAATAAAGCCATAAAATAATGGGGTAATGAGTACCAATGCCCATAGTCTAGGTAAAAAGCTTCCCAAAGTGGTGGCCTTGATGGAAGAGGGATGCCTGGATATTATGACAGTCACAAAAACATGGTACACAGAGAACCATGACTGGGATGTCAACATTATCAGGGTACACAATCTACAGGAGGGACAGGGAGGGAAGAAGAGGAGGAGGAGTATCTCTCTATGTAAGGGAAGAGATCAAAGCAACAGAACTAAAGGGTAAACAGGGAGGAGAGGAAGCACTGTGGGTCACCCTGGAGACTGGAAATGGCACCACAGTCTACACAGGGGTTGTATACAGACCCCCATCTCAGGGGGAGGAAATGGACAAGGATATGATAGAAGGCATCCTTGGGATGGCAGAGAAAGGGGAAATATTGCTCATGGGGGACCTGAATGTGCCAGATGTTAACTGGAGCACCTTTGCTGCAGCCACATCCAATAGCAGGGCCATTCTCGATGCCCTACAGGGGGCATGCCTCAGACAGTTAGTTTTGGAACCCACTCAAGAGGGAGCAATCTTAGATCTGGTACTCTCAAATGGGGGCAGAGAGAGGATCTCCAATCTTGAAGTGGGTAGCCATCTGGGAGCAAGCGACCACCAAACAGTGTGGTTCACGATAAACTTAGCTGTAGAGTCAAGCCATACAAAAGTGAAGGTACTGGACTTCAGGAGGGCTGATTTTCTCAAAATGGGAGCTTGCCTCAGAAAAGCACTAGCAAATAGGCAAGAAGGTGGGATGGAGCAACAATGGGGAAACATCAAAACAGCCATCACAGAGGCAACAAGCCTTTGTGTGACGCAAATAAACAAATCAAAATGAAAGAAAAAAACACTATGGTTCTCAAAAGAAGTGGTGGGGAAGGTAAGGGAGAAAAAGATAGCATTCAGGAAGTATAAGGAAACACAGAAGGAGCAAGACAGAGAACTGTACCAGTTAGTGCAGAAGGAAGCGGGGAAGGCAGTCAGAATAGCAAAGGCCCAAACTGAGGAAAAGATAGCCAACTCAGTTAAGAAGGGGAATAAAACCTTTTATAGGTATATTAGGGAGCAAAGAAAGACTAAGGCAGGGATACTGAGGCTAAATAAAGTGGATGGTGGTTGGGTAGAGAGCAACAATGAAAAAGCAGGGGTACTGAATGAATACTTCTGCTCAGTATTCACAATGGAAAAGCAGGGGGCGATACCTAATCCAGTCAATAGAAGCACTCTGGATAGGGGGGTTGATATTAGTCTTTTCACAGAAGAAAGGGTTCTGAACACTTAAAACTGAAGGTGGATAAAGCAGTGGGGCCTGATGGGATTCACCCCAGAATTCTAAAAGAACTAAGGGAAGAACTAGTAACACCACTGACTACCCTTTTTAATAAATCATGGGAGGATGGGGTGGTACCTGAGGACTGGAGGAGGGCGGATGTGATTCCCCTTCACAAAAGTGGGAGCAAGACAGAGGCAGGAAACTACAGACCTGTCAGTTTGACCTCAGTGGTAGGGAAAATGATGGAATCACTTCTGATGGAAAGAATTGTTGAGTACCTAGAGGCCAGTGGGGCACAGGACCCAAGGCAGCATGGATTCACAGCAGGAAGGTCATGTCAAACAAATCTAATTGAATTCTTTGAGTGGGTGACCAAAGTGGTAGACCAGGGAGGGGCTGTGGACATGGCCTACCTAGACTTCAGCAAGGCATTTGACACAGTCCCACACAAAAGATTAATAAACAAATTAGCCAGTCTGGGAGTGGGTCCCAGGGTGGTAGCCTGGGTAAAACACTGGCTGGACAACAGGACACAGCGGGTAATAGTGAATGGAGTCCACAGTGAAGAAAGGGGGGTTACAAGTGTGGTACCACAGGGTTCAGTACTGAGGCCAGTCCTTTCTAATGTCTTTATAAGCGACATTGCAGAGGGACTGGAAGGGAAAGAATGTCTCTCTGCAGATGACACAAAGATCTGCAACAGGGTTGATATGCAAGGTGGGGTGGAAAGGATGAAAAGGGACTTGGCAAGGTTGGAGGAATGGTCAAATGTATAGCAGCTTAGATTCAATGCAAAGAAGTGCAGAGCAATGCAACTGGGAAACAAAAACCCAGGGGAAGAGTACACAATGGGGGGTGATACTGACAACAACAAAAATGGAAAGGGATTTGGGGGTAGTCATATCAGATGACCTAAAGGTGGGCCGGCAATGTGAGAAGGCAGTAAGGAGGGTTGGGGGGATACCGGGATGCATAGGGAGAGGCATCACCAGTAGAAAACAGGAAGTTGTTGGCCCTTTGTACCAACAGTTGGTAAGACCACATGTGGAGTACTGTGTACAGTTCTGGATACCCCATCTCTGCAAAGACATAGACAGGGTGGAGGCTGTCCAGAGGGGGGCAAAAAAAATGGTGCAGGGCCTACACCAGAATACATATGAAGAAAGACTAAAGGAGCTTAAGATGTATAGCCTCAAGTAAAGGAGGGAGATGGGGGACATGATAGAAATTTTCAAATACCTCAAGAGAATCAACAAAGTCCAAGAGGGTAGCGTCTTTCAGAAAAAGAGTTGTGCAAGAACAAGGGGGCACAATTTGAAGAAAGAGGGGGGGGACAACTCAGAGGTAATGTGAGGAAGTATTTCTTCACAGAGAGGGTTGTAGATGCATGGAACAGCCTTCCTGAGGAGGTTGTGGAGTCAAAAACAGTGGGGGAATTCAAGAATGCATGGGACAGACATAAGGCAATTCTAGTGGGGGGTAGGAGGAAGTAGGCTGTTGGTTAACTAGGATCTGCTGCTTATCCGTTAGGTAGGGAAATGGGCAGACTAGATGGACCAAGCGGTTTTATCTGCCATCAAATTCTATGTTTCCATGTTTCTATGTGACACATACAGAAATACTAAAGCAGTTCACAGAAAATTTATGTGTACACACTTAGCAGTGTGGACACAGCAGGTGAAGACATGCAAAAAAGAAAAAAAAACACATGCACAGGAGGCCACTCAGGTGCAGTGAGCTGTGGAGGGAGGAGTAACTTGCAACACCCTCCTTGCTCAGCTGTACAGGGAACTGAGCCAAGAACCATACCACAGTCAACAACTATTCAGTGGGCCAAGCCTGACCCAATGAGAAAAAAAATACCATGCTTTATAAACACACAAAAAAAATGCCTGCAGATAACTGTGTGTGCACTTGCAGGACACAGATTACAAGAACAACAATGCAATGCATGCACAGACAATGTATGCACTGCATTGAGCTGCGATGCAGACAAGAGGGAGTCAGATGACAATCGCACCTCAGTTATGCAGGGAACCGAGCCCGGAATCTGATGACAGCAAAATACCAATTGGCTTCACAAAAGAAATAGAAAATACCACTGGGGCTGTGTGTGGATTTGGAAGAAAAAGCTAAGCAAGCACAGCAGTGTGGATACTAGGAATACTAGGAAGGATAGGACAAAAGAAAGCAAAATGCTCATTTAGATTGTCCCCCACACCATGCGGGCATTATCAAACCATAATACCCTCAGCATAATACTGTCTCTCTAAAAGATGTTTAAACCGGATAAACCCATCTACTTCCACTACAGTTCATCGGAGCCTATTTCAGGCCTTAGAACTCCTAATTGTAAAGAAGTTATCTCTCTTCTTAGTATTAGCCCTATGTATGACCAATTTACTTCCATGTGATCTGAGATTACTTCGAGTATTACTAATACCCAGGCCACACTGAATCATTAAATCTGATGACTGTTATATTTTATATAAAAATAAGAGATCCCCTCTCTGTCTTCTTTGTTCAAGGGAAAACAGTCCAGTTGTTTTTAGTCTAAGATCGTATGGTAAACCTTTTAAATGAGGGATTTAATTTGGTGACTGAACGCTGTACCCCTTCAATCATTTTATATCCTTCATATGATAAGGAGACCAAAAAGGTGACCCACAATCTAGGATGGGTCTGTCAGCAAAAACTTGAACCATTCATTGTTATTGAGCCCAGTAACAGGTACTCACTACATGCAAAAGCCAAGCTGGACTTTGTTGGCAAAAAAAAATCCTGATAAGAACTAATAATAGAACAGAAAGGTTCTTAAGCAAAAAATCAAATCACACTGCTTCAGCTGAACTGTGAAACTAAGCAGTGGGGGAAGGGAGTCAGCAGCAGCACACACAGATTCACTCACACACAGAATCTCCTTTTCCTTGAAAATGAACCCAGTTTCAAGGATGAAAAACAAAATTGCAGTCAGGTGCAGTAACAAGGTAATCACAGTCGCAAGTGGTAAACTAAACAGAGCTAGCTCTTTCAGAAATGACTTCCTCCTCTCATCTACACACTCAGAGTGAGATCATCACATGACTATGAGCTCCCAAAACAGCCTCTGATTGGCCAGCGAAGCTCTGTGAGATTTTGAAATCTCCCCCACTGAATAGTACGTTCCAAATAGCAGCTGAATAGTGGGCTAATCGGGACGTCCATCCAAATATTTGGCAAGCCCACTATCCGTGGTATTCAGGATATACTATTCGGGCCATGTACAGCCCTACCTTCATACAAAAGAAGAATTTGGTCGTAGTTTGTTTCCCATTCTTTTTTTGTATGAAGGCATCCTTTTTCGTATGCAGTTTTTGTTCTTACGAAAAAATAGATATATCGCCACGAAAAAGATTGGGAAAAAACCTAAGTCTAAATTATTTTATTGTATGAAGCCATCCTTTTTCATCCAGACCAATTCTTTTTTCGCATGCCTATGTAAAAAGAGAAAATCAGCTCATGGAAAAGGATTTTTAAACGTTAAAAAATATATTTCTGGGGGATGTGGCTTGGCTGTACTGAAGATGGCTGCCTAAATGTCTTTATCCCTGGGATCTACCACTATCATCATACATCCTCCTTCTCCCAGATAGCCATTGTGTGCCAAAATTAGAGACCTGATTCATCAAGCATTATTTATCGGCTCTGGTACAGTATTTTTTACTATAGCTTAAATCCAAACTAGATTTCTCAACACCAAGTCTATCTATCCTGTGTGGGGCCTACTACTATGGCCAACTATTCTCTGCATACTAGCTCCTCAGTAGAGTGGAGACAATGTTCCAGCAATTAATTACTGAGATCAATGACTTAAAAGTAACCTCACAGCAGAACATCACTAATATGCAAATACTTGACCAAAGAATTAATGCTACTGATAAAAAAAGGGCCCATAATGAAAGCTTGATCAATGATTTGCATGCTACCATCAGAGAACAAGATAGCGTCATCAGAAATCTACAAGACAAAACAGATGATATCGAAAATAGAAACAGAAGGAACAACCTTAGATTTCTTGGTTTTCCAGAAGGTACAGAGTTTGGCAACACCAGCACTCTCTTATCTCATGTGCTTCCTACGCTACTTAAACTTTATCCCAGCCAAGAACTCACCATCGAGAGATCACATCACACTCTGAGTCAGAGGCCTTCCCCAGACCAGAAACCCAGGCCAATCATCGCCAGATTCCTAAATTACTCTCACACAGAACTAATCCTAAATTGTGCCAGACAACTGGGGATACTCACCTGGCAGGAACAGAATTTAAATTTTTTGAGTTTTTTCGAGAGAGCTCTCCAATAAACGCAAGGCCTTCAGTCCCATAAAACCTATTCTGCACCAGTGTGGAATCAAACTTGCATCACGATATCCTGCTACCATGCGTCTATTTTTAGGTAACTCAGCGAAATTCCCCCAAAGATTTCAATTCCCCCAAAGCCTTGTCTGTGTTCCTAAACGTGTCTCACTCTAATCGTACCTTGCCTAGTGGTATAGTTGCGTTTCTATCAGTCAGCAATTCAGAGTGTCTTCAACCTGTTGTGCAAGCTCCCTCTGCAGAAGTTTGTAACACAGTGTCTTGACAAGTTGTCCCCGAAACAAACCACTACAGCACCACCTATTAGACTCTCTGCTCGCATTCAAGAAAAAAAAGCCACAAGCTCGCATCCTATCAAACATACTTGCTGTGCTAATAATGCTCCCCCTTTTTCTTCTCCACAATCAGAAAGTCATACAAGCATTACCTCCCCTCTTACCTTATCGAACAGGTTCTCTTCACTGCGTGAGGATTCACATTCCTCCCAAGAGGATCTTCGTGGAGACAAGTCGGTCTCTCTTCCCAACACCTCTAACAAGTCTGTGCCTGGCAATATCTCCGCGGACTCCTCATGGACTGAGCTGGTTGCCAGCTCACCATTCAAATCAGCTGAGCTACCAAAAAGGAAAAGGAATGGGAAATTTAAAAATAGAACAGCTTCTGCCATCACAGAGACATACAAGCACAATGCCAATTGACTGCTTTGTGGTTCTCCTCCTCCTGCATGGTAATCTATAAAGAATCCTACCCCTTTAACCATGCAGTGTAATTTCCATGGTGTGCAATGCTATCGCACCCAACTGGTATGGAATATGCTGTGTGGTACATCTATGGTTCTGGATCAGGGGTAGCTGTTCTCACAGGTTTGACTAATTGTAGCCGTCCTCACAATTTTGTTTATTCAGGTGATTTTGGCTCTTACGTACATTTAAGAATATAATGTTAGGTCTCTCTTGTTTATCTGGGGTGGTACCAGAAATGGAGCTTTCAAGTGTCACAATGCACAGTCCATTTAAAGCTACATCACCATATATTTACATGAACAGAATATCTGGTTGTGCTTTGCGTGCTCAATCAATAAGTTTCATGGGCCATTTACTTTATCACTACTTCACATCTGTTTACATACCACTATTTCTTATGTGTCGATATTGTTTAAATACTGGCACAGGATACCTATAGTCACTGTTATTGGAAATGAGGGCTACGGTGGTATTTTTTTTTTATGCTTAGTTTATTGTCATTCATTTGCCAGCATTTGTTACATCATTCGCATATTATTCTTTGGGGTAAAAGCTCCTTATACTGACAAAGTCACAAAGGTATTACAGTACTTTTAGTTCGTAGTAACCAACCTTAATACAGTTTAGCTATAACAATAACAGTGATTGAAACTGTCTGGGATGTGTTCCGTCTTTCCACTATTTACAACCAGTTATCCATTATCCAGAATTCCTATATCAGGAGTCTATTGGGGAATATTCTCTGGCTCCAAGGGAAGGAATTAGTATCTCCATTAGTTAAGTTCGGGCATCTGTCTCTTAACCACTGTCGTGGAGTAACCAACTAGTCCATTTCTGCTGGTATATCTGTGGTTTTTGTTTGAGATTGATCGTTAATCTCTCCATCAAATGTGTGGATTCGACCATATCCTTCCATTCCCCTACCCCTGGGGATCTCTGCTGCAACCAGTTCTTTGTGATAATTTTTAAAGCTGCCGCAACCAAGATCTCCCATAGGTACCTGGCATCCTTGTCTCTAACCTCCCCTGGGATTAATCCCAATACTAAATGTTCCGGCCCTGACTGCGTCTGAATTGAGAATATCTGCTGTAGATGTTTCCTGACCTCCTCCCAATATATAGTGATACTTGGACAAGATCAAAATACATGTGCCTGTAAGGCATGTTGTTCTCCACAAACCTTCCAACACCCCGCTGTGGCTCCGCCCTTCAGATGTACCGTCTGTGTTGGTACCAAAAAGTATCTGGCCCTCAACTTCCAACAGAAGTCCCTCCACACCAAGGAACTAGAAGTTGACCACGTGCTTCTCCACATCAGAGACCAATGTTTATCTGCGATAGGCATCTCAAAGTCTTGCACCCATTTTTTCTTTATGTGCTGAGACGTGTTCACCATATCTGCCACATAATTATTATACAGCAGTGAGATGGCGTGGTCTGCCCCCCCTGCACCCCAAACTCTTTGGAACAGCCTGCTCTCCTCTAGTGCTGGCCCCTCCAGCATTGTTCTGTTAATTTGTATATTCAAGTAGTCTCTTAATTGGTAGTACCTGATTTTATCAGTCTGCTTCAGGCCATATTTTTCCTGAATTGCTTCAAAGGAGAGCAGGGTATTCCCCATCATTATTTGATAAGGCGCACACAGACCCCTTCTAGCTTGTTTCTGGTACCATCTATCAACCGTTGCTGCTATAAACTGACGATCATAAGCCCACCATCTATACCTCTAGAGATTCCCAAGTGTGGCACCCTTACTTATTCCCCTCCTCCACCCTTCCAACACCGCCATTGTGCCGAAGAAACCATATATGTCATCTGTGTCCAGAGACCCAAACATCACCGCCCTCAATGGAGGATCCTTCTGTTTCCAGAGATCTGTTCTGTTCCAGTGGGTGTCATATCCCAAGTTGCCCCATAGTAATGCAACCCTCATATGGGCTGCAAACCAGTAGCCCTGTAGGCATGGGAATGCAAGGCCCCCCTCCTCTTTTAGAAGGTAAAGAAGAGATCTTCTCAGTCTGGGTTTTTTACCCTTCCATAAATAGGAAAAAAACATACTCTGCCAGGTCTCCAAATCTGCCAGAGTTAACAAGCACGGGACACATTGGAACAAGTAGAGGAGGCGTGGCAATGCGTTCATCTTGAGGGCTTGTGCTCTGGCACTGAGTGAGATGGGCAGGAGAGACCATCTTTGAAAGTCACTTTTAAGCTGCGCTATTATGGGAAGATAGTTCAGCTCCTTCAATTGTGCATTGTTCCTACCCAACTTTACCCCTAATTATTTTATCTCTGTCTGATCCCATAACATTGGGTATTTTCTTTTAAGCTCCTCAGTTGGGGTATAATTAAAACACAGAATTTCCATTTTATTATTGTTCAATTTGTAGCCAGATAGCCAAGAAAATATATCTAGCTGACTGAATATTGCTGGCAAAGACACCTCAGAGTCCGTCACATACAAAAGAACATTGTCAGCGTACAAAGCCAATTTATGAATTTGTCCCCCCATGTTGATCCCTTTTATCTCTGGGCACTGACAAATGCTCTGAGCAAGGGGCTCGATGAATAGGGCAAACAGTTATGGGGAGAGAGGGAACCCTTGTCGTGTTCCCCTTTCTAAGTTAAAAGTCTCAGAAATATGGCTACTCGCTCTAACCCGCGCTCTCGGAGACTCATATAGCTTGAATATGGCCGTTATGAACTGTTTCAGGAACCCAAACTGGAAAAGGACCTCCTTCAGAAATGACCAAGACACTCCATCAAACGCTTTTTCAACCTCTAGACTTACTATCAGCGACGGTAATTTTTGCATAAAGATTTGATCAATTATATGTGTTGTTCTATGTAAGTTATCCTGTGCTTGTCTACTCGGTATGAAACCAGATTGGTCAATCTGTATTAAAGAGGGAAGATACTCCTGAATACGTCTTGCCAAGAGAGATGTGAGTATTTTATAGTCAGTGTTCAATAGGGAAATCGCTTGGGTATCACCAAAATCACCGCCTGGGCCCAAGAAGGGGGAGATGAAGCCTCATCCCTCAGAACCTCCTCAAAAACCTTCCCCAAAATTGTCTGTATCTGATTCTCAAAGCATTTATAGAACTCCTCGGGGAGTCCGTCAGAGCCCGGACATTTACCCACCTTAAGCCATTTTATCTCTTCCTTTATTTCCTCTGGCCTCACAGGACCCATTAGCCTTTCTCCCTGTTCCCTAGTTAAGCCCGGTAGTTTAAATGATCTCAGGAATCTCTTTATGTTGTCTTCTCCTGCTTTTGTATCTTCTGTATATAGCTTAGTATAGTATATCCTGACGGCGTCTGCTATCTCATGAACCCCTTGGACCATTTTGCCTATCCCTGGGTGTCACACCTTCATTATTGTTGCTTTCGCCCATTTTGCCCTCAGCCTACTAGCCAAGTAGCGCAACAACCGGGCCCCCCCCCATAGTGTTGCTGTCTCAAAAAAAGCAGCCTCTGCTCCACCTGATAGTCCAAAATTCCCGTCAGCTCCCTCTTATAGTCCAGTAACTGTCTCCTCCACTCCTTGTCATACTTTTGTTTCTGTTGCCTCTCTAAATCTGCTATCAACCCAGTTAAATTGAGTTTTCTGGCCTCCCGCTCCCTCTTTTTCCTCGAGGCCAATTGAATAAATTTACCTAGCAAGACCGCTTTTGTGGCGTCCCAGCGAATGGCCTGCGAGGTATCCTGCTCTGTATTATCTAGGAGGTATGTTCTATAGGTTTCTACTATTTGGTCCCTAATTTCCTTATCTTTCAGGAGTGAGGTGTTTAGCTGCCATATGGTATTCCGGTGTATCTCCCCCAGGTCTATTATGTAAATAGGCGCGTGGTGAGACAAAAGTAGGTCCCCTATCCAAGTATCCTCGATTCTCTGCACCTCAGTCTTCGTGACTAATATATAATCTGGCCTCGAATATGTGTTGTGGGCCGCAGAGAAGAAGGTGTAGTCTCTCTGTTGGTTATGTTGGTGTCTCCAAGTATCTAGTAATCCCATTTCTCCTATCAGTTTCTGGATCTTTCTAGCTGTTCTCTGTGGTTTCCATCTTACCTTCGAGGAGCAGTTTTAAGGGTAAATTAAGATCCCCCCACAGATTATAACCCCCTCCCCCCACTCTAATAGAGTGGCTGGAAAGGAACGGTACTCAGGTAATGATGAGCCAGGGGGAAAGTACACGGATGCAAGTGTCACAACATTGCCCCTAAATTTGCCTTTTAACATCGCATATCATCCCTCCTTATCTGTCTTAGCCTCTATTTTTTCAAATGGGGAGTTAGTCGGCACCAACACCACTGTACCCCTCCTTCTACCATTCTTATAGGAAGACGCTGCCATCTCCCGAAAACCTAATTTTAGGAACTTATTGTGCTCCTTCATTGACAGATGGGTCTCCTGGAGAAATAAAAAATCTGCCGAGGCTTTCCTTACCTGGCTAAATATCTTAGATCTTTTAACAGGGTTTTTGAGGCCGTTGACATTATAGGAACAGATAATCGTACCCTTACTTGCCATCAAAAGGATCATTACTTAGATATATATTCTCGGGGCCTCCCAAGACTCCTCCTCGAAAGTACTCCCTCTCATGTCCCTTCTTTATTTCATTTAGCTCTTTCTTGCATCGGAACACATCCCAGATACAAAATAACATGACAACCATTATTTGATAACAGTAGCATAACTTTACAGCCAACTGGGCTTTTAACAACTGCATTATCCTTGACCCCCAAGGAAGAAGTCCCACCTTTTGGGGCTCTATTCCTGCCTCCACCTTATACAGGCGAGGGCAAGCTCAGAGGGGTTACCAGTGTCTCTACAATGGGAGACCCCCTCTCGAGAGCTCTTGTTCATAACTTGGAGCTCCTCACTTTTCTGTATGACCAATTACCTTATTGATCAGAAAAGCTTTACTACCAGAGCGCTGTGTGCCCAAGTACAGTATGAAAGAAAATATTATGCGCTGGTCTAACCGTCTTTCATATGCACATTTAACTTCTGACCTATTCTTAATTTCATGTCTTTCATAGGGCCCGATGAATCTTCCTCCTCCACTTCCCACTACGGGGTTCCCCCCCAGGAAGATGTGAATCCCCCCTCCAACAGGAGGCAAGCACACCCCTCAGCAACTGACCATGAATCATTCTCCCTTTCCCCAATCCTCTGCTCCTTCCTCAGTTCTTTAAGAACCCATCCAACTTTATGATCTTGTTCTATAGTCCGCTGTAGTGTCCCCTTCTTTCCCTACCCCAAACCTCCTATCTTATCACCCCCATCTATTGTTTATTATTTTTTCATCCTTGTGATTGGGATTTCCTATAACTATATCCTTACATAGTTTCTGAAATAATCGCCCCTGCTTTATATAGTTCTCTCTGGGGCCCAGCCCATTTCCCCATTTCAGTCCCAATATGGGAGCCCTTATTTACTCTTACCTCAAATCATATTCGGTGGACCCTTGTCAAATGTCAATCCGATAATTAGCCCCTTTAAATCCCTCCTCCTCCCACTCCCACCCTCTCTCCCAGTCAAATAGAAAGTAACACAATCACGATGGAGATATGATTCTTGCATTTCTGTTTCATTTCCCCTCGCCCTCCTTCCTCTACATCCATGTTTACATTTGCTCTCAAACCCATCCATGTTGAATCCTGCTCCTCAGGAACCTCCTATAAGTGCGTAGCATTATAGCTGCTGTGGGAAGTCAAGAGAGGATAACCCCACCTTCATTCCCCCATTAGGATCAGTTAGTTATTATTTAAATCGCCATATAGTCTTATTGTGCAAGCATAGTCCCAAATTGTTAGTCTTTTCATTTCCCCTCAACCACTATGAACACGCTTTACTCCCTCCAGTCCACATCAGAGTCTTTCTGACTTAGTACTTGCAGTATATTCCTGCTTCACTCCTTCATCCCTCAGCAGTTTGGTTGTTATTCAGCACGACGTCCTGTTCTCTCAAAGAATCATCTTGTTCCTTCTCTCCTCACTCTGTTTCTGTGCCTGTGGGTTTTCTTTTAGCAAGGACCTTGTCCCACACCCCTATCATGTCCCTACCTGAACCACCATTCGCTCTTTTTGGTCCTCTTTTAAACCAGTTCCGTTCCCCCAGCTGCTGCTGAATCTGACGACCTTGTTCCTCTGGTAAGTGCAGCCCCAATCTCTCTAAGAACTCCTTGGCTTCTGCCAACTCCTGAAATCTCAGTAGGCCCTTTACTGTTTGTACTTTCAGCCTAGCCGGGTATTCCACAAAGGCCTTAACGACTTTTTCTTGCAGCAGTTTAACTACCTGTAACACCTTCCTCCTCCTGGCAAGCAACTGTGGGGAATGGTCATGATTGAAAAATAGCCTGACATCACCAAAATGTATTGTTTTCCTCGACCAAGCGAGCACTTGCACCTCCTCTTTAATCCTATAGTCCAGGAACGCAAGCACTATCGATCTGGGTCTGGCCTTCTGGTCTCGAGGTCGCGGTACCAGAGATCTATGAGCCCTGATAATGTCGAGACATTTTTCAGTAGGTAGGTTAAGGAGTTCTCTCAGGAACGAGTCAATAAAGTCAATCATGCTCCCAGATTCTGTTCCCTCCGGCACTCCGTGAATCCAAATATTATTACGCCGGTTCCAATTCTCTAGTTCCTCAAGCTTCTGTTCCAACAACGTAGTGCGATGGTGCAACTCCAGAAGAGCTGAGTTGTGCACATCTGTGGTCTGGGTATATTTTGTCATTACCATTTCTACTTCTTGTGTTTTCTGGTGTAATTTTGTTATATCTTGGCATTGATCTAATGCTTTAGCCTCCAATCTCTGTAGAGTATCGTTTATTTGTTGAAGAGTTTGGCACAGCTGCCGTGAGATTATCGTGCATTCTGTTTCTTGTGCCATGCTCGCGGCCTGTTCCACACCCTGCATCGTGGACCCGCGCATTGCATAGGCCTCTGCTCAGGCGTTTTGTACTTGCTCTGCAGCCTTTTGTTTTACAGCTCCATTCTTCTGGATTTCCTTCAAATGGTGTTTGGGTCCCATTAGATAGTCCTTTATTGATCGTTTGGATGACAGGATTGACGTTTTCTTTGTCAATTAGTGTGGATTGTTGCAGGTCAGTAATTCAGCGCTTTGCTTAGGAAGCCATTTGGTCTGTGCCCCAACCAGAAGTCCTTCTACAGTGGTATTTTGATACTACTTTTATTATCCAGTCCCCCATTCTCCCACTCTGGAATACTACAATAAGTATATAATTGCTTCTCTGGAGTATAATCTTCCATATTCTTTCCTTCTGCTGTTCCCTTCCCCCTCCTTTCATCACCCTTCCAGATACTCTGATACCATGCATTAATTTAACAATGTTTTATTGACCACCTTCATGTTTTAATACATCACACTGCAGGCTATGTTCGAGGCTCCTAGACTCCATGTCTGTACCCAGTAACCACAATGATAACTTACAGCACATTATTGCTCGAAGCCCTTTATCTTCTAAGGTTGCCAATTTTTTGGTACACTCTCATAGTTGGGGCTCACACGGCCTTTTTTTAGACCCAGTCACTCCACTATAAACACAGGCTTATGTCTGGCTATGTTCAAGTTATGTGCTAATCTCAATCAATTTGGCACTTATACTACAGGTACCCGGTGCCTCAAAGCTTGGAACATTTAAACCCCATTATAACTATCGTAAGGTTAAGGTCTCCCAGTATACCTACCTATTTCCCCACTCAATTAACAAGTACATTACTCCACATCCAATTCAGGTTTCATAATACCCTGTTGCCTTATCAATCTACAATATACCAACCCTTTTCATTCCCTGTGCATATTTGATCAGACTCCACACATAACTTGTGTTACTATACTAATACGGACATGTGGACACTATTTAGTAAAATGGCCCGATTCTGGTGCACTCTATATTATATAACTTTGCCATAATTTGTTGGCACATTTATTGCCTTTATACTGAATTTAGGCATTCTAGTCCAGTCTATATTAATATATCTGGGTTCAGCTACTTTAGCAATTCTCTTCTATAGTTAGGTACTATGATTATGGTCCTTCCCAGGGTATTATTACAAGTGTCTTAGTACTAGTCATAGTTACAATTTTATAGTATATTGTTGCATATAGTTTGTATCTTAAGACTATGTCATGTAGACTTCTCTTAAGAGTACTTACTTCTCTACATGCCTAGTAGGGTAGCGTGAGAGTCTCTGGTTTCCGTACTGACTCTTATCTCTCTACTCCTCATTAGTGTTTAAACTTAGTACATTGTACTATATAAGTTTTCTAGTTACTGCTGTTTATGGCTTTTCAACTTTCTACTCTATACTGTTCTTCTGCAAGACATAATAACTACAAACTTTGACATTTTCAGAATCCATACAACTTAGTAGTCCTGCTCACATTTGTATACTTTAAACATCTCCCTTCTGAAAATGTTGACCTCCTTATCTTCAATCACAAAGAGTCCCTCATTCCCTTTAGTAACATTATATTCTTTCCCTTACCATCATGAGTGATCTAGTTTTACACTCTTGGAATGTCAAGGGACTCAACTCTCCTTGTAAGCATAAGCAGATTCTCACCTACCTTAAGAAACATAAAACTCATACTGCTTAGCTACAGGAAACCAAACTTTTAGCTGAAGATGTTGACAGACTCAAAAGGGATTGGGTTGGTCAAATATACGCTTCTTCTAAAAAATGTGGGGTGGCTATTTTATTACATAAGTGCCTCACCTGGTCCCTAATTAAAACTGTTACCGACTCGGAGGGTAGATGGGTCATAGCCTACCTGAATACCACTTCTGGCCTTCTTATGTTAGTCAGTGTTTATGCCCCTAAATCTGATTTCCCTGAATTTTTCCATAATTTAGCTCAACAAATTATGATTAATAACAATAATAATTCTCCTATATTAATGGGTAGGGATTTTAATCTTGCATTACAGGCTCAGTTAGACAGAAGTAACTCCCTCTGTGATGCTCACCCCAGAAGTATCACTGCGCTTTCAATGCTAATGAAAGATTTGGGTCTTTCTGACATTTGGAGATTATGCCACCCCAGACAATGTGATTCTACCTTTTACTCCTCGCTTCATAAGTCCTGTAATAGAATTGATTATTAGTTTTCTTCTCCTGTCATTACTGATAAAACCATTGAAACTTTCATTCTTCCGATCACTATCTCCGACTATTCTCCTATAAAATTACACCTACTATGGAGCCTTCCCTCCCTTAAATCCTCCTTCTGGCATCTGGATCCACTGTTATTGAGAGAGACACAGAATTCTTACCTTGGGTTAAAACCCAGATTCAGGAATTTCTCTCCTTTAATAACACATGTGATGTTTCTCAAGACACTGGGAAGCATTGAAAGCCACAATTAGAGGTAAAATTAGTAGCTTTGCAGCTCATAGAAAGAAGTTAAGAGAGCACCGACTGGCCAATTTAGAAAAATCTCAAAGACAAAGAGAACCAGTACTATAAAACAAATAAACCTAACCCCCATTCACAACTCCACCTTGAAATCCTTCAGTTAAGAATTAAAATTAATGAGTTAATATCTAGGAAGGCCAAACTTGCCATCTTAAGGCTCAAGCATAATTATTGGGAATAAGGGGATAAATGTGGAAATTTGCTTTTATACCAACTTAGATCTCAACAGACAGACAGACACATTGCCAGCTTGCAAGATCCCATAGTCCAAATCTACACTGATAACCTCTCAATTAACCATTTCATGAGTTCTTTCTATCATCAACAGTTATATAATCAACAAAACCCTTTGCAAACTCATCATATACAACGCTTTTTGGAGAACTTGCAGCTTCCACTTCTTTCTCAACATAAGGCAGCAAAACTGGACGAACCTTTCACTCTCCAAAAGATCCAAGCAGTGCTGTCTTCTTTAAAATCAGGCAAGTCCCCAGGAAGTGATGGTTTTCCTGTAGACTTCTATAAATCACTTTCAGAAACCATCTGCCCCTTACTTTTTAATGTTTTCCTAGAAGCAACCTCAGAGGGCAAACTCCCACCCACAATGACAGAAGCTATTATTACTGTTTTACCTAAAAAAGATAAAGACCCTTCTCTCCCCTCCAGTTATAGGCCGATTTCACTTCTAAACACAGATGGTAAAATTTTTGCAAAATTATTAACCCTTTGTTTAGAATCATTAATTTTGGAACTTGTACATACTTCCCAAGCTGGCTTTATTAAGAACAGAGCTGGTTTGGATAATCTTTGTTCTGTATTCAACTTAATTTATAAGGCAAAATCTCTCAAGTCACCAGCAGCCGCTATTACTATTGATTTTGAAAAAGCTTTTGACTCCCTAAATTGGAATTATTTATATCAAGTATTATCTCATTTTGGCTTTACTAATAATTTTTATACATAGATCAAACTACTGTATACTTTGCCTTCTGCACGAGTTCTTACTAATTCTATCCTGCCCCCTCCTTTCAACTGGCAAGAGGAACCAGGCAGGGTTGCCCTTTATCACCCTCTTTGTTCATCCTCGCCATGGAACCCCTATCAGCTTCCATTCGTCAATCGGGTAACATCCACGGCATCCCTCTTGGTAACTCTCATTATACCTCACTGTCTTATGCAGATGATCTCCTAATTTTATTAGAAAATCTGGAAGAATCAGGACAGCCATTAATTAAGTTATTTAATGAATTCACTTCCCTTTCCGGACTAGCTTTACATTTTAATAAATCTGAAACGTTGCCCTTGAATATTCTTTGCAAACCCTTTATGAATACCTCTTTGGGCTTCTGCTGGGCACCACAAGGTCTCTCAAATCTTGGTATCCATATTACTCCAAATTTAGACAAAATATGGGATGCTAATCTTACACCATTACTATCCAATATTAAGTCCATGCTTGACAGATGGAAACATCTCAATCTGTCCTTCAATGGTAAAATATCCGCTATCAAAATGTCAGTAGCACCCAAAATTCTATACCTATTTGCTAACATTCCTCTAACTCTCCCTTCTAGTTTTCTCATCAAAATCGATAAAATAGTCAGCAATTTTATTTGGTAGCTGCAAAATTCCTAGATTTAGTCGTAACAAACTTCATTCTCATTGGTCTAGAGATGGTTTCAGGCTTATTTCTGGGCTTTCTGCACAGCTCAAACTATTAAATGGTTTTGTAAACCCAATAATAAATCTCCACTATGGGTCAACATGTATCCCTATCTCCTGGTAATGTTTCTACCTCCTTCATCTATAACTCTCTTCCTCCCAACTTAAAATCTCACCCCACCATTGCATCCTCATTATTTTACTGGAAAATAATACATAAACATCTCAAATCAAACCCAACTCCCCTTGCTTATGCCCCTATTTGGGGCAATCTACTTATCTCTCTTGATAATCGCCCAATTTTTAGCTGAACCTGGAAAAACATGGGCATCTTCTTCATGAGTGATATACTTGAAACTCATAATTTTAAACTCAAATCCTTCTCTGAACTCCACACCTTTGGAACATCCCCATCATGATTTCTGGAAATATTTACAGCTCCGCACCACTTGTAATTCCTATTTTTTTTACTCAAGTCTACTCAGCCCTTATACAATCAGCTTATCTCTAAGTGGATCAAGACAACAACCAATTTGAATAGTATTATCTACAAAGAAATCCGAGACTCTCTTCCTGATCAATCCATCAATGCAAAAAACAAATGGGGTGGACTTTTAAATTATAATATATCCAATGCACAATGGCACAGGTGTTAACTTTCATGTCACAAAACTTTTAATGATAAGTATAGTTCTCTAATACAAACTAAAATTCTTCATTTATGGTACAGATTTCTGGCTGTGCTGCAAAAAATGGGTTTAATGAATAACAGTTGTTGGCACTGTAATTCACCCAGTGGAGACCTTCTACATATTCTATGGAATTGTCCTCCTATATATAACCTTTGGCGTATTATTCATCATTTTGCAGTGCAAGTGGTTGGTCAGTCATTTCCATTAGATCCTAAGCAATGTATAATTGGCATCTTTAATTTCCGCTCTCACAGAATTTCTCAAACTCAGAATAGATGGCTGACCATACTGTTCCTTCAAGTTAAGCACCTTATTCTTATGCATTGGAAATCTAGTATAATCCCTAATTTCTCAGACATCCTCAAACAATTATCTCAATATGCTTCTCTAGACCGTGTGACATATATTTCTTCCAATCGACTCAATAGATATGATAAATGTTGGCAGGACTATTTCATTTACTTGGATACATCTAAGTCCTCCATTAACTAATGTGTGGATTGATACACTTTGCAACTTCTTTCTGTCTCAATCTTCTTAATTCTCTGTTATTGCAGTCTCGCTTCTTGCTCTCTCTCTCTTTTTTCTCGCCTCTACTTTTCACTGTCTTCTTTATCTCCCTTTTCTTCTCTTCATCCTTTTCTAGTTATTCTAACTCTGTAATACTTGGTTATTCCTTTAAGTCTTCCTGTCTTACATATGATCCACAGCATTGTAATATATTCATATCATGACATTGTACAACCATGACTGTATACATTTTCTCTGTTAAGTTATACTGCATGCTCCCTTTCTAGTTTGAATAATGTTTGTTCTTCCTCAATTTCATGGTTTGTAATATCTAATCCAGAACTTATTGTACATGATTTAATGTCAATCATTCTACAAATGTTTGTGATCATATACTGTTTTATCTCTTCCTTATGCTCATATGCATTTTATGTACCTGGAAGATGTATGTCTATTTTTGATGAATAATTAATAATACTTAATAAAAGATTAACTGCAAATATATATATATATATATATATATATATATATATATATATATATATATATTTCTGGGTATTTTTTTCAGAAATTCAGTTCAGAATCCACGTAACAGGTTTCTGATTAGCAAGATGCATGTGTTGGTGTGTGCAGGATGTCATTTTTGTGGGTTTTGAATTTTTTTTAAATGGAAACAAGATAGCAGCCATGCGAAAAAATATTTTTTCCTCACAAAAAAGGATTACTCCCATATGAAAAATTATCCTTTTTTGTATGGACCAAATTATTTTTGTTCCAAGCAGCTATCCAAAAGACTGTACTGAGCACGCTCAGAACCAACATTTTAAAATTTAATAACATTGTAATGGATTAATATTTTTTCATGAAGTCAGCGGAAGGCCCATCTGTGGGCCAAGCCCTTTCTACCTTGAAAATTTCGGACCAGAATGCCAAACCGTCTGGGTGCTAGGCAATGCCAAAAAAAACAGTGATTTTTTAAACTTTTTTGGCTATCTAGATCTTGGAATCTGCACATCTGACCGAAACAAAACTTGACATGTCAAGAGATCTATCCCATGAGACCACACATAAAAAACTTCATGTAAATCTGTTGAACAGTT
This sequence comes from Neoceratodus forsteri, assembly GCA_016271365.2. Taxonomy (NCBI): domain Eukaryota; kingdom Metazoa; phylum Chordata; order Ceratodontiformes; family Ceratodontidae; genus Neoceratodus; species Neoceratodus forsteri. Next base: position 583,294,722 of record CM028131.1, read on the forward strand.
GCAAAGATATTAAAGTGTAAAGTTTGTGGTTTAACATAAAAAACCCTGCTCAGCCCTAAATATAGTGGTGTTGCTGTGTCACTGTAATCTGGATAAATCACAGTTGCCTAACTCAGTATATGCCATTTATCTTCCCGAATGAGGTGGCAGGACGATAACTCATAAGTAATAGAGCCACAAGTTAATTATGTAAGTCCTGCCCCCTCACAGGTGATCATAAGTAGCATATTATGGGTATCAATCTTTACATAAATCTTTATAGTTTATGTGGCTCAGTAGACTGCATGCTCACCTCTGGAGTTAGACAATGGAAGGTCATGAGTTCTACCCCAAATGGTGTATCACCCAGAACTGACTCTGTGGTGCAGTACCAGAGGCATACTGCACTATTAATGTACCAACTTTCAAAATAAATGTTAAACTGAGAGCCCTTCTACCCAGCCCTTGTCACTGCTGAGGTAGACATTAAAGATCTCATTTCACTTATCAAAAAAGAGTAAGGGAGTTTCCCTGGTGTTATGGCCAGTATTACCCATGTCAAGTAAAAGATATCCATGCAACACATTCCCAGGATATACTTGGAAACAAGTTATCCCATCTCAATTTTCTTTTACTGGTCAAAAATTACAAATAAATAAATAATACCAGATAAAAATAATAGAGAATACAAAATAAAGTGGTAAGGCAATTGCTTATGTAGAGAGGAATTAGTTAAAGCTGGCATGGCTTGTTCAGGTGCAAAAACAGCTGAGACTTAAAACACATTAGTGAGATGGACAACTTCTAATGTGCCAAGATAGCTTCTTGTACATATCTGGAATGGCAGTGGCAAAATGACTGGAGTCTCTTACTTTATGCAGCATAAATTTATGGTAGGAGTAGACATGGAGGTCATAGTTTGACTCCACTGGGCTGCGGAGCTCCTTCAGGTGGAAGAAGGGGAAATGTTTTGGGTGCACTTAAACAGGAGAGAGAAACAATTGTTTTATATGCTGGGAGGGCTGAGCCAATTGAATTGACTGTACAGTCAATGATTGCAGTGTGCAGGCTAAGAAAAACTTGTGCAGCTTTTTAAACTGAACATCCAAGGGCTGAAGTACAGACCTAGTTGCAGAGCAGAAAACTGCATCACCGTAACCAGAACCGGTAGTAAGAAATGTGATGCTTCTTGTTTTTTAGAGAAATTGGTTAGGCATCATTTTAATCTGTGGAACTTTCTGAGTTTTTGTCCACTATTGGTTTGTCTGCATTTAACCTGCTTACTGAATGAAAGGATGGATCCAGCCAATAACCCAAGTAAAAGTACTAATATTGTTCCAATGTAACAATATTAACACTGCAGGTACAAAGATTATCAGTTGTCTGTTTAATTATTGTGTGGGAGTGTGGCTCTTCTTCTTTTCTTTTTTTTATTATTCTTTGGTAACTGATTAAGGCTCATTAGGCACATGTACCTGTTTGCAGGGGTGGTGCGGGAGCACTGGGGAGGTTACGTGACTTGCTCAGGGTCACTCAGTTTGCAAGTGGGGTTTGTGGGAATCAAACCCAGGTGTGCTGGATGTACCAAGCTGGATGTGCCAAGCTCATTCACAGTTTGTTACTGTAACCTCTAGGCTATACTGTGAGTTTGGTACACCAAGTTTAAATTTGGCAAGATTTGCATGGAAGAAAGAGTGGATGCATGAAAGTGGTAAGGGCAGTGTGGTAAATTATAGTATTGATTAGCATACTATACATATATTACATGAGTTATACAAACTGGGATGATCACTGGTACTGATTCATATGAAAATTCAGCCAAGGATTGAACCTAGTGGGACATACAGGCAGACCTCTTGTACCTCAGAGCTGTGTCTGTTAACAAAAAACATCTGATTTCTGTCCTTCTGGTATCCAGCAAACCAGTCTTCTTTTTCTTAAATACAGAATGTTCTTTTCAGCATTTCTGGTCATTCATATCTGTTTTACGGTTTCCAATGCCTGTGGTAGAAAACTCACTGCTGTACTGCATTTTTGTTTAAAGTACTTTATTTTGGAAACTTACACATGGCAAAGAGAAAGGTCAGACAGGTACCAGCCTATCAGACATAGGACCAACCTGATGGTCTGTGAACTAGTGGCCTTACTCAAGTGTCCCCCCCCCCCACCACCATGGGGGAGTGTACCATAGAACTTGCATACATAGTAATGCACATAATCTATAATTTGATGGACATAATGTTGCATGTCACTATAAAATAAATACAGAATAATGCATAAGGAAGTGTGTGTAATGAGGATTTTATGCACACCTAGCCAGATATGGTTTCCGCTTATGCAACAGCTGCTCAGAAGGCAGTGGACCTCCGGTACCCTTACCTTTGTCTTGGGGCTCTGTTGTCACAGGGCACCTCAAAAAGGACATTAACCTGCTGAAGAAGGTCCAGAGGCGGGCTACAAAGATGATAGCCGGTCAGCCGGGTAAGGCATATGAGGAGAGGTCGAGGGCATTGAACATATACTCCCTCGAAGACAGGAGAGAGGGGGGGGACATGATTGGGACCTTCAAGTACTTGAATGGGATAAATAAGGTTGTTAAGGAGACTCTCTTTAAACTGAGTAGCACCATAACATGAGGGGGCACAGTCTGAAGCTGGAGGGTGGGAGGTTTAGGAGGGAGGTCAGGAAGCACTTCTTCATAGAGAGGGTGGTGGGCACTTGGAATGCACTGCCAGATGAGGTAATCTTGTCGAAGATAGTGGGCAGCTTTAAGAGAGGCTGGGACAGGCATAGAGGGAGGGTAAGGGTCTTGGGTAGGGAGGATGTGAGGAGTGGGGAGGGATGGCAGGGACATTAGCTCAAGCTATGGACCCTGCAATATGAGCAGACTTGATAGACCAAATGGCCTTCTTCTGCTGGCTTCTTCATACGTTCGTATGTATGTTCGTATGATCCAGCCTGTCTACAGGTTCAGAGAGCATTGTCACAGGATAAGTTTGTCGAGTTTGCTCGTTTCTTTGCAGAAAAGGTTGCTGTCATTAGATCAAAGATCTGTCTAGCTCGCTCCAGTGGGTGGTGTGGTGATCGGTCGGCAGTCGCAGAGCCATAGTTTGGATGGTCAGTTTTTAGCCAGCTGGCGATCATGGATGTCATAAGGACCATCCAGAATTTGTGTCCAACCTTCTGCAGTTTGGACCCGGGCCCAACTTGCATCCTTGTGGTGTTCATTGAGGGTCTTCAGCCCAGTCCTGGCTGAGATAGTTAGGAGTTCTTCGGAGATGGGTGAGTTTTCTGACTCCCTGAAGGAGGCGGTGGTGACACCCCTCCTGAAGAAATCTTCACTTGACCCGGACTGTCTCACCAACTACAGACCCGTCTCAAACTTGCCTTTTGTGGTCAAGGTTATTGAGAAGGTGATTGTGCTGCAGTTGGATGACCACCTTACAATCTATGGTCCTCTCCAGTCAGGATTTAGGAAAAGGCACAGCACCGAGACCACCCTGGTTCGGGTGCTCAGTGATCTCTTGGTAGCGAGAGATCAGAGGACTCGTTCCATCTTAGTCCTCCTGGATCTCTCTGCAGCATTTGACACCATGGATCATGGTGTATTGCTGGAGCACCTGTGGGTTATCTGTGGATTGTCAGGAACAGTCCTCAGATGGTTCCATTCATTCCTCACTGGTAGATTTCAGAGAATTGCATCAGGAATTTTCCCCTCCGATGCATTCTGTCTACCATGTGGGGTACCCCAGGGCTCTGTGCTTTTGCCTATGGTTTTCATGGTGTACATGTTACCGTTAGGAGACATTGTAAGGTGGTACGGCTTGAGTTTTCACTGCTATGCAGATGATACTCAGCTGTACTTGTCTTTTGCACCCAACCAGGATGGTGCAGTTTCGGTGTTTAACAGCTGCTTTGCCAAGATCCAGGACTGGATGAATGCCAACTGGCTGAAACTGAATTCTGACAAAACTGAGGTTCTGGTAGTGGACCCAGGTCACTGGGGAGAGGGGCCCTCAGGAGGACAGGTCACTTGGCTTATCCTTGGTGGCTGCCACCTGATGGCCTCCAAATGGGTGGAGAGTCTGAGCGTTATTTTTGATGAAGGGTCGACCCTAAAATCTCAGGTGTCATCTGTCATCAAGTCCTCATTTTACCATCTGGGGAATATCTCCCGGATCAAGCACCTGGTTCCACCCAGTGATCTTCTAGCATTGGTATCCACCTTTGTGACCTCCCTACTGGATTATTGCAATTCCCTCTACCTAGGGCTTCCGGGGTTGATATCCATTGCTTGCAGTTGGTGCAGAATGCTGTGACCAGGTTGTTGACTGAGCTGCCGGTCCAGCCATATTATCCCTGTGGTGCACGGACTGCACTGGCTGCTGGTTCAGTGGTGGATCACCTTTAAGGTTGGCTTGCTGACCTATAAGGCCTTACACAGACAGGGACCAGGTTACCTGCAAAAGCTCCTTTGTCTCCACCGCCCCCTCTGACCACTCCCTCTGCTAGTGAGGGATTGCTGGGGATTCCCAGGGTCTGTTTGAAGACCTCTGGAGCCTGTGCATTTGTTTTTGTGGCTCCGACCCTGTGGAATTCTCTGCCTCATCAGATAAGGGGGTTCCTGACTGTAGAGGGCTTTAAATCTGCCTTCAAAACATTTTTGTTTTCTCTTGCATTTTCTGATAATTAATTTGGAAGTTTGTTATCTTACTGGTTTTTAAAATGTTGCTGTTTTAGGTTTTGTAAAAGTGCCTTGATGTTTGTTGAATTGCGCTTGCAATAAATAAAGTTTATTATCATATTACTATGACACAGGATTCCTGGTCCATCCAGATCTAAGGTCCCTTCATGTGCATGCATGGCTCCTGAGCATATAGCCATAGCACATTTTTGGGTATCCCCTAAGGTTGCTGATGTTCTGGTTGCAGCCAGAAATCCTTCCACCAGACATACCTGTTCCTTGAAGTGGAAGCAGTTCTCTTTGTTGGCAGCTTCCAAATATGTAGACCCATTTACATGCCCTGTAAATTCAGTGTCAGAATACTTGCTGTCCTTATCAGACTCTGGTCTACAATATTCCTCACTTCAGGTGCATTTTGCCGCTATATCAGCTTTCCATTCCCCTATTGATGGTCATATGGTTGCACAGCTGGTGGTGTCCCATACTTTTTTGAGAGGTAACCTTCATATGAAACCTCATGTCTGCAGTCCAGTCCCACCTTGGGATTAGAATTATGTCATTGAGAAACTGACATTGGCTCCTTTTGAGCCAGTTGTGAGTTCAGGCCTATGTTTCCAGACATGGAAAATGTTATTTTTTGTTGCAGTCACTTCTGCTTGAAGGATTTCAGAGCTGCAGGCTCTAATGTGTGAGCCTTCATATTTTATTTTTCAGAACGACAGTTTCTTTGTGTGAAAATCATAAATTTTTACCAAAGATTGTATCTGAGTTTACATTAAATCAAACAATACACCTTCCTGTCTGTTACCCTGAGCATGCCAATCAGGGTAAGGCACTGCTCCATACTTCATGTTATAGGAAGTACAGTAAGGAACTTCCTTGTGCAATTTGTGGTCACTCCACAAGTGGGATGACCACTTCTATAGCTTCTTTCAGAAATGTTTCAGCTGCTGACATTTGTGCTGCAAGGCCTGCTATCTTGGAACTCATTCCAAAAGTGTGGCCTACTGGACAAGATATCCTTGAAGAAGATAGAACAGTTCCATACTTGCACTAACAGTAGATCTTTGAGATTCCCTCAAAGATCTACTGTTAGTGCAAGTATGGAACTGTCCTTCTTCTTCAAGGATATCTTGTCCAGTAGGCCACACTTTTGGAATGAGTCCCAAGCAGTTCCAAACATTAGAGGGAGGCTGGCACAGTCTTATGTATTCAAGATAGCAGGCCTTGCAGAACAACAAGCCCTAACCCAGCTTGTCTATGAGAGACTATGTCCAGACTGTAATGTTTAGTAAAGGCATGGACAGTGCTCCATAAGGGTAGCAGTGATGACTTTTTATTTAGCCTAGGCACTTCAGACCCAGGTCCTGTGTCTTTGCTTCAGGAGGATCTAACTTTCCAGGCTTTGCTCAGAAATATGCACTCTGTGCTTAATTTTGAGCCAACTGCTATTGACCAGCATAAACATTTGCATTTGGAGTGACAACATTTTTTCAACATTCTGGTCATTTTAGTTCCTCCTGTTCCTCACACATTTGAAATCTTATCTAAGGTGGTGTGGGGTAGGCCTGCTTTGGTTCCACTTGTTCATTCAGTTCAGCAGTCAGCAAAGTCCTAAATCTCATAACTAGTTCTTGAATGCTTGTCTAAACAGATGCGCCTTCAGACCCTACTTAAATGCCTCCGCCAATGATGCCTCCTTTAAGGATCTTGGAAGCGAGTTCCATAGGGCCGTGCTGGCCACCTCAAATGACTGATCTCCAGAGGTCTTCAGCCGAGCCCCTGGAATCACTAGGAGGCCCTCAGTGGAGGAGCGGAGTGAGCACCCAGGGTGGACAGGAGTCAGGAGGTCACTCAGATAGCTAGGGCCTGATCCATATAGTGCCATAACTTATAATGAATTGGTATCTTATATCCCAGATAGCACCAAAAAGCATTTAACTCATATAGTGATGGACCAGTAGAGACCCATGGGAGCTATAGAAAAACACATCAGATTGTTTGAAATTTTAACTTGTCTTCATATGGTCTTACTAACATCCATAGCAAGTTTAATACTTAATTTTTTGCAAAATGGCCCTGGCGGGATATGACTAAAGTAACTATTACTTTAGAAATGGAGTCAATTAACAGAGGATGTGCTAATAACCACTGGCAGTGCATTATAAAGGCAATTTAAGATTCTTTATATAAGACTACAAATAATTATTTAATAAATGCATAAACTAGGAAAGCTGTAGTACACAGCCTAGACTCTGGCAGTCCTTTTCCCTGTCTGCAATTACAAGAGCTTTGGGGCCCTGACCAGAGTTTACCGAATTAAAAAATATACATATAAAAATCCCAGCAACATAGTTTCCTGTTATACCCTTGTGTTTTCCTATCTGCTGGCTGAACATCACCTCTACCTCAGGTATATCCATACTAGTTGCTACATACAACACTGCACCGTAGTGGTGCCCTGACTGGTCAACCTAATTTTGCCTGGTATTAGTCCTGCCAGTGTAGGCAAATCAGTGATTTGCACTGTTCTTGCCTGAACTGGTCTGGTTGTGCTAGGGCATTTTGTGGACAGATATTCCTGTTGGAGAAAATCTTTATTCATATTTACAGGGGACGATGGCTTGAGACAGTCTATAGGCGTTCACAACGAAGACATTGTTAGTAACAGATTATTCATCTTATGTGTTACCTATCTTTCACCAGGTGTGTGGGTCCCTCAACTGGTCCAGGAACACTGATCTTGTCTCACTGTCTGTGGCCACTCTTTTCCTTAAAGGGTAATCTCTGAAATGTGGGATTTGTCACTCAGATGGGGGAAAAATTGCTCTTCCTTTGCTCTACCACAGCTCTTCTATCCTTGTGGATAGACAGGGTATTCTAGTGGGTGGCACATGTATTCTTAATGGGCTCTCCTAGACGCCTTACTTTTTCTGATGCGAAGAAAGTGTTAATGGATTTATCTCTTATTCTATTAAAAAATCACACAATGTTGTATCTTGTACCCACCTGAATGTGCCTCCTGAGTGACAGGATTAGAGATGCACGGATGTCACTTTTGTACCGGATATCAGATCCAGATATTTTTTTATTTTAAATCCACCCAGATCAGTTTAATGATGGTTCAGGTATCAGCCACATGTTGTTTGGGATCAGATTTCAGGTAGGCTTCATTCTTAGCATGGAGCTGGCTGCCCCATACCTGGGGTAAGATTTCCGATGTCGCTCTCCCCAAACGTACCTTTGAACTGAGTACTGTCAGAAGAAGGAAGGAACAGGGTAATCTGGTGCAATGGACCATGGCAGCTGCGCTTCTCGCTGCAGGTTGGGAATGGAAGGAGTCAGGTAGACTTCACCAAGACCGGTGCTGAGAATCATTCAGCTAGTAATAAATGCCCTGCCGGACACCCATTGCAGAGAAGGTAAACCCGCCTGACCCAATTTCAACATAACACCAATATCCGATTGGGTCGGATACTGTTAAAAAGCCTGATATCCGACCTAGATCAGTTCACCAGGTCAGTTATCCATGCATCCCTAGACAGGATACATTTGTATGACACTTGCAGAGATTCTGAGTCAAATCTAATGTCTCAATCTGGCAGAGATCTTAGGCTAACGCCACTCTTAAGGCTGCTATCCATATTCTCTTTCACTCACTTGGTTGCTAGCAAGACTTTTTTTAAGGTGGTGGGAATGTGACTATAACAGTAGCTCTAGCTCCGATCTTTGTTTTAGACTACCACTTACCCCCACCAGGTGGTGCATAATCCATTATACCCTGTCCTTGTCTTTAGGTTGGTAGTCAAATTATATTCAGTTATGTCTCTTGTTTTCATACAGTATATCCTTTTTTCTATTCTTTCCATACTGTAATATCTTTCCTACAAGCAACTGCGTGTGGCCACATTTTTTACACTCTCCATGCTAGCAGAGCTGAGGCAGGTGGAGGTGTCAACAATGGTTATTGGTAAGCATATGGCACCACACCGTGTCACTCATACATACACACACACACACCAGTAGCTAGTGCTGATGCCCTAGATGAAAAGGCTTGCTCCTGCTGGGTCTCAGCACCTCCTGCTAAGGCCAAGAAATTTATTTATTTGCATGTTTGGATATGACCTTTGAGTTAGAACTCTTTTACAAAGGCTCCACGTCATGAACACAAGACATACACTTCACACAAGTTTTCATTTACAGGACAATGCAATACAGTCATAAATTACAACAGGTACACTGTATACTTCATTGGGGATGACACAGGTACAAAAAATATGGGAAGACACAATTAAATATAAGAAGTCACAGGTGCAAAATAATAAAGAGCAGCCCTGGAGGAGCCTTGTCTGATATAGCCCTAAGTGAGGTGAGAAGTCAAATCATTAGTTACCCGGGGGGGGGGGGAGAAGTGTTAAGGAGTGAGTGGAGTAGGAGATAGGATGTGTTAAAAGCAAGAAAAAAGAGAAGGAGAAGGTTTGGAAGAGGGTGAGAATGGGAGTAGAGAGTGAGGGATGGTCCTGAGACAGAGGGAGATAGACAGAGCAGCACAGTATAATGAGGAGAGAGGAGGGGGATGAGAGAGAGAGAGTGAGGGGGTGAGGATAGGGAGAGAGGGCGAGAGAGAGGGGGAGTGGGCAATAGAAAAGAGGGAGTGAGGGGTAGGGAGGGATAAAGAAGTACGTAGCAGTGAAGGTGTAAACAACCCCAGGAGAGGGAGATTAAATGGAGCGGGATATGGTAGCACAGGGAACGAGGTCAGTGAGTGATGAAAAGGGGACAAGGTATGGGGCTAAGCAGATATCATTAGGATGCAAGAGGGAGATGTACTAGAGGGAAATGACTGGACCAGCCCTGGCATTCACAGATGCTCTTGTTTAATAGAAACTGCTTAAGTTCAGTCTTGAAGGTTGGGAGGTTGGCAGAGTTAAGTGCAGCTGATGGGGTCTCATTAAGCCACAGAGCTGCTCAGAAAGAGAAGGAACATTGCCCCAAGGCAGTCCTCTGAGAGAGAGAACACAGAGCAGGTTTAGTTCTGTAACTCTGGTGTTGTATTGTGACTTGGCTACCATAAACAGATCGGAGATACAAGGTGGGGTTAGGCCAAGTATTGTCTTCTTCCCTAAGAGGCAGGTTGGTATATTATTCTGTTCCTGAGGGATAACAGGTTGGATTTCTCTTAAAGTGTGCAGGTGTGTGTGAGGCAATCTGCATTTAGCAGTACTCTGCATGCCTTGTTTGGGGCTGTGACCACCCTCTTGAGTGCCAAATCAGCAGCCGCTCTATAAACTACCAGTCCATAGTCTACTATGGATAGTATGGAGCTGGAGATGGACAGCTGAAGTGCATTTGGTGTGAGGCTTTTTCTGTGTTTGAACAGTATGCCAAGTTTGGTGTTCATTGCCTTCACCACAGTGCCTGTGTGTTGCACATAGGAAAGGGTGTCATCAATCGTGACCCCCCAGGTGATTGAAGGAGTATGCATGTTCAAGTAGGACCGACCTGCTGTTTGTGATTGTCAGAACGGGGTGCCGCCTCTTAAGTTGGGGGCTTGAGAGAAGCATTGTTTTCATTTTTTTATAGTTTAGTAATAACCTTTGTGAGCAGAACCAGACCTCGAGCTGTTGGAAGGTAGTCTGCAGTTCAGCCTTTAGCTGCCCCATATGGGAGTGACTGCTAAGTATGACCTCATCTTCCACGTATAAGATCATTTTACTTGAGCAGACCTCTGGGAGAGAGTTAAGAAATAAACTGAACAGCAGGGATCCTAAGATGGATCCCTGGGGAACACTCAAGGAAACTTCCTTAGAGTCGTACACAAAATGGCCAATTTTGACTCTTTGGGATCTGGATGATAGATAATCCTTGAACCATAGGGCAGCATTAGGGCAATGCCTAGTGTTAGCAGTTGAAACAGGAGGAGGGGGTGACTGACCATATTAAAGGGCTTTGTTAGGTTCAGAAAAGATAGAGACAACCAATGTCCCTTGTCCAGAGCCTTGTGAAGATAATTAGTGTAGTCTGCCAGGGCTGTAGCATTGCTGTGTTTTTTTCTGAAACCATGCTGCTGGTGGCATTGCAGCTGGTACATCTGGATATACTCTGTGATTTGGTCTGCCACTATCCTCTCCAGGGCTTTGGTGAGGGGAGAGAGGATGGAGATGAGCCTGTAGTTTGAAGTGCAGGTCCTGTCACCTCCCTTGTGGATGGGAGTCACCTGCGCTTGTTTCCAGAGTGATGGGAACTTTGCCAGAGTATGTGGCTTATTAAATATTTAGGATAAGGGCACTATAAGCACGTCGATAACAAGAGCTATAATCTTCATGTCATTGTTATCACAGCCCAGTCTTGTTTTACCCAAGACCTTTTTCACATACCTCAGGGCTTCTTTGTAACTTTTTTGAAATAGAAGTTAGGGTGATGCTTAGGTGATGGTATGATGTTTAGGTCCATTTCCCAAGGCTTAAGGTAGTCAGCAAGGAAAACAGATGATAGGTGTGAGAACTCAGAATTGAACTCTTCAGCAATAGTATATGGGTCAATAGTGTTCGAGACATTTATATTGAGCAACAGAGGTTGCTTTTTATCATCCTTCCCTGCGAGTTCCTTTAGATTATCCCAGGACCGCCTCCATCCCCCCAACTGCTGTCTTGTTTGTTTTTGTAGTGATTGGCCTTGGCACTCCAAATGAGTTGAGTGCATTTGTTCTTTGTGGCCCTATACTTCTGCATGTCACTTGTGGTCCCTGTGACCCTAGCCCTACTCCTGAGGTTATCCCTGTCCCTCATGGTATCCAGTAGCTCACCAGTAATCCATGCATTATTATACCCTGGGGTCTTTCTTTTCTTAACTGAGGCATAGATGTCACAATCCTTGTTAAACTTACCAACGAAGTATTGTAGTGCTAGATCAATGTCATGTAGCCGATCAGTTGGAGACCAGTCAATCTGGGTGAGCGCTTCCTTGAATGCATTAAGCTGCTCTTTTCTCAGTATTCTACTATTCACAAAGGTAGGTGGAGCTATTTTAACTTTGTTGGACCACCTACAGGTGATCAGGGAATGGTCACTCAGAGAGCCAGAATGCACAGTGACCTCTGATATTCTATCCGGAGCACTTGAGAGGAGCCAGTTTAGGAGCATATGATTACCAGATTGTCAGTTCAGTCTTGTGGACTAGTTAACCAGTTGTATGAGATAAGAACTGGCCACACAATCCTTTTGTTGGGTTAAGTCTTTACTGAGTCAGTTTATGTTGAAGTCACCTGTAACTATGAGCCCACTGTTCCTATTAGTGTCAGACACAGCCTCGAGGACTTTGATTAAGTCTGCTTTGGGCTTCCTGGGCAAGTGGTAGACACACGCAATCTCCAGCATTTTATTGTGGGATCCAAACAGGAGCCTTACTGTAAGTAGCTCATGGCCATCAGCAGTAGTTGTAGTTGAGAGAACAACCCCTTGGATATTATCCCACATATAGATTAGACAGCCGACACACCTCTTTCCTTTCCTATCATTCCTGACTGCTTAGTATCCGGTCAATCCAATCTCACAGTTCCTAACATGGGGGGATAGCCACGTTTCAGTTAGGCAGATTATAACAGGATGATGCAAGGCAGCTCAGGCCTGTAGCTGTGCCACCTTAGGAAGTAGGCTGCAGATATTCATAGCAGCAATTATCAGGCCAATACTCTTAGACCCTTTAGCCTCGGGTTTGTTTAGAGAGCCAGGATTAGGCTGCACATTTCCTGAGAGGAGTAGGAGTAGGAACATGGTTTTCCTTGCTGTGATGCTGAGGGGTTATAAGGGACTTATCCTTTCTTTTTCTTAGACTAACAGTAAAAGGCAGGAACCTTTTTAAAGGCACTATAGGTGAGAGGGGAGGAACCATAAATTCAGCTCCGAAGCATGTTATAAGGAGTTGTAATGGAATCTGGGGTGCCTGCTCTTTATGGTCACAGCCAAGTGGAGCAGTAATGGTGAATGCTTTCAGCTGACTGCATTTTAAAATGCTAAGGTCAAAGGAGTCAGTGGGATGTGGAGCATTCTAATTTCCTACAAGCTTTGCACCTAGGAGAAAGGTCAGCAATAGAGCTGGAGTAGTGCTCTGTAGAGAGGATAGTCAGGAGATTTTCAGTTACGGTAAGAACTGTAACTCTTCTTTCTGTAATAAGACCTTTGTCACAAAGAAAAAAAAATCAACTCTTGAATGTGTATTATGAGCTCCAGAATCAAAGTGTAGTCTCTTAAGACCCACAGAGGGGGGAAGCAATCAGTCTGCCTAGTATCCTTTATTAAATGTTAATATTTCTTACTCTCAAGAATTTTCCCAAGAATACCACACAATACAGAAAAATACTTGGCAATCAGAGCCAGGTATAGAATAACCTAGTATTCATTGTCTTCAAGAATTAACATTTTGGGCTTGCATACCACCGGTTTCCAAATTTCATTGCAGCAGATACCTCCATACCCACCATTCCATTTTCACTATTTTAAGCGTTTGCTTAGTAGAGAACTGTAAACTGAGTCCTCAATTTTCTAAAATTTAGAAAAAAAATAGTCAAGATTGGGAACTAGCAGTACTACAGATCACCATCAGCCACACATGGTAATTGATGTTCAGTATTTAAAAGAATCAACTCAAGTTATCTGTTCCGAGTTTTTTGTCCATCTGTTTAATATTTTTTCATTGGCAAAGTCATTTGTAATAAAACAAAGGAGTCAATTCTAAACAAAAGAGCACACTGAAATGTTCCTCACCACTTTTTGCTTGACTCCAAACCAGAGTCCTTCTCACATCTTTATCTGCTGGAAAAAAACACACTAAATCTTCCAAGAATCAGTCTTCTTCATAAAGTCACACTAATGGGTGTGAGCCAGAGGAGACAGGACTCAGCAGGAGCCAGAACTTTTCTGGGGGGGGGGGCTGGTGGCGTGAGCAGTCCCAGTGCATGTAGGCTAGTGTATGCCTGCTGGTATACAATGGCACCAGCCTCCAGCCACCTTAGTTCCTTTTTTCCACTGCTGAGTGCACAGCATGTCCTTTGTTGTTCTTGTCAGGGCAGAACTTCACCATCTATATGACATCAGCATTTAGTTGTTTGATTTTTATTATAGAATATATTAATGGTTGTCATTAGTGCGTCACTTTAGCTAATACACACACAAAGAGAAAAAGTTTCCTCACAGCCCTATCTTCCAAAAATGGTTGATACCATGAAAGGTGGAAAACCTGAAAAGGGTAGTTGCTGCAGCAGTCTGGCTGTGTCTGGCCAACACTCCTCTCTGGGCAAGTGCACTGAAAATGACAGTCCAATGCCTGGAAGGTAAAGGACAGTCCACCTCGAGTCACAAAAAGAAATGATCCAGATCCTGCATATGCTCGGCACTGGGGTCTGTGCATAGTTCGGCCTTGACCTCTTCTTGCAGCAAGCATAAATAGAAGGAAAAAGCACCAGTCAAGGTCACCCTCTGGTTATTCTGCCATGGGGCTTTCAGTGTCTATAGGCCAGGATTTCCCCCATGGTCTCCAACAACACCAGGGGCTTCAATGCCTGCTGACCCATTGTCTTTGTCCTGGAATCTCTCCCTGTCCCATAGGGAGGCTTCCAGTGAGCAGTTTGGCTGCTGGGCTGCTCTTATGGAACTGTGGTTTTAGCATATAAAAACAGTGACACCTTTGAAGGTGCCAGCACCAGACCCATTGGGCCATTTGTGATAGCACCATCTTCATTGTCATTTGACTTAGGTATGCTGAGTTCAGCTCCATCACTGAGGCCTGCTTCATTGTTGGGGTGACTGTTGTTGCCACCGTAGAAGCCATCATTGGTGCTAACTCCATCTGTGGTGTGTTGCCAACCCCTAGGGATGGTGATAGTCATGGTGCTGCTGCCGAATCTGTCGGGGTCAGCAAGATCTTTGAAGTCAGTGCCATGTTAGGCTACGGGGTTGGGTCTTTCAGGGCCTACCTCAATACTGACATCAGTGCCATCATCAATGCCATATGAGTCTGTGGTGCCTAAGACTCTTTATAGAAAGAGGTCTCACCCATTAGGGTCTCCTTCTGCCCTACTCAGGTAGAAAGAGATGAGTCAGATCCAGTCCTCGTACTAATCCATGAAGAATGTTGACAACAGTGTCTGTGGCACAGATAACCCTGATGCAGATTCACTTTAGTGCCCCAGGAGAATCTCTCATTTCAAGCTCTGCTTAAAAACATTCACAACACATTGCATTTTGAAACAGCAGCTGTAGACCAGGCTAGATGCCTCTAGTTAGAGTTTTTAAATGTACTTATTATCCTGGTCTCTACCATATCTCCCATCCAGCCTGCCATAGACACCCTCTTAGAGGCTGCTTGGAGGAGCCCTGCTACTGTGACCCCTCTCCTCAAATGGGCAAACAAAAAACTCTTGGCCTTCAAATCTAAGTCTACATATTTTACTCAGCCAGTAGCCAATGATGTTGTTTTGGCTGAAAGTGACAAAGCCATAGTACTCAAGGAAGTCACAGTGCATTCCTTTAATAAGGAGTTGTGAGCCAGCCTGGTGGCGCTGAGAGTTGAGGCACTGGATGCCACACCTCACGTCACGCTGGCGACACGGGTTCAAGAACGAGCCAGGGTCGCTGGGGGTTGGCAGGGGCAGAAGAGATTGTGCGTCTGAGGGACTGCTCTCTCTTCCTGGGAAGGGATAGGGGGTAGCGCTCACTCCTGGAGCAGCCTCTGGTGGCGAATCAGGGGCACCTAGTGTGGTGACCTAGTGAGAGCATTAGGGGGTGGAGTTTGTGGCTCTACATTGCCTGGCTTGCTGCAACTCGAGGGGACAAGTAAAGAAAAAATGGAAAAAGGCATCTCATCCCTTCGGTGAGATGACGATGACTCCAGTGACTCAACCCACATCCCAAGCGCTGGCCCAGTACACCCAGGATTGTCCTTCATCCCCGACCAGGTGGCCAGCCAGGTAGGCACTTCATACCTAAGGTGCACGCCACCGAGGGGGCAGAATCAGCCCCGGAGATGGTACTGGGGGTCGGGCCTGCCTGGGGGTCGTTTGGGGGAGAAGTTCAGGGGAGAAGCGAGGGTTCAGGCTGGGAGTAGGGCGGATATCATGTGGGTACACCTGAAGGATGCCTGTAGAGAGAAGAAGAGAAATAAAGGTTAAAAAAAATAAATAAGGAGTTGTGCAAAGCAGACATCATGGGCAAGTGGGTCTATGCCTCAGCTACTCTGGGCTTAAGGACAGCTAGCTACCAAGGTCACTTCTCTAAGTACAAGTATGGCCTTTGGCTACACTAAAAACTCTTGCAGCGAGCATCTGCCATACACAGAGGCCAAGCAAGAAATACTGGTAACTGTCAGACAAGGGATTGAATGTAATAGTAATCAACTTAAAGCCTCTTTGGATTCCTTCCGTGTAGCTGCTCACTCTGTTGCTGCAGTTATCATCCTCAGAAGGCATTCCTAGTTGTAGACTTCTGACTTCACGCCAAACATCCAAGAATAGATTATGAATGTGCCGTTCAATAGCACCTATCTTTTGGAAAAACAGGAGGAGCAGTTTCTTAAAGAGTCTCAGGAAAATAAAACAACTCTTTAGACTCCCAAGTTATGTCAGAATACCCTACAGAAGGGTAGGGAATGTGGCTGTTACAATAGTAAGCAGTCCTTTTGTTCCAAGGGCAGGGGGGATTCCTAAAGCAGATCCCAGCCACCTCAGAACCAAAAGAAAGTGCATACAAAGGCACAGGTGCTAAAAGAACTCAGTTCAACCATTTGAAGTTCAGGCCCAGACCACTGCTCCCCAATAGGAGGGCAGCTCCCCAGTTTTATTGCCAGGGGGAATCAATTACAACATACAATTGAGTTTTAAGGATAATCCAAGAGAGGTACTCCCTGGAGTGTTTAGAACCCCCACAGGGACAATCCACCCAAGAGGCAATTCTTGTCAGCTCACATGTCAGAGCTGTTAACACAGGAAATTGAGGGACTGCTGAGAAACAGGGTAATAGAAATAGTGCCAGAGTCAGAATAGAACAAAGGGTTCTACTCCCACTACTTCCTTAGTACTCAAGAAATCAGGGGAATGTTCTCCATTCTTGATCTCAGAAAACTGAACAAATATATCAATTAAGAAATATTCAATACAGATTTGCTGGGTTGCTTGCTACCATATATGAAACCATAGGATTGACTAGCCTTTCTGGATGTACAGGATGCATACCAGCATATACGGGTACGCCCAACTACCACAGGTACTTGCAGTTTTGTGTGAAGGGTAGCGTTGTTGCAAAATTACATTTTGCCTGCAAAGTGCCACAAAATCAACAATTTTGCATTATGCAAAACATTTTTCTTGAAATTCTGCCATTCACATAAAATTTCTTGCGAGTGCTAAATTATGTAAATTTTGCTCGTGAAATGAAATTACATTGTGAAATTCTAAATTTGGCCAAATTTCAATATTTTGCTCAATTTCACCATTTTGCCAACAAAATTTGCATTTTGCAGGCAAAATTTCGCATGTCATGGTGAAATTTCATATTTCTCTGGTGAAATTTTGCATTTTGCCCATGGGATTTCACATTTTGCACCCGTGAAATATTTCTCAAAATGCACAAATTTTGCAAAATATTTCACAGAACAAAATTTTCCAGTTTCTCACATCTCTAGTGAAGAGACAGCATTACCAGTTCAGAGTCCTTCCCTATGGGCTTCATTGGTGCCTTGAGACTTTAAGTAATGATTTGCAGTACTCAAAGCTTATCTCATTAAAGATAGGACTCCAGGTCTTCCCATACCTGGACGATTGGCTCCTGCCAGGCTTGTCCAGACAAGAGACAGAACAGGCAGTGGCCACTGCCTCACAGTTTCTGATGTCCATGGGAGTTCCTCCCTAGTGTCTCTTCTTTCTGACTTTTGTCATCCTACCTACAACTGCTTTTGACCCTTCCTTTTTTTCTTTATTCTCTAGTCTTGCCCTCTTCTTGCTGTTCCATTATTGTTTTCTTTCTGTTTATATTGAGTGTCTCTTATTTTCTCATTATCTTTGTCTACTATTTTGTTTTTTTAATTTATGATGCTGCATGTAATTACTATATTTTTGTATTTTACCTTATTTTATTCTTAGCTTTCTCAGTCTCCCCTCTCCCCCAGGACTCATCTGGAAACAAGCTGTTATCAGCTCAGTATGTACTTCCTGGTTACACTTTTAAATAAATAAACACTTCCAAGACATAGCTAGAGCCTTCTCAGGTACTCCTGTTTATAGAAGCTGTTCTGGACATGACCCATGCCAGGGTTTCCTTCCAGACAGCAGAGTGCAAGCAATCTTGCAGATAGCATGCTGCAACATGGAGTAGGTTGATGCCAACTCATTTCATGCAGTGCACGCTGGGACACATGGCATCCTTGGTGTTCTCATTTCTACTAGTAGGGCTGCACATGAGAATGACTCTGTGAATGTTCAGTGCCCAGTTGTGCAAAGCATGCCACCCTTGAAACTACCCCATTTAGGTGACAAAACCACTAGTGAAGTCCCTGCTGTGCTGGTCTGTGGAGGAAAATCTTCAGGGCTTCTCCTTCTCTTCATCAGAGCCAGAGGTGACCCTCACCATGGATGCTTCCTTAGTGGAGTGGGAGCCCATTGCCAGGGTCTCCAGACACAAGAGTCTAGGACTCCTCAGAGACTACTCAGAGACACATTTCAGCATAAATGTGCTAGAGATGCATGTAGTTCTTTATGATCTGCAATCCCTATCAGATGTGGTCAGCCAAAAGACAGTCCTCCCTTAGACAGACAACAAATCTGTCATGTACTATGTCAACAAACAAGGAGGAGCACAATCTTCCCCTCTCTGCAGGACACAATGAGAGTGTGGGAATGATGTCTGGAGTGGGGGCTCCTGCTCCAGACCATCTATATACCAGGAGTTGAGAATACTCTAGCAGATGAACTCAGTCCAATAGCAGGAGATCCTCATGAGTGGTCACAACCTCCAGGCATCATGAGGTTGCTATTCAACAAGTGAGGAACCCTAGACATGGACTGTTTTGCATCCCCATTCAATGCCAGACTGCCTTGATTCTATTCTAGAAATTCAGGACCTAGCATTATCTGTCTTCAGATGGCAGTGACAGTTTGTTTCTGTATGCACCATCTCCAGTTCCTCGCATTCAGAGAGTACTGTTCAAACTGGAGGTTAATGGGGGGCAAGATAATTCTAATAGCCCCCTGTTGACCTTGGCAGATATGATTTCCTCTGTTGAACTGATTACCAATCAGCAAACTGAGGACTCTGCCACTCCAAATGAACTTGCTGTCCCAAGACCATGGCCATCCAGTCCACTCCACCTGAACCTGTGCTCCCGTCACCTTCAGGTCTGGCTCCTGAAGAAATAGAAGTGTGCAACTTTAAGATATCTCAGAGGGTCTCTGCAGTACTGTTGGCTGTTTGTCTACCTTCCACCAGGATAACATGCACAAACAAGTGCAAACACTTTTCTATCTGATGCGCAAAACCTCCCCATGGACTTCTTTAAATGTTCTGAAAAGGTTTTTGGATACCTACTGGACCTTTCTGATGCAGGATTGCAATATTCCACAGTCATGGTCCATTTATCTGCTATAGCTGTATTATAGACTTGTAAGTGCCCTCTCTCTCTGGCACAGCCGCCACTCTTCAAGAGGTTCCTCGGGCATATCTTACACATGAAGCCCCCCATTAGGAAGCCATTGGTTCCTTGAAACCTTAATATTGTGCTGGATATGCTCACTTGCAAACTTGTTGAGCCTGTTGTGGCTTGTGACAGGAAATATCTGACTGGGAAGTCATTATTTCTAGTGGCCATCCCCTCTGCACGCAGAGTGTCTGAAATCAATGCTTTGGTCACAGATGCTCAGTATACTGTTTTTCATAAAGTTTATTCCCAAGTTGGTGTTAGAGTTCCACTTGAATCAATCCCTTATTCCGCCTACTTACTTTGTCAATTTGCTGGCCGTGGGAGAGAGAGAACTCTGCAGTCTCTCCATATGAAAAGATTCCTTAGGTTTTCCTGGACAGGTCCAAGGACTATGGAAAGTCAAAGCAACTTTTTTGTCATTTTCAATTGAAAGGGACTACCTGTCACAATTAAATGCATTTCCTCTTGGACTGTGAGTTAGCTACAGCACTTCTACAGTATGGCAGGGGCCAAGTGAAAAGGTAAGGTGCATGCCCTCTCCCCTAGAGTAGAAGCCACTTCTTTGGAAGAAATGCACTCAGTGCCAATTGCAGAAATCTGCAGCACTGCAACATGGAGCACAGTGTGCACCATTACCAAGCTCTACACCCTGGATGTCCATGTCAGGTACCTTGCCACCTGTGGCAGGACCATTCTGAATGATTATTATCCTATGTAAGTCACGAGTGCCAGAATCCCTATTCTGGGGGAATTTATCTTAGTTTGGTACTCTGACCCATTAGAGGGAATCTATGGAGAATATTGATTCTTGGAAGTTATGTACTTACCATTACTCTTGCTGTTCCTGAATATCTTCTCCATAGATTACTTTGTCCACCCACTGTCCCCTGGGCTCACTCCAGTATTGTTCTTTTATTGTCTTCTACCTTTTTCTGTTGGTTTGAGCTGTGAAGACACTGTGTTTCTGGAATTGTTGGCCCTTCCTACATAGGCCACTAGGGTTGTCTTATGCCCTTAGTGCATGGTGTACTCATTAAGTTTCATACTGCTACCTCCTTGGTAAAAATATCTTTTTTGGGTGTATCTCATTCATCAGGTCACGCCGTAGAAACTTCACTGTCAGTGAAACAGGATCCACATAGAGGATTTTCCAGCAGTATCACTTGGGCCGCCCATGCCAATGTCACGTGCTGATGTCATCAACCCTATAAAGGTGTGAGTGAACCTGCTTCCTCCTGAGTTCTTTCCTACAATTGACTCCATTTGCAGGGGTCTCCGCAGAAGCTCTGACGCAGTTTGGCACCATTTTTGCCTTTGATTTTTCTTTTACTTGGTATTGTAGAATCTCTTTTAAATAAGAGATTCCTTTACCTTGTTTATGTCAAGAGTTGCTCCTTCCACTTCTCTCTTCCATCACTGCTGCTGTGGAAAGAAGATTGCCTCTTCAGACGACTACACACTCTGTGTCTGCTGTCTTGTCCGGACCACAATGCCTCCGACTCTGAGCTCTGACAAAAATTTTAACAAACCACCCTCAGGCAATGCAGAAAGGCTCTCAAGATGTTCTGCATGGAGGAAAAGGTAGCCAGATCTTGGCAGGGGTCCTCCAGGGTTCCTCCTCCCTAGTCACTGGTGGGTTTGTCGAGCTCCCAAACCTTGAATGCCCGAGACAAGTTCTTGGGAAAAGTCATAGAAAAGACAGTTAAAGGGACTGCTCCCCCTGGCAGCATTCCCGCTCCTTGATGGCCTCTTCTTCATCCTCTGGGGATACTCCATCAGCTGCAGCTGCACCAATGCCTATCACTGTCCAGGTCTGTGTGCCCATCAGACCCAAAACATCCTCACCACCGCCTGCTTCTCAGGGCGACTGGTTATCAACTCTTGGATCATCTGCTCCTTTATGTCTATGCCTGATTCACCAACAACAGCTCCTCTGACATGGCCCGATGCAGACATTGGGTTCTTTTGGCTTCCAGGCTCTGACAGAGGGGTTGTCATACCCTGTGCCATTGATCCCTCCTCTGTCAATGCAGCAGTCTACTGTTGTCGACCTCAGTGATATTTTGACAAATTTTACTATGATCTTAGTTCATCAGTTGGGTGCCTACAGGGCTGGGTCCCCAGTGCTGTCAATGGCCCATTCATCATCAACACCACTTTGTCCACCTAGGGCAGTTCCATGTGTGCTGTTGTCAATGCCTCATTTATTGGACCTTGAGTTGGAGCAGGTTGATGTTGAGGAGTACCATCCTGACCTCAGCTTGCCTGAGGAAGAGGAGGGCCCTCTCTTCTCTGACAAGTCCATAGTCTCTTCAGTGAGTGAGGACTTTGTCAAGCATACTCCCAGTTCTCTTCCAAAGGATCCTACTTTCTTTGATGTCATGAAGCAGCTGTCTTCAGCCATGGACTTCCATACTGAGGAGGAGTTGGATGCCATTAGAAGCGAGTTGGTGAACTTCCTGGAAATCTCTGAGCCTCCTCCAAAGGTCATGCCTCCCATTCTTCTAGCTCTGGGGAACGGCACAACTGCCACCTGGCACAGACCTGACATGGTCCCTGTTATGCCCGCAGGGCAGATAAGTTGTATCATGTCCCCTAGGGTCTACCTTACTATGCTGCCCAACCAGAGACCGATTCTGTGGTCATAAAGGCAGCTCATGACAGGTCTAAGGTGCCTAAGCACCTCAGCTGTCTTCCCCCCAACAGGGAATCCAGGTGGATTGACCTTGGGGAAATAGGGTCTATGCCTCCTCCACCTTGGGGTTGAGGATTGCTAATTATCTCTCTCATACAGTTAAATACCAGAATACCATCTGGAAGAATGGCAAGGCAGCTGCCCAGGCCCTCCCAGACTGTTCACAGAAACAGGAGGCACTCAAGTGCTTACAGACTCCTGAGGACATTAGCAAGCGTCCCCTCAGGGCCTTGTATGATATCTCTCATACAGGTGCCAGGGCTGCTGCCAAAGGCATTTGCCTCCATAGGCACTCCTGGCTGAGGGTCTCAGTTTTTTTATTTTTTTATTATTTATTTAGTTTTTGTTTACCATGTAAGTGCACTAGCCATAAAATGACTATTTTCAGGCATGACCTGGGAGAGTACAACAAAGTAGAACATACAGAGTAACAATTCATGAGTGCAGTAACACCTTTGGAAGAAACAGTATAGTATCAATGACAAAAATACAGGCAATCAGAGTAACACATTGGGAAGAAGCAGTACATTATTAAAGACAAAAAAATAGGCAATCAGAGTAACACATTGGGAAGAAGCAGTACAGTATCAATGACAAGAGAGAGATAGTGTGTAGATTTTGGCTACTGGTGAGGCAATGAGGGGAGCAGCAAGCTTAAGAAGTCGAGGTTCTAGAGAGTCTGAGCCAGTGTTAATGTTAACAGAGATAGATCTCGGGAGTTTCAGGATGTCTGATCTTGATATAGCCTTGAAATAGAATGTGGAGTTTGAGGAAACTTATGGGACAGGGCAAGAAGGTTGTCCAGACATTTAGCACATAGGAGTTTGGAGTGCATTGTGCTAGGTTGGAAGGACAAGGTATACTGGGACAAATCTGAGAAGAGGCTGTTGAAATAGTTTGCTGTGGTTTTAGAGTCATTACAGTGAACACCATTTAAGATGATGTCACCAGGGGTAACCAATTGAGAAGCCCCCCAAAAAGTTTTGACATGGGCCTAAAATTCCCTAGGGTCACAGGCTGAGCTATGTAATAGGTCTATACAGTAGTTGCTCTATGTAGCTCTAACTAGCCCTCTATAGGCATTGAAATCTGATTGCAGGCCAGTTTGTTTATAATGTTTCCAGAGTTTGTCTCCAAGGTGCAGGTTGCCAAAGAGGTCTTTGTGGAGCCACCTCGTTTGTTTACCTCTGACTCTCCTGGTAATCTTAGGGGCATGCATGCACTGCACAGCAAGGAATTCATTGATAAAAATCTGTAGAGTATCCTCAGCCTTGCAGGGGTGATAAATTCCAGACCAGTCAATTTTGGAAACATCATATAGAAATGCATCTTGGTCAAGGTGAGCCAAGTTGATAAAGGTAACAAGTCGTGGTGGGGGACATGGAGGCGCACCCATGGACAGGATACAAAAAGTAGGAGAATGGTCTCTCACTGCATCAGCCAGGATGCCTATGTTCGATACATGCTTCATGCAGTTATCCAGCACTCAATCCAAAAGGGTACCCAACTGTAAGGATGATGTAGTTCTGGTTGTCTCTGTTACCAGCTGGTGAAGGTTGTAACTTTGTGTCAGTGACAATAGGGAACTGTGAGCAGTTCCAAGCCAGTTTAGGTTAAAATTCCCCCAAATTGCTACCTCATTATGGTTAAATATTTGGAAGGTTGAATCAAGGAGGCTCTGTAGACCTACTATGCCCCCAGTAGGGGGACTATGGGCACAGATGATATGGAGTTACTTTTCTCTCAGCGCAAGAGTAGCATGTAGGGATTCACAAACAGAGGGAGAGGCAGAGGCCAGGACAATAGTAACATTGAGGTGGTTTTTGAAGAGCAGAGCAACGTCACCACCATGCTTAGGAGATACTCTTGTCTCTACAAAACAGGGAGTAATTCGGCATAGCACAGAGGGAGTCAGGTATCCCCAGTTTAAGACATGTCTCTGTGAGGCATAGAATGTCTGGATTGTAAAATTTGACCCATGCCTCAAGTTCGGCAAAGTGACAGGTTAAGCTTCTAATGTTCATATGGGCTACAAATAGCCCTTTATTAGACAGCATGGATATGTCAGCTGTACAGCTGTAACCAGGGTGTGGACCAGGATTCAGTCCTACGTCCTCAGATAGCAGAATTGCATTAATGACTAGGAACCAAAGCCTAACCCAGTGGAAAATTAAGGGAGTGACACGCCTCCTTAATAGCTTACTACAAGCATGTAGAGAGTGATAGATACAGCCCTTAAAGTAGAGAAGGAGGTTTCGCACACAGGCTCAAGCCACTTTTCAGCAATCATGTTGGAGAAACTAAAGTCACAGAGCCCAGCTGAGGAGTCATTAGACTTTTGGTAACAGTGGAGAGATCACAAAACCTCATCTAAACAAAATAACAGTAGAAGTGAAACAAGCATTTGTCAGTGCCGATTGTTGATTGCCTTGGTCTGTTGAGCACACTCACTGGCCCTCTGTCAGTCGCTCAGTCTGTTTCTTCCAGTGCTGCAGGAGGCTCTTTTGTACTGAGCTGTCTGCGTTGGCACCTTCTTCTGCCCACTAAGAAATCTGCAGCTGTCCCGACGGAACTCCCTTGAGGTGGCTCGCTCCCTCTCTCTCACTCACTTATTCTGTTTCTCCTGGCACTGCAGGCTGCCCTTTTGTACTGGGCTCCTGCCTCTGTTGGTGGCTTTTTCTCCGCACAAAGAAATCTACAGCAGTTCCAACACAGGTCTGTTGAGCCTGCTGATGCCCCCTCTCTCACACACACTCATTCCGTTTCTGCCGGTGCTGCAGGCTGGTCTTTTGTACTGGGCTCCTGCCTGTGTTACCGCCTTTTTCTGCCAACAAAGAAATCCGCAGCAGTCACGATAGAGCTCCATTGAGCTTGCTCACTCCCCCTCTCTCAATCGCTTATTGTGTTTCTCCCGGTGCTGCAGGCTGCCCTTTTGTACTGGGCTTCTGCCTGCATTGGCGGCTTGTTCTAGCCAGAAAGAAATCTGAAGCAGTCCCGACACAGCTTCATTGAGCTCTCTCACTCACTCATTCCGTTTCAGCTGGTGCTGCAAGCTGGCCATTTGTACTGGGCTCCTGCTTCACGATTGCGCATTTCTGCCCACAAAGAAATCACGCAGCAGTCCTGACAAACTCACGGTCAGGCTCGCTCACTACCGCTTTGTCACTCGATCGTTCTGTTTCTCTTGGCACTGCAGGCTGTGCTTGAGTACGGGGCTCCTAACTACATTGGCACCTTTGTCTGTCCACAAACAAATCCGCAGGTGTCCCAACAGACCTCCATTGAGGTCGCTCAGTCTCCCTCTCTCACACACTCATTCTGTTTGTCCTGGCGCTACAAGCGGCCCTTTTGTATGGGACTCCTACCTGCATTGGTGCCTTTTTCAGCCCACAAAGAAATCTGCAGCAGTCCTGATAGAGCTCCGTTGAACTCACTCAGTCCCCCTGTCTCAGTCGCTTGTACTGTTTCTCCCACCGCTGCAGGCTGGCCTTTTGTACTGGGCCCCTGCCTGCATTGATGCCATTTTCTGCCCACTAAGAAATCCGCAGCAGTCCTGACAGCACTCCAGTGAGTTCGCTCACTCTCCCTCCATCACTCGCTCTCTCATTCTGTTTCTCCCAGTGCTGCAGGCTGCCCTTTTGTACTGGGCTCTTGCATTGGGCCCTTTCTCTGCCCACGAAACAAATCCACAGCAGTCCTGACAGAGCTCAGTTGAGCTCGGTCACTCCCCCCTCTCACTCATTCGATCTTAAGGTGTCCCAAACAGTGATTTCCCACAGTGACCATGCTGTTCTGTGGCAGGAGTGCAAAAACATATTTTAGCCAGGATGTGAAAAATGGCAGCTGTACTGTTCTTAAGGAGGTGTGGAAAAATGCCACTTTGAAAATGTGGAGTGAAAATATTACAAAATTACAAAGTTACAAAGGTGCATGGAAACAGTTCAATGCATGCTTGTAACATAGTCACCAAATTTTCAACAAAGGCATTTTAGGACCTCTGCTCGTGAACAGTGCCACTGTCATTTTTTTAATCTGTCCCGAACAGTGATTTCCCACAAAGACCGCATTATGCTGTGCCAGAATTGTGAAAACACATTTTGGTTAGGATGTGAAAAATGACAGCTATACTGCTCATAAGGAGGTGTGAAAATCTGGCATGACAATATTACAAATCTGCAAAGTTACAAGGGTGCGTGGAAAGTGTGCAATGCACACTTGTAACATAGCCATTTGATGGGCTGTCATCACCAGATTTTCAACATAGGCATTTTAGGACCTTTTCTCATGAACTGTATCACTCTCATTTTCTTAATCTGTCCTGGACAGTGATTTCCCACAGCGACCGCTCTATTCTGCGCTGGAAGTGCGAAAACACATTTCGGCCAGGATGGGAAAAATGACAACTGTACCATTCATAAGTAGGTGTGGGAAAATGGCAGTGCTGTAAATCTGGAGTGAAAATATTATAAATTCGCGAAGTTATGAGCGTGCATGCAAACTGCACAACGCACGCTCATAACACAGTCATTTTATGGAATATCATCACCAAATTTTCAACATAGCCAGTTCATGGCCTCTACTCATGAACAGTGTCACTGTTATTTTTTTCATCTGTCCCGAACACTGATTTCCCACAGCGACCACACTATTCTGCACCGGAAGTGCAAAAACACATTTCCAGCAGGATGTGAACAATGACAGCTGTACTGTTCTTAAGGAGGTGTGGAAAAATGCCACTGTTGAAAATGTGGAGTGAAAATATTACAAAATTACAAAGTTACAAAGGTGCATGGAAACAGTTCAATGCATGCTTGTAACATAGTCACCAAATTTTCAACAAAGGCATTTTAGGACCTCTTCTCGTGAACAGTGCCACTGTCATTTTTTTAATCTGTCCCGAACAGTGATTTCCCACAAAGACCGCATTATTCTGTGCCAGAACTGTGAAAACACATTTTGGTCAGGATGTGAAAAATGACAGCTGTACTGCTCATAAGGAGGTGTGAAAAAATTCCACTGGTGAAAATCTGGCATGACAATATTACAAATCTGCAAAGTTACAAGGGTGTGTGGAAAGTGTGCAATGCACACTTGTAACACAGCCATTTGATGGGCTGTCATCACCAGATTTTCAACATAGGCATTTTAGGACCTTTTCTCATGAACTGTATCACTCTCATTTTCTTAATCTGTCCTGGACAGTGATTTCCCACAGCGACCGCTCTATTCTGCGCTGGAAGTGTGAAAACACATTTCGGCCAGGATGGGAAAAATGACAACTGTACCATTCATAAGTAGGTGTGGGAAAATGGCAGTGCTGTAAATCTGGAGTGAAAATATTATAAATTCGCGAAGTTATGAGCGTGCATGCAAACTGCACAACGCACGCTCATAACACAGTCATTTTATGGAATATCATCACCAAATTTTCAACATAGCCATTTCATGGCCTCTACTCATGAACAGTGTCACTGTTATTTTTTTCATCTGTCCCGAACACTGATTTCCCAGAGCGACCACACTATTCTGCACCGGAAGTGCAAAAACACATTTCCGGCAGGATGTGAACAATGACAGCTGTACTGTTCTTAAGGAGGTGTGGAAAAATGCCACTGTTGAAAATGTGGAGTGAAAATATTACAAAATTACAAAGTTACAAAGGTGCATGGAAACAGTTCAATGCATGCTTGTAACATAGTCACCAAATTTTCAACAAAGGCATTTTAGGACCTCTGCTCGTGAACAGTGCCACTGTCATTTTTTTAATCTGTCCCGAACAGTGATTTCCCACAAAGACCGCATTATTCTGTGCCAGAACTGTGAAAACACATTTTGGTTAGGATGTGAAAAATGACAGCTGTACTGCTCATAAGGAGGTGTGAAAAAATTCCACTGGTGAAAATCTGGCATGACAATATTACAAATCTGCAAAGTTACAAGGGTGCATGGAAAGTGTGCAATGCACACTTGTAACACAGCCTTTGATGAGCTATCATCACCAGATTTTCAACATAGGCATTTAGGACCTTTTCTCATGAACTGTATCACCTCATTTTCTTAATCTGTCCTGGACAGTGATTTGACACAGCGACCGCTCTATTCTGCGCTGGAAGTGCAGAAACACATTCGCCAGGATGGAAAAATGACAACTATACCATTCATAAGTAGGTGTGGGAAAATGGCAATGCTGTAAATCTGGAGTGAAAATATTATAAATTCGCGAAGTTATGAGCGTGCATGCAAACTGCACAACGCACGCTCATAACACAGTCATTTTATGGAATATCATCACCAAATTTTCAACATAGCCATTTCATGGCCTCTACTCATGAACAGTGACACTGTTATTTTTTTCATCTGTCCCGAACACTGATTTCCCACAGTGACCACACTATTCTGCACCGGAAGTGCAAAAACACATTTCCGGCAGGATGTGAACAATGACAGCTGTACTGTTCAGAAGGAGGTGTGACAAAATTCCAATGCTGAAAATCTGGCATGAAAATATTGCAAATTCACAAAGTTATGAGCGTGCATAGCAACTACACAGCGCACACTCATAAAACAGTCATTTTAGGAATTTTTTCCACCAAATTTGCAACATAGGCTTTTTGAGAGCCCACCTCATGAACACTGGCATTGTCATTTCGTTAATCAGCCCCAAAAGGTGATTCCACGCAGTGATCACAAAATCACCTTTTGGGGCTGATTAACGCCATGACAGTTCAAGAATTCATGAGGAGGGGTCCCAAAAACCCAATGTTGAAAATGTGGTGACAAAATTCCCAAAAATGCCTGAGATATGTACTAAAGTTGAAAAAACCCTATTTATTACATTATACAGCTTACCGGCATTTCCTCAGTTCTCGGTCGTCTTTGAAGAGTGCAAACTTGTTCCTGGTCCACCGAAGATCGTCGTGCTGAGCTCCAGAGGTAAGTATGGGGTGAGAGGGTGGTGTGGGGAGGCAGGGTGCACAGTGGGTGGGTGCGGGTTGTGGGTGGGTGCAGGTCGAGCGCCGAGGGACAGTTTCCTTTTTTTCAGGAAAAAAAAAATCAAAGGATGTCACGGGACTGTTTTTTCCTTCACTGGGGCATTGGCATGCTGGGGTGGGTTCCCAGCATTCCAGCAGAGGCTTTCATTTGGGGGGCAGCAGTAGCTGATGGGGGATTGGGCACCCCTGTCGGCAAACCGGGGAGTTATCATTATGCTGACGGGGACTGGGCACCCCATCGGCAGGAACAAAAGTGGGGGGGGGTCACAGAATATCGACAAGGAGTGGACTCCCCTGTCTGCAACAACAGAAACATGGGGGGGTTATCATTGTGCCGACAGGGATTGGGCACCCCATCGGCAGGAACAAAAGTGGGGGAGTTACAGAATGCTGACGGAAAGTGGGCTTCCCCATCAGCAACAACAGAAACACGGAAGCACCAAAGCTGACAGGGATTAGGGCCCCCATCGGCAAGTAAACACGGTGGGGGCGGCGGGTTATTTTGTTTATGAACACGGCGTCAAGCTGCCGCCATGTTCACAAACAATATCAGGGGTTTTACATCCCGGCCTGCAATAATGGGTCACTCCCTCATTGCAGCGGATGGCTGATGCTGCAATGACGAGACGGACCCTGATTGCAGCGGCTACTTTTTTAGAAGGTTGTGGCATGCTGGCTGAACTAGTATCAGTAGCAGCGTGCCACGGCATTGGGGGAAGCAGGACAAGCCTTTGCAGGCTGTGGGGGCATTGGCCACAACAGTGCCGTGCCTCTACAACCTGCTTGTGGAGAAAGCTGCTGCAACATGTTTCTTGCGCATGCGCACAATCAGCATAAGAAGGGCACCCATCAGGCTGCAGCCAGTCATAATTTAACCAGAGGAAAAAGGTGAGGTAGCTTGCAAAGTAGGGTAATGTCCCAAGGGAGCACCTAGAAGTAGGGTAACAACCTAAGTAGGTTGACTGTTTGAAGTGGTTGAGGCAGCTGGCAACTTGGTTATAATCTGCTGGCAGCTTAGTTATTATCTTTATCAAGAAAAGTGGCTAAGGGGCAGATAGTAGCAGTTATCACATACCTAGCAATACAGGCATGACAATCAGTGACATTAATCACAAAGTAGGGAGAGGAGAGGAGAGTTCCCAAAATAGAGACCACCAGGCAGCAGTAAGGAATAGTACAGTTTTAGATAAGGTACGCTGGGCAGTTACCAGTTGTGACAGATCATCAAGAGGCTTCCCTAGTGGTTATGTTGTATAAGAAGCCAATGGAAATTCACACACTTAGTCATCTGACCAGAATAACACTATATAGGTAAGGGTTCACCCAGGGTGGGGGAGGGTGGGGAGCCAGCGCAAAGCAATGGTGCGAAATACTTAAGGGCAGATGGCTTTTTTCACCCTGTGGCTCAAGTGAGCTACCAGGGCACAGGGTCCTTCAGGCTGGATCGGGTCTCCGATTTTGGGGGCTCCTACCACAAACCGAGGTTCAGAGGAGTGGCGGTAGCAGCAGGGAAGGAAGCCGCATAGTCAGCGTCTTTTATTGCTAGACCGCTGCTCGAATCCCCAGGTCAGTAGTCTATGCCTTCTTTGGTGCTTCAGTCATGGAGGTCTGAGCCCCAGTGGGCAACGGTCGACCTGAAGGGCAGACAGCTTTTTTCACCCCATGGCTCAAGTGAGCTACCAGGGCACAAGGTCCTTCAGACTGGGTTAAGGTCTCCGATTTCAGGGTCTCCTACCATGACCGAGGTTCCGAGGAGTGGCAGTAGTGGCAGGGAAGGAAGTAGAGTGGTCTACGTCTTTGATGGTTAGACCATGGCTCAAATTGCTGGGCCAGTAGTATATTCCTTCTTTGACGCTTCAGTCATGGAGGTCCGAGCCCCAGTGGGCAACGGTCGACCAGCAGATGTCCAGCAAAAGGTGCTTAATGCCCCTTCCAGTGGCTCCAGACTGTTTTAGCCAGATGTTCAGGACATCATCCATGATCTACAGGCATCTGGAAGGGCGATCAAGTCAGTCGATTCACCCTATCATATGCAGCCTTGGAGCAGGCAGTGTCGTTCCTTTCGCAAGGTGTCCCACAGGTTCAGAACAACCTCCGTCCCCTGGGGAAAAGAAAGGCCTCTTTCACTTTGCCTAACCCATCCTCCACTGGTACTGCAGCAGAGCATCCCAGGAGTGATGGATCAGCTCCTGCAGCTGGATCTGCCTCAGCTTGACTCCTCACCAGACTCCCTTTTTCTGGTCCCCGACCAAGAGGTGGTGGTTGGAGGTCACTTCTCCCTCCATCTCAATCAATGGAGAACCGTCACTTCAGATGCATGAATCCTTCAGATTATAGAGAGGGGGGCACACTCTGGAACTTCTAGAGACACCTCCAGAGCCCCCACTCCAGCACCCTCCAGCTGTTCCTCAGCTCATCTAGCAGTTCTTTGGGAGGAGGTACAGCCCCTTATGCGGAAAAGGGCCATTGAGCTAGTGCCTGGGTGCCAAAGGAGCAGAGGGTGTTATTCCAGGTTCTTCCTGATCCCTAAAAGAACTGGAGATCTGAGGCCCATCCTAGATCTCAAGGACCTCAATCTTTATATCCAGTACAGAAAGTTTAACATGGTCACCCTGCCAGGCCTGATGACCCTACTCAAGCAGAGTGACTGACTGTGCTCCCTGGATATGGAGGATGTCTACCTGCATATCCTGGCATTTCCTCCACACAGGAGAGTTCTCCAGTTTCTTTTTCAGGGCGAACACTACCAATTCATGGTATTGCCCTGTGGCTTATCCTCTGCTCTGTGGGTCTTTGCCAAGTGCTTAGCAGCAGTAGCTACAGCTCTCTGAAGGGAGGGACTGTACATTTTCCCCTACCTGGACGACTGACTTCTAAAGGCATCATTCAAGGAACAGCTCCTCTGGACCTTGGAAAGAACCTTCCAGCTGTGTCTCTCCCTGGGCATCACTGTCAATCTGCCTAAGTCCATCCTGATTCTGTCCATGTGGTTGTTATACATTGGGGCAGTTCTAGTCTTGGTGCAGGGCAAAGCCTTTTCTTCCTCTCAACAGGGTGGAGCGCCTGGTCGCCCAAGCTCAGGCAGTCTCCCAGAACTGTTATGTTCCTGCAAGGGTGTATCTGAGGCTATTGGGTCTGATGGCCGTGTCCATTGCCATGGTGCCCTTGGCTAGACTGCACATGCAGATCCTTCAATGGACACTCAGGGTGCAATGGAACCAATGCACAGATGACTTGGATTGGTTAGTTCTGGTCTCCTCCCCAGTATGCAAGGTGCTTCAGTGGTTGGTTGGACCCCCGGAACCTGTTACAGAGGGTCCCTCTCTTCCCCCCAGCAGATCCTCATCATGGATGCCTCTGGGTCAGGCTGGGGAGTGCATCTGGGCCCCTTGTGAACACAAGGAACATGGTCCAAGGCCGAGACCTTCCTGCATATCAGTGTCTTGGAGATGCGGGTGGTCCTGTATGCCATGCAGACTTTTCAGAACCATCTCCTTCTGGATCAGTTATTAATACAGTCTGACAATCTCAGAGTTGTCTACTACATCAACAAGCAAGGGGGAGCACACTTATATTCCCTGTGCAGGGAGGTCATCAGGGTTTGATACTGGGCACTAGACTACAGTCTGCTTCTGTCGGCAGTCCAATTTCCGGGTGTGCCAAACACCCTGGCGGACAGCCTAAGTAGAATGCATTCCGGCATGCATGCATGACTGGGAACTTCTCTCATCCACCGCAGAAGATCTGTTCACCAGATGGGGTTGTCCAGAGTTAGACATGTATGTGTCACCACTCAATGCAAAACTTCCCAGTTTCTGCTCGGTAGATCCAGAGCCTGGGGTTTTCTGGCAAGATGTGTTGTCCCTCTCCTGGAGCATGAGGTTCCTTTATTCTTTCCCTCCATTTCCTCTGATTCAGAGGGTGCTAATCAAGCTGCAGATGGAAGGAGCCAGCATGATCCTGATCACACCATTCTGGCCATGACAGAGTTGGTTTCCATTACTGCAACAGTTAGCCGAGGAACCTCTAGTCCCTCTGCAGGGATTTGCTGATGTAGGCTCAGGGGACCCTGGTCCATCCCAATCTCAAGTCCCTTCACCTGCATGCCTGGCTCCTGAGGACATAGCCATCGCCCGGATGGGGTGTCTCACAGAGTGGTGGGTGTCCTTGTGGCAGCTCGGAAGCCCTCCACTAGAGCCACATATGTCATGAAGTGGATGAGATTTGCCATCTGGACTGTCAGATATTGTTTGGACCCTTTCATCTGTCCAGTGAACCAGATTCTGGACTACCTGATAACTCTTTCGGACTCAGGTCTCCAGTATTCCTTCCTTGAGGTGCACCTTTCGGCTGTCTCTGCCTTTCATGAGCCTGTGTGAAGTTGCACCGTGGCTCAACTGGATGTGTCCCATACCTTTCTTAGGGGCATCATGAACCTCCAATCCATTCCCCTGTCCAAGCTTGGAACTTAAATATTGTTTTGGAGAAGTGGACTCTCTCCCCTTTTGAGCCAGCCATTAATTACGAGCTATGCTTTCTTTTTTGGAAAGCATTATTTTTGGTTGCTATTATCTCTGCTCAGATGATTTCTGAGCTTCAGGCTCTGTGGTGTGAGGAGCCTTATTTGATTTTTCACAAAGACAGGGTGTCTTTGAACACGAATCCTAAGTTTCTCCCTAAGGTGGTGTCTGAGTTTACTTTGAACCAATCTATCCACCAACCAGTTTATTTTCCAGAGCGTGCCAGTCCAATGGAAGCACTGCTTCATACAGTAGACATGCACAGAAATCTGAAGTGTTATCTCCTTTGAACCAAGGAATGCAGAAAGTCAAAGTAGCTTTTTGTTTCTTTCACCCTAGGTAGAGAGGGCATTCAGGTTTCTAAACAATGTTTGTCCAAATGGCCGGCACATTGTATTGTGTTCTGCTACAACAAGCATGGCAAAGAGTTGCCAGGGGTGGTCAAAGCTCACTCCACAAATTGTATGGCTTCCTCTGTGGCTTGCTTCAGAGGGGTCTCAGCCACTGACATTTGTGCTGCTGCCACCTGAAGTACTGTCCATACCTTTACCAAGCACTACAGTCTGGACATTGCCTCTCAATCCAGAGCAGGCTTTGGCCGTGCTGTTCTTTGGGGCTTTCTGTCTCGGGCCCCAGCCTGCCTGCCACCCAGACTGTTCTTCAATTACTTATCACTGCTTGGGACTCATTCTATGGTGTGATCTGATGACTGAGATACCCCCAAAGAAGATAGAACCAGTTACATAAGAACTTACCATAACAGTAGATCTTTGAGTTAGTCTCAGTCATTAGGTCTTCTCTCTCTCCATACCCTTGTTTGGGGTTCCTGTCTCAGACTGGCTGTCTGGTGTATCCAGTAATTTATTCTGGCCTGGGCACCTCTCTCTCCTCAGTCCCCAGTGGCATGGGTATGCTCCCTTATTCTCCAGGGGAAATAACTGAAGAGGGAGCGGGGCCACTCACAGCTTAAAGGGTTAGTGATGTTGGCACATGATGTCGGCATGGACAGCCCCAGTGGTACTGCTGGAAAATCTTCATGTGGATCCTGGTTCACCAACTGTGATGTTCCCTTGGTGTGACCTGATGACTTGGATCCCCTCGAAGATCTACTGTTATGGTAAGTTCTTATGTAGCTTTTCTGTACTAAGGCATTTAGGGGCTGGTACCACTGTATGTGCCAGCTTGTGCACCCTGGGGCTACTCATGCCACCAGCCCCCTCAAGAGAAGTTCTGGATCCTGTGGGGTACTAGTGCCTCTGACTCAGACCCTTTAGTCATAATCTTTGAAGAAGATAGTCCAGAAAATCAAGAGTTACATTAAGGCTGTAAGTTTCATTTGCCTTTCTTCATTTTCATTTATATGGGGTTTCTATTTTCTTCAAACGAAAAGAGTCAGTGTCTCTTTGATCTCTACCTTTATTCATAGTTGATTTTGAATCTCTTGTAGAGTCCTTGCAAGGCTGTAATGAGGGAAATAACTTGGCCAGTTCGTACATAGACAGTTGGGGAATTTTGTTCTGCATACTACATATGGTCTTGGTGGTAAAGTTCTCATTTTGTAGATTGCCTTCACGAATGCCAAGTGCAAAAGGAACTACTGTATGCTTCAACATGAGTAGGAGGCAGTTAGGACATTTAAATCTAATTCGATAGACAAGTGGGGAACTTCTCACTTTGTACTGTAGTTCACTCAAACACAGCTGCCACCATGCCAGAGGTCCACATCAACTATTTGTATAGTGCCAGTAGAAGCTGATTTATATAGATGTCCATTCTGTATATACAGGATTACCAATACATTATTCTCTGAATCTACTGTGTTAGTATATTGTGTGTGTGTGTGTGTGTGTGTGTGTGTGAACTTGCGATCCACCACCAAAACACATCTACATTGTATTGCATACTGTACATCATGCATAACTGATAGGAGTTCTCAGTGGAGATGACAGAACACAGCTGTTGTCATCTGCCATCTTAGTGCAGTGCAATGTACCATCAGCTGCAAAACTAAAAATAACTATTGCAAAAATGGCTGAATGACTTTAAAGTACCCCAATAAAAAAGTCCAACACAAATCTTACTGACTGAAGGGTATAAAAAAAGATGTTTTCTACCTAACAAACTCTGCTGCCTAAATTTTATATATTTAAAAAGTGGTATTTGGGAAAGACACACTGAGCTGAGTCTCATTTCCAGGTGTGACCTGGGGAAAGGGTAACATATGAGTAAAACAGTAATATAAAACAATAAAAGGACACAGTATGCAAGCCCAGTTACGGTAAGGTTGATTCAAAACACAGTAGTATAAGCACAATACAGGTACTATTGCTAAACCATTTCAGGAGAGATAATTAGGTTTGAAATTCAGACTAATTTTAGCAGGGGCAGGGTACTCTACCCTGCACTGGGAAGAAGGAGAGTTAAGAGAAGTAACTTTGAAACTCAGACTACTGAGGAGGGAGGTTGCTCAGGTAGCGAGGTTGCTCAGGTAGCGAGGGGGATTTGAGAGCACTGTGACCACTGTGGTGAGGATAGATGGTAAATATTAACACTAGAAAAAAAAAAAGGATTAAGCGGGTTGAGAGAAATACAGCCCTATTGGTGTAGTAGTTTTTTAGGCATGTATTTCATGTGAAGTAAATTTGTTAGTGTGTTGGATCCAGTAATACTGTAAGTAAATGTGTAAACCTTTGTTTTTCAAGCATCCATTCCCAGGGGCTCAGAGCACTGTAGAGAGTATCACATTTTACTATACATAGAATAAATATAAAATAACAAGACAGTATCACCAATACAAAAGAAAACAAATTAAATACATAAACAATGATAAACAGTTATACAGTCAGTAAAATCTACAGCCAATAAGTGTGGGGAATTTAAAAGTCAAATACCTCACTAAAAAGGCGGGGTTTCAGACCCTTTTTAAAGGACTCCACTGAGGGGGGCCTCCCTCAGAGTTTTAGGAAGGGAATCCCACAGGGCTGGGGTGGCTACTGCAAAAGCTGTGACCCCAGAAGATTTTTACTGGGCCCTGGGAACCACTGGTAGGCCCTCCTCATAGGAACAGAGAGGATGGAGGGGGCTAGATCTGTGTGTTTACTGTAGGATCCATTTATTTTCAGTAGTTTGCTTTGGCCTTGTTCATGGTGATTTGTGTAGATAGTAAAATGATCAAAATTTTGGGCTGTGGAAAACTGTAGCTGTGTTTATCTGTTGTGTTAGGATATGCGTGCAGTGACTAAACTGGAGAGACTGTTTGATGAGTGGTTGCAGGCTTACTGTAGATAGCTGTCATACTGCCATTTAGGTCTTTAGGTTTCAAGGACCAATGAGGACTACTGTACATTCATATTGTCTACATACCATGCATTACTATGCTTTGATTTTTATTGCTCACATTTCATATACTACTACGCATATAGCTAGTTGATTTAATATGTCAGATTGTAGATTGAGATAAACATTTTTTTCAGTCCTGTGCAAAAAATATCTGTTGTGTAATATTTTGTGCAATAAACTACTAAATTACAAAAACTTTTCATTTCCATCCCAGCAGAATGATTATTTCATACATCTTTCTCAATGCTTTCTAGCCTCAACGCTTGCAGCTGGTAATACTTCTGTAAAAATAATTAACTATATATTTTTCTTCTTTGCAAAATAGGCTTTTAAAATGGAAATCCATTATATGTGGTTAGAAATATAACCTGCCATGCAGTCTGGGTGTTTTCATGTGAGAAAAAGAATGTAAAATGGAACTTTATGGTGATTTGCCAGGCTGCATAACAACTTTATAACAGTCTTTCAGATTTTTGTTTTGATGATGCCTTCCCTGCAGCTTTTTTGCTAATTATCAACTACAGTTCTTACTGTCAGGTTTCTAAAAGTGTTTTTTGACTTTTAACTGTTCTGTAGCCAGTCTTATGCTGAACCTCGGGGGAATGGACAAGAAGAGATGTGAATAAATGCATATCAAATTCGGCACTTTATAATCTTGTAATATTGTTGGGATTTCATTAAAAACATGTTACTAAAATGTTTTCAACCTGTCATTTTATTGAAAAGCAGTGGTAGTATAGCATATCAGTTACATTCAAATGCTTCTTTATTTTAGGTGCTCATGTTAGGCAACCAGCACAAATTCATGATGGACAGAAATCCCAGGTTTAGGCTATAGATCATTCTGAACTGAGTGGACAGTTCAAAGAGGCCCCCGATAGGTAGATATTACAATTCAGAAATGTTTTAAAATAGATTTTCCATCCCAGACTCCATATGTACTGGTAACATTACAAAAAACATGCACTGTATTTAACAGACCTTATTGTGCTACCTTGCCCTGCAGCCTGGAAAGGTCAGTCAGATAGATTTTCATCTCTTTAACATTTCAGCAAGCGGTACTCTGGACAGTTTCATTCACCTTCTGCACAGCCACCCTGGGCTTCTAAATTAGATTCTGAAATTGAGAGTGCAAGATAGTCATTAAGTTACCATAATGTAGTGCATTGCATCTCACCCTACAAATATAGAGGTCGCAGTGATATGAAGTGAAGTGGATTAAAAAATAAGAGACAAACGTATTCATTTATACGATAATAGTGTGTTGGATTTGAAAGACTATAGGTTTGGTACAATGTTCAAGTCTGGCAGCTTGATGATGAAATGACCCTGGCAGGGATACTGTACTTGCAGTTGAATTGGATTTGTCAACATCTGATAGATTTTAAAAGTATGGTATGTTATGAAAGGCATTAGATACAGATAAGTTTATATTGAAGAAATTGGATAACTTGCCGATTTATGTCCAGTGTAACTGTAGCAACAGTAACACATTTAACCACACAAAATTACAATCTTATCCAGTTTGACAGCTTTATTTATTGTATTAATCAGGATAAAATGGTACTTTCAGAACCATGATCTTATCCATTGGCTGATCTTAATAGATGTGACCTTATCAGAGTTCCTTTGTGATAATAAATTAGGACATTTGAAAATTGAGACTCTTAATCTGTATGAGATTGTATCATAATACAGTTAGTGTTGAAATGTCCTGATGTAGAGCTTTTTGAGTTTTATTACTGACACGGTATTATTACAGTTTGAAATATTGCCACTGAAGTGAGTTAAGCTAATAAACACTCCTTTAACTGTGAATATAAACAAAGTCCAACCTGGTTTTAAATTCCCAGACTAAGCATTATTAAAGAATGTTCATGATTCCTTTTGACTAATTGTATGCCTGTAAAGGAACATGTAATTTAGTACGGATATATTAGCAGTTTTAATTAGTCTTAACTATGTTTCTGCAAAACTCTCTGAAAAAAAAATCAAAAGGATTAGCTGCTCTCCAGGAGAAAAATGGTTTCATTCTTGTTCGCTCCAAGGTCACATTTCTGAATTCTCAAATGCTATTTTGGGACAGGAAATCCATCAGCAGAATGAAACTATCTTTTCTCTAAAGGCATGCAACTGGGTAACCTCTTTGCTATCCAGCTATTACATAGAAACAACCTAGTTCTTGAACTAAGGTAACTACTTGTGGGAAATTGAGAGGGTTGTTTTGACTGTGTATTTCAAACGTAAATACATAGCAACAAATCAAATGTTTTAACAGTCTGTTTTCTTTCTTTTTGTAGGGGTTAATGATCCTTTTACAGAATTTACCCACAATGCACTGGGGTAATGAAGAAATCAGTGTTCTTCTGGCTGAGGCCTACAGATTGAAATATGCTTTTGCAGATGCTCCCAATCATTATAAGAGATGAGGCATCACAGAACAAGGGAAGATCAAACAGACTGCTCCTGTGTTTTCTCATTTATCTCAACTCCACAGCTGTGAAGAGATTAAAGCACTCTTTGGGACTTGTTTTTTGTATTTGCTGGAGTAATATTGCTTTCCCTGCTGATTTTATATTCTTGCATACATGAAATTCTTATTCTGTTAATTTAAGTAAACAGGTTCTGTTAATAGCTGTCTGGTAGTTTGCTCTAGGCATGGCTAGAACACAGAGCAGAAGAAATAGAAAAACTCCACAGAAGAACTTCAGTGCTAGCAACCATATAGTTTTAATGACTGTTTTAAATATCAAATTATGTCAGTTGTAATAATTGCAACTGTGTTTTATTCATGTCTTCCTGTACCCCTATTAACTGAAAAGAAATGTCAGACCTTTATCAAGTCTTTATGAAAAATTATGTGCATAGCTTATGGGTCCTGTAGGTATTCTGAAAAACCTACAGCTAATTGGCTTATAATTTTCTGAAGGACTAGCACTTTGCACTGTTTTCAAAGACTGCATCTTAATTTTGAAGTGCTCCATTAGGAAGGTGCATCTTCACTGTTTACAGGGACATCAACCAGATTTTCAGCAGATAGCATCTTAGATAGTGTAGTTGCTTTTCCAGATGAAAATACTGCAGTAATCACAGTCTTTGAAAAGTGTGCAAAATGCCAGTCATGTTGGAAATGTGGTTGAAGATCTCTGATTTCAGCAGGTTTTGCATACAACATGCAATCATTTTCTTTTTGAATGCCTAGTAAAAAAAATTGCTTTTATTTTGCATTGTTCTGTTTAAATGGTTGAATGTGGCGGTGTACTGTATCAGCTCTTTTTTTCTTTGATGTGTGCTTTTGAATATGCATTTATGGATTTGGAAGATTGAAGAGCTGGAAGACAGACCATTATGGGAAAACCCCTCAACTTGATGCCTTTATTTTTCTTGCAGAACAGCACAGCTTGCAGATTCAAAAAGGCAGTAGTAAACAGTTGTTATGTACTTTTTGGTGAACCAGACAGGCTTTCTAACTGACATGCTTTATTATGGAATTACAGCAAAGCAAGCAAAAATGATTTAGGCTTTATTTAGACTAATTGTAAGGCTGGATGAAAATCCTTTATTGTATAGCAGTTTCTCAGGGAAATGGCTGTAACTGTATTTTTGTATAGCACCAGGGGAAATCAAGTAATTATCCCTGATGTAGTCTGATGTCTTAAGCCTGCACAGTTTGTATCAGCAACTGCTAAGCAAACAAAAACTTGCATTACAAAAGAGTGAATTTTATGTAGAAAATAACTATACTACATCATTTATTTCTATTTTGTGAAGTTCTGAGCTACCTGATTTGAAGCTGAAATGACCCAAGAATTATGATAGGCCATGGAGAATGTACTAGAAGTCATTCGCCAGTAATGCATTTGCCTATACACAATATATAAATACGTACATATGCTGATTATTTTCTTCTGTTTTATGCAAGCTCATGATATGCCAGGACTATTCAGAATACTGTCTTTCATTAGCACTGAGTTACTGTATATTGGATGGTTTAATATGGGCCACCATTAATATTTATGTGCCACACCAAATGTCCAGGATTCCTCATACCAATGTCCATCCTTTATCCGTGCATTTCCTGTGTACAGTGTAAAAAAAAAAACTTTGTTTACAAGATATTTTGTCATATTGTGCCTAAAAGATGATGCACCAATAACAAAACAGTGAGTCTAATATATTAAGTCAAATGTAATGAAGTTATACAGTGTATATGGAAGTGTCTTTAAAAATATTCAAATAATTATGTCATGAAAGACTGAGTGAAAACTGAAGAACAAAATTATATAAATTCATTGCCTTTTACTTTTCTGAAAGTTATCCTTTCACATTCGTATACAAGGTTAATGTTCACTATAGGTGAGAGGAAAAAGACACTTGAATGTTAACTGCTTCCTGATGCCTTAGTATTTCCAGACACTGGGTGTCAGCATACTATTGTACCAACAGCTTAATCAAGTTAAGTATCAGTCAGATTGCAACTATATCTGTCCCCCCCCCCCAAGTTGAGGCTGAAAACAGGAAGTTATTTCATAGCCCTCCTTTCCTGGTCAACAAAAACTAAAATAAATAAACACTATATAGCTGGACATTGCTTCAATGCACTCCAGTGCACCTGCCTATCAGACTTCCAGAGTGCCATTATATGTTTTGATTTCTTTCCCTACCTTTAGATGAAGCTCTGTGACATATCATGTACAAACATGCACTATATTCCTAAAATTATGTGACCCGGGAGAAGCTGTTGCCCAGCAGAGAGAAATTTAAACTTTGCATTTCAAATTAAATGTCAAAGGCTTCTCAGTTCATGGTACAGCAATGAGACAGGATGTGCTTTGGGGAAAAATACCTTCTCTCAACAGATCTGCAGCATACAGTACATACAGACGCAATGCTTTCCTGTTTACAGACAATAGCGCAGTGTGGGCTGTGTGCAGTTCTTACCATTCAGCAGTAGTAAAGGACAGCAGACAAGACTAGCAAGTGACTCTTTAAGATCACCTATGGCTTCTGCCATTTAGGCTGTAAGGGGTTGCATTCCGTTTTCATATGAATATTTTGTAACATTTTAAAAACTATACAGAACATAGCTTTTTGAAGTATATTGTAGTCTGCATAGAATTGTATATAGTAATTAAACATGTAAATACAATAAATGGAATGATATGAAAAACCCTATTTTGAGTTGTCTATTACAAAAGAATTGTGGGTGATTGCCAAACTGAGATGTTAAGTATATGAAATATTTAATGGCTTAAAAACAGGATGCTCCTAAATATGCACTACACTGAAGATCCTTAAAATAAATTGAAAACTCAGAAGTATATTTCTGTTTTTTTCTAGTCATTGTAGAACAGACAATGGTTTCTTCAAATCTATTTAGGAAAGCAGCTGAAAGGTAAATTAAGATTATTACCATGTTGGTGTGCATTCCAATGGGACTCTCAGCTAAAAGCTTTGTTAAACATACTACTGTACTGTTTAGCCTCTTAAAGGTAATAGGAAAGGATTTGTTCATACTTAACAACCCTCCCATTTTCCTTTTCATGCCAGTTATGTGTTCTGATATGCTTTGGCAATTTTTTGATAAATAATCTAGCTTTGAGGTACACTCAGATCTGCACAGAGTTCCATTTGTCTCACCACCTACTACTATTGTCATATTTCTAAGACATTCCATGATATCAGTTATATCCTTCCATGCTATTTATCTGAATGGCCTGGAATGTTGTACTGAAGTCATAGAGTGTTCTGGCAGTATGGAAAGAGAGTACGGCAACTGCTGAGGAAAAAAAACTGATCCAGAGTAGAGTTACAAAGGCAAATAAATACATTTATTTAACACAGAAGGTCAACACATTAGAATACAGGCTATACACTAATGTGCATCTAGAGGTGTAAAACTTTTTATCACCTCAAATATCATATGAGTGGTAGTGCCACATTTGGGTTTTCAAAACTGCCATGCTTCCCAACATGTTAAAAGCAGAACATCAGTCCAAACTTTTGTTCCAGTTATAGCACTGCAGAAAAATACATTACTGAAACAGGATAAAATGCAAAAGTTTTCAGATGAAGCAATTGGGAGAACTCTTACAGCACAGATGAGGAAAAAGAGTGTCTTCTGCCATTGCCTGCCAACCTACACCCCATCCATTATAATTTTTTAAGGGGAAACACTGGCCTTCCATAAGTTAAGTTGCCTCCCTTATCTCAAGTGCATTGTATACTTAACCAGTGTTTTTACTAAGAAGAAAAAAAAGCATGCACTTGTAGCCAGTAAAAACTGTAAACTAGCTGAGTGTTCTCATCTATCAGCACATTTTGTTTTGGGGGGGAGGAGATAATATATATATATATATATATATATATATATATATATATATTTATACAATGTATGTTGACAGATAAATGGCAGTATAAAACATGATATATCAGATGGCCAGTGAAGATAACATTGTTATCTTCATGTTCCTATATCGGTCATATGTTATCTCCACGCTCCTATACGCCATATTGAACTATATCTAGTTGATCCTGGCACTAGAGCATTCATTCTCTGCAGACCGAAGCAGGTAATATCGATCTATTAGGCATACAATTTCTGTAGGGGCCTGGTGTCAGCACCAATGCCGTTATTTCTGTAGCATTACTTTGAGTCAGAAATTTGACGTCACATAGAGCTAGTTACGAGCGCCCGTTGCTCTGGCAACAGACGCTCGCGCTTCATTTTACTGTTGAAAAGCCGCCGGCTCGGTTACTGCTGCACTCTATGTGCAGTTCCAAGCTTTTTTACAAGGAAATACAAGTAATTAACACAGAAATGACGGCATATTCTGAGTTACTGACCCAGGGGAACCTCCTACAAAAGATTTGCCAATATACAAATCGTCAGTCTGCATAGCGCTCGGTCACGCTGCACTTGTAGGGAAAGTGAAAGTACTAAGAGTGGCAGGATCAACCAGATAACCATTTTAAAAATAACGTTTCACCAAAATAATACCAGGATCAACCAGATATTTTAGTAATTTAAATTGACAGGATCAACCAGATATTTGAAAACTCTATGTAATCTGTTATGTTGGGGGGCATGTGGACCTCTGTTGGGGGGGAGGGCATGGCAGGATGAACCAGATAAGACTTTTTAAAACTAACCATAAATAGCAGGATCCACCAGATATTTTTTAAACAATAAATGACATCTGCTGTTTTGCCAGCTTTTCTGTAAGTGGGGTTGTATTGCTAGGGCCATCACCTTAATATCACCCATTGCATTGAGAGGGGCATGTGGTGAGTTGTATTGCGGGGGTGGGGGCAAAGCATACATTGTATAAACCGAATATGACATGGCCCGACTGAAGATATCATATTTATCTTCACTCGAGGCCAGTGATATCATGATATCACTGGCCTCTCGTGAAGATAAATATGATATCTTCAGTCGGGCCATGTCATATCCCCCTATATATATATATATATATATATATATATATATATATATATGAAAGTGGAGAATATATATGGAAATATGTGTATATGTGTGTGTGTGTGTTTGTATATATATATATATATATGAAAACAAATTGCATACCCCAATAATGCAAAGCATCATGGGAATCATATGCAAATGTACCCAAATTAATTTGGACTGGTTCAACTTTAAGCAAAATTGCATGTTGCCAGAAAGCCTCACAATACAATCAGCGAAGGCTGAGAACAGCAGACATAGGCATGTGTTTCGTCCATATATATGTGTGTATGTGTATATATATATATATATATTCTTGGCAAAAATCTCTGTTTAATGCATCAGTTAGGGTTGTTCCACAGTAACAAAAGTGAGGAAATTCAGTGTTAGGGTTGCCACCCCTTGCACCCCAAGCCCACCCTATCCCCACCAACAGGCATCAGGGTGTGCGTTGAGGTCGTCGGTCCTAACTCTAATATAATATAATATAATATAATACACACACACACACACACACACACACACACATGCACACATATACATATTCCTGTAGTTAGGGTTGAGTAAGCAATTTAATGTTAAACCCCAAATTTTGCACGTTAATAATTTTCCAACTGTTCAACAGATCTGCACAAAATTCAT
Source organism: Neoceratodus forsteri (assembly GCA_016271365.2). Taxonomy (NCBI): domain Eukaryota; kingdom Metazoa; phylum Chordata; order Ceratodontiformes; family Ceratodontidae; genus Neoceratodus; species Neoceratodus forsteri. The sequence goes on from CM028131.1 coordinate 583,339,720, forward strand.
TATGCTCAATTTCAGATGGCAGATCTCTTGATATGTGAAGTTGTGTTTCGATGGGACTTGTGATTTTTGTGCAGCAAAGTGCCAAACAATACATTTTTTGCCTTTTTTGCCCATTTTTGCTGATTGTTGCTGATCATACTGCAGCCGTTTGGAATTATGGTCTGAAATTGTCAGGGTAGAAAGAGGGTTCCCCAAAAAACAATCCAACATTGGTTTGGCAAACAAATATATTAATATATTCCGAAGTTAATTAGTTTAGAATTTTTGGGTTCTGAGCATGCTCAGTTCACTCTTTGGAATATATGTATGTTTTGTGAAAGAGGATTTACCTCGCCATCAAAAAGGATTTTGTCACCTTGTGAATGGGGATTTATAAAATCCCATTTCGTGGGGAAAAATTCCCCTTTCGTGAGCCACCATCTTGTTTTCATTTTTCCCCACAAACAGAATGCTGCAACTTGCCCCATGGATGTGTTGTGTGGTAATTGAAGCATGGGTTTTGTTCAGAGTTATGCCCTCTACAAACCCATGAGTTTGGTTTGCTTTGTTTTAGTGAAAAAATAGTCATTTTAAATTAAAAAATCCTTGTTCGTCTCTTGCTTCTGAACCTTGTTTGTGAGGTAACAAAATCCCCTTTCACAAGCTGATAAAATCCTTAGTCATGATTTCTGGACCAGATGACCCTATCTTGCGAACAAGGATTGGCTCACAAACAGGGATTTTATCAGCTGATGAAAGGGGATCAGCTCGCAAAAGGGGATTTTGACAGCTCACAAAAGGAGATTGTTTTTTTAAATCCCTTCATGAGCTGTCAAAACTCTTTATGAGCTGATCCCCTTTTGCAAGCTGACAAAATCCTTGTTCGTGAGATTTTTGTTGTCATGAAAACAATACTCCACAACATTGTCCCATGTGCTGTTTTCTTTGTCATTTCATTGTGCCAAGGTAGATTGTGCTAGTGGGCTGAAATTTGCAGGTGGCAAGCCCTGGTCCCACAGATGTGCCTTTTGGTGGTTTGGTCCCAAAAATTCAATGGGCCCATAGTTACAGCATTCCAAAGTTGAGACATTTCCCATAAGATAACAATGTGGCACCCATATCTTGAAAACGAAACGAGTTACAGATTTTTTGCTACCTTCAGCTTAGTTCACTTTTTGGTGAACTAAGCCCACAAGGAAGTTTAAAAGACATAGCTTACACCTGTACTGGCATTTTTTTCATAGGTTTTACTGTTACTGAGATATTGGTAAATTAGTTTTACAAGGGTTCCTTTTCAGGCCTATAGGGCTATTGTATGGCTCTGTTGTTATTTGTAAGTGGGCGTGCACAAATGGGCAGTTTGGTGGGAGCATGTGGCCTGAAGGGCCCATGCTCCCACCAACACATACCATTTAACAGGTACATTACACTGTAAATAAATAGTTTGGTCTTTTGGCTTGAAATTTGCAGGGTATAAATGGGGTGTTCCAGAGATGTGAATTATGCTGTTTAAGTGTAAACAGTTTAATTGGTTCCATAAATCTGCCATAATGAAGTTGAGATTTTTCCCATAGGATAACATTGCTGCACCCACAGTGCTTTTTGGTGCCCATATCTTGGAAATGATGTAAGATACGGATTTAATTGACTTATCTCATGTGGAGGTTTTGCTGTCAGAATTGCAATGGCACTGGAATGGCTCCGTATTTAAGTATAAGTGGAAGTGGAGGGCCAGCGTGCCCACATATGCGTACCATTATGCAAAAAATGGGCAACGTGAAGGGAGCGCAGGGCCCAGACACAAACACATACTGCTAACCACTTGCATTACACTTTCTCAAAAAGAAGGAAAATTCATTGCAAAAAAATTCCATTAATGCATCATTTAGGGTCATCAGACCTAACTCTCGCCCCATTCTCCTATATTGTAGAGTGTCAGCTTGTTTGTACATGGAATGGGATGAGAGTTGAGCCTGATCACCCCATGGCATGTCCCAGTGCCTGTTGGTGCTTCTAGGGTGGGTTGTGGGGGTGGGGGTATAATAACCTATGAATTTCCAAACTTTTGTCAATTTGATATCAAACCTAACTGATGCATTAATGGAGTTTTTTGCAATGAATGTGTATATGTGTGTATATATATATATATATATATATATATATATATATATACATACAGTACTCCCTCGTTGTAACGTCCCTTATTATAACGAATCCTGGTTATAATGAACCGGATACATGGACCTCATTAACAGCTGCTTAATTCCTTTGTTTACCTATGGTGCGATTAGTGGTTGTGGTTACGCAGTTTTGTTTTATGTTTTTATCACATACTGTAGCTTGATTTGCTGTCAATGAATGGCATTAAGGCCATAGCATAGTGGGAGGTTGTTGCTCCAAATAGTGTTAAATGATGTTCCCTGATTGACTGTGTATGCCATTCATTCAATCAATAATTCAATAAAATTCAGTGATTACATTACCCCATTCTCAGCTGCTCTCTGCCCCTCAGTTCCACTCATGTCTCTGTATACCATTCATGCAATCAGTCAGTCAGTCAAATTCTGTGCTCACATTCCCTTGTATTCCTCTACCCCTCACTTCCACTCATGGCAGTTGTTTCCAATAATCTAGCAATAATTTGCTTAAATTATGCCCTCTAACTCTGCGGTGTTGTAAGCCTCACTGCGGTTTGTGTCTGTCCATCCGGCAGCTCAGTTGTATACAGTGACTAAAGCATAGCTGAAAAAAAAAGGCACTGGATCTTGAGCACAAGATTGAGAACCTTAATCGAATAAAAAACAGTGACTCAACATTCGAGCTGGCAACTGAATATGGGCTGCCTAAGTCTACTGTGTTCAGATTGCAAAAGCAGGAGGAGAAGCTCCAGAACTTTGCCTTTCATTGCTTGGACTATAGTACACTAAAATGTATTTAAATTTCAGTGTGAATGTGAATAAACTGCTACAATGTGCTATGTTGTCCACACACTCTAGTCAGTTTGGGAAAATATATTTTAGGCAATTTCTGTTATAGCGAACCCTTGCTATAACAAACAAATTTTATGGATCCAGAGTCATTCATTATAACAAGGTAGCACTGTATACAGGTATATACAGTATATATATTTTTTCATTGCAAAAAACTTTGTTAATGCATCAGTTAGGGTTAAGACCACAAAACTAGGGAAATGAGGCATTAGGTTTCCAACCTAACACTTCCCCACCCCAACCCTACCACCCCACCCCACCCTCAACAGACCAAGAGGTGTCGGGTGTGCCTTGAGGTCATCGCCCTAACTTTCACCCCATTCCATGTAAGGAAGCTAGCATGGTACAGCATGAAGAGAATGGGTGAGCATTAAGGTTGATGACTCAAGGCACACCCCGATACCTGTTGGTCTGTGGGTGGTAGGGTTGGGTGTGGGGGGTGTTAGGGTTGGAAACCCTAATGCTTCATTTTGCTACTTTTGTTGCTTTACCCCTCACTGATGCATTAACAAAGATTTTTGTAATGAATTTCTTTACATTTTGAGAAAGTGTAATCTTACCCTTACATAGTTGTGGGAGTGCAGGGCCTGGAGCCCTGCGCTTCCATCAGATTATAGTGTGTTGTGGATACAGGGCCCTGTGCTTCTAAGCATGCATATTGTAATTGTCCCTGATTTTTTTGTGTGAGCTGGGCCTGGCGCTCCTATTTTACCATAAGTGTAGAGGCATTGTAATTAAAACATTGCAGCCCTCCCCCAGTGTAGCAGATAAGGAGCCTAATGCACAGAAGTGTAAATGCCCAATACTTTTAAATGTATTTATCCATTTCCAGGCATACTTCAAGCAAAATGGATAAAACAATCTCAGAGTCACCCCTCAAAAAAGCCCGAGGGTGTTTCAACGATTCACAGGAGCTTTGACAAAGCTCCTGTGATTGGGGTGAAACACCATCTGACTTTTTTTGGGGGGGGGTGGTGGCTCTTAGATTGTTTTATCTATTTTGCTTGAAGTGTGCCCAGAAAATGGATAAATACATTTAAAAGTATTGGGCATTTATACTTCTGTGCATTAGGTTCCTTATTTGCTGCACTGAGGGAGGGTTGCAAGGTTCTTTTGCTTGCACTTGTATGTTTTAAGCTGCTGCAGCCACAGCTGATGGGTGACCTATTTCTGTTCAACATTGTAATTAACCCTCATCTCCCTCTGGGCCCTGCACTCCCATCTATCCATAATTGTAGAGACATTGTAAGTAACCCTCATTTCCCTGTGGGAGTGCAGGGCCCTCTGGGCCCTGTGCTCACATCTATCCATAACTGTAAAGACAGAGTACAGGGCTACAGACATTCCAAATAACCCTTTTGCTACAAATGGCACAGTATCACTGTAGCCATAGGGACACTGGGAAAAATTCCACTGCAGTTATAATCAAGGCCTAGCAACCTGCATCGTTGCTTAGTACAGCTGTGTTTAGTGAAAATTCCGTATTTCAAAGCGGTTTTGACATATGGGTACTGAAAGGTACTGCACTCGCCACAATGTTATCCTAGGGGGAAATTTCTAAACTTCTGAATGTTATCAGTATGGAAGCAATGTACATTTTATTACCATACCAGCAAAAGTCACAACTGTGGTGCTACCTCTTTGTACCCTGCAAATTTCAGCCCGAATGTCCTAACCATTTCTTTTCAGTAAAGTGACAAAGAAACAGTAAACTTTAAATATCCTTTTTCATGAGGTGTCAAAATCCTGATTTTTTCACCTTGTGAACAAGGAATTTGGCTGGCAAAAGAAGGATTAAGGGCTGAGCCATCTTGTCTAGGGCTGAGAGAACTCGATGAAGTTCTGACCATTATTAAATAAGAACTGGAACATGGTGAGTTTCTGATTTATTCTGATTATTTCTGATTTATTGACAAATATTTGAAAAAATGTGAAAAATGCATAGAAGTGGCCAAAGTCAGTCATATTTAACATAGTGGCCCAAAGGAAACAGTTTAATACAAGATTTGTATAAAAATTACTGCTAAATAAAAGCAATAACTGCTAGTTGCTTCATGTCTGGGCTATACTGGTGGCATATCCAGCTTAGGCCCATGACGCTGGTGTGCTGGGGAGGAGAGAGAGAGAGAGAGAGAGAGAGGAGGAGAGAGAGAGAGAGAGGGAGAGGGAGAGGGAGAGAGGGAGAGGGAGAGAGAGAGAGAGAGGGACGGAGAGAGAGAGACAGATACAAGCACTATTTTGCCTGCCTACCCTGTACAGTGCACACACACTGCATAGCCACACTGAGGCCAAGTTTAATTTCTTTATTCATGATTTCTGTGACTGTAAAAATTCTCTTTGCCCACCCCCAGTAGTCTAGTCTCTCTCTGTCTCTGTCTCCTGTTCTTTGTGGCACAAGTCAACATTTATTTTGTCAGCATGCCCATGCTCTGGGCCTATACACAGACAGCCACAGTGAAACCAAGAATACACTTTATTTGTGATTTTGTGACTATAACATTACTCTTTGGCCCCCAGCAGTTTAGTTTCTCTCTCTTTCTTCTCTGGATGGCACAAGTCAACATTTATTTTGCCAGCATGCCCGTGCCCTGGGCCTGTACACAGACAGCCACAATAAAACCAAGAATACACTTTATTTGTGATTTCTGTGACTATAACATTTCTCTTTGGCCCCCAGTAGTCTAGTATCTCTCTCTCTCTCTCTGTCCTCTTCTGGATGGCACAAGTCAACATTTATTTTGCCAGCATGCCATTGCCCTGGGCCTATACAGAGATAGCCACAGTGAAACCAAGAATATACTTTAACCAAGAAAACACTTTAAAGTGCATAAAAGAATCCCAGTACTTTACCACACAGTTGCTTTTTTCTTCATGACTCAATTGCCTAGTTCCACATTCTCAGAACAGCAGACCGACACAGCTGACTGGAGAAAGAGTCACCAACTGACCAACTACAGCAGCTGCAGCCTGCGCTCAGATCTCTGCACCATGTGACTGTGACTGTGACTGTGGTCCTCCAGCTCCTGGGCTCAGATCCACTCTCCTTTCCTCACTCTTTGTTCCACCTGGTGCCTCCAGCTACAAATGCATGCAACTTAGGCATGCAGAAAAAAACACCCTGCTTTCCAGTGACCCGGAACCGGACTTCTGCGATGAAGTTCATATTTATCTGGGTCCGTGGATTCAGGGTTCAATCCAGGGGTCTGAATTTCAGATGAAACAGTCTGCCCAGCCCTAATCTGGTCCCACAACTTCTAATCTTTTTTCATGGTATGAAAAATTATTTTGACACCTCGCAAAAAGGGAATCAGCTGACGAAAAGGGTTTTTGACAGCTCACAAAGAGGGATGAATTTATAATCCCTTCTTGTGAGCTGTCAAAATCCCTTTTGTCTGCCAATTCCTTTTCATATAGGTGTCAATATCCTTTTGTATCGCAAAAAAGGATTAGGAGTTATGGGACCAGATGGCCTTGCCAGCCATCCCTTTTCATGAGCTGTCAAAATAAGGATTTTGACACCTCATGAAAAGGGAATTTGTGTGATGAAAAAGGATTACCAGCAGGGCCATCTGGTCTCAGAATCCCTAATCCTTTTTTGCAATATGAAAAAGGATTTTAACATCTTACAAAAAGGGAATCAGCTGACGAAAAGGAATTTTTATGGCTCATGAAAAGGGATGGGAGTTGTCAGACCAGATGGCCCTGTTAGTAATCCCTTTTTGCCAGACATAATTCCCTGTTTGAGAGGCAACAAAATCCTTTTTTGCATCGCGAAAAAGGATCAGAAGTGAGTCACGAAAAAGGATTTTTAAATTAAAACATAAGCATTCTGAGGCCACATAAAACTAACACAGAGGCATAGAACAGTAAAAGATGTCCACATGAACAAAATACATACTTGGATGTCTCCAGAAGACATACCTGGGCAAAGTTATAATGTTTTCTTTGGGCTTAAAAAATACAAGATGGCGGCTGACAAAAGGAATTTTTTCCTGACGAAAAGGGATTCCATGGATCCCCTTTCTTGAGCTGTCAAAATCCCTTTTTGTGAGGCCCAAATTCCTTTTCGTACCATGCAGCTATCCAAAAGACTGAACTGAGTATGCTGAGAACCCAAAATTTTAAAATTAAATAACTTTGGAATGGATTAATATTTTTTCAGCATGCCAATGCTGGCTTGTTCTTTAGGGGTAAGCTCTTTCTACCATAAAAAGGTCAGACCAAAATTCCAAACACTGTGGCCACAGCATGATGAGGAAACAAAATGCCAAAAAAGGTGAAATTTAGCTTTTTTTCACTATACGCAACACAAAATCCACAAATCCAATTGAAATTAATCTTAGTACGTCAAGAGATCTACCCTACAGGACAGCGCATACCAAGTTTCATGCAAATCTGTTCAACAGTTGCAAAGTTATTAAAATGCAAAATTTTAGGTTTAACATTAAACTGCCTGCTCAAACCTAACTATAGTGGCACTACTGCACCACTATTATGTATATATAGATAGATATAGATATAGCTATATCAGAAAGTAGATGGCAGTGTGTGCCTTTTTTGGTATCTTTTTTGATACTGTGGAAGCTGTATTCCCATGCTTCTTATCTTGAATTCTGCTGATTGGTATAGTTATCCTGTGTTCCTCTATTCCCAGATATATATTTTGAACTATAGACTCTATCTCTTGCTGTTTTTTTCAAAGGATGCATCTGTAGAAGTTATTCATATCATGACCTAGAGGTGTCCCCTTGCACTTGCTTCACTTAGAATGCAGCTCCTAGAGTGCCCCTGAACTCTTGTATGCTTTATCCTAAAAAAGGTGGTAACAGATGCACTACCAATCAAACACAGAATTAAAGACGAAGTAAACTTTACCCTATGTTAACACACACTGAGAGCAGAAAGTCCTTATCTTACAAATCCCTTGCTTTGAAAATCAATAGATGTAGGTTTAATCATAAAACCTTCATTTTATCTGAAATCCTGATTTCAAAGGTTTCCAATAAGCTCCCCCTGGCTGATGCTGTCAGTTACAGTAGTTACCAGGAGTTTAGTGACAGCTTGCTATTTTATCTATAGTAGTTCCCTTTGAGTAACTGCACCAAAAATATATTGCACTCTTCATGCCAGGCAGGTAAACCCCAGTCTGCACCATATTCTGTTACTGTACCAGTGAGGATCAGTTCTACCTGATTACCACTTTGTCAGTTTCTGCATGTAAGGAGGCACTAAAAATAGCAATCAGAGGGTGGCCCAGTGGCACAGAGGTAGTGTTACAGCTCGGGGCACCAGTGACTTGAGTTTGGGAACAAGCTTGAGTCATCTGGAGCTGACCAGAGAAGGAAGATTTTGCATCCCAGAGGATGCTCTTCTTCAGGAAAGGAGAGTTGTATTTCCCAAATTTCTATACTGCCACCTGGCCAAACACAGATGGCATTGCGGTAAGGAAGCATAGTGGATGGGAGGAATATTGGCCAGGATTCACATGACACTCTTGCATGTATGTGATTGTGGCTGTGTGTGTGCTGGCATCCTGAGGGAAGTGGAAAAATAGAAAACCAAGGAAATACCCTGGTACATGCAGGATAACTTGCAGTATGCTTGGGTCTCAACTGCTGCCACTAGGCTGCCCTCCATTATGGGCTTCACCTACCTCCGCACCAGTGGGGCAAGCAGTATTGCTAGGCTATGTCTTGATGGGTGGAGGTGGGAGGATGAGCCAGGGACAAGGCAAGGTAAGCACTGGGGATGCAGGAATGTGGGGCTGGGGCTGAACCTGATACAGGGAAGGGGGCTGAGCCAAAGAGAAAGGGGCTTAAAGAATACATACATAACATTCATACAGCACATACCATGCACTGTGTTATGAGAAAGTAGTTCTTCACAGAAAGAGTGGTGGATTCCTGCAACAGTCGTCCAGCAGTGGTGGGGTTAAAAACAGTGGTGGAGTTCAAGAATGCATGGGATGGGTATAAGGGAATCATAGGGAAAGGGAAGGGGTATGGGAGAATGGGCCAGAGATCAAGTAGGATCTAGGGTGGTACTATAGGCAGGGAAAAATGGGCAGACTAGGTGAGCCAAATTGTCCTTATCTGCTGGCAGATTCCATGTTCCTATGTTAATATTTTATTATCTGTAGATAGGTTGCCATCCAAGATGCACCATGGCCAATATCCCCAAATGCCAGTTGCTTAGTGTCAAACAGAACTGCAGTAGACAGGACTATCAAATATAGGCAAACATTTTAAGCAACAGATTGAGGATGAGTGGTTATGGTGAAATAATAATTGGACCTGCATGTGAAAGTGTTAAAATGTTGCTGGGGAATCCCTATTAATTCCCATGGAGAGAAGAGAACTAGATACATATAGACTTAATGTAACTTTATCACTTAATATCAAATAAACCAAAGATAGTGGAAGAGGTGGTGGCAATGAACTGGAATGTTTTGAGAGTAGAACCTAAGCTTCTGGAATACAGAAAAGAACTGCCCGGTATGATCTTCACATGCACCAGAAATATAAAGGATATACTGTTTCACTGTGATCAAAGTGTTCAGAAAAAAGAAACTTGGCTACCACCATTACCTAAGGGCTGTAAAAAATGTGGGTATTGCTCTTACACAGTTGTCCAAAATACAACTACTTTTTTGAGCTGACAGAGTGGACAACTGATGATCATTAACATGTTCATCAATGGCGACACCACCAACATGATATATCTCGCATCATATTCATGCAGAGCATTTTACATTGGTCAGACAGACAGAAATGTAAGAATCACGTAGGTGAGCACATGAGGACAATATTGGAGGGAAACAGAAAATATGCCCTAACAAACCATGTTATGAACATGGGGACAGAGGAAAACATGAACCATTGTTTGTTGGACTCCAGAGGGTTACTGTTGGGAAAACTGTATTATGAACTGAGGATCATAAATAGAGGAATCTGATAAGGCCATAGCTCGTTGAAGCCGTGATGATATTGGGCTACATCATCACTGCTTCAAAAAGTTCCAGCGCCACCAGTCTCCTTGCTCTCTACTGTCTGAGAACTATTTTTTTCAAAATGTACTCCTACATCACCCAAAAACTCATTCATAAAACATTTTAAAACCTGTTTCTTTAATTTTTTTTATTTATAAAACTTGAAACTCAGTTCATAATAGCAATAGTCACTCCAGGGTGTAGTATATCATGGGATATCATCTCTTCTTGGGTGGTTGGATGCACTCAGCTTGCAGCCTCATGCCCAACCACCTGAGGCATGATCATATCCCATTATATACCATACCCTGTCATGCCTTATTGCTTAATTATACAATGGCTATTAAAATAAAGCATTTTGACTGGCTGTCTGGCACCTTCTAGCCATTGTAAATCCTAGCATCACCCTATGGAAAAAGGTGACAGCCGCCAGTCAGCTGCATCAGGAAATCCCCCTGAAATCACTGCGAGCATTACAAATCCAACACTAGTAAAGATGGTAAGCCTCACTAAATGACTGTCTGGCAGAACTGCTGTTCGCTTAACCAGCGAGAGGACCAGCACTTTTACCAGCAACAGAATTGAAATGTAGTCACGGAACCACAAATTACAAAAATGAAAAAAAAAGATCTCGAATGAAACAAACACCAGCTGACAGTGTCAGTCTTAACTACCTACCAACCTGAAAGGCTTCAACCCTGGTAACCACAGAGAAATGACTTCCTGTCCCACAGTAGCCAGTTAGCACGCAACACACAATACACACGGAGTAATGGCAGCCCATTCCCACACTCTCTCTAGATAGACGAACATAACTGCAGTCCTTTCGGTGGCCCCGAAGTGCAGCACAGAAAGTGACAGGATAATGTAGGTGATGGTCACTGCTCAGGTTTGCCTATGTTGTGCCAGTGCTGCTTTCATTCTGGCAGTGCTTACAGTTGTGGGGATAAATGCCATTTGTTTAAATTTTTGGCATGGCGGGAGTGATTTGGTGGCTGGATGACATGGTGGTAAACTGCATTGCAGCTGGGGAGGTGATTCAGTGGTCTGCCAATGCAATCAAGCAGATGATAGAAAACTGTTAATGCCATATAGTTGTGACCTGATCAGCCATGCTGCTGCCATGTTTAGATCCTGTGCATTAAAATCACTGATGTGCTGGTCATCTGTTGCTGTTGCAATAAAGCATCACAGCATATATACTGTGTGAGTGTGTGAGTTTCTGTAGGTTGCATAGACAGTGTTTTACTCTGGTGTGTATAGCTCCATTAGGAGCTCACAGCCTTAGCAACCCAAGACGCATCCCTAGCAACCAAAGACTATTTTTTCTCATGGAGCAATAAATACAATAACAAATAATAGAAAATATAAAAAAACAGTTTTTCTTTTCGTTTTCTTTTGTTAAAAAAGGGGGGCATTGTATAATCACAATATCCCACTCCAGGGTGTGGGTTATGCTAGGATTTACCAACGCCTGGTGTGTTTTTCTCACTCAGCCTGTGGCCTCATGACCAAATAGCACACCAGGTGTGGGTAAATCCTAGCATAGCCCACACCCTGTCATGGTATATTGCTTAAATGGAACAGTAACCAAGCACTGGCCAGGAGGGAGGCATACTAGATTTACCAGCTGAAAGCACTCTCCTTGTCAGGTTTTAATGATCTAGTAAAATTAGCACCTCTGTTGTAAATACTAACTGAATAATTTGTGTCCTTACAGATCAGAATGCCCCATCATAGAAGTTATGAAAATAATTCTGAGTGCATGAATTGATGGAGAACACCAGCATATTTTTTTTTCCAAGTTGAATAAACTTTATTGAAGAATCACAACCTGGATATACAGTGATAAGCAGTAAAAGGTGAAACAAATCCAGGAGGCATCACAATATAATAATCAAACAAGCAAACAAACAAATAATTCTACTCCCCACATCCTGCCCTCTACCACCCAAGCCCAACTCCCCCCTCCCCTGTCACTGGAAGAGAGAAGAAAAAGAGAGGGAGTAAAGAAAGGTTTAATAGGCATGACCTGAGATGTGCCCAGTGGATAACAGAAATCAAAGGGGACTAACAATTGTGAGTCATGTTGTTAATATGGTATATAAAGGCTCCCAAATCTTCTTATAGGAGGGGAGTGTGCCAGACATGCGAGCAATAAGGAATTCTACTTGTAGGGCAAACAGGATCTCCTTGTGCCATTCCAGACAGTGGGGGGTACAATGGTCCAGCCAATGAAGGAGGATAACTTTTTTCACACAGTCTGCTATCAGGGCCATAAGGGACTTTTGGTTGCCAATCAGAAGGTCATTCTAGTCATCCAGGATACAGATTTCAGGGAGGAAGGCATCTGCCAAGTCCAAGAGGGAATCAAGAATGGATTTAATGGATTGCCAGAAGGGGTGACTGACTCGCAGGACCACAAGATATGGAATAAGGTACCCAGTTCATTACCACATCTGGAGCAGGAGTCATTAGGTAGGAGTACCATCTCATGCAACTGGACAGGGGTATAATAAAGATTGTGTATAATCTGGAATTGCATAAGGTGGAACCTGTCCCATTTAATGAATTTATATAGGTGTCTCCAGATAACTGACCAGTCTCTAGAGGAATTAGCAGACAGAACAATCCAGTCCCAACAATAAAATTGAGGTCCCTCCTGAGCAGTCAGATATTCCTGTAGAGATCAGTAGAAATATGAGAGAAGATGGGAGCTGCAAAACCAAAAAAAAGGAAGAATTGATCTCTCTATGGGACTATACCATGGGCCTGTACCAAAAAATTTAAGAAGCATGTGTGACAATTGGAAGTAACGGAAACAGAGAGAGGTGGGCCAGCTGTTGGAAATAGAGGAATCTTTAAAGGGGAGCAGCTTTTGTTGAGAAGTGAGATCTGCAACTGTGTCCACATGCTACTGCATATGCCCTTCCCTCCATTTGGAACCAATTGCAAACCGTACTGAAACTAACTAGCACAGTTTCAATAAACTTTTACAAATTGCTAAGTTCAGCCAAAATAAAAGACACCTGTAACTGTCATTAAGTCTTTCCCTTCCCCACGTATGCCATATTTATCCATGGGTAAGGTATAATTGCCTTGTCGTATGAACTGCTTTCCCTCCCCATCTACTCCTGGCTTTACCTATGTATAAGCTTCAATGCTACACTATCAAATCATTCCTACCCCCCTTATCAGTTGTATTCTGTTTGTTCTAGCTGCCAAAATATATGTATTGCATACACCAGTCCTCATGTTTCATTTATCAGTATGCAACCTGTAAGTCACTTCCCTGTGTTAGACTAATGTTTACCACCTGCGCTCATCCTTGTGGAGCCTTGTATGTATACTCAGCCTCTATCATATAATGTGCATTTCATGTATTTAATGTTATTCCTATCTATATTTGTACATTGCTTAGTCTATATGTCTCAGGACCTCCTTGTGAATGAGCTTGCTCAATGGAGTTTTCCTGCAATAAACTTGAACTTGAACTTGAACACCCATGTCCAGCCAAAACCCCTTAGTAAGTATCCGGCCAACTATTCAAAAGTTAGGATTCCCACATAAAGGCTGTGAGTTGTCCTTATATGGGGAAATCTTGAGAAGTGAACATAGTTGTAGATGAAAGCGGAGAGAAGCCTCTAAGGGTGTATCTCGTAGGGAGTGGGGAAACTTTTTTTCTGGGAATGTAGGGGAGTGACCGAATGTTCAGGCCATTAGTAAAGCATAAAGTGTGTTCCATATCAACCCAAGAAGGTGTATATGATACAGAAACAGCTCTGTGCGATGAGCCTAACCAGTAAGAAAGTCTTGTTAGATGTATGGCCAGGTAGTATAAAAAAAAGTTAGGAGCTCATAGACCATCATCTTGTTTACTTAGCATTAACTTAGACAAAGCCCGATGGGCCGTTTTGCCTGCCCATAAAAAGGAGGTAAGCATCCTGTGCACTTGGCTGAACCACGCCTGAGGGAGGGCAGAGTTACACATCTGAAGGGGATAAAGAAGGCGAAGCAAAATGTAAAATTTTTATATTGAGTCTGCCCCACAGTGAAAGAGGTAACAAGGCTCAGCATTCCAGATCTACCTTAATTTGAGACACCAGGGAGTCTAGTTTATATTGTTTCATTTTGATCGGTGAAGTGCTAAGGCAGATCCCTAGATATTTCAGTTTGTCCCTTCTCCAACTTAGGCCCAGATGTTCAGTTTCTGCTTTAAAGGTTTTATTATTAAGGGGCAAAATCTCAGTTTTAGCAATGTTTAATTTATAGTTGGAAAACAATCCGAATTGGGAGATAATTTGTAGGGCAGCAGGCAGGGATGTAGCTGGTGAAGAAACATGCAATAATATATCATCAGCATATGCAGATCATTTATGGTCTGAGTCCCCAATTGAAATAGTACAAACCTGAGGGGAAAATTTAAGTTTACGAATCAAGGATTCCAAAAAGAGATTGAACAGATAAGGAGAAAGAGGACATCCCTGCCTAGTGCCCTGATGAAGGGGGAATGGGGATTATAGTACTCCATTACAAAGTATGTGAGCAGACAGAGAAGAGTAGAGTACTCTTATCCATTGTATAAATTGTTGGGGGATATGGTATTTATATAGAAGGGTAAATAAGTAACCCATGAAACTCTATCAAGGGCCTTTTTGGCATTCAGGAACACCAGCACCACAGGAGAGGGGGAGTCCCTGGATGCTGAAATAAGGTAGGAAAGCATCCTGAGATGATCAGCTGACAATCAGCCTTTTACAAAACCAACCTGCTTCTTACTGATAAGTGATTCCCAAACCTGTCCCAACCTTCAGGCCAACACCTTAGCTAGTATTTTAAGGTCCACATTAATGAGAGAAATGGGCCTGTAGTTGGTGACAAGCAATGGATCACAACCAGGTTTGGGTAGAATGGTGATGATAGTGACAGTAAGGGATGGATCTGATAAACATTCTTGGAAAAGAAAATTAAAGGTGTCCAGGAGGATAAGGACTATTTCAGATCTAAAAGCCTTGTAAAAGTTAGGAGTAAACCGATATGGGCCTGGGGATTCATCTAGTGTGAGCATGTCAATTGCCTGGAAAATTTCTTCCAGTGTCAAAGCGGCTTGCAGAAGATCTACTTGATAGTCATCTAATTTGGGAAGTGACATGTCTTGAAGAAAAGTCTCAAGGTGGTCAGGAGAAAAAGGAGCAGCAGGAGGGGTGTATAATTGTTGGTAACAATTTTTAAAAACATCAACTATATCCTGAGGAGAGGTGAGAAGGGAAATGGAATCTGTACAAATTGAGGAGACAATCCTGTCCATGGCCTGGGAGCATAAGTGGAGAGCCAGTAATTTGCCAGCTTTCTCACCTCGGTCAAAATACTTGATTTTAGATTTCAAAATAAGATGTTCTGCCTTCTCCCCAATTAAGGTGTTGTACTTTAATCAGAGATCCTCTAGTGATTCCCACTCTGAGGGAGGAAAATTTGGGGAAATGTGTCCTTCAAGGATTTTTATCCAGTCTGACAAAGAAAATAGAGTAGCAGATTGCTGTTTCTTTCTCTTAGTGGCCAAGTGAATCAATTCTCCCCAAAGGGTACATTTCAAGGTCCCCCATAGCAGGTCAAGGTGAGGCATTAAAGATGAGTTAAGTTCCATAAAGGTGGTGAAAAAAGACCTAAGATGTTGTAGGAGTTCCTCTGATTTGAGTAACTGGTTATTAAGTGTTCAGACTGAGTCTCTGTCTGATGAAGGGCCAAGGTTTAGTTGGAGATGGGCAGGATGATGGTCAGAAAATTACTTTAGCTGAATAATAACATGAAGTAGCGCCAGGGAAATAGTCAGCCCCAATGAGGAAGTAGTCAAGTCTGGAGAAAGAATTATGAGGGAGGGAATGGAAGGAATATTCTCTCCTATGTGGAAACAATGCTCGACATAGGTCTACCAAACCCACCAAGTTCATGAACTCTCAGAGGGCCAGCTGCCCTGGTAATAAAACTTGTCGGGCCTTGCTAGTTTTGTCCAGATCATTACAAAAGACCATATTCCAGTCACCTCTATGGATAATTGTAAGAGAGATCCAGGGAGCCAGAATGGACATAAGAATAGTAAAAAAAAAGTGTCATCGGTTGTAGACCCATATATAGTTACCAAGATCACCTCCAGGTGACCTAGGAGGGCACGGAGAATAACATAATGACCTTGATGGTCTATTATTTCCTGAATAAGGCAGAAAGGAATTTTCCTGGCAATGAGAATGGCCACCCCCTCTTTTACATGTGTCAGGACCTGCTGCAAAAACCTGCCCTACCCATGAAAGCCTAAAAAGAAGAATCTGGAATGGGGGCAGGTGAGTTTCTTGTAGGAAGACAAAGTCAATTTGTAATTGATGTAGGTGTAGCAGAACTTTAGCTCTTTTAGTGGGAGATTGGGCACCTTTTATATTCCATGTACAAAAGTTATAGACTGCCATAAGCAAACAGTGATTGGCAACAAAGGCTCAGTTTAGGACAAAAATATCCAGGTAGAGAAGAGTTAATAGCGAGCCCATAAGAAACCCTCCTTCCAATGACACCCCCCACCCACAATATGCCCTCACAAAAGGAAACCATCAAGCAGTAGACAGAACAGTCCCAAGGAAAAAAATGGTGATAAAAAGGATAATGGGATACTGTAGCAGTAGCTTCAGCCCTCCCAACACCCCAACCCATACATTTTTTAACTTCATGAGAAATAATGATCCAAACCCATTGACATAAAATTATGTGTCCAAACCCCCCTCCTTCCAACAATAACCATCACAGTTCTTAATATCACAGTCTCAGCACCTAGTGCCTATACACCTCCCACTCCCCCCCCAGACCCCAATGTCAAAGGGTGGAGGGACTCCCAGTTTTGTACGGGCAGTGGCCCGTTATGAATAAGTAAAAAGTGGGGAGTCTGCTCCAACCTATTTAGTTCCCAGACAGAGAAAAAAGAACCATAGATGTGAATTTGACTCCAAACAGCAGGTTAAACCAACACAATTAAAATTAATACAAGGAAAATAATAGTGTTAAGGTGTCTAGTAAGTAAAGGTAATATCATTGTTAGTCTCACCTTGCAAGCATTTATAAGCTATTAGAAGCACAATTAAAAGTGAAAATGGAAATAATTAAAAAAGAGATAAAAGAAAAAATAAGAAAAAAAAAGTGAAGGGTCCATACAGTGTTTAACTTAAATAGTTCCTTCTGGAATATGTGTCCAACCAAATGAAGGTGTAAGCTGCCACTTGAGCTAAACAAGGTAAAACCAAAAGGTCTGCTCAAAGGTGGCAGAAAAGGGCTGTCTCCCTGTTGGACCCCTCATATGAAAGAATCAGTACTGGAACGTCTTTCACTTGACAACAAAGCACTGGCAGGCCAGTTCTTCTTTTTTTTTTTATAAGTCATAGAAGAAAAATTTGCA
This sequence comes from Neoceratodus forsteri, assembly GCA_016271365.2. Lineage (NCBI taxonomy): Eukaryota > Metazoa > Chordata > Ceratodontiformes > Ceratodontidae > Neoceratodus > Neoceratodus forsteri. Next base: position 583,357,109 of record CM028131.1, read on the forward strand.
ACAGGAGCAACAGTCTCCAAAGAACATGGTCCAATATCTTCAGACCTCCATAATAATGAAAATACGAATACAGGAAACTGCCAACAATACTGTGCTCTGTACACCACAGAAACTGTGAAGCTAGTCTCAAACTGTCAGATGTTAAAAAAACAGAACCCAGGAAGGAATAGGGACTGGGAATGCAGCACTATGCACTGTTAAGGTAGATAATACAGATAAAGGGTTACAGATTTCTCATCTCAAGATATGCAGCCAGCAGAATTTGGGGACCATTATTTCAACAGTCTCCGAATAAATCCCTGAGGAGCACAAAGAAAAAATGTCACATTTGATTGAATGTGGATTAGCCTCGACCAAGCACCACTTGCAGTTAGCTATTGGTGAAGCTGATATTGGCTGTACTGTAGGTGTGTACCTATGTAGTTTCATGAAGAGGCATGCATGGTTGCTGCCCTCTCCCTTTAATCTAGTGATCTAGCATTGCTCTTCAGATCGCCAGATCTACCTAATCCAGTCAATAGAAGCACTCTGGATGGGGGGTTGATATTAGTCCTTTCACAGAAGAAAGGGTTCTGACAGAACTCTTAAAACTGAAGGAGCATAAGCAATGGGACCTGATGGGATTCACCCTAGAATTTTAAAAGAACTAAGGGAAGAACTAGTATCACCACTGACTACCCTTTTTAATAAATCATGGGAGGATGGGGTGGTACCTGAGGACTGGAGGAGGGTGGCTGTGATTCCCCTGGAGGGTAAAAGAGGAGGAGGAGTAGTTCTTTACATAAAGGAAGGAATAAAAGCAACAGAACAAAAGGGTAAACAGGGAGGAAAAGAAGCACTGTGGGTAAATTTGGAGAGAGGGCAATGGCACCACAATCCACACAGGGGTTGTATACAGACCCCCTTCTCAGGGGGAGGAAATGGACAAGAAAATGATAGAAAGCATACTTAGAATGGCAGAAAAAGGGGAGATACTGCTGATGGGCGATCTGAATATGCCAGATGTTAACTGGAGTGCAGTTGCAGCTGCCACTCCGAAGAGTGCAGTTATTCTAGATGCCCTCAGGGGCATGCCTTAGACAACTAGTACTGGAGCCCACTCGAGAGGGAGCAATATTAGACTTGGTACTGTCAAATGGAGATGGAGAGAGGATCACAGATGTAAGTGGGTAGCCATCTGGGAACTAGCGACCATAGAACAGTATGGTTCTACAATAAACACAGTAATAGAGTCAAGCCATACAAAGACAAAAGTACTGGACTTTAGGAGGGCTGACTTTGCCATAATGGGTGAGTGCCTAAGGAATGCACTAGCAAATGGGCAGGAAGGAGGGTGGAAGAACAAAGGAATAATAAAACTGCCATCACAGAGGTAACAAGCCTTGTGTGAAGCAAATAAACAAAACAAGATGATGTCAAGAAACCACTATGGTTCTCAAAGGAAGTGGCAGTGAAGGTTCAAGAGAAAAGAAAGCATTCAAGAAGTACAAGGAATCGTAGAAGGAGCAGGACAGAGAACTGTATCAGTTAAAGCAAAAGGAGGCTGGGAAGGCAGTCAGAACAGCAAAGGCCCAAACCGAGGAAAAGATAGCCAACTCAGTTAAGAAGGGGATAAAACCTTTATAGGTACATCAGGAGCGAAGGAAGACCAAGGGAGGGATAGCGAGGCTTAATAAAGGGAGGGAGGGTGGGCAGAGGGAGACTGAAAGGCAGAGATACTAAGCAAATATTTTTGCTCAGTATTTACAAAGGAAGAGGGGGAGTTACATAAAACAAACAGTAGTAACACTCTGGATACAGAAGTTGATACCAGCCCATTTACAGAAGAAAGGGTTCTGAAAGAGCTCTTAAAACTGAAGGTGGACAAAGCAATGGGGCCTGATGGGATTCATCCCAGAATTCTAAAAGAACTAAGGGTAGAACTAGTGACACCACTGACTACCCTTTTTAACAAATCATGGGAGGATGGGGTGGTACCCGAGGACTGGAGGAGGGCAGATGTGATTCCTTCACAAAAGTGGGAGCAAGGCAGAAGCAGAAAACTATAGACCTGTTAGTTTAACCTCAGTGATAGGGAAAATGATGGAATCACTTCTAAAGGAAAGAATTGTCAGTATCTAGAGGCCAGAGGGCACAGGACCCTAGGCAGCATGGATTCACAGCGGGAAGGTCATGCCAGACGAATCTGATAGATTTCTTTGACTGGGTGACCAAAGTAGTAGATCAGGGAGGGGCTGTGGACATGGCCTACCTAGACTTTAGCAAGGCATTTGACACAGTCCCACACAAAAGATTAATATACAAGTTAGCCAGCCTGGGAGTGGGTCCCAAGATGACAGCCTGGGTAAAGAATTGGCTGGAGAATAGGACACAGAGAGTTGTAGTAAATGGAGTCCACTCAGAAGAAAGGAGGGTTACTAGTAGGGTACCGCAGGGTTCAGTATTAGGACGGTCCTCTTCAATGTCTTTATAGTTACATTGCAGAAGGACTGAAGGAAAAGTATGTCTCTTTGCAGATGACACTAAGATCTGCAACAGAGTTGATGCGCAGGGGGGTGGAAAGGATGAGAAGGGACTTGGCAAGGTTAGAGGAATGGTCAAATGTATGGCAGCTTAGATTCAATGCTAAGACGCAAGGTAATGCACCTGGGAAACAAAACCCAGGGGAAGAGTACACAATGGGGTGAGATACTAACAACAACAAGAATGGAAAGGGACCTGGGGTAGTCATATCACATGACCCAAATATGGGCAAGCAATGTGGAGGGCAGCAAGGAGGGTGGGGGATACTGGGATGCATAGGAGAGGCATCACCAGTAGAAAACAGGAAGTTATTATCCTCTGTACAGACAGCTGGTGAGACCCCATCTGGAGTACTGTGTGCAGTTCTGGAGATCCAGTCTCCATGAAGGCATAGACAGGATGGAAGCTGTCCAGAGGAGGGCAACTAAATGGTGCAGGGTCTGCACCGGAAGTCGATGAAGAGAGACTTAAGGAGCTTAATATGTATAGCCCCAGAAAAGGAGGGAGAGGGGGATGATAGAAACTTTCAAGTACCTCAAGGGAATCAACAAAGTCCAAGAGGTAGCATCTTTCAAAAAGAGGTGTGCAAGAACAAGAGGGCACAATTTGAAGATAGAGGGGCGGCTCAGAGGTAATTTAAGGAAGTATTTTTCACAGAGAGGGTTGTGGATGCATGGAACGGCCTCCGGAGAGGTTGTGGAGTCAAAATCAGTGGGGAATTCAAGCATGCATGGGATAGTTATAAGGCAATTCTGGGGGTGGGGTAGGAAGAAGTAGGCTGCTGGTTAACTAGGATCTGCAGCTTATCCAGTAGGTAGGGAAATGGGCAGACTGGGTGGGCCAAGCGGTCCTTATCTGCCGTCAAATTCTATGTTTCTATGTTTCACAAAAGTGGGAGCAAGACAGAGGCAGGAAACTACAGACCTGTCAGTTTGACCTCAGTGGTAGGGAAAATGATGGAATCACTTCTGAAGGAAAGAATTGTTGAGTACCTAGAGGCCAGTAGGGCACAGGACCCAAGGCAGCATGGATTCACAGTGGGAAGGTCATATCAGACAAATCTAATTGATTTCTTTGACTAGATGACCAAAGCAGTAGACCAGGGAGGGCTGTGGACATGGCCTACCTAGACTTTAGCAAGGCATTTGACACAGTCCCGCACAAAAGATTAATAAACAAATTAGCCAGCCTAGGAGTGGGTCCTAGGGTGGTAGCCTGGGTAAAACACTGGTTGGACAACAGGACACAGTGGGTAATAGTAAATGGAGTCCACAGTGAAGAAAGGAGGGTTACTAGTAGGTTACTGCAGGGTTCAGTACTGGGGCTGGTCCTTTTTAATGTCTTTATAAGTGACATTGCAGAGGGACTGGAAGGGAAAGTATGTCTCTTTGCAGATGACACAAAAATTTGCAACAGAGTTGATACACAAGGTGGGCTGGAAAGGATGAAAAGTGACTTGGCAAGGTTGGAGGAATGGTCAAATGTATGGTAGCTTAGATTTAATGCAAAGAAGTGCAAAGTAATGCACCTGGGAAACAAAAACCTAAGGGAAGAATACACAATGGGGGGTGAGATACCGACAACAAAAATGGAAAGGGACCTGAGGGTAGTCATATCAGATGACCTAAAGGTGGGCCAACAATGTGAGAAGGCAGTAAGGAGGGATGGGGGGATACTGGGATGCATAGGGAGAAGCATCACCAGTAGAAAACAGGAAGTTGTTGGCCCTCTGTACAGACAGTTGGTAAGACCACACCTGGAGTACTGTGTACAGTTCTGGAGACCCCATCTCCGCAAAGATATAGACAGGGTGGAGGCTGTCCGGAGGAGGGCAACCAAAATTATGCAGGGTCTGCATCAGAAGACATATGAAGAAAGACTAAAGGAACTAAAGATGTATAGCCTTGAGGAAAGGAGGGAGAGGGGGGCATGATAGAAACTTTCAAATACCTCAAGGGAATCAACAAAGTCCAAGAGGGTAGCATCTTTCAGAAAAAGAGATGTGCAAAAACAAGGGGGCACAATTTGAGGATGGAGGATGACTCAGAGGTAATGTGAGGAAGTATTTCTTCACAGAGAGGGTTGTGGATACATGGAACAGCCTTCCTGAGGAGGTCATAGAGTCAAAAACAGTGGGGGAATTCAAGAATGCATGGGACAGACCTAAGGCAATTCTAGTGGTGGGTAGGAGGAAGTAGGCTGCTGGTTAACTAGGATCTACAGCTTATCCATTAGGTAGGGAAATGGGCAGACTAGGTGGGCCAAGCAGTCCTTATCTGTTGTCAAATTCTATGTTTCTATGTAAAGGTCCTTCACATCAAAACTTACTAATAATATTGATTTGTCTGTCAAATTATGCGTATTACTGAACTCATCCAACAAGTTTATTAAATGTGTTGGATCTTGCAAATATGACAAAGTTGATTCAACCAATTCCTTTATATGAAAATCAACAAACAGAGAGATTCATGGCAAGAGGTTATAAAAAGGGAACACTTGAAAGTGCAAATCAAAATATATCAGAAAAAGAAAGGAAACATTTACTTTCCAAAAGAACTGTAGAAAATCAAGATCAGTTAAATAAAAAGATTGTACTTTCATTAAAATACAGTGATATATATTATGACATAGGCAGGATGGTTAAAAAGCATTGGAAGTTTTTGGTATCCACAAAAGAAGGGGAGAAAGCTTTTAATAAAGGGGTACAAGCAGTGGCAAAAAAAGTAAGATCTTTGACAAACAGATTGGTATATTTGAAGCATAAATTACCAGAGGTTAGGAGAAATGTATTTTAATATATGGATATGCAATTTAATACTACACTAAAGCATACAAAAAAATCCCGGTAATAGTACCAGACAGCAAGTGGTAATACTATCATTACCAGTGATAATAACACAGTTCAAAAGTGATAATAGTATCATTCAGAGCCTGTAATACTATCGTTCGGTGCTCTGAACGATACTATTATCACTGAAAGTGGAAAGCGCAAGCATAGCAGTCTTTGATGCCTGGCCATGTTGGGAGTGCCAATCAAACAGCGTGGGCCATCATTGGCCACTTTCCCTCTGTGGGCGGGTGGAACATTTTTAAAAACATGGCGGCATCTCTCGGTTAGCAAGAGCGTATTCTGTCCTCCACTGTTTTGCGGCCCCCCCCAACACGGACATAGCTCGTTGATCTTTTGTGCTGCACAGAACCTAACAACAGGTACAACTAAAAAGAAAAAGAAAACATTTTCTCTTAGTCTGCTTAGCAAGCGGGAGGGCAAGCGAGTGAGTGGGGGATGGGGGCATGAAGTAACGACAGAAGGGAGAGACAATGCGGCTGTCAGCGATGACCAAACCTTTTCTGTACCTGCCAACTGTCCCTCAGCAAAACACAAAAACTGGATCCATATATTGAAAAAAATAATGGACAGGTTAGTGTCCATTACCGGTGATCCCATCTCGAGGTTCCTATGTGTCCAGAACCTCTCGATGGTATTATTCACCGGTAATGGACACTAACCTGTCCATTATTCTCTTTATTCACAACAGATGAATTGAAAGGTAATTACAGTTGTGGGAGGTGTGTACATTGCCACAATACATACAGAATAAAAATGATCTGGAACACTAGTAGAAATGAGAATTTCACTATAAAGGAATTCATAAATTGTCAAACTGAAGGAGTCATTTATGGTATTAAATGCCCTTGTGACTTAATGCATATAGGGAAAACAAAGTGACAACTTAAACAAAGAATAGGGGAACATAAAGGCTACATCAGGAACAAAGATTTAACTTCCCCTATAGCACATCATTATTGGGACAGGGGTCACCAGTTACCCTTATTACGTTTTTTGGGAATAGAGAAGGTTCACAAAAATACTAGGGGGGCGATTTTAACGATAAATTACTTTTGAGAGAGGCATGGTTTATTGATTATTTTCAGACAAATAATCCGCATTACAGTTTAAATGAGGTTACTGATTGGCAACCAGTTTTGTAAGTTTTAGTTATACTGTTTGGAACAAAAATTATTAGGAATATTGTTTATACAGAGATAGAGAGAGGCAGCAATAGAACATTGGTCCAGGTAACTATTTCCCCAGTGTTCAATTTTAAGTGTAATTAGGATGTTTGAACGGAGTAATAGAAAATTTATGGCAAGTTTCTTATCAGAAGAAAATCAGGTAGTACCTCCAACACCAAGGAATTTGGTACTTGGTGCCGTCAGTAGGAGGGTCTGGCACTCAGGCAAGCTTAATTAGCTTGTGTTACACTATTGTGTTGGCTACCAGACTTGGAGGTGGGGTCTGACCATGGTATAAAAGAGGTGTTAGTTTGCCTCACACTCACTTCCACCCAAGCAGGACACCGGATAACTACTTCAGTAAGTAATGACTGCATTTCATCCTTTTAGCAACTTGAAATATTTGAGTGGGCAATTTAAAATGTGATCTTTTTGATTTGTTTTAGAGCTAGAAAATGTGAACACTTCTGACAGTGGGATAGAAACACTGCAAGAGTATAAGGTTAGCAACTTTGATACATAAGCCATAAAACTTCTGAGAAGGTGAAATAAGGAGTTGTTTGGTAGAAATATTTCAATATGTTACAATTTGAGAGATCAATTCAGCTCAAAAGTCTTCAAAATAGAGGAGCCTGTTTAGAGCCAGGTGTTATTTAGAGAACATCTATAGAGGGAAGTGGAAGAAATAGTAAAAAGAAAAAATAACACATAGCTTTTGTATTTGCAGATGTCCCAGTGAAGTGGCTTTACAAATGTTATGTAAAATGATTTAATAGTATAAGGATGGTAAAAATTTCTTAAGATGTGGTTAGTAAAGACAATATTTCATGTGCATAGTATGAAGAATTTAGTTTGTATCTGATCGTAATTGTTTAGTAAGTATTTTTACTTTAGTTTTAAAAGTGACCTGTGGTGGGAGTCGAACACGACTGTAATAGTAAAGCAGCAAACCTATGGGAAAGTTACAGAAAATGAATAGTAAAGGTTTATAATACCTTCATTTGAAGTATTCTTTGTCATTATATTTTTAGAGCTTAGGAATTGTGATGATAAAAAAATTTGTGTTTATATCCTTTTATGTTTATTACTTTAGTAGATCCAGTCTTGTCCTGAAGAAGGGTTTACCCAAAACATTGATGTATATTACTGACTGGGAGTGACGATGTTAAAATAAAATATTTTTTATGAAAATAGATATATTTGTGGATATATTTCCAGGGTGAGTGGGACATTGTAAACCAGTTCCATTTGTGTGTGTGTGTGTGCATGTACAGTATATATATATATAAATACATATATATATATATATATATATATATATAAAAGCTATTTGCACAATATACTATAATCAGCATCTGTAAATATCCACACCTAAAATACATAATACCTGTTCAAATTATTTCCTGTATATTACAATTTCATGTATCTGTCGCGCTATGTTTTTTTAAGGAACAGAGCCAATTGGAATTGTTCATTACATTCTGGATGCACACTGGCTCTTAGTCTGTATTGTCAGAATATCTCTCTATACAAGAGTTTATTCTCCAGGTCCCCCCCCCCTCGGGCCAAAGGTCACTTTCTCCAAGCCCCTAAAGGTAAACGAATGATCCGAGCCAGCTTTTTTCACATGTAGTCCCAATGCATTTTCAGTCTGGCAAGCTTTAATACTGCAGAACTGTTCCAAAATTCTCAATTTAAATCTCCTTGAAGACTTACCAACATAATAGCACCCGCACACACATGTTGTAAGGTAAATCACAGATTCTGTTACACGTGAAATAGCAGTTTTTATCTTGTAATATTCTGCACTTCCAGGGAGAATGAATGCATGTGCCACCTGTATTGCACTGCATACCTGGCAATTCCCACATCTGTGATTACCCAGAGGGAGGGGTGGTTCCATGGTCACGATTTTATCATCCTTTTTAATATTTTTTTCCATAGACGAAAATATCTGCCATGTTACTTCCCTTTCGGTAGGTGACCTTCCGGCTGTGTTCCACAATGTCTTTCAGTTTTGGCTCTATTCCCAAAATATGCCAGTTCTTTCATACAGTTTCTTCAGTTGCAGATGCCTGTGTGCTGAAAGTAGTTATAAGGGTAGGGAAATTACCATGGTACAATTTTTTAGGTTTATTTCTAGACAGATCTTTCCTATCCATGCTATTCACTCTGTCTTGTGCTTTAGAAATGCAATCCCTACTGTATCCCCTCTGCTGGAATCTAGTTAATAAATTCTCAGACCCTTTAACATAGCCTTTTAAAGTATTGCAATTATGTTTCAGGCACATAAACTGGCCCATTGGAATATTCCTCACTACATGTTTGGGGTGACAGCTATTAAACTATAAAATTGCATTTCTATCTGTTTCCTTTTGGAAAAGGTCTGTAGTAAGACCATTATCTTTATTCTTACTAATTGTCAAATCCAAAAATGCTGTTTGGTTTACACTGGCATTCAGAGTGAATTTAGGTTCTTCTTGGTACTCTCTAAATAAACCACAAACTCCTGTAACTCACACATAGTCACTTTCCAAATAATCATCACGTCATCATCAGTCACAATAAATCTACAAACCAGATAACAAGTTATTCTATTATATCAACTTGGACTGTGGTTGCTTGGGTTGTGGAGTGCCCCCTCTCACTTTTTACCACCTGGGTACCCCTAGACGGGGAGGGTGACTTACAATGTGGGGGCTCATCCAGGATTTGAAAAGACATTTTGGGGAAGCAAGTTTTGCTTGGGTTAATGTTACAACCTGTAGGGGTTGCCAAGACCAAAAATGCAGGCCTGTGCGTGCAATATCACAGGAGCCACCATATGTCTGCAGCCCTGTCTTATTCCCTGGAGTAGCACCTGCAATAGTACCAGGACTTACTTGTGAATGGGATTCTGGTTGGATGTGATTGTCTGAAACTAAGAGACTGTGGTGTGAAATTCTTCTGCTAGCAGCTATCACCATGTTGTCTACCAAATGTGGCTAGGGTGTTGGTCAGTGCTGTGGGAAACAACATGCAAGGAGGACCAAGAGAATGTATGGTAACTATCCCATTGTCTGTGCTATCATGGATTTGGGACATGATGGAGTGCAATTCCACTGTGGACAGTTGCGCGGCATGCCATACCATTGAAGAGAGATTGGTGCACTTGCTGGTGTGTCTGGCTTGTTCAGATGGAGCTGTACCCTACCCCCACACATGCTATAATTCCCTGCTTGGACTGCTGGGGCTGGCCAGGTGTTCCCATTCCTAGAGAAAGATTGGATTCCTTAGCAGGAGTACTTGCATGGGAGGAGATGAGGCAAGTGTTTCAGGGTCTAGAGGGGGAGAATGCAGGGAATGGCAGCAGACGTCTGCCAGCCTTTTCTTGCAGGTGGATTCCATGTTTCCCAGTGGCAGTGGAGAGGCCTTGGAGTGGCCCAGTCTCCAGCCAAACATAGGCCTGCTCACCCTGCTGACTCCTCCTTGTCAGTGGGATCATTGGCATTGGATCTGGAGATATCCTTATGCACCTATTCTACCCTAGGATTCCCTGGAGGCAGAAACTATTCCACCATTGGAGACGTGCTCCTCTGCTTCAGATGAAGGTGCTGTGGCCACTGCGCCAAGACCCAAGCTCAAAGTGTTTTCAATTATTGATCCATGTATTATGGGGGATATTCCACAACCATATGATCTGCCACCAGACTGATTAGATGTGACCCCCTGGTGGCTGCCGAATCTGTGTAAGCGAAGATGTATGTAGATGGAAGAATTAAGCCCTAAACACCCTCATGTGCTGGACTATATGTTTAGTCCCTGGCTGCAGAAAGGTACTGCTGCAGAATCAGGAAGGCTAAGTGATATTCAGTGGTCCCATGCAGAGTGCTGGATGAGAGAAAGTATTAAGCAAGATTATTGTGCATGTGATCACCTATGTTTGATGGAGAGTATTTGGGGTATTATTGAAGAACATTGGGAGGCATGGATGTTTCAAAAGGCCGTAAATTCTAAGATGGCTCATGAGGACTCAAACTATGAGCTTACCCAAAGACTGAGAAATAAACTCTTTCGTATAGCCTGGAGAATGTACGATTTTTCGATTTTTGACTGGTGTTACTCTTTTTAAGATGTTTACTTTGGTGCAAGAGGAGAATGGCCAGTAAATCAAATGGTACTATGTCGCTAAAGATTCCATCAGGGAAGCTATCACTAAGCCTGATTCTAAATATTACTAGATTATAGTGACTTCAGAACAGAACTAATATTTATTTTCTCCACAGGGTTTGGGCACATGGGTCAGTATGTACCACAAAATGTTACCATTTAAATTTTGACTGAGAAACACTATGTCCACTAGTGCTAATCATGTTGAACTTAGAGGTTACTGCTCCAATAATGTCATGAAAAAAAAAGAGAAAAAAAAAGTGTGTTTATTATGCTTTTGATACTAATAAGATACGAATGTACAGTAGATTGGAATGTGCCCTTAAGAATATAGTGATGCTAGAGTTTGTTTAATGGATGTATGTTGAGTGGTTGGAATTTTTATGGAACTTACATGATGACTGAGACTGCACGTGTAGCTATTATTAATGTTAGATTTGTGCTGTTGGCGACTTACTATGTTTCTAGATGAAGTTCAGAATAAGAATTGTAAGAATGGGTATACTGGTTATTGATACAATGTTTAAAAAAGTTTTGATTATTGGGGGTACACTAAGTAGACATTTCCCATTTCTGGCAGCACCATATTATAGGTAGCAAGGGATAGTAAAGAAGAAATTGAGTTTAGATAGCGAAGAAGGGGTTGTGTTTAGTTAAAGGGGGAAGGACTGCTGCTGCTTCTATAGTACCTGGTGAGTGACCATGGAAACCGGTGGTGGGTTGCCTTGCTTAGTCAAGTGGGTGCCCAAATGTCAGGGAGCAAGTAAATGTAGTGAGTTTGCTGCATCAGCTGTTTGGCCTGCTTCGTGCCCTGACTCTTGAGGGGAGAGAGGGATGCGCATATCTCTCCTCCATGGGGGGCGGTGGTGTGGCCTGGTTAGGTGTTCACCAGGGGGCAAATGATTTGTGTGAGGGAAAAGTGTAAACACCCTGTGGGTACTTACTAGTTAATTTTAGGTTGCTAAGTGTAGCTAGTCAGGGAGAGCTAGTGGTGCTGCTGAGTCTGGAGGAAGGGCCTGCTTGCTGCCAGCAGGGGGCCTCTCCTTGGGGGTATAAAAGGGAAGAGTTTTGGCACCTAGGAGGTTAGAGAGAGAGAGAGAGAGAGAGACTCAGGAGAGAAGTTGGGGGGTTTGACCAGCAGTTTGGCCAGAGGGCCTGGGGAGGCTGGGTAAGGCAAAGTAAGGCAAATTTTATTTTTAGGGTGCCCATTCCCTGAGGCTCTGGATGCCTAACAAAGCATGACACAAATAAAATGGCAGATAAAAACACAATAACATTTCCAGAATAAATAAGATTCAGAGTAACAGTTATTAGGATTAACTACTAATAATTAGAGCGGTTGGGCAGGGAGATCACTCCGTAAAAGCCAAGCTAAAGACATGGGCCTTCAGCCTCAGCTTGAAAACATTAGTTGAGGGGGCCTCCCAGACTGCAGGTGGAAGCGAGTTCCACAGGGTCAGCCCAGAGGCACTAAAAGCTCAGTCACCAGATGTCTTGAGCCAAATCCTGGGAACATCCAGGAGGCCCCTCAAAGAGGAGCAGACAGAGCGAGCAGATGTCACAGGTATCCGGAGCTCCAACATGTAGCCAGGACCCAGTTCATTTAGGGCCTTATAGGTGAGCAAGCCCACTCTAAAGAGGACCCTCTACCTGACAGACAGCCAGTGCAGAGCACACAGGAGTGGGGTTACCTGGCAGGACCTGTGCAAGACCATCAGCAACCGGGCCGCCACATTCTGCACCAGCTGCAGTCTGTGGAGGGTCCCTCCTGTGATGCTGAAGTATAGAGAGTTACAGAAGTCAAGCCTAGAGATAACAAAAGCATGTGCCAGGGTCAGCAGATCCTCGGGCAAAATGAGGGGCTTGATCCTGGTGATCTTCTGCAAGTATTAAAAACCACTCTTGACTGCAGAGGATACCTGATTTTCAAAGGTCAGCCTGCTGTCCAGGATCACACCAAGGTTATGCACCCTCGGGGAAGCCACCAATGGAGCAGATCCCAGGAAAAGACCTGAGTTCACTCCAGTTGGCAACACATCATGCCCACGACCTGGTATGATCACTATCACATCTGTCTTATCTGGGTTTAATCTCAGCCAGCTGGAAGCCATCCAGTCATTGATTTTTAGCCAGATGAACAGCATCGATGACAAGATTGAGCCCTGTGGTACTCCACATGACAGGGGCACCGAGGAGGAGAAATTTCTCATTACCACCTGCTGCGCCCTATCAAAGAGATAGGACTCAAACCATCTGATGACAGTGCCGGCAAGTCCAAAAAATTCACATAACTGATCAAGAAGCACAACACGGTCCACAGTGTCAAATGCTGATGAGAGATTGAGGAACACAAGAACTGACCTGTCTCCTCTATCTCTAGCCCTGAGTAGGTTATTATGCACCCTAAGTAGAGCTCTTTCTGTGCTTTTTCTAGCCCAAAAACCTGACTGAAATGGCTCATAGATGTCAAAGGACATGAAGCGATCCTCGAGCTGCTGTGCCACCAGTTTCTCAACAACCTTACTCAAAAATGGCAGGTTGGAGATTGGACAGTAATTTGCCAGGACATCTGGGTCGAGGAAAGATTTCTTAAGGAGGGGCTTCACCAGCACTTCTTTCAAAGCCATTTGGAACACCTCTTCTACCATCGAGCACCTGGCAAACCTGGCGAATACTGGGCCAACAGCCTCAGTGCATCACATTAAGAAATGAGTTGGGACTGGGTTCAGTTCGCAAAATGTGTGCTTCAGCTCTAAGATCACTCCAGTCACTTCAGACACCTCCACTGGCCTAAACTCCTCCCAGACAGGCAGAGTGCCTTTGTTCCTTCTAGTCCGGCTACTGTGAGGCATTTGTCTCCCTGACAGAATCCCCAACTGGATAGACGACACTCTGTCAGAGAAGAACAGAGCAAACTCTTCACATAAACTGAATGAAAAAGTCTTCTTCAGTTATTGACGGGCAGGGTAGAGAAGCCTATCCACAGTCTGAAAAAACTGAGAAGGTCTGTTCTTCCCTGCTGCAATTTCTCTGGACAGGAATTCTGCCTTCTTATGGGGAAATTGTTCCCTGGTACTCACCGTAGTGAGCAAGAAGGGACAGTTTGTCAGCCTCCAGCCTGGTCTTCTGCCAGTAACACTCCAACTTTCAACCCTTGATCTTCACCGCCTTGAGATCCCCATCAAACCAGGGGATCTCAAGTGAGAGGATCTCGGTCATATACAAGTTGGAGCGATGACATCCAGTGCTTCGGATACCACCTGATAAGTAGCTACTGCCTCACTGGTGCAAATCACACAAGCTACTTCTACTCTAGATAAGTCAGCTAACCCAAATAGTCCTTCTGGGTGCAAGACCCTTAAAGGACAGTAGCTGACCATCTCCACAGGGTAAGGACTTTCGGGGGGGGCCCAAACATGAACCCAATGGTGCAGTGACCAGATAAAGAGACCTGATCAATCTTGAGGCTCTCAGCCCCAAGACCCAGCTGGAACACCAGACTGAGTGTGTGACCTTGCTGGTAGGTCACAGAAGCAACAGCTTGTGCCGGGCCCAGTGATGACATCAACTGGAGGAGGTCATAACTGAAATGTGAGGATTCGTCATCAACCCAGGTGTTGAAGTCCCCTAGGATTAAACACCTGGGGGACTCCAATACCTGGTCGACAATGAAGTCTGCTACCTTTTGCAGGAATTTTCCTCCTGGAGGGTAGTAAACAAGGATAATCCTGCAGCAGACCGGGGTGGCCCACTTGCTTCCCTGGCTGTCCACCATCAAAGATCCATGAAGTGGAAAGTGATGGTTTGGGTGTGCAGAAAAAGGGAGCAATGGGGCAAATGAAAGGGGCCTGTCAATACATTTTGGGAGCCAGAGCCTGGGGAGAAGAAATTAAAATGGTGGCCCGCCAAGTGAACTTTGGCATGTTGGTTGGGTAAGTAACAATAGGGCCTAAAGCCCTAAATGAAAGACTGCCTGTGGGTGAGTTCAGCTGTTGGGTCAGAAGGCTATAATGTGGGCGGGCTTGTTATGGCAGTAGGGCCTGGGGGACAGCATGGAAGTGGCAGTCCTTGCAGTTGAGGGTGTAACAGTGGCAGTTACCTCTAATCCCCTGGCTGGAGGTTACCACAGAGATGGGACCCATGGGGTGAGCCACTTGTAGAGGCAGGGAAAGTCCATTTGGGGGAGTGATGTTTGGGACCCCAGTGGGGTGGCAATCCATTTGGGTGATCTGGTGTGGGACTGGCAGAGATCCCCCTGATAAGTCATTTAAGAGGTTGGAATCACTGCATGAGCAGAGGTGCTGTTGGATTTGGGGCCCTAAGAGACATGGGGGAAACCATTCTAGGCACATGGCATCAGCGATTTGGATGTCTGAAAGGGTTCCGGTGGTTCAGTTCTTGCTAAAAGAACATCAATTGAAATTTATTGACTTAAGAACGCTTGGAAAATAAAAGGGTATGCTCCATAAGAATTAGCCCCCAGGTTGAAAAAGTGTGTAACCAGGAAGATTGGAAGGAAATGAAAAGTGTGTGATGGTTTGGTACAGTAGAAACATCTTGTGCTGTCGTAGGCCCAGAGTAAAAGTATAGGAATGAAATTGCCTGAAGAGAGTCTGAAGGGAAAGAAATGTAACTGCTGGAGAGAGAAAGCAAGGAATGAGACATGAGTTACCAGAGTGAGTCAGTACCAAGCTACCTAAAGCGGAGGCCTCTCTCGGTCCCAAATTTGCTGACAGGAATTTAGCCTTCATGGCTTAAGGGAGATCTGCATGAAATAAATAGTCTGTTAGCTCAAGAGACTGTTGAAGTAGCTTTTCCAGCAATGTTTGTGAAAGAAACCCACCATATTTCACACCTCCTTCTCCGTGGGGTGGTTGTTACTGTTTTCAAGTTTAATTAAATTGTTTTATTTCTTGATTTTGGAGTAGACAATGAACTTAATCAATGTGTCTGCACATGCTTGCCTGCTTTTATGCTAATGAACATTGTCCCTATAGGTATTTGAGACCTGCTGCAAGAATTGTGCCTGCTTCTCCATATGTGTGGCTCCCAGTCACAATAAATCTACGAAACAGGTAACAAGTTATTCTAATTTATCTATTTAGACTGTGGTTGCTTAGATTGTGGAGTGCCCCCTCCTACATTTTACCACCTGGATACCCCTAGACAGGGAGCGAGGGGCTTACATATCCTTGATCCCTAAATCACCCAGTTTCTTCACAAACCTTCCCTGCGGAACAGAGTTGAAGGCTTTACTAAAATCCATGTATAACATTTCTATAGCCTGTTGATTGCTTTTGTCATGCCATCAGAGAAGTTGATCTAGTTGGGTATGGCAAAACCTCTTGCTGATAAAATTGTTTTGCCTAGGATCCTGCAGCTTATTTGCCTCCATGAATTCCACAATAATCTCCTTTGTAATGTATTCCAAAATCATCCCCACTATTGATGTCAGGCTGACTGATTTATAGTTGCCTGACTGCTCTCTACTCCCACTATTATGTAGGGGGACCCCATATGCCATCTTCCAATTCTCGGCAACCTCTCTCAGCTCTAATGAACAGTTACAGAGGTCTGTCAGTTCAACGCATCCAGACCCATTCATTCCATTGGTTTGAAAAGGGGGTAGTATCCTGTATGCACACCCTAGCCTAAGCACAGAGTCCTCAGTAAAGAAAGTGTAGTTGCAGTAGTCCACACAGCAGGCACTTAACAGCATGCTCAGTTTGGAAGTTGAGTGAGCCTCAGACTCCTTTACATTTAACAAACATTATTTATTGATTTACAGAAGGTAGCATGAGCCATCTTTTGTCCACATAAGTCAACATTATGTGGCCTGAGGCCACTTCTGCAGGGAACACAATGGTTCTACAGAGCATAGATGTAAAAAATAGTAAATCAGTTTATATCCTTGTGATATTTTGATCATAATCTCAAGTTGATTCATTATTTCAATCGCAATACCATATATCTGTTTTAATGTAACCACCGTATTTATGTTAACAGTTTCCCATATGTTTCCTTGTAATCCACCCTCAAAAACCAAATAATTGTAGTTATTATTGAGGATACTAGGCATCCATGCTGTATGACATTTCTATATTAGGCTAAAAGTGCACCTGTAACTGGTATCCCAAGAATAGTTTGTTAATTCATATATATATTTTTTTTAATTTTCAATTTATGCTCTGCCTCTGTGGGGCCAACAGGTGGCTCTAACCCTCCCTTAGAGGGACTAATCCTCTGACCTGACCATCCCCAACTCAACCAGCCCCCTAATTCCTCCACAGATTGTGTACCACGGCAGGGCCAAGGAGAGGAGCACCAGTTTACTTCCCCCCCGGAGCACAAATCCAGATGTCAGGGTGGCATCTTGCGGGGGAACGCATTGTGTCTTCATGGACCATGTTAGCTCCTGTTTTTCCATGGGTACACGAACCATGCAATGGGTGGGGTGGCTTGTCCCCACCTCCAAGGATGCACCCACATGCCTTGGATGTGGTCCCTCCTCTACTCTAGGTGGCGCACCTGTGCTGACACCCAGCCACCACTGGGTGTCAGTCTATAGTGCACAGCACTGTCCCCCTTCCCCAAAGAAGGAGAGCAGTCTATGGATGCCCAATCCTTCTTCACCCCTGCTGACCTCCGAGCAATCCGAGTCTGTTCCCGAACCCAGGATGCTGGTGTGGCATGAGGTGTGGTGTCCAGCACCTCAACCCTCAGCGCCACTGAGCTGGCCCTGTTAGGAAAGAACTATGACTTGTTTTGATTACCTGCTTTCAAACCAAGATGGTTGGCAATGGCAATTCTCCTTGTTTTATCTATTTTGAGTAATACAAGAGATTTTATGATACCATATTATTTGTCTGTCTCACTATGCCCATATACTTCTTATCGCATAAAAATAAATACCTGTATTGTGTTAATGAGCTTGCTCAGCCACATCAGGTGTCTGTTTCTGCTTGGGTAAATCTGGATAATAAATACTCTATCAATATCTCTATGTATTAAACATTTATATGCCATTATACTTCTCCATATTGATCCATTTTTCTACAATGTTTTTTAAATGCTAATATTCTTCAGAAAGAAAACATAGTCCCCATGTTTTAGCATATTCTGTTCTTACTCATATAGGCTTCAAATTCACTGTTTTCAAAGAGCAATATGGCCAATTCGTTTGTGCAAATATTCTCTCATATACTGATTATTTCAGCCTTGTTGTACTTCCACTTACTGAATTACCTCCTGAAAACATATAGTGCAGTCTTTAACCAAAAAACGACAAATATTTTTCTCTCAGGCAAACATGATGTTTATGTTTTATCATTTATTTTATTTATTTATTATCACAATCGAAATTACAACTGGAAAAGTCGTAGACGTAGACTCCTTTGCAAAGGCTCCACATCAAAGTACAGTGACCAAACATAAAGTATACAATACATATACAGTGGTGACCCCCAGGATGAAACCCACTTTTAAAGCACTCTGCAGTATGCTGCAGCAGACCTACTGAATAAAGCAGTGTAATTTCAATGGCAATTAGTCCCCTTTGTCAAGCAGGAAACTATAGCATTCACTTCATCCTTCAATGTCACATTTTTCTGAATGACAATAGGGACTAATGGCCATTGAAATTACATTGCTTTATTCAGTAGGTCTGCTGCAGCATTCTGCAGAGTGCAGCAAAATGCTGCAGAATTGGGTTTCATCATGGGGGATGCCATTATACAGATAGAGCATAGGCAAAAAAACAAAACAAAAAACTGAGCAGTTTCTAGGCTCAGGGACCCAGCGTCAAACATAGGATCATTTCAACACAGAGCAGGATACATTATAGAGTGCACTTAAAAATGTAGGTAATATGAGTAAGAGTACAATAGAGATACAAAGCTCTAAAGTAAAGTAATCCAACATCTGAAAAAACATCATTAGTAGTGTAAATATGACCTAACATATAGTGTCTAGGAGGAGTCCCATAGAAGAGCAATGCCAGAGTAGAATTGTGGATGGGTCAGGTGAGGTGAAGGAAAATGCTTGGGAGATTCAGAACAATCACAGGCAGAGGATATCAGAAGTAGGCATTTTAAGCTAGTTTTAAATATGCCAAGCTTGGGTTCCAAGAAGATTGAGGCTGGGAAACTGTTTAGCCAACTGGGGGCACAGTATAGGAAGGATCTTTGGCCCAAGGGGGCCCTACAGCATGGCACAAGGAGGGATACTTTTGCTGAGCTTCTGGATACCCCACTGGGGGTGGCCATTTGGGTAAGGGGTGAAGACCTGGGGGGCTTGTTTGTGAAGAATCTTTTTCGCATTCACTGGCATTTGCCATGCAAGCAACATCCTGTATTCTGTTTAGCTGCTGCACTTGTAGCAGAGTCAAATTCAAGTCATACTTTTCCTCCACAGTAACCTGCTGTTATTTTTTTTGTTTGTAATTCATTTGAAGTTTCAGAATCTGTTTTACCTCCCACTACAATATGGTATGCTTCCTGATGGCCTGCTCACTAGTCTACCCTGGGTAGTAGTGAGTGAGTGCTGCTAAACTGATTGCTTTGATATAGTTTTCATTCTGTGTGGGGGGCATGGCCTGAAGTCTGAACACATGATGTCACCACGTCCACGTCTGGTAACTGTGACAGTATTGAATAAGACCCTGTCCCATTTGTTATGCAGAGAGAGTTAAAATAAAGGATCTAGTCTGTACTCCTCTTTTCTGCCACTTGTCTGTTTTTGCCTGTCTGATTGTGTAATCACATCTTTTTCCTGGACACCCTGGGGATCTGGCCAGTCAGAAAGGTCCCACACGTCTCCCTCCTATCTTCTTTTCTTCACTTGCCATTTCTATTTCATTCTTTATCTCCCTTGCATCTCTGTGGTTATAAAAATATATGTGGATCTTTGTGTGAAAACTGGGTTACCTGATTTACAAATGTATATAGCTATGTTGTTTGAAATGTATTGCAGAAGGCTAAGAGGGAATTATTGGAAAAGGCAGAAATCTGAAACAGAGAGTTGACCTGGAGCAACCTTTCAATCTTCTCTAGCTTGTTACCAGAACTGTTTACTGAAGACAATTCCAGACATCCTGTCCTAGTTTGTTACACCTGTAGAGCTTGGATGTTCTCTTTTGCATAGAAAAGAAACTGACAAACATGTTACATTTTGTGAAAACAGGATGCAGTTAGAAACTGCCAGAAAAATAGATATTACAGAAAGACAGTAATGTTTTAGTTTTGCAGTTGGAGAGTTTGAGTTTAAAATATTCTCTTAGAATGACTTTTGTTTAGACTACCTGTGCTAAAATCCATCCTTTACAAATGCTAATATTTTTTATTTTATTGTGTTTTTCATAATGATAAAATTCTACTTGTAAATTTTTATAACTGCTTCTGGTTTGCCTGTACTCCATGACCTTTCCTCTAGGACAGTTGGTGTTTGAAGTGGGACTTACACCATGCATACTCTAAGCTAGGAGTTTTGTATGTGGGTACTAAAACTGGTACAATGAAAACATACCAGAAAGCTATGGATCCTACAACAGCAAGCCCAGGAGTGATTACAAGAAGAATGACAGCCAAGCTAGAAGCAGAAACTAAAGTCCAAACTGAGACAGTACAGTCAGCACCAATGATGGAAGAAGAAGAACAGAGAGGGATTGTACCAGAGAACATGTCTGCCTTCTTCAAATGGTGGGCTATGCAACAAAGAGAGACTGAGAAACAGAGATGAAGAAAAGAGAAGAGAAGAGAAGAGAAGAGAAGGGAAGATATGATATGCAGTGGCTAGAGGCACAGAGAAAAGAAGAGATGCAGTAACAGGAACAGCTATAATTGGATGCCTTGCAAGCTATCAAAGCTGGAGGATATGGTACAGGTCCAGCATATCAGCAAAGCACAAACAACTTAAAATACATTAAACTTACAAAGCTGCATCCCATGGCTGATATTGAAACATACCTGACAACTTTTGAAAGGGTTGCCAGAGCCTGCCAATGGCCAAAACAGCAATGGACAGTCAGGCTGGTACCTTCCCTGACAGGTAAAGCCCAACTTGCCTACAGCAATATGAACACTGCACAGTCAGGAAACCATGTCCTTGTGAAAAAAGAAATCCTTAAAAGGTATGACATCTCAGGAGAGACCTACAGGCAGAGATTTTGGTCCCTGAAGTACAACTCAATCGACAAGCCTCGAGAAGCCTTTACCTGACTCAGAGAACTCTTTATTAAATGGCTCCAACCAGAGGGCAAAACAGTCCCACAGATCATTGACATATTTCCAATGGAGCAATTCATCAACATCCTATCCACAGATGTGCAGCTTTGGGTAAAGGAACACCTACCAGAACATGGGGAAACACCTGCTTCTTTGACTGAAGACTATCAGATGGCCAAACAGACCACACAGCAACGAAGTAACAACCAAAGATTGGTAAGACCCTCTTTTTTTCTGATTTAGCTCCAGATCAGATAAGAACTCTGGTGAAGGTAACAAATCTGTACCCAAAGACTTTATTTGCTATAAACTGTAATAAGCCAGGCCATACTGCAAGAAACTGCTATAAAAATAAGGGTAACACTGAAGCAAATTTGGCCTTAGCATGTTGGGGAAAGTATTTAACAGATGTCATGGTGGGTGATAAGACTGAAGGGACTTGTTCATTTGGGAAGCAGATAGACTCTGGTGCATGCTGAAGTCCTGGGAAAGAACTTTGCAAAAGGACCAGGTACTGGGGTCATCTGCATCCATGGAAACACTTGATACTATCCTGCCACTAAAGTGACTCTGAGTATTAATGGGGCATCACACCAGATGAAAGTGGGGGTAGTACCAAAGTTACCTGTGCCTGTGATAACTGGATATGACTTTCCATGATTTGCTAAGTTAATCACAGAGGGAGAAAAAACTGCAATTTCAGCAGCTGTGATGACAAGAACACAGGCAACGAAAATCTCAGATGGTGGGGAAATTTTTCCTTTTGGTGACTTTGATGTAGACTTGTTTAAGCCCAGCTCCAAGATCCAGAAGTCTAAGAAAGAAAGAAGATGCCTGAAAAATGAGTGTCAACAAAAGGTTGATGGACATAAGGGGTTAATATATGAAAATGCTGAACCTAAACTGATAACTGATTGTGCTTTTGCTTCAGAGAGACTAACAATGCTTCTCTCCAAGGTTATATTAAGCAGTTGGGGATGAGACAAAACAGGGTGAACCAATGTTTAAAAAATGTAATGGGCTACTGTACAGTTTGTGTTAATCCTCAGATGCAGGAACAGATAGAACAATTGGTCATACCAAAGATGCATAGATCTGAGTTGTTATAGATCACAGGTGATAGTCCTATGGCTGGTCACTTGGAAAGGGATCACACCCTTGCCAGATTACTGTACAGATTTCACTGGCATGGGAGTCATAAGGATGTTGCTATCTATTGCAGTTCTTGTGCTGAATGTCAGAAAGCAGCCCCAGTGACTAAAAAAGACAAGGTGGCACTGGTGTCCCTACCATTGACAGATGTGCCTTTTGAGAGAATGGCAATAGATGTGGTTGGTCCCTTAGACAAAAGTAAATAGGGTAATCAACTCATTTTGGCAGTATGCGACTTTCTCGATACCCTGAGGCAGTTCCAATGTGTACTGTGACAGCCCCAAAAATGGCTGCAGAGCTTGCCAACATTTTCAGCAAAGTGGGCATACTTAAAGAGATTATTACTGATCAAAACAGTAATTTTGGTGCTGCCTTGCTGAAGGAGCTGTACTGATGATAACTAGGTATCACTGCTATAAGAACTTCCTCTTATCACCCTCAGACAAGCAGTCTTGTAGAGAGTTTTAATCAAACCCTAAAATGCATGCTAAAAAAGTTTGTGAAAGGTGAAGGGAAAGATGGTGATCAATAACCTTACCTGCCTTTTGCATATTGAGAAGTGCTGCAAGCATCAACGGGTTTTTCACCCGTTACCTTTGAAATGCTGTATGGTAGACAACCTAGAGGGTCACTAGGTGTAATAAAAGAAAAATGGGAAGATAACCCCACTCAGAACAAATCTATTACATCTTAGATATGTGCACTGAGAAAGAAATTGGTAAAATATGTTGAAATTGCCCATAGTAATCAGGAAGAGGCTTCAAACCAGCAGAAGGTGTGTTATGACCATGTGGTAAAAGGAAACATTTTTGAGCCAGTTGAAAAGGCTTGTTACTGTTACCCACCACAGAAAATAAAATGTTACTGAACTGGCTAGGGCCGTATAAAGTGATTTTATGTACTGGTACAGTTAACTTTGAGATTGAGGCCCCTGACAGGACAAATCCTACCAAGATATATCATGCTAACCTCCTAAGAAAATGGGTTGACAAACCACCAAAGACTGCTTTGTTAGTATTACCAGGAACTGACAGAAAAGATATTGATATAGATTATGACAGACTGGAACCTCTGATGCTGTAAAGGTGACTATTACCTTAACCCCAGAACAAACCACAGAAATTCATAACTTGGTAAAGACATTTCAAAGTACTTTTACCACAGTGCCAGGCCGAGCAAAAGCAGTCGAGCACATAATAGTGACAGGGATACAGAGCAGTTAAAAGCAGACGTGATTAAGGAAATACAAAAAAAATTAAAGAGATGGGTATCATTGATGAATCCAGAAGTGCTTGGTTATCACCAGTGGTGATTGTAAATAAAAAAGAAGAAAGGTGTAAGGGTCTGCCTTGATTTTAGGAAACTTAATCAAGTGTCTGAAATTAACAGCTATCCTATGCCCTAGATAGATAATTTGGTGGACAGACAGGGAAATGTCAAGTACATCAGTACCCTCAATCTCACCAAGGGTTACTGGCAAATTCCTCTAGCCATTTAATCCAGAGACAAAACTGCATTTGTTACTCCTATTGGATTCTATCAGTTCAACATCATGTCATTTGGTTTACGTGGTATACCTGGTACATTCTAGCAGTGCATATAATGCTATTCTGGCCCCTCACACTAGTTATTGTGCTGCTTACCTGGATGATGTCATGGTGTACAGTTCAGACTGAAAAAGTCTCCTGGAACATCTACGATCAGTTATCCAATCTTTCAAAAATGCAGATCTGACCATTAGTCCTACCAAGTGTGCACTGGACATGCAGGAAACAAGATACTTTGACTATATTTTGGGAAATAGAGAAGTAAAATCAGAGATCTCCAAGACAGAAAATGTAGTTAACAGTCCTGTCCCTAAAACAATGAAACATGTCAGTTCATTTTTAGGGCTGGCTGGTTACTACCAGAGATTTGTTCCCAGTTTTGCCCAGTTAGCTACTCCCCTCACTGAACTCACAAAACAACAGAACTCATATAATGTGAAATGGTCCCCAGAGTATGATGAGACCTTTTGGGCCATCAAGGCTGCATTATGTTCTGCCACTGTTTTAAGAAGTCCAGAGTTTAAGAAACAATTTCTGTTACAGACAGATGCATCAGAGGCAGGCCTCAGTGTAGTCCTGAGTCAGAATATAGATGGGAAGGAACATTCCATTCTGTATATTAGTAGGAAATTGCACGACAGAGAGAAAAGTTACTCCACCATTGAGAAAGAATGCCTTGCTGCAAAATTGGCCTTGGGGTCCCTTAAGTTTTATTTGCTAGAAGCTGACATTGTACTTATAACCAAACATCATTCTCTCTGTTGGCTTAATCAAATGAAGGGTAAAAATTCCAGTATCACAAGGTGGTGTCTGGCACTACAGCCATTTAAATTCAAAGTGATGTACAAATCTGGAAAATAGTGTGCCAATGCTGATTTTCTGTCATTGATCAAAATTTAAGAATTCAGAAGGTTGACAAAAATGTGTGTGTTTAAACCGAACTATTTGCTGTAAAATGTAGTATGGAAAAGGGATGCTGCATATACAGAAAGCTGTTAATTAGTTTAGTTTAGTTTATTGTTCTAGGAATTACTACCTTTGAGCCAAAGGCTCTTTTACAAAGGTTCCACGTCAATTAGGCACAGTACAAAAGGTTACATAGATAACACAACAATTTGTGTTGTGTCAAGGGCAAGAAAACATATACAAATACATATCAAATCACTTGTGCAAAAGGACATGAGATATCAATAATCACATTATTATTACAAGAAAGAGGTCATGCCAGGTTAGGAGAAACAAATAGGGAAAAAGTCCAGAACAGAGAGGGTAAGTGAATGGTGTGGGAAGCAGACAATAGCAGGAGAAAAGGTTTCCCAAACATGTCTTTGTCAAATAACGGAACAGGGTGGGTAGTGAGAAAATAGGATGTTTAATCAGGGCAGTCACAGGAGCTGGAGGTGGCAAGGTGAGAGAAAAGTCTTGATTTGAAAATACCTAGAGAGGTGGAGGCAGTAATATGAGTGCTGAGGGCATTTAGCCAGCTGGGGGCACGATAGGCAAATAATCTTTGTCCCTGAGAAGTCCAGCATCGGGGGACTTGGAGAGGCTGGTGTTCTGATCTTCTGGTAAAACGGGTGCTAGCGCTTGGGCATAACAGGTCTTGGATACAGGGTGGAGTGAGGCCCAGAGTGGATTTTTACCATCAGGCAGGTAAGGTACTTTATCCGGTTTGAGAGTTGCAACCAACCTGAGTCAGCATAGAGTTCACATGTGTGGGTGCGTCGATGTACACCAGTGAGCAGCGACAGGCCTTATTTAGGGATGTTGTAATGCGACTAAGTGATGTAGTAGTGGCAGATCCTTATATAACTAAGCCATAGTCAACGACTGAGATGATAGAAGATTGGATGGCAATCCTCAGTGCAGAATGGGTAAGAAGCTGTCAGTTCCGATACAGAATCCCAATTCGCTGATTAATAGTTGTTGCTGTACTATCAATGTGAGTTGCAAAGGTTAGGCCTTGATCAAAGTTGATTCCAAGATATTTGAAAATTGGCACTTGTTCAAGTGTATTTCCCAGGTATGTATTAATGGTGAGTGGGACTTGCCGTTTCTTGTTTTGCGAGTTAGAGAAGAGCATGGATTTAGTTTTTTTGTGGTTTAGAACCAGCTTATGTTCAAGGAACCACATCTCAACTTTGGAAAAAGCATGCTGAAGGTTGAGGCGTAAGAGGTTCGGATCTTTATGAGTGGCAAGAATCACGGCATTGTCGGCATAGAGGATTATTTGTTCAGGGCAGGATTTGGGGAGGGAGTTTAGGAAAAGGCTGAAAAGGAGGGGCCCAGGATGGATCCTGGGAACTCCTGAGCTAACCGGTTTTGAGTCTGAGAGAACTCCAGCTACTTTTACAGATTGAGAGCGCTGAGCAAGGTAATTTTTAACCCAGTCACCAGGACCCTGCGAGAGCCCTAGGGATAAAAGTTGTTTGATAAGTAGGCCATGGTGAACTGTATCAAATGCCTTGGTTAAGTCAATGTAGACTGCTCCAGTTAGGTTTGCTTTGTCCATGGCATTGTGGATTGCTCCTGAGAATTCAAGAAGGCCAGTCGATGTGCTGATACAAGGTAATGCTAACAGGATAATTAAAAGAAGGTCTTGGAAACCTGTTTTTTTAAAGTAGGTTCACTTTTAAAAGGGGGGGTAGGTGACGAGGTTGAATAAGACCCTGTCCCATTTGTTATGGAGAGAGAGTTAAAAGGAAGGATCTAGTCTGTCCTCTCCTTTTCTGCCACTTGCCTGTCTTTGCCTGTCTGATTGTGCAATCACATCTTTTTCCTGGACGCCCCAAGGATCTGGCCAATTTGAAAGGTCCCACACTTCCCCCTGCTAGCTCCCTTTCTTCACTTGCCATTTTTGTTTCATTCTTTCTCTCCCTTGCTTTTCTGTGTTTAAAAAATATATGTGACTCTTTTCATGAAACTAGGTTCCCTAGTTTATAGAATCAGCATATCCATTGGGCTGGCAGTATAGCCTAGAGGTTAGAGGAACGAGGTGTGAACGAGCTTGGTACATCCAGTAGACCAGACCTGAGTTTGATTCTCACAACTTCCACTTGCATACTGTGTAACTCTGAGCAAGTCACTTAACCACCCAGTGCTCCCAGGTCGCCACTCAAAACAGGCACTTGTGCCTAGTGGGCCTTACCAAGTTACCAAAGACTTAAAAAAAAAAAAAAAAAGTAGTTAATATTGTTTGAAATGCATTGCAGAAGGCTATGTGGCAATTATTAGAAAAGGCAGAAATCTGAAACAGAATTGACCTGGAGAAACCTTTTAACCTCCTCAAGCTTTTTAACAGAACTCTCTAGAGGAGGCAATTCCAGACATCCTGTTCTATTTTGTTACACCTGTGAAGCTTGGATGTTCTATTTTGCTCCTGATTTGAAACATAGAAACATACAGTAGAAAGTGATGGCTGAAGCAGACCAAGGGTCTATTTAGTCTGCCTATGTGTCCTGACCTTGCCTCTGTGACAGTAATGTGTTCTAACCTGGCATTAGCCTTACTTTATTTAATATGCAGTGAAAAGGTGGTTTTAAATAGTTGCAGTGCCTTTTAGGGCTGATTTTCCTGTGCGGTCTGTTATTCCCATACCGATATCAAAAGACCATCACCACTTGTGTTGTTCGCGTGATTTTGTTATATATTTGCATCACTACACATAGGTGAAAACTATTCCTGACTGGGAATTTTAGCCTTCTGATATATCTTAAAGGCACTGTGTTCAGCTGTTATTTATCCATTCCTGTGTTTTTCTTTATTAAACTGTTGTTTAATAATTGCAACAAAGCTTTTATGTTGTTATGACTTCCCTCTGATTGTGCCAATGATTTCTTTGCTAGCCAACTGACAGTTCCACTCTGGGAACTGCTGTCAGGGTCCTTCTGTGTCTGCCTGTCACTGTGGATTTGTGCTCCGGGGGGGGGCATAGCAGTGATGTCATGACAGGTTGTCATGATGTTGATGCCTAATGAAGTGCCCATGCCTGGTGCTCACCACAGAAATAAAAGAGGCATCAGCAAAAATGGCAAGTGCTGTGAGATGCCCTAGAAGTCAATATCCCCCAAGGGGAACTGGATTCAATCCTGTTGGCCCTCAGAAAATCAGATTAGTTACTTTATACTTAAAATTATACTGTGTAATTTCCTCTTGATGTTAAACATCGAGGCCCGGATATTCAGAAGGGTTGCGCATGGCGCAGCAGTGTTGCACCATGCGCAACCCACTGATGTGCCCCGGCACAATATTCA
Source organism: Neoceratodus forsteri (assembly GCA_016271365.2). Taxonomy (NCBI): domain Eukaryota; kingdom Metazoa; phylum Chordata; order Ceratodontiformes; family Ceratodontidae; genus Neoceratodus; species Neoceratodus forsteri. The sequence goes on from CM028131.1 coordinate 583,384,970, forward strand.
AATGGGGATTGAGCCTGGCACAATTCTCGATGTGCTGGAGCGCATCAGTAATGTATGAGATGCAGGTGGGGGGGTGTGTGCCCATGCATACTCTGCACATCCCGATATTCAGCCCGGGATGTGCTGAGCCCATGCATGTACAACCCCTACCTGCGCTGCACACATGTGAGCAAAAAAAAAGGAACAACAGCTGGCCACCCACAGGTGACCTGCCGTGTTGCAGGGCGCAATACGGCAGCTGCCATCTGTGTGTGACCACCCGAGCTCCGGCTGCACCTTCATGGCGGTGCCCCCCATGCCTGATCGCGGGCGTATGTAGAATAATGTAAACGTCCTATATCCCTGTTGGTCCAGTGGACCACTCGCAGCCTGATCACGGGCATGGGTAGACTAAAATAAATGTCCTATATCCCTGGTGGTCCAGTGGACCATTCACAGCCCAACTGCGGGCATATGTAATAAAAAGGAGAAGTCCAATATCCATGGTGGTCGAGTAGTACCCCCTTCCCCACCAGCCCACTGAGCCCCACTGCCTCGCTCCCCCCTTGGTCAGCGGTGGGTAGTAGCACCTCACCCGCCTGCCACCCCGCCACCTGCTGACTGACACCGTACGGTAGGGCTGTACACTCATTGGTCCACAGTGTGAGCCAATGGGCATGCAGCCTGTACCGTACTACACAGACCAGATATGTGAATGGATCCATTCACATATCTGGACGTGATGTAGAGTACTGGGCTGCACACCCATTGGCTCATGCTGTGACCAATGGGCGCATAGCCCTACCGACAGTGTCATTCGGTGGGCAGCAGGCGGGTGGGGTGCTGCACCACCGCTGGACTGGGGATGCGGGCAGTGGGGCTCAGTGTGGCAGCTAGGAGGGGGGTACCACTGGACCACTGGGGATATTGACCTCCTTTTATTACATATGCCCACGATCTGGCTGCGAGCCGTCCACTGGACCACCAGGGATATGGGATGTGTACTTTTTGCACATGCCCGCGATCGGGCATTGGGGCACTTTTCCGTGATGTGCAGGGGCGTTGGTCCCGACGGCTGCAGCCTGGCAGGGTGCCAGGTGCAAGTCGCCGAGGATTGAGGCACTTGCATGTAAATGAGGCCATAATGACATGCAAATGGCCCCATTTGTGCCTTGCATGCATTATGGCCCCATTTGCATGTGCACTTTTGAATATCGCAGTTGATGCACCTAGCACAACGGAACTTGCGCTAGCGCATCCTCCTGCTCCACTCTGGCCCCTTGCGCTGGTGCAGTGCCACTGCGCCATATGCACTGTGGGTGGCCAGAGTGCGATATTCAGCGATGCTGTGCCATGGCACAGCTCCGTTGAATATCACTCTGTCAACGCCCCTGCGCAGCCAAGTTGCACTATGCCCAGGCTGGCGCCACAGCCTGGCGCAGTCTGAATATCCGGGCCCAAGTGACTTACTCTTAGCATAACTTGTGTTGTACATAATTGTGCACAACTTGTAAAAGTATGCATCATCAAAAGAAAACAAATGATGACAAAAATGGAAAGGCAAAATGAACAAAAAACAGAAAATGTCTTTATAAATAGTTCTGCTGCACTGCTGTGTGCAACTGAATAGTTTCTGTGCACTCCCTTCGAGTGGTATCACTATGGATAAGTCCTGTGGGTACTCAGTCCCAAAGTGGTCCTGAATGTCATAGGCAGCAGCTAAAGTGGGAGTCCCACACTGCAGAATTACAATCAGCATATCCCCAATAAATCTTTTGCCACAAATTAGATTTCTATGTTACTTTGTTTTAAAGTTATGAGCTATTTTGTAACCCTGATTTCACTACCTGTTCAAAAAAGCCAGTTTCAGTGAAGAGCCATTGATGATGTCATAACCTGAACTAACATTCTGGTCTTCCCTATCAGCAACCTTATAGGACCTGTTTCTCTAGAGTTTAAGAAACTGTAGTTGTAGTAATCATTAAAAAAACTGACATACTGTAGGGTTGCCTGCGGGGCTTGCATTTCTGGAATGTTCAGTTGCATGGTACTGTACTTTAAAGCATGTCAGGAGGTGATTTTAAATGCAGCATTGAACCAAGGTATAGAATGTCAAGGTGAGCAAAATTTTTAAATGTTGAGAGGGAAGTACAGTCTCAGAATGTGGCAGGGATGTGCCATCTCGTAATGTGCTGGGACACTCAGTCTCAGAATGCAACAGTCACACACATTGAGGAATTTGGCAGGGACTGGCAATTTCTAAATATAGTGGGGATGCACACTTTCAGAATGTGACAGGACACACCATTTATTCTGAAAATGCTTGTCCTTGCCACATTTCAGAATTGTATGTACCTGCCACATTTCAAAATTGTGCATCACATACCCACTGTCTTTCAACATTGTGCATCCCAGCCACATTTTGAAATTATGCATCCCTGCCACATTTCGAAATGGCACATCCCTGCCACATTCTGAAATTGTGCATCCCTGCCAAATTCCAAAATTGCACATCTCCACCACATTCTGAAGTTGTGTTTTAATGCCTCATTCTGAAATTGTCACAGCACATTCCAAAATTGTCACTGCCACATTCTGAAATTATCCATCACTGTCACATTTTGAAATTGTACATCACTGCCACACCCTGAAATTGTGCATCACTATTGCATTCTGAAACTGTGTGTCACCTCTGCATTTCAAAACTGTGCGTCACTGCTACATTTCAAAACTGTGCATCGCCACCACATTCCAAAACTGCATCATTGCCAAATTCTGAAACTATGTGTCACTGCCACATTCTAAAACTGCACCAGTCACTTTCTGAATCTGTGCACCACTGCCACATACTGAATCCATGCATCTTCACCAAATTCTGAAATTGTGCATCACCACCACATTCTGAAACTGTGCGTCACTGCCACATTCTGAATCTGTGCAACACTGCAACATTCTGAAACTGTGCATCACTTCCACATACTGAAATTTTGGGTCACTGACAGATTCTGAAATGTTGCATCACTCCCACATTCTGCAATTGTGTGTCACTGGCACATTCCAAAATTGTGCATCACTGCCACGTTCCAAAACTGTGCATAACCGTCACATTCCAAAATTGCACCTTCCTGCCACATTCTGATATTGTGTGTAAACTTCCACATTCAAAAATTGCCTGTCAGTGCCACATTTTGAAAATGTGCATCCCCACCATATTCCAAAATTGTGTGTCCCCACCACCGTTTCTCCAGTGTGGCAGTCTTCCCTTGTCCTTCCCACAAATGTCCTGCATCCCTCCCTTACAGAGCGAGCAAGCAAGTGGGGTGATCAGTAAAACTGTAAACATAGGATATCCTTTTTTTTTTTTGTCCTAGTTTTATGGCCGTTCGCTTGTACCACAGCGCCATTGCACTGTAATGGTAAAGCAAAGGAGAAAGTGCTCAGTATGGTGGCCTTAGAGGGAAAAGTTTGCTCCCAATCTAGTTGGCCACTCATGTAACTGAAATCAGCGGCCTTTAAATAGAAACATAGGAAAATTTAAAAGTACACAAAAAATTAAAAAAACAAATGTTCAAAAAAGGTTTCTATATGTGTGGCGGGGAGGAAGAAGCAGCAAAGATACATCAGGAAACATGCAACAATTACTGAAACTGGGCACTGTAAAACAAACACCCAGATGAAAGATCGCCACTGATCTGGGCGTGCTGTCAGCTGCTTAAGCAGCTCATTTGTGTTCTTTAATTTTATTTCACTTTTGTGTGAAGTTTATGTTTTTTGCTCCTTCTTCTACATATTTTTTTTTCCTGTTGTTTTTCTGCTCTCTGGTTAAGTTTTAAGCCTTCGTGTTTTTGTTTGCCCTGTTGAGCTAAAGCTGGTTGGTGAGTGTGTGTTTCAAGTGAGATTGGGGTGACCAGAACCTTTTTCGTAGTGTGCACTGGAGTTGTTTTGTTTTTGGCCCACTACCATTCAATACATTCATTCTTGTGCCAGGCCCACTGTTTTGGCCTTTATTTGGCTTGACTGGATTCGATATTGTGCTTCTGGAGGCTGTTTGGTTGTGACTCTGGAGTGGGTCTGAGAGGAGATGAACTGTCTGGGATTTGTTTGAATGTTTTACCTGTACAAAGAAATATAAAGACTGTTGGATTTAAATCAACTGGTGGAAGATTGTATTTTATGAAGTGATCTGTGAAGATGAAGGCATGGAAGGAGCGATGTGGTGAGGTGCAGTGTGCTGGTGGTCCCGACCCTGTCCATTTGCTGGGGCACATGGCTGCATGGAGGGCTGGGCTCTGATCTGGCCAGGTAGCCAGCGGACCGAGTCGGTAGCCCATTGGGTTCTCCATGAGGCATACTGGTGGGTGTGCCCCGGGGGAGATCTGTAGTGTTGGCTGTGGGCGTTGGCAGTTTGGTCCCCTTTTGGGATTTTTTGGGGCCTTGCTCCTGCACGATCCAGAATCTTAAGAAGATGACCTTTAATTTAAATTCTTCAGTTGTTCACCCTCATGGTCAGACCTTTTAAATTTATTCTGTCTATTATTGGCTCGAGAGGGCGGTGAGAGTGCCTTGCCATCTGCTTAGCCTCCACGGCAGTGAGAGTGTTTGGGAGCTGAAAAAACTATTTGACTGCTACCGTAATAATTTGAGAAGGCAGTGAGAGTACTTTGTTACTTGTCCAGCCTCTCTTGCAGTGAGAGTATACTAGGAGCTGGAAAAAACATCTGGGACATATTTTCTTGTCTAGGGAGTGAGAGTCCCTGATTTCATTTTGGCCCCCGGGCTATGAGAGGGCCTTGTGGGGGCTGAAGATCTTTATCACTGGTTGATTTATTCCTTGGACTTCAGTTATTGCTATAATCACTATGGATTCACTATGCACCTTTTAGCTGGTCCTTCCTATTTTTCTGGACTTCAAGATGGCTTTATTTTATATTTGATTGTGTATTTTAAAGATTTGTTTTGTTTCTATATATGGGGTGGGTGTTTTGAGAGTATTGTTGGGTTATACAGTTGAAGTTTTATTTTGGTTAATTTATTAGACTTATGATTTATTTTATTTTGGAAATGTGAGATCTTGGGACCTTATTGCCAGTCTACTTTGAAAGTGGGAGGTTTATTGGAGACTAGAGATACTTAGCTTCGGACTAGGACTTGGACTCAAACTGAGATTTTATACTTTACTCATTGTAGTTATTGTAATTTTGTTTGGGGGTGGGAGTTTGTTTTGGTTATTTTAAAGTTTAGTTTTATGTTTTTGGTTTTAGGTTTAACTGAACTGGTCACCAGAATGTGTTGGATGCCTGCCCCATGGTCATGCAATTTTTGTGGACACGTGGTCCAGGCGGCTCCGGAAGTCCATCCAGCTCGAGTGGTGCTATGCAATGCCAGATCCATTAAAAACAAGACTGCGATTATTGCAGATCTTGTAAATTCAGTGGATCTGGCTTGCATCACTGTTACTTGGCTGGATGAGAACTCTGGCCCTATATTAGAGGCCATAATTCCAGCCGGTTACTTGGTGATTCACCGCTCAAGATTGGATAGGGGAAGGGGTTGCGGTCTCTTTTAAGACAGAATTGGGCCTCACGAGTGTACCAGTTGAGGAGACTGAGTCATTTAGGTGTACTGCGGTAGCAGATGTAGGCTGTAGAATTGTCCTCATCTACCGTCCACCCGGGGAAGGGAAACAATTCCTTCAGGAAGTGGCAGACTTCATCATCGACATGGCATTTGAGTCTCCCAAGTTGATGGTCCTGGGCAACTTTAACGCCTGGGTCGATGATGAACTCTCACAATTTGGACAACACTTCCTCCAGTTAATGACATCTCTGGGCATTACACAGATAGTTACCACTGCTACCCATAAACATGGTCACTCACTTGACTTAGTCTTCCTCCTGGGGATCAAAGCTTCAGATCTGGGTGTGGAACCAGTTGGATGGTCTGATCACTACACTGTGGGGTTCAATTTTAGTGACCCCCCTCGAATGCCTACCCCTGTGAAGATGGTTAAGTATCACCCTTTATGAGATGTTAGCTCTAAAGGCCTAACAGTGTTACTTGACCTATCAATTATTCTGGTGGCAAACAGCGACCCAGAGGATCTTGTGGTGGCCTATAATATGGCCATTTCAGCTGCCCTGGATGTCATTGCTCCTGTCCATGTTCATCCTCTCTTCCTTTCACCCTTGGTCTCCATGGTTTGATGGGACCATCAGGGAGATGCGGCGATTAGGTCGAAGGTTAGAGCATTGCTGGCGGAGATCTGCCCCTGATGCCGACCACCTTAGATTGATGGACCATTATCAAGCCTATCAATCTGCAATCACCTGTAAGAAGGCAGTGTTCCTGCCCATGGAAATTGCGGCCACTCAGAATTGACCAGGTCAGCTTCTCTGAACTGTGGACAGACTGTGCAACCCAGCCTGTCTGCAAGTTCAGAAAGCATTTTCGCAAATAGAATGCAATGAACTTGTTCGATTCTTTGTGACTAAGGTGGCTGACATCAGGGCAGCTCTCCAACTGGCACACTCTATAGGCGTTGCTTTTGATCAGCACTTGGTCACTGGCCTTCAGCTTTCCTGGAGTACTTTCAACTGCCCGGAGTTCATGGATGTCATGAGGATTGTCCAGAGTATGCGCCTTACGTGCTGTAGTTTGGATCCAGGACCAACCTCCCTTATTTTGGGTTGTATTGATTCCATCGGTCCGGTCCTTGCATTGATAGTCTGGTGCTCCTTGAAAACAGGTGAGTTTCCTAGCTCCCTGAAGGAGGCGGTAATAATACCCCTCCTGAAGAAAGCTTCCTTGGATCTGAACTACCATGTGAACTACAGACCAATCTCTAGCCTTCCCTTTTTAGGGAAGGTGGTTGAGAAGGTAGTAGCTGTATAGCTGGAGAACCATTTAACCATCCATGACATCTATGAACCTCTCCAGTCTGGTTTCCAAAAAAGGCATAGTACTGAGACAGAGCTGGTCCAGGTGCTCAATAATCTCCTGATGGCGAGAGATCAGAAAAAACATTCTATCTTGGTTCTTCTAGGTCTCTCTTCAGCGTTTGACACTGTAGACCATGGGGTTCTTCTCGGTCCTCTGAGGTTCATCTGTGACCTGTCAGGTACAGTCCTCAGATGGTTTACATCTTACCTCACTGGAAGAACTCAGAGGGTAGTGTCCGGGCTTTATTCCTCAGACTCAGTCCCTCTGTCATGTGGGGTTCCTCAGGGATCAGTGTTGTCCCCCATGTTGTTTTCAGTGTACATGCTGCCCCTCGGAGACATTGTAAGGAGGTATGGGCTGAGGTTTCATTGCTATGCTGATGATACCCAGCTCTACCTTTCTTTTGCACCCAACCAGGATGGAGCTCTCTCACTCTTTGATAACTGCCTCATAGAAATTCAGGAGTGGATGGATTTAAGCTGGTTGAAGTTGAACTTGGGAAAGACTGAAGTGCTGGCTGTGGACCCAGGACACTGGATAGGAGGGGGTCTGGGGTAGGTTTACCATCGGGGCTTTTTCTTGGGGGTCAATCTCTACTGGCCTCTGAATGGGTGTGAAACCTGGTGGTAATTGTTGGCGAGGGGCTGACACTACATGCGCAGGTGTCGGCTGTTGTCAAGACCTCTTTTTACCATCTGAGGAATATCTCCAGGATTAAGCACCTTGTTCTCTCCGGTGACCTTTCTATGTTGGTTCATGACTTTGTGTCCTTGCACTTGGATTATTGCAACTCCCTTTACCTAGGGCTTTCTGGGGTAGAAATCTGCCATTTGCAGCTAGTGCAGAATGCCGCAGCACAGCTTTTGATGGGAATCTCTTGGTCCTGCCATATTTCCCCAGTGCTGCGCGGTCTGCATTGGCTGCCGGTACAATGGTGGATCACCTTTAAAGTCGGTCTTCTGACTTATAAAGCCCTACATGGACAGGGCCCTGACTACCTGAAAGAGCTTCTAGTTCCCTACCGCCCCCGGGCAATCACTTCGCTCAGCTGGCGAGGGATTGCTAGAGATTCCAAGAGTGTGTTTAAAATTGTCTGGGGCCCAGGCATTTATGAATGTGGCCCCATCCCTCTGGAATTCTCTACCCTACTAGTTATGTGAGTGTGTGACTGTGGAGGGATTTAAAAGAGTCTTAAAAAGCCATCTGTGGCACCAAGCATTTGGTGACTGATTTACCTGTTTTTAACATTTATATGTTTACTGTCTTATTAAATTAAGTTTATACGAGACTTGATATGTTTTTAAAATTGTGAGGTGCCTTGGTTCTGGAAAGCCACCATAAAAGTAAAGTTTTATTATTTTATTATTATTATTATTATTATTATACAGTAAAAGACCCCTCAAAGAAATAAAACACTTGCCAAACACAGTTTGTTTCTGTGTATGTATCGACGGGGCAGGGACAGACACACACCACCTCCCTGATAACTTAAAAGCTTTCATTACAAATACTGTGCAAGAACAAGGACTATTTTTCAATTTGTTTTTATTTATGTTAACATACTTCTTAAAACTTGTTATCTGGAAATTGTTAAATAACATTTTTTTACAGGGGGCATCCCTATTGATACTGCTTGCCCTTTCTATGTCCTGTTCTAATGTGTCTTCCCTATAATCTATTTCTTAGTCTGTCTGTTATAACCGTCCAGCTTTAGAATGAGATGTTAAACCGAGGTCCCATCTTCCTGTTCTGATAGTAGTTCAGGTGGATGTTAAAGATTCCATAGCACTTCTTGAAAAGAGTAGGGAATTTCCCCCTGTGTCCTGGTCAAATTTCCCCCATTCACCAAAAATACTACCAACAGCTTAATCTGATTCAGTGTCAGTTGGCATCCATCTGTATCCCCCTCCCCCAGGATGAGGCTGAAAATGAGAAGAATTGTCTAGTCCTCCTCTCCTGGTCAATTCAAACTTTATTAACAAGTTTTCCACAGTACAGGGGACAGAATTAGTGACACATTCAAGACATGATAACAGTACAAGACATATTCTGCCCCCACCTCCCCTACCCCCCACCCGGTACAGCAGCACTCTAAAATGTTGTAATATAATATCATACTACAATGAGCCATGGTTGAACTAAGATGAGCAATTACCAATATACTGCTTATCCATACCAATGATAATTAGATTGTGAAAGGGATCCCAGATATGCTTATAACTCTGTTGCATGTTATAGAGATTCACAATAGCTTTCTCGGTGTGAAGATTGGCAAGGACTTCATGAACCCATTCTTGATATGCCTCTTTTCCTGGTCAATGAAAACTAAACAAAATAAATAACATTCTATTCAGTCTCATAATGCATCACTGTGCTGCAGTTGTGTTTTCCCCTCAGTAACTGGGAATACATTATGCTGCTTGTGAGTCTTGAATTGTGAAAGCCTTTTCCACGCAGTATTGTGTTGCAGGCTGTGGGTTTTCTGTAAAGCATGGTTTCCAGGCTTGCTCCTGTGTTGATAACTAGTGTGTCTAGTAACGGGATTTTCTTTCTGGTATAGTTTAATGTGAAACTGAGGTCACCATTGATACTGTTGAGATGTGTGTGGAATGCCTTCAGTTCTGTTTCTTCACCTTTCCCCAGGACAAAGATATCATTCACTGAGTAATGCCAGTAGCTTAAATAAAAACAAGTTGAGTGAATTAGAATGCTTGGCTAAAACATTGCCTGTTCTTTCTTTGATATTTGTTACTGAAACCTGATGGAGACCAGAGGACACTTGAGGCAAGAATACAAAAGGATATAATTTGTTTAGATTGGACTGTCAGTTTAAAAAATGTGGCAGTATTGCTGTACATGCCTCAAATTGACTAAGTTTATCAAATATATTTGATAAGATTAAGATTTATTCCACAGATACTGAAACCTTATGGTTAAAACTTAGTGCCTTAAATTCTAAGAGTAAAGTTAAATACCAAATCAGAAAGAAATTATAATATAATCAAAGAAATGGAAAAACCCACAGAATTTGGCAATGTTTGGGTCTTAGGGGACCTGAATTATGGTGACATTGATTGGGAATATATGATTGGATACTCTGGACACAGTAATGAATTTTTAGAGGCTTGTAAGACCCTAAATATGGTTCAGCAAGTTAAAGAAACAACAAGGGAAAATAGTTTATTAGATATTTTAACTACAGAAGGTATAAATATTGAAAATTGCACGGTTGATGTACCATCAGGTGGAAGTGACCATAAATCTGTTATGTTTGATCTGGGCTGGAATATTGCCAAAGTTAAAGGATGCAGAGAAATATATTTATATTGAACAGCAAATGTCGAGGGGATTCTAAGTGATTCTAATAAAACTGAAAGGGATACTAAATTTCTTGGATCCAGAGTTAATACTATGTGGAAAACAATTAAAGATGATATTCAATTCATTTTTGACAAACATATAAAGAAGATTAAAAAGTATAACACAAGGGGAACAAAGCCAAAGTGACTAAATAAGGGGATCTTAAAGTTAATAATAATAAAAAAATATATATATATATATATATATATACAGTATATGAAAACAAGATCCATCAACGATTGGACTAAATATATAAGGAAGCATTAAAAAAATGTAAAAGAAAATTAAACAAGCAAAATGAAACATGGATTTTAGACTTGCAAAAACTTCTACAAAAAATAACGTAAAACATTGATGTAATTATGGTAATTCTTTAACAACCTCAGGCATGAATTTATTCCCTATACATTTGAATGGTAATCAAATAAATCCCAAAGCAATAAAATATATCTTTAATGATTACTTCTGCTCGGTCTATAATAAACAGTACACCACCAAGAAAAACTGCAGTGTCTGTACTGAAAGTATTAATGAGTTTCCTTCCATAACAGAAGATCACATTATTAACAAAATTAATAAGTTAAAACAGCAAAGCTTGACCGGTCCTGACGGCATTTTGACATATATCCTTAAATTACTGTATTAAAACACAACAATGGCTATCCCTTCAGACTATTGTTTGAGGCTTCATTGCAACAAGGGGTCCTACCAGATGACTGGAAAACTGCTATTGTTATATCCATATATAAGAAGTGGAATAAAAGTGACTTCCACAACTATAGACCAATAAGTTTAAAATCCATCCCGGGCAAAATTTTTGAATCTATTCTGAAGGACAAGATATAGGAACAACTAGTCAAAATATAAGTATAATAAGGATCAGCATGGATTTATGGTGGGGGATCCTACATGACCAATTTCTTTGTGCTTTTATGAAAAAGTATCTGACAACCTTGATAGACATATACCTGTGAATTGTGTCTATTTAAACTTTGCAAAAGCATTTGACACTGAGCCTCACTGGGCTGTAATTGAAAAAAATATAAATATTGATCTAAATAAATATGTTGCAAACTGGGTTGGATCATGGCTAGCGGACAGAACCCAACAATTTTCTATACATGGTTATCTTTCAAAACTAAGGCAGATGATGGGCAGTGTCCCATAGGGATCTGTGCTGGGACAAATACTATTTCAGATTGTCATTGCATATATGTTTGATACTGTTATAAGTTGGGCTGTCAAGTATGCCGACAATACCAAAATTGGTGGGACTGTTAGTAATATGAGTAATATACAAGCCATACAATCAGACTTGGATCATATTACTAGATGGGCTCTGAGGTGGGGAATGCGATTCAATACAGATAAATGTTGTGTCATACATTTTGGACATCAAACTATTCCCCATACTCATACCCTAGAAAAATGTGAAATAAAAAAAATGTGAACAATGAAAGGGACTTGGGCGTAATAATTGATAATCTTGATTTCAACATTCAATGTATGGCAGCAATTGTGGCTGCTAATAGAGTCCTATGGATAATAAGAAAACATTTTAACATCAGAAACAAAGAGGTGTTGATGCCATTGTATAGGGCCTATGTTCATCCCAAATTAGAGTATGGTAATCACTTGTGGTGTCCACACACAAAAAAGGATATTCTAATGATAGAAAGCATTCAGTAGCATGCAACAAAAATGATATATGTGGAACAAAATAATACCTATGATAGCCAGCTAAAAAATGTAAAACTAATGTCTCTAGAAGTTCAAAAATGTAGAGGTGATTTATTATTACTATATGATATATGTAATGATCCCTTATTATTTAACACATTTGAATTAGAGTTTAAATATACTGATGTGGGAACTAGAAGAACACTCACTAAAGTTTCAAAAAAACAGAAGGTTTATAAGAAATAATAGGAAATATTACTATATCATGCACAATTTTAACCCATGGAATAAATTACCCATGGCTATTGTTTTAAGTAAGGATAAAACTGAATTTAAGAACAGGCTTGATATGTCTACATTGGATGGGGCCATCATACAATATTACATTTGAGGAACAGGAGCAGAATATAGGCAAATGTCTTCTATGCTCCTATCTCTTTTATATGAGCCTTTAGTAGTATATCACCCCCAAGTGGTAATGCAGTGAAGGTATCTGTTGACCTGCGGAGACAGAACATGTTTTATTTTGAACTGATCCATATATGTTCACATGGGATGGTGCAAAAGTACTGCTGATGGCCATCAATCTGATTTGTGCCTAGCATTGGTTTTCAAATATGAAAAAATTTCTGGTGAGGACAACCTCTGAAAGTTAGACCAGCAAAGATCTTCTGGCTTTTCATCTGTGAGTCTCTTCCGCAGTCCTTCTAAAAGTGAGTTTAGTCCATCTTGGGGTGGTATGCAGGTATACAAATCCTGTTTATTAAAAGCTATCAAAATACAGTCACTAAAATCTGAGTTTTCTTGGTTGATGATGGTGATTTTCCCAAAAGTGTTTGGTGTCTTTCATGTATGAATGCATACTGGGTATTAGTGGCTCCAGGAAATAATCTATGTATAATGACAGGGGCTCTAGAATAGAGTTTATTCCACAAACTATTAGTCATCCTGGAGAAGGGTTGATATTTTTGTGAATTTTGGGTATTTAGTAGAAGGCAAGGGTTCTTCGGTTTTTGTTATACAAAATTTCTGCTTCCCATTCACTAATCCAACTCAGCTCAGTCCCTTGATTTCTGAGTGAAAATCTCTTAAAAGGTCTATGTCTATTTGTTGGTAGTTTTCTAGATTGTTGAGCAATCTGTTGCAATATGTTCTGTACTCCTTGTAGTTCTACACCACTATCCCACCTACCTTATCCACTGGTTTCACTATTATATTATGGTCATTTTCTAGCAAGGCATGTGTCTGTGCTTTGTTAGGTTTTGTTGTGCTGGGGTGTGGTGTTCTTTTTCATATTTTCAATGTCCTAGTCAACAAGCTTTATAAGTGTTTCAACTGATTTTGATTGGTCCCTAGGGGGGTTGTAACCTTATTTCACTCCTAGTGCCACCTTAAGTTCTTTTTTCTTGTACCTGCTGGTCTGTCGGTGTTAGTAAATTGATATTCTAACCTAAATTTTCTATAAAATTTCTCTAGGTCAGTTTTCAGGTTGAAGAAATTCATTTCTACAGTTGGTGAAAAAGATGAACCCTTGGCTAAGACCTCTCTCTTTCTCTCTCTCTCTCTCTCTCTCTCTATTTGTGTCAAGGTCCTATCACTAAGATTAAACACTATCTCCTCCTATGTCCTTGGTATCCCCCTAGATGGTAATATAAGCACCTTCCCTTTATATTTTATACCCATATTATGAACACAAGGAGAATTTCCAGCTAACCTGGTTTGAAAGCAGATAATCAAAACAAAACCAAGTGACTTCTTTCCCTTATGGTCCCAAGTTAAATATGAATTAACAAAGTATACTTAGGATACCAATTACAGTCTAACCATGTGCACTTTTAGTCTAATATAGAAATGTCATACAGCATGGGCACCTAGTATCATCAATGATAACTATCATTATTTGGCTTTTGAGTGCAGATTGCAGGACAACATATGGGAAATTGTTAATATAAATGCAGTGGTTGCATTAAAACAGAAGTATAGGGTATTAGGATTCAAATAATGAATCAGCTTGAGATTATGATTAATGTTACAAAGATGTCAACTGATTTACTGTTTTTTTGAATCTATGCATTGTAGGATCACCACAGTCCATGAAACCTTGGCCTATGTGGTCAAGAGGTGGTTATGTTAATCAGTAAATATTTTTAGTTAAATCTATAGTGTCTAAGTCTCGCTCCATTTCCAAACCTATCATTTATTCCATTACCTTCAGTGCCTGAAGTCCCTTTAGCACTTTCTCCTCTTTAATGAGCTCTTCACTGATCTCTGTTAGCAGTCCCTTACTGTAGAGGCCACATGTTCTCTATCATGAACACTAAATGGAAGTAAACATTTAATAGATTCACCTTGCCCATCTCATCCTTTACCCAAGCCTCCTCTTTTTCAACCTGATCACCACTTCTTCAGCCTGATCACCGCCCCCTTCTTTTGCATTTCTCCTGAAGCTACAGTGATGTTTAGTGTCAGGTTCTTTCTTGTCTAGACATGTTGTGATACCATTGTCATGAAGCCCTGAGTGATGATTAAACATAGTGCCTGTAAACACATAGCAATTAAGCAGTTAACAGTGAAGGCTGTGTACATTTTTGACAGTTTGTGTCTGAAGGTGCTGATTAACATGACTAGAGAAGAAGGAATCAGGCACTGAGCACCATTAAAGTGGAAGAGCTACTTGTCACCCTTCCTGACGCCCTCTGCCAGCCTTTATTCTGCTTCAGCAATTGTCAGCCTCATTACTCCATTGGCTTTTCTCATCAGTTCCTGATATGCCCCTGTCCTCATCCATTTGACCACCTTTATATTTAATGAACACCCTTCATTTTGCTCTCACTGCCTCAGCTACAGTCTTTGTAAGCCATAATGGTTTCTTTCTTCTCTTATTTTCCCTATTGTTTTGCACAGAAACCAGTTGTCTCTAGCACTTATTCTTAATTGTCCCCATTTTCTATATACTCCTAGCACTCCTGCCACATGTCTCAATCTTCCCCCAACACATTTCTTATCTTTACAGAATCATTCATTATGAAACCTAGGAACATTGGTCCTGGATTGTACACTCTTATGACACTCAGTTCCAGTATCTCCATCACATATATCTCCCATTTGCTATCCCTGTTTTTAAGGATAAGGTCCAATATGGCCCCTTGCCTAATGGGTTCCATCAACTTCTTGCATAGGAATGCCTCTTGCATTCTATCCATCAGGGCCTGGCATCTTGCACTTGATGCATTTGTGATGTCCCTGTCCACATCTGGCAGACTGTTGCCACCCAGTATCAAAACCTCCAAAAACTCTGCTATCCTATTCATTTTCCAACTTAATGTTTCACTTCTCCCTCTGTGCTGGAGACCTAAAGAACACGCCTATCATAATTAATCTGCACCTTGCTATGGCTTGTATCCCAACTGTCTTGGTCCCTTTTGCCCTGCCATCATCCTTCTCTGAGGCCAGGGAACCTTCATTCACATTCTGTATAATGCTACTCTTCCCAACCCTTTTATCCTATCCCTTTAGAACAGTACGTATACTGGTACCTGCATATACCAGTCATGGTGCTCTGTCATCCATGTTTCACTAACAGCCACCATGTCCAAGTGAGCCTGTACCATTACTATCTGAAAGTCAAAAGTTTTGTTTCTCAGGCTTCTGGCATTGGCACACATCACCTTTCATTCCATCTTATCCCACCGACTTGATATCTGCCCTTTTCTTGATAGTTTTCCTTGATTGCTCTTGCTGCCCAATGGTTTTTTCTGCCCATTAAATACAGTTCCATGCACCTGTTAATCTTCTTGCTATTCATTGCAGATAGCTTAGCCAGCATGTTCCTCCCCACCCTCTCATGGTTGGCATCTCCTGTCTGTACTAGTTTTAGGGGTAGGTCCTCCTGATCCCCTTCAGTTTAACAGATATGCCTATCCTAAACTCTACTGTTCCACACCTAGTTTACAATTTTTCTTCAGGCTGTGCAAACCTCATACCCTGGTGCCCTTCCCATTGGGACAGAGGCCATGGCCTCTAAACAACTTCCATCCCCACCAGGTCCCTAACACTAACCCCCCACCCAGGACCAGCATTTACATGTTGAACTACTCTGTTTTCAGCTGCTTCCTGTCATAACATAGCTGTGGTAAGGCAGCAGAGAAAGTCAACACTCTTCTCCATCCCTGATTGTCTGCTTAAGGTACTGAAGAACTCCTTCATTTCCTCTACACCTCTCCTTGCCAGATCACTGGTACCTGTGACACTCAGACAACTGGTTCTGATTAACCTATGCTTTTTGTAATATAAAAATGTGTTACTTGAATGTCTCTCATGACAGATGCTGACAGTCTATGGAATGACAACCCCACTCCCAGGTTTTAGCTAATAGGTGTTACCTGGCAGGCCAAGAGATAATTACAGGCTAGAAGAGACTTAAAATTTAGGATCTTCTTTTTATGTCACTAATTGCAGCTTGCTAGATGCCAAGATAGATCATAAACTTTTATAATGTTCAGAGGAAACACAGTAAAATTCACATGGTGATACAAAGCATGTTGCACCTCTGTGAGATCTGGCAGAGAGACATAACAAGTCCCTTTGATGTCCTGGAAAGGGGAAGCTGATCATAAGATCAAAGAAAGTCATATGAGAAACTGAGTTGTGCTGAGATCACAGAATTTACCTTTGATAAGGCATCCTGTTTTGCATAGATATATAGAATAGTGGATGGGCGCCCATCCACAAAAAGGCTGTGTTTCCATCGAGGATGTTGATGACATCAGAGAGACCTTGAGAGTGAAGCTCGAGAGGTCTCCATGATGTCATCAACTCCCGAGATGGGAAACACTGCGGAAGTTGTGGATGGGCAACCATCTACTGTTTTATATAGTATATGGTTTCCCCGCAATGTGTTTGTACCTTAACTCTTGCACACTGGCTAGATTCCCGTTCTCTCCACTTCAGTCCACAATATTTCTGATACTCATCGCTGCAGTCCTGTTCCGAGTCCTGTCCCCAGATATAATGGTCCTTCGCGCAGCAGTCACGCTCTGATCTGACAACTGTGCCGGTAATTTAAAACAAAAAAAAAACTGCAAAGTAACAGTTTGGATACAAGGAAATGACTTTAGTAGTCCATGTCCAAACTGTCTCTGTGAAGTATTCGGCTCGCCGACCGCACCGCTCGCTAACTACAGGTGCCATTTTAGAGTGAATTTTTTTAAAACAGCACTGTTGCAGCCAATCAGATGGCAGGTTAAGGACAAAAAGTTGTTGTACTATCGATGTGATGTCAGAACGATAGTACAACAACTTTTGTTGACCTTTGAACTGCCCTACAACAAGATTTGGAAAACCTTTGTTTTCCATACACAATAAGCCCTAACCATATACTATATATATTACTTATATTCTGACAGGGAGGAGCTAGATGACGTTACACAAAGAGGTTGGCAAAGCGAGTTTTTAAACAGTATTCTGTTTTCCATTTACACACAAATGTTTGGACTCTGAAAAAGAAACATCTACATCACTGTGAGATAAGAATGCCTTAGAAAAGACAATTCTAAGAGTACTGTGGTAGGAGATTTAGTCTGCACTTTTAAACCTGTTTTGTTTAAGTGATTTGTATGTTTTGTGATATATAGTTCTGTATTTTCATTTTCCATCTATTTTGAAGTAAACCTCTACATAAGAGACTACTTGGTGTGCATTTGAATTTCTATTTCTTGACAAGTGAAGCATATATGGTTAAAGCTGACACTGCACAAAGCTTACTGGTTTTACCAAACTGGGAAAAGGTAAGAATTTATTCTGAGGTCTTTAATAGAGTTTTAAGGGTTCATTTTGTATGCCTGGTTAGGTGCCCATAGGCAAAAGATATCTGGCCCCCCGGAAGAGCATAATTATCTGAGCCTGTACATTGGGTACACTAACAAGAGGTTCACAGTTTGAATCCCTCCAAGACTTGAGACCAAAGGTTGATTGAAACTCACAAAACAGATAAGAGGGCTACCCTGTTTCTGTTAACTGTTCACAAGACTGCACTCAGAGGTTGGCACTTTGGGAGTAGAGGGCTGACCTGCTGAGTGGGTTTGTGACAGATTGATTGGCAGTGGTGTGAAAAATTTTGGCATTGCAAGCTTTTATTGTTCAGTGTGTCGGCTTGAGTCCATCAGCTCACTTGCAAAGAAAGAAAAAGGCAGTGATTTATTTTCAAAAAAGGAGACAGAACTGTATCACTTGGCATACAGTCAAGTTCCTACTCATTTTATTTTTTTTTCTAAAGTGCAAGTCAGAGTAGCCATAGTTAGGGAAGAAGATGTCTATCCAACTACAGCAGGCACACTGTAGACTACTTAGAGCAGTTGTGCGGGGACAGAGGAGTTGCATTCAAGGTGAAAGCCACCAAGCAGAACCTCATAGATGCCTTGGTGGTAGCAGATACCCAGAGCAGCGAGTTACAGACAGTGACTGGAAAGGACCAAACCTCGAGTGTGGCACAGCTAGCGGCAAGTGCAGTGTCCAGATCCAATGAGGAGGGCAACAGGGCCACTGTCAGTGAAGGGCCACAGCAGCAGGGGAGGGTCACCAGTATACTGGATCCAGAAGTACTCAGGCTGCAAATTGAGTTGCGCAGAATGGAGCTGGAGTTCCAGGGGGAAAGGGGCCATGAACAGTGGGAGGCGGACCGTGAGGTAGAGCGAGAATGCTGAGAGGCAGACCATGAGGAGCGTGAGCACCAGTGAGCTGCAGAGGAGAAGAGGGAGTGAGAACACTGAGACGCAGACTGTGAGGAGCAGGAGCACAAGAGGCAAGATGAACTGGAGAAGCTACAACTCCAACCAGTGGCACCAGAGCAGGTAAGTGGCTTGGGTTTAACTGGGACTACAGGACTGGGTTACAAACTGAATTCCAAATTGATAGCTGAATTTAAAGAGGGGGAGGACATGGATGCCTTTTTAAATTCTTTTGAGAAAGTTTGTATTCAGGCTAAAATTTCCAGAGAGTCCTGGAGCTCTCAGCTATCCCCACTACTTACCTGGAAAGCTCGGAATGCATTGGGTCAAGTGGACAATGAGGATAGTGATGATTACAGAAAACTTAAAACTGCACTGTTCAAAAAATTTGAATTAACTACTGAATCATACAGAGCTGCATTCCACAAGCTCAGGAGAACCCCTGACATGAGCTATGAGGAGCTAGCCACGAAACAACGTCAGTTTTTAAAATGTTGGTGGGAAGGAATTGGAGCAAACTCTGTTGATAAAATTTAGCATGTGATTTTGTTAGAACAGTTTTTTTGGGCATGCTCAGCAGAGCTGAAAACCTGGCTGGAGGACCAAGATCCCAAAACAGTGCAAGATGCTGCTGAACTCTTGGACTGCTATGCCACGGGCAGACCTGCTCTGACTGCCAATGGGGTGGGCGTGGCAGCACAGAAGGGGAAAAGCGCGCCTTCAGGGCAGCTAAAACCCTCACTGCCTCCACTGAAACCAGTTAGCCCCAGGTTTTAGAGAAAAGATTTCGCTGAAAAGAGAAGTGAATGTTGGTTATGTAAAGAAACTGGGCATATTGCCAGACAGTGTTCCAAAAGAATGAGAAATAATACACAGAATGGTACTAGAAAAGAAGTGGGTTGTTTGTGTGTCCTTGGAAACATGCCTGTGAACATGAGGGAACACATGCACCCAGTCATGGTGAATGGTGTACAGACACAAGGGTTAAGGGACACAGGGGCATCCCTGACATTGGTAAAAGGGGATCTAGTAAAGCCTGGTCTTCTTATACCCAATAAATACGTCACTGTACAAGGGTTCACTGATGAAGAGAAAACATTGCCACTGGCCAGTGTTCTCCTGGACTGGGGTGAAACTGGGGGAGCTGTGCAACAGGTGGCTGTAGCCAAAACCTTAGCAGTTGATGTGATCCTGGGCAACAATCTAAAACAGGGGATGGTGTGTGCAATTACCTATAGCCAAGCGGAAGGGAAAATTGTAGCTCCCTGAACCCCACAGAAGCCATTGTGGAAGCCACTGAGATGCTGATTCCCCAGCCTGTGTCTCCAGATGGGAAGACTAATGAAAAGGGGGTAGAAATTTCCCCAGTAGCAAGTAACCACACAGCTACAGAGGGTTACACCAAAGAGGGAGGGATGACCCATTGCCAGAGAGTTGGGATTGACAGTGATCCTGAGTGCCCTGATGTTAGTGCTAGGGACCCTAGTTTAGTGACTGAAGGGGACCTGTCCCATGCCTTGGGAATGTGTGAGGGGTTTGCAGCTGCTCTGAGAAGTGACCCTAGTCTAGAGAAACTGAGGGCTTGGGCAGACTCTGATGGGGCACATGGAGGTGACGGCAGACATAAGGTTTATTGGGAGAATGGACTTATGTATACTCAGGCTGTACAGATATAGGGAGGGGTGCTAGGCAGGCAGCTTGTCATTCCCCAGGGGTATCATGAGCAGTTGCTCAAGATTGCACATGATATTCCCTTGTCTGGTCATCTGGGAATCGCACGCATGATGCAGCGGTTGGCCCAGAATTTCTATTGGCCAAACTTCACCCAGCAGGTGAAGGAGTATTGCAGGTCTTGTCACTGGTGCCAAGAAATAGGGAAGGCGGGCAAGAAAACCAAAGCCACCCTGATTCCCTTACCCATAGTGGAGGAACCACTCCAGAGGGTGGGAATGGATATTATGGAACCTTTAAATACCTCCAGCTCCTCAGGGAAGAGATTCATCCTGACTGTGGTGGATTATGCCACCCAGTACCCAGAGGCAGTCGTCCTATCCTCATTGGGGACAGACAAAGTAGCAGATGCCTTACTTGGGATTTTCTCCCATGTTGGGTTTCCACAGGAGGTTATCACTGATTGAGGGGGTTCCTTCATGTTGAACCTGATGAAATGTTTATGGGAGAAGTGTGGGGTGATGCAGAGATGTACGACACCGTACCACCCACAAGCCAATGGGCTTGTGGAAAGATTCAATGGTACCCTGAAGTCAATGTTCTGGGTGTTTGCTGAACAGCATAGGAGGGACTGGGAGAAATACCTTCCCAACCTATTGTTTGCATACAGGGAGGTGCCCAAGTGTCGACAGGATTTTCCCCCTTCGAACTCTTGTATGGATGCCGGGTACATGGGCCCCTAGATTTGATCCAGGAGGACTGGGAAGGAAAGCACGCCACCCAGGGAACTGCCATTGTGGATTATGTCCTTAGGTTTAGGGAAAGGCTGAAGGAGCTTATGGGGACAGCTCAGAGCAACCTGGCAGCTGCCCAACAGAAAAAAAAAGTGTGGTATGACCGCAGAGCAAGAACTCACTCATACATGGTGGGTCAGGAAGTCATGGTCCTTATTCTGGTCCAGAAAGACAAGCTGCAAGTTGAGTGGGCAGGACCATACAAAGTGGTTAGGCAGGTAAATTATGTGAACTATATTATAGAGTTATCTGACAGAAGATAGAAAGGATGTAACATGTCAACATGATAAAGCCATATGCAAATAGGGTGGACATGGTGTTTGCAGTGTGTAGTCATGGGGAGAGGATGGATGAAGGAGACCCCCTTCTGGACTTGCTGGAAGAAAGTAAGCAGGAGTCCTCTGTGGAGGCAGTTAAATTGTCTCCCCAGCTGACCCCGGACCAGATCCAGAAAGTAAGGGAGGTTTTAGCAGACTTTGCCCCACTCTTTAGTGCCAAGCCTGGACTAATCATCTTAGCAACTCATGATGTGGAGACAGGGACACAGATGCCCATACGGCAGACAGCATATCGGGTGTCAGAGGCTGTCCAAAAGGACATTAGGAGGGAAGTGGAGGAGATGCTGGATTTAGGGGTAATCCAGAGATCCCACAGCCCCTGGGCCTCACCCGTAGTCCTTGTGCCTAAGCCAGATGGCTCTACTCATTTCTGTGTGGACTATCGTGGACTGAATGCAGTCACAAAGTCAGACACCCATCCGATGCCCCAGATGGACGAACTCCTGGACAAGTTGGGAGGGGTGACCTACCTTACAACCATTGACCTGACAAAGGGGTATTTTCAGGTAGAGCTGACAGACAGAGCTAGGGAGAGGTTGGCCTTCATCACTCTGATAGGCTTATTTGAATTTAAAGTAATGCCTTTCGGAAAGAAGAATGTCCCGGCCACTTTCCAAAAGTTGGTGAATCAGGTGTTAAATGGTGCTGAGGAGTACACCATGGTGTACTTGTATGACATTGCCATCTTTAGTACCAGTTGGGAGGAACACCTATCCCACCTTAGGGAAGTGCTGGGCAGGATACAGAGGGCCGGGCTCACTATCAAAGCCGAGAAGTGCCAGGTGGCCATGGGAGAAGTGGCATACCTCGGGCATGAGGTAGGCCGGGGACAGCTCTGTCCTAGCCAAATAAAAATAGAGGTAATCCAGGCATGGCCCAGACCAGAAACACAGAAGCAGGTCAGGAGTTTTCTAGGGACAGCAGGGTACTACAGGAAATTTGTACCCAATTACAGTGCCCAGACTGCTCCCCTATCTGACCTGACAAAGAAAAGGATGCCCAAGAAAATTACCTAGGGCCCAGCCTGTGAGAAAGCCTTTTGCAAACTAAAGGAGGCACTGTGCCATGCTCCTGTTTTGGCAAGTCCTGACTATAGCAAACCCTTTATAGTTCAGACTGATGCCTCAGACATGGGTATTAGGACAGTACCGAGTCAGACATCAAGCCAAGGGAGGGATCACCCAATAGTATACCTGAGTAGGAAATTACTTCCCAGGGAGCAGGCATACTCTACTATGGAAAAACAGTGTCTTGCCATAGTGTGGGCCCTAAAGAAGTTGCAGCCATACTTGTATGGGCAGCATTTTGTGGTGCAGACTGACCACGATCCTCTGGTTTGGCAGATGCAGATGGGGAAAAACAATGGTTGATTCCTAAGATGGAGTCTTGCTTTGCAAGAGTATGATATGACAATTCAACATAGAGCTGGAGCCAAAAATCAGAACTCCGATGGTCTGTCTTGTGTGTACGAGGAGTGAACTGATTTGCAGAGCTCATCCCATGCAGGGGATAGAGCCCCCAAATTCAGTCTAGGTGGGGAGGAATTGTAACACTCAGACAGCTGGTTCTGATTAACCTATGCTTTTTGTAATATAAAAATATGTTATTGAATGTCTCTCATGAGAGATGCTGACAGTCTGTGGAATGACAATCCCCCTCCCATGTTTTAGCTAATATGTGTTATCTGGAAGGCCAAGAGATAATTACAGGCTAGAAGAGACTTAACATTTAGGATCTCCTTTTTATGTGACTAATTGCAGCTTGCTAGATGCCAAGATAGATCATAAACTTTTATAACGTTCAGAGAAAACACAGTAAAATTCATATGGTGATACAAAGCATGTTGCACCTCCATGAGATCTGGCAGAGAGACATTAAAAGTCCCTTTGATGTCCTGGAAAGGGGAAGCTGATCATAAGATAAAAGAAAAGGCCGGCCCGGTGGCGCAGAGGGCTGAGGCGTTGAACGTCACACCTCGCTCCACGCCGGCGACCCGGGTTTGGAAGCGGACTCGGATAGTTGGTGGAGTGACGGGGGTTTGACTTGAGTGTCTGATGACAGCTCGCCTACTCCGAGTGGGATTGACCGTACTCCAGCTCTTGCGACCCGCGGAGGCTCGAGGAAATGCAAGCCCTTGCAGGGATTGGCTGGTCGGCCTTGAGCAGCGCGGACGCCGGGCTGCACGCCATGACGCCAGGGTGATCGCAATCTGCTCGGGGAGAAAACAGGAAAAAGAGCCTGCCCCGTCCGGGAGGAAGCGAGGACCGGGACGTGCCCGCATTTGCCCGTGCCCACTCAGCAGCAGTCCCACGGGCCGACGAAATATGAAGTTATGGGGGTTGTCCCCACCTCGCCCCACCCGGGGGTGTGCTGGCTCCATGGGGCTTGTGGTCTGTGCGAGTAGGGTTTCGGGCAGCGGGATGTTCGCGGGTCATCGCCGAAGGGTCGGAGGAGGCAGGCTGAGTAAGGAGGATAAAAGGCGATTTCAAAAAAAGATCAAAGAAAGTCGTATGAGAAAATGAGTTGTGCTGAGATCACAGAATTTACCTTTGATAAGACATCCTGTTTTGCATAGATATATATTTTTTATATTCTGACAGGGAGGAGCTAGGTGACCTCACGCAAAGAGGTTGGCAAAGCCAGTTTTTAAACAGTATTCTGTTTTCCATTTACACACAAATGTTTGAACTCTGAAAAAGAAACATCTACAGCATTGTGAGATAAGAATACCTTAGAAAAGACAATTCTAAGAGTACTGTGGTAGGAGATTTAGTCTGCACTTTTAAACCTGTTTTGTTTAAGTGATTTGTATGTTTTGTGATATATGGTTCTGTATTTACATTTTACATCTTTTTATCTATTTTGAAGTAAACCTCTACTTTAGAGACTACTTGGTGTGCCTTTGAATTTCTTTTTCTTGACAAGTGAAGCATACATGGTTAAAGCTGACACTGCACAAAGCTTACTCGTTTTACCAAATTGGGAAAAGGTAAGAATTTATTCTGAGGTCTTTAATAGTTTTAAGAGTTCATTTTGTACGCCTGGTTAGGTGCCCATAGGCAAAAGATATCTGGCCGCCCGGAAGAGCATAATTATCTGAGCCTGTACATTGTATACGCTAACAAGAGGTTCACAGTTTGAATCCCTCCAAGACTTGAGAACAAAGGTTGATTCGAACCCACAAAACAGACAGCAGGCTTACGCACTTTGTGAGTAGAGGGCTGACCTGCTGAATGGGTTTGTGACAGTACCTACATGCATTATTATATCTGTCCATCAGGTCTCTCCCTTCCCCCACACTTCATACATGGGGACCTTTAAGTACAGAAGTCACTCATTATGATAAATGCCTCTGAGTCCTTAGCATTTGTTTGTTATAGCAAGGGTTTGTTATAAGGATGAAATAAAGTACTGTAGTGTTCAGTACGTTAATTCAGTTCTGTGAGTTCTGTAAGTTTAACAGTGAGAGTGCAGCATCTGAAAGCAGTACCAAAGACATACTGTATACCAGAGCCTGCCATGATGCAACACAGTAACATGCAGTGAGTGACATGTCACAAAATACTGCATGACAAAGGGGATTACAGTATTTACCACTGAATTACACTGTTCCCTACAGTATAGTGCGGCATTTTTGATACACTGCAACATTACTGCGTTGCACGGTGACTGATGTCACTGCATACAGATCAAAGCTTCCAGTGCGCAGCTCTTGGAATTTCCTCTGCCTCTCTCACAGTTCATGCATGGCTCATGCTCAGTTCCTCTCCTCTTGCACATCTGTCTGCATACCTCATTCAGCACTCAGTGTACAGCCTCCAGACTCTCTGACACATAGACCAGGCAATTAGGGGAGGCAGTATAGCGCAGTGGTTTAAGGCTCTGAGCTGCAAATCTGGTGACATCCAGCAGACCAGACCTGGGTTTGAATCCCACAGCTTCCACTTGCATACTGTGTGACCTTGAGCAAGTCACTTAACTTCCCTGTGTTCCCAGGTTGCACCTGTAAAAAAGCTTTCAGCTTAGTGTGTCTCACCTGGTTAAATAACTAAATAAAAAAAACAGGAGGCAGTATAGAAAAGGGAGCCTTATCTATCAGCAGTAAAAGCAAAAGTAAACCTTTACATTTTAAATTCAGTACTGCACTTGGTCGATAACACTTGGTGCACAGCTGAGACTAATTTTTGTGATAAGACATGAATAAGGAAAGGCAGCTAGCAGCTGCCAATAAGGAAATAAGGAAAGGTTTCCAGTGGGAAACAGCCACGATGGTGCCCAGTCTTTTCAGTCTAACTGTTAACATCCATTATTTGTTGCTAATGCATTAAGCTGAAAACAATGTGGGCCATCACAGCAGTTTGCTATAACCGACATTCGTTATAATGAGGGTTGTTATAGACAGTAATGGAGCACTGTATTTTGTGCACTGTACAAACATGTTTATTTAAGGAAAGGCACACTGAGCAATATAAAATTGCTCATCTCACAGAGCATCCTGGGGGAAGGAGGACATGGGAGTACAGTAATCAGAAGCACATTTCCATGCAGTATTATAGAAAAATATATATACAATAATCAACAACACATTTCCAAAGGTAATATAAAACAGAGAAGCAACAGAGTGAAAAAACAATACATCAGTTAGTAGCATGAGATAAACATCGGGATTTGATGCGAGAGGAGCAGATTAACAGCACTGCAGATTTAATACATACAGTGCAGACAAGGAAGTGCAATAAAGTACATTGGTTTCTCCTCACGTTAAGTGCTAAGCTGGGAAAGGGGCTGGGTGTACTTATAATATACATGTTCTAATATATTGGAATTTCCCACCCACCCTACTACCCAGGCACCTTGTGATTCACTAGGTAAGCAGGATTTGTCCAGGCTTATCTTAATGTTGCTGAAGTAAAAATTGTTATTTGTAAACAGGATAAAACACTTCGGTCCAAAAGGAACTATTTACAAGGTGGTCCTGTTGTTTTCAAGGTCATCATGATACGCAAGACATTTAGGGCAAGATATTCAAAAGTTAGCACTCACACTAATGGGTTTGTGCTTGCCATATCAAGGTTTGTGCCCCCTCTTGCATACAGGCACGGTGGCAATTTCAAAGGTTTGTGATGGTGATAAACAGCATCCAAAGTTGTGCTATTTATTGCTTCCAAAAACCTAGTCTTAATTGGGTGCTTAACTGGGTACCACAGCCACTCGGTCCCAATTCCATCATGCCAGTGAGGATACAGGCCCTTGTGTCCAATGGCACCCCCCACTCCGATCACGATAGCATTATCCCTGATGTCTAGTGGCAACCCCTCCCCAACCCCCTGAATGCTGGTCAACAAATGGACTGGTGAACATTGCTGGTCCAGCAGACCCCCACCCTCTCCACCCACACCCTGAATACTACCCATCACACACACACCCTTACCTGTCAAGCAGGGGATGTGCACTGAATCTTTATATGACCACTGGCACAGTCCACCACTCACCTCCTTGGCTGGCCACCATATGAGTTGACAGTGTGCATGTATACAGTACACAGTACACAGTATACTGTAGGTGTACATACTGTCAGCTCATCCGGCAGCTGGAGAAATAGTTGAGCAGATGGCTGTGCCAGTCACCATTTCAGGATTCAACACACGTCCCTGGCTTGACTGGTAAGGGGGGTGGTTGGATGGGTGGTGTTTCTTGGTGCAGATGGGGTGGGTTGGGGGCCACTGGACCATAAGTGTTCACCAGTCCCTTTTGTCAAATGGCATTCAGAGTGTGAGAGCAGGGTACCACTGGATGCCAGGGATGTTACAGAGTATATGAGCTGGGAGATCAGGGGGGTAGGGGTGCCACTAGACTATAGGGATAAGGTTATAACCTACAGGATGGGTGATTGGGGGTGTTTGGGTGCCACCAGACACCAGGTAGAGGTGCTGGATTTACAAAACAGGTGATTGGGGGGATTGGGAAGTGCCACTAGACATCAGGGATAAGGTTATAATTATTCTGATTCCTTGTCAGTTGGCTTCCACCTGTACCCCTCCCTCCCCCTGGGATGAGGCTGAATATGGGCAGAATTACATGGTCCTCTTTTCCCAGTCAATAAAAACTAAGATAAAAATGAAAAAGTAGCAAAAAATTATCGACAGGATGGGTGATGGGGGGGGGGTGTGTGCCCCTAGACACTAGGGAGAAGCAGCAGATTTACAGAACAGGTGCTGATTGGTGGGGGGGGGGTACCACTAGACACCAGGGAAAAGGTTATCATATATGGGACAGGTGATTGGGGGATGATTGGGTGCCATTAGACACTAGGGAGAGGTGGCTGATTTGTAGAACATGAGATTGGGGGTGGGGTGCCACTAGACACTAGAGAGAGGTGGCAGATTTACGGAATGGGTAGCCATGGGGTGGGGGAGTGCCACTAGACACAAAGGGATAACACGGCAAGTGCCCACAGGATGGTGCAAAAGGGCAGCTTCACACCATGGTAATGAGCATATAAGGGGTATACTAATGGCCCCTTAGTACCTTGCATGCCCAATGGTCTCATTTGCATGGTGCAGCTAAAAATTCCATCATGACTCCCAGCTCTATCCAGTCCAGGGGTACAATTCCCTGTGGGCTGGATACAGCCCAGGTCCATATCAGGATAGTGCTGTTTGACTTAGCACTGTGCTGACATGGGCCAATATTCAGTCAGATAGCACTGGTCCACAGTCTGACTGAATATAGCAGCCTCTGGGTCAGGCGCAGGCACAACGTAAACCTTTGCACTGCGCTTGCCCCCAGTTTTGATTATCTGTCCCCTACAGTCACAGATTATATCTAGGGGTTATAATAAACAGCTGTTTGAAATTCTGTCCTCAATACAGGACAAGAAGGAGCCAGAATGTCCAGCACCAAGAAAAAACACAAAAGGCAAGTGTGTAATAGTTATTAAGGCATGTACCAACATCCCTGAAATGCTTCCATCAGTCCACCAACATTTCATGCCAGAACTTATAAAATGGAAGGGTAAAATCCAGTAATCTGGTTGGCTCTTATTTTTGCATAAAATATGGTTTATACATGGTTAAAAAAAGGGCTGCTCAGCAGTGAAGAGTCTGGAACCCAGATCAGTTGGCATTTGAAACACAAGCATTTCAGTTAGCCCCTTACAACCAGAACTGATCTTCCACCACAAACATGTCTGCTTCCTTTACACTGTAAAAAAACTTCAACTGGGCCCTTAAAATAAAACTACCTGAAATAAAAGATAAAACAAATTAATTAAATGTTGTTTCCATGATTATCACACTCTCCTTACATACATAAACAAATTAGTTCAAGTTCAAGTTTATTGCAGGAAAACTCCATTGAGCAAGCTCATTCACAAGGAGGTCCTGTGACATAAACACTTAAAGTACAAACACAGATAGGTAATAACAGTATATACATGAAATACACGTTACATGATACAGGCTGGATATACATACAAGGGTACCACATAGGTGACCCAGGTGGTAAACATTGATATGAGACAGGAAGGCGACTTATAGGTCGATACTGATAAATGAAACATGATGACTGGTGTGATTTGATTTAATCAAATCAAATCTACAGTATTTTGGCAGCTAGAACAAACAACAGTCTACAACTGATATGGAGGAGGAGAGATTTGATAGATAGCAGTGGAGCGTAAGCAAAGATAAAGCCAGGAGTAGAAGGGGAAAGCAGTTAATATGACAAATCAATTATACCTTACCAGTGGATAAATATGGCACACATGGGGAAGAAAGACTTAATGACAGTTGCAGGTGTCTTTTATTTTGGCTGAACTTAGCGATTTGTAGAAGTTTATTGAAACTGTGCTAGTTAGTTTCAGTACGGTTTGTAATTGGTTCCAAATGGAGGGAAGGGCATATGCAATAGCACGTTTACCAAAGGAAGTCTGCGTACTTGGTATGTGAAGCATAATAAAGTCAGATTTTCTTAACGAGTATGCACTATGTCAGATACTAATAAGGGAAGAGAGATAGCTTGACAATTTCTGCAGGAGCAGTTTAAGAGTCCATAGCCCAGCATGGAGCAGGCGTCTAGTAGTAAGGGATGTCCAACCAACAGCTGCATATAAGTCACAGTGGTGCGAACGGTAAGGGGAGTTGGTAATATACCGTAATGCACAGTGATAAAGGATGTCCAGTTTACTTAGATTTGCAAGAGTGGTGGAGGAATAGATTACATCGCCATAGTCGAGTAGGGGGAAAAAAGTGGCCTGTACAAGCTTGTTTCAGTTTCCGCGAAAAGGGGCCTATTTCTGTAGAAGAAAACCAACCTGCTTTTAACCTTCTAGAGACATCTTCATGTGGTCACTGAAAGATAATTTATTGTCGATCCAGATACCTAGATATTTAAATTTGGTTACAACTTCCAGAGGCTCGTTTAGCGTGGTGACAATGAAGTCTTGGGCAAGAGCATTGGGGGAGCCTGAGACAGCACTGCGGGAGAATATCATCGCTTTAGAAACAATAAGTATTGTTTATAGTTTACGCTACAACTGTTTCTTTGCTGACAGTGAAAAATCCCTTCTATCATTACCTGCTCATCAGGGAACTCTCTTCTTCTTGCCCTGATAATGAGATAATTGAGTCCCTGGCTGTAACAAAGGCCTCTGTTGTCTGTGTGTACAGTGTGTTAGGAGAGAAACATTCTGTCAGTGGAACTGAGCAGAATTTTGAATCCATGTATTCCGTGGTAAACATTCCATATAAAAACATGCGGCTAGCTGGCACCTTTTGCGGTGATTATCAGAGGATTTACAACGGAGGTAAGGTGCCAGCCTGCCGTTTTCATTGGTCGGTGTCCAAGGTCCATGGTATAATCCATGGTAAACATTCCATGTCTTGAAGGTGGAGAAAAACAGAGAAAAAAAAACAGTAAGAAGAAAGTAGGCAATAATACAGTGACATCATCAATGACATCACTTGCAGTGGGAGGAAGGATTATTTTATCACAAATGCCACAAGCACATCTATTGTTTCTACATATAAACATGCTTTTCCCAACAGTGAAAAGTAAAAAAAAAAAGGATCCAATTTTATAAGCACAATAATGCACTCAGGGATATGTGTAAAATATATTTTACAGCATGGCCAGGGGTGTAGTACACCCCTGGCCATGCTATAAAATATGTTTTACACACTCCCCTTCATGCCTTATTGCTTACTTGGTGCTTTGTCAAGGTGTAATAACCAAAAAAGACCTTCCTGTTTTTATAGACAAGAACCTCTTAAAGTGACAGCACTAAAGTATATTGTACTCCCTTACATTGTAGATACCTGCTGGTAGTAATAGTGCAAGCATACACCAAATGGGCAAAACATTTCACAATGTGCAAAACATACTATAAAAGTGCTAGATATTTGTACAATTATAAGCAAACTGAATTTTCGCTGAATACACCCAAATTACAAAAAGAGTCTCACGCACCCATTAAAAACTTAAAGATAGGTTGGGGGGGGGAGCTCTGGAGCAGCAAGATGGCAGCAGCAATTTATAGCAGCTCTAAATGGTCCTTTCGATAAGTTCAAGTAAACCTGTGGTTTTGGTTGCACAAGTGTTCAAAAAGCTTGTGGGACTTGTCGGAGATGACCTCCTACACAATTGGACCAAAAAAGATGCAAAACATACAATGCACATTCTGGAGGCATTTCTATCCTATCTGAGCTCCTCCAAAGGAATGGTGATAAGTGGCCCAGTGACTCCTGAGCTCCCTACAGCACAAATCCTAGCCATGCTGACAAAAATACAAGCGAACAGCGAAGAAACACTTAGCGGCCATTGAAGCATAGCTCTTAGAATGTGATCATTCTATTCAAGATAATACATCAGCTATTAAAGATCCGCAAGAGGTGAGAGGCCAACAGGAGGAGTGTAATTCCGCCTACGTTCGGGACCTCTCCTTACTGAAATAAAAAATTGAGAGTCTGGAGAACGTACAAAGGCAGGCTAACATCTGGATTGTGTATTTCTCTCCCAGGTTTGCCGGAGCCATGGAAATATTACCAGCGGTGACTAGACTTATCTTTCAAGATCTGTGGCTGCTGCCTGATGATTCTGGACTAAAACTACTGAAAGTGTTTGCTGTTCCTCAATGGTCTCACCCTCGAGGGGAACAATAGCAGAGACCATTTACTGCCATTGCGACTCTATCAGTGCCAGACACTTGGATATCTCTCCTGCAAGCGGCCAGAGCTCGTGGAGACATAATCTTGGAGGGCAGTCATTTGGGCTTTTTCCCTGATCTTTTGGCACACAAGCAGACCAGGAAGAAGGAACTTCAGTTGGTTTAAAAAGATCTCCTGCAACATGGAATAGAGGTCCTGTTAAACTTTCCTGCATGACTTCAAATTGAACATGAGTCCAAGTTGCACATCTTTGTGGATCCTATTGCAGTGGCACATTTTGCAGAGAAACTTATCAGCAAGTTAAAGCCACCTGACTCATCCTCTGATGAAGATGGGTGATGTACTGTACCCTTGTGTAGGATTTCAAGTTTATACCTGATCAGGGCATTAGGTTATGTTTGGCCTTTTCTTTATGTACATACTGTAACAAGCTTTTATACCTGTTAAAATTCATGGGGCCCATTTCATAGCTTTGTACAGGGGCTGCTAATATATGTCTAGTACAATATGTACCAAATGAAGTTTGGCAAAGTAATAGCTTACTATATTAGCCATTTTGTTTTTCTTTCTTTTACATATGTCACCAGAAATGCTGCTCCAGTTAAATGATCTGCTCAGATATGTTGCTCGTTAGACAGACGCTATAGATGTTTAAATGTTGGTGTGTTAGAACACCTCTCAGTTTGTGGACAATAACTATATCCTATAAAATTCAATTGTACCCATAGGGCAGGTTGCCGTGCTTTGCCCGTATGCTATGGGTTTTCAAGACAACTTAGCTGAGCCCAGTCTATCGCTGTATTAATCTGTCTATGGTGATTCATGTTATCCAGCCCTCCACAATTATTCGGTTCTTCAAAGGACATGGTATCCTGGCTTCTAAGATTATTAGATACACTGTGGGGTGAGAGTAACATTGCTGCATAGGATAATTAGATTGAACTTTACTCCTGTTTATAGTTACTGCATGGACCAATGGACTTACTTAATTATTATTGATTTATTGTACTACAACTGCAAATCCAGTGCGGGGGTCTGCGGACTCTCGTCTCTATTTTTGTGTATTACAGTTTTGCTGTAAGACCATAAAATCTATAAATAAAAAGCTAAAAAAAAATCTTAACGATAAAATCATCACATCTGCTATTAAAACTTACTTCATATTACTTCTGTATGGGTTATTTATATTCAGATCTAATGAAAAACTTTTAAATCATTTATTTCAGCTCATATATAGATATTGAAACAGATCCACTAACGTTTCTACTATGTGTTTGTAGTTCTGTGTATTGAGAAATTCAACTGACTATTAATGAGGAGCTGTATACTAAGGATACTATGGGACCTGGTAGTTGGGGAGTAAGAGGAAAGGAAGGTAATGCAGTAAGATGTGAATTCATAAGTTGCAAATGTCACTTACACAATTCATATATTCTATTGCACAACCATGCAAAACAACAAAAGAAGAAATATTGTGTTGCTATATCAGTTAGTGGCCCTTTATTTCAAAAACAGGACTAGCTCAAATTTTGTATTCAATCTTGGTGGTTCTGTAGCTTTCAATTTGAAAATACAGCATGCTTCTCTCCTAAGTGGTTTGTTATCCAAATCCTTCCTCTAGGTCACGACTTTATATTTTCTATCCCTTGGAAGGAACCACAATGTTCTGCCTATTCTAATTCCTGATATGATTTGCTAGTGCATTTTTTTGGATTGGATATTTTGATCACCCTCATATATTCCCCACCCTTATTTTAAGGCTTTGCTTTGTTTTCCCTACATAAAATGACTTGCACAAGCAATTAGCCAGATATGTATCTCCTGTGGAGTTACAATTAATGCATTCCATGATGTCAAACATGCTATCTTTCAGTCCTACTGTGCTGAATGTTTTAGAGCTCTGAATGACCTGACAATAGTTACACTGTACAAACTGGTAGGTGCCTACTGGAGGTTCCAATAGCTATGTACTCCTAAAAGGTGTCATAAAGTAATTTCTAGTGACCAGGACCCCTACATTTTTCTCCCTTCTAAAAACCATTCTCACGTGTGAATCTGCCACTTCTCTCAAAGTTTGTTCTGATCTAATTATAGGGCAATGATTCTCTAAAATTTGACCACTGATGCTTGAATCAAGAAGCCAGGAACAAAATTAATTCTGGATCTCGATGTACTCAATCTTGCATTCCTCTCCATTTTAGTTGTAGGTCTGGTCCTTGATATACTCCACTTCCCTTCCTGCTCTAGTGGTCCCTCCTCCCCTTCTCACTGGATTCCACCCTCACATCTTGGTTTGCCCAATGCTGCACTTTTCACCCTCTCCCCACCTTGCTACATTCCTTCTCCCCCCCTCCCCTCTTCCCTCTTCCCTCTCCCCTCTCCCCTCTCCCTTCTCCCTATGACTCTGGCACTTCTTATCTGTTGTCTATTTTCTCTGACAAATGCCGCCGGCTGCCTTGTTACAATGCTACCCTTGAATTGTATTAATCTGTACTCTGTTTGCAATGTCCACATTGTTGTAATGTCTGTCTTGATGTTCCCCATAATTTGTATTTCTCTGACATGGAACCTTTGTAAAAGAGCCAAGGCTCAAAGGTATTTGTAATCCTAGACTTGATAAATAAAAAATAAATAAATAAATTACTGCGCTCATTCTCACCACTATTCTGTTCTCCTGCTGCCTCACCACTGTGCTGTCAGTTATACATACCTATTCTCTCTCTCTGACATGTAAGCGGGCATTCTCTACCCAACTTTTCCATTTCATCTCAGGCTCTTGTAATACAGGCATTACTGTAACCCCTATCCTGGATGCATTTAGTCAGTTGATCAGTGTTTATTGTACTTCTTCCGAGTACCGTGATTGTGTTTTATTGTGATGAAGTAACTTTTGGGGATGTTTTCTATGGTGTGGCTGGGGTAGCAACTATTAAAGTGGAACAGAAAATAAGTATCAGTGGGTTTTCAGAATAGAGTGGTAAGAACACCCTCTTCCCATCCTTCTTGATTTCCAAGTACAGAAAATGGATCTTTTCCAAACTAACCTCCACACTGGACCATAAATGTGGATTGCTGTGTTCCAAAAAGTTTTTGAACTCATAGTGTTCATCTAGTGACCTATGCCACACCATAATCACATTATCAATAGAGCCCTTCCACATGTCCAAATGGACATAGTGTAGGTTTACCTCTGGATTCAGAACAAAATTGTTTCCCATATGCCTGGTCACTAGCAGCTGCTTTAAGATACCTGTTAGGAGTATTTGGCTATCAGAACCTCTGCCAGTGTGGAAAGTGTAAATATTGCCCAGTTATTCAGATATCTAAACCAGTCAGTACATTAGGATTGGGAGATGCCATGCTGACATCAGGGAATTCATTATCTGTTACTCCACAGGAGTTAGATATCTGGCTATTGCACATGCAAAATTTTATCTAGGGAAAACAAAGCTGAGTCTTACAATAAGGGTGGGGCAACATATGAGGGTGATCAAAAGATCAGATACAGAACATGCACTAGCAAATCATATCAGGAATAAGGATGGGGGAAACGCTGTGTTTCCTTCCAATGGATAGAAAAAACAGCTGGGACCTAGAGAGGGATTTGGATAACAAACTACTTACGAGAGAAGCATGGTAGATTTTTTAATTGAAAGCTATAGAACCACCAGGACTGCACAGGAAATTTGAGTTAGCCCTGTTTTTGAAATAAAGGGTCACTAACTGACATAACAACATATTTATTCTATTTTTTCCCTGTATGGTTGTACAATAGAAAATATGAATTGAGTGACTTTTGCTGCTTATGACACACAGAATTAATTAGTTTCCATATTGGTCCTTGTAAAACGAGATTCAGAAACAAATAGTTTGATACAAAACGTAACAAAAGAAAACAATGCTTAAGCTTTTGAGGAAGGACTTGGTTGGTCCAAAAGCTTAAGCACTGTTTTCTTTTGTTACATCTATGTTGGTTCAATAAAAGGTATCAAACCATGTGTTTCTGGTTTTGCTGCTTATGAAATCACAACTTCATTACCTTCACCCCCCCCCCCCCACTACCAGGTCCCATATTATTTTAGTATAAAGCTCCTCATTAATAGTCAGTTAACTTCTGTAATGCATAGAACCACAAAAAAAAATTGTTTTTATATCTTAATTATTATCTGTATTATTAGGAAATTTAATGCTCCTATTACAGTATCTATATCCAAAATAAAAAAGTGATTAGAAATGTTTCATTAGATCTGGATATAAATAATCCATACAGTAGTAACATGAAGCAAGTTTTACCTGATGATTTTATCTTGAAGCTGTTTTTAATGGGCGGGTGAGATTCTTTTTGCAATGTGGGTGTATTCAATCCAGGTATTCAGGCAAAATTCAATGTGCTTATAATTACATAAATATCTAGCACTTTCATAGTATGCTTTGTGTAGTGCCCCAAAGAAAGGGGGTAAAGGAATGGGGCACCAGAGTAAACAATGGAGGGGATTTAGACTACCCCAGTGTCCCTGTGGTGTTGTGGGGCATAAGGGGTTGTGTTCAGGGGTCCCTTGTAGTGTTCTCCCCAAAGAATCATAAGGCAGGACATGTTGTAAAAAAAAATAAGTTTTCCTTTTGTCTCTCTGCTGCCTGCTTGTTCTGCTCCATTCTACTGCCCCTCCCAGAGCAGGCAGCATGAGAGTGGGCACCCACACACAGGGACCACAGTCCCTGGCTGGTGTGTGGTGCCCAGTTTGAATTGGTGTGGGCACGGGCTCAGGATTCTGGAAACAGAACCCCAAGCACCTTTTCAAGCAAAGAAAGCCTTTTCTATGGGCAGATCATGCTGAGCTGTGGAGAGAGAGAGGGAGGGACCTAGAGAGTGCAGCAGAGACAAGGGGCTTACCTGGAGGATGAATCCATCTTGTCGACTCTGCGTAGTTTCCCTTTCTTCCAGCCAGTGAAGACTCTGGTAGACTGTTGCTCCTGTGGTGCACCCTACTCAATTTGCAGTCGTGTCTAGTGGTTCATATAAAGAAAAGAAGATCCTGGTCTTGCGGTGGTGTGGGCTCTGTATGGCCCCTTTTCTTGTTTTCTTTTTCCCTCGCCAGTTCTCTATCTGTCCCTCATCTGCGGTGTTTGAGGAGCCGCATTGTGATGGGAAAAGTTGTCAACTCTCCAAAGTCCCCCTGCCATTCACTGCTTGCCTGCCTCCTTCTCCTTCAATTCCCACCCACTGCCAAGAAGATCTCCCACCTCCCAAAGCAGCTCCGTCACCCCGGCCTGGGGCAGTGAGTCAGGCGGCAGCACAGTGAAGAGCGCTGACTGCCTACTGCAAAAAAAATAAACATTTTAAATTGTTTAGTACTTGTAGCACCAGGATAGAACCAGGAGGGAGGGTCAGCTATAAATGTCAATATTTCGGGTGTGGCGACACCCACTGGGAGTGGCTGACCATGGAGACCCATAGAGGATTTGCTAAATCTTCATGAAGAGGGAGGAATAAAGGCAGAGCTAGGAGGGAGGATTGACATAAAGGCCTTGAGCAGGACTACAGATCTAAAAGGGGCAACGTCAGGCCCCTGGCAATAAAAGGGGCAACATCAGGCCCCAGGCAACAAAAGGGTCAATGTCAGGCCCCAGGCAATAAAAGGAGGGAGACAGGCCTGAAAGCTTGAGGGAACACACAGACTCAGAGTGCCTAGATGGGTCCCAGCCACAGTCAGCCCCAAGTCATAAAAGGGGCAACGTTAGGCCCAGTTGTAAAAAGGGGAAAGCAAAGGTACCAGCATTGAAGGGACAGCTTTTGGCCCAGAACTGTAAGGGGCAGAAAAGGGCCCCATGGTAATAATGAGGTGCAGCCTTAGGTCCACTGTGATTGGAGGGACAGTGAGTAGCCCAAACATTAAAAAGGGACTGTTTGTATAGGTCGCCTGTGTTGTAAGGAGCTCCATCAGTAGGCCTTGGGAGCCAGAGGCACTCAGCAGCTGTTGTGGCAAGGGAGGCCCAGAAGGGAAAGGACATTTACCCAAAGGTTTCCAGAGGGGTAGCCAGATTCTGGTACAAAAGGGACCTGCAAGTACAGTACTATAAGGAAGGGTCAGCAAAAAAAAAGAAAGGTGCTTAGCACACAACTGCTATTTACTAACATACTAACATACTATTTGCCAGCAGATTAGGCCTTATGGTCTATCAAGTCTGCTCGAACCTAGATCCTTAGTTGGGTGCCGAGACCCTCCCATCCCTTGTGCTCCAGAAACCCCTATCATCCATCCCCACCCCCCCGGGACAGGCCATCATCTGATACATCCACTTTCTGTGTCTGTCCCACCCTCTCTTAAAGCTCTCCACTGTGGATCTCTGAACCAGCTCACCAGGCAGAGCATTCCAAGGGTCCACCACCCTCTCAGTGAAAAACCTCCTCCTCTTTTCCCCTCACCTTCCACCTTCCAACTTCAAACCATGCCCTCTGGTGATGCCTCCCTGCTTTAGTCTAAAGATCCCTCCATGTTTACCCTATTTATTCCTTGAGGTACTTGAAGACCTCAATCATGTCCCCCTGTCTCCTCTCCTCCAATGAAAACAGGCAGAGCTCCTCAAGTCTGTCCTTGTAAGTCAAATCCCCTAGCCCTCGTATCATCTTTGTTGCCCTCCTCTGTACCCTCTCCAGGAGCTGTATGTCCCTCTTCAAGTGTGGTCTCCAGTACTGTACACAGTACTCAAGGTGTGGTCTAACCAGTCCATTGTACAGTGGCAGAATCACTTCCTTGCTCCTAGAGGTGATCCCCCTTGCGATCCATCCCATTTAGTGACAGCCAATTAATGAAAATGTGTATCTGAACTGTTGTGTTGATTGCCAAGTACCAAGACTATGTTGTTACTGGGATTTTGATTTTTTGCCCCTGCCATGAACAATTGCCCTGAAAGTTTCGTCATTTGCCCCGGCAATGAACAATTGCTCCGGATTCTGGTAATCTGCCCCGTTCCAGGCAAATTGCCCCTGCAATGAACAATTGCTCTGGAACTTTGGTCATTTGCCCCTGCAATGAACAGTTGCCCAGGATTTTGGTAATTTGCCCCTGTTCCAGGCGAATTGCCCCTGCAAAGAACAATTACCCCAGATTCTGGTAATTTGCCCCTGATCCTGGCAAATCACCCCAGCAATGAATAGATGTCTTGGTGTAGTGTGACAGAATGTCTGCCAGCTTTAGTGTTGCCAATGTATGTGTATAGATTCAGTCTTCTGCCACGATACTGCTCCATGTTGTTGTCTGCCATCCTTCTCATACGGAGTCAGTCTCTTCCTGGAGGAAGACATTCTTCAACATCTCTCATCTCCAGAAGGTATCCAACCAGAAGACCATTGCTCACGTTCCTGTCATCCGCCAAAGTCAAGTTCATCGAAGTCCCGTTCTTCAAAACCCTTGCAAGTTGCACCCGCCATTTCTTGTTTTCCTCATTTCGAAGTCGAGTACGCTGAAGTCAAAGTGTATCGCTTCCACTGTTCCAGTATCATCTCTTGGTTCCAGATCCGGATGTCCCAAAGGTGGCTGCCCTCTGAAGAGTGTGCCTGTCTTGAAAGAACCTTGTCTGCATCCCCTGGTCGTTCGCCATGAGTTGAGTCCGTCAAAGCCCAGTGCAGGACATGTCCGTCGTTTTATCATTTTGTTCCAGTTTCCTGTGTTGACACTTCAGATATCCATCTTCACCTCAGATTCTTCTGGTTCCTGGTTGCATCAGATATCCTTCTTCACCTCAGATTCTTCTGGTTCATGGTTACATCGAATATCCATCTTCACCTCAGATGCTTCTGGGTCCTGGTTGCATCAGAATTTCTACAGCATTGTACAGTCCTTGGTAATCCTCCAATGGGTTCATCGTTAAGTATCTTCCTTGTTCTCTTTTATCCTTGGTGGCACCAAAGTGGGTTTTGACAGGGGAGTTTTCTTCATCTAGTCTGATTCTGATAGCCCTCCAGTGGTGTCATCCCAGCAACCTGTTCCTCTTGTTCCTTATTGCTGGCAGCCTTGGAGAGAGTGGGTTTTATGCCGAGAAACATATGGTCTGTCTACAAATCCTCTCACCACCCCAGTGGCCTTAGCTAGGTCAGTGCTGGGACCAATATCTGAGTGTCATAGGAAATTTCTTATCCTTATTTCTGTAGCTACCAACTCTACTCAACGGTGCACATGAAGACTGGACTCTGTGTTGTCTTTGCATGTACTTTGCTGTACAGTAATTGACCTGAGTCAGTATTATAAGGTCTTTCAAGGGATAGCCATTGTATTTCAATACCTTAGACAGTACTAAAGGTGACAGAGCATTGTACTACTATATTATAATTGATTCTAAGAAGTAACATAGCGTATAGCGGCACGAGGCTGAGGTGCACCTCAGAACATTTATTTTCTTTAGCATACAATTTAGGTACTTGATTCTAAAACTCAGACAGTCAGTACTGGTTTAGTTGTTTAGTAGTGTGGTATAAGAAGTGACTGTTCATGTTTCCTAGTGCTCTGTTTACACCTCCTGTGACCATGTCATCCTACCCCTGTTGTTAAATAAAGCCCAGTGAGCATCAAACTCATTGGTCGAGTCCTGCCTCTCCTTGTTGGATAAATTTAATCTATCCTAACTTATTCGGACCTCAGTGCTCATCACCATCATCCCAGAGTGGAGCAGAGCACTGCATAAAAAAGAAATTGACATAGTCAGCAGGATAAGATAATTACTTGGGGGACTTCCGGTAATGCAGCACACCGGCTAGCAGCTCCCTCAAATCGCTCCTGCCACCCGACTCCTCTTACTTGTACTTTTTGACTAAAATACCTTAGAAAAGTGCCAGAATCTTATACTGGGCTATGTGACAACACCTGGCTTTCAATCAGAACAATCAGAAACATCTATGGATGCTGAAACGAAAAAAGCACCTCCCAGACATACCCCGCCGGTAACACCAGAAAAAGCCCCAAAGAAGCCACGGGCCTCCGGCTCAACCTCAGGACCTAATACTGGGCCCATATCTACAGGTTATGAGCTGCTAACTCTTCAACAGTTTCTGGAGGAGTTTAAACCCTTCCAGGAGGACTTACACAATATAACGTCCGAAATCAGGTCTCTTACCCAAGCTCTGGAAGAGGGCTCTCAGAGGACTTCAGATAACTCTACCAGAATTTGTTCCCTGGAGAAAAGAATTGATAAAATAGATCCAGAGTTGGTGGCTTGCTGACAAAAAATGTCCCACCTAGAGCTAAAAGTGGAAGACCTAGAGGGCCGAAGTTGCCGAAACAATGCGGTCCTCATAGGTCTCCCAGAAGGAGAGGAAGGCCAAAGTACTGTACTCTTCATACAAAAAATGATTGAAAACATTGTTGGCCCCTCTCCATTTGGGCCTAGCTATATCATTGAGAGAGTGCACTGAGCCCTTCAACCAAAGCCACTGAGTGGGGCCCCACCACATCCCCTGATCTTTTGCTTCTTGAATTTACTTGAAAGACAACATTTCCTATTGAAATAAAAGAACTCCAAGAGGTACGTTGGGGAGACAGTAAAATCCAAATCGTGCAAGGCCTCCTGACTTCAGTGCGGCTAAGAAGAATAGCTTTTCACCCTTTGGTATCGAAACTAATCACAGCTGCAATAAAATTTTAAATGATTTATCCTGCAAAGCTTCAAGACTTAGTAGCCGGGGCCTGGACCTCCTATAAAGACCCAGAGGCAGCAACAGTGGGACTCAAATCCACCCTTCCTGACTTATTCCGAGATGCCTGAGCAAGGTATGAGAGGGGCAGAAAGCTTCTACCCATGCAGTAAACAATAGGCTTGATTCCCTTTTATACACTTTGTAAAGTGCAGGACAGGCTGAGTGTCTAGTATGTACTGGCACTACCAACTCTATGGGATGAAAATTTCCCTCTGCAACCTGTACCACTGCTAATTGA
This sequence comes from Neoceratodus forsteri, assembly GCA_016271365.2. NCBI lineage: Eukaryota > Metazoa > Chordata > Ceratodontiformes > Ceratodontidae > Neoceratodus > Neoceratodus forsteri. The sequence continues at coordinate 583,426,548 of CM028131.1, forward strand.
GTTTAGGGATGGACAGTAATGACTTACCTCAAGAGATGATTTCCATGGAATTTTATAGCTGGAGAAAGATTCAATTTCACCGAGCGACCGGGGACCCACATTCATTCTCATCCCTTCTCGGCAGTGTGCAGCATCGAGGAGCAACCTCTGCGAACTCTCCCTCTCCTGTGACCTAGCATTAGCACTACTAGAGGGAGATATGGCACAGTAGCTCTTCTCCAACCTGTGCTATGCAACCAAGACTGTGTTTGAATGTTGCAGGCTTCTGTTCAGGACAGAGTGTGCTATTTTATACACTTTCAGTTAATCTTTAGTTATACTTTTGCTCAATTACGTGGCATACAGATTACCCTGTGGTTGTTTATTAGCTCCAATTTGCAAAGGGGCGACACTAAGTAGCTAACTTTCAAAGAGTTATAGTTATGAGCCTTAGCTATATATGTTTCTTAGCACAATCGAGAACAGTTTAACTATCTGCTGAATGAGAGCAACTTGATACTCACTTTGCTTTGGTTATTTCTGACAGATTTTTCTGTGAGAAAAACACTCGCTATTCATTTCTTATTTGTGGTCTAATGGCTGGCTGTCCTCCCAACTATCTGCACAGGACATGACTGTATTTCTGTACTATTTCCAATGATACTAGGATCCACAAATGGTTTTATATGTCTCCTTGCTTTTATTTGCCCTTAGTTACCAGGGCTGTAGGAATGATTAAAATATTGTCTACAAAGAGGAGCGCAGCTGCGGCTCAAATTCCCTTGTGCTTTGTCAGGTGATGGGATTCATTTTTATGTTAAAGCTGTGTTTAGTTGAGCCTGACTTAATTTTATATTTTCTGCAATTATAGACACATGGCACAGAATTGCCCAGAGGAACTCATAGAGCCTATGTTTTTTGGTGATGTCTTCCTTTCCTTTTTCTATTTCCTTTTTGAGCGATCTTAGCCTTTTATTGTTCATGGGCTTGTATTTAGTTGGCCCAGCTCTGGCTAGGGGGGTTACATAATTCAGAGATACTCCCTCAGTTAAGGTATTTTACCCTGATATCACTGAACGTCTGTTTCCTATTATATTATTTATTATATGCAATAGCAGATAGAAGATCATTGATGCTTATAATGTATTTTTGTTTTCTGCTATCTGTATTAGACAACAGTTTAAAACATTTATAGTTATGTAGGGGGAGTTTAAATTGGGTGGCTGGAGAGAGGGGGAGAAGTGATGTGGTGTGATGCAATTTGTGAAGCATTGTGATAAGGGTTGTGGTGTGGGCTGGGTATGAAGGACTTGGGTTTACTGCTAAGGATGAGTGTATGGGCTTTGGGTTATGGGGTGAGGTTGGGGGAGCAACACAGATATTTCAGATGGAGGGTTAAAAGATTCCTAAACATATTCCCACATTGAGGAACATTCCTTAAAACATTGTTGTTCAATGGCTAGGGCACTGAAACTATTTACATGGAATATTAAAGGGGCTAGAAATAAGATCTAACAGTACAAAATTTTAAAACACCTGAATTTCCTGAAGGCTGATATTATATTTATACAAGAATTCCATTTGCTCAGTTCGGAAGCTGTCAAATTGGGAAGACAACAGGTAGGGCAATTCTTTTCTGCAGAGGATAATACACTAAGTCGTGGAGTCATGATTTTGATAAACTGGTCCATTCCATTTTCTCCCACTCAAACTATTGCTGATTCCCAGGGCAGATATGTGCTAGTGTGAGGGAAACTACATGCAACGGAAGTTATATTAGGGAGTGTGTACGGTCCTAATATTGACTCTCCTGAGTTTTTTATGCAGTTGCTTAAGGCTCTGACTCCCTTCTTATCAATCCTGATTATTATAGGGGGAGACTTAAACTTAACTTTTGACCCAAACATAGACCACTCAGGAAGTCTCCGTAAGGGTCTCTTCCCAGCGTAAAGAGCACTCCATGAGCTATTGGCTCAATCAATCAGTCAATCTTAATTTAGCCAGGTGAAACATCGTTCAGAAGAACTCATTTACAAGATGGAACTGGTAAACATTACATATGAGACAGAATAACATTGGAGTATTCAATAACATATCCTCATAGAGTAGTTATGTCAAACATTTACAACATACAATTAGGTGTTTATACAAAATGGTTAGGAAATATACCGATGTGTTGAGGCAAAGTACAAAAATAAAAATAAAATGAATATGATAGACATTCTATGGCTAGATTGGTAGAGCTAACACAAATTGGTTTAGAGAAAAATACAATTCACAAAGAACTCAAGAGTTCTAATAGCTAGCTGTACCAGCCCATACTGATAGTGTTAAAACTGACTGACGGATGCCAGGTCAGTGCCAGTAGGTCAAGGGTCTGCACGGAGGAGAGGTCAACTCTGAAGGGAGAAAAAACAGATCTAGAGAAAGGATTAAGAGTCCAGGGCAATGACTATCTGAGGTATTGTAAATGTGTGGGCCAGAAGACATAGGTATGCTGGATCACTTATAAGGGAAGTAAGAGACAGAGGGAAGACATGAGAGGTGATAACATACTGGTTTTATGAAGCACACTTGTAAATTTCTGTAGCCGTCTTGACCAGTGGACATTTTGTGAAGCACCCTTATAATTTTCTGTATCACTCTTATCTAGTAGACATAGGTAGGGGAAGAGGAAGGGGTGTTAGCATAGGGGTTTTAAGATGCACAATTACAGTTTTCTGTGGCTGTCCTGGATGCTAAGGTTTTGAAGGTAGCCAGGGTAAGTGAAGAGGCAATTTGTAGTACTTTTTGGAGCTTGTTCCATAGGGTAGGAAGGGAGTAGCCAATGAAAATTTTGCCAAAATGAGTTTTGACTTTGGGAATAATGAGAGTGATATAGGTGGACTTTCTTAGTGTATACAAACCAGGGGTGCAGATAGGGAGGTAGTCTGAGATATATGAGGGCAGTTTCTTGATGATAGCATGGTAGGTCCAGATTGTGGCATTTTTGTATTGCCTTATGCCAAGGGAGGTCCATCCAACCAGGGCATATAAGGAACAGTGGTGTGTAGTGTAGGGGGCTCCCAATATGAATCTTAAAGCCCGGTGATATAAGATGTCAAGCTTTTTTAGTGCTGTGATGTTCCCTTGTCCGTAAAGAATATCCCCGTAGTCTAGTAATGGGAGAAAGGTGGATTGTACAATTCTGGTTCTCGCTTCTAAGGTTAGCAAGTGCTTAATACGGAAGAATGTGCCGACCTTCTGTTTAAGTTTTTTGGAAAGTTCTTCAGTGTGGTCAAGAAAGGACAATTTGTGGTCAATCCACATCCCTAGGTATTTAAATGTATGTACCAGTTCCAGGGGTTCATTAAGGCAAAGCCAATATCCCGAAATCTAATAGTTTTAAAGTGTTCCAAAAATGCCATCTGTTATTAACGGTCTTTGGTACCACCCCACCACAACCACCGAAGTTATCTTTCCAAAGAGACTTAAGCCCTTTAGCAAGCTTCCCTCAAGCAGTATCCAAAATGTATACTATTTTATATGACTGGATCTGCCCAGACAGTTTTGGCCTGACACATTACTGGTCCTCTCTTTTCCCTGACCAAGATATTATCTGGCCTTATTATGGCAAAACTGTCACAAATTCATTACACAAGACAGACTTCAACTTATGCAATTCAAAATCTTATATAATCTCTACTATTCCCCCCAAAAAATGGCTAAACTGGGAATGATTCCATCCTCAACCTGCACCAGATGCCTTCAGGATGATGGCAATTTACTTCATATCTTCTGGACATGCCCAAAAGTAGCCCCCCTCTGGAATAGAATTAAACAGTGTGTAGACCCCCTTCTAGGTTTAGCTGATTTATTTACAGCAGAAATCTGTCTATTGGGGGACTTCTCCACAATTCAGGTTTTAAACCAGAGTTACTATATAGCCTTGATTGCCATGTCTGTTAAAAAATTAGTTCTGAGGCATTGGAAAGACAATGCAGAAATCACATACACTGAATGGCTCCAGGAGCTCCTAGCAAACCTTAGAACAGAGAAGGCCATAGCTAGCCTATATAATAGGTTCAAGAAGTTCAATAAGATTTGGAGTCTCTTACAAGCCCTTTATTTGCTCCAATTGACTACTGATGCCACCTCGCTCTTAACTTTGTATAGATAGGTGCTCTGTGTGGGTTGGTTGGGAAGGGGGAAGGGGGGAAGGCAGATCCTCTGTTTTCACATTGTATAATCCGTACATCTTACGTGTAATATGGATATCCTCTCTGTAATTTAAAATGGCTAATAAACTTTTAATTGAAAAAAAAGGATAAGATAATTACTTGTCTGAGGAGTCCAAAGCCAGAGATTCCTAGAGAGAGGGATGCCAATGGTGCCTGGGTGTAGCAATGGGTTGTCCAGAGGAGATGGTGAGGTGATTGGGAGAGAAAGAGACAAACACCAAGAGAGTATGCCTCCATCACCATTAACTGTGCTGTATTGCTTCGGGGTGCCATGGCTGCCACAATTCTCAGGAGAAAGAGACGGGGGCAGAACCAGCAACTTAGGAGAGTTTTGCTTGAAGATGCAGGCAATGTTTAGACTGTACCAGATCCCAGAGTGGCAAAAAGTTGAAATTCTGATTGGACAGCTGTAGGCGGTAGCCCATCAAGTAGTACAATCCTGGCTAGGTGGAGCAAAGACTAGCACTGAACAGATTTTGCAGAGGCTGCAGCAGATTTTTGATATACGTACAGTGTCAGACCTCAAGATGAAGTTTTTCTCCCACACTCAGAGGCACCAGGAGACCCTTCAAAAGTATGCCATAAGCTTGTAAGAGTTGTTGAGGGCCATTGAGTGAGCAAATGCTGAAGAAGTCTGAGATGTGTGACTGTGTGCTAGTTGAGAAATTTGTGGAAGGGGTGTACTGCAAGGCTTTGAGAAGAGAGCTCAAAATGTTGCACTTGCAAGACCCTGAGGCTGGTTTCCTGGAACTCAAGGAGAAGGCAATAAGATCCTAGGTTCAGGACGCCTGGGAGAAGAGGTCATGACTTATCCACAGATGGCAATGCCACTTGGAGCTACTTGGCCAGGGTACCCTATGGAAAGGTGGACCAGAGAGGACTCATGGAGAAGAGGATCCCATCATGAAGAATTGCCCCTAGAGAGGTCAGAATGTGAAAGAGAACTGATGGGTTATCCAAACTATCATCCAGATCATGGTCAAATGTATGACCAAATGGCACAGGCACCAACCCATTCTGTCCAGTCCAACTCATACCCAAACTCTGAATTGGCCAAACAAATTGCCATCCTGACCCATAAGATGACAGAGGCCTGTCAGGAGGTGCAGGGCCTGAAGGAAGGTTGGAGGAGAGAGGTGCTCCATAACCAGACTGAAAGGGAGAAAAGAGCCAACGATAACTCAGACCATCCAAGGAGAGGCGAGGGAAGATGCCCAATGGATCATTTTGATAACCAAGGGTGACTGATCTGTCATCGATGCGGTATAAGAGGTCACATAGAGCGACAACGCAATCAGCCTGCTGACACCACCTTGACTTTAAACAGGAATTCTTCAGGGATGAGGACCGATTCCCGAAGAATGGATGACCAGGTCCAACTGCCTCAGTAGATCAGTCTTGCTTCATTGGCAGGAACCTGACAGTGCCAGTAAAAATTGATGGAGTAGAACTGATGGCATAATTAGATACAGGATCACAAGTCACCACAATGCAGTGGCGATATTTCTGGAAGTATTGGATGCCTGAAGATCTCAAACCACCTCCGAGGTCATGGATAAAATTGATAGCAAGTAATGGAGCTGAAGTACCTTTCCTGGGCTACCTGGAAGCAAATATCCAGTTGGGGAATAATATCCAAGACTGACAGGGTATTATCATCAGTGATATGGAAAGTGGTAACCTGCCACCACTGATTCTGGGCATGAACTTCCTGCAGAACTGTTTTGAAGACCTGGTCCAGATTCTCCAACAGAAGGCCAAGCAATCACCTCCAGTTGACAAGCATGCCCTGCAACAGACCATTAACCTTTTACAATACCACCAACAGTTTGCCAGTGCTGATGGTGAGATCAGTAAGGTCCGTTTGACAGTTGCCAAGCCAGTGATGTTGAAGCCAGGAACAGAGACCACCTTGTGGTGCAAAGCGAAGGTGGGCCCAAGGAGTCAAGACTACAATGCCTTGGTGGAGCTGTATCCTAGTGGGAAACAGGAAACCATAATAGTGTCTTGAAATGTGGCTACTGTGACAAAGGGGTGAATTCCTGTCAGAGTGTTAAACTACGGAAACCATGAAGTGCGACTCTACCAGAACCAGCTGGTTGCTCAGCTACATACAGTATGCCTCCAGGATATCGTTGAGGCAGAAGAGGAGACTGGAATGACCAAAGAGCCAGAGGCTGTACAAGAAAGGAAGGCAAGAAATGCTGGTAGCCCTGTTATGTCAGAGTGGGCCAAAGAGATCAATCTGGGTAACCCTGAAACCACTGAAGAGCAAAAGACAGAGGTACTTAAGGTAGTCATAGAACATGAAAAGTTTTCAGCAAACATCCACTGGACTTCAGACTAGCTCACAGTGCACAACATCACATTTGCATGAATCAGCATCCTCCCATCAGAGAGCGCTTCAGGCCAATTCCACAAGCAATGTATCAGCCTGTTAAAAAAATGATCAAAGAAGTGAACGAGGCCAAAGTAATCAGAGAGAGTCACAGACCTTGGGCAGCTCCTATTGTGTTAGGAAAGAAGAAGGATGGCAAAATTAGATTTTGTGTTGATTTATCTGAAACTAAATACCATCACCCACAAAGACGTTTATACCATGCCCAGAATTGAGGATTCACTCACTGCTCTTCAATCTGCCGCTGTGTTTGCTACCCTAGATCTAACCAGTGGATATTGTCAAGTCCCTATGGCACCTGAGGATCATAAGAAGACAGCTTTTATTACTCCCATGGGTCTTTTTGACTTTACTGGAATGTCTTTTGGACTTTGTAATGCTCCTGGAACCTTCCAAAGACTGGTTGAGCATTGCCTAGGGAGCTGAAATTGTGATATCCTGTTGCTATATCTAGATGATGTCATTGTATAATCTAAAACCCACAAGGAACATTTGCTGCACTTTGATGAGGTATTCCAACAACTAATCCAATATGGTCTCAAATTAAAGCAATCCAAATGCCATCTGTTACAGTCAGAAGTAAATTACTTGGGACATATAGTTTCCTCAGATGGGGTGTCACCAGATCCAGAGAAGATAGCAGTTGTATGGAATTGGCCTGTTTCGTCACTGTCAGAGACATCAGAAAATTTCTAGGCTTTGTGGTGTACTACAGGCGATTCATGAAGGACTTTTCAGAGATCTCTGTGCCTTTACACAAACTGTTGAGAGGATCAACAGAAGGTCGGGTTCCGAAGAACCGTCCTGTCAGATGGGCAACTAAGCAGCAAGAGGCCCTTGACAAACTGAAAAAGATACTGACTGAAGCTCCAATCCTGGCCTATCCCAACTACACAAAACCCTTCCTTCTGTATACAGATGCCAGCAATAAGGGATTGGGTGTGGTACTGGTGCATAAGCAAGTTGGTGTTGAATGAGTCATAGCCTATGCTAGCCGCGGACGGAGAGGATCAGAGCAGAATGATGCCTGCTACAGCTCTTTTAAGCATGAATTCTTGGCATTGGTGTGTGCCATCACAAAAAAGTTCCATCACTACTTGGCTGCCACCCCTTTCACAGTTTTCACGAACAATAATCCTTTAGCAGACTTAAATACAGTAAGACTAGAAGCACTTGAACAGAAATGGGCCTCCAGGCTAGCAAACTATCAATTCTCCATCAAGTACTGCTCTGGCAAAGCAAATGTAAATACAGATGCATTATCCTGAGTGCCAGAACAGGTAGAAACAGAAACAGATGATACTTCCTTAGAAAATGTAGAGATGCCACCTTTTCTCCAGGTACCAGCAGAAATTGTGCAAGCCTGCTGCCAAATCTCTCCAGAACTGAGCACTGAAAACCAACCTGAAGCAACCGATACAGACACAGATCAGAAACGTTTGTGGGTTCAGCTACAAGATCAGGATCCCACTGTTAAACAAGTCAAAACCCTTGTTTTAAAGCAAAATTGCCCCACAAGAATGAAAGAAACTTGACCATGAAGTGATAAAGCAATGGAGGCATAGAACCCATCTGACTGTAGAAGATGCTTGCCTTATTAATCGAAGCAGAAACCCCACTACTCACTGCGATTTGGCTCAAATCATTGTTCCCAAAGCTAATGCATCCATAGTACTCAAAGCGTACCATGACCATTTGGGACATTTTGGGCATAAGAAAAGAGAGGCTGTCATTAGGAGAAGGTTCTATTGGGTTGGAATGAGTAATGATATTGCAAAATGGTGCGAGGAATGCCCAGCCTTTAGCCTTAAACGTAGAGAGAAAAGTGACCAGAGAGCTCCTCTTCACCCCATAATTAGTAGCGCACCATTAGAGCTAGTTGCCTTGGATCATCTGAAGCTTGAACCAAGCACCAGTGGATACGTGTATGTCCTCACAATGGTTGATCACGTTTCAAAATTTGTGGTTGCTAGTGCAATCAAGGACCTCTCCACTTGTACTACAGCAGAAACTTTCCTAAAATGTTTTGTGTGACCATTTAACTACCCAAAGTCCTTACAGATCAAGGAACCTCTTTCGAGTCTCAACTTTTCCATGAACTTTGTGCTCTTTATCGAAGCCACAAACTGAAAAACACAGCTTATCACCCTCAAAGTAATGGACTTTGCAAAAGAACCAACCAGACTCTGCCTAAAATGTTATGAGTTTTACCCAAGTACAAATGTCCCTACTGGTCAGCTCTCCTCCCTGAACTTGCTTATTTGTGTAATAACACTATTCACTGCTCTACTGGGTATACTCCTCACTATTTAATGTTCAGACACCACGGAAGACTTCCGATGGATTTGCTTTTAGAGGTGCAGCCTAACGAAGCCATGCCCAAACAGCCAATCACAAAATGGGTACAAGAGCATAACCAACAATTGCAAGAGGCTGGACAAATTGTAGGCAAGCATATGGAACAGGTGTGCCAGAAACAGAAAGTAAATTATGTTGATAAGACTAATGCTACACCCCTACAAATAGGAGAGAGAGTAATGTTAACAAGCATTTGTCAATGCCAAGTGTTGCTTGCTGTTATTAGCAGTGGAAGTTTAGGAGTTAGACAGATGCAGTATAGGAATGGCAGTGAAGTATTGAACTGAAGCCAACTCCACCCCCACCCTGCAGAGATGGACAGGCATTGGGG